>CM033621.1:20760502-22240515 GCA_019453435.1 Rhinogobius similis
TGTACGTTTGCGTTAAAGTAACTTCTAGTTAATTTTCTTTTAATCGCCACTATGTGTAGATTTGCTTAGAGGGAAGACAGTGCTGTGATTTCCATTTCAACAATGAACATCAGTCGCATTAAAGGTAAGTTTATCTTCTCAAATTGAGAGAAGATAAACTTACCGAGAAGATGCTAAGGACAACCGGTTGGCATTTCTTGATTGCTCCACAATCAGAGAGGAGGAAGGCAGCCTTCAGACAGAAGTATACAGGAAACCCACCCACACAGACCAGTACTTACTGTTCGATTCCAACCACCCACTGCAGCACAAGCTGGGAGTGATTAGGACCTTGCAACACAGAGCCCATGAAGTACCCACCAGCTCTGAGGGGAGAAAGAAGGAGGAAGAACACGTCCAACGTGCCCTCTCAGCTTGTGGATACCCCAACTGGGCCTTTAACAAAGTCAGAAGAGCCAAGAAACAGGACAGAAAGGATAAAGACCCCAGCAGGAGGGGTGTCTCTATCCCTTATGTCTCAGGCCTGTCTGAGAAGTTTCAAAGGATTTTTAGACAACATGACATCCCTGTCTATTACAAACCTGGCAACACGCTTAAACAGAAACTGGTCCACCCGAAAGACAAGAGGCCGACAGAGAAACAGAGCAATGTAGTTTATTCGATAGAGTGCAGTGAGGACATTTGTAAAGAACGTTACATAGGAGAAACAAAACAGCCATTGCACAAAAGGCTGTACCAACACAGAAGAGCGGCCTCCACAGGACCGCAGAGTGCAGTCCATCTGCACCTAAAAGCTACAAATCACTCGTTTGAGGACAGTGAGGTGAAGATTTTGAGCAGAGAGAAGAACTGGTTTGAAAGAGGAGTAAAGGAGGCCATTTTTGTAAAAAGAGAAAATCCTTCCCTGAACAGGAATGGGGGCTTAAGATTTAATTTAGCCAAAATTTATGACAGCATTCTAACTCCTTGGTCCAGATCAATAGACCAGTCAAATGCTAATGAGGCAATCAGTAGTGAGGAGGGAGCATCAGCCAGCTATCAAGATAACAATAGACCTTTAGACACAGGTGAAACTAGGTGAGGCCAACCATTAATCAACAAGATAGACCAATTAATTAAATCCCAGGTGACAAACAAACAATCTTATAACAAAGACAGGAGTGCAGTGACTCCTCCCTGGGGGCTGGACTCCCACTACTTAGAGTAGCATATAAGGCCCAGGTTCCCATACCAGCTCTCTGATTGACAATGACTTTTGGATAAAAGTCGAAACGTCTCGATCTTTAAACGGCGTCCGGATGACAACCTCTGAACCCCTTTCTACGATGGACCACACCTGGACGAATGAGGGTTTACATCGACGAATTCTCAAATTGAGTTATTATTACTATTTTTTAAGCCAATAAACAAGGAGATTTACTATTTGCGAGCCATCTTCATAACATATTCATAACTTCATAACATGGACGTTGCTGGAGTAGTAACTTTATCTTATTCTAGATTCTAGAATCTGGATTTAAAAAATCTATCCACAAAAACAAACTGGTTTATTTCACAAAGGATGTGTAACCTCTGTATTGTAGTCCATTTGCAAAGAACACAAACACCTTAAATATGATTATTAAGGAGCTTGTGAGTCAACCTGACTATAGACACAAGTAATGTTTGAACGTTTTTTGTAAAATGTTTAAAGACCTTATAAAACACACATATGGAGTCAATGGAAAGAGGCCAAAACTGGCATGACGTGTAGTCAAAAGTGAGTGTCCATTTGTGCAGGTCTGAAGTGAGCTCCCCAGCTGAGCCAAAAGCATGATTCCAACAACCATACTGTCACGAGATGAGGGAGGTAAGATCAAGTGTCTATTCTGTTGTCTAGTTGGGGGAAAATGTGAGCGATCAATTATTTTAAGGGAATAAGTGAGAATTTTTTCAGATGGTACTCTTTGGCTTAGAGAGAACACTTGTATTAAAGTTAGTGCTGATGTAGGTTCAACATGGGATTGCAATTGGTATGGCAGAATTTGGCAATGGTAGTTCTGCCTTAAGCTTATTGTCCTCCAGTCTCTCTTGGAGGTAAATCTCACTATTTACATCATCTCCTTAAATAACCTGCTGTCCAGCACTGCATCAGCACTTCTCAAAACATGTGGTTCTTTGCTCACTCTACAGCTGTCTTTTTAAACACAGTGCACCCCTAGGCATCTGTGCTCTGGTGGTTTTATTCCTGAACTTGTTTACTTTTTCTACTCAGGCAGCAAGAAATTCTATACAGCTTTATTACACATTATATTGCCACTGTAGTTGCTTAATGCTATTACAGGCTAACTATAACAAAATAGATGACACATAGGCTTTATATTTTAAGTTTGTTTTTACCCACCTACATTGTAGGATGTGCCTTGGTACAAACATGAAAGAATATTGGAACAAATATATTACAATAAGGGCCGTGTAACATTGAATGACGATATCAGGCTCAGATAACACAAGTTAAAAGAAGGCAAAGAGCGACTGAAAGCTCTAAGACAGGGGTGTCCAAACTTTTTACATCGAGGGCCACATATTGAAATATAGACCAAGCAGAGGGCCACAAATCAATCGTGAAACGTTAAAAAAAGCTGCATTTATTTGATGTTTTAAGCACCAGCACATCTACATTCAGTCTCATTGCCTTAATATCAGGTCTGTGTTGGACCAAAATGTTAGTTATTTAGGTTGGAATTGTAGAAAATCTGAAATGTGATGTAAAAAGTACTTCTCAGGACAATGTGGGCCAATTCACCAGGAAGTCTAAGGGCCAAGAAAAATTGGTCTGAGGGCCGCATTTGGCCCCCGGGCCTGAGTTTGGACATGCCTGCTCTAAGAGGACAAGCAGGGAGAATTAACACTGCACATATGCGTGAAATAAGCTATTGTGCGTACGTGTGCACGTGTGGTAGGGACAATATGCAAATCTCACGATACAATATTGTCACAATATGAACCTCACGATACAATATGTTTTTCGATATCATGGAGAAGCTGACAATATTGTAGAAGAGCTTAAAATGATGTATCCATGTTCATAATAATAAGACTGACAATGTAATATGCTCCTGCCATTAATTATTAGGCCTTTATTGCCATGCAGTATATTAGAACCATAATAGTAGAAATGATGGCAACTGTAAGGTACAATTTTCAAGTTATGTCAGGAACAACAATAATGACTGCTATGTATTCTGTGATGTACCTTGTTATTTCTTTTTAATAATAATCATATATAATATTATAATTTAATAATAATTTCTAGTCAATAATACTTTAATCTAAGGGAGCAGGCTAAACCGTTGTTTTTTTTCACGTAGACATGCTGTTTTTCATATTGTAACATGATGACGATGATATTGTGACAATTTAACTATCACAATATCACGATATCGCCGGTATCGTTACATCCCTAGCGTGTAGTAGGCCTAAATGATGAATGGGAGAGTAATGCCAGATTTGATAGTGCCAATAGATGTTTTGCAACATTAACTTGCATATATTAAGACACAGATTAAATACCAATTTTTTTTTCCCAAAAAAGACAATTAATTTCTCAGCAGACACTGCATAGTAACGATATAAAGTACAATTACAATTAGGTGAAAAACCCACATTTCATAAACCCCCTCAAGCAGGGCTGGGTAGTAGGTATTGTAGCGATCCTGCAGTAGTGTTCAAAACTTGTTCTGGCCATTTATTACTCCTGTTATTGCATTGTTATTTTATGAAGTCATGTCACTATGTAATTGGATAAGATAGGGGGGATGGACCTAACCATATAGTCATTGATGATTAAAATGAATTTCAATCTCAATATTTAGGGATTCATCGATACAGTTACCAGTATTCGGTATCGGCTTGATACCAGGTGCTCGTACTCGGACTCTTACTCACTGAAGAGGACCCGATACTGGCGCTCGATACCTCTTATGGTAATTTTATGGCAGTTCACGTCAGTAGACGCTCACTTAGGGCGCGCCTCATGCTGCAGTCGGAGGGCGGCAGGTGAGAGAAGCGAGGAGGAGCTGATGTCAGCCGTGTGGCAGCTGTTCAAAGTGAACGAGGCTGACTAAAGTCGTGTTTCCATTAGGTGGTACAGCGCGGAGCGGGACTGAACAAAAGTGAACCGTACAGCCTGTTTGAGGGTCCGAAGGGGGCCGTGAGAAGTACTAGCTCCCAGAGGGTGCCAACTCGCTTTAGCGCGGACCAGTTTATGTTTGGACGAGAGAGAAGAAAAGAGAACCAGACGCAGGTGAGAAAGAAACTGCAGAAAGAAAATATAAAGACAAAATAATCATTCCTGACTTGATCTTGTGAAAAACTGGGGTATTTCCAGAGACAATAACTTTGTTTGTTGAGCCGACAGAGTTAGCCAAACAAAGCTAGCACACGTTAGCTTTAGCTGTTCCTGTTCAAGACTCACGGCGCTTGCATTTAGACCCAAAGTAATATTTTTTAAGTGCCTTCGGCAGCCAGCTCTATCCTAACCCAATATATTTCATATAGAGATGTTAAAACATGGCGTAGAGGCAGAAAAGGGAAATAAAGTTGTTAAAGTTGACTCTTGAATGTAAGTAACTATTGATTACTTTTTGTCAAAATTAAAGAAAAAATTAAAAAAGCATTTTCAAATGTAAATAAGTGGAGTTTGAATGCAGTCCTGATCAAAAGTTTAAGACCATAAAGAAGCTTTCTCTTTTTTAACGTGGTCGGGTTGTTGAGCTGCATAAGCAGGGCCTCTTGCAGCGGCATCTCTGCTCAGGTGGGACGCAGTAAGACAGTCATTTTGAATTTCTTAAAAGAGCCTGAGGGTTATGGAACAAAAAAGTCAAGTGCAAGATCCAGCACTGAGCCGGAGGATCCGATTGACTGTCCGTCAAGACACTGGACGATCCTCGACTCAAATTAAGGCCCTTACTGGTGCCGGCTGCAGCCCAATAACCATCAGACACATCTGTGAAAACGTCTTGAAAGGCCTCGTCTCCTTGAACACCACAGAACTGCCCCTTGGACTTTGCAAGAAAGAACCAAACTTGGGACATTGAAAGGTGGAAAAAGTTTTATTCTCTTATGGAAAAAAAAAAAGTAACCTTGATGGTCCTGATGGTTTCCATCATTACTGGCACAACAAGCAGATCCACCTGAGAGGTTTTCTACGTAGGAGGGAGGGGGCGCTATAATGATCTGGGGTGCTTTTTCTTTCAGTGGAACAATGGAGCACCAGGTGGTGCAGGTAAAACGGCCGCTGGCTCTGTGCAGATGTTGCAGAAAGCATCCCTCCCTCCGAGAGAGGCCCTCATCTGTGGAACCACTGGGATTTTCAACAGGACAATGTTAAAGTTCACAAAGTCCCATGACAAAGGACTTCTTCAGGAGAATAACATCACTCTTTTGGACCGTCCTGTGTGTTCCCCTGATCTAAATCCATGACCTTTGGGGATGGATGGCAAGGGAAGTTTACAAAAATGGACCACAGTTCGAGACAGATGCCCTTCATGAGACCGTCTTCACCACTTGGAGAAATATTCCCACTTACCTTCTGGAAACACTTGCATCATGCGCCACAACCAATTTTCGAAGTGATCCACACTAACGGTAGCGCTACTCATTACTAAGTTCATGTTTGGGACTTCTGATTTCTGTTTTGAGGGGGTTTTGGGGGATCGTTTTTTGAGGCGTGGTCCTAAACCTTTGATCAGCTACAGAACAGCCTATTTCAGTTTAATTGCTGTTTTCAATAAAATGTTAACTTAATTTTTTTTTGTCTGGCTCCCATTTCTTGTTGTTTATTGAAGCTCTACTTGGAACCTTGTGAAGATCCAACCATGAAAATCTGACTTTTGCCATTTATTCAGCCGATCTTAAACTTTTGATCAGGACTGTGTTTACTGTACTTACTTTGTTCAGCTCTTTTATTTATTAAACTGTGACATACAGGATTTGGTACCATTTGCATAGCCTTTTTGGCAAAAAAACAACAAAACAAAACTCTGTTCTTTATTGATTACTGAACTGCAGCGACGAAATCCGAAGTGGCCAGCGCAAATTACCTCTACAGACTTGTTTTTAAAACTTGTGGTTTTAGATCAATATTGTAATTTGAGAAGTCCCAAATATGATGATGTGATTGATCGTGATATGATCATGTCATTGATAGTGGGGAGGGAGTTAGTTAGTCAATAACCAGGAAGGACGGTGCTCCAGAGATGGGGAACAGAGCGCTGAATACCATGCTCCACATTGTGACGAGGTGGGTAGGGGGCACAGACAGCTTGAGAGAGGTGATATAAGGGGATCAGAGAGAGATGTGCAAGGTTTGGATGGCTTTGATTGTGAGGAGCAAGATTTTGTATTGAATATGTAGGGAAGCCATAGAGCTGTTTTTGGAGGGATGCGTGCTGTAATACGGACTGCAGAGTTTTGAAGTAGTTGAAGTTTATGGAGAATCTTTTATGGAGCCCAAACAGAAGGAGACTGCAATAATCCAGATCCATAATCGAGTAATAAACAATAACAATCTTCGCTGCAGCATAGAGGGCATATCAGAATGAAGAGGCTTAGACTTTAGGAATTTATTCAGACACAGTAGCTCGCACATTTCAATTTAACAACCAGATATCGAAATAAGTGGTAACAACATTTGAAATGAATGAGAGCTGAGATTGCATGTTTCTGCTCCTAACTGGTTACCCCTGCAGCATTGAAGGATGGGTCAGTTGTTTAGATTTCAAATGGACAATAAAGCGTACCTCAACCTTAAGCATATCTACCAGCACATAGAAAAATATAGCTACATATACCAAGACTATATATGAGGAGGAATAAGGAGATGAATGAAAAATGAAAATAATTACTTTGACATGACATCATGTTATGTATTACACAAGGGTGAGTTGTTACAGAATGAGCTCCTCTGTCCTGTCTCTCGATTGTTCATTTGAGTGGGTGAGTAAGAGTGTCCATGATGGAGAAAAGTTTGCTGTTGGGAGTAACACTTTTGGTTTCCCTGCAGTTATTTTTTAATAAGCATTACTACATGCATTAGGCTATTTTACGTGCATAGCCTAAATTAATTGTAAGATACATTGTTCTTGTTTACCGTACTCGAGTTGGGAATGCAGAAATCTTTGTAGACTTTAAATTATAGAGATGTCACAGACTGCACAAGGAAAATTAATATTAACGCAGCACCTTTCTTGGACTGTCACTAGATGGCAGCAGTAGATCGCAACAGAATTCTTCCACTTTCTGTTGTTTTAAAGCCTCAATCAGAGCTTTATTGCTGGGTGAAGGCACTGCATTGTCTTTCCCCTAATAAGTTATACTATAACACACTAGTGCTATGAATTGACAGGCCATAACTTAGTGCTAGTAAGATTATTGTAAGGGGGTAATGGAGGGCCATTATTGTAGCAGTTGGTGTTAAGCCCAATGAATCTCTCAGCTCTGCTTCTATATTATGCCTAATGACATTATAGGAACAATTTTCTCCATCCCACTAAATTATATCAGGTGTTATTATATTTAACCCCATCAGTATCTAGTTGTTGTGTGTTGTGAAATATATGTAATGAGTAAGTATTAAGCATCTCAGACTATTTTGATATATTCTGTCAGTTTTACTTTTTTTTTGACACCCTTTAAATTGGTATTTCACATTTAGTAAAGCATGTTTATTTGTGTATTATTTGTATTGCTTGCTATAGGATCAGTGGGCAGACTAGACTACGGATCAATAATTATAAAATAAATGAAATGATGATTTGATTTGAGATTTCTGTAATTCTGTATTAATAAAATGACTCAAGCTCAGGAGCATTACCATTTGAGTGAAGACTCAAATATGAAGTGCTAAAGTAAACTCATTCAAGAATCTCATGCATTTACGAACATTTTTGTAAAGGTCTAAACTAGGGCTGTTCAACTTTTTTGGATGGTTTTGTCCTTGGTTTGCGCAATGTTTTTGAAATAAGAGAAAACTGTAATACGAAATGATTTAACATTTGCAGAACTGAACCAGAACTAAATCAGGTCTAAACCAGGACAAAAATCTGGTCTAAACTAGGTTTAAACCAAGTCTAAACCAGGTCTAAACCACTTAAAGGAGTAATAAGTACCTGATTTTTTTTTTTTACTGTTTTTAAATGTGAAAAACAGAACTGTTCAGAATTAGAACATTCAGAAGACATACAAACAGGCTTACATATTTAAACATGGTTGGCCCTGTAACCATGAAGACAAGTGAAGATACCAGTTTAAAGAGACCGCAGAGGAATAACTTGGATGGATATGGACATGAACATGGATACATATTAATATATTTGTGCCGTTTACCCTACAAAGTATCAGTTTCACAAAATGTTTATTGTGATTAAAGTGATTATTTTATATTTATTTCAAACATATAAATGTGTTAAAATACATATTTAGACAGAATACCACAAGGCCAACAACTAAACAACATAATACATTTCAGTTCTGATGACCGATGGTGCTTAGCTCCTCAGTCTGGTCGTTCCAAAGCCGAGGAGTCCGGACCAAAAAGGCTTGATCACCCTTCGTCCGGAGCCTCAACTTTGGAACAGCTAACAGGGACATGTCTGAGGATCTAAGGCTACAAGGGGCCTTGGGGGTTAAAAGTTTTGTAGACCTAAGCAACCTCTTTAAAAGTGATCAGTAAATTATTGAAATCAATTCTAAAACGTACACGCTTAAACAGAGGTGATGTGTGGCTGTCTGTTAAAAGCTGCGTTCTAAACCACTTGGTGGCGTGAGATGGATTAGTGTCGAGGCTCGAGAGGAGGCAGTTACAAGGATCAAGATGGAGAAGATGAGAGCGTTGATGACTTTTACCTACTGAGGATGTGAGAGGACATGTTTGATTTAGCTGATTATACAGAGATGAGGGAAACAGGAATGGGTAATGTTTTTATTTTGAAGGTGAAAGTTGAGATTTGAGTCAAAAATGACTGAATGCGGGGGTAATGTCAGAGTGGTTTGAAACTGTTACAGATATGGGATTGGGGAGAGTTGATTAAAACAATGTTGGATTTGGAGATGTTGAGTTGCAGGAAGTTTTGAGCCATCAAAGTGTTCACATTGTTCAAACGCTGTAAACACAGCAGCTACTTCCAAGGTTGTTTGGTCTCAGCGGGAGGTTTAGCACTGGAAGGACGCAAATGAGACTCTAAATAGAACCTTGCGGCACACCATAGGTAATGGGGGCTGAGGAGGAAGTAAAATTACCTAAGGTGATCGCAAAGGTCCTGTCCAACCAAGTGCAATGTCTTCCTACAGATTTTTAGATTTAAATGTAATTTCTATTCATAGAATCTAAAATCTGGTTAGAAACAACTTTCTCTAAAACTTTGGATAACAAGAGGATCTTTTTAAATCTGAACTGCTTAAAGGACACACATTCTGCTACACTGACTTTTTTTTTAGCTGTCAACCATTCGTCATCAAAAACATACATGGAGTTGCATTTAGCTTCATCCACGCAATTTTGAGGAATGTTGGTTTGAAAACTCTCCTCTCTGGCCGTCAAGAACACTTAATGCTGAACTCTCTGAATCCTTGGTGCCTTATATCAGTAAGCTTCCTGATAAAATGATTTTAAAACAGTTCACACAGTTCAGTGGAAGCATTGTTAAAATTACTGGGTTTAGGGTTAGTGATTGAATGTAAAACTTGAAATAAAACTCTTGGATTTAAATTGTTTTACTAATAACATCTTAGTAACATATGCTTGATTCTTTGACTGCGTTTGATATTTGTTTAAACTTTCTGTCAATGAAAGGTGGAACACATACAGAGACATAAAATGACCTACAGAGGGCAGACAAGTGCTGCAATTATTCTTCTATCCTTCAGTACAAAGTTTTAACATTGAGTTCAGTTTTGCCATTTTTTGTTTGTCTGCCTAATATTTTATGGAACATTTTGTTTGATTTGATTTGATTTGATCTAATCTATATATCTATAATTTATTTGTATTGGTAAACAATAGCTAGGACATTCTGGCCTGCATTCTTACTGTGAGCGAGGTCGCCTCTCGCCTTAAATTTGACCTATAACAGCTTGGTGGCAAATATGGTTAGTGACATTTTCATTTTATTTATCCTTTGTGTAGATGTTGCACAGGTAACATACTGTGCAACATCTAGACAAAAAGAAAATTACCATGGATACAAGCAGGTGGTGAACCCTCCCACAGAATTAGATTTCACCACTGCAAAAATAAAATGCACTTTTATCTTTTTCCAATTATATCTAATCTTATCTGTCAAATAATTTCAGTATATAGTTAAAGCAAATTAACTAGATAAGAACATATAGTAACATATAATATATCACTTATGACACAACATTAGCTTTTTAAACTTAAATTAGCATGGCCTGAAATAAACAGCCTGTTGTCTTGATTTAACCTTATCATGCTTAACTTTGTGAGCGTGGCTTATATATGGTGCTCAGTTTGGAGAGGCTGTGGCGACCTCTTATTGTGGGGACCCACCCTGCAGTATTGATGGCGGTGATAAAGCCTTGTAATAATGTCATAAAGCCACTGAAGACAAGAAGCTATAAGTGAAGATTGGCTGAACAGAGTAACTACTCATTAGTCAGCCGGGTGAAAGATGCCAAAGGCAATGCCAGGTGACACAAATGGTGGAATGAAACGTGGTCACGGCTTAAAAGACCTTAGCTTGGATTGGGTCCAACAGCCGGAGTGACCTGGATCCCAGATTACATCCAATAAGTTTCAGTTTGGCTTGGCACAACACAAAGTACTGAATTGGAGAAGCAAGTATAAAGACCAGAGAGGTGAAATAATATGTCACAGAATAAAGGGTGGCCTGTAAACAGCTGTGTGTACCAACTTAACTACAGTGTTCTTGCCCGATCTACAGAGAATACAAAATTAGACCTTGAGCGGTGAATTCATATTTCAGCTGTGAATGTATAAGATCTATAGTGGCGGTGTGTGAACGCCTTGCGGGCCTCAGACAGAGAATAAAATAGAACAAAATAAAATATATCACCAGCATCTGGTACAGGTCTAGAGGGACTGGTGTTGACCTGCGCTGCATAGATTCTATAGAACGGCTCAGCGCAGGAGGCCAGTCCACAACCAACCTTTAGAAGAAGATGCACACCAGATGCATTTCACATGATTTCCAGGAAGAGTTTTAAGATGGTTAAGACAAAACTAAAGCAACAGTTTCCATTAGAAGAGGAGGCCAGGTTACTGAAAGAATATATTTTAAATTTGTAACATATATTTTATAGTTTGTTTTAATAGACCACATTTTCATAAAGCCCAACAGAAAAACTAGAGCGAGAACCCAGCAAGAAGGGGATATCAACAAAAATGAGTAAGTCAATATTTATTTGATTATCCCAATTATGATATTTAGATGATAATGAGGCAAACGAAATGTGCTAATGAAGTGCTTTGCCGATAAGCTTGTACATGTGTGGCTGCTGTCACCGTGGCATCTTGGGTTCGAATCCTGCTCTCGACATTTGCCGATGTTTATACCCTTTCTCTCCCTCTTTCACGCTACAACTGTCCTGCCAAACAAAATTGGTTAAAATGTGTAAATCTTTTGGCTTATAGGTTCAAGTATTTGCACAAAACATTAAACCATTACCCATGGAAGGTGACACTGTAGGTTTATGTTATTGTGTTTTAACCAACTGGATTATTTAGTTGTTATCAAAAAATGATTATCCTCAGTATTCAAATGTTGCATCACTCCAAAACAACAATTACAATGTTATGTTTTTTTTTTTTTCTTCCATCAAGAGCTAACACAGTGATTATTCCCAGAGTTATTCCTTACTATTTCTGTAACATAAGTGCTTAGCAAAATCTGCTCACAATGACTTTGGCATCTCATTTATCATGGAAGGGTGCAAAAAAAAAACAACGACAACTCTGTATGAAACACCATCAAACAATTGTGCCAGACCATTTTTTCTATTTTTCTACTTCTTTCTTTTAAAAAGATTTTTTGCCCCATAGACTTTATTGAATAGGACAGTGCAGTGGGAAATTTGGCTGCAGTGTGGCTAAGCACTCTTGAAGGTTGAAGGGATCGATTCCCAGTCACAATCTGGCTTTTCTGTGTGAAGTTTGCATGTTTCTCCCCGTGTCTGGGTGTGTTTCCTCCGGGTGCTCTGGTTTCCACCTTTAGGTAAAATTCTCCAGCGAAAGTAGTCCTGACCAAGCCTAGCACAAACAGCTGAAGATGGGTTCCTGGGCACCCACTGCTCCCGAGGAGCTTAAATGTGTATGAGACCGGGGAAGGACATGCAGTAAATGGTCAAACTCTCAACACTGCGGCCTGCTCCATATGGCAGGCATGTGTGCTATCCACTCAACCTTCAAAAGGCCATTTTTTTCCTAATTACAATTTCCATTTTTTAAATTATTTTTGTCTCTATTCCAAAATGCCTTACTGTATGCATGTACATACATACTTTAGCCATTGCTGAATATTCTATACTATATTGAAGTGTTCCCCGTCAGTTTGTGCACAATATGCAGGTCCATGTACTGTCTCTCAGGGCAGACGTGGTGTAGTAGGACTTTATGCAGATCAGACTGAAGCGTCTCCTCTGGAGCTGGGTGCGTGCCCAGTCTGCAGGAGTTTATCTGGCACACGTGTCCCTCCCTCCATATTTCACTTGGGCTTCTACTCTCTCTTTCTGATAGCTTTATCACTGCGGAGGGGTCAGATGCTGACACCAGCATAAGGGCCGCTTAAATCGCTCTAAACAACATCTATCATGGACCCTATAAAATAAGTTTCATGGCATGCACAATACCCAAGCCTTGTGCTTTCAAATGCTCGTCTATCATATGGCTGCTTGACTCTGAAAGCTTTTTTGATGATATGTACAGGTCTGAGAAATGGAACTTTCTGATTTTACCATAATCTTTCTTTATGAAGCTGTTTGAAAGTATGGGAGAGTAGATCTATCACTTGTCAGCAGAGTTAGTGAGTGTGTTTGGAAGATGACAAATGGAGTTATCAGTTCCTGTACAAGTTTGATCAGTAAACTTCTGTGGTTAGCAAAAATGTCAAAAAAGCATTGTCATCTTTCTCAGCAGTGAGGAGTAGCTGAGATTTCTGCAAAAAGTGCGTGTGATTGTTTGACAAAATAATAAGAAACTGCTCCTATACTTTAGATTAAACAAATAATATAGTGTACATTTGAGTCACAGTTGTAATTTTATTTTATTTTTTTCTATTTGTACAAACATTTGAAGAGTGCTTTTCTTATATCCACTGAGATGGCTCAATCCTATACATCATGTTATTACCTTGTCTGCTCTAATTTATAGCAATAAGGGAGTCCTTGATTGCAAATCTTTAGTCGAGAGGCAAAATGGGTCTGAGGAGCCAAAAAGGAGAACAATCAATGACCCAGAAAAGAGAAATTATTGTCCGAGCCCATCACTTAATTTCTTTAAAAGCCTATTGAGAAGTCAGAAGCGCTCAATGTGCATCCACTAAAGTTAACACTCTGGGTATGCCATACAATTTAATTATTAAGACATGATTCATTCAGTGAGTGGTCACCCATTCGATGGAACCATTTATGGGCCAGTGTATTTTTTACAGCTCAAGAATCCTCCTTTTGGACAGCGATCACTGAACTGTACAAATGTAATTTAGATACTTGATTGAAGACGAGATCTTGCTAATTAAGAGTTTTTGTAGAGTGCATAATTATTTTGGCTGGCAATTCATCAAGAACAATGTAATGATTAGGCTTTGTGGCATCTTGAGGGCTGCTTGTCTGCTGAAAATAAAGTTAAGTTCCTCATCTGAGCAATAATTTGTCAAATGTAAAGCCATAAAAAGAATAATTTGAAACTAATAACACCCATACAGCTTGTTTATTTGTGTTTTTGTAAATGATCATGTCCTCTGTAAGTGCTAGACTGAAGGGTCTTTTATTGACTTTACTACAGGTGTTTTGTATGCTTGAACAGAGATGATATGGGATAACAAATGGCTTTAAACTGTTACTAAAGGCATCATGCTCCAGCTCATTGATTTAAACATGACATTTGAGAGTGGAAAGCCAGATTTACAGGAGAAAATCTTCAGATTTTTACCTGAGGCGATGGCCTAAGGGGCTGCCGCGAGCAGAGAGCTCATGAGGCAAATAGAGCTCTTCATCGGCATTTTGGCCCCATTAGTTATGGCCATCACTTTACTCCAGCTTTTTTTTTTTTTTTTTTAATGTACTGAAAATTACTTTTACATACAATTAATAGACCTTGGATTTCAACATACATCTGTTTTTGAGACCTAATACTTGATTTGAAGGTTTTTACATGCACCTTAAAAGGATGAAGTTACCAAAAAGTTATTTTTTCACCTGCTTCAGCACTTCAGTAAAAGTAGAGCAATAACAATAACAATCCTAATTAAATAATACACATATGGGTCAAAAATTAACAAACCTTTTGAGACTGCAGCTCCATGGATTTGGATAATGCTTCTTAATGAGACAATTTTGTTGGTTTCCAAATGTCCCTTCTATTATGCTGTTAACTTTCTCCCAGTTTTCTCCTTCGTTTCTAAAGCACTTGTATGGACAAAAAGGCAAAGGAGCGAGATAATTATCACCAACACACTGCCTTAATACTTCATATATAATAGCTAGTCTTTAAAAGACAGTTTGGAAAAGTGATAGAAATTTCATAGAAACTCAAGTTACTTTATATCGGTGACTAAGACTGGTGTAACACAGACAGATTGTACCCCAGAGAGCAGAAGTCGAGTGAAAATAATCTGTCTCCCACTGCATTCTCTCTCAGAGCGTGTGCATGTGTTTTTGGAGGAGAGTTTTCCACAGGGGAGCTGCATCACTGATACACAACAGAGGCACAGAATCACTCAGCTCTGACAGGGATTTAGCTGTTGGTGTCTCCAATGACAAATTTGTTTAAAGTGACTTTATACTCACAAGTGCAGATGGACATGTAAGAGGTTCAGACATGCAGAATCACTAATAACCAAAATGTGACTGCTATAACACAGTTAGTTCATGATCAGCCAGTGTCTTCCATGTATCTAAGCCAAGCCCTGTGAGAGGTTCATGCAAAAACATGCAAAAACAACTATTTATATAAAAGTATAAGGAGAACATGTTTTTATAGGTTAAGACTAAGCTAATTCACTTAATATCTCTCGATTTTGAAATATAAATCATTTTATAATAAATTAATGTAAATGAAATGATTGGTTGTAATTTTGGTGGTAATCTTGGTAGACTAAGATACTATCGACTAATCGACTAAAGGACTAAAGGACTACAGCCCTACACTGTCCTTGTCTTTTGTGGCAAAAGCCGTGTTGTGCATCCCGGCCACAAGGGCTTCCAGTGGACGTACTTTTAGCTCAGCTGGACGTGTTCTGGAGGCGACAAGAAACAGACTAAATGCTGGAACAATTGTCTCTATCTTTTTTTCTCCATAGTGCAGCCAAATTTAGCAAAAAGAATATTGGCTGTGTGTTAAAAAAAAACACGTCTATTTGCCTTGTTGTTTATCAGATCCCTTGTTTAATTATGTGGAGAATTTTGTTGGCTACAATGAACACATTTGCCATAGGATTTGCCCTTTTTATGTTGAGTTTAATGCTGTTCTACAATAAATATAGCATGGCCCATTTGTTTATTAATTGAAAAATAAAGTTTTTTTTGCAGGCAGGTTAGTGTCGGGGGTTGGTTTTGGAAATCACATCGCATGTTTTTGGTCTGATAAATGTAACTGGTCAGATAAAGGATCTAGACTTTTAGGCCTAGTAAATTAAGTTAGATTTTTTTCAGGGTTAAGAGGCAGATAATTAAGTGTCATCCAGGTTTTTATATCCTTCACGCAGACACTGCTTGATTGGTCTGATTGGTTTTCACTGATTATTATTTTTATATATATATATATATATATATATATATATATATATTTTTTACTTTTTTTTTTTTTTCCCAGACATTTCCCTTTTCATTATAGAGGTTTGGGAGGGTTCACTGATCTCTATTCTATATCTTAGAACCAGATCCAGAGTGTGCTTGTGACTGTGGGTTGTTTTATTTACATTCTGAGTGAAACCAGTGTTGTTTAATAGAGCTCTGAAGGCATTACTGAGTCGTTACTATCGTCCATGTGTATGATGAAGTCACTTACTATTACAATCTTATCTGTCTAATACTAAATTTTAGTAAGAAAACTCAGTTAAAACCTTGAAATAGGGACCAGGAGGACTAAACATTATTATGAATAAAACTGCTTTTTGGTTTCTCCTATTTGGACAAGTGGTTGGATAAAATGAGGCTTTCAGATGAGCAAAACACATGATTCATTTTAGGACTCAAGCAAACAAGAGTGTGAAATTACTGTCACGCCGCCACCTTGTTCTGTTCTTTTGGCAGTCTTAAAGTTTAACGTGAATAAGTGGGGTGGACTCATTTAGTCTTACATAATCATCTTGTTGAAGCCGTGTTTCTGTTCAGAGCTAAAGGTAAAGCAAAAACCTCTCCATGGAATTAAGCTGGCTGCAGGACCTTCCACCATACAAGTTACATAGAGCACTTTTAACTTTAACCGGAGTCTACATTATGTTACTACAAATGTATTTGGATTGATTGGCAGTGATCACATTGATTTTAATATGTGCCTGAGGCCATTTCTAATGGAGCAGGCTAACGTGTTTATTGTTGTACTTGTTCAAACAATTAACTGTATTCCATATAATATAATAATAATAATAATAATAATTCCAGAAGCTGTGATCATACTTGTGAACATGAGAATCAGTGATCTCCAATCTTGCAAATGTTTGTGTAGACCTAGCATATTCTTCACTTCAGGATAAATAATGGGGTGGTCAGCGGGTCAGTTCTATGTGTCCAGCCTGTAAGTCTGTACACAATAAGAACAACAAACCAGGCAACTCTATAGGAAATCTGTATAGTTCAACAAAATCTAAGTTCAGTCAAATGTCAAGTCTCAAGCGCCAAGAATATAATACATAATCCATAATAATATAATTATTTCTCACTGGTGCCAGATGGAGGAGCTGCTTTTAGCTTACTTGGACCATATTGTTTCCTGATTCATGCGTTGTGTTGGCTGATAGCAGCGCTGTGAATGAATGGCCGATCAGAGGAGAGGCAGGGTGAGGAGTGGCAAATCAAGTGGCTGCAGCTCTGATAAATAGCCGTGGTTTTACTTAGCTTCATCTGTTTAAAAGAGGCTCAGCATTCTCCCGCTCTCACTTTAAGGGTCCCAGGGAGGTTCTTATCCCTGGGCAGGTGGCGTAGTACACGGTTCCTCTCTTTGGGTAAGCAGCTCCCTGTTAGACACACGCCTAATGATCCCAGCCGGCATCTGGCCCACATGGACCCAGTGATTCTTTTTAGTCAAATTGGAAAGGACAAGATGACACTGCTCTCTCCCTAAGGTTTTGTGTAGTTCCTTTGTCCCTCTTCTTAGCAACAAACATGTTTGACTAAATTATTTTGTTGTTGCATATTCTTTTCTGCAATGTTGCTTTTTTGGCTGACATTTTCATGTGATTCTCATCTTTTTTTTTTAATTAATTGTAATATTAGTTTATTTTATTATTACAAGTTTTTTTCTGACAATACAATGATTTGGAAGGTGTTGCCATGTTATTGATATGACACACAGACTCTTGTGAACCATTAAAGTAGCTCAGCTGCTCTTGAGGGACAGCAACTGGCAAGGCAGCTTAGAGCAACCAAGGAGAGAATTTAGAGCCAAAAATACATTTAGGAAATTTGAGAGATACTATGCGGTCAGTGCAATCTTATATCCAGCAAATTATTTTGGAACATACAGTATATGTTTCTAACTTTAAATTGTGTTCAAAATTGTGTTTTATACCCTATCCTGCTCCCAGTCAGCGCTGACCACCATAGCTCTTTTTCAGAGGTGTGAGTGATTTTTTTTTTTTTTTGTTTAACTGATACTATAGATGTTTGTGCTTTCCTATAAATCTCTGGCATTCTGTTGAGTAGTTCAAACCTCAATAACTGTAGATATTTTACCTCCTCATGCAGACTGGATGTCAAAATCATCTCAATCTAATCTCTTTGACTTTTACCTTCAAATTGTCTAACTTGAGTATTCCCCCTGGTGGAGTGCATTGCTTTGCATTAGTCCAAAAGAGAACCACAACAATGTGTTCTGCTTTGCCTAGTCAACTCCTGCTCCTCTTATTTTAACTTTCTACTGCCACATATCACATCATGAGGACCAGCTATCTTTCCACTCCATACCCTCTTTCCAAGATGTCAGGTCTATCTGCTTAAATGTATGTGCAAAGGTTTGCAAACAAAGAACTTAGGAGCCAAATGTTAAGATTTGAGCTGGAACCAATAACACTGGATGTCCACTGTCCTTGAAGACCAGCAGAGCGATCTAAGAGGCCACAGAAGTGGGTTTAGGAATGTCACAATTTTTTAATTTGAATTTTGAAGCGCGATATATTGTGGCTGGACAAACTGCACACCTGACTGGACGATAGGTACGTAGGAGAAAAAGCAATTAGTTGAAGACGTTTAAGAAGACTCCTGCACACTGCGATATATTGCAACAGAAAATGTCACAACCAACAACAATATGCTATGTCCCTGACCCAATAACCCTAAAGCATGATAATCCCAACTTTTTTCTGAATGTACAATATTACTTACAAAATAGGAGCTGTAATAAATAGATAAATAAATATATAAATCAGAATCCGTTTATTGCCATTGTCAGTGATCAAAATTCACAAGCATAGGAACATGCTTTGGCGTAAGGTGCAACATAAAACAATGAATAAAATGTAATAAAGTATATAAAAGAGGCATGCATAAGATTAAGAATAAAATAAATAGGAATAGATATAAGAAATAAGAAGTAGAAATAAGATAGACTAAGACTATATACAGAAATGTATATAGTCAGTTGGATAGACAGTAGTGGCAGGTGTTCTAAAATGTTCATGAGTCCAACGGCAGAGGGAAAGACACTGTTCTTGTGGCGGGAGGTTCTGGTCCGGATGGACCGTAGCCTCCTGCCCGAGGGGAGTGGCTCAGATAGCCCATGTCCAGGTGAGAAGGGTCAGCTGTGGTCCGACCTGCTCGTCCTCCCACTGAACCCCTGTGGAGATATCTTTAAATTGCTATCGGGAAAAAGTGCCCTTCCAATATGAGAGACCTGGAGCAGTTTGCAAAGGAAGAGAAGAGTGAGGAAGGAGTGGTCCAGAATTCCAGTTGAGAAATGTAAGAAGTGTATAGGAAACGGCTGATTTCAGTTGTTATGTTATTTTTAAAAGGATGTGCAATCAAATGTTAAGAGTGCTATTAATTTTGTCCGGCCATTTAATCAGTTATATATTTTTCCTCTGTTTTTTGTGTTATTCCAATGGACACAAAGGAAATAAACATGTGTATAACAAAACGTGTAATTGCAATATTTTTCTGGGAGAAATGGTGCATGTTCTGGAAAAAATCCAGTGGTGCCAACACTTTCTACCATGACTGTAGGTAGGGGGCGACCGTAGCTCAGTGGGGCGGCAGTTGCTCATTTGTTAGGGCACTTGTCCACTAACCCGAAGGTTGGCGGTGCGATTCCCGCTCGCTCTGTAGGTGTAGGGAAGACACTAAAAGGACACATATTATGCTATAGTTACAGTTATAGTTTAGTGAGCTTTTAGCCATGTTCTTGCAATGTTCTGTCTAGGGCTGCACAATATGGGAAATTGCTGCGATATGCGATATGGGTGTCATGTGTTGCGATAACTATATTACCGCAATATTTTTTTCCTCATTTGCATATATGTTTCTTTTCTTTTCCAGGTATGATGGATAACTCAACTCTTACTTAAAATATAACTTAAGTACAAATATACACACTTTGGAGACCTTTGGAGTGTTAACACCTGGAGTTGCTTTGTGCTGCTTCTGCTTTTTACAATAAAAATACATTACTGAGGCATTTTAAAATTTTTATTCGACTTCATATACGTGTGTATTAAATTGTAAAAAAATGTTGAGGATTTTGAAGAAAGAGGTTTAACATTCACTTGTCATTTCTGTACTTAGCAAAACAGCGCTTTTGGGGGTGAACATTGGAGTCTGATTGGTCAAATGTAAAACCAAGCTCGGCTGCACAAGAAACGCAAGATTAATGCATTTAACTATTAGAAATTATCGCGCATCTTTGCAATATGCATATCGCGATAATAACAAGTGCGATAATAATATTTTTTAATATACTGTGCAGCCCTAGTTCTGTCATCAAAAACATACCTGGAGTTGGATTTAGCTTCATTCACACTAGTTTTCGGAATGCTGGTTAGAAAATCGTCTCCCCTCCAATTTTAGACAATACTTACCTGAGAATCTTTGGCTGTTTAAGTCCTTAAATCATCGTCAGACTCGCTCTAAGCCTTTCTGCTGTCGAAACACGATCACTACAACTGCTAACCTGACTGCTAATCTCACACTCAGGTAATAACATACCGTAAAATGCGGACTATAAGCCGCTACTTTTTTCTCATGATTTCAAGCCAGCGGCTTATACAGCGTTGCGGCTTATTTATGTATTTTTCCACGAACAGCCTCTAGGGTAGAGTTTAGATCGTTTAGATCAAAAATTCAAATCCGACCTGCCCGAGCCCGCGCCGTACTGTCCGAACCGACCTGGGCACGATTCGACCCGAACCCGACCCGCCCCTGCGCGGGTACTGTACCAACTCATTTGCTGCGTGATTGACCGGCCGCACACGTATGTCTGAACCCGAACCGAGCCCATGCACGTGTAGAACCGGAGTTACCTAAACTAAGTTCCGAGCAGAGGTTTATAGGCAAAATAAGTAAGTAATTACCAACGGTACGTCTCCTGTACCAGACGGGCCTGTTCCTCCACTGACGCTGGCCCACATGAGCTCTCCTTTCTTCTCTCTCACCTCCACTGCTCTTTCTCCTCCGTTGCTCTTTTTTCTCTCTCCTCGCTCCGTGTATCAGCCGCGCCCTTTCACTAAGAGTTTTTCCCACGCAACATATTTTGCCCACTTATTCGAGGATGAGGAGGAAAACAACACAGCACTGGCTGCACACCGCGCTCTTTCGTGTGGAGCGCATGTTACAAAACATGTGCGTGCCTCTGTCAAGTGCGCGTGCTCGGCACGGCCCGGCAACGTAAATGTCTCAATGCGGACACCCGCAGCTTATAGTCAGGTGCAGCTTATATATGTGTACAAAGTTGTTTTTCTTGTAATATGGCTGGTGCGGCTTATACTCAGGAGCGCTCAATAGTCCGCATTCTACGATAACTAAATTGTGTATAGTGCTAGGCACCATCTACTGGCTGCATAAACTCAGTAAGTGCCAGGACAAACAGCAGAGACATTTAGTTTATGATACATTTTTGTTTTTGTTTCAAAATGTGAGATGGTACACTTAAGGTACTCACTCAAGAGCGTAAAGGATAATATCAATACAAAAATGCATAATATTTTTCTTTTAACCCACCCACATTGCCTAGTATGAAAGTGGTGTGTGAGTAAATGATGGTTGGCAGGGCCGATGGTGCAGATTGGCAGCCTCGCTTACGTCAGTCTGCCCTAGGGCAGCTGTGGCTACAGACGTGTCTTGCCACCACCGAGTGTGTAATGAAAAATAAATGCAAAATGCCAAAAAATAAAAATGCACACACGATAAATTGAGTCCCAAAGAATATCGTTGCAGCTTTTATTTATTGAACAATATGGCAATATCATAATTATCTTGACAGGCCTAGGTGGGTCACATACACAAATACAAATAACGCAAACATGTGATGAGAAATGGAGCGGGAGAGGTTACAAAAGAGAACAGAAGCCATATTTCAAATGTATTTTTAGCGTCCCGTAATCAACTCGCTCTCTCTCCCCTGTGTCCTTTGCTCTGGATAAGGTGACGTCAGCAAATGGCAGGCTTTTTCCGGCCCTCCTCTATTTCTAGAAGGAACATTGGTCTGGTGTGATCCGGTTGTGTGTAGCCAGTATTGGTCCTGTATTTCAGGGGCAAAGGAGCAAACACTTGAAAGGAGGAAGAAATGGAGGTGTAACTGATCTGTGTATTATTTTGTTCTTGTCAGATAACTCAGGAAACATCCCAGACTATTCGCAGCTTCAGAAGCTTGATTTAGATCCTCTTTTTCCATCAACTCATTGATGATGAAACTGAAGTATGGTGTCTCTGCCCCTGTCTGTCTGAGGGTTACTGTCCTCATTGTCTGCCTAAACGTGTAATGCTGTTTAGTTTAGTATTCATAAGGGACGATGTACAGTGGCATTAAGATCTCAGACATGCACTGCACACGATAATAGAATGGCTAATTTCCATCTGCAATCTTTAATTATCAATAAATAAGTTTAAACATGCAATATAAATGTTTTCTTTTTTAAAAAAAACAATTATCCATTATTTTCCAATCATAGTCAGTGACGTAACAAACCCTAACCTTTTGCTGAACTAAAAATTGTCCATTATTTTCTATTTCGTTTAAGCACTCAACTCTACTTCCTGCAATTTTCAAATTTTTTGTAATTTTTCTTCAAAAACTGCTACTTGTCTTATGAAGTATGTATGTTTGATGAATATGTACTTTCCACTGGTTTTATTCCACCAAACAAAAAACCTGTTATATGCACTTCAACTACTTAATTTAACTGCACTTTAACTAATAATTAAAAGTATACGTGTGGACAGATTTAATGGACACATATTCTGCCACAGTGACTGTTATGTATTGACATAAGCCAATGTTATTCTACATTAGTTAATACATGTGCTCTGTATATTAATAGGCACTACTTTATGTTGAGTAAATGTACGGCGCATACGTAAGTAGTGCTGAGTCAGCGCAATGATTTCTTGCACTTGTGATATGGCACTGTTCAGTAAAGATGCGTTAAAACTTTATCGGAGTTTAGTCCATTCTTTTTTAAAGGTTATGTAAGTGACAAACATAACAGTGGCTTTTTTGAGCTTTTGTAGTTAAGATAAATTCTCTTTACATCACACATTGTTTGATAGAAGCAACTTCATGGTAAGACACTGGATTTGTAATGTACAGTCTGTGCATATTGCATTTGCACAAATGCACTTTGTTAGGAAAAAAATTGTGCAGAAACATTTGCCAGGGTCACCTCTTTTCAGCCAATCAGGCATCAGGCCTATGGATCATAGGACAATAACTGCTCGACACTATCCCAGACTGATTCTCTGTCATGGTGCAGTTTCAAAACTGCTCAAAGCTAATTATGAGGAGAGTTAGAAGAATTATGTGGAAACAACTGCATAAGACTATTTCAGACAATTGTTTCTGAGTCATGGTGCAATACTGAGTGAAAGTAAGGACTATGTGGGCGGGGCTAACAGGTACAGGCCCTTTAAATCATTACAAACACCATCACTGCTGCTAACCCGCATCATAGCATCAGTTTAGTGCTAACTTCACTAAATTGTGTAAGCTCTAGGCACCATCTACTGGCTGGATGTACTCACTAAGTGTCATTTCACACAGGCTGTTAAATTCATTTAATCAATAAAAAATGTATTTTGTTTTAAAACATATTTACGGTACTCAGGATGGACTCAAAGGTCTGTCAGATTCCTATGTTTGTATCAAATAAACAACTTTGTTGATGCCATTTGCCCTAGTAATAATAACTCATTAAAGTTGATCTAAAATTTGCATGGCTTCAGCCCTTTTCCAAGTTTAGAGACAAAGCAAATATATAGGCCAGAAGTTTAAAAGTGAGGATATGCAAACACTTGCATAATTGTATAAAATACATGCCACTAGTAATATACTAAGAAATAACATGGAGAAATGCAAACAAATGAGCTAACAGTTTTATGGTTTATGCAAACAGTCATGGTCAAATGTGTTATTTCTTTCCTGTCTGGGCTTGTTAAATCGGAGAAAAGTGTTGACCCGCTAACGCACACTTCCCCTTTCTTTTCTACAACTTCGTTAGCTGCACCTGTACATTCACAGTCATACTACATTCAGCTGCCTTCTTCTCTTTTCCGCTTATGCTTCAAATAAAATGCTGTTTCAAAGACCACGCCATATGTGTATTTTCCACACTTTGGAATATGTAATATATTTAGTTTTGGTAGTAATCACTCACACACTGGGACAACAGAGGCAGCGCACTGACTGAGGGAACCAAGCGTAGAGAGTCGCTGATGTTTTAAAACATGTATGGATGATTAATTACCTGGAGCTGCCGGTGGAAATACCAGTTTTAAAGAACACAGAAAGAAGGCCGCCACAAAACGAGTGTCTCTCCTCCCTATTGGAATAATTGAAATTTGATTAAAAGGAAAACTGGAACCTTCTTTTGCTGCCTATGCAGAATACGCACACTGAAATGCAAAAGTATCCGTTCGCCCCCACTTCAATACGGCAAGGGCCCTGTCAGAGTTTACACAGGGTCATTTGCCAAAGGACAAGAATGGAAGTCATTACTACCTTTGCCTTTACCTGTAACCTCCAACAAATGCATATTAGATTGAGTGGGGTGCAGTCAATCAATTGGGACCATACAATTACAATCTATCAACAAGGCTGTCACGTTGAGCAGATCCCCAGGCTGGAGTTGGTAATGATGAGTTCAAATACCTGCAACGGGCCTTTCAAGTCCCACTGCTCTGTGTGTGTGCGTTTGAGAACGAATCGAAAGAAAAGGAGATTCTGGGATAAAAACCAAGGGTAGGCACTACTAAAGCCGCCATCTTTACCTTTATCTCTGCAGTGTTTGCACTGACAGAGGTCAACAGTTAAAAGGCCCTGTGAGGCCATGTCGACCCATTAACCACCATTATTGTTGTGAAGCTGTTGTGAATCAAACATTACAAAATAGAATTATACAATTTTGTGTGTTGAGCATAATGTATACCATGTAACTTGACGTGAGAAGTGAGCTATTGACTATTAGCCAAGGCTGGTTGAAGAATGGATGGTCAGAGGTCACGATAAACCAGCTTGTGGTTTACAACTGTTCACAGATGGTGTTTTACATTGGCTGGCTTTCAGGATGACATCCACCAGATTTGTATGAGCACAGAACTAACATAACACTTTGGCCTTCCAACCCAACAGTGCTAATGTGGAAATTAAAGCATGCCGTTTTTTGTCATTAAAAAAGTATTGTACACCTCTTAAATTAAGAAATCAAGCTGTTTTCTTCCTTTTCTTTGAAAACACGTGGGCATTGATAAGCTTGGCTTCTGCCTGAGCTTTTTAAATAATAGATACCATTTTAAACTTGACCTTGTGGTTTTGTTGATAATCTGTTGTAAAATCTGCCAGACTCAAAGTCAAAAAGCTAATGGAATGGAGCCCCTGCTCTGATATCTGCCTCGGATGTGGTCCTACAGGATGTGTTTCTGGGGTGGAGCTGGATTTTTCTGAATGTGGAATAACAACCCGCCTATAACTGGCATGTCTAGAAGGGAAATCTATTGGGTTTGTGAATTTTTATTTCCTGTCACTAAACCACAATAATATATTAAGACACTTACGCCAGGTTTAAAGTTCTCAAATTAGTTTTTGCAAAAGCCCATACACACAAGAGAGTTGTGCTGAATAAATAATCTGAAGCTTTGGTGATGGGTGGAGGTAGGTACTCAGGAAATGGTTTGCTTGGGGGTCTGAGTGCTTCCACGTTGACATCGTTTGTGATGGATTGTGGTGTCTTGAAATGTTTTGTCCAGTTTTAGTGTTTAATGTTTTTGTGTGTGTTCGTAACATAGCTGGCCCGTTGTAAATAGATAGGCCTGAAGTGTATATGAATGGCTGTTATCTAAAAAAAAAAAATAACAACAAAAATGAAAGTTTACATTAGACACGATTCTTACATAAGGTGTCATATATTTTCTACTATATATATATATATATATATATATATATATATATGTATATATATATTTTTTTTTTTTTTTTACAGACCTGTACTCAGGGGTTTATCCTGCACAGGGCTAAGAGCATGAGAGCAGGTATGTTCACAGGAAACCACCTAAATTGGCCATCTAAGAAACAAGCCCTCATTTTTCCTTTGAGGCTGCAGTTTTTATTGCCCCATGTTGGTCATAACTGAAAATATATGTCCAATATCATCTCTGGTATCTACACAGAGTAGCCCAGTGTTTCTGGCAAAGTTATCAGAGTGATAGATAGCACATTATGACTAGCCCGAGATACCGTTGGTTAGTATTATCACATGAGCCTGTGTATTTGCATACATATTTACTTTAGCGACCCCACTGACATGAAGTCATAAGAATCACATATCATGCATCTTACAAGTTAATCCTCATTTTATTATGGTTGCTGAATCTGCAAGGGGTAGATTAAAAACAACATGTTTTTAAGCAGGTTCGTGAATCAGCTATATTAAATGGGAGATTAGTTTGCTTTACAGATTAAGTGTGGTCTCCCAGCATTATCATCTGCAGATGTAAATATATACAGGGCAAATGGATGATGAGGTTCTTTTTCCTTTTTCAGTGCAGACTTCAGATGGCACCAGGATAACCTGCTTATTCTTTTTTTTTTTTCTGTAATCATACTGAGTAATCCTACAAGGTTGCTAGAAAATGCAAACATTTTGACCTCGACACTAGAGATCTAATCTTGTGGCTGTGGCATTTGACAGTTCTTGTTAGTATAGGAGATAGACTTTAAAGGCTCTGTTTTGGAATTTACCTTACAAACAGGGAGTCCAGCCCTGTAGAGGCTGCACAGTGTCTCTAAACTGTGTTTGCTGTCCAAACAGTCAAAGTGTAGCAGCAGCTCTGCAATAACAGCCAAGCAGTCTCACAGTCCCTGCTTTTCTAGGGGCCCGACCAATAGATAAACAATTTCAAACAGGGGAGCACATGATCTGAGTATGTCTATCAGAAGAAAATCAACTGTCCTTAGGCAACCATGTTGTAAAGCACTCTTTGTACGCACATTGCCGATCCCCCCCTTCTACCCAAAACCAAACCTAAACAAACCTACTGTAACACCTCTCCTGGGGCCCTGTGCGTTGGCAGCTTATGGACCACACACAGATGAGAACAAACAAATCTACACACTCTAATTTAATATCCATAACAACATAACCTTGAAGGATAAAATGCAGGACTCATTTAAATGCTAATTTGTTTGTTAACATAACATCAAGATTCCGCGCGGGACAGGTTATGGAACTAGGCTGTCACTTGATATGTATATTTTATTCAACTTTGTTATTTTATTGCAACTTTGATTATGATAATACAAAACACTAAATAAAACATTAATATAAACAGGAAGGAGTTCAGCAACATCTTTTATATTCAGGTGCTTATTACCAGGAAACCAAGAAGGAGAGATGGCTCAGAAAGATTCTGGGTGATGTCAATATTGACTCATATTTTAGTACTTTGTATGCTCATGCTTAAGTCGAGCCTTTGATGAAAAGACTTAGGAGTAAAACGAAGACTTCCTACTTTGAATTAAATCCCTGTGATTTTTAACAGAAAATAGTGGATAAACTCAGAAATACGACACTTGAGCCAGACATCAACTGATGCGATTTAGGTTTCTTATTTTGTGGATCTGACAGTCTTTTAGAAGCAATATGAGAAAAAGTCCTGGTTTAAATCTAACATCATAATTGCATTTAAAAAGAAAGTATACTGTGCATAGGGGTGGACGAGATTAACAAAAAGGAATGTGTCGATATTGTTTTATGAATCTCGATAATAATATCCAGGCGATATTTTTCCACTAAAACAAAACTGATTTATTGTATTACAAGGCATAATATGTATGTATATTTGAATAATACGGTCTTTTATATTATTATATAATGTACATTTTTATGATTAAGCAGACTAGCAGAGGGTTTTTTGTGATTGTTGCAAGGTTTCTCTGTTTCTCGATGCTCCCAGACTTGTGTCAAAAAAACGCGCCTTCACAAATGAATAGTGATGCCGATCCCCATTTTAAAGTATATAAAACCTGTATTTCTTGATACTTATGCCACTTATTTAGTCTTCACACAAGTCACATGTAAAAGATGATGTTAGGTGGTCACTATCATACCCGGACAAGCTCAGCCTTTAGCTTTAGACAGTTTTGCACACTCATTCTTATCTAAAGTGGTCGATGTGTTGGTTCCAGCTGACTCTCTGGATTATTCAGAATTTGGGTGTTTTGCAGGCTAATGCTAATGGCTGTAGGGAAAATACTGTAAACAGGCTCCGCTCTGGAATCCTACAGATCTTACCGGACTAGCCATGTTGCGTGGCTGATAGCATGAACATCAAACGCCGTGTCTGCTTTTTTACATGTCTGTGGCGTCCTCCCCCAGTTCCCTCCCTCATGTTGCCTCTTCTTGTAACTTGTTATCTACTTTCAACCTGTTGTTGACACCCGCAACCGATCCACCGCTGCTCCATACGTGCTCCGTGCACGATCTGTGTGCTGTAATAACGCAAGACGTAAAACGCAGTTCCCTGTATGACGAACATGATGTCGTTAATATGTTGTGTCTCGTCCGGGATTCGATGTCAGTACCTCATGACTACGAGCTGACCGCTGCTACCACTGGCAGCAGTGATGTACTTGTCAGACAGAGAAGGGGATCTAGCTTAAGGAGCGTGAATGAGGCTGTGTTGTGTACGGGGCGAATTTGTACACTGTCACTGGGGCAACAAAAAATGCTCTTGACACGTGAATGAACGCGCAAGACAGCAAATTTTCGGGCGTCAAACTATGTGCGTTTTGACGCTTTTGGTGTGAATTCAGCATAAGACAGTAAACTAATGCAGCTGCCCACACACCAATAAATGAATGAATAAAAAATCTCAGCACCTCCATTCAGTTTTCGTGGCTATGCTCTCAGCTGTGCCTGAAACTGGAAATTTGCATTTTCTAATCGGCTATTTAAAGGTCCCATAACATGCAAAATCGACTTTTCAGAGGTTTTAACCTTCCTACAATGTTATTTGGGCCTCGTATGTGTGCCCAAAGTGTTTTTTTAATTGATTCCCGCATGTTTTCGCTAGAGAACTGTCTTTTCCGTCCCCCTCGGCTGAGCAGGCAGACGGGGGCTCCTCACAAGGATGACACGCTTCACAAGGATGACGCAGTGTTTAAGCCACGCCTCCGGGAAGCGCGCAGCCACAGAATAAAAACAGCTAATGCTAATGCTACACAGTAATTACACGATGGATACGACAGATCGAAGAGTTAGCTTGTTATTTACCAAATGGCAACGTCCGTCGTCGAGGTACTGGAGCACGTCAAACTCCAGGTCAGATCCAGGACGTAGGACTCAGCACGACGCACCGTCAGGACGGATAAAATGTTTATTCCCGTGTTTGTGTATCGCTGTTTACCGGAGCACACGGCGCATGCGCACTATCTCCGCTCTAGGCTTCGGCACGAGTTGGGCGGGGGAGGCGCGCGAGTTGGGCGGGGGAGGCAGCCTGCTCTCTGTTCGGGGGGGTCAGATATCAGAGTGAGCCGTTTGCTTTTGCAAGGAGGGGGGCCAGTCCAAGAAATGGGTGTTTTTTGGAAACTGTTATGTTATGGATATTGCACAACGCAAAAATTTATCAACAAAGCCCTTAGAATAGACTGTGTAAAGGGCAAAATAGCAGAATATGGGACCTTTAATGTCTGTTTGCTGTAATGTGCAAACTTGAGAGAATGGGTCGATGAGCCACCAATACAGGGCCAACCCAAAGGGCCTATACCTCCTGAATGTTGGACGCTCTGCCAAGTGATTCCACCGACTGAACACACTCTTTTGCAGTTTTGACCACAGCACGAATTCATTTGAAATGTGGTGATTGTCCTCTCTAACACTTCTCACGGGATTCTGGAGAAGTTGTCTCAAAGATGGGTGTTGAAGACAATGCTGATAGTTCAGTCAGTCTAGCACTCGAACCCCTCTATGTTAAAGTGGTTGTTCACGGTGAGGAGAAATATTTAACTTTTCCTATGTATGCTTCTTAGTTGAAAGTCATTGGTCTGTGGTAGGTCTTTGTTGAATTTGTCAGCCCATCCTTATCCTCTTTTGTCAGTTTAACACTACACAAGACACACTTGCCATTTCCCTTTCATTCTAAATGGACACACTTTGGGAATGCGGAGGGTGGCAGGGGGAAAGCTCTTTGTCTCTGATGATCTATTGAGTAAGTAGTTTCGACGAACCCGCTCTTGATGCTCGCCCCACTCCAACGTGACTCACAATATGTCACTGTCTGCTGCAGTACACTGAGCCATATGTTGGCTCATGGTTCCTCACTCTAAAGCGGAGACTCCGGCGTTTCACGGGAGCAGAACATTTTCATCATTGTACATTATAGAGGATCCCATGTGTCATCGCATACAATAGAAGAAGGGGGCTTCTGACATAAGGTGATTTTTCCATGTTGCCTGTGAGGTGTTAAGTTTCTGTCATGAAAAGATATGAATTACATGACTTTAGACTTTACAATGTGCTTCCTTTTTAGCATTATTACAGTCTCAAGGCTGAGCAGATGAATATTTGTTAAACATCAAATTGATTACTTCAGCTTGTGTAAAAAGAAAATTGTCATTTACATGTATTTGTAATAAACTAACTAAACTAAAGTTGTATATATTCAATATATTGAAAAATTGATAATATTGGGAATTTTCTTTTGAAGATATGCACAATTTGAATATTGAAAAAGTTAGGTACTTGTGCATGTTTATGATTGATTTTACAGACATTTCACATTTGTCTCATTGAACGAATATGTTTAAATACATGTTTTAACATTTCTGTTAAAACATTTCTGTTGGATAGACATAATATCGGCTGACTATGATTATCAATACTAAAATATCAAGATTAGAACTGCTCCATTTGGTAAAAATATTTTATTGCAATTTTTCTGACCAGTATTGCGATTGCGATTAGATTAACTATTTATGTTTTAATAATATAGTTCTGTTCAAAGTTCACATGTTACATGTCCAGGCGAAATGACAAAAAGACTGAAAAAGGACGTGACAAACTATTAGAATCACTTTTATTTCAGGAGATTTGTATGGATCTAAACTACAGAGTTAGCAGTTTTTATGCAGAAGAAAATAAAACAGTGGAGGAAATTCTGGTATTTAGAAAATTCCAGCCTTTACAATTTGCTAATTGCATCCATTAAAATTACAGTTTCGATTTGATTAATTGTGCAGCCCTAATCGAGATATAAATTTTTGTCAAAATAGCCCACTCTTAATAATAACTCATCATTGTTAGATACTAATGCCAGGCAGCCCAAGAAGAATTGTTCTATACTAATGATACATTTACAAATTGGACCCATGCATCATTTAACGTTGATACATAGGAATGTAAGTACTTGGCTTACTTTTGGATTGTTCAAGACAGAAGTAGGCAAGGCAAGTTTATTTGTAGAGCACAATTTGTATGCAAGGTAATTCAAAGTGCTTTACACAACAGAATAAAATCACAAAACAAAATAATTATAAAAATATTTTAAATTTAGATTTCTTTCTCTATTTTCACATTATTTTTCCTTCCTTTCTGCAGCTACTTTTCCCCCACATTTCTAAACATTCAAAATGCCTTTTTATTCAGTTATGTGTTTTATTTGCACTGTCTTTTTGGACAGAATTCTTTATTTAGCATCATTTATTCAGTTTCTCAGTGGCATCAGACTGCTGTTACTCATCCTTCCATTCCACTGGGGTCCCATTTTGATTTTCAAATATCACTAAATACATTTTAAAATAACATTAATCGTGATTTAAATAGTCAGACTATTTTCAGAGTTTTAGGAAATCCTTCCTTGGAGTTTTCTATCCAGAAAAAAAACTTTTCACAGATTTATAAATTGGTTTACTTATGGCTATCCTGCCTTAGTCAACTCTGACTTTCTTCCAATGAATGATTTTGGCCAATCCTGGCCTTTAGTCAGCCCTGATCACCATGCAACCGTGTGAAGAAAGTCTTACCACAGTGCGGTAACTCTACATAAACTCAAAGTCAAATCAGTTTTCATTGACCATCAAATGCAATTTCGCATCAAATTTTCTCAATTTTTATTCTTCTATTTGCGTTTCTGCATTTGCATTAAGTAGTTTTCTGCGTGTGCCATGCTTATTTCGCAGTACAGCCATGGAAACACTTATATTGATATAAAAGGGTCAAAGGCAGCTGTCTTGCAGAGACCTGCATGGGACTGGCTTTTCAACCTGATCCTGCCAGATCCTGAGGCTTCTCAGACTGCTCCCTCCCTGTACTGAGTGCCACTCAACAGGAGTGTCCTCCTGGGAGATCTCCCGCGATCTCCACAATCTGCAGCGCTGCCGCACATCCACAGATATGAGCAATGCTTTGGCTCTGGCTATTTTAGTGCAGAGACAGCCTTTATCTTTAATAAAGTCTTATTTGCCTCATTTGAATAGACCTATTCATTGAGCACATCATGCATAGGGACTTGAAACTGTTCAAAGGGACAAATGTACAACACTAAACGTCTCACTCATCATAATTTACACCCGTGCCTTAGTCACACCTGACTTTTCAGATAATCAAGTAACAAGCAGACCAAAAGAAATTCCTGTAAGTCACAAGTTGTCTTGCTCAAAGTCACATTTCCCAGATGTGTATTGCATGTCTATTGTTGTACTTGTTGTTAATGTTCAATCACATTTGCATGCATGTGTTATAAAGATGCCCATGAGAGAGACACATGTGTCTAGTCTTGGCTGACATATCAGAAGTATTAGGTCAACATGTTTCAAGTATTTCAAGTGTTTAAAGTCACTGTTCTAAAGTCCACGACTTCATTTGCATGCATTTTTGTGCTACATATTCAGGCACACCCACATGCCACAGAGAACTCACAGATGTTTCTAATGAAGCAGAAAGGCAGGAGTATAATAGTAAGTGGCAGCAGAGGGGTTAGGTTCCCCGTAGGTCCTGCACCGCAGTGGGCGATGGGTTTAGAAGTAGATTCAGGAGTGAGAGAGTGTGTGTGTGTGTGTGTGTGTGTGTGTGTGTGTGTGTGTGTGTGTGTATTTACACATGATTGAGTGTATTTGAGTTGAGACTGAGATTGAGATGTTTTCACAGAATTGTGGATTTAAGAGTTAAAAGAACAAGGACCCACCCGAGTCATGAACAGAGGGCTGATTGTCAAGTAAATGGACTGGGGCTAGATAGGTGGAGTTGACTTTGAAGGAAACTGGAGTGTTTAAGGCTGCTCTATAACAGGTGGCGAGGAGACTGCTGTCACATTATATACTCTTTACCCTCCTAATTGAAACCATCAAAGATACCATTAGTTCAGAATGAACACGGAGGCCAAGTTAACTTCAAACATGGGTTCACTGTTTACTACAGGCCTGTTTACTGTAGCAAATCTTAAATTTGCCATGTACTTTTGAGCTGCTGTCTTTCATTGACGGCACTCAAAAGAATCACATCTCTCTCCACTCACCTTTCAGATGTGAAGTGTAATTTCCCTGACTCTAAATCCAGAAGTGCTATCTGGGGACACTGGCCAGATTACGAGGTTAAGGCTTAATTTTGTCCCTGAGCTGTTGAGAAAAGGAAAAAGCAACAAACTGGAATGTGACCTGTGATGGTTTGTGGTTCCAGTGAGAACCTGGAGTAACCCCCAAGGCCCTAAGCTGTCTGATCCACCTCCACTCACTTGTGCCCAGCCTCAGACTGTTATTGAGCCAAGCCTAAAGGGGCCAGCTGAAATATTGTTTAATGTTTTTGAGCAGAGACATGTTATATGGTCCAGATTCACAAGGCTTAAAACCTCCGCCCTGGTCAGGTACATTAAATTCACTTTCTACAGGAACAATACAAAGACAGAAAAAGACAGAATACTCCGGAATGTCTATTTAAAGTCAGGTTATACAAATGTAATAGAACTTTCATAATAGGATTTTCATGAAAATTACTTTTAACGACGCATGGTCAGCGAGATGATCAAAGATTTACAATGAGAAAATATGCTGACCGGATCAGATGAGATTTTATTGTATCTCCTTTGGCAATCTGAGAAATATGGCTGCAGGCAGCCTGGCACCTTGTGATCTCCACTGTAAAAAAAACACTCTACTTGTGAATACTTTTGACACTATCGTCATACTTTTCATAATACACTTCCCATGACTGGATAGCCCTAAATAAACCAATTTATGAATCCGTGAAAATGTTTTTTCTGGATAGAAAACTCCTAGGTAGGATTTCCTCCTTAAATAGTCTGACTATTTAAATTACGATTAATTTTATTTTAAAATGAATTTAGTGATATCTGAAGATCCCAGTCAAGTAAAGATTGTCCTGCAAAGGATATTTTGTGAAGAAAATGTAATATTTATGAATAAAATTGATGAGTGGAATGTGAAGGGATTTTATGGAGGGATGAGTGACAGCAGTCTGATGCCACTGAGAAACAGAATTAATGATGCTGAAAAAACAATCTGTCTAAAAAGACAATTAACTGAAATAAAAAGGCATTTTGAATGTTTAGAAATGTTGTGAAAAAGCAGCTACAGAAAGGAAGGAAAAGGAATGTGAAAATGGAGAAAAAAATCTGAAAAATTTAGAAAAGGTTAAAGGACCATTTCAAGACACACAACTTGATTTATCTGCGCTCTTCTCTTTAAAACATTTTTAATAACGATTTTGTACGTCTTAATGCTTTGTGATTTTAAAGTCATTTTATTCTGTTGTGTAAAGCACTTTGAACTGCCTTGTGTACAAATTGCGCTCTACAAATAAACTTGTTTTGCCTTACTATGGGTTGTGTGAAGTGTTTAAAATTAAAGCAGTACTGACACCAAGACATTACACACCAGTTCCTTTAGTTTCTAATGCATTCATGAAATCCCCTTGCCAGCTCTCCTCTAATTACCTTGCATGGACCTTGCTGTTTCTGTTTCTCTCATGCACATAATAGAAACTGCTTTTTAATATCCAGGCATCATAAAATGTCATGCTGACTTAACAGACATTAGGTGCAGAAGGGGCAATAACACAAGTGTCAGCAGTGGGTTGGGTGTGGGGAAAGGGTTACTGTCAATGGACTGGCAGTGTGGTTTAGACCAGTGATTCACAACCTTGGGGTCAGGACCCAAACTTTGCTGCTGAGGCTTCTCTATCACTGATTCATGATTGGCTGTAGGTGCTGGGCTTTAGGTAGTGACCATCAGAGAGAGGACGCATAAGTTTAAACCACAGAACTATAATTAAAACTGGTAGATGAACTCAAAATTGCACCTTTTTCATCCCTATGGCATGTGCTCATTGGCACGTGACGCCAAAAAAGTTTATTACTTTCTGATATGGAGGCTGCCATCTTTGCTTTGAGACAATCCCCATGATGCTTTGAGCGACGGGAGCGATCACACAGCTTGCAAGTTTTGCTGTAAACATTAGCTTGTGTAATTGTAATTGTATTCTTCATATTAAATAATATGTGAAAGTGTCTGAAATGAAATAAAATACAACTTACAGGTATCACTAGTCTAGCCATGTCCATTCTGTTTCTATCGTCCGACGTGCTCATCCACGTGGCTCGCACATGTTTACCATGACGTCACTTAATATAAAAAAGGTCATTTCGATTTTGATTTTAGAAACGTGTAAAAAGAATATTTCCTTCTATTTTTATTTAGACACTGATAATAATTAAGTATTATCCACAACTAGGGGACTGCAATACCTCACACGGCCACTAATCAACCTGGGACACAGACAGAGAGGGCGTGCCTTATCCAGTTAATTTAATACATCCATGGAGAGGACACATTGGTTTAAACCAACTGGAGAGAGTCTCATGTGAGGATCAGTCTGCTTTCTGATTGGATCATCGTTTTGAGAACCAAAACACCAAATTATAAACAACTTAGCACTAGTTATCACTGTGGTGGGTAAACGCAAAATTAAGGTAAACATGTTTACCTGATATCTGAGGACACAACTTTATCAAATTAAAAATAAAAATCTTACCGTCCTTTTAGCATTAGACTGATGAGGTATGACTACACAATCTCAAGCTCTATGATATGACTTTCTTTGAACCTTTATGTTTCATTTGCCATTAAGGATATGGAAGTTCTCGAAAGACTCCGATTCCTGTTGGTGATTGGCCTTGGATTGTGCCTACCTCTGTGGGCTTTCATTAATATTTCACTGGGCAGTCGGTGATGGATAGGTTGTATTTATTCACTGTTGGGCGTCTGTTATGTGAATATGACTCATTTTGGTGCATTACATATTCATGGCTTGGGATAGGCTGTATACAGGAAGTTATAATTAATGTGTCACAGTAGGGGGTGTTGGTAGACAGCAGGTTTGTTGGAGGACGTTGGAGCATAATGTGATTTACAGTACAAACAACTGGGAGGATGTTTGTCTGCTGTCCAAAAACTCAAAGGCATGTTCTAATGGATCTCTATTCAAATAGGTCTTGTAGGAGATAATAAGCACACAGGTATTCCCTTCGGTGATAAACTGATTTCATTTTACAAGCAACAGAAAGAGGAGAGTATACATTTCCCATCAACTACTAAGTCCCTAAGCATCATACTTATGGGTCAACAAATTTTTACTTTGGTCAGAGATTATTTAAATAGTTGGAGCACCATAATGTGCTACACTCTGAAAATCCCCAAAATGTTGGATTTTGTAATATTATACAGTCCCGATCAAAACTTTAAGATCAGTTGAATAATGGCAAAAGTCACATTTTACATGGTTGGATCTTAACAAGTTTCAAGTAGAGCTTCAATAAGCAACAAGAAATAGGACAGAGACAAAAAAAAACAAAAAACACTTTTGAGTAAACATTTTATTGAAAACAACAATTGAACTGAAATAGGCCATGTGCTTCCAGCAGGTGAGTGGGAACATTTCTCCAAGTGGTGAAGACGGCCTCATAAAGGGCATCTGTCTAGAACTGTTGTCCATTTTTGTAAACTTCCCTTGCCATCCATCCCCAAAGGTCATGGATTTAGATCAGGGTAACACACAGGGCAGTCCCAAAGAGTAATGCTCTCTGCAACATCTGCAAAGAGCCAGGGGCTGTTTGACCTCCCTGCACCACCTGGTGCTCCATTGTTCCACAGAAGGAAAAAGCACCCCAGATCATTATGGCCGCTCCTCTCTGTGGTCCAAGCGTCAGTTCTGTGGCGTTCAAGTAGACGAGGCCTTTGAAGATGTTTTTTGTTTTTGAAGCCCTTCAGTAGCAGATGTCTGATGGTTATCGGGTAGCAATCGGCACCAGTAACGGCCTTAATTTGGGTTGAGGATCGTCCAGTATCTTGACAGCCGGGAAATCAGTGCTGATGTAATTTTTTGGGGTCTTCTTGTACTTGACTGTTTTGTTTCATGACCCCAGGAACTTTTAAGAAATTCAAAATTGCGTCCCACCTCCGCAGCGATGATGCGCTGTGAGAGGCCCTGCTTATACAGCTCAACAACTGCCTTTGCTATCAGAACGTCATGACAGTGTGTACATCTGACAGAAAATGACAATAAATCCGCTTTTTTGCACAGATTTGGTGATTTAGGCAAGTGGTCCTAAACTTTTGATCAGCTGGAAAACAGCTTATTTTAGTTTAATTTTCGTATTGCTTATTGAAGCTCTACTTGGAACCTTGTTAAGATTCAACCATGCAAAATGTGACTTTTGCCATTTGTTCAACTGGTGTTAAGCTTTAGATCGGGACTGTATGTCGGTTGGCTGATATATCGGGCCTAAAAAAAAGTTTTGTTTGGGCCAACCAGCTGCCTGAAGAATATGCATATATTAGCCCCATATTGGCCCAAACATATTGGCACACCTTATCGGCAGTTGGTTTCTCAGGATTTTATACAATCAGCACTGGCCATAATGAGACCCTTATTTGGTGGGTCAGTACTTTATCTTGCAGATGAGGTGTGTTTCATCACAGACATATCTAGTTATAACTGCTATACATTTGCATTTCCATTTGCATTCTCATTCTTGTGCTTCAGTCATTACCTGTTCCGCACACTGCGGGCACTCTGTTTCATATCTACATGATCTCTGGTTGTGTTGGGGGCCGGGGCCTGGTGTAATAGCAAGCTTTAATCACGTGTTTGTTAGTGTTTTTGGCTCTGACCATTTCCAGGTGTGTGACCTGATTTCTCTGCCATGTAGGTGGTCCCCAAGGTAGGAGACCTTTTATCAAGAGCAACAGTCTAGCCAGCCAGTGCACAGCAGTGATCCTGGGTTTACACAGGGAGCTTTTCTCTGGGTAATGTTAGATGAAGTTGAATATTTTTGATACAGCTAATGTAATAACTGTATCAAATAATGAAATTGGTATAGGGCCCAACCAATAATTTATTTCTTTATTTATTGAGCCGATACCAATGCCGATATTCAGAAATGCCCAATTATGATTAATCTTGTCAATGTTTACTTTGTTTTTTTACTGTGTTATGTGGTTAATTGATAAACATGGTTATTCAGGTGCAAATCAGTGAAATGTTGGCTGATAGCAGATGTATCGCGACACTACAAAATTGTTCAATTTAATCGGCTGATTATGATATAAACTTTATTATTTTTGAATTTTCTGTCCACATCAAAATAGAGATCATAGTTCAGAGATTATTTTGTCACAAATTGTGTGAAAGACACAGGTTTTAACACCTTAGTTGATCATTTATGAGCCAATATGATTAGTCAAACCTCTCAGATTATTTTCTTTGTGTTGAGATTTGTAAATGTGTCCCATGTATCTGCCCTGGGTCTCAGTATAAATATAAATAAACAACTCACTACTCTTTGACTTCATCATGGGTTTTTTTTTTTTAATATATTCAATGATAATATCAGCTAGCACTGTGACCTGTGTTTTACTGTAATCCTTATTTTGGAAAAGAGCAGGATATTTGACATAGGTTTAGAAACACAAATTTGGTTTCCTTTGGATGGCACATGCAAAAAACCCCAAAATGTATCATGTGTTAATGGATGTATTGCAGCACTGTAAGGGTTAAATAAAGATTGCGCAACTTTAAAGCAGGCATAATCACAAAGAATTCACCCACTCCATTACCTACTCGAAATCGTCCAGAATGAGCACACAATTGTAATTTAAGTCAAACATGTTGTGCAGATATTTTAAGTTGTTCTTAAAGGACACATATTTTTTCTACAGTGACTTTTTTGAGCTTTCAACCATGTTCTAATAATGTTCTAACATCAATAACATACCTGCAGTTGCATTTAGCTGCAGCTAACTATTTTGAGGAATGTTGATTTGAAAATCCTCTCCTCTCTGACTGTCAAAAAAAAAAAAAAAGCATGTTTAAAGGCTAATGCACAATAGAAAAAAATACATATTATTTTTCCCTTAAAATGTCAGAGTAAAGACATAGACAAGGCAGATATATGTTAATGATCAAGTCAAACAGATACAAAATACATTTTGTTGAGGACTTCATGCACAATTATAGTAAAACTTCTAATATGCTGTTCATTAAAGGTTTTACCTTTTAACATAACCAAGATTGCTCCTTGCATTTGAAAGGAACTATAGATTCTTTTAATTGATTCATGTGCATGAGAAACTGACTTTTGCCTTCTCTCATAGCAAAGGTCAGAAAATCTATCAATCAAAGCTTTACAGGCAGTCACATCCGATAACCATATATCTTCATCTTTAACAAATGCAATTATTTTTTAAAGCATTTATTTGTATCTTAACATTGCCTCTTGTGTCATCGGCCATGCATTGTTCATCCATGTTGTTCTCTTTGTCCCAAGTGTTGCTGAATCATCTACAGTAGTTTCACAATCATTAATCATGGCCGATTTTGAGTATTTCTGTCTCAGATGGGACAAGCTGCTGGTACAATACAAACGCTGCACTTGTGTGTCTCACTGGCTGGGCCACAGAACAGGCCTGAAGTGGTTGATGCCGGCAATAGGATTAATTGGCCAGAGTACAGAGAATCAGCAAGTTTGAGAGCTCTTCACATGCTGCTCCTCCATATGGCAGCAGATATGTCACAGTCCATGATTAATAGTTCATGTGGAAATCTTTCAGGTTGTGGCAATGATAACCGTATAAAATATCTCAACACGTCTCCTTTTCTACCTGAACTTTTCACTCAAATGCAAATCAAGCAATTGTCTGCTCTTTTCAAGTAACTTCTCTCATAATTTGACCACTGAAGCAAATATGCAAAACCTTCATTTACAAGAGAAACATGCAAGCTACATTTGCAACATCGACAAGGCCATTGCAGTCTAAGTTGTTCCAAGAAAAGTGGCCTTGAGAAGTTAACTCCTCACACCTCTATTTTTAGTCCATAAAACAAAATTTGGCCTCATTAGTTTAGATGTTTATCATATTTTGGCCTAAAAGTGTGTTTCAGTGCAAAAGGGGCTGCAAATTGCCCTAGGTCTTATTTGTCTCTGTGGGCTTGTGGAGGCGTTAGTGTTGTGGTCAGCACTCCTCAGATACTTTGAATTGCAAATGGCCTCCGTAACTCAAAAGTAATGCAGCAGGGAACGTCACCTCCTGTCATTTTTCTGCATTTGTGTGCACAGGGGCACCACCGGAGAAGAGGTGCTGTTATTGTTTCTGTCTTGAGTTTGACTCTTCTTTATTGTAAGACTGACTAGGGTCTGCTCCCTCAACCTCTACCCCTCGAATGCGCCACTGAGGCCACACTGCCATTAAAATGTCCCCGTCTGATGATGTGCTTCAAACCATAGTTTAGGCTTCGGTCACGATGACCTGTACACGCTGCTGTGAACAGTCTTTTTTTTGTGTCTGATTTTTTTATGGTGTTCTTGACGTTGCCTTTGCATGTTCTAAAGTTTGTTGACAGGTTGGTTAAATATTGTTAAAATAATGAAGAAAACATTGCTGGCTGATAAATGCAGTGACTGTTATTTTTAAAGTAGTTTAGAGGTTAATCATTGTGGGGTTAATATGAAGGCTTATGGAGGGTATTTGCCTGCTTCTTTCCACGATTCTTCTGTTAAATATGACGACAGTCAGCTGACACCAGCAAGATGTCAGAAGCAAAATAGTGGCTACCAACTCCTAGATTCCATTCACGCTGAAGCTTGAGTTGTACACGGTGCATGATGCCATCTGGAGAAGAGTCCCACTGCACACTTTATAGTCCGGGAGCCAGCCCCCTCCTACGTAATTATTTTTATACCTTTTTCTTACTATTATTTTTCATCCATGTATACCTCGGACGATTATGAGCTCTTATTAACCAAGCCTCTGACGGAATTTGTGAGTGAGTAAAAAGTAGTAGCTATAGTCACAGACAGTGTCACAGTCATGAAATTAGGAGCAAAGAATACTGACATGATGGGGAACATAGCAATAAAACATGATATGGGTTTATGCATATTTGTTTCCAATTATTAGAGAATTTATTGAAGAACATATCAAAAAATGGCATTCTCTTGGCCAAATCCTCTTCACAGACAGTTACATTGTGAGCCCACAGCATGGCATTGCTGTTTTCATATGTAAAGAGAAAACTTCCCCTATTTATTATCTTAAGTTGAATTATTTTTCCTGAAATCTGCACCTTTTCCATAGAATGTTCTCATTCTCACATTCGATGGACAAACAAATGAGAATTCCATATGTCGGTTTGGGAGTATGGAACATTAATTCTGCTAAAGCAGGTGAACAGTTTGAGATACAAAGAGATACAAGATGCTTGCATCTTGGTCTTAATTTGAAGCTAATAAATTGTGGAAGATTTTAATTTACATATGTTGTGGGGTCACAATGTAATGTCATTTTTAATATTTTATTTAATAAATTGCCTAATAATTGGAAACCAAAAGCATAAACCCAATCATGTTATAATGCTATATTTTTCATCATGTCAGTATTCTTTGTTCCAAACTTCATGACCGTGTGACACTGTATGTGATTGTAGCACCACTTTTTACTCACTCACAAAATTCTGTCAATGGCTTTTTTCAAATAAAGTTTTTATTTTTTTCCCTTTATTTAGCCAGGATTGTCCCACTGAGGTTAACAATCTCTTTTTCAGGGGAGTCCTGGCCCCAGAGGGGTCGAGCCTATTGTACTTTTAGTGGTAGGAGAAACAGGAGCACCCAGAGGAAACTTATGCAGACACGGGCAGAACATGCAAAGTCCACACAGAAAGGTGACTGGGGCGCCCGGGAGTCAAACCCAGGACTTTCTAGCTGTGAAGCACTAACCACTGCACTACCATGCCGCCAAATTTTGGGGGCTGTGATGGAATGTGGCCGAGTTGAAACAAAAGACTTGATAAAAGACTCATAATGGCCCGAGGTATACACTAATGAAAAATAACAGTAAGAAAAAGTTAGCAAAATAATTACGCATGAGGGGGCTGTCTACCGAACTATTAGTGCAATTTAAGAACTCTAAGACCATGCTACCACTTTGTTTTCTCAAGAACACCTTAAGTTGTTATTGAGAAGTGAAAGATAGCCATACATGTTTTAAGAAAGCTTTAAGAAACACAAATGCCTACGAGTTCCAGACTTTATGACTTGGGGGATTTGTATAAGCAGATCGTTTGTACGGGTCATTACATCCGTAGCTTTAGTCAAACACTCTACAAACAGATTTGGAAAAACTTGTTTATTCTATTTGAACAGGTATATCTCACACACTTTTTAAAACATACTACATTTGTGACATAGTATGTGGGATAAAATTTCCATGGCTAATGTTGGTATTGGCATTTTTAGAATAAAGAGCAGCCAACAGCATATTAGTTCTGCTGATATTTTTGGACCAATTTTGATTTTTGAATCTCCTCGAAAATATATGATTTGAAATGACTACAAACTCTGAAATCATCTATACCATGCACTGCTCTGCATAATCAAAGTATTATAAGGAAAATAATGTTGGTTATAAGTAACCTATAATGAAATGGTGTAAACACATTTTGTGCAGAGCCCTCTTTCGCACCTTTATGCCTTTCCTTTAAGCAGGTGGTGCACCCAAACAAATGATCTCTGCTTATGTTGTACATTTATCGGCGATATGGTAAAAGTGCAAATAGCGGCAAACCAATATATCGGTCAAATGAGATCTGTGTGTAGTCAACATCTCTGTACTAGTCTTTGCAAACTTTATGTTTATAACTACACAAATCAAGAGTTGTTATGCATATATTTTGTATAGAAGTAGCAATACAGGGATTTAGTCCCACAGACACTATGCATTTAGATTTTTCTTCTTTGAAATGTATATGGCATTATCAGCAACAGGATTATCATGTAGGTTATTATCACACCTTGCTTCACTGCTGATGTGATTAGGAAGTGGCTGTATAGAAGTCTAGAAGATAGACAGAACCACAACAAAGATTCAGAAACAACAAAATATTGATTGTTGGGCTTGTTTAGTTTGGTGTTCTGATTGAAATTGTACAAGAGACATTTTGTTGTTGTTACTGACAGAACGGACTCTGTAGATATGAAGAAAGGAAACCACAGAGGGGTCAATACAAAGCTCCTCTCTGTGAGCCAGGCTAATTAATTCAGTGTCTTTTCTCTCATTGCCTCCAGCTCATTATGACGTTAACACAGTGGAGCCAAATTGATGTAAACGGAAATTACAGGAAAACTATTTTGCCTTGCTACATTTAATAAACTTGAGAAAACTTGAGTAAATGTGTTCTGTGAAAGTCCTTCTCAAAACGGGGGTTTTCTTTGCATTTTGGATGTGGTCTAATCCGTTTATAATTATCCAGTGAAGAATTAAAACAGTGGCCGGGTGTTTGAATGTGTAATCTCCTTTATGTGCATAAACATGAGTACATTTCATCAGCAGGGTTGGACTAAGACTTGTGGATAATTACCTGGGGCAAGGAGTGTTTCGATAGACACTCTGCCCCCCTTTTCTCTGTATATAATTCATGCAAATTTAAAATCACAATGGCAGGATATGTGGAATTACTTCAAAGGTTGGAAAAAAGGCAGACAAGAAAATAACCAATTTTTACTGTATTGTATCTTTGAATGCACTATATTAATGCAGGGTTTCACAGACATTGATGATAAGGTCTGACACTAGTGCATTACAGACATTTTCAGTCTTTGCGTTTGCTTTGGTCATGTCACTGCTCTGCTGAGTTTGGAAAAGACACAATTACAATTTAGTGTTGCCCCTGTCCTCTTTTGTCTCTTGTTGGAGAATTGCAGAATTTTTTCCTGATTTGCGTAATGAGATTGCGATAATTGTGGCAATTTAGAGCTAAATGTACTTATAATAAAGACATCAGTTACCAGCATAAGACTGTCCTGGGAATAGGTGCTTAGAGGTACAGCTAAAATGTGCTTTGTTTGCAGATCATACAATGAGAATAGTGCTTGACTGGATTTAGAAGAACACTTGTCAAGCCCCTGTTTCAGCCGTAGAAGACAGCGGTTTGATTCTGGTTCATCAAGGTTCATTAAGACAAATTGAGTGTAAGTTATGATAGATGAATTGATCGCTAAATGAAAATTAAAACCATATAATAATTTATAGAAACTTCTGTTTGCAAAGGGGGACTGAACTAGGGCACAGTATATCGCTATTTGAGTTGTCACAGTTATCAAATCACAAACGCTGCAATTATTTAGACAAAAGAATAGATTCTTGTATTACTTATCAGTTCGTATTTCAATCAAATGGTGATGCTACTGCAGTTAACATTGTGCACTCTGAGCACAGAAAAATTACAGTTAGAGTTTTTTGCAAAATCTTTCAATCCTCGACTGAACCATGTGAGTAGGCAAAAACGGCTAATTACCAATAACACACTAAATTGCAAGGAAATTATGTATTATCTGTTTGGAAAGAGATCGGCAAATGTAGAAAATGAATAGAACAAATCAAAAAGAACAAATCACAAAGACTATAAAAACATATTTTGAAACCCTGTAGTTTAGACCTCATTAGTCCTCCTGTTTTAGTTTAGAATATGACTGTGAAAAGTATTGAAAATCAGATACAAATCGATACTAAAACTAGATATTCATTTCAGCAAGTAACAGAACAAACTTTGATCTACTGAACTTTTTTAAAATCACCATCAGATCAGCACCAGTACAAGTTCACATGGTAATAAAGAAATGCAATTATTTTATTTTATTGGTATTGACCCTAACCCTATCAAAAAAAGTGTTTGAAATTTTAGTATCGAGACAGCACTAATTTCAACGTTCATATTGCAGTCGTCTCTCAAATGTTAAAGCTTTTTGAGGTGTTTATTTATTTTTTGTTCATTTGTTTACTTATTCAGAACTTTGAACAGAATGCTATTTTAAGTTATATCGCAAATCGAATCAAAATTGCGGTGGTTGACAAAAAAATCACAAGATATTTTCCTAAAATTGTTCAGTCCTCAGAATGGATTCTCCTTCAAGTAACATAAATAAGACAACTGAACCTTCCAGCATCCTAATAAAAACCAAAAAGCCAGTCAGTTTTTATCTGTAGGGCAGCCATAAAGCAAACTTTGCGAGTACTTGAGTGTGTTGTTGTTGTTTGTCTGACCTGTAGTTCTCGCTGCGTTCTGTGTGACCTGTGTGTTCTGCTGAGGCGGCTGTGTTAAGAGTAAGACACCTGTGAGTCCTCTGTCCTCATCGCACAAATGTTGGGAGATTTATGACCTATTGATACACCCCTCGCCCAGCCCACAGCCCCAAAGACACCCACAGTACATTGTTGACTCATGAGTTGCACCATCTCCAGCCCATGAATCATTTTCTCTAAAGGAAGATTTTCTCTAGTCTCCTTTTCTGTAATTTTACATCCTTTGAACCAGACAAAGGGCAAAGAAAATGTATTTCTGGTTCCACCAAATGACAATGTAAAGTGCAACTTCCATAAAGCAGTGAAATACAGTATGTTGTATTACAGTTCCATAGAGTCAGTTAGATATTTGCAATAAATAGCAGCTTTCTTAGTATACATGGGGCAAAAAGTTACTCCCAAATAGTAGAATAAATAAATAAATATACAAACTCACTCCGGGACATGCCCCAATTGATGTTAAAGTGGACATATTATGCTAAATGAGCTTTAATCAGCTTTTAACCCTGTTACAAAAGTGTTTCCTCAGTATTAGTTTATTTAAAGTTATATTTGGATTGATTCATGCTATGGGTGAAAGATGAATACACGATCAAAATTGCAGTTTGAATGAACGCAGTTAGCACATCGCAAAGCTTCAATTATAGAAGACGCCATCATTTCAAAACTAAATATCCTCTTATTCTGCATAAAAACGTCTAACCCTGTTGTTTACATCTGTGCAAACATGTTCTGAAATACATTATTTTATTATTTCATAAATTCAAAACCCAATTTCAGTGTTTTTATCAATTCTCCTGGACTCATTTAAAATGTGAACTTTGAACAGAATCCTGAAATACAAATCACAAATCTAATCGCAATACTTGATCTTTTTCTCAAATCGTGTAGCCCTAAGTCAAGCATGTTTCAGTAATCCTGCAACTGCGTTCTCAGAAAAGTCCTGTTTTCACCTACCCCCTATCCCTGCATGTGGACATTAATAAGCCATTTTGGGTCAATATTGCAGTTTACAATAAAGAAAAAAAGTATGAACCTCTTATGTTACAGTTCAAAACTAAGTACCTGAAAAAAGCATCATGTCATTTTTGTTATGATATTATTGTTTGCTGTTTTGTCTTTTAAAGGTTTTATGTGGACCTTTTTGAGTCAGAAATAAAGCTTGATTGATTGATGGATAAACGTTAGCTTGCATAGAAAATTACACCAAATGTCTATCTTTTAAACGTCTCTAATGGGTCTCTGCATGCGCGTCCTTTTCGCATACTGCATCGGCTACATGTGTTTTCTTGCGGTGACACGGCACAAAGGAACAGTGACAGATGTAATAAAAATAAACCTGCCTGTCGGGACTCACTTCTACATTTATCAAGCCACTGGAGTGAACCTTGTGGGCTGGTTCACTCTGGTAAACTCCATTTGTCACCTGCTAAATGCCAATGTGCACCGAGTCCCACTGCCCAAGTCCTTTCTGAATCCCCGGCTTTATTTATGCCTATGGGAGCGTTGCATATTATAAAGTGTGAATGCAAACAGAAACAATTGAATGAGTAACCATTAGTAATTGATCATGTGTATTCAGCCTGTTATACGTTAATGGCCTTAGATGTTGTAAAGTTCACCCATGTATGTGAAAAAAACAACAACATGAAAAAACACATGTTGTAAAGGTGGAGCAATAAAATAGAAGTAGTAGTTTTTCCTCAATGAAAAAAGAGCAAAACAAAAACCTTACAAAGCATTATAATTGTCAGAACAAGAAATAAGAGGCACTTGAACATTTTTTGCCCAGGGTAAAGTCATACATTATTTATCTGTGGAGTTTATATCAGGTTGCAGATACTAAGGCCGCGCACAGCAGCCATTTTACACCCCAGTCCCTTCTCAGTGTTTTATGATAAATGTTCTCAAAGTGCTCTGCATTTTACCCAGAGTGCACATAAACTACAGGCTAGCTAAAGCCATAACTCTCGCACATCCACTCTCAGGATTACTAGCACCAATTCTCCCATTCTTATTCACCGCTCCAAAATAACTGCTGCTAGTACTTTTTTCCCTCTAAAATGTTTTGATAAAAGAAAAAAAAAAAGAAAAGAAGAAAAAACAAAAACAAGCATTTAAGACTTTGTGTCTTAATCATTATTATCATTATTTATTTTAGTACAGTAAATCATACAGTGCATTGTTTTAACACTGAAAGAGCAGAGAGTAGAGTAGTACTACTAGTACTACTAGAGTAGACCAGTCAAAATGACATATCATCATCATTTAGGCTCATTTCAAGAAACTTAATGCTCTTGCCACAAAACCCTATAATTGCTTTAGAGATGTGAAGATTATTTGGTAAAAAGTGTTGTTTAATTATGGTGTCAATAATTGTGAATAATTGTAAAATTGTGATGTTCTTCTCACAGTAATAATCTGATATTGAGCTGTTGCAGCGCTTTGATTTGTTCCCAATATGGGCACATTTTTCTTTTTTGATAAAGTATATTAAACTGTGTTTTAATGAACGTAATAATACTGTGCCTGAATGTATTTTGCCTGTATCTTGTTGTGCAGGTGTTGAGCTATGGGGTCTTTGCTGTTGTAACTCTTCTGATTTTAATTATTTGATGATTGGCCACATAGGAAATTATACATGCACACGATGTTGAAAGCTGGGCTGAGGGTACGCTCTTTGTATTATTCAATGATGTGGGGTCAGAGTTCCCCCGACCTGCAGCTGCAAAAATGATCACAATCAAATAGTGTCCAGAGCATAATTGACTTTTCCATAAAGCTGCACTTAAGCCAATTAAGAGCCAACCTTGATGATGTTGTCTCTCTGCCTTAATGAGAACAAAGGACTTGTGCATGAACCGACATGGGTATAAATCATAATCAGTGGCAATTAACTTGTACAACCCACTCTCATATGCATATGGAGGAGACAATGAAGACTGCAGTTCACAAGGCGTCATCCCTTTCCAGTCATTTCAAACCCTCAATGACTGAAGGTTAGCCTATGCTTATTGTCCCCAGAGGGACATTTGACCCATCCTTCAAAGCTGCTGGGGAACCTGTCAGGAGCAGTGTGCACGCCTCCAGATCCTGTGCTATACTTGGTCAGGACCTTCACTGGAGGATTTTAAGTTTTTAAGTTGATGGGGGAAACCAGAGTGCCCTGAGGAAACCCATCCAGACACGGGGGAAGCATGAACACCCAGCACAGAAAGGCGACCCAGAAGTCAAAAACTCAGAAGTCTGCGACCTTCTTGCTGTGAGGCGAGCGTGAAAGTCACACCGTAACATTATTTAAATTTGATCTTTCCAAGGTTAATATGTGAATTGACTCAATGTGGTGTCCCTATCAATATTAGGCACTCCACACATTTTGAGATGATCTGATGAGTGATTAAAACTGTAATTACTTAATTGTATTTTTCAGAACAATGTACATACATATATGTACTGGGAAAAATAAATGATCATCAGGTGAATACATAAATAAATAAAAATATTAAATTGATGAGTAAAAAATATTAAGCTGTCCACATTCTTAGAACTTCACATCAAACCGACCTTCATGTGTATTCATTGTATTCAACAGTGCTGAGCCTATATTTTGCATAAAAGTCTCCATAAAATAAAACAAAATTGCTTAGACATTAGCCTGTTCAGAGATTGAACGGAGTGGCTGATTGAAATCACACGGTCCTTTTGAATAGAGCATGATTATGTGAAGAAGTGTTTGATCCATGTAAAGTTAGACCTCGTGCTCTATGATGTATGACTTGTTCTGTCTGAGTTTGTTTGTTCAGCTGGAACTCATGTTTGCCCTCCACTGAGTGTTTCTCATCTCAGCACTGTATACATTTGACATCCAGACAGAGCTGTGGTTAGGGGTGGGCAACATGCCCAAAAATGATCACAATTTTCTTGCCATCAGATCACAATTTCAATTTTATCATGATTCACTTTTGTATTGCCTTGAAAAGATGAAAATGTGTGAATCACAATATGCACGTAGTCACAGTAATGAGATCACAAATTAATTGTTTATAAAATGTTAGTAGTAGTACATATTAATAGAGGATTGTATTTTTATTTCACAGTAGGCTTTTTTCTCTACCATTGTTTATATTGAACAAGTAATGATTTCTGATTGATGCAGCTATTGTATTTACTGGTAGCAATTGGCTGTTTCTTTTTTATTATTACATCGTAAAGGCCAGTGTGACTTTCCATGGATGCTGTTACACTATCATTGTCAGGGATTAGTGGTAAAGCCAAATTTCAGGTTGGTGTATTTTAGCGACAGTTGCTGTTTGAATACTGAGCAGTTGGCAAAAAGAATTTCCTCAAATCCACGGCTTTGCTAAATCCTCAAAAAACGTATGTCTGGTCACATTCACAGCAGCGACCTGCTTTATCTCCTGAAAGCTTTTCAGACCTTGTGGACATTGTAATTATACACATTGGGCGTGCTGACGTCACATGGTCTTGTGTGGAATTCTGTCTGGATGAGCTCCATTTCCTGTGGGTTTGTGGATGGCAAGTCCAAGTCATGAGGAAATCCAGAAGGTGCAAGTCTGTTTGGCAGCAGTCTCAACTGACCTTCTACTTTTTGCTTTTACAACCTTTCAATGCACCATAAACCACCCACAAGTACCCCCAATGTTGATTAATATCCAAGTAAACTGTTAGTAATATCTCCACTTTGCAATGTCACATTCTGCTTGCTCTTCTTGGCCTGTTTAAATTGTGTTAAATTATAAATTATTCTGAATTGTGGTTTTCCATGGAGCATTCATAATGACTGGGGAAATAATGTGCAAATAAAATGTAGAGACTGTAAAGGGGTAGTCTTTTCAATTTTTTTTTTTTTTCCCTCAGTCTTTTGACAGTCAGGATTTTCCCAATATGCTTTACCATCTGTCCCTTTAGAGGAGGGAAAACTCAACCAACATTCAAAAGGACACATTTTAATTGGGACTTGGATGATACATCACTTGGGACACACATAGATTTTACATAATGACCAATGCTCTATTTTTATACTCACTTCCTTTTAGATGATGCCTGTATGACCTTTCCAAAGAACCATGTGACCCTGAGTGGAGGGTGCTTAACCTCAGAGACCTTCAGGAGTCTGCCCTGCTCTCAGGCCAGACCTCGAACACAATTGACTCAACATGAACTATTTTACTTAATTATTATTATTAATTAATTAATGAAAGCTTAGTCACATGTGCATGTTGTATCTATGCAATGATGCTCATGACTGTAGTCCTACACAGTTCTGTAAACTAGTTTAAAAAAAAAAAGCAAGAAACCACTTTCTGCTTTTACTGCCAAAACTCCTTGCCATGCCCTCCCTGTGTACCCTCCCCAGGGGCTGGGGGGATCTTGTGATATGCCCCTTCTCTCTTGGCAAGGTTGTATTTCTTCATTAGACCCTCTGGGGGCTGCCACAGTCCCACAGGATGTCAGAGTACATTAATTCTCATCAGGACATGGGTCCTCTCAGGTGTGAATGGCAGCCAGCCGCTGTCGACAGCGTTCTTTCAATCCTACCACAACACATATATCACCCACACAGTCGCACATACAGGCCCGTACACACAGGAGCGGGAATGTAAAACGCAGCTGAAAGAATCACAGAGGAAGATTTACGCCAGAGCCACTCACATATGAACATATCTCAATTTAGGGCCTGACCCGTGATAATTACAAAAGCAGCCATATATCTTAAAGTCTTTAGGGGGACAGAATGCCGTCTCTGCTTAATTTTCCGTGTGAGTAAATTTGCTGGGTGCATTTGAAGAGGCTTTGTGATTGCCTCATAGCCTCTTCACAGACTGGTCTAACACTATTAGGGCCTGATCACTTCATCTCTCTTGCCTTTCCTCTCCCCTCTTCTTCTCGATTCTTTATATGACATAACAGTGCATTTTAACCAGAGATTTTCTGTAGTAATTACACTCTGTAAGTCCTCCCTGAGTGAAAGTCATGTCACCCAAAAGTGTGTACAAATTACTCATATTCACTCTTGGGTCAAAGCTGAGGACTATCCCATTGGAATTTGAGGTTTGCTGTGTAACAGTCTGTCTATTTAAGCCATTTGTTAAGGTCTTTTATCCTGGGGGGTGGGGGTTGAAGCAGCTCCGTAGGATCCTAAATGAAGGAGGTTAGTTTCCAAAGTACACACTTAATTATATGAGTTTGTTATGGAGCACGTTCAGTTTAGATCCCTGTGTGACAGCCAAATCCTAATCCTCATGTGCACCAGACAGCCCCCAAAAGTGATGGAAAAAGCCTGTTCTGCTCATGGCAGAGTGTTAAAAGATGTGATGTGCTAAATCTGAGGGGCTTTAACTCCAGTCCTCCTTTCCTATTATTATTTTGTCATATACGTATGGTTTGTTGTACGTTCCAGTGGATAGGGTTTGGTTCCAACGGTGAAACTGTTTTATTTTTTATTTTATTGGTGTTTATTTTTTTACTTTAATGCAAGACATTTCGGGCCTAGTTCCAATTCAGTCAAATAATATACATACTTGGCAAAGAAATCTAAAGTAATATATACAGGATTGTTTGGGTGAGCAGATGAAAACCAAACAGACCAGGAAGTGGTAGCAATTTACCATGAAGTATAACATAAATAAGAATCACGTGTTTGCCACATTCAAGCAAAAAAAAAAAAAAAGTCCAAGAGAACTAATCCTCTTGGAATCAGACCAAGACAGCACTGTGTCCACCCAGTTAACTTTTGTAAAATGAACCTTTTTCAGGAAACAGACTGTTCGGGGTGTGTGATTGGATAAGCTGAAGCACAACCACATGAATGGGATTTGGAGTGGCATGTGCCGCCGCATTTGCCGGGCCTTGCTTTGGTTTCAACTTATCCATCTGTCTGCTGAATTTACTATTTTGTTTCAGATATTTCATTTTGTATGTTGGGCTTGGCCAAGGAGATAGATGGCAAAATGTCCCAGCATGTAAAGACATGGGGGCATTTTTAAACAAAATAATACTGTATTACAATGTATGGCTGTAATGGTATTTGAAGCAGCTGCACTTCCAGCGCTGGCTCTGTTTCTGAGCACACGATCTGTTACCAGTAACAGTAACAGTATGGTTTTAGTTTAGACCGTGGAGTCTATTGGGGATCTAATAAGCTTCACTAATGCCTTTAGTTTAGTAAATGTCTGCCTTCTGGATCTGTGATCCTCACCTACTTGTTGTTACTTTAGTGCAGTGTCAGTAATGCTTTGGACCACGGCCCAGATATCTATGCGATGTGACAAGGTAGTCCCATTAATGTTTCCTAATCAAGTCTCCTCTCTCTCCTCTCTCAGTAGCTTCCTTTCCTCCCTTTACACAACACCAGTGTGTTGGCCGAGAGTTCTGTGCTAAGTATTCAAGGCCATGTTTGTGTTGGATGTAAGCCAGTCATCTCTATGTGCACCTCTTTACACCTGAGAATGTTGCTGGGAAAATGCAAGTCATTAGCCAACCATAAAAGATTGTATTGTCTACTGTTCATTACGCACACATGGAGACATTCAACGTGAGAACACTTTACCCAGATAAATCTATCTCATCTTTTGGTAAAAATAATGGATGAGCAGTAAAATAAAAGAAAAATATATACATTTATTTTATTATTCCTGCAAAATACTCTTCATCACAAATATAGTTTGCTGGCATTAAATATTTTTCTCACTTTGTGTCTGAGTATTCCCATGCATGAAACTTGTGTAAGAGAGGAAACCATATGTTGAGATAAAGCTGTAGCCGGAACAAGCCAAGCCTGACTCTGCTCTGTGCCTCTCCACATTTTAACCAGGCATCCCAGGCGTAGTGCAATTGATTTTGGCAGTGGATGGAATAAAGATTGATTGAATCAGAATGGAAAGGACCTCACTGGAGGATCGACCATGCAGTAACCCTTGAGCTGTGGACGCCTTTGCCAAGAAAGTACTCACAGTTATTCTAGATTAAGGGGCAATGTGATTAAAGCCCATAGCTTTCACACACATCACGCAGCAGGTAGAGAAAACCGTCAATGAAAAAAATACATGTGGACAGTGGGCCGCTGTTTGACTGTTAATTATAAGGTTGTCCACTATCTGGCTTTCTGTGCACTGAATGATGAGATAACGGAAACAGAGAGATTTATTGAGCTCAACTTGCCGTAATAACAAACAGAAGAAAATACTCAATATATAAGGTCTGCTCTGGTCTTCCTGCTTAATAAACCTGCTTTTATCCAATCGATGTTAAAATGGTTCAGTCCTCTGGTGTTGCAGCAACAAGTTACAGAAGCTTCACAACAGGCCAGAGGATGACAGCGCTCTGTTAGTCTGCCTTTGATAAGTTGTAGTCATCGCCAACTATTATTTATTTGAAAAAGTTAATTACTAAAGGGGCCATACATGTTTTGTTTTGTAGTAGTCTCAAATTGGTTTGTGTATTGTAAATCTAAATGTAATCTAAACTCTTCTTTGTCTGTCACTGTTGTTTCTGGTATCGCAGCCCTCATCGCTAGAGACCCCAAAACTGCATTCATTATCTACTCTCGAGCATTTCATTGTTGTTCTCGTTAACCAATAAACTTTAGTGACTTGCTTGTGATATAAGGACATTAAGGTGCGTGTGACAGCTTGTTCTATATTTTTGTGTTCATGTTCAAGGTTGTAAATGGGAGTGGGCCAAAACAATATCTCTATTTTTTGCAGTATCCCGATAATTATATTCAGACGATGTTATGTCAATGGAGGACAACATTTTGAATTAAAAGATATCAATTTGAAACTCGTCCTGTAGTTTACTCACATAAATGTAAGAAAAAAATCATACAAATGTGAAAATGTCTCTAAAATGTATCTCAAAAGTGTAGAAATATCACCATATACCCTTGTTTGAAAGTTTACAACTGTACCTTTTTCTGTTTTTATTTTATTTTATTTTACTGTAAACTATATACTTGATATTCATATTTTGCAAGTCTTCAAAAATACATTCACAATATTATCTAAATTCTTATATATTGTCCATCCCAGTTCTGAATGTTAAATTGTTTATGTTTCAGATTTCCTCATTCCTCTCACTTCTTACCCAATTTCACACCCACCCCAGTGCAGGGCTGGGCCTTTATTTGCCCAGCCGCAGAGCTTTTTCACTTGGGGTACGAGAGTCCCATCTGAGCTTCTGTAAAACACTGAATCAAATTTAATCTGAAGGAAAGAAATGAACAGGGACAGAGCAAACTCCGGCTCTGTTAGTGTAAGGAGAAGCTGAACATTGTGGACATTTACCCGAATAACTTTGCTGTGTATTTGGAATGAGGCCAACTATATAAATAATCTGCTTTACTTGGTGTTTCCCTAACCTTTTCAACATCTTTTTGGTCTTGAACCGAGTGGTACTAACTAATGTGAATGGTTTTCTTGCCCTTGGAGCGATGGCCAGGCCTCCGGTTTGGATGATACCTGTGGATACAGTATGTGCTCCTGCACTTCCAGAGTTTAATTTGGGGGAAAAAAAAAAACTGGCTATAAACTCCACTGGCTCTACAGACCTAGCACACTGTGAAGGCCTCAGACTGACCATGGCCCAGCTGAATTACCTCTGTTTATGATGAGATGGCCAAACGTCTAGGTTGCTGTGCTGCACAATAACAAAACCTGGGAGAATCAAGGGCACTTAGATTGCTCTGGTACCAAACTGTTGATCCCATGACACTCGCAATGGAGAATGAGCGTTAATACCACTTCAGTTAAATTGGTTGTTTTTTGAATTTATGTTCCAACTTCAGTGCGTTGTCTTACTTATGTTTGTGATATTATTTCCTCTGAGTCTCTTTAATAAAGTGCACACTTTTCTCTAAACCTTCTTTATGCTTGGGTATTAAAAGTACAGAGCTGCCTTCTAATCCAAGAGGGGTATTGCCCCAGACGCTAAGTGTCTTTATAGAGCAGTGACATTAGCTTGTTTATTGGTTGCAGGGGCGTAAAGAAGCTATTGTTTTAATTGCCTGTACATGCTCCTGGGATCCATGGAGATTACTGGGACTGCAGATGCCAGCATATTGTAAATTAGACAAGAAAACAGAATTTAAGAAGGCCAAAATATACATTAGTGATGTTTGATTTGTTGTCTCTCGACATTAAACTCAGATTAAAATATGTGGCAAGATTGGAGTCAAGAGTATGTGTTTGAGTTTGTCTTAACAGTTATCATGGCCAAAAATCCATCCAAAAGAGAATTTTTTTAAAAATTCTAATCTTAAACTTATAGAAAAAAATAAATGCTCTAGGAAGGGCATCCAACATAAAAATAATACTAATTGCTTCACATATACAAAGCTGCTGATTCGCTGTGATGGCCTAAAGGAAAAATATGAACACAAAGAAGACAAAAATAGGAATAGATGGATAGAACTAGACTTTCTAAAGTATCCTGACATTTCTACAATAATACACAATGGAGCTTAATGTTCGGTGACATCTTGTAGTATTCCCAAACCTGTTCCTCATCTGCCTCTTTTGGCACTTGCTTACATATGCACGTGCTGAACTTTTGACCTGCATACTCTCGTGTGACATTAACCGGGAGAACCGCGGGGAAATGCAACACCGAGATGCTGCCGATTTAACAAGTTCCTAAGAGCTTTGGGGGCCTGTCTTGAGGACCGGTGAGGTAATTCCACAATGTCACGGAGGAGCTGTTTAGCGCTTTGCATGGGACTGCTCCCTGCTCCCTGCCCGATCACACATCCCTCCCGCTCCTCCCAGCGCCTTGCTCATGCTGGTGGCACCCGGGCCGGCTTCTCTCTCTTGAAGAATGTCTCTCCAGTCAGCTAATAAGGGCTTGTGCTGTTCACCAATGGGACACAAAATTAATGATAGGGACTTATAAGTGGTTGCTGTCCTCTAGTTGCTCCCCTCTCGCCTCCCCAGCGCTGCATTGTCCCATCCTTAGTGAGTCGGAGTAGAGAATTTCCCTGGCAAAAACAGCGGGATAGGGAGACTGGGTGTAACTGGTGTAATGGTGTTACCTTGACAGGCGCGCAGTGCTGTGGTCGTCGAGGTGGAATGTGGGTGGGCATAGGTCTGGCGCTGCAGGCCCCCTAAGCTGCCCGCAGAGCAAATGAGCTGCCAGGCCAAACTAATGGAGTCCTAATTGGTGATTAGGAGAGAGAGAAAGGTGAGGGAGGGTGTACTGGCAGAGCAAGCTGGATGTAGCGGCGGCTTACACGGTGCTAGTTACAGTATGCGACAATTACTGTTTTTATGCAGATGCGTCGCTGTATACTGGAGTAACTGAAATGTTTGTAAAGCCACTGCAGCTCAGATATACTTGGTTAGATATGAGGAGTTTATTTGAGGAGTTTGATTTAGGAATACGGTGGTACGTTGTTGTTTTTTGCACAGTGTTCACAGTAAAAACACAAAAAAGAGGAGATTATGTCATTGAAAATGCCAAAATGGTCTACAGAATCATACTGTAATCAAAATATAATTCAAGGGGTTTAAATTAACTACTTTATTTGAACTATATGATAGATGATGAGAAATTAGGACCGTTGCATTGCGATAAATTATTTAAAGGAGACCTATTATGCAAAATCAACTTTTAGGAGCTTTTAACCAAAGTATAATTGTTACTTCAAGTGGTCATTAAACCACTTGAAGTTGTATTAAGAGTGATTCATGCACATTTGAGCATCTTTATTCTACTGCGGACAAGACACTTTCATCGCTCCCTGTGTCGCACCCACTGATATTTACTTACTTCATTCAACAATTCATTTTCTTAAATGGTGAGCATATTTTTAAGTGTCATGTAGCCATTTTGAAACAGATGAAAAGAAATCCTTTCTTTGCTCTCGTGAACTGCAGCTCTCCACAGGCGTAACATAAAGGAGCCGGCGCAAATCACTGCCACGGTTTTCAACACAGAAGTACGCAGACTTGTTTTTTAAACTTGTTTTAGATCAATATTGCGATTTAAGAAGCACAATAGGTCAAATATTTTATCTTTTGAATGGGAAAAACTCCTCAAAATGGTGCATATAACTGGAAGCTGAAACCCACAAATCAGTGTTGTGGACTAAGCCAGAAGTTCTTTCTCGACAACAGTTAGCAGTCACAACCCCAAAACACAAAAAAATATGCCAAATGCAAAATTATAAAATAGCTTTATGTGTAATGTTTGATTTTATTTAACATGACATGGACTGAGGTGAATGCACTTGTTAGACCAAAAATAGGGATCTACATTCACCACTGCAGTTGAAGGATGGCAAGCCTTCTTTCAGAGTATTGCTTACATTCAAATTGGTTTCCTTAAATCATCTGGAGACCCTCTCAAATCATTTTGTGACATGCCAGGTTGAGTACCACTGAATCAGGCTATGGGTTTATACAAAACATTTCAAACTAATGATCACTTGACAATCTATAGCAGCTATAAAGGAACTCTAAATTTGATTGGTTTTGTAATTCTACCTGTTTTTAAGCCTTTTTGTTGCCCAAATGTTTGACATGTGCTGCCATTGTTAATCTATGTATATAATCATTCAAAATGCACATATTTTGTGGATTTTAAAATGAACTGTATTAGTGTAGATGGGTTGCTTTTCCCTCTTGCTGCATGCTTGCTCCTTAGATCATTTTGCAATGTGTTTTAGCAAATGAGCTTGGAGGAAAACCAAGACGTGTTTAGAGGAAGCAATCAATTACACGTCAGTGGAAGTGAGTGAGCCTTTGTGTGCTGCACGTATGCTTTAATCTGAGCAAAAACAGCCACTTAAGTTCTGACCTCTTATCAAGAAACTCTATATAAATATGAAGCAGTGGTCCTGTATATGTGGATACAGTTACACACTTACTTTATATGGAGCAATGAAGAGGAAAGGGGGCTAACATCCTGACAGAATATCAACTACTGAAACAGGAGCCTTTTGCCTGTTTTGTGAATGACACGAGGCTGGAGTGTTTTTGTGAATGGATGGGCCATGGTGCGATAGTGATTTGGTAGATAAGGTGACGTCTGCTGGGATCAGGGTCTGGTGGGCTATAGGAGGACAAGGACTGTGATGACTGCCTGTCTGCTTCCTGCTACTAATCCACCACATTAGCTCTGTGTCTGTGTGTGTGTGTTAGCCCTATTTATAGTTGTGCCAGGATGTGAACAGACCGTCTCGGTTCACTTTTCATACGGACGTAATTTTAGTCTCTTTCTACATGTCTTGTCCCTTTGGCTCTAAAAGTGCTAATGGAGTGAAGGGACTGAGCAGTCTCTTTGTTCTTTAAAAAAAAGTCAATTCAGTGTTCTTGAATGTTTTAACAGATTAGACTACAACGTATTGTCTAAACACTTGGCTTTATTGCAGTTTATGTAAAACAAATGATAATGAATGATAGAAGAGATTTGATCCTCTGTGCGTTTCAGTCAAAACACCATGGTCCCTCTGGGTCCACAATCACACACTGATGCACAGACTGAGAAGTTTCAGAGTGCAAAAAAAGCCATTGAAGAACCACAACAGTCCTGCTAACACAAACGCGCCCCTGTATCTAGAGGCAAGGAGTTTCAATAGACCGTTAAAGTTGGTAGGTATAACTGTTCAGTATATTGATCTCAATGATCCAGAGCCTTATATGTTTATGTTTTAATACTCTGAAATGACAGTAAATCCATTAGTATGTCATCAGGGTTTGTGAAAGTGTCTGAACTGAATTTGAATTGAATTTGAACATAGTGCTGTTGTATTTACATGCATTTCCCCCATAATTAAATGGAATCCATCGGAATTGAACTGTTGCTATAGGAAGAGAAAATGGTCCACTAAAGAAACTGTGATGTGCCAGAGCTCCTGCCACTGTGGCACTTCCACTCAGGATGCCAAGTAGCAGCCGAGCCCTCTGCCTTTCTTCATTAACTCACCAGATATTTATTGTACAGCTTTACTTTTATGCACCTCTTTTCTGTCGACACAGCATTCCCTTTTTAAACCTCTATCTTGGAACAAGCCGTCTTGGCGCATCTGTTGCAGATTAATCAAAAACTTCTGAGGAACTTGAGGGGGCTTATATCTTTTAATTGTGTAGGTGTGGGAAAATGTTATGGGTCTCCACCCACAGCCTGGAGTTCTGTGTTGCACTAAAACCTGAGAGCAGCACTCTCCTGGAGAGAGGGGTTAGCTCTGGGAGCATCCCACTCAGTTAGCATGTGCACGTGGACCGCCAGCAATCCCATTTGCTAATATTGACATGGGTGTCCCTGCTCAATCTTGTTACAAGGATTATTGTCTATTGAGATCCCATTTCATCAGGGCACACTCTGCCTCTTAGCATCTTTGAGATGGGAGATCTTGTAAGTGGTTTTATAAGCACCTCTATGGTAAAAAGTGGACCCCTGTCGATACACAAAGTAAACTTCACGTGTGGTTCCATCAGTGGTGGCAACTGGACAGATGTACTCTGGTGTTCAAATTTCCTGCAGTGGAAATGTCTGTTCTTGAATGGTATCCAAAATGCATATGAGAAGGCCCACTTCAGATTGCGTATTGATTCTTGATATGAAAAGCTCGTTGCATAAACAGAAACAGCGACACAAAAAAAGCCAGCAGACCTTTGCATAAATCCTTTAATTGAATTTCCAGTGCTGGTGGTTGGAGGTTCTCTTTTTAATTGAATCCATTGCTGCTGTTGTGATTTGCATTCACAGGAGTGGGTCCTGTCCCAGATAAAGTGCCATTGATCCTTATTAAAGCTCACCTCTGGCCGCGCTGTGGACTAACAGGCAAAATTAAATGTGTTCATGGTGCATATACTTAGTGGCTGCAGGGCATGATCGTGAGAACCAGCCCAGAATAGAGGATAATAAAAGAGATAGGGGCAAAAGAAAATAAAATTATCATAAAATTAATGTGCTAAATTATCTTGGCTCAGACTATTTCTTTTGAGCTACTCAGTTGAGCTACTGCTGATAACACATAAAGTGCAGCTGATGTTTGACACCCGATGAGTGTGTTATACAAATACTACAAAGTCTCGATCAGATTTGCCTGTAAATTACACAAAATGCTGATAATGTTTTGTGCAAAACCAACTTTTTAAACCAGAGTGCAGTTTCAAAAATTGGGTTGTTTGGCAATTTTTTAGTTTTACACATTATGAACACTGTGTGTATACAGCGTTTTAGCACTGCATGTAATGAGATAGATTTTAGTTTAATACCCCAGCTCTATTTGTTTTGCTCATGGCCCACCTGGCACCCAATGCCAGCAGTTGGTTGATAGAAAAAGACAAATAAGGCATCCCTAATGGAGGCAAATAGTGGAAACATGTTTCATCAGAAGTGATTACTACTAATTAAGCAGTTTTCACAGCTGGCTGCCCTGCATTAATATGTGCGCTTACATCACGAGGAGAGTGTGAGCGCTGACAGGAAATGTTATCAGATTAATACAACATTATTCTCAAAAGTTTGATCTTGTATTAATCTGGAGAAGAGAAGCAAAGATTGAGTGTCCTTAAGAGAGCTTACAGAGCAGAAGGGGTCTGTGTGCCCCTCTCATGCGTGTCTCGGGGCAGTGCTGAGTGACCCTCCTCTGTAACACGTCCCGCAGACAGATGAGCGATTGTACTGGTCCTCTTTGTGTGGCCTCAGCGCCCGCAGCACATCAAAGCGGCACAGGCTTCCGGGGGAGACTCGGGCAGACTGTTGTTCACTGGGGCTCCGACGCCACACTCACTCATGTTTTTCTTTCTCATAAAAGCAGTTAGCAGCCCATAATCCTCATCTCTTGAGTACCCACAATCCCTCACTTGGGTACTGCTGGTCCCAACACCCTGCTGGGCAAAAGACGGGATCAAAGTCTGTACTGTTGAAGCCCAAAAGTAAGATTAAGAGGTGAAATTTAGGGGGCAGCTGAAGGATCTGCAATGCAAGAAGTCATGCAAATTTGTAAAGCATTTGTTGTGGAAATAACTGCGTTTACGTAATATTATGCAAGCGATTTGCCATTATTTGTCTCTGTCCATAACAGTTACCAGCTTTTTAGTCTGTCATCCCCTCACACTGTTTTGTGTGATACATTTGATTACATTTAAGGGTGGAGAGGGAGAGAGCAGCACAATTTGGGGAAAAAATCTACTTGCTATTAGATTTCCCTTTAAAATCTATAGAGCTGATTAGAAAAAAAGGATCAAAAAGCAGCAATAAAAGCTGATAAAACAAACAGAACAAAAACGTAACTTGCAGTGTCCTAAATAAAATGGCGATTTTTCTGCACATACATGTTTAATTTAGCATCCTTTGTCCATGCCTTGTGCTATTTTCTGTGGCAGCGTGGATAAAATTGTGGTTTTAAAATTACATTACTTTTTTCATTATTCGCATACACTAATTTAAAATAATTTTGTTTTCCCTCCAGTCTCACTTGTGAAAAAGATCAAAGACACTAAAGATTTGAGCAGTTCTGAATCAAAGAGGACATTTTAATTGAATATGGAGGAGGTTTGCGTCTTACTCAGGTTAGTTACATGTGTCAGACACAAGCCGGACCTGCTTTAGTGGTGTTTATGTTAATTGAGACGTCCGTGTTTTTATGAGAAAATACAGTAGAGATCATTTTGTGTATTTTATGAACTATCCAACGTAGAGATTGTGACAGTTTACACAGATTACGCTGAGTTATAATGGGTTGCTGAAGTTGTGGCTTTGAGACCAGACTCCTGATTCCTTGTCGTCTCTTTACTGTCATATTTATTATGTCATAACTGAATATATAAATAATTAGGGATGCACCAATCCAGCTTTTTCAGATCTGTTACCGATTTTGATACCTGGACTTTAAGTATCTGCTGATGCCCGATATCAACCGATACTTTTGCATAGACTGAAAAAAGCATTTACAGCATTTAAAAAAAAACAAGAATAACAAAGGATTCTTTATCCTTCAACTAACAACATAACAGCTTTATGTTACAAAACCTGAAATATAATGAGATGTTCTGGACCAACAAGGGCCTGTAAATTGTCTTAATAAATGAATTTAAAGGCCCAACCAGGATATTGTATCGACACAGTATATTCAATACCATTATTAGTATTAGTGCATCCCTAAAAATAATGCAGTGAGGACAAATAAAACATGAAATCATTTAACTTTAGTCGTTAGGTCAATTAATTGGTTGATGGAAATTTGGATTTGTCATAATTATTCATTATTTTTTATTTAGATAGAACTAATTTACATGGGACAATATCAGTATGGAGTGACCTGATGATTTGAACGTGAATGGAGTTTTTCTTCATTTTGCATAACTTTTCTGTTTTAACTGAACTCCAGTGCAGTTGTTGTGCAGATGGTCCGGACAGAGATGTGTAAAAGTTTTAGTCGACTGGGCAGGGTATGTTTTTAGCTGACAAAGAATTTCTTTTAGTCTTTCATTTAACATATTTTTCAACAGCAGATTTTTCATTTTTCTATTAGTAACTGAAGGCAACAGACTCGCATTTACATTTTAAGAATTCTTTAAGAAGCTATTTTGCATTCTAAATTAATATAAAAGATATTAACAGTAAAATGTTAAATTAACCCCCTCTTTATTATTCTTGCTATTGCACAAGAAGTAACTACTTATCCTGTTACTGTTCACAATACTTTGACTTGATGATCCTCCATTTTTGTATCACATCCAGACTCACCAGTGGCTCATACTGGCTTCAACTGCTTCAAATCCTCTGTTCTGTGGCCAGCCCTGTGTAAAATGCATGTTTAATCTGGCGTGATGGCAGCACACATGCACGAGGTAGGACATTTCCCTTCACCCTGAACCAGAGAAGTGTTAGCTGTCATATTAAACCTGTGTGTTAGCCTGGGCGCACTCTCCGGGACGCCCCTGTTTGTCTACACCACTGTTCCGGTTCAGTAGAGAGAGCAACAGGGAGAAGCGCTAGACTCCGGCGCACTGCTGTCAAGAACTCCTCTGCTAAACCATCTCTATTCACACACACACATACACAACACTTTTACCTCTGCAGAGTCTGCCCCAGCGCTGGAGGCATGCTGGCTGCTCTCACCTACTGTGGTTTCCCTCATTGGTTTAATTAATAAGTCTGAAGTCCTAATAAGGGTCCCCTGATTATGGCACCGATGGCTGCTCTTGTTAAATAGCATTAGTAAATGAATAATATAGCATTGTGTGGCAGTTAAGAGGTTAATAAGGACAGTCTTTGAGGTTCGAGGTGATTGCACTTCAATGTGAGATTTGTGCTGAGTGTGCGGGAAAACACATCAGTCGGCCTCAGCGCTGCATGGAGCGCTTTGTGGAAGAGGAGACATGTGCGGCTTGTCACCAATAGAGGGCATTGTTGTTTAACTAAGTGTCCCAGAGTCTTTGTCTGCCAACGCTACTGTCTTTTGTTGCGCTCCTTCCTCCTGATTTTCTCAGTTTTCATAAGTGCATTGTTTATATTAATAATCTCAAGTCACTTTATGCTTAAGTACTTTCAAGACCTAACTGGGATGCTCTTTTTTTTTACTTTTTCAAAAACCTACTTAAATAGTAAATTGATAATTTGTCAGCCAAACATGTACAAAAATCATGGCTTTTCTTCCAATACAATGACGATCAATACAAACACAAGGACACATTTCTTCAGAAATGGCAGAAGTATTACAAATAATTAGTAGTAGAAGTAATAATAGTAATAATACTAATGATAATAATAACATCTGATGTCACGTTCTGTGTTTGTGCAGTATAAAATGAAAGCTTCTTTGAATGTGTAAAACATGCACATCTAAAACTCGATAATTTATTTATTTTTAATGTATTGTGTATTTATCTCTTTTTTAATTTTCTTTTGGGGTTCTAGAGCCCAGTTATTTGAAGTCTTATGTGATGCCTTTTTTCATTACAGTCCATTCAGTCTTAATGCTTGGGCACACAAGCATTTTGCTTCTGCCTATTTTGATCATGCAAAACATATGTAAGTATGATGAGATGAAATATGATTGATCGAATGAAAAGAAACTTTCACTTAAATAAAGTTGATCATTCTATAGAATGCCTGGAGTTTTTAGGCAAGGTAGGAGATAGATGATTTATCATCTGCTTTGCTTTCAAGAAGTTGAAATGGACGGTTACAAAAAAAAAAAAAAAAAAAAAAAAAAACAGGCATCACACAATACAGTGTTTAAAACTGGATTCTAGAACCCCAAAATAAACTGTTTTGATTAAAAGAAAATAATTACATAATAAATAAAAAAATAAAAAGAACATAAAGAGTTTTAGATGTGCATGAAAAATGCATCTGCTGACACTCAAAATAAATCTAGAATGTATTCAGAATATTCATTTTACCACCTTTTTATTGTATTTTTCCTAATTATTTGTAATACTTGTGCCCTTTCTAAAGGACAGTGCGTCCTCATGATTGCATGCACAATCATTCATATTGCTTAATATATATTGATCACTTAAGATCACATGAAAAGTTGGGAAAAGGGCACACTAATTATGATCAAAAATGAAATGTTGTAGAGAGAGATTTTATAATACACAGAAGAATAATGAACATCTGAGACTGTTGTGTCACTACATTTAACACATTGAATGCTCTCTCAATCAAATGGATGCCAATTTATTGATTTAGGAGAATGCACAAAAGAAAGGATTTAAATCTTGGGCCAATAGCCATTACCGGCATATCTGAGGATAGACAGGTGATTGGCCATAGATCACTGATGGCAGGAAATCTATCTCTCCTGCTTCGTTCCTCTTTTTATTTGTCCATGTTCTCACCGGAGAGATGTTTCAGACGGGAGTTCAAATGCACATGCTCCAAAATGTTCATCCCTCTTCTGTGTCTGATCTGGATTCATAGAAGACACCTGTCCATAAATAAGAGTGTGCGCAAGAACACTGGAAACACTGGACTGTCCTGTTTACAAGCAGAGATCAATTGAGACTTAAAATGTAGGGATGAAAAGACAAAAACAAACATGTAAATTGATTTCAGATATATCACAATATCCTCTGACTTTTGACCTCCAAATCACCGATTGGGAATAAAAAAAGAATAAAAGTAGAACTTTAGATTTGTAATATATATATAATATATATATAATATAATGTAATATAAATTGTAATGCAAAAAGGTTTCTATGTTACAAGATTTAATGTGAAAAAATCAGTATCTTTTGTACATATTTCATCACACTGATCGAAACAGTGAACCACACGCAGTTTATGGCACTTTTCAAAACCTTTCAAAAAACTAAAATGTTTGTACTTGCAATAAAACTTAGGCAAAATATATGCGTAAACAAGATCTTGCATATATTCTTTAGTCCCACTTTTCTTCTTTTGCCCCCGACTTTATGCAATTGATACATAATCCAGGAGAGCGCATTTTATTGATTTCTGCAAGGTCCGTAGCAGCCGTACACTTTGTGATCGGCAGATTATTCCTGTTTGGGCCGTACACTCTTAAACCCCGCTCATATGAAGCTACTTAGAGTATCTACTTTTGACATATTGATGGCACATTGTCAAGTTCAAACAAACAAAGGATCAAACTTGTACTGTATAAAGGCAAGCCATATTATTGTGTTACACTGCAAACGTTCAGGCTTAATGCACAAAGACAAATAGTAGAGTAATAATAATAATTACTATTATAGAAATACTGGGAAGTATTGTGGAAAACTAGAATAAAAAAGGAATGACTAATCACCAATAGTAATTTTAATAAAGGCATTTGTTTCAGAAAGTTCCCAAATAACTGTAATAATCCAAAACTGGTGGAACCCTTTATTAATTACAGATAAAAATATACAATAAAAACAAAAATGTAAGAATCAAATGATAACTTTTGGTTACCCTAGCTTCTTAAAGCATTAGCATTCTCTTCAAAATGTCCAAACCTTTTTTTCTTATGTCCTTTTCAAACTATAACTTAAAATTGATTGAACAAAGTTTGATGCGGCTCTTACTTTTTACGACTGATAGACATTTTTATAAACCGGCGATGCCATACAACAACAGTCCTTCCAAATTGGTGTGAGGATGTCCAGAGGGGTTGGAACGTGAGCCCCGCTGCGGTCTGTGTTCTCAGGTGATGGATAGGATCGGGGAGTCAGTGAAGGGGTGGGCAAGCTTTGACCTTGGCCGTGGAACAGTAAGCGCTAGCTCAGATATCTCACATGATACCCATACATAGAGGCTCATTACGGAAGAGCCCCCTTATGCAAAGTGCACAGCTCAACACTGGCGGGCTGACAGGGGCTAGCCTAGCACTGCTGACCTTACAATAAGACAACAGGGCCATCGCCATACCCCCAAAAACACCAGTGCCTGCCTGGACTAGATACAACTTTTGATGAGTAAGCCTTCATGCAACATTTATTTCACTGTAGAGGTTATTATAAACATTCAAGCTTCACTTATCTTAAAACTCACCTACCACTACTGAGTCATTATTCCACTTTGTGATGTGTTTAAATCTTAGCTTATAGTTCATAAAAATTTAATGATGCAGCGCCGTGTGTTGATGGTCATTCCGCTTATTATAAGTCATGTTCACTGTGGTATTGACAGCTGAGATCGACTCACTTTCTCTTTAATAACAGCCCTACTGTAAATCTTTCAGCAGCTAGAACACCAACACAACAACCCTACAAGGTTCAGCATTTTGATTGTATTCAAAAGTTGGAAACAGTATGGCCATAATCAAATGGCAAACTTTTCACTTTCCATATAAAGTACCGTTTATGAGAGAAACAACAATGAAACATATGTTAGTCCTTGTGAAAATCAGCTTGTGGCTGTGGTTCATTTGTTGAACATTTGTTTACTTTACATTTTAGTTTTCCACGCTTAGCCAACAAGTGACCGTGGCAGCCAGCCATCTGAGGACAGGACGGTACAGGGCGATGAGGTCTGTCAACCAAAGTAGCCCACATGGCTAGATGTCTAAGGAATCACAGGTTGCACCTCTTAAGGACAGTGGAGATGGGACTGGTGGAACCTGCTTGTGCAGACAATTCAACATTGGTGACATGATGGAACCATCGGATGTGCAGGATGATTCTGGTTAGCTGTGTTGGAGAGCCACACAAGAGTTGAAAATGTGCATCCAGACTCTTTGAAGTCGGCCAAAGGCTCCGCAAGCTGTCTGCATTCAACGGAGGACTTCCTGGTCCAACAACCAAGATCTGTCAGATCCAAGGTAGACAAATTCTTCATGGACCTTCTCACTGTGGATGGCGCTGACCAAAGATCTTACAAGTCGCCTTCGGCTCGTACTCTGCACGAGGTATTTGACTTGGAATACTTCCTCGGTACACCAGTGCCTTATAGGAGCTACGGGAGAATGTTCCTGTCCAGGCGGTCAGAGGATAATTTAAGGTCTCCTATTAGTTTGTTTTGTTATAACATGATATAAGTACATTTTAAAATACGATTCAACATAGTTTTGACATGTTGAATCGGCCAATAGTTAACACTTAAAAAAGGCAGCCCTGGAAAAAAGAAATGATCAGGTATCGATATTGAAAAGTAGATCTTGCGCTGCTCGTGGTCGAGTGGATAGCATATGCAGGCAGGCCGCGTCAACAGATGGTGAGTTAGTTTCAGCAGCTCAGGTGATCAGACATTAGCCTGTGTCAAAACACAGCAGTACAGTCCTCTGTCTTTGCAAATAGAGGAAGACATTAGCCTTCAGTGGGCCTATTGTGACTGCGTGTGTCCGGAGGCTGGCTGGACATACCTATCTGCTGGAGGGTAACCTCTTATCCGAGACATTGGCATATCTTGAATAGGATGACATAATCAATAATCAGAACTGTTAATCAATGGTATTTTAAATAAGCATTGATTGGGCCTACAAGGTTAGCCAGCTTTATTGGTTTACATTAAGAACCGCAAGACAATGGACAAAAGCCTCAGACTGGCATGGGTGTTTTTAACCCCTTCACTTTTGGCTTATAGTAAATTTACTTCCTATGTCCCTCCAGCTATTTTCTTACAACTACTTCCTCCCACAGTATTTATTATTTTAAACAAGGCAATGCAGGTAAGTATTCCTTCAACAACATTGTCACGCATACAGCCTCATTTGAATACAATGAAGCTCCCAGATGCATCTCATTATCGACATGGCCAGGCACACAGAGGTCATCAATGAGTGTCACCTCTCACAAAATGGCCCTCTCTCCCGGGAGCGTTGTGGGGGACAAGGATCCAACCTGTGTCACAGCCACTGGGTTTACACATCTCCCTAATTACCCAGGATGGGAACACACTACCAGCTGTCTTCAGGTTAGTCCAAGATGACCCGTGAGAATACCTATAGTTTAAGTTGGTATTTTGAACATTTACAGTCGCAAAACTGTCACTGCACTGGTTTAGAGGCAACAGTGAGATGCCAGGTTTGTATATGCGTGCCTTAATTTCACACTTTTCAGCCCGCTTACCATATTTCCTTGACTGTCAATGTGAGTCTCCTATAACAAAACGACTGTAGCAGCCAAGCGTGGAAAATTAGCTGAAATAACCCTGCACTCTATGACAAAGCTTACGTACATGATTAGCGTGTCACAAACATGGAAACTCCAATCATATTTTCTTCCCTCCAGTGCCCGAGATATGCTTAGAAATGGGCAAATAGAAGAGAGCTTTTCACTCCTCTTTGTACATCCTGTCTTTAGGAGTCTTCTAACTGAAACTACAATGGGATTCAAATCTGGATGGGCTATATGAGGGGAATGATGCTATATGAGGGGGAAAAAGTTATGTAGACTATGGAAAAATATGTTGTGATTTGTCAAAAAACCTTCTCTGGCATATGTTTGGTGAATATAAGGAGCGTAATAATGATTTAAATCTGGATGGGCTGTTTTAGTAAAGGCAGCACTGCATAGTGGCACATTTGGTTGCTTGTCTGGGGCTGAGGGGTTCAAATCTTACTTTAAATGCAGTTATGATTACCAAACATGCATTTAGTCATAGCACATTTTATGCAAATGGTATAATATTGAGTATTAACACAATCAAAACAAACTTGTCATGCAATAGAAACATTTTAAAGGAAAACTAACACCTTCAACTCAAGCCTGCCAACTACACATATTCTATAATATTGTTATATATATCATTTTAAATGAGCTGATATAACATTGTAAATCATAATTTTACTACATTGTGTTTCCTTATTGGATGTTATATCATCTAAATCATTCCTCTTTCATCGTCTCACAGAATCGCGTGTGCTTATGGATCATTGTTTTATCAATTCTTCACACAGCTAATGTCTTCTTGCCTATCTGGCCCACTCTCTCATTGTCTTTGTCCCATGTGAAAGCCCCCTGTCACCTCTGGCCCTCCCCCTCTCCTCCCCCTGCACTACGCTATTACAGGCAGCACTCCTCCGGCCCAGCCTTCCCCATGTATTACCATTAGAAGACATGCATCCTGGGAGCCACTGCACACTCCTCTGTGTTTTGATTAATATTTTAGCAGCCTCGGGGAGGAAATGGGTCTTCCTCTGAGCTAATCCGTTATGGGGTGGATGCAGGGAGCTAAGGGGAAAGAGAAGATGATAGAAGAGGAAGGTCAAGCTCCGCTGTTTTTATTTTCTGTCACAAGTCGTTAAGATGTTCGAGACAAGCCAAATTATTTTTAAAAAAGCATAACTTGTTGGATGTTGCCCTTTTTAAACATTTTAAATATAAATTATTACATATTGTCATAGATAATGTATTTTCAAAAGGGCATTTTTATTCTTTTGCATTTGACGAATATATAACTGCAGATGAGAATGTTTTGTAAAAGTCACTTAAATGTAGTCATTATAATTGACAGAAAAAAAAGAGGAAATAAATAACGACCATTTCATACATGTACATCCTGTGTGCTCATGTATATTGGTGAGAACAAATTTATAAACCTCACAAATTTTGCACCACTGATTCTAGCTGCTGGCTGCATTCTGTTAACGTAATACTCCAAGGAAATACGACTAATGTCATAAAACAATGACTTTGTATCTATCAATGTATATACTGTATTCATGCAAAATGCACATCCAAAGACTTTGTCTGACTGGGATGTGCAGGAGTTGTAGGATGCAGTCCCATGCTTCTCCTCCATTGATTCTCACTCTTCTTTATTTATGTGTGTTTACTGTGCCGCTTGACTCTGGAACTGCCTATTGCTTTTATTGTCCAATGCAATGAAGGGAGCTTTTATCACCATTTGGTTGTGGGTCAAAGGTGAGTATGGTGACAAATGATCCAATGGGACTATGATGAACACACTGCTAAACCTTGAACATTTACTTCAAGTTGTTTTTTGGACTTACATCAACGTCTACATTAATACAAATATTATGGTGGGATGCAGGTAGAGGTTGTAAAAGGTCAGATAGATCAGGAAAATAAATATTGAAGCTTGCCATTCAACTTGGTAAGTGATGTGTGCTGTTACTATATGAAGCAATTATTAGAGTTATAATTATCTTCTCGCCTGTTTGGTGTTTCCTCCAGCTAACATCATGTGACCTTGGCTCTGAATCATGCTACACCCATTGCTGTTGACCAATATATGAGTTATTCTGACTGTAGACTATGGGAGAGAATTTATTCCTGTGGCGTTAGCATGTTGATTAAGTGCAGTATGGAGGTCGAGTGTTGGCAATTACTCACCATGTGTTGGGAGCAGCGGGCCATGTACAGTGAAGGCAGCCTGGCACATTAGGAACATACAAATGAAGCCTGTAGTCTTTGTGGTGCAGGGCTTTTTTATTTTAAGCTCTGCCAGCCCGTTTAGTGCCGTGTCCTTGGGGCTGGGGCTATTTTGCATGCTTCCAGTAGGTCCCAGCTTGCTAATGAAGGTGGTATTTAATTTGGTTAAATGCTGCAGGGATCTTCCATTTGATATCTGTATGGATGGTATAACATTACAATGGTGAAAGGCGTGTCTTTTATTCTCTGTATTTATAGAGGGCATTATGAGTGGAAGGACAGGGCGTCTAGCAGGGAGCTAATGTGAGCATAAGGAGGATATACCTGCCCCCAGGTGTTTTTCTTAGCAGGTATAAAAGCCGTAGATTTTTCCACATGACATTCTCTAATGTTTGTTAAGGGAATATCTGGGAAAGCCGGTTGGAGAGCTGAACCCTGTGGCCAACCAGCGCACAGCCAGACACAGAGGGTATTAATGAAATGACATGCTGTAAGTAAGTTGAGCTGTAGGAAATCCACTTTTGATAATATATTTCAAATCATCCTTTGGTTTCTGGGCAGTTAGATTTCATACAAAATGACCTTTAAAAAGATATTATTTTACAAGGAAAACCCAGTCATTATGACAAATTTTGAGGATAGGTGAACAAAACCGTCTCTCTGTCTGCCTCTCACAGTCTGTCACATAAAACGGCTCCTTCATTAAAACTGACAGAGGAGCCAGAGGCAGGGGAAGTCTCCAGCAATGCAGACCTGTCACTGCTCTCTCCACCAAATAGCATTTAACGCTGTACAATAATTGAAATAATTCTTTCATTCATGACGAGGTTGCCAAATGTTCAACCAGAATGGCGTAGACAGGAGAAGATAATGTGTTCCCTCACATGGAGCTTTCCCCCTTTTTAAAAATTCATTTTCTATTCTAATGTATTAAATGCATAAATTTAGCCACTAATAGTTTGTGTGAGGCGGAACTGGCCTGTCCAATGATGCAGTTTAGTGTGGCTTTTACGCTTAAAACAAGACCAACCATAATAAAACCCTATAAATCTGTGGACATGTCTATTTCAGCATGGCCCTAAATGCATGCACAGTTAATCCCTCCTTTGCCTTTACAGAAGGTAATGGAAAGATTTTGCCGCAACCCACTGCAACCATATGAAGAAGTCAAATAATTTTGCAGTTGTGTCCCCTTTTCAAAATACAAAATAGCTAAGTCTAATTAGCTATCACACACATCCCTCAAAATCCCTTCTCTCTCTAAAATTTTAAATTATTTCTTGAAGACACATACAGAGTGTGGAGTTCTAAACTTAAGAACCGAAAGTCACCCTGTGCCATGTGGGTCATGAGCTCATGAAAAAGTAAGCAATTTATTGGCAATTATAAGTTCCCCTGACACTCACAAGTGAATTATCATTTTAGTTTGCTTCATTATTCAAAGAGCTGCCATCTTTTAGACTGTTTTCCACATGCCAAGCCTGAGTTGTGTTATGCAAACTGGATCCGGCAGGCATCACATTGTCCCCTCTGAGGGTGAATACAGTCACTCCATGCCCCAGCGTTATACCTGAGAGGAGCAGCATTAAATAGGCTCAAACTCTTTGCATTCATTTGCAAAACAAATTCACAAATTTAAATTTATGTTTATTAAATGGATAAAAACACACATTGCAATACAATTTGTATTACATATAGTATACATTTATATTTCACATATTTTATTTTCTTCTCAATAGATTCTTCAAAGAATACATTGTGCATTGGTTGTAGAAATATTTCATATAGTCCGAGTACTTTAAAGAGAGGCAAGAGGCTGTGGATGTCACACATGAAGAACTTTATTTACCAACAGCACAGAAGCCAAGGACATGGACACTCTGCACATTAAGGCCGTCTCGTCCGCTCAAGTCTGGCCACGCTGCCTTCCATTGTAGGAGTATTATAAGTTATAATTAATCATAAACAATAATAAAGTTATAACTGATAACCTCTGATGATAAAAGTCAGCCATTGGCAAAAAATAAACAAGGGCCAAGGTGTCGTAGTAGTGCAATATTCGTACCAGCGACACCGAATATTTTCATTTACAGTAACATTTTCAGAACTATACTGTAACATCCCGCTAGTGTATTTAAGCTCCTCCTCACTCCCCCATCTTCTTCCTTTTATAATATTTTATAAATGTGATGATTCAGTGTTGGCAAGTTCCCTCTCTTCCTTACTTTGTGGGGGTGCTGTCCGGAGGGAGTAGGCAGCGTGACTGCAGCGAGAGCTCCATTGTGTTGATTGCAGTAATGATAGATAGGTTATGCTATGGGGTAAGTGGAGACATGGAAAAGCTGAGCTAGGAGAGCTAATATGAGGAGCATAAAACGTTGTCATCAGAAGGGATAAAGAAAGTCATGAAAAGCTGGTTGGACAGTAATCACGTTCCCAATGCTTTTGCCTCTTTTTTTGGCCTACAAACAAAATTGTGTGTAGTCTACATTCAGAGATCTGACAAAAAAAATATGTTGGATGTGACCCCATGTGTCTGCATAAACAGAAAAAAATAACAATTTCAAAAGTCATATTATATCATTTGAATTTGAAAAGTCCATAAGGCGAGACGTGAATGGGAAAATCTTAAATTTAAAGACTGATCAATTTGCAACTTCATCTGAGTTTAAATACACAAATATAAGAAAAGAAAAACGCATACATTTGAAAATGGATAGATATCTGCAAAGTTTTATTTCACCAAATTTTTTTTAAAGTTAAAGCTTTAATAAATCAGGCTTGGAATTAGTCATAACTACTACTACTACTACTACTGCTGCTATCATAGTGCCCTGGGTTACAATAGCTGTGTTTCGACTAGACCTGGTCCCTCAGACGGGTTCACTTGGGGCCGCTTCTGTTAATGGCGGACTGTGTTTCCGCGCAGAGGTCCAGCTCACAGGGGTGCGCTACACAAAAGCCGCTGTCGTCACCCAAACAGGAATATGTTTTCTTCATAAATAAAATCTAATTCGTACTGAATTTCACTTTTTCTTTATGTGACCGATCTTCCCCATTCATAAAAAGACGTTTGGTGATTACACGTGGGTGGTGCTGTAAGACGGATAACACGTGTGTAAACAAGACACAGCTTCTACTTTTATTTCACTTTTCTGTGCCTCATTTTAACATCTCTATATGAAATGTGTTGGGTTTGGATAGAGTTGGCTGCTGTAGGCACTGAAAAAATATTACTTGTAAATGCGAGTGCCGTGCATCGTAAACAGGAAACAGCTGATGCTATCGTGTGCTCGCTTTGTTTTGCTAACTCTGTCCGCTCAACAAATCGTTATCGTCACTGTAAATACGCCGGTTTTCACAAGATCAAGTTTGGTGAGGAATGATATTTTTGTCTTTATATCTGCTTTTTACCATTTCGTTCTCACCTGAGTCTGCGTTCTCTTTTGTTCTCTCTCGTCCAACAATAAACCAGTCTGGGCTAAAGCGAACCCTCTGGAGCTAATACCTCTCACGGCCCCCTTCAGACCCCTCAAACGGGGCGGTACGGTTCACTTTTGCTTAGTGGAAACATCTCGGACCGTCTCACACCGTGCTGTACCGCTCTAATGGAAACATGACTAATGTCCCTTATAGATGCAAATAGATCAAATGAAAATGAAACATATTTTGGTGACAATTTTGTTGTTTTCAGATGAAAGCTTATGTTGAGAGCGCAACCTGCTCAAACAAACAAAAAAGAAAAAATAACCTCGCCTTAAAATGTCTTTCAAAACAGGAAGGAATCAAGTGGCTGATATCTATGAATTTGTATTTATTTATGTTAATTTATTTGTTTTTCTCATCCTTTTGATAGTTCCAAATTGACATGACTTTTGACTCATAATCTTGGCCAGTCTTCATTTACTTCTCTCACAAACCATTGTACAGCAGGGCTCATCTGTTTCTGCGAGTCTGCTCAGTCCAGCTGTAACTTTTCAGCTGTTCTCACCGGCTTGTCCACATGAAGGTCGTCTTTCACCATTGATCCCTCGTCCTCAGCAGGAAAGGACAGCAGGAGTGTTAGCGAATGGACGCTAACTCAACCAATACCCAACAGTGGGGTTATAATGCGAAATCCATTGGTTCTCAATCGAGACCATTGATCTCATGCTGCTCCTTTATGTTTGATTCTCTCCTTACCTTGTATTATGTCCTGCTGTGCTTAAGTCGGCACTACGTTATCTGTCTGTGATGCCTTTAGAAGATGTTTGAGCTAAAAACTTGGTTGTAAATACACATGAACATAAAGTGGACATGGAAGATTGGCTGTAGTCACCTTGGCAGCAGTTTGCACCCTAAGCTTTGACTTTCCCTCAAAGCTTTTAACAGGAAGGCGTTGTGCGGTTTTGAAAAGGGCCCTGTTTAGAGCGTCTTTGGGAAAGTGACCGGGCATCTCCTGTGGCCTCAGATGTGGTTGGACTTGTACTTAATGCACTGACAGGTAATCTATCTCAAGTCATTTTGGCTTTATGGTGATTTACACAGGAAATCAGAAACCAAGTGGTGTTAGCCCCATGTCTCCTGTTTTCCCAGCCCATTATGCAGTAGTGGGCTGTAGATTGACTGACTTGGAGAGGATTCAGATCTCCTTGTGCAGACAGTCACATTTAATTGAGGAACTTTTTAAATAAAATTCTGTGTAGTTTTCAGACACCACACTTTTCTTACGTGAGCAACCAAGCCTTAACTAACTAACCCACATTTTAAGCACACTATTTTACTACAGAAAAATATTGCGAAAGACGATATTTATACTTCTTTAAACAGCCGTAGAAGTTTTTTTTTTTTTTTCTGTAGCTCAAATCGTATTATATTTCAAAAAGAAAGAAAAGCAAAGAAAATGTACACGTGAAAAATACTGAGCATGATTGGCTTTAGAGAAGCTTTATGCTGATTTGGATTTCTTTCACTGCTCCTTCAAGTGTTTCTCATTTCTGCAGCCTGTCCTTTGAAAATGGCTTTTAACCATATTCTGACATTGTTCGCTCAAACTAAAGGTACCCAAGAGCACGTTTAAAAGCTAATAACAGTAAAAAATTATGCACAATATTTGTCCTGTAAGGTTTTTTCCATTCTCACCTCATGGTACAATCTGATGTTATGCCCAGACAGTTGGTTACTTCTTTTAACTGTACCCACAATTTCTTTTTTCTCATGAAGTGACATTTGGGCAATTGTTGTATGAACAAACTTCTCAATTCAACACAAAATATATTCACACTTATTGAAGTATGTGGGGGAAAAAAGTAAAGTAATATCCCAATCTTAAATTCCAACTCACTATGTTAACTATCACACTACATTTCCTCCTAGTGCATATCACTATTTTATTTAACCCCTGCTGATTCAGTTCTGACAGACAAGTTGTTAGTATTGTTGAAGATTTACATGGCTTTAATATCCGTGGCCTTTATAAATTCATAAAATTATTTAAATTTTATGGCCAACATTTATTCCTCTCTGCTTAGTTCTGTAACACAGATCAATCATGTTCACTGCAGCTACTGTCTGTGTAAACAATGTATTCATCAACTTATTGAAACAAATCCATACTTACCGCTATCAAGGTTAAATCACCACTGGAATTGCGATGAACAGTTATGGCATCTTTACTGTTTTCCTTGGTTAAACCTAAATTATGGAGATGTGAACATGAAATAATGTCCCGTGTCTAATATCCACAGATTAAATAAACACACAGAAAGAAGTCTCTGGCGATGCCTCTCTCTCTCCTGGGACCATTGCACTCTCGCTTCCCAGGAAACGCTGCAGCTTCCTCGAGCAGCAGCCGCGGCACTGGCCTGAAACTGAAGAATCCCATTTCATCTGTTCATTTCTCAGGCCGTCTCCTCTCGTCCTCGCCCTCCCTTTCTCTTATTTTTTCTCTCAACTTACATGACTGCAGCTTTAACCATTTCATGTTTAGTTAAACTCCCCAAGCGAGCCGACACCAGACAGCGAGATGCCACAAATCTTTGATATCTTAAACAGAGGGCATAGTGCCAACTCTCTCGCCAGATAGAATGGAAAAAAACATGCGAGGAACATCATCCTGAATCAAACAAAATGAATAAATAATCGGGTTGCTGCAGACCCACTTTCATACTTGCGGTGCATGTCCACAGAGGATTGGTTTACCAGCCCCTGTGATTAGCCTGCTGGCACAACTGTTTGGTTTCTGTGGCTCCACCGTTTACAGTATGAAATAACAGGGGTCAGATCTAGTTCTGAGCTGGCTCTTTGTTGAGCTAAAGGCCGGACCAAAAGACTAATTCTCGGCACAGTCTCTCAGCTTTCACGCATCACTTTAATAACCTCAATTATTGCGCTTTGAGTAGGATGAATAAGGCAAACTGTTTCAAGAGCCACTGTATATTCTCAGATCATTTATGTTTAGTTTCCTTAAGAGCAGTGTCCTTTAGATGTTAAACGTCCCTGACCACAAAGGCTCACAAGATTTGCCAGTGCCACACTAAATAACTGCTATAAAAACTGGAATTGTGTAAATACTTTATTCAGAGTATGGTGTGCTTTATGGAAAAACTCACCAAAATAGTCTTTAAATTACAGTTTTGTTCAGCATCGTTGTATTAATTTGTAAGCATCACAAATATGTTAAATAGTTTTAGCAAACTACTAAAACATAAAGTATTTTTTGAATCTCTAAGCCGGTGTTCATTCTGTCATTTTCCGCAATGTCCTCTATGTGACATGCACTTTTACCTCATTAGGCTTTTTGTCCTTTTGACAATACTCATGTCCAACAACAATTGTGTGTGGAAAAATGACCTCGCGTTTAATGTCTGGTTTGGTTTCCACACAGTTATTTTCTTATAGACTTCCTTTAAAATGACATAATAAAAATGAAGCATTTTCTCACTGATAGTCCCTACAGGCCTCAAGTTGCAATAATAAACAACTGGACTGAGATAATATTTTTCAATGCCAAATCGATTTTCATAAGGTTACATTCCTAATGTTTATATTTCAGCAACCTCTCTCCTGTTTATACAATGAAGGGTATTAAAAGGGAGATTAAATTTTAGCTGGCTGAATATAATACAAAACAAAATTACGCTTCTATTTCCTGGGCAAGCAGCGTATTGTCATTTATTTATGAGTTTTTACTCCCCATGCCTTCTGCTTTTCTCTGCCAATAGTAAATATGGAAATGCTCTTGTCATTTTGCCTGTGTACATAGTACATGCATATCTGTACACGTGGCTTTGTGTCTGAGGCTTTATACTGCGCTCAATGCAAACCTGCGCCTGTGCTATAGGTATACAGTGGTGTTGGCGAGTCCACAGAGAAAACATTTATCAATATACACAGCTCTTCATGCTATAGCCATATCGACAGTCCGTCATCTGCTTTCACATGCTGTCTATCCCTCTGTGTGTCTGAGTCGTCTGCTGTGAGTTGCACTGAAACACTATTATCCTTTTGAGTCCTCACCACGGCCTTTCCCACAATGACTTCACTTTGAAGATAAAGAGCAAAAGAAAGCATTACATTTTCAATCGCTTAATTTTTGCAAGTGCTCATAATTGGTTCAGATACATCTCCTTTTTCCTTTAAATAGCTTCAGCACTGATTTTCTCTCTGTTCATTGCGCCGGACCGTGGGATCACAAATCAAAAGTGGAGATGGGTCTAACAGTAAAACAGTAATAAAATCCTATCTCTCCAGCAATGATACTTGAAAGTTTTAGTGAATCTTTTTGCATTGATTTTTTAAAATGCTTTAGTTTGGCTCTGTTTCTGATTTATTTGAATTTATGCTTCCTTTAATTTTAGTCTCACTTCTCTAATGTTCTCACTTAAAAACTTTTGAGACACTATAATTGACACAATAGCCATCTGAGTGAAAGTTGAGTCGCATGTACCACTAAAGACTCACTGTATCCTGTTAACAGAGAAGAGCCACATCTCAAATGTTCTACATAAACTTTTCAACTCTCACAGAAGTAGTGAAAGGGGCTCCTGGGACACATTTGTGCGATAAATGGAAGTCAAGTGCCAAGAAACAGACATTAAATTTTTCCTGTAATAGTTACATTTCTGTAAGACCTAACTCTAATCATTAAATGCAATACTTTTTTACAGCTTGATGCATTTTATAAACTAATGTTTATAGTTAAAACTAATCCATTTAGCTGCATGTTACGAACAAGTTGGGGTGTTTTTTGTCATATATAGTGTACATTTTAAGTGTTGTGGCCTTTTTGTGGTCAGTATTTCAGATTTTCATGATGTCATTGTCATCCCTTAATAACATTTCCTTTAACTTTTATACGACCAGTAAATTAAGTCTAACCATTATTTTTTCAAACACAGCAAACCTCCGGTGGTAAAAATACCTTTTTCATCCGGGTTTTCACCTCCTAAATGGGCCTCTTCCTCTGTGGCGTCGGCCCGATGTTAAAATGACCTTTATTTGGAGGTAATTGTGCAGCGGCTGTGCAAATGGCTGATAGTGATCAGTGATCATTGTGCGCGTGTGTTGTGCTGGTTCAGCAAGGTTCCATCCTGTTCCTCGTCTTGGTCCTGTCTTTCCTCCCAAGGTGTCCTCTGCCACACTGTCCTCTTTGAAGGCTCCCTCCCCATAATGGACGACTCTCCCAAACGCTGTCATGATAAAGATCCTCTCATTTCATAATTCTTCACCAGATTAACCGTGTTACTCTTCTCTGTTCACTCTCAATTTTAAGTCCCTATAAGAACCTAGCTGTGAAAAAATGTGCCTAATTTAATTTCTATTCCACTGTGTGAGTGTTAGGACTGTGGACTGTTTCCTCTTCTCTTCATCACTACAAAAGCAGCGTGTTTTTCCTGAACATCAGGAAGCGTGTGCTGTATTGAGGCGGGCAGGCCGGAGGTCGTCTCTAATGCGTGTTGGATTGTGAGTGGAGTTGTCAGATGTGTCAGAGATTCCCCTGTTCCTGCCTAAACCGGCGCAGGAGGGGGTAAGTTATGGTAATCGGACACAGTGTGAGAGCAGGCCGCTGCTTCCAGGCTAATAGAGAGGTTAGAGAGGAGACTCCGGATCTAAACGCATGGGGCCTTCACAATGACAATCGGAATTATAATGCTCTTCCTTTCCTCTTTATTTAGCAAGGTAAATAATGATGACAGACATTTTAAAGTGCAATTACAGGATACTTGAAAAAAATGAATACATTTGAACTTGATTAACAGAACTGCCCACTATTGACACGATGTGTAAAGGAGTGCTATGACCACACAGGATTGTTATTACAACCCAAAGTTCAAACATTAATAGTTATGATGTGACAGGCACTTTATATAGACAGTTTAAAATAGATTATTATGAACAGCTTTGTCAAACAAAGCCTGGCCTCTTGACCTGTCACCCACTGACTATAAGGTTGTTTTAAGTGAGGAAGTGGTGAACTGATGCTTGGAGATGTTGTGTCATACATGTCGGCCCTCTTCCTCCTTCCTGTGTCTGTGTGACAGATAAAGAGGGACTTCCCTTCAGATGCGCCGAACACTTCACTTTCATCTGCTTCAACAGCCACTTGATCAAAGCTTCAGCTCAGTGATGGGGAACCACACTGTCCATGACCACTCATGTCCTATACATTAAAACATGCACTGCTTAGCAAAGCCCTCAGATACTCAATTCATCTTTTTACATTTCTTGACCTTCTTAATATTTTGATAACCAGCATTAGTCTATAAGGAGATATCACAACCAGGAAATTAAACAAAGCAACAAAACTTCTGATTGAAATTTTGATTAAAGCATATAAACCAAACCTCTTCAGGGAATAATCTCAAAACTGTTACAGATAGTGTAACACATGAATAATGGGAACATATGCACATCTCAATGGAGAAACACAAAATCTCATGTTTGAAAAAATATTCTGTTGGAAAAATGGATTGACATTTTATAATACCGTGTTAAAGTGCACATTATTCACAAGGAATTACTAGCTGTTGGATAAACTGTGGCTGTCAAGTGGCTCATCACTATCATGTGTTGTGGGACTGCCCTGTTATTCATAAATACTGGACTGAGATTAATGAGGCACAGCAGACTGCTTTAACACAGACATTTTATTTGACTTTAAAACAATGGTTCTCGAACTCCAACAATGGAAACAATGCATCGATACCTGTGTTATGTACTTTTGGCTGCAGGAAAAAAGCAATAACAGGGAGATGAATGTTAAGGACTGGACTGAAATAGCACCGGACATTTTCAAAAGGGTATGACTAACTTTTGAACCTAAAAATTAACCTAAAAGGGGACACGTGCCAGATTGACTTTCTTTGGACTACTATGTTTGTTTTCTTGTTAGATTTAACAAAAACTATAAGAAATACAGTATGTTGGAATGATGCAACAAAACTTGAAATTGTATTTTATCTGTCTATGTAATTCAAACAGTTTCATACATAACTTGGTCTCATCACAAATCGTCCCTTTGTTATTCATTTACATTTCTCTTCTCATACTGTAATTGAATCTTAAAAGGAGTCCAACTCTAAAGCCCCAGAGTGCTCCAGTAGTGATAAATGCATGCATGTATGTGTATTTACTGTATATGATGATTTGAATATTTTCCTCATGGTCAGACGCTGCCATACCTTGAGTTACCTTGTTGACCGCAACCGCAGAGCAATCCATACTGTCTCGCAGGTGTAGAGTTGCGTTTGGGTACATAGAAGAGATTGGGATTTATTTATTTATTTTCTCTTTTCGCATGGTCACCAATAATTGTGAAACTTCAGCTAGTTTTTCTTCTGGCTGGACACTATGAGCTGTCAGGCATCGTATTTCCCTCCAGGTTCAAATGTGCTGTGTGCTTTGATAATAAATGGAGCGGGCTCAGGTGACCAGGCATGGCAGACGTGTATGGGTAGTGCCGTGACTGTATTGGGAGTTAAAAAAATATAAAGTTCCCAGATTGAATTGTCTGCAGCGTTTTGGGCTGTAATGCATTGCGTATTGACCCATAACTTTTGCAGTCTGGCACTAAATATTATCTTTTTAATCAGAAGAAATAACGTTGGCCTCTTAGGTATTGCTGACCGGAACAGTGGCGTTAATGTTTGATCAGCTCATGGGCTGAACATCAAGAGATAAAATAAACAAAAACAGACTTCTCTTTTACCAAGAAAGTGTTCATAACCTAGATATTTTAATACATTCCTTTATTGTTAGTACACAGATCATTAAGCCAGAAATATCAACTTATTGAAGAAGGCAAAACCAGGACATTGTTGTGGAGTCCAATTTTCCCAAGAATGGAATACTTGACTAAATGTTGCACTGCTACAAACAAAGAAAACAAGAGGAAAAGCCTGCTCTGCCTATTGTTTACTTGTTGTATTTCTGTCGGTGCGCAGATTAAACATGGTAAATGAATGTGGTAATTAACGTGGGTTGTACTGGTGTAGGCTCTGTGTTATCTCCTTGTTTGTCTCAGATGAAAGGAGCATATTTTCTCTCAAACACAAAAAGTGGGATTGCGCTTGGTGCATCATACCCACTTGTTTACAATGGTCTCCCTTGGGGGCTCCCCTCACTGTTTGTTAGTGTATTTTCAAGGGGAGCCTCAAAAATAGCCCACGAGCTTGAGGAAAGAGGAGAGAGAAGTGTCTGTAGCCGAGTGGGTACGTTTAATGCTGACAGCTTTACTTCAGTCATATGTAAACAGCAGGAGATTCATTCACATTGACCCATCCTTCTGCTTCTGATCTGCTGGACAAAGTTGGCACTCGAGTTGAAACATGTCTTTAAATGAGGTACAACATAACTTTTTTTTTATAGCATAAACAGTATATTCTTCTATACAGCATTCACAATTTTATATACATTTTGATATATTGTCCACTTTTAGTCAAGAGTTAAGTCATAGGCCAACAAATCAAACCTACGTGACTTACACATTAGAAAAGACAAAAGAAAAGAATCATATTGTTATTTTTGTTTTGGAGCACAAAAGATTCACAAGACAGTTTTGTCTGTAAACTGTCTGAATTAAGGGCAAATACACTTCAAACTAAGCATCTGTTTCCTGAAATATTGGAGCCTATACATTGTAGTAAATTCCTAATAGCACTGTTTTGATTTTGACTTGATGAGAACTAGTACCTTAACTGCTTGTTTAGACAATTAGTTTGTTAAAGCTACAATTTATAATCATGAATCTGTCCTGTCTTCTCGTTGCACAGTTGCAGACAGCGATGCTAACACGTCCCCCTGGCTTTTCCCTGTGGACATTAATAAACTTACTATAAAGTCAGACGGCACGCGCTGCAGTTGATGCCAGATGTAAGTGGACGGCCACAGTGTTAAACATGACTCGTCCCGTGGTACACTTCATACTGTGTTCCATTAGGCCCTGTTAGTGACCTTTATAATCAAAGCATACTCTAATTACCAAGATATTATTAGACGAGTGGGAGGCCGGGCTGGAGCTGCTCTGCCTCTGAATGAAATCTGGAGCTTTGCAAAGACGATAAATGTCACATTGACTATTCCACTGTTCCATCTCCTATACATTATCAAAGTGAGGGAAGAAGCAGCTTTTTTAATGTAGGCTTTATTGTATGTCTTTATTCTCCTCTCTCTGACCTATGATGTTTTAAAAGTCTGAGCACAGGGAGAACATGAATATTTATCGTCAAGCCACCTCTGCAATGTACAGCACCAGAAGGATTGATTTCAGATTTCATTTGCACACCTTTATTTCAGCACACTTCATCTTTGTTCTAATTCCCACACAACAAACATTTGCATAGAACTCATGTGTTCACAGGCAGTTAGCGCATTTCACGCTGTAGAGAGGGAAACTTCATTACCATGTCTTTGTACTTAACATTGTGTTTTTGTCTTTACGTTCTAGATCCTTGCATATTGTTTGATGCCGCGGTGCGTTACTTGGGATTTTTTATGTCACGCTGACCTTTGTTGGAAAAGAGCACTCACTACGGGGGACGTGCAATAAGGGCCAAATCACAAATGCCGGCGATAAAATGCAAACCTTCTTCTATTTATTTTATATTTCGAGTTCCTATGCCAGATCCACGGTTTTCTGACCAAAATTCCTCGAAACTAGTCGGTGTAATCTCTCTCTCATCCAGTAGTGGTCCATCATAGAAGGTCGGTGTAGTTGCTGTTTCTCCACTCAGAAACTATTGAGTTATCAATATTCGATTAAAGGTCAAATTTATTTATATAGCACATTTACAACATTGAGTGGTGCTCAAAGTGTTTCACATGTGTTAATTATTTATTTGATGGGGATATAACGTACACAGTCGGTTCGGTCCATGTGTATTGAGTATTTTTCTTCATAAACGGTGTTCACATGTCATGCGTTTCCACAGGGACACTAGAGATTTGGACTTATCTTCAATATAGAAGAGCAGCATATGACAAAAGACACAAACGGCTCTTTGAGTTGAACTTTTCCAGCGTCGTCTCTTAAGGAAAAGTCTGTCTCCAAATTCTGTGTTCCATTGTAATGCATGGATCACACCAATAGGCCCATAGTCCCAGAGTCTCAGGAAAGCTACATCTTTTATGATCATACATTATCCAGCTTTTTTTTCTTTTTCTCTTTCTTTTTTTTGTGCCAATGTATCAAATCAAAGCTTCCAAGATACTAGACAAAACCAAATGAATGTTAATTAAGCGTCCTATTACACGACTGATTTAGTTTGTTTAATTAGGATGCCAGCTTGGAAGAAAAGTATAGAAGAATGATCAGTTTCACCAAGGAGTGCCAGAGTTTATTAAAGAAAAGTCATTCGCAGCAGGGGATGACCAGTGCAGCAGCTCTAGGAACTAGGCCTGTCTCAGTAATTACTATATCGACTTATTGTTAAATAAAAAAAAGCGTGAACAATATTTCTGGGGCTCAATTCTTATTGTGTAAACTTTTCCTTTGCATCTACTGGGAAAAGTTTTGTTATTTTTTTGCTGTACGATAAGATTTGAGCTATAGATAAATAACTTACGAAAAGTGTTAAGTTCTGTTTTTATTTATTGCAGCCCATGTTTTTAACATTATTTATCCAGAAAAAAGTTTGCTGAGGTTTTCCTGCTTTGGTCATTGTAAAATGTGCATAAAGCAATGTTATTGTTTATTGTGATATTTTCTGCAATATATCGTACTTCAAAAAAAAAAATCATGAAATGCTTCCAGAGAACCTTCTCCAGATATTGTGCCCGGCTCATGGTCAGAAGTAGTGTATTAGAGTATCATCATATTGTGCATGTCTTATGTAAGTTGACAAACTTAAGTTCACAATAATCCAGGAATTGAACCGAAGACCTGCTGTTGTAACGTAAGAGCACCTACCACAGCCTGGTAGGCCTATCAGCTGTTAGATCAACCATTACAGGTAACAAGAGAAATGTACATCTCCAGCACACATTTTTTCTCTTTTTAGTTTATTTTATATCTTATATATCTTTGTTTGTTTATCAGGGATAATGCACATAAAATATTGACCTAAATGAGAGAGGAAAGAAAAAAAGCTTGTGCCAGGCACTTTTGGTCCCTGGACAGGTTGCAACTGCTCATTCTGTCATCCATTTAGTAAAACTAGTCCCTCTCAGTCAGTCAGTCGCACATATCCATGTTTATACTGTGCAATTCATGTTGCTGCATTCATAGAAAACAATGTGTACAGTTTGTTTCTCTATTCTACCTCTCCACATCCGCTCTGCTCCTAAACACACAGCGGCTCACACACGCCAGGCTCTAAATTGAAGTGAGCAGCATGGAGTAGGCCAATTACATGACTACCCCAATTAAAATAAAACAACAGGACTCTCTCAAGCTGTCCTGCAGGGGAGAGAAAATGAGAGGCGCCGAACGAAGGGGAAGAGCAATAACAAACCCCACTCCAGTCAGATTGTCATGATGTTCATTTTAATTAAAAAATTGGATTCGCTGCAATTAACTCCAAACTAGTCCCTCGTGGCTCAATAAAGACAAAACTGATTGGCTAACCATTTCATGGATTTACATTGGGTTTTCTATGTATAATGTCTTCTTGTGGATGTTTTGCTTGTCAGAAAAATACGATCTAGATTATGTTTGATTGTGGCTTTAGATAATGGGAACAGTGTGTGATTTACATTGATTGACTTGCTCATTTATCAATCGAAGAGTTCATTTGTACTTTTAAGCTGCCAGTCTGAATGACCTTGTTGTGAGTTATAAAGTATGTCATACGTGGCACTTTGTATGATATGCAGAGGTGCTAATGTGTCTGGGTGTAATGCTGGTATTGAAGCGTGTGGGAAGTCTTGAGAACGCATGGATTAGGGCCGCGATCGAGGCTGAGAGGCTTAAGCCCGATGATTGATGCTCTGTCATGGGCCACTCCTTGCTCGTCGTGATCTTAGCCACACGCAAAAGGCTACCAGTATCAGGCATTTTAGACAGATTTGATGCTTGTCACACTGAAAGTATATATTGTGAAGAAAAAAACTAAACACTACGGTTTAATTATTATTCACAGTTGTTAAGATCACGATCAAACAAAAGTGCAAGCTTTCAGTTTGTTTCATTCCCATTGTCTAACACAAGGCTATTCAACTTAAGGCTCAGGGGCCAAATCAGGCCCTCCAAGGGATATGATCTGGCTCTCAACCATCTTCCAAAAATATAGAAAATATTTTATCTTTTGTTGTTGGTTTAACCCTGGTTTAGTCCTGGTTTAGCCCTGGTTTAGTCCTGATTTAGCCCTGGTTTAGTCCTGGTTTAGTCCTGGTTTAGCCCTGGTTTAGTCCTGGTTTAGTCCTGGTTTAGTCCTGGTTTAGCCCTGGTTTAGCCCTGGTTTAGCCCTGGTTTAGTCCTGGTTTAGTCCTGGTTTACTCTTGGTTCAGTTCTGCAGATATTGGTAAAGCCATTCATATTACATTTATTTGTATTTCACATGCCAAAACCATCTGAAAAATCTAACACCAGTAAAATTAAGTTGATCTAGTCTAAACACATTTCCAGTTTATGAAATTGAACTATCTGAATAACAAAATAAAGTTAATGTCACAAAAACTGCTTGGGAAAAAAAAAAGTATTTAACATTTATATGATTTTTTTAAACTATAGATTTAATTAAATTTGACAACATTTTGCTTCTAAAATTGTTCTTTTTTCTATGACCCGATGATCACAATTATAATATAAATAGTCTTGTCATCCCCAGGACTTCAATTGTGTGCCTTTCACAAATCAACAGTAATACTGTGTTAGTACCACAACACTATCATGCAGATGTTCTTTCTTATTATTCAGTCACTGCACACTTACAAACATTGTGCAGTATAGCCCTTGTAGAATTGAATTTGTAATCTTCTTTTTCCCAATTAATAAACTATTTCCATGTGTGTTTCCTGACAGTAAAATATTGCTGACGTCATTTTTTGGCAAAAATATTTTTGTCTCATTTTACTCTCCAGACCCTGCTGCATCTATTGGTATCTCAGTGTGTGTGTGTGTGTGTGTGTTTTTTATTTCCCCAAAAAACATGAAAAATGAATAGGAAAATGTGCTTTCAGGCCAACAATATGTGTCTTTGGAGTGACAAGGCTGAATTTGCCGCATCTTCTCTATAATTAATTTCTTCCACTTTCATATTTCAAATTTTAAATTCTATAAAGTGTGTTACAAAAAGTGTAAATTTGAGAGAAAAAAACACTCACACAAAATAATTGACTGCAGGCTACACAGACTCTGTAGAGGTAATAGACAAATCCTGTACCTCATGTATTTTGTCATAGATGTTCCATTCTTGTCGAGACCAGGCAAAGACAAATATTCACTTATTAAAGCGTAACTGGAATTGACTGTGTCATGCATCAGGCTAATAGCTGAAAGCCATGGTTCAATACAGCGGAGTTGGGACAGGATGTGCTAATGGAACAAGTGACGTGGTTGCAGCCCAAATGCCATTCATCAGACCGCACACTGTTCGTTAGAGGCTACAAAGCTCTGCCATCTCACACACTATGCCTCATCTATTAACCCTGGGCGACGGCACCCACTGGATTATGGAAATAACAGTTTCAGAATAATAGGACACCGATAGGCCATCCAAGTGGAAAAGATTGCTGTCAGGAGAGAGTCGGGAAATCTGTCTGAGTGTGAGGGAAGTGGCCGTTAATATCCTCTGAAGATGTTTGGATGGCTGTTGCTTTGTGAGGACTATGAGTTGCATCAGAAGAACGTGTGCCAATGATACTTTACATCTAACTCTTTACTAAGGTCTAACAGGATCACGTCTGTTCATTTTATTAAAGCAAGTGACAGACTAGACAAGAGACAGAACATGCGGCGGAAAAATGCGTCTTATTTTCAGAAATGGGAAGTACCACGGTCAGTGGTGAGAAATAAAGAAGAAATGAACAATCATGACAGTTAAAGTATCACTGAACATACAGTGTAAACCACACATTTCATAGCAGTATTAAAAAGTTTGATAGTGACTCAGAGCCAGTGGAGTGTGTCCAGAGCAGTGGACAATAGAGGTGAGTACGTGGGCTGATCCAGGACGTGTGCGCTCGGTGCATAAAGACTTTGAGCTCAGTAGATCCCACATGGGCCCAGGGGGATGATGTGATGTCACATGAACCCACAGAGCCACAAAGATCCAGTTCGGTCAGCAGTTTGTGGTGTCCCGGAAAGGCCTGCTCCTCAGTCCACAATGGGCCAGAATGTCCAGAGGGCCTCGGGGATCTGTGCTCTAAAACTCTGTCACACAGCTGCAGTACTCCCATGAAGAGGGAGGAGGCACATGTGGAAAGACAGTGTTTGTTTGTTTGAACTAGTTACATATTTTGGCAAGATTGTGTTTGCAAGGTATAAATGTTCTGCTTGTTTCTTGATAACATAAACATATATATCAATATTTTATTTTTATTTGATATTGCATTAATTGTAGATAATTAATTAAATAATAAATTAATTAAATACAATTATGAAACCAAATACATACAACATTTGTCACATGTTGGCAATACAATAATAAAGCTTCTTCATTCTAAGAATTTGATTACAGCCGATGTTATTTGAAGATAAGGTGATATTGGATGCTTTAGTTAGTTTAGAGGGTGCAGACACCAGGGGACACTGTCTCCCTGACTGCTGAAGGGACTGTCCTCACACACTCACTGTTGTGTAAGAACATCCAGTCAGACAACAGTGGCAAGAGCCAAATTTCACCTTTAAATTGGGCATTAATTTTTTAACCCAAGGATTTAAGATTTAAATTATTTTATAAATTATTACATTAATGTGTAATGATGCAGTATAAACAATATCAGCAACCAGTGAGTTAATAATATTAAATGTGTTTTTGTACAATACTAAGCCTTCAGTGAGGAGGTATGCACCCACAGCTTGATTTTAAGCTTCTACATTGCGCTCATTGGCAGGATAGCCCTGTGCTGGTGACACTGTTATTGGATAAAGAGATGGACTCTGGCCTTGTATAAGATTGCTCTCACCAGGAGGAAAAGCAAAGAAATTACTGTTCACCATATGTAAAAGAGAAACAAGTCTAAGAAAAAAATAAAATGACTGTGTGTAAAAAGGCAGCGTAAAACTGTGGCCATCTTCACTCAGGTTGAGGCTAATTGTGGTTTCCTTTTTTGATCTATCAAACATTTCCCCAGTCTCGTAATTGTTAAGCACCTGTTTGAAAAGCCTTTGTAGTTTCTCAGCTCCTCATCAAAGAACAATCCGTCATCCTGTGCATTATCAAGTATTGTTTCAAATGTGCGGTGCATATTTTCCACTTGACTTACTGAAAACCACTTATGAAAGTGTGCTAACCTACTCCACACAGGTTTTCGTCTCTGTATTGAGCCCTCTCTAAAACCATTATTGCGTCTGCTTACACAGTGAAGTCATTTTCAATCAGAATTCCCAGCTTTAATAATAAATTGTTGTTGTGTAATTACCTGGGACTCCAGCTGCATGTTATGCTCATACAAAGCCCCAAACAGATTCGGTCTCTATGTACCATGTTAGCCCTGGGACTAATTATCATCTTATGGAAATGTGGCTATTTCTGCAACTTCCATATCCCTAATTATTTCTGTTATTCCAATATCAGGCCGGCTTTGATGTCCCAAATCCTGTATTTAAATAGTGTAAGAATCCTTCCTTGTGCCCTCTGAGGATTTTGCATGTAAAATACATGGAATAAGAGTGGGTATTACAGGGGCCTCCAGGGGCTGGACACTCCAGTCTCCCTGTGTTGCCTATTTTACTCTGTCTTCGGCGGGGGTCTGCTGGGAAAATGGGCCGAACATATAATGTAGATACAGTTCATAAGCACGCTTTCATATAGAAATGAATCTTTGTCTGATTTCGTGCTTGTTACTCAGAAGGGATACTTGGCATTTACATTAATTCATTTGAAATATGGTAAATGTTAAAATGACAAAGTGACCAATGTACCTGGTAGAACTTCATACAACATGCAAAGGCGGAGCAATCCTAGATGTAATAGTGAGCGTTGTGCCACTGGCTGTTGGAAGCAGTACCTGCAATGACAATGACACCAAGTCATAGCCCAAAAACAATGTGTGAGTTTGTGATTTAATTAAATAATTCCAAATTACATCTTTCTGTCAAAAGAAAGTAAAATGTGTGTAACTGGGACATTAATTAGTAAAGGTTAAATGGCAGCGTGGCATTGTTTGTCAGGTTGTGGAGTATATTCCTTGTTGTCTTCAGTCCTCTCCTGCAGGTGCACACAGCTCAGCTGTATGTGCACTCCTGAGCATGTGTCAGGACCAGCGCCTCTCTGGCACATGGCTCCATTCTAAAAGATGACTCTCTGTAAAACCATCATCATGTATTTTCATATAGATGAGCTATGGCTACCTGCGCTCCCAGCCATGCTTTTATTAATGGGGAGCTGTCAGCGGTAGGATGCTCTGCATATTCGCATATTAAACAGGGCGAAGGGGGGGTGGGGCGCCCACTTTATTACCGTTTGATATAAATCACCTTAAAGCATCTCTCCACCTCCTGCTCCACCTCTTTTCTTTGGCTCTGAAGACAGAATCTTCTGGCAGCCGCTCCGTTTGTATTTACTTCAGACGAGAGATTTGACTTGTTCTCCTTAACTATGATGCATGGTAACCACTACATTTATTTGTAAAAAAGACTCACTTTGACTAAATGCAGTTTAAGCTCGTATCCTTTACTCTAAACAGACTCGAACTGCGAAGAAGCTGTCCTCACACAGCTGAGTTATGAACACTGTGGCCAGGCCGATTAAGCAGATGAAATTTAATCATAAAATTTCTTGAGACTGCTACAGTTTATGACTGTGTGCTTGTTCAAATGCAACATGTTCCACAACATTTGGATTCATTTCCCATCACAAAGCTCTCTGACCCCCTTTGTTTTGTGCTTTTTTTTCTCCTTACAAGCAAGTAAAAACATAAAAACAGTAACATATAATATGTCAAGGAAACAGATTCAAATTCTCTGAATAATGTGGTGGAAAAAGGGATTCAGTCCAGAAACATTGATTTTCTGTATCCCTGGGTGATATGTGGAACAGAGACTTCAATACAGTTTCAATTTGACTCCATTTGTTTCTAATATGAGCACATGATTTAGAATAACTGTTTAATGCATCAGAGTGTGTGTGTGTGTGTGTGTGTGTGTGTGTGTGTGTGTGTGTGTGTGTGTGTGTGTGTGTGTGTGTGTGTGTGTGTGTGTGTGTGTGTGTGTGTGTGCGTGTGTGCGTGTGTGTGTGTGTGTGTGCGCATATGTGTGTAGAGGAAATAACTAAATTACCCAGTATTTTGAAAAATACGTATAATTTAAGATGTCTTTGTATCCTTGATTTTGGAGCCTTCATAGACACGCTTCTGCCCAAACCTTTTTGGTTCTTTGGTCCTTTAGTTTAGTTCTGCATCTGCATGAATGTCTTTGGACTGAGTGAAATGCTTTCCTCAGGCCTTTCAAAACTTGATTGAAGGGGACGCTCATTTTCATTGTAACTGTCTTTAATTGTCTTATTTGCTCATATGGTCTTGTCAGTTTTATTGTTCGCTGTTTTATATCATGATCTGTTACTCTCAATATCAGAAAAAGAGGGTCACCTCTATACAGGTAATAAACGTAAAGAGGTTAAACACAGACCTCAGATGTTTTGCCTGTTAGTAGATTTTAGATCTATTTTGCCAGAGGTTTGCTTCACACCAGTCACCTGTCTACATGCCAAAAAGGCATGGAAAGGATTATACACACCATGTAGAATCAAAGGTTCTGCTTCATTAAAACAGTTTGGTTTTTGTTTTGTTTTTTATCTTTTATGTCTTATTTTCATCTTTATTAATGGCTTATTGGAAAGAGTAGACCAAATGGAAGCACCTCAAACCTTGCTGTAAAAAACAGCAGAGAAAGTTGAGATTTAGGAGTCAGGTCACAAAGTATTGTTGAAGAACAGCGGGTTGTGCCAAATTTCGTAAAACAACAACGCTTTATAAATCATGCTGTGCCCTCTACATCCCATGTTCTCATATTAACTTCACCTCTAAAAAACTATTCTCCTCTACTTCAGAAAAACAACAAATATTTTCTACCCAAACTATCCAAAGCAGGTATTAATTACCCAACATGCTGTTGGGTCAGCAGCACAGACCCTCCCAATGCCGTAGGTCCAACCACTTTGCCTCCTCTACTGTCTTTTGAGGTGATAGGAGATATTAATCTCCTGACTGCAGATATACAGTAGCTCTGGGAAGCCAAACAGCCTCATAAAATTACACTCCATGATGACTTAGATTTGTAGCTTTGTGCATCCATGATTTGAATGGCTCCGACTCTCATCCATCCATGTGTCATTCTGCATTTCAATTTCTCCTTATTTTATGGCTCTGGTGGAATCTGTGTTGGTCCTGGAGATGTGTTGGAAGTGCTGGGGGCTCTCGTCTTCATGCAGTGGGCCACAGAGTCAGGCTTATGCATGTTTAATGTTGTTGAACATGAACGCTCAGTCAGCCCGCCATAAACATGGCAGCTGGGACGCATAAAAGGTCATAAAGCTGTCAATGAAATTAGAGTGGCATGTCCACCAGTGCCAGTTTACCCACACAACACCTGCTTAGAGAGTGCACATAAGAGCACCTATTTCCTACCTCAATGCCCGGCCGACACTACATTCAGTTGTAAGGAAACTTTTTTGTCATGTTACTGACTGCAATATTTAATGGAGAATCTAATAGTTACAAAAGAAATATAAATAAAAATAAAAGAGGCTTAATCATGTTAAATTCAGCTTATAACAAGTATTCAACATAGTTCAACTCTTTGCCAATAGTAAGGCTATAACCTCAGAGAATAGAAACAAGGTCCACTTGCTTGACTGTTTTGAAGTGTGACAAAGCTGATTAACTGAAGCCTAACTGCTCCTTTTATCTCCCTATGTGTGGGCACCCATAACTGTATTCTTACTTTTTTGGGTTAACTGTGTGTGTTAGCTGCTGCCACGGGGTAAAAATAACACTCTTCGTCTTCTCAGCCATTATTCATTCAACTCCATTAATCATTGGAGCATTATCTGGCACGTGAAAATTCACTTGCTGATAAGGAATGCATGACCCCAATATGAGATTTCCGGCTATTGTCGAGCTAGACTAATTGATTGCGGTCTGTTTCAGAGACTAGCCCTCGCTCGGTGTCTGACTGCCTCTGTGTGCTGTCTCTTCTTCCAGGCGCACACTATGGCCTCCTGCCTTTTTGTGAATACATTTAAACTGCTCCAAACCTTTTATATCTTACATATATTGGGGTCAACTATTCAAACTTCACATGTAATAATGAGCACGGTTTGGTACTTATTTCCCATGTACATAATAATAAATAATCAATTTACCAACAGACCTTAAACAAAAAGGCTATGTACTAATCTTGAAACAAAAATACTGAAAATATGTTGTGAAATTAAATTGTGAGGTTTAGAGCAAAAGTCTGTGAAGATGTGGTTTGGTCTGTGTGTGGAACATAATATAAGTGGAAATACAGTCTTTCTCTTGATACTTATGGGTGGTCTTTGAGAGTGAAACAAGGTAGTGACCTAGACGTGTGTGCTGACCACTGTGGTCTTCCTCGGCTGTGGCTCCAGAACAAGTGTTTTACTGTGGTTTGTGGTCAGCACACAGCCTTTGACCTTAGAGTGCGGGCGTATTGTGTGAGTTCTGCTTCAGTTGTGGGAAGATCAGACAGTAATGATTGGGATACTTAAAGACCGACTCTTTGAGTCTTATTTTGGTTTCTATTATGATATCTTAATGATGCTGTGCCTGATTCTTACCATCTTAAAAAGCAAAAAAAAAAAAAAAACTAGTTCATTTTAAACGGTTTACCTATGTATTCCAAGCATCGTAATTATTCACCGTGATGTGCTTTTCACAATTAATTAAACACAGCACTCTCTTTTTGATCATCTGCTTTTACAATATATCTGTTTAGGGGAAAAACTGATTTTTACTACTTGCGACCCCTTTAATATTATACTGTATGTAATATCTATTATAATCCTTTTAAATTGGGATTGTTAACATAGCTTCTAGAAGTTAAGAATATAATAGATCTACAATTGCTACAAATCTGCAATACAAAAGACTACAACTAATTATTTAGTTCCATTTAACTCTTTCTCCTTCCCTCTGAAAACGTGCCTGCAGAACAGAGCAGTTCAGGTTGTGTTAAGGATCTTCTTAACACACTATCCTAAAATAAAGACCCGAAATGGAGTTTTGTCTCTTTCCATTGAAAAGTTTTTATGTACAGGTGCAGAGTAAAAATGATCTTTCCCTACACGAGTCCAAAAAAGCAATGAGAGCCTGAACAATGATAAAACACATCCTCAAATACCCGAGAAAAGTGGATAGCACAAGATGAGGGGATAAAAGACGAAAGATTAACCCGACAACATTTAGGCCAACACTTGCCTTAACGCACGTCAAGATTAGGCATGACACACAATGTTCACGTTTATCTCAGACACGGTGACCTGTGACATGTTAGTGACCATTCCAATAATTAAGAAATCATGTAGTTACATACATTCCTGCAACAGTTGTAAATTAATAGACTCCAAAGAAACGTTTTTTTAAATTTACTTCACATGTTAATAAGAAGAAAGTATTTTAAATACTGTTCACCCCTAGTTTTTGAGAGTTGTATGAATGCGTTGATATGAACTTCTGGCTGAGCCTGACCAACTGGAGCAAAGCTTGTCTCCATCAGCATCGGGCTCCAATACAATGTCCATTTGCGTGTAATGGCAATGGATTACTTTATTGTATTCTGTTTATGATTCACATTGATCGCATTCCCTCCGCTCTGTGTGCTGTGCAGCATTATGTTTAAGTGGGCGACTGCTAAAATCCTATTCAAACTGCATCACCATCTTTCATGTTAGACCCCAATTTCTACACTTTCTTTTTCATATTTGGCCACATTTTATTTTGCAGTCCTTCTTACTATGTCACCACATTTAGTAGTAAGACATATGTAAATTTATTAAAGGATATAAAAAGTGTAAGTGCACATTACTATTATTTTATGCTGAGAAATTAAGTACTGTGTTTTTTTTTATTAAATAGAAAAAAAAAATATTATCAAAAGGAATGTATCCAATTACTCTATCATTTTTACTATTCAATTAAAAGACTTCAAATTGCACAATTGAACAACATGGTGAAAACGTTCCTGTTGCCCACTGTGAGTGTCTGCGCACTGGTCACTTATTGCTGTTGGCTTTTCATCATTATCTTTTCATGAGGCATGCAGACCATTCCCTCTCCGCTCCCTCTGGCCCCGCTGTCCTGTCCACTGCTCTGAGCCTCTACCCTCACTATCATACGGCTGTATATCATCCAGCGCTCCTCTCTCTGGGTTTCCTGTTTGTTTTTCCAGATGCTCTCCCTGGACTCTCCCTCTGAGACTATAAGGAAATGATCCTTAGAGTGCCGTAATGCTGGACACACGACTTGGCCACTCTCAAAGTGGGGGGAAGGAGACCTGGGTTTGTTGAATCAATACAGCAGCTCTTCAATTTAAAGCAAAGAAGCTGAGTGGTCAGAAGATTGTGGCACATATGGTTGTTATATATTGAGGTTAAGTGGATGCATGCATTGTACATATTGACATTACAGAGTGCATACAGTATATTCACTTAATCCTATACTGTGGACCTTGTCAGGGCCCGGAGATGGCCAGAGAGAGGCAAAGAGGAAAAAGAGATAATGAAAATAACAGATGCTCCACTCTTCTGGATGAACTCTATTGCAGTGGCTTGTAAGAAATTCTGCTTTTGTCATTTGTTTCGCATTTATCCACAGAAGATGTACTTGACAACAATTATCCGGCCTTTATGAACTGTGGCACAGACATTTTAGGATGTGCCATTCATGGATTCCAAATCAGAACTTTTGGCCCAACATTGTTGAGTTGTGTAAAATAAATAAATTGACCTGAGTCAAGTGCATTTAATCTAATTGGGACATGATTAGTACCTAAAATAAAGTGTTAAAGCTAAAGTACATGAAGACGTAAAAAAAAAACAACTTGTTCCTAGCTCTCATAAACCCTCAAAACGCATTACATAGGGACACAGAAATGTTGTAATAGATACAGTAATAGCCTCATGTATAAGTCCATGTGCTAAGCTGCGGGTATAAACCAAAAAGTAGCATATTTATTTATTTTCGTTTTGGACTTTGATGATGGATACACGCTCATAGACGTGCACACCTGTGGCATCGGAGCAGTGCAGGGACACTGCTTCATCCAGGATACTTAAACAGGGCAAGTGACCCTGCATTCTCTGCTTTTTAGGACTTAAAAGGACGTGAATGCTCTCATTCATTTTCTGCTTTTTGCTGAAAAACGTTTTAATATGGCGTTTTACATATTCACTCGCATGGGCAAAAACTGTGCTGCGCCCCTTTTAGCGTGAAAAGTTTCAGCTTTTGGTCCTTTTAGCACAGTAGGCTGTTTTTCACCCGAGCAATCGCTTGATAAAGTTCCAAAATATATGTTAATGTTGAAACAAAAGCATTACTCCATAAGAGATATCAGCAGTGCTCAACTTTTGAAGCAATGCACTTAATAACTGAAACACTATTAAAAACATCAAGACTTTTAGTTTTTAGTTTATTTATTTATCCTTTTTTTTTTTTTTTACATATGACTGGTCTGTGAGCGGCATTAGTTTGAGAACCGGCAATAAAATAGAAACGTTTATTGCAGAGGTTTTGATGAGATTTTGAGAGAGGATCATAATGTTGGACCTTCAAATGGTATGTGAATACAGTCTGAAATACGATGATAAAATCCACACATAACTCATTATTATTATCTTTTTATCAGCCTTATCTCACTATATGCATGACTAAAGTGCTCCGTGCTTACTACAGGCCTGAGCACCTGGCCTGTCTAAAGGCCACTCATAAAGGATAGTTTAAGAGGCTCAGAAGTATCCTGCTGTAACAGCATTAATTATTATTGGCATTTAAGAGGATGAGTGGGGCGAGTAGGTACACAAGGATGGGCCTTTTACTGTCCGCTGCTCTGCCAGGTTTACAATCAGGCTGTCCAGCTCCAACAAGTAGACCACACCAATGGGATTTTTTGTAATGAATAAGAAAAGAGTAATGTTAAGTCAGTCACCCTAATCATATGTACAGCACATGAAAAACTATACTAAAGGCATGGTCGTTAGGTTAGATTTAATTAAAAAAGGCAGCGGCATAGCTTCATATTCCCTCATCCCCCTGTGTTTCCCCGGAAATGATAAAGATTTAATCCAATTAGCCCGGCACTGTTTCACCAGACTGCAGCGGGGAATAGACTCTAATTGGGCTGAAGACAATTAGCTGAATTAATTCCAACAGAAGTCAGAGAATATCTTTAGACTTGAGCAATATTATCCCTGCCAGCTCCGGCAGACGTTCCATCATTTAATTTTATTCAAATGGGCCAATGTGAGCAGTAACAACAAGCAGTGTATCAATGCTTTGTGTAAAGCAACTATTGAGAACATGTTTATTCATGTTGGCACCCTGCTCACTTCCAATTCAAATGATTATCTGTGCAATATTAGGATTCATAAAGTGTGGATAAATGAAAAGTTCTTGTTGTGAACTGATTCATGCTGTTTTTTTTTTTTGTTTTTTTTATCAAGCAGTCTTGATAAAAAAGAAAAATGTTGGGACATTGAAAGCTAAATAAAACACACTGCTATATATTTGACCTTTTCTTTTCAGAATTGTTAAAAAGGCAGACAGACAGCTGATTAGTTCTCTTTCCTCTGTAGTGTACTTACACGTCGTGCCTCTACTGGGCTGTAAAAATTGATTTTTATGTACTATTTTTGTGAGCTCATCACAGACACATTTTCCATCCACTCTTCCTATTGACCTCTGTCATGTTCTGAGTGAGTGACAGGTGGACAGTTTTTTGCATATTGCACACAAGGACCTGAAGCTCTTTGTACAACCACAACCTCGTCCTGTACTTGACTGCAGCTGTGCCAACTCACGTATATGTTGCTGTCAAATGAGCAATATGTATTTTTTACTTGAAGAATCTTTTCAGATTGTGACGCCAGATTGATATGTGTAGGACTCCGACTTGAGTCGGAGCTTTAGTCTTACTGCAAACCAAATAATGTCTGACTCAGCCCATTTGTGTGGTGTTCCTCAGGGCTCTGTTTTGGGTCCTGTCCCATTTCTGATTTATATAACCCCAGAGGGATTATATAAAGCAGAACTCATCAAACAGTTTAGTGATGTCTCTTATCACCTATTGCTGTCGATATCCAGCTATATAGCTGTTTTAAACCTAGTGAGGTCCAGAAGTTGAACTCCTTATTCAATTGCTTAGTGCAAATAAAAACAAAGACTAAGTAACAACTCTGCAGCTTAAGGCAGATAAAACAGAATGGATAAATCAGTATTTGGGTGACCTGGACCAGTCTGCTAAACCAAGTCATAGAAACCTCAGCATTATGTCATGAGAGCATCACAAGAAACAGTTTCTCAGTTGAGGAAAATCTCTAAACTCAGAAAAATGGTGTCACAAAAAGATCTGGAACTTATAGCTCATGCCTTTGTGTCTTAGCGTTTATACTATTATAATAGTTTGTTTTCATATCTAAACAATAAGGAGCTTTCTCGTCTGCTGCTGGTTTAGAACTCACTAGCAAGGATCACGCATAAACAGGCTCACATTTCCCTTGTTTTTAAAGCTCTTTATTGGCTGCTCGGATACATTCAAGAACCCTGCATGGTCAGGCCCCTTCTTATTTCAGTGATCTTATTCAAGCCTACACTCTCTCGCGCATACTGAAGTCTGTGGATCAGAGGCTGTTGATGGTTCCTTGGACCAGAAGAGACGATCCTTAAAGTCTGTGGTTCCCAGACTTTGGAACGAGCTTCCACTCTCCCTGCGCTCATTAGACTTTTTTTTTTTTTTTTAAGAACAAACTGAAAACTTTCTTTTTTACTAAAGAGTTTTAATTGCAGCAGCTTTAGGGACTTATTTTACTGTTATATTTGTGTATGTATTGCCTATTGTAAGTGTGTTTCTCTGTTTTTTTGTTTGGTGTTGTGAAGCACTTTGTAACTTCATTGTCTGTGAAAGGTGCTATATGAATAAAATCTGCTTGCTTGCTTGCTGTTGATATCGTTCGGAACGAGGAGGAGGTGCCCTTAGCTGAGTTTGGCCAAATGAATGTGTGGCATTCATTTTCTTATGTTTGGTACCATGTTAGCAAGTAAATGTTTTTGACAGATAATATCCACTTTCTGCTCCTCACCACAAGTTTTGTGAACCGAACAGATCAAGAACCGTTCAAGGGAGATTCTTTTGAGTTTGAAAACTTAAACCTTGCGTCAATTCAGCTGGCAGTGTAAAAAAAATAATGAAACGACGGCATCATCTTCCTCAGATTAGAAGAGTTTATCAGAAAAAGGCTAATATGAAGTGATTTTGATTTCAAAGTAACACTTGTGACTATACACTCTCTCAAAGCACCAGTGAAAGAATGTGTGAATGCCTCACAGATCAATATAGCTGAATAAACAGTGAGTTGTGTACCAGCCAGGTTTACCTTCTTCCAGCTTCTCTTCTAAACAAATGCATTTCAAACAGGCCCAGGGTGCACCCCGCTAACAATGACAAACGACGGCACACACACTTTTCTCTCTCTATTAACATAAAGTAATATAAACCGAAGGACACTAGTCTATAGAGAGACTTAGGGGCTAATGTTCCATATCAGATGTGGACAATGTCAGGACTGAATACAGATTAGGCTCTGTCCTTCTGTCCCGTGGGGAATTAAGGGGTTGACACCATTCGCAGTGCCAAGTGTATTATTATAACATGCTGGTGCCAGGGCTGTCTTCCTCTGGACTATTAACCCCACTATCCCCAACAGCTCTCCAGCACTATCTCTCAAAACGACACTACCCCTAAGCGCCCTGCTACCTTCATCCCATTTCACACGTCTCATCTCTAAAACTCACATGTACATTTCTCATCTCAGATCACGTCACCTCTCTGTGGCTCTCGATATGATGGAACAGCACAAAGCCATCAGCGTATGAAGAGGTCAGAGAGTGAGTCAGTGGAGCCGTGCACCAGAATAAGCAGCTCTTTGCGGGTGATAGATGGAGGTCCATTTTCAGTATTGGTAAACCTCGACGCTTATGATGTATCGGGACAGGTGGGATGATGATCAGAAGTGCCTCCTGATATGACTCTTGGGATGACTTTTTCAGCTTTAAGAATGTCATTTGTAAATTTATGGGTTTGTTTGAAAGTCCTCAACCATGAGTGAAGAGCATGGTTCAGTTTGAATTGTTTGCTCCGCCCGCCTAGTCAGTTCTCTCACTCTAATGTTGCGCCATGATAGACAGTTGCTTCCACGTGGTTCTCATCCCGTAATGTGCCTTTTAAAAACACAGGAGATGTCATTCAGTCTTTAAAATGTCATGTCATTAGAATAGAGTCTGGAATGGAGGTGACTAGAGGCAAAATGAAGACGACAATAATACACTTTCAGTGATAAACTGACATCAGATCTAAACACTAATCTTTTTAAGTCTTTATGATTAAAAATAAGCAACAATTAAAAAATTTCCGGATAGAATTGTCAGTTAGTTTGCTTTCCTATTACAAAAGACGTGAAAAAAATGTCTAGCCACAAAATTGTATTTGAGCGTCACCTAAAATATATATTGTGATAAATATATCTGTAGTTAAAATGAAAAACTATTGCGGGCTCAACTTTTCCATACATTTGTGTTTTGCAAAACCTAAAAATCTTGATTTTCTATCATGTTCTCCTAGTCTATAAAGAAACAATGTAAAATACAATAGTAAATTTGTTTAAATCAGGCTCTGCGATCACTCATGTGTCTGAGTGGTTTCCCAGTTTGTTAATTGAAATCACTTTATGCTCCACTTCACTTTTGCCTCCATTAAAGGATCTATTATTGTTATTATTATTTATCTATCAATTAGATGCTATTACAATGCACTGCAGGGAATGGGAGTGTTTTCCCTGACCTAAATAGAAGTAAATGTCAGGTTTTAAGGTTCTTCCAGCCCCAAGTCTTTATTTGACAGGACAGTTGTGTTCAGCAAATAGTCCAGAGCTGGAATCAAACTCACAATGCTTTGGTAACAACTACACATGTGCAATGCCCTTCACCACTACACCACTGTAAACACAATGTACAGGAACTTCAATTCTGTACAAATCTGTATTATTATCTTCATGTATTATGTAAAACAGCCTACCTAATAAGAATTGATGTGTTTTAGCAATGGCAATGAATCTCTTATGATTATGTGGAAATAAATGGTGGCCGAGACTCAACATATTCTGTGGAGCTGTACGAGAGTTATGACCTCATGCCACTAATGCTTTTCTCCCATACATAGTCCTCAAAGCCTGTAAACAAATCACCTGCTTGAGATCGGTGGTCTTTGGCGTGGATGGAGCGCTCGAAGGAGTAGCAGAGACAGTAATCCTAATAGAGCTAAGTGTCCTTCATTGTAGCAGTGGTGTTTAGGTTGGCAGTGCTTAAACCTCAGCAGAAGACGATTGGTCCCTGCACACTGGAGCTACCGTGGCTTTTCTTATACCGCTGTGTGTTTTGCCACTGTTTAACTGCCACCACTCATGGGAACATATTAGTGTGGCTGATGAGATGGTAGCGCCGGAAAATTCCACAAGGTTGAGCCTGTGGGTGTCTGTGCCAAGTGAGCGATTATGAGTGGGCAGGAGCTTGTTTTCTCTTGAAGACGGGCACCCACATTGGCTCATTTACCGCTGGGTTGGAGCCTGTAATGACGGAAAGGAGTTGCGCTGAAGGCTGAGGTGCTGTTAAAGTCTTAGAGGCTTTGCTTATTTAGATCTGCAACAGACTTTGGTGAGACTTGTTCAACAGAAGGGTCTCCTTCAGATTTTAGACCAGAATCCAGACTAAAACATGGGTGTGTTTCACCAACAACATAGCAACATTCTGTAGATCACACACAATGAAACTCATTCAAAGGCGGTTCCACTCTCACAGATCAAATGGAAAGTATTGGTTTCAAAGGGTTTCCAACAGTTTTGCATGCTCCCTTAAATCTGACACAACATAGTTTTATTTTTAGTTATTTTTATGACTACAAAATTTTGTACAATTTTCTCCCTTGGCATGCTATGTCCCTTGTAGCTCTGACGCCATTAACCATGTGATTCAGCACAACAGGAACATGCCAGCCATGTTTCATTTTTGACTTTTGTTCTTGGCACTGTACCAGGTACATGGATTACACCAACTTAAACAAAATGTGTATGTTAAAACTAACTTTCAATTTCACACATTTATTTAGATCTTTTTTCTCTTCCAACATTAAATGTTTTAATCTATTTTTTTTTATTATTATTATTTAAATATTGTGTTTATGTGATGAAATATGTTGATTTATTTTAAAATGAACAAACTCTTCATGTTAGTGTAGATACATCCATGGGATGGCTGCTGTGACTTTGAATGGATTTCTTGTGTTACTCAGCTTTAATAAAGTGATCCAATAGTGCTGTGTCAAACCCAGTGCTTTATAGGAGTAGTGGACATCTCTGAGTGCTGCGTCTGATGGTCAGCTATAAATGTTGGAGGGTGTTTCTAGCTCATAGTGGTGTGTGTGTGTGTGTGTGTGTGTGTGTGAGTGCTTAGCGGGCAGTGGTGGGGCTTGGGGCAGTGCCATGCCCCCTACAGTAGTTTATCTTGGGCTTGTACATGCCCCCCTCGGTGGGGTCGATCCTCAGGGCGCCCTGCCCCAGCACAGCTCCATTAGCGGGTGTGCTAACCTTGCAACAATGTAGTGACACCCTCGTTTTTCATTTTGCCCTGTCTTCAGCCCTCTCTCTTCCCAGAGTTGAGAAGGGCTGGTTGTGGGTCAGTGTCTGCTGCCATGCCACTCAAATAAATACTTTTTTAAAAAAGAAAACATTTTCACTGTCTTATAAAAAAAAAAAATAATAAAAAAAAACTTGACTTGCCCCTCAGTCACCTGTCTCCTCTCCTTTGAGCGTACATAAACAATACATCTCAGCTGGTGGTTTGATTACCATGTTTTTTATCTGTGTTTTGAGTGTCATTGAATCTGGATGAAAGCACAGTTCACCCTCTCCCTGTTCATAAAAACTGCCTCTTCTCTGCATACCACCATCAAAGACTCTGGTTCCCTTTATCTTTTTGTAAGTACTTCAGTAATAATTCTGTGTTTATTTTAGCCTTCAAAATATAAACTTAACACTGCTTAGTTAAGAACATATTTAATATATGTGCATTATATATCTTCACTCAGCACTCAGGACGTATTAGGAGCAAGTATCGTTTGTGCAAATGAAATGCAGATGACGTCTCATAAAATCGATTCAAGACAAGATCTGTAATCATCATCAATCACATCATCACATGGCAGACATCTATAGAACACTATCCCCGGTCTATTCCAATCACACTTCATGAATATATTTAATAAGGATGACTTGACGAGCCCAGATACTTTATCTCAGGGGTTGAATGAGGCCCAGGTCATGAAGGCGCTGGTCGCTTCTTCAAAACATTATGCACCTTATCCGTTTTCCATGTTTGCTGTTCCTTCCTAATGACCTCCTTCCTTTACGGGACAGGATTCACTTTCTCACAGCTGAGAAAACCCAGATTTCCTTTCACCTACAATCACTCCACTGAACTCTTGCCTTATGAATCTCCAGTGTGGCTACTTCTGCTAAATTTGTATGCATGTAGGTAATTCACTGCCACTGATTGTAGCACATTTTGAATTTAGATAGGATTCTATAAATATATGCTTGACTCTGTGTAAAATTGTATTAAGTATTTTTTAGCCAGTTTGTTTTCCATGTTTTAACTGGCCCCGGTCCCCCAGAGCGGTCCGCTGAGGAGCACTTTGGCATGAGTCTTGAAATTGGGGGAATGCAATTCCTGAGCATGGCTCAGAATTTCTCAGAACACTTGGAGCCAAAATAAGCCAGACTGCTTTAGAAGCTACTACTTTGGAGGGTCCACCTCAGACCTCTTAAACAAGCTTAAACTGATTCACTCCATAAAGAACCAATAGAAACATGGCTTAAGTCTCTTGCAGCCTACACCACCTTGAGAATGCAAATCTTGTCTGATGTCGGAATCTAAGCAGGGTTGGCCCTGGTTAGTTCTAGAATGGCAGACGACTTGGAATGGCAGGAGCAGCAGTGGAGCAGCAGCAGCTCTAGTGCCTCACTTATTCTAGACATTCAGGTCAAAATTGAAAACTGAAATGGAGCTGACTGCTCATTGTTTTGTTGTTAAATGCTCAGTTAAGCCATAAAGATGAAAAACAAAACGTTGTCTTTTGTTAACAATGATTGTAAGCCGTCACTTTTACTTTTGAGTGAACACAACATATGCCTAGTGTAGCATCTTAAGTGGTAAAATGTTTTACAAGTAACATTTCCATAGCGCTTTGTGTATTCCAGTCATTAATCTAGGTAGCTATAAGCTCTCATCCATTCAGTATTTTCAAACTGGCTGTGTGGTTGCATTTTGTGTTCTAGTGAAAAAGATCCCTCGCTCCTGGTCTTGGCAGGTGTTTTGTAGCTACGCTTGTCGTTTTCCTCTACATAATCAATCTGTGCACTGCTTTGGGAGGCAGCTGGGCTAAAGAGAGCAAGCCTCGTCTGGCACTCTCACACGCGCACAAGATTAAATGGATGTAACGTATATATTCCTGCCTTTTTGGCCTCACTGTATTTTGTTTTGCATGTCTATTCTTCCCAGACACTAGCCTTATCCATCATTGGCACTATGCTGATTGATATTTGTGCCCTTCCGAAGCGTGCCCCGGACACATACTTATTGTATCCTTTTACCGAAGCGAAGTGATGAACTCCTGTGGCCCTGGTACCCCAGTGGCAGATACTCAATAGGTGAATGAGCAAGCAGTGTTATAAAAAAGCTGAATTATATAGCGATACCCACCGCACTGCATAGAAAAGAAGGATGAAACTACACAAATAACATGACAAATCAAAGTGCTCTCAAACTGAAAAGTCTCTGAAGAATTACATGGTTGTTATAGTTCTTTACTTGGGTGAAAAGGATGAAGTAGTTTTTTCCCTCGCCAATCAGTATCATGTTTGATAAAACATTCAATCAGTTGTAGCCCTGGGTGATGCTATTTTAGTTCTGGCTGCACTGTCCTCTCGCAATTCTCTTTCCAGGGAATTTAGTCTGATTTATGGTGAGGTCTATAGGCTACATACAAGGGGCTTTCCCGCCACTTGAATTCACAGAGTACAGTAGATGTGCATACTATTCAAGATGAACATATATTGACCATAACAATATTATTAAAAATACTTATTTTAACCAAGTTAATTTTATGTTGTTTATGTTGAAATTGTGAAACGTCACTGGTGTATCAGTGCTAGAGTTACATGCAAAAACATTTGCTTTTTGACTTGACGTGTTATGTGGGAGGGAAGATTATAACATGGTTAAAAGTTGTTTGGTCAATTTAGTACATATATATATATATATATATATATATATATATATATATATATATATATATACATATACATATATTTAAATTCCCTTCTCACCCTCCCTGGGTGGTCTCATCCATCTCTAAGCTTGGGTCCTCTATCGGGAGCTTGAGGGTTCTGCGCAGTATCTTAACTGTTCACTGCGCTTTTCTGGACTGAGATGTCTGATGTTCCTCCAGAGATCTGCTATAGCCACTCCTCCAGTTTGGGGGTCACTGCCCCGAGTGCTCCGATCACCACGGGCACCACTTTGGCCTTCACCTTCAAGGCCTTCTCCAGCTCTTCTCTGAGCCCTTGGTATTTCTCTAGTTTCTCGTGTTCCTTTTTCCTGATGTTGCCATATTGCCTTCCTTTGCTGTTTATCCACCACCACGATGTCTGGTTGGTTTGCCATTACCATTCTGTCCGTCTGTATCTGGAAGTCCCACAGGATCATTCTCTACCACCTTTGGAGGTGTTTCCCATCTTGACCTTGGGGTTTCCAGTCCATACTCTGCACAGATGTTTCTGTACACTATGCCAGCCACTTGGTTATGGCATTCCACATACGCTTTCCCTGCAGCATCTTACACCCTGCAGTTATGTGCTGGACTGTCTCAGGAGCTTCTTTGCACAGCCTACACCTTGGGTCTTGTCTGGTGTGGTATATCTAGGCCTCTATTGCTCTGGTGCTCAGGGCCTGCTCCTGTGCAGCCATGATGAGCCTCAGTGCTGTCCTTCAGTCCGGCCCGCTCTAGCCACTGGTAGGATTACTTGACATCAGCCACATCAGTTATGTTCTGGTGGTACATCCTATGTAGGGGTTTGTCCTCCCATGATGGTCACTGAGCACGTCATTATCTGGGGCCTTAGGCTTGATGTTTTTGTGGATCTTGGATGTTTCATCCTGGATAGTGGCTCTCATGCTCACGCGTCCACGGCCTCCTTCCTCACGGCTGGTGTACAGTTTCAGGGTGCTGGATTTGCCCTCCTTGCGTGGTAAGGAGCTTTCATGTCTTGACGTCTGTGGTCGGTATCTCTTCGTTTAGCCACCTTAGTATGCCCGCAGGGTCTGATCACTGGCAGGGCGTAGCTGTTTATCATCCAGGACTTGTTCCATTGATAATTCATTTTAATTTTAGTTTGCCTAGTCATTAAAATGTGGCATTTGTTGATGCTATCATAAATTATTGAAAAGTAAAAAAGCAACACATTCTCATACACAAGAAAATACAATATATTTTGTCATCAACATGCAACAGACCCTGTCTGCATCCCATTATCTTGCACCTACACCATACTACACACTTAATAACTGCTATAGGAAATTAGCAAAAAAAAATCAAATCTAAACCTTTGAGCTCTATCTTGTTCTTATTACTGCATTGATACATTGCTAATCATCCAAAAATAAAATCTCAAAAGTGGACAATCCTTCATTCATTGAATTTATCACACCTCTGATTCAATAAGAACCCAAGACCACAGGGGAGAATTAAACTCTAATACAGGAGTGCCATCTTCATCTCACAGTGCACTGCTGAAATCTAAGCTACAAATGTACATGTAAGCTCTCTAATAAGGGGGCTTAGGGAACCAGCAAAGCAGACCGCACAATGAATTAGCTCCCCATTATTTGCTAGTATGCTAGTACAATCTCATGTAATCCTTCTTTTTACCTCACACAGACAGGGCCATACTGATTGCGGGTGTCAAGGCTTTAACTAATACAATTCCATCTGTTTTTTTTTTTTTTTTTGACAAAACTATGAGTCTTCACTAGAGATAGTTTCTGTCAGCTCTTGTATGGGAATATCTAAAGGGAGGACAGATGTGATGCGGTCCTCTTTGTGACCCTGTGACCTCTCTGTGCCCTGAGGACTTTGTTACCCATGTGAGCACAGGTGTGGCTGGCACCGAGCAGTGGCGTTACACAAGTCTCATGTGGACCAACCAGACGGTACATCCTGGCATCAAGCCGCGTCCTTCCTGTCTTTATGGCCTCATAGTGGCTTCAATATTCAGAGTCACTATTGGACGATGTCTCAGGAGAGGAATCTTTGATGACTCCCGAGTAGAATTGATGGAACATTCCAAATGTTATATTTTAAAGATCCACAGTTCCAATCAAGCTGAAAACACTTGATCAGTTTCAGGTCTGGTGGATATGCAGAAAGTGTTTTTTAAAGATCATGCAATTTCACCTGACATAATGTTTTAGAACACTTTAATTGCCTAACTAATTTAGAAACCAACTGAAGATCAATCTCACTTTGTATTGTACCATCTATAAGAGTTCTTACAGTTCCATAGACATTAGAGGGACTGCTACACATGTATGCAGTGTTTACATACATGTGCCTGGGACAATATCAAAGGGATGTTGTCATTGAACAGTAATATCACCAGAGATACAGATTTCATTTGTCCACAGGGAATGCGAAGGCAGGACTTACATTCTAACTTCAAGGACAATCTTATAAAGATTAATATTAATGAATATTTAAGATTTTTGTAATGAAACACCAGATGCCTGTTATGAGCAGCCCAAAAAGCCTGACTTCTTTGGTGGATCTGTTTCTTTTTGCTAGCCGTGTGTCCATGTGTGCGCCACGGGAATTGTCTTGCTCCGGTTGTATTTTGACATTTGATTTATGTTAGTGTGAAACCATTTTCATGCAAGCCATTATGCAATCTATAAAAGCGAGTGTGTGGTTTTCACTGAGCTGGGGAAGTGCCGGCTGCCGCATCGCTGGCATACCAAGTGGCTCTTCTCCGTAAATTTCATTACAATATAGACACTCCTCCAGCCCTGACCATAAGCTAAAGGTGCTATTGGTTAATGAAGGAGGAGTGGAGATGGATGCTGGCCTCACCGGTGAGATGCATTATAAATGTGTGTACTCCTGAGAGACGCAACTGACACTTTGGCTTTGTCCAGGGTACAGCACTGTCTCACTGACTAAAGAAAAGGGTGTTTGTATACAGTATGTACAGTGTCTTTACAAAGGTGACAGTGTCAGTAATGACAAAAGTGACCTCAAAGCATATCTTGACTGAAAATGAGCTATTTCTGTATTTCTTTTCATGCATAATAGTAATAATAAAAAATGTATGTCAAATTGAAATTAAAGCAGCACGATTAGCATTGACTCAAAAGTCTATGCTGTAAAATGACCTGAGGATATGTAAGAAAAGAGGATGAAAGACATTCTTCTATACATGCCCTTGACTTATCAGTTATATTTTCTCTTAACTCATTGTTGTGTTCTTTTTTAGCTTTTCCCTACATGGTGTTGTGACTCGGTTGATGTTTTTTTTCTTTTGTCCTGTTTTTTCAGAGGGCATTTTATACCATTTATGACTCCTTCAAATCGGTTTTCAGTCGCCTGCTCAAGTCTTAGACCTATTCATCCACACTCCCATCCTCTGAGAAGAGATGCTTTTTACATCAGAAGGCAATACAATGACAATTAGATTACTGTGACTGCACTCTGCTCCTGCATGCAGCTGCCCTGACCCGCAGATCGGGAGCTGTGGCGGCACGGCTCAGCTGGGAAACAGAGGGGCACGTCCATTGTTCAACCCACAACTTCTTTATGTGCAGCCGGTGTTACCTCTGATGCGATTTGGCCATTCTTCTACTCCACACACCCAAGGATAAACAGCATAAAAAGGCCACTCAAGTGTGCTTTACTGTAAAAAGGAAAATATTATTCCAAGGTTTGAGAATTATTTTATTGTCACACCATTTTGTTTAGGTAAAATGGAAAAGGCCACACCAAAAGCACCATTGAATGAAACAAATGGCCTGTTCATCTGACAGAATATAAAAAATCTGTATTATTGATTGGATTTGATTTAGCCATATCTTAATAGTGTCACGTTTTATTAGTTATAATTTGAAAGTCCCTGTGAGTGTATATTGCAACGCGAGTGAAGAGGTGAAAGGGCAAATCTCAGAGTGACTTTGTTGTGTCACTAATAGCCTAGAACAGCTGCAGGGAAAGAACATTGTGGTGAAGTCACTGTTTTTAGTACAAAGTGAAATACAGGATTGTTTACAGACTTGTAATAAAAGGCGCCTGTAGCTACGATTGTCCTTTTCCTATCGAATGACTCGTTACAATTTGCATCATTTTAGATAAGTGATGCACTACAGTAGAAATTACATTATTATTATTATTATAGTGACTTTTGTTTGATCCCATGCACTTTTCCTCCAGCATTATAATACTGTTTGTGAACGTCTTAAGTTGTTTGTTTAGTTGTTCCAAAGTCAAGACTGATGTTGTTTTGGTGCAAATGAATACACTTAAAAATCTGAGAAAGAAAAAAAAAACTGAAATAGGTTGCAGTCTATTGCTGACAGGTGAGAACGTTCATTAGTTTACTCTGTATCTTCCAAATTTGTGAGCCACCTTACCCAAATGTTGGCTTCTACGGTTAAAAATCAAACTATTGACACATGCGAAATGGTTTTGTCTTTCGATGCGCATATGCAGCCTAGGTCTCACTCCAGTATCAGATGAGAACTGCGGCCTCTTGTTGTACGCTCTTGTGACTTACTCAAGCGAGGTTACCACAAGACTCAGATAAGAACGCATTCCCCTTTAACTGCTATTCAGGTTAGGTCACTATTTCCTCATTACCTTCGTATTGCCCCATATCACTGTACTGGCCTCAGGTTAACCACACATAACGGACTATCCCTCCTCAACCATACTCTTTCACTATGGTGTTTCCGTTCCTTTTCAGATCGGCTAAGCATCAACTTGTGGTGCTGTTTTGAATGTGCTGCTCTCTCTCTCTCCTGTCAGACACATAGCGGAACATTTAGGCCTCCTGTCAGTGAGTATTTTCCAGCAACCAAAAGGGTTTTAGAGAGAAAGACAGGAACCTCCCAGCATTGCGCGTGTTTGCCTCCCTGAGCTGTCTGACAGGACCACCACTCCTGCCAGGCTCACAGACAGAGAGAGAGGAGGAAAGGGGCAACGGCAGAGACTATTTCCCTAATCTTTATGTATTAACAAATACAACACATTCACTCAAGCTTTCCAAGGCTTTTGAAGGAGGAGAGAGCGGGACAGCTTGTTTTTCTATCCGAGAGAGAATGGAAGGAGGCAAAGGGTGCGTTCGCTGACTTGTTATTGGCCTCGGCATAGGTTCAATTTATCAGTGTTTATGTGTCCAGGCAGTGTGAGATGTAATTGGATCACATTTTTGAACTTTGATGCCTTTTGGATCATTGTGAGATAATGACAGTATATGAATTTTTCATTTCTGTCTCCACACTCTTCTGTGGGAGGATGTGTTTGTCTTGGGTACTCTTTGGGGTGACAGTGCATTTGCATCTCGGTGTCAAAATGAGTGAAGAAAGTAGGAATCCATTAACAATAAACAACTCCAGCTCAAAATAGTCAGTCCATTAAAGGTGTGCTATTGTAACTTTTCTGGTGAAGGATTGACCACTTGCTTGTCATGAAGATGTTATTGCTTTGCCTGGAATGTTCTAGAGTATGGCATTGAACGTACCGATCCAACATCTATTCAATTACAGTTGTCTGGACTTAAAGGTACAGTGAAAAGGGTTAGGGTCACCTCTCCCTAGATCTGACCTGGAATGTGGTTTAATGGTTGCATCAGCTTGTCTCCATGGATATAGCAGAATGAGGGACTCCATGGAGACTGATAAGCTTAATGCATTATGGAGCATGCCCTGCAATGCAATTCAGTCTAAAATGTCTTTTTAAAATCCTATTGATCACCCATTTCTTATTTTCAGCAGGCCTATTAATACATTTAAGAAACACTGCAAAACCTGGTCAATTTGATCTCAATCCAAGTATGACATCATTGTTTTCCCTACTGTTTATTCCGTCTAGTATGTTGCTCAATCCCTCACATGATGTAAAATTGTATTTTTACCCTCAATTATTAAAACGGAAATGTACTTCCACCTTTGATTTCATATCCCTTTCTTGGGCCCTATTGCGTTTCCTTTGCTCCGCATCCTCTCCCGCTTATGCTAACTCTCCAGGGCTGCTCATGTTATCCAGTTAGTTGATAGTGTATGCCTCTATGCATCATGGCTCCTAAGCTGTGATTGAAACATCAGACAAGCTGCACGGTGCCCCAGAGATGCTCGTGGTCTGACACCAGCCCTTAGCGTTAAGTTTTATCATAACTGGGCTATACCACACATCAGGTATTCTCCACAGCCCCAATGTATATTAATCAATGACAATATGATTACCTCTGAATGGGCCCTATACATTATTTAAGGCTGTGTCCCTTTGGCCTATGAAGCGTCTGCCTTTCAAATTAAACTCCCTGTCAATAATTAATGTTAGGATTAGCGCAGAGCACCTTCAGAGGGGAAGGTGTCGGGCCCATGTGTGAGAGTGCGTGTGGCGTTACGAGCTACATCAATGTGCATGTACTATTGACTTGTAAGGAAGCATATAAAAGCGGCATCACCATGTTGACTGGACTTAATCTGTGTCAATAAAAACATCCCATTGCAAAGAGGTGAATGGGGTGGATTGTATTATAGAATGTATTTGCTGAAAAGTTATCAAATCAAAATCAAATCATTTCATTTATCCGTTATGAACTTCAGTTGTAGTGCTGCACAAACAGGGACACAGCACGTTCATCCACGAAAAGCACGTTCATATAACACATAAAAAACAGAACAATAAAAATCCACAACCATAAAAATCCACAGTTAAGAGGAATCAAACTCCTTGATAATTTTTCTCCACAATAGAACATGCTATTTAAAAACGATTAAAACACATTTATTTGGAATTTGATTGTGCCATCTTTAAAATGTTGTGTCATCTTTAAAAATGTAATAACACTGCATTCTTTTATTTAATAAAAAGTTAAGACAATTTATCTACAACATTTTCTTTCCCCACCTTTCTACACAATGTCCAAACTTGTATTTTATATTTGTACTAGAATTGTCACAATATCAAGTTAGTGTTACGATTATTGTTAGAGAAAACATTATGATTTTACGATTGTTCACGGTTGTTGGCTCCATGACCATACAAAATTCTTTGACCAAATTGAAACCCTTTATTTTTTTTCATTCACAAATGGCTCAACATTCTTTGCTAGCTTTAAGATATCAAACATTCTGAATGTAATGTAATTATATTGTCACATAAACAACCAGATTAAAAAACTACTTTACACAAACTATTTTGGCAATTAATAAACTGGAATTTCTCATTGATGCTGCCTACGATTCTCACAATTATAATTTATTTATTCTTACACAGTTAATAATAATGAGTTGATGGAATAATCTTGACATTCCTAATTTGAAGTTGACAGAGAATAACCCACGCCTTTTCCAAATCTCTCCTAAAAACAGCTGTGGGGATGTTGTCTTCAGTTTTGTGTTACTGAGGACTTGTGTAAGTCTACAAAGCGGGCTCATACTGTGTGAGCTGCAGCGAGGCTCTCTCACACGTGGATGGGCTCCGTGCATGGCTCAAGGCCCCTGAAATCCGTCTGGGTGATAAGCTGCCAGAGCGGAGGGGAGCTACAGCGAATCGGCCGTTTAAAGCAGTTCGGCTCGACTGGAGGCCTTCTGTCTGCCTGCCAAATGTCTGATTACTCAATCCAGCTTTTCTCTTGCTTACAATCTGCCCACAGCGCTCCCAGTGTAAGGCCCCGTGGCTACCTGTCAATACGTGATACGGCATAAAATAATACCGCTGCGCCACAAAGACTCTGAAAGTTATGCAAACTAAAGGTTAGTCCTGGCAACTGATACAACTCTATACATTCAGCAGTAACGACCAGACTCAAAGTTTAAGTGCGAGGAGACAAAAATGAAGGTTATCCAGTAGGGTTATTTCTGTGAGATGTTTTGCTAACTTTGTGCCTGTAATTAGGCCTGCGCGATGTGGTGAGCAGATCCCTGTGACAATATGTGATTTGGTGAAATCTGCATCGCGATTCACAACTTTTTTGGTGAGTGTAGCTCTATACGGGACATTTTTCCACGCCCACTCCCTCTACTGGTCGTCCTCTGCAGGCTCTGAGTGAGTGACAGCTGGATTTAACCGACTTCAATGAAGTGTAAATTCACATGAGAAGCAGATGACATTTAATTTTCTAAAGGCAATATAAAGATAAGTGTACATGAATTGTGTTTAAAAACTGGAACTGGCCCTACCTATTATTATCTTTTTTGGTGAAAGATGTGTTGGGTAATATATTTTATTTACACAGTCAAATCTATAAGAGATCATGTTTTGTCTGTTTTTTTTCAAGCGTAGATTCTCTGTCGCAACCGTCTGTATGTTCAGGCTTGAGAACGGTAGTCCAATTCTCTCTGACATAATTGTGTAAAGAGAATTGTGTTAGTTTAGTCAGGAGGAAATGTTGTTCTTAGTCCTGTCCCTGTAGTGGTATATAAAAATATCTTTATCCACGACTCTCTCCTTTGCTGTTCCACCTCTTCACACACACACACACGCACACACACACACATGCATGCAAACATACACACACACACACACACACACACACACACACACACACACACACACACACATGCACACACAGTTAGATGTGATCATCTCTCTGATGACCTCTGCTTTCAGTGTATGATGGATCGTCCGTGCTTCCAGGGCATCTATTTTCCTGCTTAGGAACACACAACAACTTTGAGCGAGGACAGTTGGCCAGATGTCGGACTCACACTGTGATATTTAAATTGCTTTTCATAAATTAATCTGTGAATATCAGTATTGTATTTTATATCAGCTAAATCTGCCACATATGATATAGATGTAATAAAAGTTAACAAGTACTATTTTCTATAATTCAGCAATGCCCATGTCATACATTTTATTTATGATATTCATATCAAAAAATGTATAAAAAGTAGGTCAGCGAATGTAAAAATGTTTTTTAAAAAATGTGTCTTTGTGGTGTGGTTCTTGTAACAGTAGAAAAATAAATCTTCAAAGAGAGACGTCAAACAAAACTTGAGTCAAAAGGTTATGGTTTTTATTATGAATGTACAATCAATAATAGTAATTCTATCATCTATGTATGAAATAGTAGCTCTCACACACAAATACCACAGATGTGTAGAAATGAGTCAATGGACTTTATTTTTCAAAATTTAGTTTTTACTGGTTGAACAGAACAACCGAGAAATAAATATTACGAGACTCTTTTTGAGGCATAGCATTACTTGTGGAAAATGACATCATTATATATATATAAAAATCTTTCCTAAATGTAAGCTAATTTGTTGAAAGAGTTTGACACAGAGGCTGAGGCTCTGTTTTTGCGGTGGAGCTGGCCCTATACTATAGTCTTGTGTGCGTGCCGATGAGCGCTAACGGAAGTCTGTAGTGGTTTACAACAGTCTTCTGAGGTACAACATACACCATTTTCCAGTTTTCTTCCCTGGCCTGATAACCTATTTTCAGATTGCAAAGGTTTGTTTGTGGTAGCATTTGAGACAAACGTCTCATCTTTTTTGACTAATAGGACAACAATCGGCCTATTTATTTGTGGCAGCAAAAAAACTGTAAATGTTTGCATTTTCTGTGGCATCTTTGACACTGTGAAGGCTTCTAATTGCATCACATAAAGCAATAATGCCATTTTCATTTTGTTATTGTTCAAAATAAGCAAGATTTATTTCTAAATTTTTAATCTTTTGGAAAACAAACAAGTGCTGTGCCAGTTATGAAGTCGTCAGTGCACCATGTTAATACTGAGGTTGAGCTGCAGTTGTGCTGATCCCTGAGCTCTGGAGCCCTTTTCTCTGTAATTACCTGCCTCTCACATTGTTCTGGAGAGTTGAGGTGAGCTCCTGCTCCTCCTGCACACTTTGGGGCATTATCATAAATACGGCACATTAACACTTGTTCCTGGCTTGTCAGGATATAAATTAAGTCTGCAGGTGTCCCGCCGAGGTTTACCCCTGATACTAATTAAGGCATGATAATTAGGTTTGTTAAATTCAGTCCTTTCAGCCCTGATACCCCCATTGGAATACAACAATCGCAGATCGCAGACAAGAGCAAGGCTTAGACAGTCCTCGCCCAGCTATCAACACTTGCAGCAGACCGAGGCCTGCCTGATGAAGTTATTCCAGCTCTGGAGGGAACAGCCACGCTCTTAATTATGATTTTGAGTGTGACGATTCTCATTCATCTGACTTGAATATGGTTTTGTGAAGGGATGAAAAGACAACATTTTGATGAGGTTCCTCATCTGAAGCATTGATAAAGCTATATTAATTTACACCACATCACCCCTTCTCTTTCCTCCCCTTCCTCTCTTTGACCTTGGTAGTAAGCATGCCTTATCATGTGTGAGACAGAAATAAAGAGGCAGAAGAATAACAGAAGGTTATGGCAGCTCTTTAAAGTGCTTCTGAGGCATGAGCATAAGTTGTGTCTCTTCTGAGCCGGAAACACAGTGGTAGCACAGAGCCGGCAGTGCTGAGCTCATTAGGTGAAGGCGAGATGAAGGCTGAGCAATGTTCACCTTTACACAGAGGTCAAGAAAGGACACACATCTGAATATCATTAATCACTGCTTGGCCTGCAGACATGCCTCTTATGTAGGTTTGCCTTTATAAATCAAGAGTACTGTATTTGTGCTGTGTTTTTTCCTTGATTTTCTTGTCTCTTGTCTGACTGCATAAAACACAGAAGACCTGCTATAAGCCCCTATTACACTATGTTGATGCTTTTGAACTGTGAGCTCTTTTAAAAGTCTGTTAATTACATTAATACAATTTATGATGGTTATATGTAGAGATATTAAGATTCATCAAGATATCAAGGTCACAATATACTTCTGCAAAAGCGACTCATTTTGATTTAATCTATGTCACAAACAGTATTTACTTTTGCATTCAGAAGGTTTGATTTCATAGAGCTTGCAAAGAATGTTAGACTGAATTATTAGTCTAGGGCTGAACAAGTTAATTGATTAATCACAACTAATCCATTACAGAAGTAGTTGTTAGCTAATTAAGTAATCGAATAAGCGCTAACTGGAAAACTGACAGACTCAAAAGTATCTCATGAGCGTTAAGAAGAGGTTTTATGACTCAGACAGAGCAGCGATGACACAAAAGATAAAGAACATGGGTAAATGTGGTGTTTTTGATGAAAACACTCTTTCATCTGTAAATATTTTCCACTAGAATGTCCTGAAACAGCTTCACTTGAGCTTCAGGGTAAAATGGAGTAAAATTCTTATATTCATTCATCGATTAACTAAAATAATAATAATAATAATAGTTGCTTCCCTCGAATAATGTTTCTTTTCACAATAATTTAAGACTAAAATTTGCCACTGTGATATTTAGTTATATTGTAAAAAGGCGAGCGCTTGTTCTCTGGGGCTGATGGTCCAGATGTCAGTGGTATGTTGGGCCTCGCGGTGCAGACCTATGGGACGGTCCCGCCTGGTGAAGTCCTCTGATGGAGCAGGGACAGCAGCTGTGCACAGGTGCTCTGCTCTGCCTCTCAGATGGGGCACAGCCGTCACAGTCTGTACACTGTGGACGGGGATGGCCTGTTTACTGTCCTATTGTGTTTCTATGGTGTCCCACAACATCCATTGTTCTGCATGGTCATCACAATTTGGGATATTTAGTGTTTGGCAGCTGGGAGTTTTTGGCATGGGCTCTTTGTCACAGTGGACATTCTGGCACACATATGTATAATAAAAGAAGTGCACCTGATGCCCTGCCCAAAATGTCGTTTGTTGGAAGTTGGTATGTTTTTTGCAATGTCCTTTTTAGTGTTTTGGTTGGTCTTCATTCTGTTTTGTTTTGCACATATTTTTGTATAAGGATGTCTTCAAGAACAGATTCAAGAGGGCATCATTAAATTATTTGGTGCAGTAGTCTCAATGTTAAATTTTAGTGTAACTATTATTGTGACCAGAAACATCATGATTTTACGATTATTCACGATTGTTGGCTCTTTGACCAAAGAGCTGTGAAAGCCTTAATTTGCCTTCTTTCACAAGTCTATGTTTAGGGAATTAAACTTTCTAAAGGAAAAAAATAATGACATTGTCACACTAACAGCCAGATAAAAAAGAGCGCTTACTTTTTTGAAGTATTGACCTTATTCTGCCCCGCCCACGTTTGCCTTTTTTTGCACTTCCGTCTGTAAACGCACTTCCGTTTGACGAGAACTCCATTAAAGCTAATGACAAACGAGGGAAAAGTCTCGCCGCTAAAATGTTACATAAAGTAGGTTGATTTGTGTAAAATGTTTAATGAACACGAGCAACAACAAGTCAACAACGCACCGATTTCCTGGTCAGTCTGAAAACGGCTTTTTAGTCCATGTAGAACTTATTTTCTGTTGAGCTCATCTGCTCCATGTAAACTAATACAACGGAAACAAGACGGCAGAGCGTACGGCAACTTCCAGAATAAGGTGAATAGTATGATCTGAAATGACTCATTGTAGCTGTCTGAAATGATCACCATGAATGTAACTGGTTTTAAATTAACCCAATTGAATGAACGTGAGAGCCATGGTCTGTCAGTGTGTGACTCAAACCTGTTCAGCATGAACCCTCCCTAAGGCCCACAGTTGCTGGAAGGTCCCTCAGGAACAAGATTAATGAATGACATTGTTTCTTGTAAGTCACCTGTGGTTGTGAGAGAAACACAACTACACTCTCTAAATCTACTGCGTTTCTGCAGTCGGTGATGGACTGTTGGTGACAGCAGCCCAAAGAGCTATCCATTATGAATGAAGCAGTCAGAAAGAACTCTGGATGGAGTGAAACTGAAGAAGAGTTTCTCATCACATCACTCAGGACCAGGTTCACACGTAGTATTTATACATTTACAGTTGTACAGTATTTATAGCCCTTACGCTCACAGTACATTTTCAAATTGCAAGGTTGAACTTAATGGTGCACTTTTTAGGTTATAGCCCGTTTTATGATGGTGGTTGATTCTTTTCTTTCCTTTTTTTTTTTAATCAACTTTTTGTTTAAAATTTGTTTTACAATAATAAATATAGCTTATTGTACATCCAAGAGTTTACAATGAAATAGCTTTTAAAATATGATCTTATTTGCAAATAAAATACATCTTTTCATATAGGCCTATTTAAAGCGATACTATAGTGAGAAAATAACAATAAAACTACCCCATCCACACCACACCCCTGTCCAAAGCCTCCTTCTAGCAGAGGTCCATTAGTTGTCAGAGATGTTTAATGAAAGCTTGCCACAACTCAATAGTATCATTCATAGCCCTGTGTACTCCGGCTATAGAGAGTTCTCGTTGGGATGTATCCAAAAACATTAATGTCCAAGCCTGAATAGAAAGACTGCTTCCAGCACGTGGCCACACTGTGCTGCGGCCTGATCCTTCGCTTGCTTTGCGGTTGATTCTTAACACTTTTTTATGATGATGGTGAGAAAGTTGTTTAGCCCCATCTGTTATTAATGTTTTGTTTTTGTGTGTGTTTTTGGTCCCCTTAACCTTGGTCTTGAGGGCTAGCAGCACTGTGTCCTCTCTGCTTCCTGTAGACTGCTCTTTATGGTGGGGAAGCACAAGCCAACAAACAAAAGACTCTGCAGTAAGGAAGCCTTAATCAGTGCCACTGCCATTAGAGTAATGAGGCCTGATGGACTGAGCCCAGTGAGATAGGAGGCAAAGGAAAGGCTGGGACCACTGGGGCTTCCCTCACAGATGAGCCTGATAACCCTGCTACCACTACTATACCCTCTTTTCTCTGGGGCATATTCACCGAGCAACACCAGCCATCTTGATTTTTCTTCTAGAGATTAGTGGGGCATTGTTTAAATTGTGTTGCTGCAAAATGAACCCAAAGGAATCCTCTCAAAGGAGTCTGAGCACCTGTAACTAATGATTTTAAACAACTCTGGTTCCGTAACTGTCATTAACTGCATTACTTTGTTAAATATGTATTGATTTGAAGCGTGGATGTGTTGGATTCGTCTGCGCTGCGATTGGATGAGACCACACTGCTGCAGCGGGGACTGTCCTGGGATCGCCTGTTGTGTACTCTGCTGTTTATGGATCTCATCGCTCTTTACAACACACTTCAAAAATTAATCACCCCTGAGTCTCATAGAAGCATGCATCTGTGAAACTGCCCTGGCCACCACTTTGCCTTCACTGTAGACGACAGCCCAAAGCCCAAAGCATTTCAAAGAGAAACACATATAATGGATTGCATTTAGATAACCTCCGGTAGTAATTAAAATACACTCAGGTGTGTCTGCGAGAATGTCACAAAGCACACTCGACACTGATGGCTTGTCGCGTGCTTGTTTGCTCATGCTCCTCACTATCTAACCTCGGTCAGCATGGGGTTTGGCTAATATTTCTAGCAGCTTTCACTTTTAAAGCCCTCTGGTGGACGCTAAAACGGGTTTCTCTGACAACAGCGAAGGCCTCCCTCAGATTTTCCATTGCCTCTCCTCCATCTCCTTCCATTCGCTGTCCTTTTCAATGGCTGATTTATGGCCCATATAAGTGTGCGAGACGACGAGATTTGAAAGGAAGTCATAAATAGAAGAACTCTAAGGAAGAGGAAGCAGGCCGCAGAGGTGGCAGGGACATGTAGGACGAGAGCAGGAGAGACATACTGGAGATTGGGTCTGTATTGAGTGGAGAAGGCTGGCTCCGCTGCTCTAACCTACTGTACACTCTGACTGTCTGCAGTGCTTTTTATGCTCCTTTCCTGTCTGCTGACCTTTGAACCAGTGATTCAGGGTATGCACCAGGACATGTTTGTTCTCTTAAGTGGACTCAGGATGCAGATGCTTGATGCAGAAAAAGAGGTATTGACATTACTTTTAACAATTATAAAATGTTCTGCGTCTGGTGGCCTGCCTGATTTCATCTGACCAGAGGAGCACGGAGGAGCTCGTGAGGTCTGTTATTTGGAAGATTTGTTTGTAGAATCTGGGTCTCCAGTTGCCGTGCAAGAAGAATTCACAAAATTCTGCTTAACCATCTGCTATGCCTGGGTCTACAGGAGTGCAAAAGGCTGTATTTCACACTAATTTCAGACGCATAAAATAATGAGACTATTTTCTTTGTACCCCTTTTAAACTCTGATGCACCCTTACCATGGCTTACCATGTGCGCATGTCGTATTCAGGACTATAGTTCATTGATAATTACATGGTCAAACACATTTTTTCTGAAAGTCGCCTCCCTTAGTTTAGTCACCAGAACCACCTGGTGTTGCTGAGGCGATTCCAAATCAGACTGAATCTGGGTGCATCTGAGTTTCAAAAGGATGCAACAACAGTTAACTTAGATCAAGTGTGGTGACTCAAATTCAGGTGCAAAAATTTTTAAATGAGGTTGCATCCTTTTGCAGAAAGGTATTGCATCATTGGTGCATTTTGGTTGCTGCAGTGAGATTGGAGTTTATAAACAGGGGAAGGAGACATGAATAGACGAAGTGAGACAAGTTGTCACCCTGACTCGGGGCTGAGGAACTCAGATTGGTGAGAATGACCTTTACAGTTCATGACTGACTTTGCAGAAAAAGCAGGTTCCTTCACATCAAACATGTCGGCCTATGTTTGAGGCTACAGTCTCGATCAAAAGTTTAAGACCAGTTGAATAAATGGCAAAAGTCACATTTTGCATGGTTGAATATTAACAAGGTTCCAAGCAGAGCTTCAGTAAGCACCAAGAAACAGGATTGAGACAAAAAAAAGTTTGGGTAAACATTTTATTGAAAAAACACATTTAAACTGAAATATGCTGTTTTGGTGCTGATCAAAAGTTTAGGACCACATACCTTCAAAAGCCCAAATCTGTGCAAAAATGCAATTCAGTGTCATTTTCTGTCAGGTGTTCACACTGATCCATCTGACATGTTTTCTACGTGCCACAGGGAGGGGACACCATAATGATCTGGGGTGCTTTGTCCTTCAGTGGAGCAATGGAGCTCTGGGTGGTGCAGGGCGTCAAACGGCAGCTGACTCTGTGCAGATGTTGCAGAGAGCATCTCTGTGTGGTAATGACTGGGTTTTTCCAAAGGACAACGCTACAGTTCACAAAGCCCCTGGGACAGAGGACTTCTTCAGGAGAATAACATCACTTTTTTGGACCGTCCTGGGTGTTCCCTTGATATAATTCCAATTAAGAACCTTTAGGGATGGATGGATGGGAAAGGAAGTTTACAAAATGGACAACAGTTTCAGACAGTAGATGTCCTTTGTGAGGCCGTCAACATCACTTTCAACAAAAACTGTAGCGCTAATCATTACTTATGAGTTCATGTATAGGACTTCTGTTTTAAGGGGGTTATTTTTTGTGGTGTGGTTGTAAACTTTTGATCAGCCTATTTCAATGTTTACTCAAACTTTTTTTTTGTCTCATTCATATTTCATGGTGCTTACTTAAGCTCTACTTGGAACCTTGTTAAGTTCCAACCAAGCAAAATGTGACTATTGTCATTTATTCAGCTGGTCTTAAACTTTTTATCTGGACTGTATTTGGCTTTGAAAGTGCTCAAAACATCGGTATTTTAACCGTTGAATACTGTCAAACATATGCTGGAGCTGGATTTATTGATATTTTATTCTGTAGAATCAATCTAAAACCTTTGAGGATTTCTCAAAATGATTATTCTGCAAATTCTTGAAGACAAAAGTTCTCTCTAACCTGTAAAACTCCTGTGATGTATTTAAATTTTATGGCTGATTATGAATGGACAAGTGAAAAAGGGGCCTGTCTGATGAGGCTGTAGTACGACTGTAGTTGTCTGTTCTTTGTGCGTGGCTGCTTTGTCACTGTACTTGTGTGTGTTTGCTGCTGCACAGAAGGCCCATACATCACCCCCTCTTTACAGTGTTTCCCTCTGAGTCATTTGCATGTCATTACAGCTTTGTTTTATAAGTGAGTGGCTATTAAGGAAGGCGCTCCATAAAACGCCTTTTAAAATCGAGGAAGGCAGCAATACGGATCTTAAAGCACCACGAGCCTTCTCCATTTCCTCACCTTCTGTGTGTGAGGGGACGACACACAGCACGCACGGACCCACACGTCTTTCCTTTGGGACTCACACATCTGCTGGCTTTTTAATGACGCCAAGAAATTCATGCTCTCCTGTTCCTCTTCCCTCTGCCTCCCTCCCGCCGCCACATCTCTGCACATCTGGGCCTGGCTGCTGCGGCCCTGGTGTGGTCCCCATCTGTGATTGAAGAAGACACAAATGGTTGTCTCTTCTCTGGCTACCTCCACAAGCAAAGCCTAAAATGATAAGGCGTAAGATGACTAGATGCCTTCACTGTTTTAAATTTAATCAAGCAAATATTCATACTAGCATTACTCTAAAACAATGTGCAGTTAGGCTTTTATGGGTACATTATCCACATTTTTAAGGCTGCGACAATTAATCGACAAAATCTGACTACTAGACTATAAAAATGAATTGTATTTTGAACTGTAATCATTATCTTGACCAAACAGACTCAACAGACAGACTAGGAGCCCTTTTACTAACAAAGACAGTGGCACTATTAAATCAATATGTCAAAAAAGAATAAACCATTTAAGATGATTTTAATCACTTTATTTGTAAATATTCTCTCTCAAAGCCTTCAGTCACTATATTTCAACACAACAAAATAATAATATAATATGATAATAATAATTACAAAAAAAAAAAAAAACACTGACTAGTCGACTACTAAAACAATCGTTAGTGATTGTTTTGTTTTTCTAGAGCCATAGACTACTGTTACCTACAAGTTTGATAAATTAACATTACCTACAAATTACAAAAAGTAATCAAAAGTTCTTTGTTTTTTTAAGTTTTATTCTCAAGTTACACGATGAACATTTACATGTGTGTATGGAAGCCAAAAGCTACCATGTGTCCCTCTTTACTGCAGAGCAGAGGTGTGAGTACTGGTCTGGTGGAGTGGCAGACCTGGTTTGAGTTATTTGAGGTTAGGTGGTTTGGGTGTAGAAGAACCTCAGCTCAGGATTGGAAGCATGTGGTCCACATCTGGATCTACTTAGAGTGTCGAGGCAGGCACTTTCGTGACAGCCGGGCATGTGGCAGCCTAGTTAAACTCTGCACACAAAATGTCCCTGGAAATCACTCATGGAAGAAATGTGAGTCTGCCGAGGAGCCCTGACAAGTAACGGCACAGTGTTTGTATCAGAGGAACAGTGGTGTGAAATGTAACTGTTCTGACAGGTAGAGGACAGATATTACCAACAAAGACATGCTGCTTTACATAGCACTTCGAACATGACAGTTTCTTTAACATAAAACATCTGATCCAAAACAATGGATTTGTTAATTGAAAAAATAAAGAAGAAAAAAATCTAATAACAAATGCAAAAAAATTAGGTCACTCTAATTAACCTCTATATATTTTTAATAAGAACAAAACCAAACCATTCCCTGACACTGTTCACGATGTAGCTGTTGACCTGAGTCAGGTCTTGTCCAAGTGTTGCTGGAGACATGCAGACTGAACAACTGGTTCTCATTTGTAGCACAAAGGCCCGTCTGTTTGTAGGATGCATTTGTGAGATTACATTCCTTCCTTTCGTACATGCATAGTGCGTATTAAATGGGAGCTTTTACAAGGTTCCTTCTCAGTTACTGCTTTATCTCTCCTTATGTGCCAGGTATGTGCCATAGTGCATGTCCGGTGTACACGCCCTTGTGTGACTGCTCCTCACTTGCACTTTCTCACTCTTTCTCTCACCTACTAACTCCACTGTCCTTCTGCGAGTCCAGACGCTGCAAACAGTGTTTCTCCAGCCCCTCTCTCCCCCGCCCGCTCCTCTTCCGGACATGACAGTGTGGGGGGATAAGGGAAGAGTAATTATGGTTCAGTGAGGCTGCCAGGTGTGATAAATGACTAATAAGGGGAGCAGAGCCCTGGGTCCTCTAAGGAGGACTATTACAGTCTTATCAGCACAGGGCTGCAACTCACAGCCTGGCCTGGGACAGGGGCCCTTGTAGCTGTGCTCGCTTCTCCCCTCACCCTTTCACCTCAGCCATCCTCCACAACCAGCATCAGGCCAGCCCACCTCAGAGACCACTTAACTCTTTAACTGCTGCCACAAATTAACCCGCAAAATTTAAGAAACTCCATGAATATAAAATTTGACTGAAGAAAAGAAAAAATGTACCTCATAATTTACACTGTGAATGCTGTTCCATGTTTATGACCATTTACCTTTTTCTTTCCTTTGTGCATCTGTCTTATTGCATTTCTTTCTAATGCCATCCTTTTCCATTTTTGGGGAAAAGAGATATCATATCACTGTTATACTTTAATAAATGATGACATGTCTATAGAAAATGTTAAATGCTTTGCCTGCTGGAGGCTGAAAAGGAGATTTATGGCAGACACAAATCAAGCGATGAAAATATTCCCACAGTGACCTACTCCTGACTGCACTGGCTGGTTTTACAACACTATCTGTGCACAGCTGATAGACGTACTGCCTCTTAATGCCACCATATTTAAGCACCATCTTATGGTAAACACATCTTTGCCTTTTTCATTCCCAGCTCAGTCGAATGCAAAAGATATTATTTGAGTAGACAATGAGCATGTCTCCAGGCAAGTGAATGATATCATGTCTAACTTAAATTACCTTAGCAGAGTTGATCTGATTCCAGGACGCCTCCCTATGTGCATACTATTGTAATAGATCTGTAAGTATGATAAGGCCTTTCTTAAGTGTTTCTATTGATTTATATGCACATATTCTGTTAAGCCATGGACACATATATGTGCTTTTACGATGACTTTTCTTCTGCAGTACACTCTGGAGCTCATGGGGATTCTCAGGAGGAGGCAGTGTAATCTTCTCTGTTCAGGGTGTGCCCTTGGGTTGTCTCCAGTATGTTCTTTGAAAGTCCTCACAGAAGGATGTTCATGCTGCCACAATCACCTCTGCATCTGCTTTCCTTTGAGCTTTCCAACTTCACAACAGCAGCATGATTTATGATTGATTGATTGCCATGATTATGATGATGACAATTATTATTATTATTATTATTATTATTTTAAAGTAGTAGTAGTTTTTAATGGGAATGTCCTTTTTAATGCAATTCATCAATTGATTTAGGCCTGGGACTGGAATTACTATCATCATATAAGGTTTGATTTCATTCATTTGATTTTCTATACAAGAATACAAACATTGTGTGTTCTTTTTATTTTGCATATCTCAAAAGAAACCAACAACAAACGCCGCTAACCACGCACCAACACTTTTAACCCGCCCACCTCTGCATAAAACACAGCGCTAATTCATGGCCCTCTTGATTACCCAGGGGGATTCTTTTATCTCCTCCATTTCATTCTTGAAGCGCTCGGTGGACATTTTAATGGCTGCACTTTCATCGTCTGTCAGATATTTAAATGGAGAAGTGCCTGTGTGTGGTGTGAGCAGTGTAGCGGGGCGCGGGGGTTCCTCCAAGATTCTGCATGTCAATCTTTAATGCCTAGAGATATGGACGCGCACTGACCCCTCGCCTCTCGGTCCGCCTCTCCCTTGCATAAATTGACCTCCTGATAATCATTTCCTGCTCCTATCTGCAGTAACGTGCACTTGGCGGTCACATGACCCAGTGAGAGCCATTAAGGTTGAGAGATTGACCCTGGTGTGAAATAGTGGGCCATGGAGCCTCCCTCTGACATATGGACTCCAGTCGGACGGAGAAGACGGCTAGATTATTCTGAGCCTGTTATGGCCGTGAACATGGCAGAATGGCATGTAATAGAAGATATTGGACCATTGGTGTAATGTGACCATAAGAGGCAGCTATTTGCTATCACAGCTTTCTGCTGGTCAGAGGTGAACCCATGTATGAATATACTTTTGACTTGGGAAAAGAGCAATATATTGAGAAATAAAAAAAGTTGTGTCTGAAAATTAGAGATACTCAGGCAGTGGACCTAAAAAAGGAGATTTTTGTGTGTGTTTCTTTTAGCTTTATTATCAAGTTTCCAAATAGTATTGATGCCAAATGTGTTTCAATTTTCAGGGCATTAGATTGAACAGACTGTTTAATGTACTACACAGGTTTGTGAAACACACACACGCACGCATACAAAACACACAAAACACAAAAAACACAAAAATGGTCTGGGATATATATATATATATATGTATGTATGTATGTATATATATATATATATATATATATATATATATATATATATAGCCCAGACCATTTTTGTGTTTTTTGTGTTTTGTGTGCGTGTGTGTGTGTTATTAATATAATATTAATTATTTTCAAAAAAAAATTTTCATAAACATAAACAACGCAGACTTTTAGAGCCAGTCAACACAAAACATAGTCATATTGGAACTTTGTTCCAAACCAGTTGCTTGGATAGATATAGAGCCCTATCTGGCATAATTCTGTCTTAAAAACGTACCTGTGTGTTGACTAAATTAGGGTATGTCATGTAAAAGTAAGAATATTCGTAATTCTATTTATTAGAAATTATTTAATCCACTCAGCTAACTAAACTAACTGCTATTACCACACAAATCTGAACAAATGTAGGAAATATACTGTGATTGTTGCTTGCCCCACTCTGCTATTTATGACATTTTGACTTTTCATTGTAAATCTAATAAAATGTAAAGTCTTCTCCCGCACAGGAAAGCACTTATTTAATCAACATGAGAGGGAGAAAAAACAAAAGTCTGACCTTCTGGATGCTTTCAATCCTCCAAATGTATACACCTAATTAACTCCAGATGCAAATTCTGCCTAATGAGTTTACTTAATCCTGTCAAGAGTAATGGCCACACATCACTGGTCCACAAATGAACATTTAATCCTTTCGGGGTAGCACTAATCTTTTCATATTAAGAGCTTAATAGTCAAATGTGAGCATGGATCTCATTACATCACTCCACGAGTGCTGAAATTGTATTGAAGTTAGGTGTTTGAGTGTGATTGTCTCATGTTTGTTGATAAAGCCGACTAATATTCTGTTTACACCTTGCATCTTCCAAACCCATTCCCATATAAATCACAAGTGTTTGTCCTGTTGAACATTTCATGCGTGGCTAAAAGACACATATTTGGAGCCCCCGGTAGTAAGTGGTGCACTGGACTGGAATGTAATCGCTTTTGTTTATTTTGTTGTAAAATGCAGTTTTCTGCTTATATAAGTGAATAATTTCAGACAAATATGTACCCCATCTTCTTTGGCTCATAGGAATTCCACAGCTGTGGTGGTGAAAAATAGGTGCCTGATATAATTGCTGAGCAAGGGTAATGTGCAGAGGCAAAGCTCAAAACCTTTTTTAAACAAGTGTGTTTGTTCTGCACAGGAGACCAGAGAAGAGAACTAGGGGTTACAAATGGTTTCCATAAGGTTATCCTTCAGTTATTACTTTTATAAGAAAATCAACTAATACTAATCCTGCTTTTGCATGTTGTGTTTTTAGGATAAACTGTGTACATTACATCAATGCAAATTTGATCTCACTCAGAGTATACAATTTGAGGATTGTTAGAACATTTCTCTAGAAACTATACTTAGTAAACATAGTTATTTTGCTCATTTCTTACCAAAACATGAACCAAACACTGAGAGAAGAGCTTGTCATACACCACACAATACATTCAGTGATATGTGAGGGACTGTTGTGTTTGTATCTGCCAGGGCACACACTCGGTTCACTGCAAAGACTCATCAAATGTTGTACTGTGTATGTTCTAATAAACACGTACAATATATTAAAAGCTATACTGTAAGTAGTCTGTCCATATGGACAGAATTCATACCCCACTGTCTTGATGTTCGCTGCGATCAGAGCTCTTTGTCTTTGGTCTGCTCACAGACTGGGTTTAAGGTCAGAGGTTGTATGTGTTTGTGGCTGAAGCTCTGTGATATGTTTTAGTACAAAAAAAAAACATAAAGAGATAAGATATTGCTTTTTAGTCATATCATCAGTTGACTATTCTTAGAGCTGTTTATTGCCACGTCTGAACCAAAAAACAGATGATTTTCTCATGGTTAGGGTTGCATTACTGTATATACATTTAAGGGGCAGACAGTGGTGCAGTTGTTAACCATCTGAGCAAAAAGTAGATCTTTTAACTCTTTAAATTGTTGTTGTGTACCTGGGTTTGACACTGCCATCATCCAATTCTGTTGCTGCAATGGGGTTGGCTCAATCAGCTGTTGTTTTCACAGGTGAAAAGCGAGCAGCCCTGTGAAAACAAATACAAACACATAATAAAACGAAACACAATCAGATATGATTGCTGATCATGTATTTGCAATTCTAATTGATTTTCCTTTTCCAAAAGGGACAGAATGTGAGAGACATTTGAATGACACTATTGTTGAAAGCATATGAAATGTATCGTGGTTTGAGTTAGAGACAGTGAAGGCTACAGGGATACAGGCAGTGTTCTAATGACTTCACACCCCATTAGCCACTTAGCCTGATGCGTCACACCTCATTATACCGCTGGAGCAGCAGTGCATGAACGCGTGAAAGCGTCCAGTCAGCCGGACCTGTCCACCCGCACCAACCACTCACTCGCTTACAGCAATTAGAGTGTGTTTGTGCATGCACCTATATGTTAATGTATTGTCTTCCCAAGGCTTTTGGACGACGAATGGTTAAAATCATTAAGTTTAACACCAACAAAGTGTACGCTCAGCCAGGGTAATAATGGCTGCTATTTTGGCATTTGAACAGCACTTACCATGACTACTTTGGGGTTGAAGCTGAAAATGCAGTGACCAGGGCGAGAGCGCCACTTCCTTTGTTGGCCCACATAAGAGAGGAGGACTGGGTAGCATGCTCCAGAGGGCTCTCCTTAATCACTGCACTATAAACATGCAACACACTGGACAAGGAGATGGGGGAGAGGAGGGTGTCCTGATGCCAGCCCCTGCTCGGGCAGCCCCACTTGGCAGGATCTGAAGTGCTCCTGTCCAGGACAAGGCCTGCTAACTCAAATCCCTGGCCTGCAGCCATGCCTCTCTCCATTACCAACACTGGGCCCATTTATTCCAGTGCTGCCCCTCTCCAGTCACACTGCCCTGGGGGAGCACCGCATAATAGTTGTGTAGCCGCTTGAACTGACATCTCTATTCAGCTAATGTTTATTGTTCAGCTCTGCTTGGTTTGTTGATATTCCAGATAAAAGAGCTGCAAAGAAGAAATCAAAATGGGTAAATAATTGCAACACCATGCCAAGCTTTGTAAAATTGATATGTCGCAGAAAGAAATTGTTCATTTTTAATCAAATATTTGCTGCTCCCAGGATAACATAAGGTGTATTAATGCCTAAAGACAGGAATAACTCCAATGTACTGTCGACTTCAAACAGACATTTCAAGATAAGTTTAAATGTATGTACAGTTTATTCAGTAATATGTGTGTTATTCTGATCTGTACTTGATCTGTACCGTAGGAATGTGAAAATCTGATCTAAAGCATCAATAATAATTGTACTTGTTCAATGTACTTTAGTGATCTGTTGGCAAGGCATGCTGCAGAGGGCCCTCAAGTTTTTTCTTCATTTATTCCTTTTCATCCACCATTTGATAAAAGAGAACCAAAAGAGAATATTCAGGATCAGTGTATTCTAAGTACACACACACACACACACACACACACACACACACACACACACACACACACACACACACACACACACACACACACACACACACACACACACACACACACACACACACACACACACACACACACACACATATATATATATAATACAATTTAATTTTAATTAGCCATTTATTGGTATTCTGCTTTGAGTAATATTGGCTTCAAGTTTGAAATGGGAAATATCAATATCCAACAAGTGCTCATCTAGTGTACAACAGCCCATTCCTCCAGACACCAGCATTACTTCTCCTTGTTTTACCTAAAATGTAGGTAAGAGTAAATCAGACAGCTAAGGTCAAAACTACAGAACATCAGCTTCACTCTCTTTATTTAAAGTGCCTACTACCTGTGGCCCATTGAGGCGACTGTTGTTGTGATTTTTGGGCGCTATAAAAATGGAATGAATGAATGGTCAAAGAACCTTTCAATTTATTTGTACTTCAAAGGGTTCAGGAACAGATTCACTTTGAATTGGAGGTCATTTTAGTCTGGGCTTTTAGGAAAAATCCGCCCAAGCTTAAGATATTGAAGTATGCACATCGCTAAGACTTATAATGTTTGTGTTTATTTTGCATGACATTGCATTTAACTCAGAGTTGTTTTGTGTTTACAGCTGCCTCACAGCGCCACACAAAAGGTTTACTTATGTCTTTTAATGTATTATCAACCACGACATCATGCGCTGGTATGATCACTCCACCCCTCTTAGACAGAAGTGTGTTAAGTCGGCCCTTTGTATAACACAACTGTCTGTGTTAAACCAGTTTTGTTGAAGGCAGTGCATGTGTTTGAGCTCAGGATCCCTCCCTTGACCTTCAGCAGCTCCACAGATAATGTAATCATGGTCAGGGACTCGCTGCTGTCAAACTCCTCCCTCTGACGACCTGCTGCGAGAGTGTGTCAGACATCTCACATCTGAGCACCTGTCTGTTCCCGTCTCCAGCCGCAGCCCGCCTCCATTACATGACACCACAGAGGGCAAGGGCAAACCCAGGTGGAGCTGGTTCACATTCACTTCCCCTCTTGTGTACTGACAGATGAATAATTTGTCTTACACATTTCAATAAAAACACCTCTGATGTAAAGTCTAATTAGCCCCCTCCAGTAATTTGTCACTTATCAGATCAGCCTCAGTGGCAGCTGTGACAGTGGGCCATGTGTTGGTCTATGCATGTCCAGCTCTGGGGTCATAAGGGCATGCTGGGGCACAGAGCTGCAGGGTTTAGTGTCAGATCCACCTGTCGGCTGTGTAGTCCCTTCATCTCTGCCCTCTACACTGAAACAGGGTTAACTCCTATCAGCTGGGGGCTGATGTGCCAGCAGCTGAAAAATGAGTGGATTGATTTGCACAGGGCCAGGCGTCTGTGTGTAAAACAGACAAAATGAGAATCACTCTCTTCATATCTGCACTGACCTTTCACCTTTTGCATGACCCCTCTCGTAGTGTGTAGTGACCTTTCATAAGTGTGCCTGTGCATTTGTCATGTCCACAATGGATGACTGTATTATATAGAAATGTGGGGGAGGGTTCTTACACTGTGGTCAAACAAGCCTCATTATTTGAGTTCATTATTCCCACACATATACAGTGACCCTCATCATCCCCCCCTCCCCGGCTTCTCCTGGACAGAGGTATGGCTGAGATCATAATTATGTTTTGACACATGGCGTTAGCCCCTGGAGTACTCCAATTCTTTAACTCAAAGTGGGAGTTGTCAGTGCGACAGCCCTTACTGCTCTTAATTGGAGGGGAGGACCAGGAGGCCCGCCCATAGACAGGGGTGGCAGTTTTAATGAGGTTATGTTTGTACAGGAAGTCAGAGTTGTGACGGGAAGAAACTGTCAGTGGCCCGTTAAAGAGAGAGGCTGACATCTCAAAGCCGAGTGTGTTCGTCAGTGAGAGGGGAAAACCTCTCCACTCCCCTTTCTACAGGTGGAAGCAGGCAATTAAAGCTGAAATAAGAGCGCAAGAGAAAACACCCAGGGCAGCCATACCATTTGGAGTGTATTGCCAATAACCAGAAGAGGAAAAGCTGCTGATAGGATAATAATTGCATAATGAAATGAAATGCTTATTAACACGCCTCTGCTTGGAAACAGACTCAGTTGAAAAGGGGCAATAATTACCCACCTAAACAGCAATTACCACAAATCAGTGGAAATATGCTCCTCTATCAACTGTGTGCGTCTGAGCTCTTGTTATTTGGGCCTTGTGGCTGCTGGTTTAGAGAAAGGCGAGCCGAGGTGTTGAAAGCCCAGCTGCAGCCTGGGCCAGCCCAAACACTGGCTCAGTGTTCTCTAGTGTTCTCCAGGTGCAGCATGTTGTGAAAGCTCTGCTGCCACTGATATGTGGCTGTTGGTAGTGTGCCCTAACAAACAGCCAGTGCACCACCTTTGATCTGCACCACCCTCAAAGCAGCGCTCCCCAGAGCCCCACTCCATTTACAAAATGTATTCCATTCTTCCTTTAGGTAATAGCCCAGCCAAACTCTGACATTTCATTTCCAACAGACATTTATTTGGACTGAGGGCTGCATTTATTTTCCTAAGTAGGTTTTAAACAGGTTTGGGTTTCATCAGTGCTTTGCTGACATCCAAGCAAAACGATCACAGCCATTTCCTCTTGGTGTGTCCCCCTGGCTACAAACACAGTTGTTTTTGAGAAGATCCGAACTTGGAATTTTGAGGAGTGTTTAATATTTTGTTTTACATTTTTTATTAATTATGTTCCAAATTATGTACCAAAAATACAAAGTTGCACATTATTAGTTTATATTATTCTGCCTGATATTTAAAAGCATCTTTGTTCTAACACTGACCAAGCCCACATTTAACATTCAAGACGAATTCCCCTTTGGGCAGTAGTTTCATACATCATTCAACACCCCTCGCTGCATTTCCTTTGCTTTTGGTGGAGAACATATCATTGAACTAATAGACACTCATTGTCCATTGTGACAATACGTGGCTTGACACAATTAGGCTGGCTCCGCTCTGCTCCTACTCCAGATAAGCATCACCTGCGCACTCTATAGATTGAACAAGTGCCTTCAAGGTTGTCTGGAGGTCTCAGAGCATTCTCACCAGCCCTAAGAGCTTTCTTCAGGAGCCAGAAAGAAGAGTTGGACATTCTTTGGTGACCTTGAATGGTATGGACCGTGTTGATGATGCAAACAAGGTTATTAGACAGACTGGAGGCTGTTTAGTTCTTTGACATGAACTTCGCTGAATGGGCTTATCAAGGCACCAAGGTGAAAAGGGGCAGAGTGCAATTTAAATCAAATCTAAATTTAATGCCAGGGTGAACATAATTTTGTTCTGTGTTGTACATAGAAGAGTTTTTTTCTGTGACATGAACTGAAAAATGAGGAAGCAAGGTGCCTTTAACAGCCAGTTTACCAGGTTACTCCGGTTTGTGTTTGGTTAATGCTTATTGCTCAATGTGTGAGAACAGAAAATATTCAAAGATGTGAAACTGCTGTCAGAGCCGGCACTCCCTCCCACGGCCTCATGAGTTATCAAACTGGCACAAGAATGAGGTTGATGCACCGCAACAGAGAAGAGTCAGGTTTTCCAGTGGCAAAACCAGGGGCATGTCGAGGCCACTTTCCAGCACCCCTAAAATTGAGAGGCCTTTCAATTTGAATTTATCTGATCATTTTGTGATGTCTGGGATGAGGCCAAACGTCACTATCTGCGCTTAAATGGCCAGTGTTTTGTTGTGATGTACCGCTTTCAGCAGCTTAAACATTGTAGTTGATTTGCGATCGCTCCTCCGAGTCTCTCTCTCTCTCTCTTTGCTGACATGTCTCCCCCCCTTACCCACCAGTGCGTACTGTCAGCCAATAGTGCTGCGTAACTCGGCTGAACGACCCGCCTCTCTCGCTCTGATTGGTTAGATTCACGTGAAAACACACACAGAAGGAAGCGTGCAAACAGTTGTTGCAAACAACTTTTGCTCCCCCTGACAGAAAACACACTTTTGATAGTTTATTAGCCAGTTTAAAGATGAAATCAGATTTTTGGCCCCAAAGTGTGTCTGCTTACTCACTACAGTCTGGATTTGACCAAAGAGGAAAAACGGGATTCAGAGTCAGATCAACAGGCAAATGTGTCAGTTATAATATAATACTGTACAAAATTACTGTAGAGTTAAAATGATCCACCGTCAACAATTATCTATGAGTTTCAGAATGATGTCAAATTAGGACAGAAATTAATTATTTAATTCAAAGTATTAGCTTATATCTTTTCAGTGGGGAAACATGCTCAAAATGTCACCTACAACATGAACCTGAAACCCATAAAGTGTACTTTTATTTGGTAAGAGGTAAAAAGGTATAAGACCTGTTACAGAAACACAGAATATAAACTGATTTAGGCTATACACAGGCAGCTAACAAACATTGTATGGTGTAAGCCCCATTGAAATTATTTTAATATCCTACCTAATGCTTTGGACTTTTTTTTTTTCAGTTTACATAATAAACCTACTATCTCCTTGTTGACAGCACAAAAGGGGAAAGAAAATGACACAAACAAAGTGAAAGAATCCAGGTAAGACAGTGATGACATGAAAACACCAGCCAGGTGATAATAATCGATTCATTCACATATGAATTAGTTCAGCTTTAGAAGAGAGCAATTTGGAAAATTATAATGATTATTAAAAACATACAAAACATTCATATGTTTTCTCAAAAAATATTTTTTATTGAATGTCTGTCATAAAAAATGTAATGTTTTCAAAACAACAGGAAGTCATGAAGAGGCTGTCCACATTACTTTGATCCATCATGAGCCATCATCACTGATCATACAATATACGTAACATTTAGAGATGAAATGTAGCAGGAGATTAGAAATTGTATTAAAAGACATTGCAGTGATAAATCTCTTGCTCTTGTCCCTGTACTAGAATCATGCAGCAAAGAGTTTGAGAGTCTCTACATGATTGACTCTGGTTAAACCAAGAATCAGTAATGCTCTGAGGTCCACTTAGCCTGGCTTCTCTGACATTAATAATGCAGAACATTTTCCTAATGAAGGAACATATTTTTCCTCTTCCATTTTTCTTTCAACATGTTGGATAACTGTGTTAATCAAGGCTTTACTTTCAGATTTCCCTCTAATGGCATATCCAGTGAAGGAAAAAGGTCATAGTGGTAATAGACTGATCTGTAGTCCTCGGGGAGATTTTCTTTCTAATGCCTCCCTCGCTCTCTTTGTCTCTCTCTCTCTCTCCCTCTCTCTGTAACTTACTCGTTTGCCCGCTCTCAGACAGACATCTACGTCCCAGACATCCTCATCTGCTTCCCACTGCGCTCTGCCCGCCTCACCACCATTTCAATCACCGGGCCAAATGAAATTATTAAGAGGTGTTAAACGTATTAATCATTAAATTAGCTAAATGATCCCCCTCGTACAGCTGTAGATGAATGGCATGTCATTCTGTAATGCAATTTGCTCCTGCAGCAGGTGAAGGTCACCAGAGAGCTCAGGATTTTTCACTGTGAATCTTCCTCTGAGCCATGAATGCCAGTCAAATGAATTGTTACTTTTTTCGCTCACGAAATTATGCTTTATGCTGGAGCAACAAGGAGAAACTTCTGGCCTTTCTGTAGGCCTGACTGTTTGTGTGTCATCCTTTGTGCAATTCATACAATTTGGTCTTATTTCCTTTGCGATAAAGACCTATAAGGTTGTTTCATTTTGCTCTTATCTTGATTGTTGTGGAAAGCAGGCGGTAAAACAAAACTCGTACCTAATAAACAAGTGTTTATCTGATCATACCATGCAAAACATAACAATTCCGTCATGCTGCACACACACTGTTGGAATCCAGTTGATCTGTACTACATTATATAAACACATTCATATGCATATGAAATAGTCCAGTATTATGAATTGGGCTGACAGAAAAATGAAGTTACAAAAGCATCTTCCATTCACAGGAAGCCTTTGCACACCCTGACAGTTGCCAGTTGAAGAGCTTAACACCACTGCCCATGTTTTCAAATGTGACAGTTACAGGAGATGCTGGGGCCCTATTCAGTCAGGTCAAGCCTTAGTCCTCCTGCTTGGAGGAGTCATGTGACGTCAGTTATATGTCATATCAGTGACGTGCAGTGAGGTTTGCAGCTGCTGAGGCACAGTGTGGCAGGTCCACATAGGCCTCTTACAGTATTGACCACTTGCCAATTGCTCTCAGATATACCTTTATTTTCTTTGCAAGCATATTAGAAACATGGAACCTCAATTCAGTAGGTCATGTTTTTGCACAAAAGGGAAGAAATTATTTTTTTTTTTAATGACCTAACAGATATTTGACCCTGGGTCGCACTCATCACAATGGGATGTCTAGTCAAGTGAGCTAAACTACAGTATATGCTATTCGTCAGTTTCGTGTAATATTACAGTATCATCTCCTCCCCATCTTTTTTGTGAACCAAATTAACACTAGTCTAGGCCTAATTGTCAATGAAATTTGACACTATCTGGTTTAAACATACAGTCCAAATTTGTGGTAGTAAATGCACAGCACTGCGCAGACACAGAGGCAAGCTTCATCTCAGGTCTGTTTAAGACCAACGTGGTTCAATAACAGATTAGCTTGCTAAAAGTGCTTATTCGTGTACAATATTCCTTTTCCTAACAATAAAATGAAATAGCACTCAAAAAAGTGCATTTATAAATATATGTAATTAATTGACGGAGCAACAGTGATTGAACGCGCTGAATGAACACGACCCATTCATTGTGTGTAGCCGCGACCAACTCTGTACATTACATCAACAAATACTGGATATTTTGGCAAACTAAAGCCACAAAACTCATCACAAATCACAGGAAATCACCTGAAATAAATGCCTCCCTGACCACACACCGGTCGGCATATGATATCATCTAAGTTTGCCGTGCTGCTGCTCCAAAGCACAGTAAAAAATACTTTTAATATGTAGTGTGAAGCCTTTTTCTGGGCTGATGGAAAGATATTACATAGATAACACTCAAAAATTCAGAGGAGCCAACAAAGTCCACAGTCTCTTCCTCTCATGTGCAAAAGAGAGCCTGTTAAAGTCACAGAAACAGCAAAAGGTTCCATACGATAATGCCTTATGCTTAACCATCTACAACCTGAGCTAATGTGTAGAAGTGCTAACCACTCTTAACACATATTGCAGATTAAACTATTCACTTGATATATCTGTAGATACAGTACATTATTTTACACTAAAGCTTATTCTTGTCTTTGCAGAAGAAATGTGTGAAGTTACTTTGGATTTGAATTTACACAAGGCTAACAAAGCATACCTCTCTCGTCTTACAATTACTGCTAGAGTTAAGGTCGATGCTGTGGATGAGCAGGCTTGGCAGATAGGGGACACACAAGGTCGGCTAAAATAAAGAATTTACAAGTACAAGAGTCTGCTCTATGACCAGCCAGAGCCCGGATATAACCACTTACATTTCACTGGTGCAGGTCAGGGATTTAAATATAATTTTAATTAATAAGATTAACTGCACATAATAAGGGTAGCGGTATGGACCCTATATGACATGTACATGGGCGTGCATCAATATGTCTCAGTGTACATGGCCGTGACTAATGAGGCTCATCGGCGGACTTCAAATCACCTCCTTCATTTGGTTCAAATTTGCATACATTCTCTATGCAGTAGAACACTGAATCAATGACACGAGACTTGGCTTGTGTTTACCTCACCGTGCAAACAAGACTGCCATTATAACAAATGAGTATCTAACTAAATCAATGGAATCTGTTATTAATACAAGTCTGATTATATTATTAGTCTATGATCAATATGGAGCTGATTTCAGAGCAAGCAAGGGGATTGGAGTGTGCATGGTCAGACAGGTTCAAAGTGACCAGATGGCCTTTTTACAACCTTGACTGAGATTATGTCAATACATCATCGAGCAGAACAGAGGTTGTGGGAAAATATGGGAGTTTACTAACTTAGTTATTTTTATTATGCTGATATTTGATGATACAAAATCTTACACAAGATCTCAAGAGGCATAAGTAAAGGCATTCTTGTATGCCTCTTGAGAACGGGGATGTTTCATTTTACAGATTCAAATTATCTATCTATCTGTAGTTGTGTAAGTATATATTGAAAATAACCGTGACATGTGCTTAAATGTTACCTAAATTTAAAACAGAAATTATGTTATTGTTACTGTTATTGTTCAAATAGTTGTTGTATTTGTCTCCCTCTGGATTCAGATGGTAAATCAGTATTTATCTTCTTTGTATTGTTCTTCAGTACGTCAGAATGTGGCAGTCAGTGTGGAAGACAACAACAAACGTGCGTGTTGGTTGCCAAATATTACACAATAGGTAAACACAAAACCTTCTTTCTGAAAAGTGCCTGTTGTCTCGGATCGTCCTTTGTTTCGTTTGGTCTCATTTGTGATGGGATTTATCTCTGTAACATATACAAAACCCTGGCTCTTGTTTGGAAGCCAGAGTCATTTTCAATCCTTACTTAAACTAAATGTGTATTTTAGCATCACAATAAACCAACACAATAGCATGTATATTTCTCTTTTTCCAGCGCAACAAATGAACAGAAATGCATGCATTTATTCTCATGAAAATGTGCCTCTGACAGAATTGTCTCTGGATTCACTTTCCTATTATAGATAATCAGCAGGTGCTGATAAGTTCATGAGAAGAATTGGTTTCTCAATGGCTCATCTTCATCACTCAGAGAACATTGGTGTGGGTTGTTATCACTTATTCAGAATTTTTGCACAATTGCAATGACTGCAAACACCACTCTCTTTTTATTACTCAGATTCTATGAATGAAAGTTGGTATCAATGCATCAGTGTTTCTCCGAACAAAATAATGCAGAGATCTTCGTCTTTGTCTTCATCTTCTTCCGCTTATCCGGGGCCGTGTCGCGGGGGCAGCAATCTCGTCCTTTCGGTCATTACCCAGAGCTCATGACCATAGGTGAGGGTAGGAACGTAGATTGACTGGTAAATCGAGAGCTTTGTCTTTCGACTCAGCTCTCTCTTTACCACAACGGTCCGATACAGCGCCCGCATCACAGCAGACGCTGCACCGATCCGCCTGTCAATCTCACGCTCCATCCTTCCCTCACTCGTGAACAAGACCCCGAGATACTTGAACTCCACTTGGGGCAAGGACTCTCCACCCACCCGGAGAGGGCAAGCCACCTTTTTCCGGTCGAGAACCATGGCCTCGGATTTGGAGGTGCTGATCTTCATCCCAGCTGCTTCACACTCGGCTGCAAACCGCCCCAGTGCATGCTGCAGGTCCTGGTTTGAAGAAGCCATCAGGACGACATCGTCTGCAAACAGCAGAGATGAGATCCCGTGGTTCCCAAACTGGACACCCTCCACGCCCTGACTGCACCTAGAAATTCTGTCCATAAAAATTATGAACAGCACCGGTGACAAAAGGCAGCCCTGGCGGAGTCCAACATGCACTGGAAACCGGTCTGACTGCCGGCAATGCGAACACAGCTCATACTCTGGTCTAACAGGGACCCGACAGCCCTTAGCAAAGGGCCCCGGACCCCATACTCCCGGAGCACTCCCCACAAGGCGCCCCGGGGCACACGGTCAAATGCCTTCTCCAGATCCACAAAACACATGTGGACTGGTTGGGCAAACTCCCATGAACCCTCAAGCACCCGATGGAGAGTATAGAGCTGGTCCAGTGTTCCATGACCGGGACGAAAACCACAGGCTCCTCCTGAATCCGAGGTTCGACTATTAGTCGGATTCTCCTCTCCAGTACCCTGGAATAGACCTTACCGGGGAGGCTGATGAGTGTGATCCCCTGTGATTGGAACACACCCTCCGGTCCCCCTTCTTATACAGAGGGACCACCACCCTGATCTGCCAGTCCAGAGGTACCGTCCCAGACCGCCACGTGATGTTTCAGAGACGTGCCAGCCAAGACAGTCCCACAACATCCAGGGACTTAAGATACTCAGGACGGATCTCATCCACCCCTGGAGTCTTGCGCCCAATGGAGCTTGCCAACAACCTCGGTGACTTCAGCTTGGGTGATGGATGAGTCCCCAGTCTCTGCTTCCTCTTTGGAAGACGTGACAGTGGGATTGAGGAGATCCTTAAAGTATTCCTTCCACCGTCCGACAACATCCCCAGTTGAGGTCAACAGCTCTCCACCCGCACCATAAACGGTGTTGGTGAAGCACTGCTTCCCCCTCCAGTGGCGTCGAACGGTTTGCCAGAATTTCTTTGAGGCCGACCGATAGTCCTCCTCCATGGCCTCCCCAAACTCCTCCCAATCCCGAGTTTTTGCCTCTGCGACAGCCCGGGTGCGCTTGGCCTGCCGGTACCTGTCAGCTGCTTCAGGAGTCCCACAAGCCAACAAGGCCTGATAGGACTCCTTCAGCCTGACGGCATCCCTTACTTCCGGCGTCCACCACCGGGTCCGGGGATTGCCGCAGGCACCAGCGACCTTGCGACCACAGCTACGAGCCGCCGCATCGACAATGGAGGTGGAGAACATGGTCCACTTTGACTCAATGTCTCTAGCCTCCCCCGGGATCTGGGAGAAGTTATCCAGGAGGTGTGAGTTGAAGACCCTGCTGACAAAGGGCTCTGCCAGATGTTCCCAGCATACCCTCACGATACGCTTGGGCCTGCCAAGTCTGTCCGGCTTCCTCCCCCGCCAGTGGATCCAACTCACCACCAGGTGGTGATCGGTTGACAGCTCCACCCCTCTCTTCACCCGAGTGTCCAAGACACGTGGCCGAAGGTCAGATGACACAACAACAAAGTCGATCATTGACCTCTGGCCTAGGGTGTCCTGGTGCCACGTGCACTGATGGACACCCTTGTGCTTGAACATAGTGTTAGTTATGGACAAGCTGTGACTAGCACAAAAGTCCAATAACTGAACACCACTCAGGTTCAGATCAGGGGGGCCGTTCCTCCCGATTACCCCTCTCCAGGTGTCACTGTCGTTGCCCACATGGCGTTGAAGTCCCCCAGTAGAACAATGGAGTCCCCGGGTGGTGCACTGTCCAGTACCCCTCCCAGGGACTCCAAGAAGACCGGGTACTCTGCACTGCTGTTCGGCCCGTAGGCCGCCACAACAGTGAGAGACCTGTCCCCGCCCGAAGGCGGACGCAACCCTCTCTTTCACCGGGGTAAACTCCAACACGTGACGGCTGAGCTGTGGGGCTATGAGCAAGCCCACACCAGCCCGCCGCCTCCCCCCGCGGGAAACGCCAGAGAAATGGAGTGTCCAGCCCCTCTCGAGGAGACGGGTTCCAGAGCCCAGGCTGTGCGTGGAGGTGAGGCCGACTATATCTAGTCGGTAGCACTCGACCTCCCGCACAAGCTCAGGCTCCTTCCCCTCCTCCCTCAGAGATCTTGTCCATTTTATAGCTATAAGTACAAATTGTTCCATTTTGTTATTTGCATAAAAAATGTAGGAGTGTATTATTTAACCTTAATTTATCCAGGCAGGCTGATTGAGAACAAGATTTTGATTTTGCAACAAGGAACTGGTCAAGAGGCGGCATCATAAGGAGCAGGCTTTACAGTGCATAAAACATGCAGATAAAACATCAAATCTTTCACACATTAGACTGTTTACAACATAACAGAGTATGAAAGAGAGACTTTAAAACGTGTATAAGTTTAGATTGAAGGCAGCTCAAGGGATCAATTTACAAAGCTTCAGTATGTTTTGCAGCTCATTCTAATCATTGAGTGCAGAAGTGCAGATTCTTGGAAAGAAGTGTTGTTTGATTTGTTAAGACGTGAACAAAGGTACTGAGGGGTTCTACCAATGCTTGCAAATGTAATAGTATCACCATAATCCATAAAGACAATCTTACCAAGTTGTGGAGTGCAAAGTGAATAAGTGAATGATGATTGGTTTTGAACAGGAATCTAAATGGGACAGAGAGAGAAATAATAATAACAATGCGTTGGATTTATGTAGTACCTTTCATAACAATCAAAGCACTTTATTCACTCAGTCCATACTCAGATATGATTACACAGACATCTAAAAATGCAACCAAACATCTCAAATGAAATGTAGTTCTATGAAGAGAGAGAACTTTACTCTTCTCTTCCTTTTGTCAAACCTGAACATCTACGTTGACACTGGCCGCATATGAGAAGGGGATGGACACCGCTGTTCTGAGGCATGTGCCCTACATACCCCGACTCTTGTGACTTGCTTTAATAAATTACTGTCCAATAAGAACTTTTATGATCTTGGCATATGTTGCCTTTTATAGGTGAAAATAATTGCGTTCCCATCAGCTCTCCCTGGTTCCTTCTTGAACATAAGAATGAGCCTACCGGAGCCTACGAAATGAGATAGTTTCACAGTGTCTGCACAAGTCCTTCTCATTTGGGTCGTTACACAGCCCCTCCCCCACAACCACCCCTCTCCTCCCTCGTTCTCCATTTCCTGGCATACCTTGACTGGCCCCTCCCCCGTGCTCGCCACTCGCCGACAGAGGCCCACTCTGCATGCCAAAGCCGCAGCTCCTCCCCGTGCACAGTGCCCTCCACACACGCACATGCTCTGTGTTGTTTTGAGCTGCCACTGAAGTGTGACAGAAGCCACTTGACAGGTGACACACACACACTTGATGTTATCGGGTCAGGGCCCGCGATTCAGCCTCTTGAGTGATGAGAGACTGTCACTTGCATTGTTTATCTCCGATACAGGACAGGGAAGGGGAAATGACAGAGGGACGCCGCTGCTCCTTTCTTTGTTTGAGGTGTAGAGCTCAAGGGGAAAGAGGGGACTGTCAAGATGCCAAAGAAACTCCTGAAGCTCAAGATCCTGCACAAAGTATAAAATGCATTAATGGCACTGTGCTGCTGATGAACTTCACTTTGCTGAGGTCACATTTCACAGCTAAGATAATCATGTAAAGTCTTTAGACCTAACAGAAAAAATGGGGCTATAATAATAATTACTTCTATGGCTAAGGTAAAGAGAAACTGAATTTCACATAAAACCCCTGAGCCCTGGGTCAAAGGTCATCTGTTCTGAGACTCCTTTGAAATGCGTCCTGTCCTAATGCTACCACTTGCACACTTGTGCCCCTCAAGTGACCAATAATTAAAAGCTCCCCCTGAATTCCTTTGAACGTTCTCCATGCCTTTGAGGAGTCTGTCGCCAAAACCCATGAATATAGAAGGTCTCTGGACCTTACATCTCAAATTTGACCACAGTATAATCAAATTAAACTTTGAATAGATAATGAACCTTGATCAGATTGACATACACACATTGGCCCTTATTCATCAAAATTGTGCATGTCAAAATTTGGGTGTGGTGTACGTCAAAATCGCTTCACCCCCCAAAATTCACAAACGTGAGGTTTGGTGTACGGTGTGCTAAAAGACTACATCAAATCCGGAGGTGGTGTAAATTTACACCAATGCCAAATGAGCACAGGATCGTGGAGAAAAACGTAGATTATGATTATTTCAGCCACAATATGCTGGTCTTTTACATTTATCACAACATATTTAATCAATCCAGCATTATTAACCATAAAAGTCCACCATGAAACTGCAATAATGTAAAAAACTGGTGGACATCAGCCTGGATCTGGGTCACGGCTCCAGCAGCAGCAGCCAACAGCGCTGTACTCACTGTAGCTGACTCTTTGGTCTGGATGGTCCTGACATGGGATCGGTTCTAGTTCTGCCAGGCCTCTTTTGAGCATTGGCTCGGGGGGAAAGTAAGACTGTTTAGCCACGGACTCCGGTCTAGATGGGTTCTCAGAGGCTGTTGATATGAGCATGACGTCCTAGTGCTGTGCCTGGTCCCGTGCATGGTAGAGAGATTACGCAGCAGACAGGGCCTGGATGAGTTCATGTCATGTCAAGTGAGGAGAGGAGCGAGACCAAAACGCACAGTGGACCGGTTCGGGCGGGTTCGCCAGATTGACTTCCTGTCTTCCGTGCTCGCAAGGTCCTTCGTGAACTCGGGACGCGCCTGGTTATGTGGTAAAGGTAAAATTGGCTTCGGCAGATATTGTTCAGAGTAGTTTGTTCTCTGCGCTTGTTCCTTCACGGAGAGAAGCTCAGGTCAAACCACCTCACGCAGAACTGCTCCGCTGGTTCATGCTTTTGGGTTTACATCTAGTCTCATTTCGTACCTATCACACTATCTGACAACTATTTGAACTTGATCGTTTGAATAAACCTTCTAAACATGAATTACTTATTTAATAGCAAACGTTATTTTTAGGTAAATTCTTTTTCTTTAGATTTTTATTAGACCTACGATTCATGTTCTGTGTTCTAGTTCTTAATTTCATGTAATTCTTTGTGATTTCCTGCCGTATTCTGTGCACTTTTGCTGTAAATCCTGTGTGTGAGCACATATTTCGGGGCTTTTCATGCAAATGACGCTGGTTTCCATCCACCGCATTCATCATCAGCTGCTCTGTGTACGGCAGTTTCTGAGCTTTGCGCACAGGTTCATGAATGTCATGCGCCCTCTTGCATACTTCCAATATACTCCAAAAATGTGAACCCTTTTCTACACAATGTTGATCACTGAGGGCCACTGCATGTGGATCAGGTTATCACAGACTTCACATTCATTCTTCAGACATGAAAAATTGTAAAAGACGGTTTCTTGTTACAATAATTATTTTATTAAATTTAAAATATCTTTAGCACAGGTTAAAAATTAGACACTTGGGATTGAACATGGACGAAAATAAACACTCTTAGAAATTAAAGAGACTTTCTCTTCAATTTGTTACAGTTATCGCTTTTGTCATCTTAGAGTTGATAGGGGCGAGGCAATTTTGGCATTATTCTTGATGAATTTGATGGAAATATTGACTATAAAGAATTACAAATACTGAGCCGGATTTGGTTCCATTGGAATGAGTCACATTTCATGTTAGAGTAGCCTCATGGTTTTTTCTACTCAAATGACATTTGTTTTTACTCAGGCAAGACAACTTGTAGTTCCTATTGATTAGCTTTGTATCATATTGTTTTCTGGGGTGTGTTAGACACACGTTATGCAAGTATTTATTTAAATAATGCATGTAGGCATGCAGAACAAAGGAAACTTTTTAAAATGTCATTTCTTTCAAACCTATCAAAAACCAGACCTTGCCCCTGACCTTGATTATGACAAATAAAACAGAAAAAACATGAGCAAGGCCTATGCATTACACCTGTCAGAAAACATCAACAGCAACTAGACACATGTCTGCCTTAAATAGTTCAAGAGGGTCTGGCTGCTGCTGCTGGATGGAGCTCCACTCTCATGCAGCATCATTGGCTTGCTCCACGTCACATCCAGTGCCAAATACAAAATAAAATAAAATAAAATATTGAAAATAAAATGTTTTCATTTCCATTATCCTCATAGGTAGGTTGGTTAAGGTTTGGGTTATTGTTAGTTTTTTATTGGTTAGGTTCCAATTCTAGTCCTAGCTGGGCGTGGAGGTACCGGAGCTCCTCTCTCCAGCTGCAGCCAGACCCTTCTTGATTAGTTAACGACCCATAGCATTGATCACAATTTTCAAATGATGTTTCATTGTGTAACTTTACATGCCATAACTGAAGCCTGGATTACAAAAGTACCTGAACAAATTGCCAGTATAGTAGCATGCATAGCTGTTTGGTATTTACATTTATTTACAGAGTTGAACTAAGAATAACAAGTGTGTTTTATGTTTCATTTACATCTAAAATGGAGACCAGAAAGCAGCCTTATAGTGACACGATGAGTAATCATGACATGCATGTAGAGTAGTATGTTGTTTAAAACCCAACCGTTTACATAGAAACAGCTCAATTAGTATATCTGAAACTATTGCTACCAAATTGCATAACACAATGTGTTTTTCTTTGTCTGAGCGTGGGGCTCAAAAAGGTTAATTTACAATGTTAACCGTGCCGTGAAGGGAAAAGCAAATAGGAAAGAGCATGCACAGCACCAGGAGGACATTAAGCTGCAGTCACATCTCTCTCTCCTCTCTCTCGCTCAGTCCAGTGACAACAGTGGGCTCCCTGATGTGTACAGAGACACAGGGCTATCATCATCCATCATCGAGACACTGAAAGGATCTTTCAGCAGTGATCAGACTGTAAGCAGACGCACAACACTGACACCTTTTCCCTTTTGCCTTGTCTCGTTGAGGACTGCAGAGAATGGCCTTTTACAGTGACACCACATATGCACAAAAATCAAGGAAAATATCTAACACAAAGGAAATACATCTGAGGACGAGTATAACCTTATTGCAACATAGTATATTACATCATATGCATTTGCATGTCTTGAAAGCATATATCATGGAAGTGTTGTTGGAAGACATATTGAATATAATGTGAGTGGAGATGGGATTGTAGTCTCAAGTGACAAGTGGCTCATAGGATGCTACAGATATTAAAGATATTGCTCAGTTACAGTTGGTGACAATAACATTTCACACAGTGTCCCTGTTGTACTGGCGTTCTGTCCACCTCCAGCTCATTTACACTGCACTGCTAATGTAGGCACGAGCCTCACTGGGGGTCCATAAACACGTGATTTCAGAAGTGCCTCTGATAAAGCAAAGCACGAGCCCAGAGCATGTTAATGTGCTTCTCTATAAAGCTTATCTGCAACTGAGGTCATCAGGGCCAAGTGGCAAGAGGCTGATCGCCATAGCAATATGACTCAAGAAGCAGTTACCCTTATGGCTCCTCTGACAATAAGGGCCAATGGTGGGCCTGCCATTTAATAATCAAAAGACCCTGTCTGTACATAATGATGTGGAGGTTGACTGGAGAAAGCCAGCCCAAATTAACCCATGGTTACACAAAAGGACCTAATTTAGAAAGAGAGCATACACATTTTATAGTCCTACATCAGCGGTAAGAGCAGACCCATTGAATTGGGCTGTGGATGAAGTTAGCAAAAACAGGAAATCAAATATATAAATGTAACATTATTTCTATCTACAAAAGGTGTTTGAATAGAGAGCAGGATTCTGCCTCCTGTTGGTGTCAGGTACATGTGATCATACCGTATAATTTGGTGGACTAAAGATTGGGCCTTTGTAGAAGACTTTGATAGCATATGGTTATCCCCTGCTGCCTCACACTCTCTGCTCTGCAGGGGGCCAGTGGGATGTATGCAGAACTTTGTGGACTGCACAAACTTTTCACTTCTCTGAAACTGAAAGATTACACCCCAATCACAGCAGGTGGAACAGCAGGCCTCCAGGCATCTCCCCTTGAGCTCCTCTAATCTCCATTTTACACCCTAAAGACAAACTGCTATGCCGCGCACACACTTGGATGGCACTATCAACATAAATCAACTGTCGCACCTCGCAAACTGCCTTGGCCACCTGACCATGAGTTTGTGTACATTGTTTTCAGTCTTGTTGATGTTATTCTTCATCAGTTGTTTCAAACCAATTGGAAGCTGAGGGTTTTTCTTTCTTCTGGCTCTGGCACTGGAGCCTAAATCAAGCTGTCACAAACCAGACTGCACAGCTAAATGGTGCAGCCTGAAATGCCACCTGTCCACAGCTTGTGGCGATTTATTATTCCCCATTTATTTATTTTTATATGGAAAACCAACTATGTGGTGGAAATACAACAGTTTCCTGCCTCTATATTCTTGCTCAGGGATTTGAGTTGTTTTCTCCTCAGCTAATCAGACCTAAATGGATGTGTCCCCCACTAGCTCATTAAATGCAAAAGATTTGGTTTACAGTAGTTATCAGAGGTAGAGCACAGTAGTTGGGTGGTGTATTTATTCCAACTGAGGCATTTTGGCTAATCCTATTAATTTAGTTCACCAAATCTTCTTGGAGCCCATCTCATTTCCTTGATAGTTAACAGTTTACCCAAACTCTTCTGTGACGACCAGTGAGGGATAGACTAAGGTCTTTACCCATAATGCATCCCAGTCATTAGCTTTGTGACATAAGGAGGTCTGTAATGCACTGGACATGGGACTACTCAGTCCATGTGTATTACGTTTCCCCTTTCAAATAACAAAATTCTCATAGTATTTTCTATTAATGCCAAAATGTAATTAAATGTAACAGTGGGCCATCTTTCTAGACAGTGCGGGTAAGCCAGGGGTCAGAGCTGTTGACTTGGGGCTGCCTTATTGTAATCCTTTGACCCAACACCCACCAGTCCCTGACCCTGACTTGGTTTGTGGCCCGATAACTAATTGTTCCCTCATCAGTCTAACTGTGATCATCTGAATTAAAAGTTCTTTGCTGTTCTTAGCTCCTTCTTTGTTTAATCCAAAAACAAGATTGTACTTATCCTATTCTAAGTCTGCCACTGAGAGGCAGAGATCATTTGTTAAAGGAAATGATTACTACAAAGAACAGAAGGGACTTTGGAGAGCTGCTTGTGGCAAAATACTGTATAAAGATGAGATCTGAGAGGTGTGGAGATGGAGGCGGAGGAAGAGAGATTACGTGGGGCCCTGCTAAAGGTTGTTCAGACAAAAAAATCTCTTGGCTGGGGCCCTATAGGGGTAGATCTGAATTAGTAGAGCACTATATCCTTTCCATCCCTCCCCCTTCGCCTGTACCCATATCCATCATGTTAATATACCTACAGCGTGGCCCTCTGGGTAATATATCTTTGACCTGTGATTACTCTAACAGCTTATTGTTTGCACACTGAACAATCCCATTATGTCGGGGATCTGTTTACATATAGCCGTGCCGTTTAGATTAGCATGGTGTGTGTGTAGGTGAGCGGGCTGAAAGAGCTGCTGCTGCTGCTGCATGTGTTTGACTGTGGCTCTCGACATTAAGTTCACATCTAGGCTGCTGGTAAATTTGCTCAGGGTCAGGACAGGGAGAAGCCTACACGAGGTCTGTGTAAAAGGGCAAAACTCTTGAAAATGAAAACAAACTAAGCACTTATCACACTTCGCCTACAGCTTTCCACTAAGAGTTTGACAACATGTGAGAATCAGAAAACTCCTGTGGCATTTGAATTTTCTTTCATCAAATTCAATTTCAATTTCCTTTTTAATTTTTGCTCCATTTTGTATAGTATAGTAATATCTTAGAGCTGCATGAAATATGCAACAGCATATGATTGTATTATTCCGTTTTGATTTTAGTAACGGTTGAGTTTATCTCATTTAAATGAAAGGATCAAGATTTGTGCTGCCCTATAGAACAATTCCAATCTGTTTGGTATCTTTGCTTAAGTGCGACATATCTTTAGTAGATGGGTCTTAAAAACTGATCCGGACACAAGGGCAGGTCCCAAAGCACGGGCAGAACATCTGCTGAGCTGTGGTCTGCTCATTAACACAGAGTTAACCTCAGCAGGACGGCGGCTCACCCAGCCCACAGAGCCCCCACATGTCTGAGGTTAACGGTCACTCACCCTCTCAAAGGAAGTGTCTCTCTGAGAAACAGAGATCAGACAGGTACACTCCTGTGACCTTTTAAACTTTGGGCAGGGTCCAAGTTTCTTTTTCCAAAAAACTCTGCAGAATCCCTCTGACCTGTTATATTCCAGGGCTTTTCTAGCTGCACTGTGCATATCTGTGTGTTTACATAGGATGAATGGACAGGTATTAATAGCAATCTGTGACACATAGTATTTGTCTTAATTGAATTGCACTTGTACTAAGTTTATCAGATTCTGTTCCAAACATGTGCCAACAGTCTTCCCCAAAAAATGTCTCATAATTTAAACGTTTCAATGTGGTATAGCACCTTAGGATAGTAACAGATCTGATTCAACCTCTATGGGCTTTCATAAAGAATGGTGTGTGTTATAGGGAGTTTTTGTTTGGAAGACCAGTTTCAGTTTGTCTATGGACATACATGCAAATAATGGTAGACAGTATTTGACTGTGGACTCTGGATGAACCATAACGTATTTCAGAAAACAAACTCTGTGAGTTGCCTGTGGGCTTGATCCCTCTAGAAGTCAACATGCAAAGTACAGCATCTTGAACTTTACATAGTGTACATATATACAGCAGCGGAAGTATGTTAGTAAAAGAATGTAATGATGTGCATCTGTGTGTGTACGGGTCTGTTACAATTCTGTTCCCTGTTGTTGTGTGTGTCCATCAGGTCCACTGGGTCTGCAGCGAACTGAGGGACAATGCAGGGGCATGCGAATGTCATAAAGCCTCGATGGCCAGCACACACTGAGAGGTAGAGGATGCACTGCAGAAGGTGAGTCGCCTTCTCCATGCCAAGCTTTCTTGTCTTCACCAGTGTCATTTTTCTGTTCCTTGGCACACATTTTCACCATTGACTCCATTTTGCAGTCTTCATAGTTCATAGAAGAATGCCCCACAAGGTGGCTTGAGATCCAAGTGACATTTCAAACCATGCAAGGGTTAACTTGGATCTTGTGTCGTCACCCTCACAGTATTGCAAAGTGTTAAAAAAGACTAACCGATTTCAAAACAATATAAATATCAACACGTCTATGGGTCACTGTGTGGCTTTGCTCACTGATGGTATGAGGTCTCCAGCACTATCTGAAGTTAATGGATTCACTTTGATTTAAATATTTAACAAAATGTGTATACATATTGGTATTTCTGTAGCTATAAGAAAACAAGTATTTCTAAAAGTATTGAAATATACGCTAAAAGGTTTTTTGGTGAGTAGTAGGCTATTGTCCATGCTGCTTTCTTTGCTTGTTCCTATTTACATGAAGCAGAGAAACTACTGAGGTGGAAGACAATGCAAGATAGAATTGGTTGTACAATTTTCGTGTCCAAATATCTTCAGAAGACATGATTTCTAGCCAGCCTTTGGCTAAGACTTTCTCACACTATCCAAAGTTTTTTCAGTTTTTCATTAGGATAAATGTTACTGTTCAGGAGAAGTAACAATTCTGATAAAGATCTATTTACAGGAGCATGCATCTGTGGTCTCCCCTTTGAGGAGATAGTAGTCATTCCCACATTGGTTCTCTGTATTTTCTACAAAAAAGCTTGAGCCAACGGCCAGGAAGGGTGACAGGGTTCTACAGGGTTTCTCTGTATAGATGAAAGATTTCTGAGCATCAGAGTTGAATGTTGTGCTTTGTAGGTATGTTGGTGCGATTGGTCAGTCGCTCTGATGTCATCGCTGCTTCAGTGTTCTGCCATCTGTGAACACAGAGAGGGGATTGGGAAGAGAAAAGAGAGAAAAGTTGAGCATTAGTCATACCTTTATTGTTACAGAAGTGTAGCAACCACAGGCATAACAACCTACTCCTTATTAGAGGGTAATGGCAAAGTGACTCATGGTGTCAGTATTTGGATGTTCAGGCCCTGTGCTGTCTCCACGGCTTTTATGAAAACAGAGGTGACGTGAGCACCCTGTGAGTGTACATGCCATTCCCCTGGGCTCAAATTCACAGTGACACTGGTAGCAGTGTGTGGTGACTCCTTAATCAACTTCTATTAGGGCCAAGGAGAGACAAGTACATTTACACAGTCTGTGGCTTTGCATTAAGTATGCATTAACCATCAGTGTTCATTCACTGATGGATGTGAAACATTGAGCTGGTGATCATTGCTTGTGTTTTAGATGGAAGATAATTTGTTTCATCAGATTTGATTTTGAATTTTAAATGCTGGTGAATTTCTCACTATGAATTTTTAACCCCAAAACATACTATTTCTGTTTGAAATTCAGAAGGAATAATTAACCTTTAAATATTCAACTCATACGTATTTTTTCAACTATAAAAATTCAGAGTGAAAAATTTACAGAGAAAAATGTGCAGCAAAGTTCCAAGACGCCAAGCCCTTAGTGGGCAGAGTTTGTAGGTAAGGAATCAAGAAGATGATTTTGTGTAGATTCATTTGGACAAATTGTTTCCCTACAACATTTCCTGGTTCTTACGAAGTTGAATTCACTCACTCGACTGCTGTATGTATATTTCTGAATTCAGGGTTGGGTATTTCAAGTTTTGTATCAACATGCAGTAGGGTTTACATGAACATAATATTACTCAATTAAAAGTACAAAGTAGTGGTCTAAAAACACTACACTACACTAGGAAGAGTATTGATTGAGATTTTGAGATTTATAGTTTAAGTTTATGTAAGTTTATTTCAAAATCTGGAACATTTAATGGGTAGACAAAAAGGCAACAAAAATCAAATCATATCTGAAGGAGTGGTGCAAGATACACAAATAATTTAATATTGTTGCTTTTTCACTTGTATTTTTCTCTCAGTGGGAGGAGGTACCAACACTTTTGCTCAAATAGGAGAAAAAGTACGCAGTCCGAATACTGCTAAACTAAAAAGTTACTCAAGTAAATGTAAGTGAGTACAACCCACTTCTGATCATGTCTTACTACCTACGATTACATACTTTATCACCAGCGACAACAGAGATTGGTTACAAGCTCCATCATGTATTGTCCAGCTTTCATCCAGCAGCAACCCATGTCCTACAAGCTATACAAGCGAGATCACACACACACTGCCCTGGGGCACGCTTCCCCCTCTAGCCCTCCTGACTGACTGACTGACTGACGAGGTCCCTGTGATAACGTCTGTGATGGGAATGCAGGGGCCATTTGGACCTCCAAAGCCAGGTGTTAGCACTTCAGTTCGCTGCCTCATCAATAATTGACAGAGGCAAACCAATCAGAACAATTTGCTCACCACAGCGAAGTGCTAGAGCAGCCTAACACCAGTGAATCATTAATGAGGCAATTAGCTGAAATGGTTAGACGGTTAGGCAGTGCTCCTGTGACGTTCCTCCAGCGGTGTACTGATACCACATCTGCACTTGATGGAGTGATAGAGCCCAAGACCGGATCAAGTAGACATTTTCTGAAAGGGTTAAATAACACAAGACTGAGGAATGAACTTTGTTAGGGTTGGAGTGGGCGGGTTGACTTGAGCTTCTCTTCAATTGACCACAGTGAACAACCCATGTGACCATTACAAAAAAGGCTGGTCTTTATTGGTTGCTGTTACAATCCCAGATCTCCAGCGTACATCCAAGTGTGGGAGAGCCTTTACGGACAGGAATAAAATCGACCTCAGTGGCATCACTCAAACATGGGTGAAGCAGCAACAACAATAACAGCAGATATAGACTTTGCCTTTGAAGCGCGCAGATCCTGGATTGTTGTATGAAAGGAAAATCAAAGGCCCAGGGGAGCTGCTCACAAAGCCCCATCGATCCACCATATTGGAACCATTTCATAGTTTATCGATGCGCCTCTACCAGCTCTCAGACCCGCGTCCTGCACATGGGCTCAATTAAACCAGCAACCTTGATCTAACTGCATAATAGTAGATGATAAGGATCGAAGGGGCATGTTATAAGGGTATGTGTCAGTAGTTTAAAGTGACACTCAAGATTCAATAGTAGATTCAGCACAGACAAACAATACACAATGCTTTTAGATTGTAATAAATATGCCTTGCAGATAACTTAAATAAAATAATAAATACACTCACAAGTTCACCAATAACACCCATAGAAATGAAATTCACTGCCTGCCCCCCAAAAAAGTCACCACAGGTCACACACTCTAATAATTAAGGTTTGATTACATCATTCGTACATCATACTTATTCGTTGCTCCATTGTTTCCATAAGTGTCTGCAATGTCAAAAGATTCATTTCAATCCAGTGTTGCATTAACTTTTCACCATTATCTTGTATTGATGATGGGAGAGTGTGACCACTGTGCAAAGCCTTCTCCAGCACATCCCAAAGACTCTCAGAAAAATCCATGGTAGATTGGTTTCTAAAATCTCCCTAGATGTTTTCTCTGTTTGATGACAATGATTTGATCCTTCTCAAGCACACTGACATCTTTTCCACAATCTCAGGATTTGTCTTTTACATGGTTATTACAGAAATGAGAAGCCACTCACTGCATCAGTTGGGTTTAAGTACAATGTTGCAGCTGAACGACAATCACCCTTGCAGCAGTTATCCAACAGGAGGCTCGTATGTATTTGCTTAGTTGAATCCAGGGGGTGAGTTTTTCAGTGTATTTCTCAATTTGTACTGAAAAAATCAATGTTCAACTTCCAACATTATATTAAAATATTTAATATCCACATTTTTAGATGCATTTGTGTGCACAGATATTATTCAAATTATGCACTTTTTTATTGCAACATGCTATTCAGAATCCTTTGTTATTGTTGTTTCTAATTATTAGCTTGGTGGTGGTGATTACTATTCATTCTATTTATTTTTAGAGTCAATTGGACTGCTGCTAATGTCATTAAGGACAATGAAAAAGCCATATCTTGATTCTGCATCTATGAGATATTAGGAAATACACCCGTGAGGTCGATGATAATCTCCTTTATTGACTTTAATCACATATTAGTGTCGTAATACTAAATGTAAAAGTAATTGATTCGTTATTTTACATGGGTTAACTTGTGTATGTTTAAACTGACACTTGAAATGAGGCAGATATGGAGGCTGTTTTAATGATTCTTATTCACTATTATAGTCCTCTCGGGAGGCCACCTTCAATAAATATTTGCAAACAGGAAATTTGCTGGACATCTTGAGAGAGTCATTACCATCGAGCCTTATGTGCTCTGAGATTAACATGTAATTAAAATAGTAAATCAATATTTATTAAGCTATTCCTCACTAATTCAAAAGGGACACATGTTATTCTGGGCCCTGAGATGTGGCTAAAGAATTGACCTGAGAATAGCTCTCTTACTGTGCCTTTTACCATTAGTTAAGCGATATATACCATTAGTTAAGAGATATGAGATATATTTCATATATTCCATATTTCCTGATGGTCCTTTCCCTCACTATCCAAAGACTATAGCTATAGTTATATATTCTTCTCTACACATTTATAATATAGGCTTTGAAGAAAATGCATAGCATACAGCCTAAACCTCTCTCTTGTCCATTCTTTGAAATGAAAAAGCTTGATGGACTGCTGGGTTCATTGTTTAAAATTACTTGACATATAAATGGCCCAGGAAAACATTGGTTGGCCTCAATTATGCATTGAAAATAAAGTTATGAGCTGGAGGGTGAATTATTGATGTTGGCACCATGGAACAAGAGCATGGTTGGCAATGTGTCACACTTACTTATATATTCATATTTTTTTTCCTGATGCGTCATCTTGTATTGATAAATTTTCATCTAAAACCCTGTGACGCCCTAGTCGGTGAACGATGGAAACACACACAGTGAAATATTGGAAACATAATGCAGTATTACTGGAAGAGAGGATACAGATAACATATTGAGTAACATAATGTATTCTCATAAATAGTAAATATTAAATAACTCACTGCATACTTTATAAATGTGTTGCACCAAGGGTCACTTGTGATGAAATCTGATCCTTACCTGCAGGAGTACAAAAGGATGTCATGGAAAAAGCACAGAACAGCTTTATGTAGTGTGCGAGTGAAAGAAGGCCTCAGCTAACCCAATCTACAGGAGATGTTATTCACTGTATAACTCAGATTATAGTATTAGTTTGAAATAAAATTGCCTCAATAAGAAAATTTGTTCCGCCAGACAAAAGCATTTGAACCATAATTACATTCCGTTTATGATCGTAAACTTGCACTACTGTACCACCTCACGCTCAGTCCTTTGACATTTCTTTGCCGATATCTGTCCTTCTCATTAGAAATGACTCCTACAATAGAAGCATGGTCAGTCCTGAATGGATAATGCTGCCTGAATGTGTACCAATGGTAAATAAAGACATTGAGAGTCTTCACTCTCTTATGGACCATGTACAATTAGAGCATAAATGCTGCCATTTGATGCATTGTACCAGAGTTACTACTTTTGTGCTACTTGAATTATTTCTATAACCCCAGCACATGCAGATTTCACTATTTAGTCTGTTTTGGTTTCAAACTTCCATGACTCAAATCTTTGTCATGCCACAGCCTTTCACCACTCTTATGGCAACGGTGATACTTTTTCTTTTATTTCCAATAAGTGACATGCTTTATGTCAATCAGCAGTGGGAGTCCATTGTTAACCTTTCTGCACCTTCGCTAAGTGTGTGCGTGTGCAGCCCATTTGGGAGGTGTGAAGTGTTTTCTGTAACACAGTCCGCCTTCGCTTCGCTTTCCTCAAGCCCCATAATGTTCAGCTGTAGAGGACGGATCAATAACTATCAGAACACTTGGATAAATACATTTATCACACTATGTTACTACACAATACTATAGCCTGATACAGTCAACTGTATCCACAACTTAGGTTTGTTTGAGCATAAAAAAAAAAAAAGTTCAATCAGCTCCATCACTTTATAGGACATCCACTTTCATTGAACATCTATTCAGTTGGTTAAGATCAGGGCAGAATGACTTTGGAAAACTGCAATTTTTGGTTTTAAAATTAGAATTCTGTTGTGCATATTTTCAAACATTAAAAAACTCTTCTCTACTTGTCACCCATCAAGACAATTGTTGTGATTTTAAGCACTACAAAAATAAACTGAATTGAACTGATACAGGCTGATTTGTTACATTAATTAAGGTAATTCAAATTGCCTTTGGGAGTCTACTGTGAAAGCCTGCTATAATGTGAAAAAATAACATAATCATCATAATCATCAACAAATAATCATGACAAAAAAAGGTATTTTTTCTGCCCTATTCTGCTGTTCTGGTGATGAAGCGGGACAGGCACTTGGAGTTATAATAGGGCAAAATGCCAAGAAAAGTTTGCACTGCATTTAAAGATGTTTAGTGAGCAGTGACAAAGGAACATGCTTGATATTTTGCATCAAGAGGAAAAACACATGGCTGAAGCCAATGAAGTCAGCTCTGCCACTAACTGAGACCATCTGGACTTAATCGAGTTTTCCCCTTTGAATCAACAGCTGCTGAAATTACACCGCAATATGACTTCCCTCTATATAAATGTTAGCTTATTGTTGTCAATCCAAATCTGTTTGTCTTGTAATATTATTGTGGTTTTAAAATCTGTATTCAAGTGAAAGCTTTGTTACAAGTGGAGGTATCGTTGCTTGTGCAGAACCACAAACTGTGCATTTTATACCAGTCCTCAGCCTGGATAAGAGGCTTTTCATAAAGAGCATTGTGTAAAATCAATGCCATTTCAACCCTTACAAACTAGGATATTTTGTGGCATCTATAAGAAGAATTTCTTCTGAAATCCTTACATAAACCACATTCAATACATTGTGTTATAAAACCTGGAATAGTAAAATGTAAAAAATAAAATAAGTATTCAATAATAACAATTGACTCTTTAAACATACAGCTATTCCCTTTCACCCACCTTTCGCTTTCCTCGTCCATTTTGCTCCTAAGCCGGTGTGTGTGTGTGTGTGTGTGTGTGTGTGTGTGTGTGTGTGTGTGTGTGTGTGTGTGTGTGTGTGTGTGTGTGTGTGTGTGTGTGTGCGGGTGTGTGTACAGCGCTGATCGAAGGCTCGACTGTGTCTGTCAATCTGTCAGTGGCTGACACTTTTACAACACGCGCACTACACTGATGGGTGCCATCATTCACATAACGATTGGCCCTCTCGCTCAAATCTAAAGACAAGAGCAAGTGAGCAGGCTGGAGGATTGAATGTGCGCGGAGCAGGTGAGTAATGACTGTGTGGAGCAGACAGAACAGACGAGGAGATGGCACTTTGGTCATATCTGTGAGGCAAACACTCGTCTCTGTTTCAACATTTTCTGAAGCTGCTGACAGATTTTCCTCTGCTCTACAGAGTGTGTGGTTTGTCTTTTCCACTCACTTGAATTGATGCAATGACGTTCTGCTTACACAATTACACGTTTTTATTCGCAATGTACTGTTCAACTTGTGAAGAAGTTCATGATAGATTTTATTTTGGCATGTTATCTGAGTAAATTTTAAATGTTGAGATTTTTCAAAGTTTAAGCTTAATTTACTATAATATGTCAACCCCATGTGAAACTTTAGACAAAGCACACAGTGGTTTGTGACAATCACCATCATTGCAAAACATCAAATTTATGTTACCCTATAAGTGTAAATCTATGTTTTATCAATTCAAAAGATTAAAACTCAATCATTTCATTTGTGCTTGTCTTTTCTCCTCGTAATGTATAAACATTAAAAAACTAAATAAATGTCAACATTTTTCCTCCCCTCAGCAAGGCCTTTGTCTATTTATTATTTCAGGAAAGTAAAAGTAAGAAAAAATAATTGAATTGCCTTCTGCATATTCTATTCTATATTGACATATGGTCCCTTAAAGATATTTGACCATGTTTTACATGTGAGCTGTATAGACTAATTAAAAGAGTGCACCATAAGGAACAGTTGGATGTGCACAGATCCCATGGAGAGTTCCCTGTAAATGAGCAGCCCATAGCAGCCCAGAGGAAACAGATAAGTCAGAGTTTGTCTGTTTGCTGGGACATAAGCAGCAGTAGAAAATGTTATAAAGGAAACACATGTCTAATGAGTGCGTCTGATGCATCCATATGTACCTGCCTGTCCACATACCTGTCACTAAGATTTGTAACTGTCAGTAATGATGTGGTAGAGGCTTAGGTTTTTCATTTTAGTGAATGGGTTAGTGTTGTGATAAACTTGTGTCTGTAAATTCAGGCCAGGTGCCATGTTTGCAGTGTGGGTCAGACTTCTGAATGGTTGCTGCTTAAATCTACACTGGCAGACGATGACATGATGTGGATGGGCATCCTCGTCCAGCCTCCTCTTTGTTTCCTTTCCTTCTCTCCTTGCTGTTGTTCCTTTCCTCCTTCCTTCGCTTCTTGTCGCGTGGATGTGTCGAGCACAAGATGTCAGATTATTTCCCAGCAGACAGTGCGCTGTGTGACAGAGGGACTGGAGCTGTATATCAGTAGATGACACTACACTTCCCCCTCCTTCTTCTTCTTCCTCACATCAAATATGGCCAAGCCTTTTTGATCACTTAAAAGGCTCATGTTAGGAGCGAAGCCTGCTCTTAAACAAAAGAGTTTCATCTGTCATGTTTGTCAGTAGGCCATATGTGCCGCTTAACTACTCTTCTGTCGGGAGGAATTCCATATAATGCAACAAAAAAATAAAAAATGTTGTTTTTGGAACAGCTATTGTTATTTTTTTTCTGGTATACGTTTTCAAAGATATTTGATTTTCCAAATAAGATCCACCCTTATTGATCTGACCCTCATTCAAACTTTCAATTTTGAATAAATGGAGTGACTTTGGGCGAGGGGTCATGCAGGCCAACCGCTCGGCATATTGTTTCTATGGCACCTGTCCCTAGATGAATAACTCCAGAGTGTGAGCTGGCAAAGCCCACTGCGAAACTAGAAATTACAATACTAATTCAGCTCGAGGGATTTATTCACCAGCCGGGAACAATTTATGACAGTGTGTGGACAGGGCCAGCGCAGGCAGAGGAAGAGAGAATAATAATGCTGGCCAAAGTGATTAGCTCAATGAGAGAAACTGTGCGTTTGTAGCCCTGCAATTATTATTGTGTTTCTCATCACATAATGAGTTTGAACAATGCAGTTAATGGTATTATTGGCCAGGCACCAGAAGCCAGTGTATATAAGCTTGATAGCGCTTTTTCATCAATAAATCACTCTAGTGCACATGGCAATATTTAAATCTATGTTATTAAAACTGTTGGAACAACACTATCAGATTTATGTTGTGTTATTTTATTATAGATTGATTATCATCATCACAGGCATATCTGATTTGCGTGCAGGCAGCTGGAGAACGATTGCTTTAATCCATTTTGATTGCTCTGCGGAGGAGCGCTGCGGCTCTGCTTGAATGGACAGCTCCTCGCTGCTACTCCTGTGATTGGCTTTGCAAATAAAAGATTGTTTTCTTCCCCTTTGTGCTTTGTTTCCACCACACACTGACAACAAACACTTAACATCCTCAGCTGTTTGTCATTGAATAGACACAAAATTATAAAAAAAAAAAAAATACTTGATTCACTTCCACAGGTTGCTCTGAAAACTGCACATGATCTCTCTTACACTATTTGTAGGGAATAGTTTAGTTTTGTTCTCTGCAATGTAAATGTATATGCTGTGGATTTGAGGAGATCAGGCCTCAGCCCCAGCCTGGCAGCAGAGCCAGTCTAGCATGTACACTCACCGATACACAGCAGAATTACTGGCTCTCACAACTGTGACAGGCCTGAAATTACAATTGAGTTTCACTCTTTCCTGTTTCCACCACTAGCTCCTTCTTTCCTTTTTTCTTGTTCTCCCGTTTTCTCCACTGGCTCCCTCTCTCTGACGGCTCAATAACAGGTGCCATGCTAAGAGAGCTGTTACAGCCGCCCCTGAGTGGTTGTGTCAGCACCAGTGTTAAGGCTGAGCTTTCTAACCTGCTCACCATGCAGGAAAATCGAGGAAGAAAAATCTCTTTGGTCCCCAAATGACGCCCACTGGGAGCCATCATGTGCTAAATTTCACCGGGTGGTTCTCCCTCGTTATGTGTCTGTGGCCCCCGGACTCCGATTTACAGATACAGCCATACTGAGGCTTTCTGCATGGCCAGCCCACGCAGCTGTGATCAGCAGGAAAAATGACGACAAAATAAATAAATAAACAAATCAACAAACACATAAGAAAAGGCCATTTCTTTGCAAATGCTTGAATAAGGACTTTTTGTGTGCCATCTGCAGAAAAGCGCTCAGTCGAACTCTGATTGCACTTACACTGGTTTGGCCTGACTACTTAAAAACCTGTTAAATGTAGGAAGTGGTACTATTGGTGTGAAAACAAATTGATAAAAGCTTTTGTACACCTCCTCTTACTCTTGATTTGAAGAGCCAATTTACCAAGTACGACTCCGGCTGACTCTGACTTCACGTTTCTTAAACACAAACAAGGCAATTTGTCATTACCAACACTCGTCTGTAACATAACTTGAGGCACGCTCCCTCAGATGGATTTTTGTAAAGCAGAGTTTGTTGGCAAAATCTATGCAAATAGGCCTGCTTTGTGAAGAGACGTGTGGAGAGATGGAAAGCTTGAAGCGGGCAATAATCACGGACGGATTGTGTGCAAACAAGAGATGCTAAGTACTTCAAACCTTTGCAGCGACACTGACACATACACACAGAAGGCACTATGTTAGGTGATTGCCAGTATTTTAAACCATGCCACACGTTCACCAACACATTATACATTAAAGACTTAAACACCGCTGTCTTCCAAGTAGTCTGCATCTCAGCATAAATCATTAATCCTTTCTGTACATTTTGCTGGTGGGAGGAGTGGATATATGTTGCATATAGGTAATCTAAATTTAGCATCTATACCATCACAGCCGTTTCATTTTACGCAGACAAAAAATGATAAATTTCAAAGGTGACCTGATGGTTTTCATTACAGTTGATTGATCGGTCCATGTGTCACAAAATGGCCACAGCAGACATTGTACACCTTTGGGAGCATACAGTCTATAGTGCCCTGTAGATGCACATGGAATGGGTCAAACTCCTTAAAACTGAAAACTAAATTTAACTTTTTTTTTTCTTTTTCTTCAGTATTTGCCACAGTTTAAAAGTTACAACATAATTATTTATGAAACTCCTTTATAGTGTTTGGGAACAAAGATAGAAAATGTGAATCTCTCTTAAGAACCAGTAAATAAGCCGTGCAATTCATCATCAGAAGAAGAAGGAAATGTCAAGGGCACAGGAGTCCCTCTTTGTTGGGGTCACACACACATCCAACATAAACGCACATGCAAACAAAAGTCTGCCACACACACACATTCACATGGCGCATCGTGACCACATTGTGCTACATACAAAGTTGAGGCATTGACAAATCACTGAGACCTGGAAGTGGGGCCGAGGTGGGACTAATTGAAATGAACTTTAGAGAAGGGGGGACACCTAATTAAACATGAACTTTCTATCCTGTGTTTGTGTTGACATCATGGGGCCTAAATTTCAGCTCAACTCTATCCAAACCTGCAAACAAAAGGATACACTGTGGTGTGCAAGAAGAAGGAATAAGGTCATTGCTTTTCCTCAGTGAGAACATATTTTTCCTTGTCTGCAGTCACGGGCGACACTTTGCAGGAGTGTGCGAGGGGCCCATTCATTATGCACTGCTTCTCCGCAGAGAGCGGCGCATATGGCGACTTGTGTTTACGCGTTTATCCGCAGACAGCCATCATGAGCTCTGTGCATATTATTGGCACACACACCTGTGAGTGCACGGGGCCAGACAAGTGCATGCGTGTGCATATTTGCCTTGTTTGTTGCTGTTTATTGCCTGCTCTATTTTCTGTGTGACTGGAGCAGGGAAGCTGTGAAGTTTCACCGTAACAGGCTAATTCCTCAGTGGCTGTTTAGAGTCTCCAGCAGTGCTAAGTGTTCTCCTCGTGGTGCCTGATCAGAAAACAGGACCACTTTAGTCAGTTTGTTTAAGGTCCCTGGAGAAGGCTCTCATATCCTTCCTGTACTCGCGCTGCCCCTGCAGCACACACACAAACTGTGCCTGACTCAAATGCCTTCACTTTTTATAAGTTTAAAGCCAATATTTTTAAAACACAATCCAAAATCTTGAATTGTAAAAATCTAGATAACAAAAATATATATTATATTTAATTTACCGCTACAAGCCGGCCTGGAAATGAGGAAGAGGTGGGGAATGACTTGAAAATCCACATCACTGCACTTAGCAGATGAGCAATATAGTTTTATATACATTAACACGTGTTGCACTTTATAACGCACATTGTGATTGTATTTGTAGTGTGCTCTAAATAGAGCTTACTAACACAACATTTGCACATGGTCAGACCAAAACAAAACGGAATGCAGTGACCAGGCTTACGTCACGTTACATTAGTATGCAGGGTAAGGACGGAGACAACATAGCATTTGTATAAAATCTTAGGTCAGTTTGGTGAAACAGGTGTGCCAGTCTCTACAGAGCCTCATTACTTTTGCAGAGAAACACTTGAAGAACATCTCAGATGCCCTTGGGCAGCTGGGGGTAGTATGAGCCTTTCATCCCCACATCCTTATCAGTGAGGACTTATTAATTCATAGCCACTATTAATATCAGCAGTTCATTTCAGGTTAGAGCAGATCACATAGTATGTGGGCTAGTCATTCATAATTTGTACAAAAAAAGAAAGAGAACAAAGAGAACTTAAGACTTAAGGCTGGATCCACAGAAATCAGTTTGATAAAAGTGTCCCCATTTTGCCATGAAATAAAAAAAATAGTGTAATGTCGTGACTGAATATTGTAAAATTACTTTTTAATTAAAATGAGAAGTAATTTAAATGTCCTCTTTACCCTGATTAAAAATGGCATTGCCGATGTTTGTGTGGGAGACATTTTTGCACTGTTTTATGAAGACTCGCTGTGTTCTCCACAAAGCCCTTTCTGCTTTGTGCTATCCCTGTGAAAAGGTGAATTTTGCTCAGAAAAGCTGACAAGTGTGAAATTACGATGGGAAGTGCTTCATACCTTGCCATTTACCTTCATTCATTACCAGTCCATACACACACACTTACAACCACAACTACAACTGACTGGCAGATATGGCACCCGTTTTCCATAACCAGAAGAAAAAACACCACACACATTATGCATGCAGTCTTGTCCATGCACTTGTAGAAAAAGGTTCATTCTTCAAACAGATCGGTTTGCCTTTGGAGGGCTATTGAAAGTGGAGACAAAGGTGCTGGTGGAGCGGGTGTGAGTAGTGGGCCTAGATGGATTATAGCTCATCTATACGTCTATCGCTCTGGTCCCAGGCCAGGGGTACGATCCATAGGAAGTTCAAAGAGAGCAGAGACTCTGAGGGGTCTGCTGTTAGGAGGTGCAAGGGTCACCAGACATATCCACATCATTAGACCCAACTTTAAGCTCTTGTTGACTCTCTATAAATATGTCAGACAATTAGACAGTAACCCTGCATGAAATCAATTGTAAACTAATAAGACATTTCAATAAAATAAGGTTAATTACATTTTTATTTTGTTTTGTTTTTATTTTGATACAGTGATGAGACTTTCACACTTGTCTGTATATATATATATGTATATACACACATATATACACACACACACACACACACACACAAACACACACATATATATTTTGTTTTTGTTTATATATATATATATTTTTTTATTGTTATATAAATAAGGAAATAAGGTAATCCAGCGAGAGCCGGAAACACTAAACACCGTGGTGAGTCTTTGTCTTTAGGACCACACGCTGTGTCCATATCGCGGCTACAGCGTAATTGATACAGGCTCATGCTGTTGAGCTTAAACAGGCCATCATGGCTTTCCACTCAGATCTCAAAGCTGTAGGGCTCCAAGAACAGAGTGCTTGTATCTGCTTCACACACTCACGGGGCACGGCTCAGTGGCTGTTAGTAAGATCACAATCCAGAGGCACATTGGTTAGGCTAATGCTATGGATGTCTTTATATTTTAATACAATTGTGAGGGCAGTGGACTTAACTGCTTTATATTTTTTAGCTCTCAATATGTAATTATGTTTTCCATCATGATATCATTTTAAATGTACCAACAAATCTTTCTCTTCAGACAACATTCTCAATTTAGCCATGCGTGGACCCAGCACAAAGACTTCAGCATGGCCCTAATGTGTTTCTTAAGGGGTTAAACCAATCTGTAATATTGAGTCACCCACTGTAAGGGGAGATTTGTAAAGTCATGCTGCGCTCTGACTGTGTTCCTGCTTTGACAAAGGACTCCTCTCACTTGGCTCAGAAGCATTAAATCATGTCAGCGTTGGGTCTAGAGAAATGTGGGCCACACCTGAGTGCTCATGTCCTGTCCGGCCGCGCTGCAGCTCCGTAAAAACTACTGAAGATCCTGTGTGCGCTGGAGGAGGTTCCTTGCTTTTACACCTCCACCTGACATTCTGTGACATTTAGGAAGTCATTAAAGGTGTGAGAGCGCGGTGTGCCAACGCAGAGCTCCTCAGGCAGAGAAAGACCCTCCAAGCTGTCATCGTATAATGCCTTGTTGGACCGACTGATTACGCTGTCAGGAATATCATAACATTATATTATGCTCTCAGCGGCAGACATATTTACTGTGTTGACAAATCTCACATGATAGCAAGTGCCGTAAAGTGGTTTAGATAGCTGTGGGAATGTCGCGGTGGGATTGGGCCTCATGGTCAGTGCAGATATGAGGATGCGCTGGCATTATCTGATGAGTGCGGAGGATTCCAGCTCCGTTTGATAATGACACACAAATACGGAAGGACTGCATGAGATAAGAGTCACTTTATGAGCATTTTCCTTTCCACCAACAAACGACCATTGAAGTGTGTCCAAAACTGGCTGCTGCTGGGCCCCTATTTGTCCATTTCTGGCATCCATCTCCATAACTGCCCGGCTGTAAAAAAGTCCTACCATCCTACATGAAGGGCCAAGGCTGTCTTTACTGCGCTGACTGTTTGTACAGGGGAAGTCCCTGTTCTGAAGTGGCGATTAGCCTTGCGTAAAAAGAGGAGCCTCCAGGTTCAAAGCCCTGCCTGCACCAAGAAGCTGTTCTGTTTGTTCACCAAACAGACATCAAGAGAATTACAGAACTTTTGCTCACACCTAATCTTGCAGTGCGAGCTGGATTATTGCAAGGTTTAAATTTTCAAACTCACGAGAATCTATCTTGAATGGCTCCTGGGGGATTGGTTTGAGTCGACACAACTTTTGGTGCGAAGCAGAAAATGTATTTTCTGAATTTCTTGATATAACAGCGTTAAACCTTTTAGCGCTGTAATGTCAGTCTGGCTAAAAGCAACGTTAATTCACACCTGCATAAGAAAAAAAGAAAAAAATTGGCAATCATGGAAAAATATCTCACATTTGACCAGGGGACACTACAGATTCAAGTCAATAGTGCTTCAATAGAGGACGCATGTGTCGACTCTCTAAGTATTGTAAAAGTTATGTACAGAGTGCCTCCTTCATGCCTCCTGTCAAACTGAAAACTTTAAAGCTATATCTACTGGAGGTTAAAGTTAAGGACACTTGCACACAAAGCCCACTGACATTATGGCATCTCTCTACGTGTGCATGCCATGTCCCTAAGTGGCCAGGTCACCATATGCCGTGACCCTGTCTGTCCCTGATTTTATAATGCTCTGTTCCTGTCAAGGTTGTGTAGTGTGCTTGCAATATATACGCACGCACTACACAACCTAAATCTGAAAGGAAAATCATTTGACATTCTCAGTTCATTACCATTTTAGGTTTTACAATAAATATCTTTACAGAGAGGAACATTAACAAATGGAACATTCTCATATGAAGTTCTCCTTTGGCTGTAGCAATGCTTTTGATTAATAATTCAATCACTCCTTTAAATAATTTACCAAAAGGTTATAGTTTAATGCTATGCAAAAATGAACTTTCCTGTCTCTGAGTTATCTATATGGTGAATTTTTCAACCCTCTTTGAACTTTGTGGATTACACCCTGATTTTATTTGCAAGGGCTTTCATTCATTGAACTTTTCAGCACGAAACAGGTACACTGACCTCATCTTTGTCTGGTTTGAAGGTAAAACTAACCCCACAGACAGTGCCATGTAATCAGCTTACGCTCAGGAGTAAGGGGGGCTCCTTCTGGCCCCCCGCTCTTGCTACTTAGTACTCTATGGTGTCTGTGACATTGTGACTTGGCAATTAACTTTAACTTATGTCCACTGATTATACCAAAGTAGCTTAGCCCAGCAAGGGTCAAAGGATGAGCCAGACTTTAGGAATGAGACAAAACAGGTCACTCATCATTGGACATAATCATGTAACGGCTAATTTAGTCTTTGCATTGGGTAAATAAATAGGCATTATTTTTCCACAGTTGAAAATAGTATTTGTAATATATAACTACTTCTACCCATAACTTTGATGTAGATTGTTGAAGCTAAAACTAATTTTGTTTTTATTGGGATAATTAAAATGTTTGTCTGTAACCCAAGAACTGGCCTTATAATATTTATATTATAATGTTTATTTTATTACCTATTTACATTAGGCCTTTGTATATGGTTTTCCCGCAAAATTTTAATTGCTAATTGAAATAATAACAAACAACGGATACATTTTCAGAGTAGGTCAGCTTAATACCACAATTGGTTTTAGCAAAAAAAAAAAAACATGACAAAACTCTTGTCTTTGCTGTGTTACTTCCTCCACTGTCTTCCCTCACAGCGCGCTCCTCCATCATCCCCTTGTTTGCCTCTTGTTTTTTAATTTATGACAAGCTCCACATGCAAAATATGACAACCTCCAGGGTGCAATTTGAGCTTCTGCGAACAATCAACAAATGTTTGCCTCTCCCTTGGAACAGTGCTTAGTAGAAGTGATAAAAGCTTTTTTTAGAGAAACAATGGCACAGCGATGCTACAATAAACGACTTCCTGTTGTGCTGCACCATCACAGTACTTTACCAACGCACTGAAGACGAGATGGAGAGAGTCTCATAAGATGGCACAAAGCGGAGCAAAAGGACACTTAAAACAGACTGTGTATTGACTTTGCAGGGAGCTTGTGTGCGAGAGATGCATGTGTTCTAAGCAGAGGCATGTCTTTAGCCTTTTACACAGGCCTGTCCCAGCAGCCCCCGCCATTTAGCACTCGACCCCAAACAACTCAAATGGCTTTTGTAGAATGTCTCAAGGGTAAAAATACTTCAGAGGCAAACACTCTCCAGACACCAAACACTGCTTTGTTTCTCATCCAGCCACAACTGACTAGTATAGATTATTTATAATTTGTATGTTTTACAAAGTAAGTTTAAGAAAGGGGTAAGTAAGTCAGCGCTTTTATTGACCAATGGCCGTTTCATTGTCGCCCACTAAGCCAACTGCTGTTGTGATTTAGGGCATTACAAAAATAAATTGAATTGAAATGAATAAACAAACACATTTTTGAAAGCTAGTATACAAAAGCAGATATTACAATGGCCAAGAATCAACTAAAAATATTATTTTATTTAATATATAGCGATCAGGTTGATTGTGTCACTTTAATGCTGCAAAAAGGAATAATTAGGAATTGAAATGAATCTAACTAGTTCTGAGATCTTACAAACCCTTTGACATATTGCTAGTATTCACATGCATGGATTTGGGTGTGAGCGCAGCTTTAGAACAGCTTTTACAAAAGTGAAGAAGGGTGGGCCGCCAACGCTCAGTCAATCATAGCAACTCTGACGACTCTTAAAAAAAAGTATCCAAGTATATTTAAGGTTTTCTTGGACAGCATTGTCTGAACTCACATATAATTTGAACATTATTTTAGTTTAACTTATTCATACCTACAGCTATACCATTTCAAGCCTACTTAGAAAAAAGGTAAAGGCGTGATATCTTATACCGTCATCTCATCTCATCTCCTTTCCCAAACATGTAGTGTCCCCGAATAGATTCCCAGATCCTTGAACTAGAATCCGTCAGAGAGTTTCACTAGGCTTTAATATTAGGGGCCCCTGAATCACACACTGCCCGATATAGGCCACGGTGACTTGGAGATGTCCTTTGGACTAAAGAGGATTGATAGATGACTCTTAAGATCAGAGTTATCTGTATGCGCCTGTTTGGACTGGGAGTCCTTGACATAAGGCTCTAAAACAGAAAATCACATGAACTTTAAAAGGTAAGAAAGAATCTATCTTTGTAACTTAAATCACATCCAGACATAAATGTAGTAATGGTAATAAGAGCAGAGCTGTCCCACCAGGAGGCTGTCTACAGTCAGTGTTTCATTAAAATGCTGGCCACTGCCTCTCACATCTCTGTGTGCATGTAAATAGTTAATGGGCAGCTCGCACTGTAAGTCCAGGGGCCGGAGGAAGGCGATTGGAGGTCTTCAAAAGTTTCTTCTTTAGTTCAGAAAAAGTGACTTTACATTCCTGCAAAATTCATGATGTGTTTAGAAACCCTACACCCTGCCTCAGCTTTGAAGTTAAAGCAATGTAGATTTTATCCTTTTCTCCAAAAGACTCTGGTCCATCTGAGTCAGTAAATGAGCACTTATAAATGTGGTCTTAACTTCTAAGAAAACATCCAGATTCTCCGTCATGTGGAGTGTGAGTGGTTTGGAAATACATATTGGATTGATGAGATGATTATTTCTATTTTCTCTGTTTTTGCAAAATATGTAATGGTGGGAAATGTTGTCAATGTTTCAGAAACGGAATCTTGCCTATGGGGATAAGATTTGACTGATACTGTGTCATTTCCAGGTTTAACACACACCCTTTGCCTGCTTTTAACCCTATAGCTATGTAGCCTCTGTCTCCATGCATCTATCTCCTCCCCCTCCGCCCCTCCCTCTCTCTTGGATAGCTCAAAGTTACTGATACACAGTTTGCCAAGCCAGATGGTCAGCCGCACGGTCAATGCATGTAACACTTGGTTTCAACACTCCTCTAACAAACCCTCCTCTCTGCTCCAGATGGCATGCCTCGCCTGGTTCTGGTGCCACAGGGGGACCACCACCATATCGATGTGACTCAACTCCCCGGGGCGACCATCAGCCTGCACAAGTGTTTGGGTAAAAATACAGTACGTGCACTCGTCCTTTAACTAGCCCCCTTTTCCTATGGTGGCTTCAACCAGAAATGTGTCCTTTGGACATTTCAGTCTTTGCAGACTCGATATGGAATTGTTTCTCTAAACAGGCATCCCACTTTGCCACAAGGGGAAAAGAAGTCTGTGAAGACTCTTTGACCACATATACTGTATTTCTCATTTTGAGCACCTTCCCTGACCAATTTTCTCATTCAAATTGCATACATTAGTTGACAATTGTTCTGGATGGAGTGTCAATCAGTGGGGATGAGCTGTAAGTGTAATACTGTAATATTTGTGCTTAAGAGCTTTGTGATTCAACAGTCACATTTTACTCTTTGTTTTCACCGTTTTTGTTGATTGAGAATAGTCTTTTTCCATCTTCCACTGTTTTGATTTGTTTTCCTAATGTTTTTCTGTATATTCTCATTTCACGCACACACATGCACACATTGCCATATCCATGTATCAAAATGTCAGAATTGAAAACATCATAATCACTGCAATTCTGCGTCTGAACACTATTGAGCAGTGTTTCCGCTGATCACCCGGGTAAATTAAAAAGCACTTGTGAATAATGCCCTAGTCTAGTTAAATTAATGCCTCAATTAGATTGGGAACATTAAAGGTAGTAATGATAGCTTTCCTCTGCATTATAATTTAAGGGCTGCGTGCATGTCTTTGTGGTGGATATCTTAGAGCAGATTAATGAGGGAGGATATGGAGATGGTTACAGCGCTGAGAGCCAGGCCCCACTGTGTATCGGCCTCACTCTTACACTACTAATGGTGTGAGGAGCACACGTTTATCAATCATTTCTGTAACGTGCAGACTGTGTCTTTGTGATATTAGCAAAGAGGTGCAATACACTATTTTACTGACTGAAACAGCACTTAGGATGACAACTTGAGACAGTTTCTAAAACACACACACTCACATTACAACAGCATGCACTCTAATTTTGATATTGAGGCATTCATTCATTCATTCATTCATTTTCTACCGCTTATTCCCGTTAGGGGTCGCGGGTGACTGGAGCCTATCCCAGTGACTTTGGGCCTTAGGCGGGGTACACCCTGGACAGTGGCCAACTCGTCGCAGGGCTGACACAGAGACAGAGACAAGGACAGACAACCATTCACTCTCACATTCATTCACTAGGGACAATTTAGAGTTGTCAGTTAACCTACACAGTCATGTCTTTGGACGGTGGGAGGAAGCCGGAGAACCCGGAGAGAACCCACGGTAACACGGGGAGGACATGCAGACTCCACCCAGAGAGATCGTGTGATGTTAGGGTGGTTCGGAATTCGAAACCATGATGTTGGGGTGGTCTGGGATATTGAGGCATATCTTACAAAAATAAAAAAACACATCCATCATGTTTGGAGGTTAAAAAAAGCATTTAGCCATTTTATTGTTGTTTCCCTTTATTGCTTTCCCTAAATAAATGTATTCTAACCCTAAAAAGCCTTATCATCTATATGTCATGGCATTACATTAACCCCTCTGAATTTTTATTATTAATATTTATTTTCTTTATTTGAGATGTTAAAGGTGGGTCAATTGCTAAATTCTCATGAACATTGTTTCATTAAACTGCTTTCCACCTGTGGCCAATCGAGCCAACTGTTGTTGTGATTTTGGACGCTACAAAAATAAATTGATTTGATTTAAATATTTAAGCTTTGAGTTGGGAAATAACATTAGGACACAATGAGTTTTAAAACTTTCTCCTACTTGAGCATTGTGGACTTGAAGTTAGTATTTTTTGTTTGACTGTTTTTTTGTTATTCCATTTGAATAATGTTATAATAACTCAATGCTTCTTTTAAATTCTCAACTGTGCTCAAATACAAAAAATAAAATAAATAATTGTGAGAACTGCCAGTCTTAAGTGGGCATCTGGCAAGGACACAGCAGGAGCATCACCTCTGAGTTTGTTCATGGCTCCACCTGAGCGCTGGGGTGGGGCTGTAACGATCGCTGCATGTAAGTGATCCATCCCTAATCGATCCCCACTGTCAGCATGGACTAGACACTCACCTCTGCCTCTTATCTTTATCTGTAAGGAAGCCTGCCGCGCTCGCACCACTGACCACAGCCTAACCCAGCTGCTCAGGCCGGTCACAACTCAATGGAGCACATATGAGTCACCTCGTGTCATCACGCAGGTCTGAAGCTGACCTTTCCCTCAATATTAGCAGCCCTGAGGCACTCTCACTTCACAACAAGAAGCCTCTGTGTTCTGTGCAGACTTTGTATGTTCTCCCCGAGTTACTCTGGATGCTCTGTTTTTTCCATCAACACAAAACATGCACGACAGGCAAAATCCTCCATCTAAGTACTCCTGTCCAAGCCATGCTCAAGATGGGTTCTCGTCGCCGCCCTGCAGCTGCCCACTGCTGCCCGACAAGTGTCCCATGCAGCACTGAAGGATGGGTCGAATGTTACGGACATCTTTCCCTAAACAAAGCATCTAACCTAAATTAGTCATTTTGTAGTTAATTAAATGGAAATGTACAATATATGCTATGCACAAGGCATTGTTTACATGCTAACGTTTGTCAGCTTCACCCTGACTGTAAACTCTGCTCTTGTCTCTGAAAGTTGAACATCAACTTCAACTTTATTATTGTCCCAAAGGGAAATTGATTTGCTACAAGTGATTAAAAAGATACAACACACATGCAATATAATACAATAATAAGCAGGTCACATATTAAACTCATCTTAAACTCATGCCTGAAGATGCAGAAATATGTTCCTTTTAGGCAACAATGCTTCATTAGCTATAAAAGAGCATTCATCCGTTTATAGCTTCAGAGATAAAGGCTGTTCTGGCTCGCTAGGTTCTGATCTGAGGCATTCTGAGCCGTCATCCAAAAGCGAGAAGGTTAAACTCCTCAAAGAGAGGGCAGTCAGGGCTTTCCATTTTTTGTTGGGCCTTACAAATCACTTTTTGGCTGTATATGTCATGCAGCTGAGACTGCATAGTTTTGCCCACCTCCTGCCCAGACAATTTCTACAGGACACAGAAAGGGCACCAATCCAACATACAAAACAAAATGTAAGAACTGATTCGATAAATCTCTGATAAAATATGGTCATAAGGACATTACTAACATTAAATAATGTCTGACTCAGCCGATTTGTTGTATGGTGTTCCTCAGGGTTCTGTTTTTGGTCCTGTCCTATTTCTGCTTTATATTTTCCCTTTGGGAAAGATCATCAACGAGTTTAGTGATGTCTCTTATTTGCTGACTATTTATCTTTTAAACATTCTCAGGTCCAAAAGTTGAACTCCTTAGTCAATTGCTTAGTGCAAATAAAACAGTGGTTAAGTAACAACTCTCTGCAGCTTAACGCAGAAAACACAGGCGCACTGATTTTTGCCTCTGATGACTCTATTCCAAGGATAAATCAGTATGTGGGGGCCTAGGCAAGGTTGCTAAACCTGGTCCCCCAGGCGGTTCACTTGGACCGCTTCTGTTATTGACAGACTGCGTTTCTGTGCAGGGGTCCAGGCTCGTGGGGGGTCCTCTACGTGAGCAGCTGACGTCACCCAAAAATGACTATGTTTTCTTCAAAAATAAAATCTACATCGCACCTGAATTACATGTTTATGATGCTGTAAGACATGGATAAAGTTTGCGTAAACAGGACACAGCTTTTGGTTTTTTTGTCAGCTTCTTTCGTCAGCTTCTGCTTTTATTTCCCTTTTATGTACCTCTATCCACGTTTTAACATGTCTATATGAAATGCGTTGGGTTTGGATAGAGTTGGCTGCCGTATATACTGAAGAAAGTATGACTTTGGGTCTAAATGCGAGTGCCATGCATCATAAACATGGAAACAGTTGATGCTAACATGTGCTAACGTTTTGCTAACTCTGCCGACTCAACAAACAAAGTTATCGTCTCTGGAAATATGCCGGTTTTCACAACATCAAGTCAGCATTTGGTGAGGAATGATTATTTTGACTTTATATCTACTTTTTGCCAATTCATTCTCAGCTGAGTCTGCGTTCTCTTTTGTTCTCTCTCGTCCAATCATAAACCAGTGCGTGCTAAAGCGAACCCTTTGGAGCTAGTACCTCTCGCGGCCCCCTTCAGACCCCTCAAACGGGGTGGTACGGTTCACTTTTGTTCAGTGGAAACATCTCGGACCATCCTGCACTGTGCCGTACTGCGCTAATGGAAACATGACTTTATAAACCTCAGTGTTATCTTTGATAAAGACATGTCTTTAGAGCATCACTCTAAACAGTTGACAAGAAACCGTTTTTTTCAGTTGAGGAAAATCTCTAAACTCAGAAAAATTGTGTCACAAAAAGATCTGGAACTTATAGTTCATGTCTTTGTGTCCTTGTGTTTAGACTATTATAATAGTTTGTTTTCATGTCTAAACAATAAGGAGCTATCTCGTCTGCTGCTGGTTTAGAACTCTGCAGCGAGGATCTTGACCTGCACAAACAGATGGGTCACATTTCCCTTGTTCTTAAATCTCTTCATTGGCTGCCCGTCTCTTATCGGATACATTTAAAACTTTTGGTACTGACTTTCAGAGCCCTGCATGGTCAGGCCCCTTCTTAAATCAGCGATCTGATCCAACCCTACTCTTCCTCTCGCACTCTGAGGTCTGTGGAAACTGCTGATGGTTCTTTGCACTCATTTTCGAACCAGAGGAGACCGATCCTTTCAGTCTGTTGCTCCCAGACTTTGGAACGATCTTCCTGTGCTCATTAGACTCAAAACTGCCTTTTTTCTGATTTTACTGGCATATTGTTGTATGTATTGCCTATTGTAAATGTTTTATTTTCAGTATTTTAACTCTTGATGTGAAGCACTTTCTGACTTCATTGTCTGTGAAAGGTGCTATTCCAATAAACTTTGCTTGCTTGCTTGATTAAAAAAGAACATTTTCCTTAGAAAGAACAGTCTTCGTTGCACTTTCTTGCACATTGCATCAGTGTTTTGTTTAAACCGTAGCCCATTGTCAATGAATGTTCCCAAGTAGTTATACTGAGAGACAATTTCAACCTCCTTTCCCTGGATTACTGAGTGGGTGCGACTAGGAGGTGAAGTACGTAAGTCTATCAGCATATCCTTAGTCTTGGACACATTAATTGACCATTTAAATACGGTAGATCACACCATTCAGTAAAATCATCCACTACAGCAGTGGTTCCCAACCTTTTTTTGTTCCGTGTACCCCTAGGCTTTGTCTCACACTCAGAGTACCCCTTAACTTGAGTTTCAGGCAAATAAATGAGTTTAGTAGTTACATATTGTCAATTATTACTAATATATTTTGTTTTAATCATAGTTATGATCCAAACCACAAAGTGTGACAACCAACCCTGGTCTCCCCTATAACACCTAATCAAGGTTTAGCATCTTTGTTGTTGTGTTGATCTCCTCTGGATGTATAAAGAAAATACTCTTTCAGTGGATGAATTAACTGGTATGTGAGGAAGAGTACATGACACACAGGACATTATATATTATAGTACACGTTTCCTTACAAATGAAGACTGTAATTTATTTAAAATTATAATTACCCCTTGTGTCCTTTATAAAGTGTCCCTTAATGACCATAGCCTAACGCAGGTCAGGGCTGGGTCACCACTCAGCTCTGGAGTTGGCTTTAACTTTCACAAAATGAACAACAGCGGGATATGGACTGACTTATATTGCATTAATAGGTTAAATCTATGGTGACCCTATTTTTGGTGGTGCTGTGTGATAATTGGAAGTCCTGCACAACATGGGGGATTACCATGTTTATCCTCTCATAATCCCCATAAACATTAAGAAGCAACCAGCCACATGCTGATTAGCTCTCAGGCAGGAGCAATCAATCACAGAGAGATAAATGGAACCTGGCTCTGTCCCACTGATGGGAGGGGCACGACTAATGTTGCTGTCATTGACTTGCTGTGACATCTAATAGCACTTTCAAATACAATGAACAGACACAATGGTGTTGCCAAATCAAAAATGTGACAATACATTTGGATCCAATATTTCTCTTTGATGATAGGACTTTTTAATGAATCCAAAAACCTGTACATTCTTCTTCTAAGTTGAAGTTGACAATCATGAGTGTAAACATTTATCGCAGCCCTCAGGCCTGTGGTGGGAATGGCCCCTTTGGCAGACTGAAGGGTATTTGCCAGGCTGCAGATTTGCCCATTCATACTGGGAATGGGCAGAACCCCTCAAGCAGAACACATTCAGATGGCTCATCTTAAAGACTTCATGTTTGCAAATGACTTGCAGCCCCCTCCACCTGCTCTCGATAAAGAGACTTGTTGAAACTCAGACAAGCGCGGCTACAGCAGCTGCCGGCTGTGGGGGACAGGTTAGTGTGAGATGGAGAGAGGAGGAGGCAGACACTCTTTCCTTGTCCGTGCCACGCCATGATAAGGAGACACAAGAGCTTGTTTACATGCAGCAATAGGAAAACAAATTGAAAATTCCTGCCGGGACGGAGATGCATATCAAAACAGGATTATTTTAGAAATAATCGCCCATACCACAAACTGTCACTAGCTAATCTCCACGTAATTCAAATTACTTTCCATGTTTACATCGCTATTACTGCATGGGCAGAGCCAGGGACTCTATGGGAACCTATTTGCACGAGAGTGGCAATAAAAACAGATAAAATAAACTTTCCATAAATATTCCAGAGCAGAGAGAATGCTCAGGTCCTGCTGCTGCAGTAGAGAATGAATAGAGGGAGCGGGTGGAATAATGGAGACTGGCAGCAGACAGATTTAAATCCTGGTATTTTTATTTGAACAGGGAAAAGATAAATTGGACCAGGAGGCAGGGCCAGTGAAGCTATCACTGACCTCCACCTGGCTGGGCCATTTCAGGCCAGCCCAGATCGGACCAGGCAAATTTGGACTTGGCTCGGAAGAAGCGAAGTGCATTAAGTTTGAATCCTGTCAGAGGCAGAGGCGTCTCTTGTCTCTGGATCAGGTTGCTGCTGTTTATCACTTCTAGCTGCGCTGGCACTGAGGGCAGACACTCTATCCCTTATCCAGAGCTGTCAGTCAGCACAGCAGCCCGCTCACACATCCTGCAGCGGCCCGGGTCTCCACTCTTCAGCTCCCTCAGAACTAAACACACGCTTATTGCCCCATATCCACCCGATCAATGGGGCTTGTCCTTAAGTGAGAACGGAAGTGAAGACCTGAACCAATGGGTTTCATGTATCATCAACTTTGCCACATAATTACCCCACACAAATTTACATGAATTAACTGGGATATTTATGGCAATGTTAACAAACGTTGTGGGGATCAAACCCTAACATAACCCTAATGTCTGGTTGTATTATATGCATTTTTGTTTCCTTCTATTCTTCCTACTTGGCTTTATGGGTCCCAGAAGAACAGACCGTTTGTTTTTTGTGGTGAAAACCACACAGTGTTTGAGAGACACAGTGGAGACATGTGGAAGACAGTTCTCAGACATGCTAGCTGCAGCATTAGTCACGTCAAAAGACATTAGCTTGTTTCTCTTTTCTTTCAATAATACTTTATTATTACTATTTCAGATATCCTCTGCAAAGATGTTGGTTTACAAGACAAACTTGAAACTGAAGTATAGCGTTTAGGGCAGCCCAAACAAACTGAAAGAGTCAACACAGCTCAGTTGATAATTCTCCGAGAGCAGACAGCGTGTGGGGCTGTGTGACTTTGCCCCTGTGTTCCCAGCCCTTGCCTGAGGCGCTGAATGGCTTTGCTCACTACAGAAGGTTTGTTAGGGACTGTCTGATAGGTTTAGAATCGGCCTTGTTCGATTATTTATTCTATAGCAACATCCCAGTTGTGTTTCTGATAACAATACTGGCAAAGCTCGTCCCTTTTGCTCAATTGATTTGTCTCGTATCCCCGTTTTCTCTTTTACCTCAGTACACTCCCACAGAGATGCACACACACAAGTTCACCTTCTCATCAACCTTTTTTTCCTCAAAGGTAAAGGGTTCCCACATATTTTAATTAGCTCTTATAATTCATGAGACAGAACTTAATGTTTGTTATGCACGACTCAAACAAGTCCATTCATCATAGCGTTATTTGACCATGTTTAAAAGTGGGGGCTTAGCTGTTTTGAATCTCTATAAGTCTTGTTAATGTGGTCTTGGTTTTAATTAAAGCGGGTAGGTGAACTTTTTTTGATATGCCTAAATAGTTATTGTAATGTCATTTTTTACTCTTAATAAAATTATGTGTGTGTGTTGTATTTCAAGGTTATAAGTACGTCGTCACACTCCCTTTTCCCATCCGGAGATGATACTTCCAGGACCCCAGTGTTGAGTGCGATGGGTTGGCTATATGGGCAGAGGGGGAGTCGGTGTGTCGGTATGTACTAAGGGACACATTAAGCTTTTAACTATGTTATGACATTGTTCTCTCATCAGAAACATATCTGGAGTTGTAGTTAGCTACTTCACGCTAGTTTGATGAATACTGTTTAGAAAGTCCTCTCCCGTCAAAACACTTTCCAGGTTATGACATCAGAGAGCTCTGAGATCTTTTTAAATCCACAAATCATCACCAGACTCGTTCTGAGCATTTCTGTCTCAAGTCGGGGTCAGGCTAGCATTTGTTTATCTCACATATGTAACTCATTTTGCAGCCAGTAGATGGAGGCAAAAGACAATTCCTGGCGTTAAGATTAGGGAAAACGTGAGATTGACATTAAGTAATTTTGTTTTTTGCAACAACAACAACTTCTAAAACATGAGATGCCAATGTAAATGTTCTCAATAGCATGTTTAAAGGTCAATAATAATACAAATAATGCATGTGTCCTTTAAGTTTCGTGCACTCCACCACATACTGTACTTGTTTTTTACTTTTCTTTATTTGGCTCTTGTGCGCATTAGATCGTAGACATGAGGTGAAATTATCGTTATAAAAACTCCACATTTCTCAGCTAGCTTTGAGTTGTTAGTCCCCGCATCATCCCCCCATTCCCCCCTCCTCCTGTGTTCATTTGTAAAACATAAAAGTGCCGCAAGCTTCATTGACATGTTTGTACCGCACAGAGCAGGAGGCAAGACGGGCACAGGATCCAGAGATCACCCATGAGCGTTGTTTGTAAATGGCTTTAGTGAACTTACCAGTGTTGCTATGTTAGGACACTGTATGAACTGAACCATGGTGGAGCTTGTTTGTGGGCGTGCTCAGTGGCTACGAATGAAAGGAGACATTCAAATAGAAAACAGCTCTGAACAAATGAATGAAAGATGATGAGTGTACCGCAGATAGACTCCAGCAGCCATCAAAACCTTAAGTAGCTTTTTCTTAATGCGAATATAACCACAATACATTACAATGCAAATCCATACTGGAACATCAATTATATATAGCCTGGAGAAACCACTTCATCCTTTAATATCACGTCTCCTTATGAGCCTCTACTTACTTCCTGGATCTGTTTTTATCTGTTTAACTTCCTTCTCGTCTCTCTTTCCTTTTGACTATTGTGCTATCATTTACGATCTTCATGTTCAGAAAAGGACTCACTGCATGGTTTCTCTTTCTCTAATTTCTGCTCCATTTTGGCTGTAGTTCATTCAAATGACAAACAAACAAAAAGATGCTTCAATTCAGTGATCAATTTTATGACATGAAAGACAAGACAATTTGAGTAGTTGCGTGTTATAATAGTTTATTTGTATTCCGTCGTCTCATCTCAAAATTACATTTACACTGTATTCTGTAGTTTGTTTATCTGCTTTGGTGTTTAAAGCTGTGACTTCCTGTGACTGACAGTGGTGGTTTCAGTTAAGAAGGGTCAGAGTTGAGACAAACTTTCTCCGGTAAAGAGGACATGGTGGCACAGGTCAGACAAACCAAACAGGAAGGACCCTGACAGAGATATGGCTCTAGAGTGAACTGTGAAGACGAGGTTATAGGCAGATATGGATGCCTGCTCTCAACCAGGGCAGGAAGCAGCAGAAATAGATATGCTTCTTGCTGCGCTGCTGGGAAGATGCTGCTCTGTGATGTTACAGAGGAAATCAAACACACAACTGTAGACCAGGAATTACTCAGTCGAACAACCTCTGCTACTAAGTAATTAAGTAATGAGGAAAATAAATAACATAACTCAGCATAATGTTGTCTCATTCTTATGTATGGCAGATTATATATATATATATTAAAAAAAAAAAAAAGATAAATGGAAAGTAAACAGAATTTGGATTTGTTTTTAAAGGAGGCATTTTTCCCCAGTATTGAACAATAACATTAGTATAGACCATCTTTTTACATTTTGATCATTGTAAACTGGAAGGTTCATGTAAAATAGCTTTGACTTCCTGTTCAAAACTGCAGAACTGATAAGCCTCGCCTCTTCATTGAAACATTTCACCGCAACAAGCGGCAGATTGTCATTTACATGTTGTTATTTTTGAAACGTGGCTATATGACATTTTAGAACACAACATGTATTACTCTTAATTTATCAAAATCTATATCTAAGTACAGGGATGTGGGTAGGTGAAAACAGGAATTTTCTCAGCACTCGAGCCTGAGTTGCCGGACAATATAGGATTCCTCAAACATGCAGGAATCCATCAAAATACAACTTTAAGTAAACTAATGATAAGTGAAAACCATTGTAACAAGTTAATGTTGCACATGTCATCTTTAAATCAGTTAAATCTGGACAGATTCAAAAGGAGATAAATTAATGCATCATTAGGAAGACATATTATTATTATTGTTATATTATATTATATTATATTATATACTAACTATTTCTTTGGCACTTAGACCCCAGAAAGGAATGACGAGCGGAGGTGAGGTAGGTTGAAGCTTAAAGGTTATCTTTATCATCCCCAAGGGGAAATTTGTTTACAACAGCAGAACATCCACTCATACAACTCATTAAGAGTGAAAAGAAACAAAAACAATACAAAATTACAATGACTAGTTCAAAGTACGAATGGCAGTAGGAATAAGAGCGTTTCTGTATCTATTAGTTCTGGATTTGGGCACACTGTATTTGTAGCCAGACAGCAGCAGCTTGAACTCAGCCCAAAGAGCGTGGCTCGTGTCTAAGTAGGTCTGTTGGGCTCTTTTAAGGATCTGTGCCTCACAGATGTCCTGGAGGTCAGTAAATGTGACCAGCAAGCTTTCCACAGGAGTGCACAATGCAAGTGCTTCTTATTTATACTTATTGAACTCTTTCCCGGAGGGATAGACACTGGTGGTGATTTTAAAAAAAAAAGTGATCCCTGCAAAGGTGGAGCTGGGATGGAGGAGGGCTGTGTGATCTCAACAGCTGATCTGAGGAGGGAGAGTTTAAAACATGTTGGCTGAGCGCTGATAGGCTGCTGCCAGGCTGAGATGGGCATGGCTGGGCAGCTGCTTGATCATGTGGTGTTGATCGAGGACAGGCTGAGCAGGCAGTGCAGGTGAAGCTTGAGCAGGTGAGAAGAGGAGTCTTCCATTGTGAATGTTCTTTAAACATCCATTTCTCAGTCTGGATTAAGGAGAAATATTTCATGACACTTTCTTTCTTTTTTTAATGGTCATGTGTATTATTTTTTGCATCTTTAATTGTATGTGTTGATGCTGTCATCTTGTTTTGCTTTGCAAATGTAGAAACATTTGTTTATGGCCCTGCAAACACTTCTTCTGGTGCAATTCAATACAGCTCCTCTAGAGCTAATACATTTTTAGCATTGTCAAACAGAATAACTATAAATAAAACACCTCCCCATACTCGGCACCACACACATCTCTACAGTAACTCGATGCATTAGCGTTTAGTTTGAGGCAGCACCGTGCCTGGGTCACTGTGTACCTTCACAATAAATCCTCTTAATTCATTGTCGGGACAGTTTGCTGAAAACCAACATTCATTATGTAAGCTCTCGCAGTGTGTGTTGTTGGCGGGCGCTTCAGATCTTGTGTGAGTGTTTTTGTACAGAGCGACGCGGTGTAGGTGCAGCACAGCTTTCTGGTGACTTTTGAGGTGGTGAGAAGTGCTACTGTACTTGCAACACACCTCCTCTTTTCCTCTGTGCTTCTCAACCCCAGAGGAAGTGAGTGTGTACGAGCAGGTGCATGCACAGACCTATATGTAGAAGTATCGTAATAATCCAAAAGTCAGTCATAAAAAGCAGAGACGAGCATGTGGGAACTTCAGCGCGACCACTGTTACCACAAGCTTTGAGTGGGACCCCCGTGTCTCTGGAGAGAGTGTGAGCAGAGTGTGGCCGATACACAGATAAGGATATTAGAAAGAAACAAGGAGTGTACTTCATACAGCCGATGTTTCCAGTGTTATTTTAACTTGACCAACCAGTGCTCAAAACACACAGCAATACACAGCAAAAACTATGAGACAATAAACTAACCTTTTGTAAACTTTGTAAAATATCTCCCAAACGTTGACTACATTATAAAAGGAACTATAATTTGCAGTGATGTAGTTTGAAAAATCTAAAGATATTTGTCAAAATTCTAAAAAGTATATATTTTTATATTTCTAATGAAAATTTGAGCAGTATATAACATACATCAACATTTATAAATGACAGTTGGACACTGAAAAAGCACAAAATTTGTGTATTTCATATAAAAATAATTAATCTGACGACTTGATTGATTGATTGATTGAAATAGTTGAGTAATAGATCAAATACATACAAACATTAATTTGTATTTGAAGGTGCCTGCTCTTGAAACTGACAGAACAAAGTACCCACGGCAAACCTGTTAAAAGCTGTCTAGGGCGGTCAGTGTGAAGATGATGAAAAAACATGAATCATGCTTTACTGTCAGAGGCTGTGAAGACAACACTCAATCAAAGACACTGAAGGCATGCCACCACTGTCCCTCAAGTGGACTCACATGTCCAGTATGGACAGCTCATTTAGTCATCCACTCTTTATTGTTCTGTGTACTACATCTGCTTCAAACAGTGTATGTGTTGTGGTCAAGATATTCACAATAAGACATGCTAAAATAAATGTATTTTCAGGCCCTACAAACATTTTGCCAAATTCCCAGAAAACAGTACTCTGGTTCTTCCTTCATTTGTTGCCTTGTTCCCCAAGGAGCTGAGCATAGCCATTTCAACAAACACATATCTGTCTAAACACTGATACAGCTCATCCAGAGCTTCCTAAATCCTAAAACAAACAATAAAACTGTCAGCAACAGTTCATCATTAATATGTGTAAATTTCAGATTTTATCATTCACAGTTGCATTGAAGATTCCTTGCTTCTTTTTTCTTTCTCTGTATAGTTGGCTTCATTAAAGCATATTTGATCCATTGTGTGTTGTTCATTCACATGTGAATGCTAAAACTCTGCACTGATAAGAGTAGATGGTGACCCCACAGACATCCTGCTCCTGCTTTTCTAACCTCATCACAAAGGGTCAAGGCTCTAGAGACTCGCAGAATATTATGTCATTAGCCTTAAAACTGGCCTTGACCTAGCACTCATGGATAGTCTCCGACCATCAAAATCACTCCCTGCTGAACTCCCTCGAGTGCTGATGTTTGTCCCAATTTCATGTCACTTTTCCGAGAATCTTCTGCTGTTTTAAGTCCTTGAAATCATTGTCAGACACGTTCTGAGCATATCTACCATCTAAACACGTTCACTGCCACTGCTAACCTGACCGTAGACACAGTTTCTTAAAGTGATAACATAACTAAATTGTTTATAGCGCTTTTTTTTCCTTCCCCAAAACATGAGATGACAAATTTAAGGTACTCAAGAGCATGTTTAAAGGCTAATAACAGTATGAAAATGCATATTTTTTTTCCTTTAAATGCTTTATATGTGGTATGAAGCTTCTTTTACATGCACTATATCTCTGACCCAGAATCCCCTTTCATTTGACTTATCGCCTGATCATTTTGGAAACCGGGGAAACACTGATCCTCTCCTGGAAGCATCGATGCACAAAACAAGAGTACCCAGGCCACGCAAAGCCTCCACAAACTCCTCCTTAAATGAAGTGTTGAATACTTGAAGGCCACAAGAGCTGAGCCAAGAGCCCAGAACAGACTCCCTGGATCAGGCTAAAGTTACAGCCGCTCTGGGCTGGGCCTGCACTCATGCAGAGAGGAATGACACGAGCCTCCAGAAGGACCGCAGGATACATTCTTGGGTTTGGTTTTAATGAGTGTACCAGGTTGGGGTTTAGCTGGAATGCTGTTGACTGACCAACTGAGTGGAGGGCTCTTCTGGTTTGGAATACTCTCTAATTAGCAAGGTGCTTGGATGATATGTCACAGGTACTGTTTGTATACACACTTGTGGCAAATTAACGGCAAATAAAACTGCAATGCATATTTAGAAGGTAAATTTAAGTAATATAGGATTTGGTTTATGGAAGTGGCCAGTGGCTGAGTGAGTGACCTCCTCCTGTCTTACTGTGACTTCTTTCATCCAAACAAACTGCACGGCACTTATTTACTGTAAAACTGTCTCTATTTTTAATATATGTCCATGTCTCAAAGCTCAGCTTGTGCATGGTGTAACATTTAAGGCTTAACGATTGTGGTACATGCTCAAACCACCAGCAGCCCCAATTACTAATACTCATGTGCACATTTATTTAAAGGATTTCTTTGGCCAATAGGTTTTATGGGACAAGATAGTTCACGAAATGGGAATGAGACTGGGGAGGGACATGTGGCAAATTGTCAGAGCCTAATTTGAACCTATATGACAGAAGTGTGTGCTCAACCACCGATTGGCTCCTTGTGCATATTTCAATACTTCAAAGGTCATAATAAAAATAAACAATTTCACAGGAGTTTACCCCACCATCCCTAACCCTATGATAGTATTTATATCATTATATCATCATCAATATCATTAGATGGTGATACAAATAAACATACAAACATTACAACGTTTTGTAAAGTAAACATATAAAGAGATAGTTTGAAAAATACATACACGGGTACATTCAATATGAGCAATACTTATTAAAATCTTTCTGAAACACACAAGCTTCATAAAATAGAGGCTTGTTGGAGAGGAAATCAGTAAAAAACACTTTCAGCCTGTGCCTGGCAGTTTATATGATCGATACAAATCTCACCAAATGGCCTATTATAAAATTGTCAGAAGTTGCAAATGATCCCTAAAGACAAAAATCTGCTCTGAAAAGGAAAACAAACATGCACACACACACACACACACACACACACACACACACACACACACACACACACACACACACACACACACACACACACACACACACACACACACACACACACACACACAATCACAGGTCCACAACTTTTACAGCCCCTCCTGCTGTCCTCTCTCCATTCTCACAGCTAATTTCTGATTGGCTGAGCAATCACAAATATTATTACTGACATCAGCTTGAAAAGGGGCAGAAAGTGAACTTAATAAAATGTGCTTTTCTTAAGCAAATTACTTTTTCCTTAAAAAAAAAAAAATAAATAAATAAATAAAACTTGGCAGGCGCATTCCCAAGTCAACATGCATTTGAGTGGCGCACATGCACACTCCCACACACACTGCTGCTTAAAGCTGACCTAAGGCAATGCTTTTGCTTCAATAATGCAAACAAACATCTTTATTGCTTTATTTGGTGGATGGCATGATTTATGAGAAAAAGTTCCAATCAGCAGTATTTCTATAGCTGTATACCAGGGGACAGAGAAAAGGCTGACTGTGGGAGAGAGAAGGGAGACATTGGAGCCGCTACCTGAAATACATCTTTGGCACGCTGCCCCTAGTGGTGACAATGAGAACGAACAACAGACTTCACAGTTTGTTTAACCTGTTTGTACATATTTTTGTTATAATCCATGTTTAAAAACTAGGGCTATATATGTAAAGGTATGCATTTATAAAATTAACTGTGAGATATTCTGTGATTATAAGAACCACATTGTATTTCAACTGGCAAAGCTTAAAAAGAGAAACAGAAGTTGGAAGCAATACAAGGAAGGTAAAGTGCTGTGCTAGCATTTTAACCACAAAGTCTTTTTTAATGCATATGCATCTTCTCCTATTCCTCTTAACAAAAGGGTGCAACTTGAGCGAATATTTTCCAATATATTTTCTCAACTAACTTTTGAGATGAAAAAAAAAGAAAAAGAACTGCAGTTGGATTGCCAGCAGAAGTGTGTAACCAGTGGATGCTCTCTCCAGCGCTCGCGGTGACAGTCGCTAACGGTAGATATCACACAGACTAACTAATGAGCATTAGCATTAGCTCTTAGAGTCTAACAGGTAAAAACAGACGGAAGGAACCTCCTGAGGATATGTCTATCTTTTAAAATCCCCCTTTTTTCTCGATCCTTTATTTTTCCCCTACAGACCATTAGCCAGTGAATCCCTCCCACCCTTTTTCTTTCTTTCAGCACACTGCAATTAGCGTTCTCATTGAATATTGAAGGTATGAAGAAGAATGGGGCTTTTTAGCCGTTTCTCTTCCGCTAAGACCAGAGCTGCGCTGAGGGATTGCTGAAGGCTTCGGCTAAATCAGGATCCTGAGCTACAGCAGAAGCACTTAGAGCCAAACAATCACTGATCATTTATTTAGTCAGTCTTATTTATTCTTTCTTGTCTGCTGTAGCTTATGGCAGTGATAATTTCACTTAGTACAGTATTATTCTCTTGGGGTTCTGTTTTCTTGTAGTAATGGAACTCAGCACACACCAATTTAGTTCAGTTAGTTTTCTAATCTTTTGTAATATCAGAGAGGTGATTCTACAGTCTAGTAAATAATGTTGACACAAGATTTCCCCAAGTGAAGATAGATAAAATCATTTGACCTGGATTCAGCCTGGACTGGACAGCAGTGTCCACACATCCACACTCACAGGCGATTTTGTTTTCTAGACCCTGCTTTCACACAAACAAGACATCACTTCTCACACATACTACATTACAACATTTATTTGCCTGCAGGCTTACTCCGTATGAAGCTCAAATTGCAACTATAAATACATTTACAGTCTTAAAAGGACTCAGTATCACGTCTGGTATGAAGCACAACTTGAAGCAGTTGGTTGTGAGGCAGATTCTCAGCTTCATGTCCTAGATACTTTTATTGGTATATGCCGAAGACAGGAGGATCAACATTAATGAAACAGGCTTATATTTTATAGAGGTATTAGAATCAAGCTGGTTTCATTTGATTAAAAGTAAAACCAAATGAATGTTAGTTATAATAAACCCAATATTACATGCACTCAACCGCTGATAACGAATAAAAAACGTTTTGTGCTACCTGCTCTCTCCTACCACTTCCTTTTATATAGCAGTTCTCTGTGGCAAGTCATAATGCATAACATCAATGCACCGCACATAGACGGTGATGCAAATAGTGGAATCAGATGCACACAGTCATTTCCAGGAAGTCACGTATTTCTGCAGCGCTAGTGGTCGCAGGCCGCACACTTATCACTCTCATTTGTACAGATTTGATGGAGCTCCTTGTGACGAGCGCCAGTCGTTACACACCACTTCATTCGACCACACTCAAATAACCACAGCGGCAGTTCCACAGATGGAGAGCTGGTGCAGGGAGGGGGGGAAGGCAGGTTGTAGCCAGGACAGAGACGTGCTATAGGCTAAGGCCAGACCTCAGTGGGAGACAGGCTCCAGTCGGCCCTCGCAGGAGCATCAATGATTCATGCACTGGTCCAGAGCCGGGCAGAGCTTTGGTTGCCACCACTAGACCAGTCCAGGTCAGCAGTGAGGAGGCCAGTTAAGAGCAGAGCGACAGGAGACAAGTGTCTGTCACATAAGGACCCTTGTGGGACTTCTCAGCAGCTCAGAGGTCAGACTTTTCAGAAAAGTTTAGACAAAGTGCTGCTTTGTCTTGTTTAACATGTTGTCAAACTGAATGCATGAGCCACAATTCTGTTTCTTGAAATGCTATGTGCAATGTGTTTATACAGAACACAGCCATAATTGTCTAATCAGTAAATCAATTAAGATTCTGCTGAAGTATGCAGTGTTGGTAACAGTAATATCGTGTTCTTCCTTACAAGTTACTGCTTTTATATAAATAAATATCATCATATCACTGTTATCATCAAAGATTTTACATTTTTAGATTATAAATTGAAAGCAGTCTTGACTAAAGGTGAGCAATGTATCAAAATGTAAATAAGAGAATGTTGTCAAATATATAGTTTATAGTAAAAATGCTACAAAAAGAGTTTAACAAAAAAGAAAAGAAAAAAAGTTTCAATTAAGGGATTAAGGTGATACTTCTGCACTTATGTGATTAACCTCAACTAATACGTTTAAAGACAAAAAAAAAAAAAAGGATAATCATTTTTGTCATTTCGCCACCCCTAGTCCTGACTCCGGCTCCATGTCTACACTGCGATCAAAGTAGGTTTGCCTTCCCAAATTCACAGAAAACTCTGAGTTTGAGACTTTGAGACTCCACCTGAAGACACCAGCAGCAGCAGCAGCAGCAGCAGCAGCGCACTAACACGTGTTCAGTGTAGTACACAGACAGGTACAGGTTGTGATTACCCGCCGCAGTCCCTCCCTGTCATTGGGGCTTTAGCTTTGGTACAGGCGTATGTTTTAGGGGGAGGGGCTCTGTAAACACGGCTACACCGACCTTCATCTGCTCTGTACTTACTAGAGGTGAACCACTTGTGCTCAGATAAAAAAGGAAAATAAAAGATGCCAAAAATGCACACAATATTCTCAAGAATGAATTCAGTGGATGAACGCCACCGCTGGTTAAATTTCTCAGCCTTCCAGTAATGTACATATTTTCTCAGGTGCGTGTCCTGAAGGGTTGTCAGACCTGCAGCATCTGTGGCTGGCAGGCAGTGACTTAGATAGGCAAAGCATAGAGGAGGAGAAGAAGAGGAGGAAGAAGGAGAGAAAGTGCTGACTGGGACACCGACTCTCTCTCTCTCTGTGCCGCTAACACAGGAACCAATTAGCTGGGAGCCGGCTTCCGCTGCTGCCTCTTACAGGACGTACTCTGAGGGTCCCCTGGGCTGCTGCTGCTGCGGGCCGCTGTGCCACATATACTGTACACCGTAGACACTCTATAGGTAAGAAAGACACAGATAGTGGGCAGACACGCCAGACACCAGGAAGTGGCCTGGACTGAGCCGAGACTGAACAGACAAGACTGATAGACATCGAGTTAGTGAGGAAGGAGTGATGTGGCAGAGGACGCATAGGTCAATGTGAACAACTTGAGCATCCAAGGTGATGTTTTTGTATCAAATAACAAGTTAGGAAGATAGTAGTGAAACTCCACATTAGAACTTGAAGCTGTTATGACAGTTCAGTGAAATCTAACCAAACCTGTCGTAACTCTTGTTGAGATTACCAGTACAAGGGTTAGTTTTGTGGGCAATAATAAATAATAAAAACATGTACACATAATAGACTATGAAGCCATGTGACCTACACACTCCACCTCACTGTCCTGCTGCGAGAGGGCACCGGGTGACGCAGTCTTTTTATGACAATTATTGATCCTCTGGAGCACAGTAAAAACTATCCCCAGACAGACAACAGAAATAACTGTAACCATATAACAGCTTCCTGCCAGGGGAACAGATCCCACAGCGCGCCCACGTGACCTGCCTATTCCTGGAGCACAGACCCCTGCAGCCCCAGCCACTGACCATGCTCTCACACTCACAGAGGAGCGCACAAGGTTAGGAGGAGTACAGCGGGACGTGGACACTTCTTATAGCTGAAAAATGAGCGTTTTGTGCATTTGTGTTCACTCCGAGGCTTTCAGTGTGATTGTTATTGTGCGCCTCTCTCCCCTGCCATATGGTGCTTCTCACTTTTAATTATGATAATATCAAAGTCTTTGTCTTGTTTGGTCCATCTATGTAATAACAATTTCCTCAATGGAGCACTCATCGTTTCTTGTGGCACTGTCATTTTCAAACTTTGAAATATTATATGTAAAATTATTGGAACTTATTGAAAAGAAGGACAGGCTACAAGCTCTTTACAAATGTTTGATTCTTCACTATACAGTATTAACACAATATCTCTCCTCACTGCTATAAATGCAAAGCTGTACCACTCATTCATGCAGCCTCAGCTATGTGTTTTAGGATCATTAGAACAAACCACCTTCCTCACATGGCTGGGATTTGCATATTTTCCTCCAGCTGCCCTTCCTGACGCGATCCTGAGTACCGTATTTATCCTGTTTAGCGACAAGCACAAAGAGTGCAATGTTTTGTGATTGTATTTGAAGGCTGGATACTAATAATCAAACCATGGACTGAAATACACGTAGATCTATGTAAAGTTGATACAACAAGTGCTCTATAACTTTGCCCTAATAATGTTTTGAGAAATGTCAGAAGTCTGGAGGTATGAGTCCTCAGACATTAGCCCCATTCAGCCTGATATGAACACTGAACACTCTTTTCGATGTCTCTCCTCTTATGTGGTGCTCACAAGCCATCACTCTGATTTGTGGTCAGACTCCAGTCGAGTGCATTAACCACCCTGTTTCTTTTTCCACATAAACACTTAGCTCATAATACACAATGTCAAAAACAAACGGTCCCTTTGCAAACCTCAAACCAAGCACACAGAATATGTCGGAGCTCAATACTGCACAAGGAAATGTTTGTTATGGTTTGTTAAGGCCTTAAGGGGAAAGTGTGAACAGTGAAGTTTGATATTTATCACTTTATGGCAGCATTGCAGTGCATTGTATAGATGCCATTTTAATCCTTTTTAAGGTTGAAAGCAACAGTATTGTGGTGTTGGTGAAAACAATATTTCTTGAGCAGTCTTGGGCATCTACATGCTGTCCTAAAAGTAAGAAAGGATGTGTGTATTTATTGGGAGGATTTTGGGACCAGGCGCCCTGTTGTGTAAGTGTTGGCTCCTAAAGAATTGATTGAAAACTGTTTCAGTTATGTTTAAGTAGAATCTGAGCCAAAGGCCTTTCCTGCTGCCTCCTTTGTTGCAGGGCTGGGGGTGATATAACTTAGCAACATTTTGGGGGCTGCTTGAGGGCTCTGGTAACAAATTATCTCTTTAAATAATGCCTTTTGAAAGATATGTCTTGAAAATTGCAATGTAAGCAAGAATATCTAATTTGTCTGAATATTTAAAGATGTTTTGGGGGGAAATATCATGTGAGTGGATATGGACAAAATCATAGGAGTGGCTATAAGACAAGCTCAGATATAATATCAGATCAGATATAATATCAGATCTCCAATTTGGGTCCAACTCTGAATACTCAATTGCTCCAACTTGTAGCCTGGAGCCTGGAGACATGTGAGACAGGCAGGTGACATGCTGGTGGTCTGGTTATAATAACATCGAGAGTTCTGCTGTGCTCTGTTTATTGTTGACTAATAACACTTACAGCTCGCTGATAGAGATACTGACTCCACTGCGCATATTTTGACCCAAACCTATACATACACGTCGAAAATGACTTACTATGCAGGCCCCATCATAGGCAGAGAGCTATCGTATAAGCAATCAGAAGCAAAATGACTTCATATTGACACACATTTTGAAAAATGCTTCAGTTTATGATGATGAGAAAGTATTTCATTTTCTATTGCTGGGTTATGAAGATGGCCCTAGCTCTGCCTGAATGCTTTTATGAAAAACTAAAATCAAGAAAAATAAACAGTGAGTGACATGCCACTAATTTCAAAGTGCATTACACTTTTCCATGTTTGGTTTTTTTTTTTTTTTTTGGTATAAATATTTATATCAATCAATTGACAGTTTGTGAAGTAAAGCTGGACAAATAAACTTGAAAGTTACGATTCCACCTTCGTCAGAACACTTTGGATGCTTCTGACAAAGCTCATAAAGGTAATTGCATCATCTCTTACCTATTGTCTGGTATAGAAGAAACAACAAAATTATTTTAGTTAAGAAAACAACATGAATATTCTTAATTTACAGGATGTAGAGCTCTAGAGTTCTAAAACATTAGAACAAAATCTATGTCCGTGACCTCGATGCACAAAATTTTATTTAAAACGCAAGGACAATACAATACAATACGCGTAAGGAACACTGTCCGTCAGTTTATTTATTTAAAAATCACAGTACGTTTGTAAGACACTATTATGGAATTACTTCTGTGCGCGTCATTACAAACTTCACTAAAATTGTCAAACTGGGGAAATCTAGGGAAGAACTGAGCAAAATTGTATTTAAAAAAAAAGGAAATTCTATACATTTAGAGAAAATAGCACCATAACCCGCGATATGCACTTTAAAAGAATAACTGAACAAAGCTGGACTAAAAAACTAAAAACACAGATCCCATATTTCTATATATACAATGCATCTTTTTTACTTTGATACCGAAAGAATAATGCATGCTCTACACAATTGCAATTAAATAAACAATTAAAATGTTTTTTTACCTTTAATACTGTAACACTGACAGCAGAGCATTTCCTATTTGCAAACTAATTTTACTAGACTGATGAATGACTTTCCCATGGCTTTTTGTGCATGTGAATCGGCATGATAGAGCCACCAGATTTCCAGGAACAAAAACAAAAGGTGCTATTCTGCGAAAGTGCTGAGTCAGGAGAGTGTGTCCGACAATAGCCAGCCACAGTGGCATTACACTCTATGTCACTGACCCTAAAGGACCGCTGTTTCCTTTTTATAGACTCTCCTATTGTTGCTCGTACAGATATTTAGGGCCCATACGCACTGTAAAAACTAGCTTCCTGTTCTATCATAAAGATCATCTCTCATTCTCAAACCAGACCAGAGATTGACCTTAAAATACAGCGCGTTTCAAGTGCTAATCTGTAAAACATGAAAGAACAAGCTAAGTGTGTCTGTTTCATGAAAATGTAGCGGCAGTGTATTTATTAAACATTTTCAGTGGGAGCCAATTTCCTGTCAAGTGTCATTACAGTGGTTTTGCGCACACACATTTGCCTACAAAGTGCCACAATTAATTGGACTTCATTTCCGGGAGATAATTTCCAACTGTTAGGCAAGCTGTAAAAGCACATCACCACGCACATAATTACATAGGATGGCAGAGGCAGGCAGCAGAATTTATCTAGCAGCCCAAATATGAGCGTCTAAGTGGAAGTGCGCCGGAGTCTTTGAAGAGGCGCTCACGTCGGTGTGCTAACGCTTTCCAAATGAGTTAACGGTGAGAGGCAGCTTCATTTGAGCTCAGACACACTCAGTCGTGGCCTTCTGATGGATTCAAATGCTTAATGATGAATGTGTTATAAAGTCATTGTATTATACTGTTCAGGAAAGCTCGCGTGGACCTTCTGTTCTATTGTAACAGATAATAAAGCATTCAAATGATATCAATTAAATGAAATTATAAAATATGAAAAGTAAATGCGTTTAAAATGTATTTGGTATATGTATTGTTTCTAAGATTAATTCGGCTGATTTGGAGTCCATGAGACTAAGAGGAGCAGACTCAAACACACACACGCACACACACACACACACACACACACACATTGACTCGCATTCTTTAAAGGGGATACATCATCATGGAACTTTTAAGAACTTTTAACCATGTTGTAATTGTTTTTCCGTCTCATTTACACACTCAAAGTTTTATTTAGAATTTTTGCATGTATAAGTAATCTTAATTCCAGTAGTGGAAAGTAACATAGTGTAAAAGTAAATGTATTTACTTAAGCAAAAATAAAAAATAAATAAAAATGTATATAGTATCTGTACTTCACATAATTACAGTTACAGATAATTACAGATACTTTTTTTTTAACTTAAGAGCTCTTTACTTTCTTCTCCACTTCATAAAAAAAGGACCTTTCTTCACAGTTTGAGACCGTCTGGACTGAGGGGTTGTTTTGCATAGTCATAGTTTCCTCAAACTAAAAATATACAAAGATGCTAGAAAATTAGGAAATCATTTCAGTTGTTTCTGTTATAACAAAAAGCAGCCTAATGTAGATCACCTTTGTCACATTACTAGCTCTCAAAATCTGTCTGAATACTTTTACTTTTTACTCTAAAAACAGTTTTAAATGGATACTTATATAGACTTAGACTATAGAGTTTGTTTTTTATGCCATACTTTAACTTTTACTCCTGAATCCTTCCTCCCCAAACACACCAACTGCTCTGTGCTGACTTCTCTCTCAGATTACTTTTTTTTTCTTAACACACATTGAATTCAGCAGCGTTGTGTGGCAAATTTTTCATTTTTTAACCCACTATGAGAACACTAGCTATCCCTGCACCCAGCAGCAGCTCCAGCAGTGCGGCTGGAAATCAGCTCCGCAGTTTTGATCCGGAAGTCAGTGGACCTGTTTCTTGTCATTTCAATCAATATTGCAATTTAAAATGTTCAAAATATAAAATAATGAAATGATCCACGTGTTATGTTTTGAGAATTGACACTGAACACACTTAACATGTTAGAAAAAGGAATGTTCCACTCCTCAGACAAATCCTGTCTGCAAAAGTGAAAATAAAGGTTACCTGAGGACTGAATACCCCAACCAGTTTCTTTCAGGAACAATATTTTTATTTGATGGAAAACTTCTTCTCTTTTCTAATGCAACCCAGATGTGACTGGTCTTGCCCTGCCCCGACTCTGCTCTGCACTTTGTCTCATTGCGCTGGACCTCTAGTGGATCTATTCTATATCATAAGCTTGCCTATGCGTTCCTGACTGCTCCACGTGCGCTGCTGTTGCAGTACCGGCTGGCATGGTGGCTGTCAGAATGGCCCTATTTCCTGTGTCAGCTCTAAAATAGGTCCAAACACAGCAGAGATGCACAACACACTCGGGCTATTTACAGCTCTCACCCAGTGTGTGAGCGGGAGGCTGCCAAGAGGATGGAGCGAGACTGCCTCTTGTACGCCATGTACTCTCAGACTGCTAAAACAATGCATTCACTTTATGCAATCATTGAACAATATGAAAAGAACACTGCGTAGAAATACTGAGATAAAACGTGCACAGATTAGTCTAACTTTGTGCGTGCTCTTGACCCGTCCATGTAGGTGTTGCGTGAGTAAGTCAGTGCGTCCTGCTTATGTCACTTCACGCACCTCCTGTTCACTGGAACGCTGCCCTCTGTGTGTCCCAACAACAACAAACCCTCAATGACACCGCCACACTGCACCTCTCCTCCTCTGACCAGGCTTCTCTCTACATATCCACACTCATTTTTATGGAAAGAATGGAATGGAATTGTAAATGCTTTATTACTATATTACAAAATTCTGTTAGTAGAATCTTTGATGTAGAATGTAAGTTTTGTTGTATTTTGTTGAAATGTCTCTTTACCTTACTCTGTTTAGACATTTCCACTGCTGACAATTGCACTTTGAAGCTGCAAAGCACAAGAAGCAGCCTCCAGTTCACACTTGGTAAAACACTAACTGACTAACTGACAGCTACCAGTGAAAACACTGTCTCATCCATAACTGAAACTCACCATTTCCTACCACACACATGAAGTTAGCAACAGTCCCTTGTCACTTTAGTAATGACACCATTTTGACCACATTGGGTGCATCAAGCAGCGTAGAAGAGCAGCTGTTCGATCTCAAATGGATAATTAACGGCCTTAGGTGAATCTGGTAGAAAATTGCAAAACACATAATATGATGTAAGGTTTTCCTTGTCTGATTGTTGTGATTATTCTTAACAATAATTGTATAGTATTACAATGTACAAAAACCTGCCAAGCGTGCATGTGAAAAAGCAAAATTATTCATCAATATTTATTATTTTATATATGCTATGAAAAAATCTATTTGTTTATGTAACAAGCAAAGTCATGTAACGTACGTGTGTGTGTGCGCGTGCATATATGTGTATGTGTGTGTGTGTGTGTGTGTGTGTGTGTGCGTGTGCGTGTGTGTGTGTCTATGTGTGTTTGCTTGCCTGCTGCCTGTTTGCTGTGTGTAAGTACTAAGCATGTTGACATACAGAGGTCGTACTACCACTGTTTAACACCAAGCTCTATATGACCAGGCATTGAACCAGAAAAGCTCCACTAGCAGAACACTTGTCTAAGGATACAGCGTGCGTGTGTGTATACATCTATGTGTGTGGGTAGTATGCTTGTCTCCAGTGCTCCCTGAACCACAGCGCTGGGATCAGACATGTGCGGCTTTGAAAGGGCCAGGCTGTGCTCATCTTCTGTCTAATCTTTGTGCCCTAGCAAGTGGACGACTGGAGGAGGAGGAAAGGGGAATGAAAAAAATCTATAATTCTTTCATCCTCTTGTGACCAGTTGGCTTATGAGATAGTAGTCGTGGGAATGGCGATGGTTACACGCGGCCCTGCCTCCGACCTCCCTCTACTTCGACACAAAGGTGGAGATAAACAGGGCCACGAGGATCGCTAACATCTTTCTCAGCAGCAGCCCCCACACACTAGCGCAGACATCTCATTAAAAACAATAGTAGGTGAATGTTGCAACAGCAGCGTGCCACTGGGAGAGAGGTCTATTAGGGATACTATCAAGAGACAGTAAAAGGAAATGAGAAGAAGTGTGCCGGTCTGCTGTGCGACTCATTCAGGGCCGTGTGTATGTTTGGTGTTATGTCTACCAGGAACTCAAGGGAGGGCGCTTCAATGTTGAGAATAATTACTGGCCAAGTCAGTGTACAATTCAATTATCGCCAGTGTGTCTACATTTTTAAACTGCATGTATCTATGACTTTTGGTTTGCAGCTGTATTCTGTTTTTAAAGTTTGACAGTGTTCTTTTATAGTACAGAGTAAACAAGCACTTTGCCATGAATTGCAATATTCCTGGCAACACGAAACAAGCAAAAACACAATGATCCAAATGAAACATAGCAAAGAAGTTAAAATGTGTTAATTGGACTAAGTCGTAGCAAAAGAAAATTTAGTTCTGTCAAGTGGAAAAAAGTTTGAATGAGTGAAAACATTTTGCAGTAAGTAGTATCTGTTAATTCTATTGAACTAAAAGCTATGAATTGTCACCTGAGTCATATTTTGCATGATTGTTCGTGTCCCTGTTGGATCATCTGGACTAAGAAGTGGTAATTAAAACAATAATGACATAAGAAACACACTAAACACTAAACGTGGCGATCTCAAGACTTTTCTCACTGACGTGGTCCAAGGATGGCACCAGGGAATGCCCAAGTCTTCAGGGCAAGAATTTGTAAATTAAAAAAAAAAACACACACACACACACACACACACACACGTTACTCTATAAAAATGCCTCTGACACTACAGAAAATGTACAAATTGAAAAACAGACAAGTTACCATATGCAAGCATTTAAATCAATATTTTTCAGTTCGCATTTGCCAAAGTTAGCCCAAATAAAAAATAAGGAAATTAGCTGCGTTTGTTAACACTGCACATGTTCAAACAAGTACAACACGACCACAAAACAGCCAGTTAGTCTGCTCCTTTTTTCTCTCTTGTTGACTGTTTTGACAGGGTCCTTGTTACTCGTCTTCCTCAGCTGTCATGAGCATCACCACAACTATTCTTCCTCACCGAGATGGAAGGAAAAACTCTCAATCACATGTGCTAATGTGGGCTACCAGGAACGCATTTACTCAGATCCATATGTCTGTTTTATTATGTGACCTGATGTTTTAAGGACACGCCAGGAAATGTTTTGGCTAAGTCTTGATGCACAATTGAATAAAGTTAACAGTAATAATCTATAGGATGTCTTATTATAGTTTGTCAGCGGTCATTAGAGAAACCCAAGCAGGGATACACACAGAGCAAAGTGTGTTGTAGTATTTTCTTTCTGTACGTGTCTTTTTTAAGTTTCTATATGCATCCGCTTCCGATAATGTCACCCTACACTCCTCTCCACTCTTCGCAACCAGAGAATCAGCTGTGGCTAACACTCGCCTTTTAATGGCACGGAACTATGAGAGCAATTCTGAGATTCAAAGGCATGGCTGCTCGACCACCTGCCTCTGAGTGAAGATCATATACTGAAGGTAATGAGCGCCGTCCTCATATAGCAAGTGATTTATACAACAACTTGAAAACAAACAGTGACCTAACAGTATTTTCTCATCTCCCCAGTACCACGTCACAAGCAAATGTTCCCCTCTACACACACACACACACACACACACACACACGCACACACTCACACACACACACATTCATACACATACACGCACGCACGCCTGTCACAGGTTCAACACTTTTCCTTCTTTGAACTGCTGCTGAAGGGCCCTGCAGACTGAGAATGCTACACCTCAACAGCTGCAGTTCTGGAGATGCTCTGACTGGGCAGTAGAGCAGTTCGGTCTCATCAAACGTACAAAAATCTTTTATTATATTGGTGGACTTGTATTTCCGCCTCTCAGTGCATTTGTATAGGAGGAATGAGCATCAGCAGAGCAAACTGAATCATCAGTATAGTTTAGACAATCGGCATGGTTAGTAGTGTAGTTAAGTAGTGTATCAATGTCACAAATGTGCTTAGGATATTATATTAACACTTGGGTACATGACTTTTTTGTAAATTAGTGAATTTTGTGTTTTCCCCCAAAAGAGTATATTGTAAAAGCAGTACATTATAACAAAAAATTTAAATTCCTGTGCGCTGTCTGTGGTTAATAATGAAGATATTTTACTAGTAACAGCTGAAAGCAGTGCTGTGATTGGCTGCACTTGGGTGGTCCACTAAGCTTCATTTCGCTGTCTGAAAAAGCAGTTTTGAAGCCGTGCACTCGGCTAAAATAAAATGTATTTTATGGTGATGGGGTTGTGATAACTTTGGACGAATAAGATTGATTTAAATGCTTCCTTCCTCTTTTCACGTCTTGAAAATAACGTACACCAGCTTTAAGTGGTTGATAAAATATTGCAAAAAGCGGAATGGAAGTTTGTACAATATAACAGACACATTTGTGATAAAATAAGTATAAAAACAACAAGCTTTTTGTGAAACTTTTTCACTGACCATGGCAATGAAAACTTTCTGATTCTAGTTTGTCAATAGCCATCAGGCAAGCTTTATTGATTAACTTTGTCAAATGGAATGATAATTTTGTAAAAGTCTGGAGTCTCTGGACATCAGTGGTTTGTGTTTTACTGTCTAACTAAAGCATCTTATACCATGATTCTACCAACCCCCCTAAACCACATCTCCCTAACTCTAGTGTCTGAGGACATGTTCTCTTCTATGGTGACACTAGAGTAACCTTGTAATTATAAAATACAAAGAGCATTCCTCAAACTGGTTAACCAAAGCTATGAGAGGGACAATTATTCACCCCCCTCACACACCACCACTTCCACCCTCCCTCGCAGAGCAAAACCTACAATGGAATAATTTAACAGTAAGAGCAGACCAGCCTTGTAAACACAATAGTTATGTCTGCGCTCAGAGGAGCATGGAGCAGACAGGCAGGCTCCACTAACTCTACAGCCACCACTAATATGTGTACTTCTGTTCTGTACCACACCAATGCACTGCTCATTCTCTTCACATCATATCTGTTGTTGTTGTTATTATTAGCAAGGTTGTCTGATTTTAAGTTCAGAGAAATTTCAAGAAAAGAAAAATGAATGACATTGGAAAAACGTCTTTTCTCTTTTTCTATGAATATGTATGAAAGGCTGCTCTCGGCCATATGTGAACGTATTTAATGACAGAGATATAAAAGTGTCATTTTGGCACATAATTCTCAAGGTGTTCATGTTGTACTATATTACTTTGTCTGATAGTGTAAATTGGTGGCATTTAATGGTATTTTTAGTCAGGGCACCCAAATGAAATTGTTTCCCACCTTATCAAACCTATACACGTATGCACATACCTCTATATTTGCTCACTTAAATTTTCAATTTGCCCACCCAAATTCAGTTGCCATAGAATCAGGCTGGTTTTGAGGTGTTTGATGCAGACTTTGATCTCTGAATCCCAGACGGATATTGAAAATTGATTTGTCAAAAGCATTTTTTCCTGCAATGACAACACATTGTTCAGTTTCCCTGCTATACCTTTCTTGCTCTGATCTTTCTATGCACGATTTTCTGTTTTAAATGTATATTATCTTGTACTGATTAATTTGATGTATACTAAAATGACACACAATAAACCCCAGTATGTGCAGCTTTTAAGAAGTATGTGTTTTGATTAAAGACAAACATGATACTAACATCCTGTGCCGGTGCGGGACAGAATACACTGTCTAAATGTGTGTATTTCCCTTTGTTATCATACTGCTGTATGCATTAAGTCTGGTAAGTAATGTGCATTTAAACACTGAGCCTTACAACACCATTTAATGTCTCGCAATAACTATGTTAGACTGCAGCAATTTATTTAGTTTGATTTCTGCGCCATGTAATCTATTGTCCTTCATTCAGTGTGCAGGAGGAAAGGCAAAGGATAGGAAAGGGCACTAGTAGTTCAATATATGTGGCTAAATCTGGCTTTTACAGTATTTTCTGGCTTTTAACACTGAAACTAGATTGTGTCTGACTAAACGCGGTGAGAGGCTCTGTGTGGCAGGATGAAGTGTGTTCATTTCCTTATTTATTGACTCACTTGCTTTTCTCTGAGTGTTTGAAATTAATAACAGCCAGCAGAAATCAGACAGAGGCATGAAAATCAGCACTTTCCCTGCAGTGAAGCCATTCATCAAGCTAACGAGGGGGAGAATAGGCGAGCAGAGGCAGAGGAGGAGTGTACAGGGGGAAGGAGAAGATGGGACGTCCAGAGAAGGAGCAGAGAGAGCAGGTGCACTGTATGCGGGCTATGTAGGGTCTGTATGTGCTTGTGTGTGTGGGGCGATATCAGTACTGACAGCACTGTCTCAGATGCAGCTAATTTGTGTGCGTATACAATAATGTAACACTGTTAAAGAATTTGAATAAAATTACCACATTTAAGGGGTTTGGGTTTAACCTTTTCGTCCTCTGGGCTCAACTTTTTCTTTACAGACTGATGGGGCCAAATCACAAGTATCATATTATACTCCTCCTTGAGGGCTGTGCAATTACTATAGAAACCGTCATGGGACGATCGCAGTGTGTGCTTCTACATTATATCTACTTTTACTGACTGTTACTGAGTGTTACGGACCATTCAATGAATGTGTTACAATTTTAAAAGCAAATTTTATATTCACAGAACAAATTACTTTTTGAAAGGCCTGGAAATTTACTTTAATTTACTAGATATCTTTGGTAATTGCGCATTTTAAAGTATATTTAAAACCTGTGCTTGTACTTCTAATCAAGTGTGTTTGTAGTCATAATTGTTAGTTTTAAAGTCATAGGAGTTACTGAATACAGAATACAGAATCATCTACTTGTCTCACCTCTGTCTCTGCTCCTCTCTGTATCTACAAACACACATCGCCCGCTCTGATTGGCCAGAACTCAGAGAATAAGCAGCTTGTGGTTTAAAACAACTTAATTCAGCATTTTAATAATTGAATTAATAACATTTTGGTTGATAGACTGATCTTAAATTATACAAAAAATGTGTGTAAAAGGTAGTAAATTTGAGTAATATGCATTACTTATACTTTATACGTTTACTGAAGTAACTTCAGTAAACTTAACTTAATTTCACTTTACTATACAAATTTCCAACACTTGTTCCACCACAGCTTTGTGTCCTGCTTGCATTCATTGCTTGTGTGTTTTTTGGATATGTTGTGTAGTTGTGCGGCCTGCCCTGATCACGGGTGGTCCCCTGCCTCCTCGTCCTGACCATGTCTTCATCAGCCCTGCCTCGTGACACTTCACTGGAGATTCGACAACAGTATCTCACCAGAGCGTGGCTGACTAAGCACTTACTGCTGAGCCTCTGCTCTTAGAGCGAGAGCGGGGCACCACGCTGAGAGTCCTGCCATAGGAAAATAATTAGCAAAGTGGAGCTCTGCCCAAAGACTAAACATGCTATTACTTCACAAATTCACTCTTGAATTTTGTTTTTTTTTTTCCCCCACAATTCAACCACTTTAAAGCAGCATTGTTTGGAACATATTAATTATATAATGCTGATTGTACTGCGTGGGGTACCACAACTAGATCCTCATAATATTATGTACTTAATTTTACTTAGGAGGGGAATATTAGGAATATTTTCTTACAAAATATGTACATGGTTTTGTTTTTTAGCTGGCATACATGAGTTACTAATTTAGAGCTGAGGTTGATGGTAATGAGAGAAGCCTGATCACTATACATATATATTTTTTTAACTTTAAACTTAGCCCAGGGTGTCTTTGGTCCCATAGACTAAATATAGCGTCCTCTTCAGAACAGTCTCTAGTTTCTTAGTCCTTTCTGAGAGGCAGATGGAGCACGCACGCGGCCTGGAGTAGGGTTAGAGGGAGGAGCCTAACACGCACCTCTGAATAAATCATCCTTTGACTTTTGACCTATATGGAGTGTGTGGTTGTTTTTATACTCATGCTATGCTTCTCAGTGGCCTCTTCACCTCTTCCCTGTCCCATTCATTTCCCCTCCACACGACAGGTCAGTGGATCAGTTCCATCTGCCCTCTCTGACTCCCACCAACATCATGGCACCACAAATAGAGCGTGATAGGGCAAAGAGCGGAGAGTCTGTCAAAGAGGTACCAAAGACAAAGATCTCAAAACAGGCAACACTTACACTTGTGATGAGGTAATGTAAGTGACACTGCTTCAGCATTAACCGCTTTTCCCTCGCCCCGGGGTGCCCTTTCTACCTCTCAGTGTGTTATACTTTACTTTTAAAAATATAAATTACCTACAATAGCTTTAACTTGTTTTTTTTTTCTTCCTTTTGCACCAACGTGACAAAGTTTGTGAAATATTTCACTAATAGTTATACTTTTACATTTACGAGTGATAACTTCTAAACACAAAACTGAATATGCTCGAGTCACCTTAACATACACAAGATAAAACTGTCCTGCTTATGTTGAAATTTACACATTTCATTTACCATAATTATATCAATTTTGAATTACATTTATGTAGGAAAAGAAATTTTTATTTTGTCAACTGGACAGAAGTTTCAGGAATTTTAATACTTTGATTAAGGTGGACAGAATTCCATTTTCTATTGTTATGGAATTGGACGACTGATCTACACAGATAATTACATTTACACTTTGCACTTTACAAGTACAAAATTGAATCTTGTTGTCTGTTCATCTCTTTAAGTAGACCAAAAATAAAACACTGCGCTGTGCATCGTACACATGCATTTATATACATCCTCCTTGCTCTATATTTACTCTCTATTTTTCAGTGCCTTATTCCCACACCTGGCAGTTCATCTTTGTCAGCACATTTGGAGTCCTTCAGCTCCCTGCTGAGCCGTGAACTCCACCGTTCTGTTGTGGGCCAGACCCTGAGGTGCACCTGACATCTTAACACCCACCACTCAGGTAACTCACACTTGAACTATAGCTTTAACCTCCCGATTGAGAATAATGCTGCAATCAAAAGTCTCTCGAGTCATTTTTGATCCAGCGATTGAGTCAAAGCCAATATTGAAAAAGTCATAAATAAAATAGAGTGAATATATTTTAAACTTAGAATCTTGCATACTGGAATATATAAATCCCAAATAACTTCCTCGTAGAATCAGTGCCACAGAACTAGACTTGTGCTCAGTTTGATGTAGCTGGAGTCACACAGCCAGTGCATGGAGGTGTGGAGACAGCACAGGCCCTGGTCTGGACTCTCTTTCCCCAGGCAAGGACGCTGGGACCTGGCTCTCGGTCTCCATCACTCAGCCTGTCTTCCTGAGCTACGTGGCCAGACTGCTCATTGGCCCCACCTGCCCCTCCCCCTCCCTTCATATTCATAGATTTGCATAAAACAAAGACAGCGCTCTCGCGATTGCAAGAATTGAAGCAATAAGCAGTGGCTCTATTGAAGCACTCACACCAACTTGTCAGCAAGCAACATCAATGTATCCACACAGTGAAGGAGATTTACGAGACCAAGACAGACCCCCTCATGGTTTTCCACTTTCATTCATGTGTTCTCTGTGGTTGTTTATATTCCAGAGCCCTGTGCAGTGAGGAGAGGGCATCTAATTCACGGTGACGACGCGAGAGGGGAATCAAAGCACTTAAAACACTTCATCTAAAGAAGATTTGTCCTTGTCATCCCTGAGGCCTCTTGTCCTGCGCCCCTACTGAAGTTAAGTGTACCTGGAGCGCAGCCAGCTACTGATCCTATATGCTTCACTTAGACACAATCAGGTAAAGAACAGCGAATACACCCATGCAGACAGTAGTTCTACCTGACAGAAGTGGGAAACTATCAACGCCAGTATATAATTGGAATTAAAACAATCGAGCTCCTGGAGTTTACGCACGTCATTCACTTGGCGCGTTGAGTTCTCCCTGATATGCAACATTATCATATTAAGAGCTAAAAAGAAACAGTGACTACACGCACAGAAAGACAAAATACAATTAAAACAAATGTATCAATTACACCCATTACGCACACCATTTTGCTGCAACAGTCTGAGTTTTTAATATACAGTGGAACGGGAAATGCAACTGACTAAATATGCTGTGGTTAGATAAAAATGGCACAGTTTACTCCGCAACCTAAATCTCATGTCAAATATGAACAAGCATGTGAAAGTTTGGCGTACAGAAAGTATATGCCACAAGAGTTACATTTGATCCAGATATTACGTGCCCTCTGTATCATTCATAGATTTGCTATTGAACACACAGACACATATATATTTCTCTGTAAATGATGTGGAAACACTGAGCTTAGAAGATGAGACAGAAATGAGCATAAACCCACGAGCTGTGTTGCAGTTTATGACTCCATCATGGACTCTTAAGTGACACGCACTGTGGTTTAAAACACTTGCAGACACAGTGTTGTAACTTCTGCCTTTTTGATATACCTTTAATATCCATGGGTTTCATGTGTGCCACCAGAATAGATTGTATACACAGTAAGTGTGTAAATACATGTTCTGTACTGTGACTCATGAAAATAAAAATAAAAGGTGTTTACCTCAGAATCCAGTGTGCAGAGAAGGTGACTTGGATCACAGGTGAAGGAATTTTCTCGATGACCTAAAGAAGCAGGAGCACATTAGACAGACAACAGAAATAACATAAATAAGTCTAATAGTCATCAGGTTGTCACTCACTCTCAACTGGCCTACAAATAAGTACATTTAATATAGTAACCTGATGATTCCCCACTAGATGTCACTAAACGATACACGATGGAGAAAAGTAATTGTTAAAAAAGATCTGATTTGTCATAAATCAAATACAAATAAAGATAAATTACGTCAATTAAAATTTCTTCTTGTCATACTTATGGGCACTGTGATCCATTATCATATCTCCGCTCACTTTGTGCTGTGGCTTGGTGAGAGATGTGTCTGAATGGGAAATCACAGTCTCATGATTTGGCTGTGTTTACAGAGTTATAAAATCACGGCTGCAGGCCACACCAGCTCATTACCAGCATCACCTGCAGCTGCCTTTCAAGGACAACTCTTGTATGAACGACGACATTCCCTGGTCTACTTAAAGCCTGTGAAACACCGAAGTGCAATTTACTTAAATTATTAATAGATTTGCGCATGTTTACCTATATCTAAAACGTAGAAAGACAGAATGCAGTGGTTTGCACTCCATGACATTCACAAAACTTGAAAAGAGTTGAAACTTCAAAATTGTAGAAAATCATGAAATTCTGATTGCATATGTATATATATATATATATATATATATATATATATATATATATATGCTTTCAAGAACAGAACCATAATGAAACCACATCACTAGGACGGTTGAAACGAGTTTTCTCTTCTGGTGTTTCACTGTGTTAATTTTAACATCCCCAAAACTGAAACAATACCATTTTTTAGTTTTTAACTATTCTTCCTTTTGTGAGCACACCCACTGATCTACTTCTGAGTGATGTGGGTGTGAGAATAAAATGAACTTTATGTCGTGCCGGTCTGAAGTGCCATAACACCAACACACTCCTCTGTTGACCCAGTACCACTTACTGGTAATTACTGTGACACCTGCAAATTTCATAATTGTGCTAGAATGAATTTCATGAGTGATGATATTTGCATACAAAAGATGAAAATTATCAAACAATATTCACGTGTTAAGTTAAAACCTGAAATCTAGGTTATGCTGTATGTGCTGTATTGAGTGGGCTGTATCTACTGGAAACAGTTCCATTCTCACCCGATAATCACGAGTTTCAGAGTGAAAGTGCACCAAACAAAAAAAAAGTAAAAAATTACTTTCACTAAGTTTTACTAAACAAACATTAGCACAAATGTGAGTTCAAAGTAGAAGCTAGCTGGCGCAGTTTAGTCTTAGCGCGTTATCATATATTCTCATAGGCCAAAGACTTTAAAATCACATATGAAAGCTTTTATTTAAGCAGCTGTGATACACTCACCAACTAACTATTACTTTCTCTGATCTCTTATGACAAAGTATAACGCCTGAGTGAACACTGAGCTGCATTTGTTGCTGTCAAGTGCCCAGTGTCAGCATTCCATCCTGATTCATCATCACACGATCAATAGCTTTATCACTTATATAATGTATGCTCTATGCTGATCCCACAGAAATAAGGTGAAGGAGGCTTGGCAAATCAAATACGGTCTCATGCAAATGTCATTGCAATTTAAAGTTAGGGTGATAAGAAAAGATAGATGTCAAAAAATCACTGCAATAGTGTGTGTGAGTGTGCCAAAAGTTTGTGTTTTCTTCTTAGAGAGACAAACTAACTATCTGTCTTATCTCTGTATCCCTAAACGCTATAAGATAATTAGCCGAGGTACACTGACCAAAAAAATTGAATAATTTTACACCAAAATCACTCTTAGGTAACACATGCACAATTTAAAAAAAAACAACTAGTATTTAATGTCTGAAATTGTGCTGCGTAAAATGATCTACAAATTTAGATTTTTACTAAAGATAATGAAAACACATCTAAACACAAAAAAACATCTTCATATCTTTTGTCTGATGTAAAGCTGTTGACACCTTACACATATGTGGAAACAATAGCTACTATTGTCCTCAATAAGAAGATTACCATAATAAATTCTAATATAAAGAAAAACTTATGCCCCCATAAAAATCTAAATTATTTTTCTTCTCTCACTGATACGGCAAATCTTTATTCATCTTGATTTGTTTACCTCAATTAGGCTGTAGTGACGTTTAATGTGGTAAAAAGAAACAGAAACTTTAAAATTCTCTCCAGGACAAAATAAATTCAGTTAAAGCCAAAAACACAGCGGTGCTAATGGTGGGCTCAAATAGATGTAATTAAATAAATTGAGGCAGAAGGGGAGCGTCTTGGCTGTAAATTGCCTGGACTGTGCATGCTTAGACCCGGCTCTGGCACAGCTGCATGGAACTGCACTCACGATTTATCATCTCTACATCGCAGGAGCCACCGGGCCACACCACTATTAATCATCTGCAAAATCATTTAATTCAGCCAGAGCCCCACCATTGTCTCAGCCGCTCACATCAGCGCTCACTCTGCAACATCACACACCTCAGGCATCCCAGATATGAGAGCTTGAACTATTTCTGCACGCGTAGTGTCAATAATCTTAAGAAAAAAAAATATTTGTATGTATAACCGTCTCAGTGTTTCTTATCAGATTGTCCCCATCCTGTGTGTCCTCCGCTCACACACTGTAAATGAGCAGCCTCAATCATCAGACTGGAAAATCTAACTTGTAAGTGTCCTCTAAAGCTGCTGTCATTTTTTTCTTCCTGTTTCATCAACAAAGCTGCAAAGGCATTTCTTGACCCAAAAGGTACAACTAGAGGAAAGTTCTGTTACGTATCTAACACAAAATGACTCTTTTCAGAGCAGTGTTTCTGTCACGGCAGATGTATAAAATCAGTGAAACGTGTAGATGCACTGGGACCTTCCAGTGAATGTGGAGGTGACATCCAGATAAAGGGTGTACAAAGCACACATTGAGCACAGGTCTAAATGGCTAAAACAAATGTCTTATGTGTAAATGACAGATTTCACCTTTTCTGGAAATCCTTTTTAGTCCGTTTCCATGACACATTATTTGAAATTATTATGATGGAAAAAATAAGGCATATAGTATGTGAGTGCATGGCCCAGACATAAACGCTATCGCTCCAAATAAATACACACACTAACTATAAGATATATTTTGAATCATTAGGATTGTAACTTTAGCGTTGTGAATCATTAATTGTGATCATTGTGATTTGCTCCATCGTTGCACTCAGACCTCTCAGCTCCTGCAGAATCCCGGTGCGTCAAAACGCATGGTGTAGTTGACTTACATTTTCACATTTAAATTTGAGGCCACTCCCCTGGGGTTTGATTTTGTAAAGGTATAATTTGATGTTGTGTAAATTAAACTAAAAATCTACATAGGCAGAAATGTCTGTGTTCCCCTCCAGGTGTATTTTTGACGTCAATGATTAACACGTCAAAAAAGGTGCAAAACTTATTGAAGACAGTTACATACATTTATTGCATATCATTTAATTGTATGAAATGAAAAACGAGCACATATAAACATCACATATGGTTAGTGAATGAAATAATTTTGCACAGCAAAATATAGAATATATATTATATAAGATGACGATTCATTATCATATTTTTAATATTTTATAGAGGATATGTCCCTCATTTTGTACATGCAGGGTTTCAATCCCCGAAGAGCCAAACAATGTCCAGACATTATTTAAATAGATAATTATTGCTTTGCAAATATCAACTTTGCACAGGATAGCTTTTCTTTAAATTCAATAACATAAAAGTATGAAACTGTTACGCGTCATGCGCAACACAATGGCAAATCTAGTCTAAAGTGTTTCCTTAGGATTTCAGGCGACTTTAGTGCATTTCAGCTCAGTATAGTTCATTTTAATCCGGACAGACATGTCCAAAACCATGGCATTTTTACCCAGGCCGCATCTACAAAATTTTGTTTTTCTTGAAACTATTTAGTTTTCGATACAAGGATGAGTCGCGCTCACACTTGTGTCTAAAAGCACATGCAGCAAAGCGCTGTGTATGCACTATAACACTACTCTTTGTATTCACTGGAAACTCGCCAATTCTCTCAACTAATATAAAAATACATGTTCTCTTTTTCTTTTCATTTGAGCGCAGGCATCAATATGTATACTGCTGAATAAATGTAAAGTTAGAAAACAGTCCAATGAACACGGGTATGTATGAATGAAAGGGGGCTCGCGTGTCCTTCGGTGGAGTCTTTTGCGCGGACACACGCACAGAGCACAGAGCGCCCTTTGCACCCCGTGAGCCGAGGCTCGCACTTCAACACAGCAGAAATGCCCCACAGTTCATTGCATGGGTGGGAGGGAAGTCCTGTCACTTTTTTGATAATGCCCCAAAAAAGTGAAGCGCCACAAATGAAGAATGAATATCATGCTGGAGTCATCCGACAAAAGGACATCTTCAAGCACAAAAGGAACCATACATGTCCAGCATGCAGGGCACAGTCCGCACTGTCACAGTCATTTCAGTCTTTTGCGGCTCAACACAAAAACAAGCAAACATATGAGATGGGGTGACGGCAGGTCCTCCACAGATTGGCAGACAAAAAGGAAAGAAAAAGTTTGACAAAAAACGTATCTTGATGGATGCTGCTGGACAGACTGAACTCAAAGGAAAATGATGAGAGTTGATGAACTTGACAGAGTATCCTGTGCACTGGGTGCACACTGGTACACTGCGCAGTAAAGTTGGATCAACTTTCAAAAATGATTATTGAGTAAAATATTGCAAGTGTATGAACTGCCATACGTCTGGACAGCTTCTCTTAGAATTTGACACAGGAAAACACAGTCAGATAACTTTCTCTCAAATAAAAAAGATGTGCCTAAATCAGCCGAAAAAATATATAAAACAAAAGTCAGAAAGTTGTCGAATAAGTTCTTGGTCTAGTGGGCATATGAGCCAAATCAAAAATAAGTCTTAAGAAAACTTTTAGCGGCCTCTCTAACTTATTCTTTGCGGAGAGGGGGACTCACATGAAAAACTCCGGGGATGAGGGATTGTTGTCACTGCTCGAGCCGTTTTCTCGGAAGCCGGTGCTGATGAGCTTTTCATACTTCTCCTTGTACGCGTCCCTCTCCCGGACCAGCCTGGAGATCTCTTGTTTCAGGTGCTCCACTTGCTGCAGGAGCTGGGTCTTCTCTCCCTCCAGGACGTGCCGCTGCTGCACGCGCTTGAAGCGACAGGACTGCGCGTAGCCCCGGTTTTTGAGGGTTCTTCTCTTCTGTTTCAATCTGATCACTTCTTCTTTGGCGACCCCTCGTAGCTGCCGGTTAAGCTCACGCACGGACATGGTGACAAGCTGCTCATCGGAGAATCGGTCATCGATGCGCATGTGCGTGTGCCCCGGGGCCGAGGCACTGCTGGACTGTACGCCGGGCTGCTGGTGGTGAGCTCCGGCGTGGTGGTGGTGATGGTGATGGTGATGTTGCGCACCGTTTTGTGCAGCCGCCGCGGCGATCACCGCTGAGACCACGGCCGCGGCAGAGCCCATCTCCTCTCCGGCCATGGCGCCCCCCGCACCGGCCGCTCCGGGGAACTGCTGGCTCCTGGCATAGCCATCGAAAGACTGGAGTTGGTGACTGCTGTTGATGAGAGCCTCAACTGCGTCCTCGGGACTGAAGCCCAGTGCCTCTGGGTTAAGCTGCTGTTGATAACCGGACATCCAGTAGAAGTCCTCTATGTGCGTCTTCTGCTCGCTCCCTGAGCCCGGACTGGGCGCAGAGAAGCTCGGAGAGGGGGGCACCGAACTGCAAGGCGTGCTCATCGGGGTGGAAGACAATGATCCCCCGGCGATAAGGCGACTGCACTGGCTGATGTTGCGATCGGGCTCCACCGGCTCCTTTTTCACTTCAAACTTCATCAGATCGAAGTCATTAACATATTCCATGGCCAAGGGACTGGTGGGCAGGTCGGAGTTGCTCATTGCCAGTTCTGATGCCATCCTCTTGCTGCTGACAGTCCTCCAACCGGGCTGAAGAGCAGCTGTCAAACTGGTCTGGTTGGGAACAACGTGAGCCAGTTTGGCTTTTTAAGTCTTATATCTTTTTTAAAAAAGAAAAGCGAGATGTTCAGCGTTCCCCTGCGCAACCACCGAGAGTTTGTCTTTGCAGACTAGTGCACAGACACAGCGGTGCCGCGCGCACGAGCAGCGGAGTCCTTTTTCAGCATGTGAAAGTCGGCGGTTTTGGATTTCAAACATGTAACACTTGACGTCTCTTCATGAGTGCGTGGCGCGCGCGGAGAAAGGGCAAAAGAAGCCGAAAGTAAAGGCAGCGAGTGCCTTACTATGAGCTGCTCTCTGCTGGGGCGATTTTTTCGAGGGATCACACAGCAGATGAGTTTAAGAGCATTGTAGCTGCCCTGACGTCAGGATGGAAGTGGGAAATTGACTCGGACGAAGAGCCAATAGGGTCGCAGGCTGGGAGCTAATTACCATATTATAGTGTAGAGAAGGCAAACTTTTCTCAACTCTCAGAGGCTGTCAGCTGACTGTCAGCTGAGACACAGCTCCACTTTTTGACTGCGCTCTCCTTAATTCTTTATTTGATTAATGTCTACTACAATTTATTTTATTCGTGCAGACTGAATGAGCGGGCTGACAGGGAAACCTTTCAACAGATGACGAAATTTGACAGAAACCAAACAACTGCTGAAAATAATAGTAATGTCTCATTGTCATCGTCGAGTTAATCATGTCATCACATTAATAGTCTATGCATGAAAATTTGGGTTTATGGAGTAGCATATTAAGCTTTTATTATTATTTATTTATTAACGTATTATTATTATTTGCATCATCATTATTATTACTACTACTGTTTTAACTAGGTAAAACAGAAGTCTTGCCTCTTTAATTCAAAGACTTGTTTCAAAAGTTATTTTTTTCAGACAAATGCAAATATAATCCATTTAAAATACGGACTTATATCCTCCTTCCGCTGCTTTTGGTTAAAGCACTTTGATTGATATGAATCCAAATGGATGCAATATTAAACCACATTATAAAACATTATCAACAAAATATATAAATGTAATGTGCGGAAGCCACTCGCTCAAACGCGCACGGGTATGAAACTCAACACTGACACCTTTTGGACAAAGACTGCAGAGCAACACTTCTGAGTGACCGATCGGTTGTAGGCTGTAGGCTGTATTTAAACAAAGACCCAAGCTTTGTCTTACAACCGTGCTAAAAAAAAAAAAAAAAAAACTAAAAAAAGTTAATGGAGTACCATAGAGTGAAATAGTAAGGTCAAGTGAACCCAGTGTTCCATCCAAAACGATATGATGTCAAAGTGCCATAAAGTCTTATTATCTGCGCAGGGCCATATAAACCACTACAGTACATTGCACTTTTGCCCAGTTCAGAGGTCTGTACTTTCATTGACTCAGAGCAACAGTCACTCCGTCTGCAGTAATGTTGTTTGTTTTTAAATTAGCATTGTTGTGTTTGTGCACGAAATACACAAAAATACTACAATGTAATAGGAAATATTTGAGACTAAAATAAAACCATAATATTTGATGAAACATAAATAACTAATTATGCTTTTTCCAAGTATTACAGTATATACTATTCTTAGTTGTGGTACTATATGGTATTTAATAACATATTCATTAAAAAAAAAAAAAAAAAAAAAAAAAATATATAACATTACAGCAACTTTTACTATTACTGCTCCTGCTATTACAAAAGGGAATTGTAGTTGTAATGTATTTGTTTACTTGAATACAACTTAAATGCAGCTAAGGAGCAGCTGCCTGGACCATGGCTAAAGGGCTTCTTGTTGACATGGCGCTGACAAATAACTGTTACTTTCCAGTGACAAGATCCTATAATCATATGTCTGCCGTTCAGATGATCTCATCTTTGCACTAGTGTATTTTTAGGATATTTAATGATAGGTCAGTCCGGCTGTGTCTGTCCTGCTAGACGTGGTGGAAGAATATCAATAAAAATGTATCCAGATGGAAACAGGCATTTATGTAAATCTGATTCTGCTGATGGTTTGTCTTAGTTTACAGTGATAAATATAAAGTGTAAAACTGTCCTTCGTTCAAAAATGCTTCTTTTCCATTCATAGTAATTGTATGTGTAGCATGTCTAATCCCCAACAAAAATCTATCTGACAGGTTTTGATCACTGCCGGGCAGTAGAGGCTGTGGGTTTGAGCCTGGCGTGCTTCTCCTCTCACTTGGGTCTGTTTGTACCACTTTTGAATAAATGTGTCACTAAATAGCCCTTGAGATGCCTTTTGTCAACACACTTTTATATCACGGTCTGGGTTATTACCAGCTTCAAGCACAAGGTGGTTGGTTCCAGATCCTTAAAGGAAAGTTTTAAGGAGTTTTTAAATCTATTTAACTCTTGTGTTTGGGTTTACCTGTCCATGGGCCAAGCGCAGTATGGGCCGTTCCCTGGGGTCCAGCAACAGCGGAGAGAGACTAATACACAAACAATACTAGAGCTCATTTGTCATTTGTGGACCTAATTTAGCTGCGTTTGTACCTCAGTAGTTATTGATGGTGTGGAGAGCTGAGAGATTCGCATGTGGAGAGGACAGAGCGCACAGAAGACAAGTTATCAAACCACATGACGCTGGGACTGTGCGGTGGTCTGCATTGACAAATATGACTAGAGAACAATGGGTTTACATCACATATGGATTGCAGAGCATTGTCCATGTGTGATGTCTTTCACATTGGATGTATTATTCTAAACATTTTCCATTTTAAAAACTTGTTTAGGTCCAAGAAGTGAAGTTGTGAGTGTAAAGTCTAAAGATCAGAGGTCAGACAGTTGTTTGTGTTGCATCTGTTAGATTATGAGCGCACAATGCAGAGTGGGTGAATAAGGGTCACTTGCAACAAGACAGGGTATGATAAGACCATATGATCACACTATTTGCATTCCAGAACTTGTTTTCCTCCCCTTAAAGTGCAGGTCATATTAATGTTTATGTAAAATACGTAATAAAATCACAGAACAATTACTGTATTTGAGAAGAAATGACTTGAGCACAGGTGCCAAATCAATTGTCACCCTTTCAACAGAATGTGGCCCAGCCTTGTCATTAGTTTAATCCCAAAGGAGGGAGAGGCTCCTGGGTTGGGACAGAGGGCAGAGGAGAAGAAATAAGGTCACACAGAGAGCAGATCTCGGTTTGGGATGTCCTCTTTGACACAGCTGACAAATATTTGGTAACCAATTGCGAGTGTCTATGTCAGGGTCACCCTGTGGCTTGGCAGCACGATCGTAACTGTACAGAACTGGGTACAGCAAGGCCACACATGTTGGCATACTGGCTCACATTTGACTTTTAATACAGAGACTAATTAATCCCATGGCCTCTAAGTTGCAACATGTAAATGAATTGAGCAGGACTGGTCAATATTGTTGTAAGTGTTGGCAGGATGGCTTGCATATTAGCCATAATTACATTCACATGAACATAATGTATTGGTTTACTGTCACTTGTAAGGTTAATGTGGAGTATGGAACCACTGTTCAGATATATTACCAGGACATCCTCAATGAACCAACACAATGCTGTTTATTACTCACAGTGTGAATGCATTAATCAGTAACAGTATATATACCGCATATCTGTACAGCTGCATTACTCAGTATAACAGTATAAATGCCCAGTACATATTATATCTGCTTCCATGTCACTTTATGAAGAAATTGAAAATGTTTGAAGAGGGATTGTGTTTTCTTTGTTTAGCAGAAACTCAAAATGTGGAATCTTGACTCAACATGAGCTTTGTGCTTTTCAATACAGTGTCAATGTTATTTATAACGTTAAGACTCACATAGGGTCAGTAAAGTCTGGTCACTCAATGTACCTCACACAGACAAAAAGCCCAGTTCGGCAACATGCACATACAAACGCTAATGTACATGTGCATGCAGCGCGCCTGCTCCGAGCCTAATGAGAGATTTTCTGACCTTTCTTCATGTACCCCTGGAGAATATTGATGAATCCCCTTTTAAAAATAACTCTTGCCTTGTAGGGTCATTAAATGATTTACAGTTATTTCACCAAAACATAATTATTACATATATTATGTGTGTCTGTGCATTGTAGGTATTAGGTGGACCCTTAACATGCAATGTATGCACAGGCAATTTAAAGTTTGTTTTCTGGATAAAATGTTGCTTTTACTTTACAAGAAATGGATACATAGTCAAAAACACTATGTTTAACTATACATAAGTGCCGATAATAACACATGTCTATTTGAAGCACAACAAATCCAAAATGCATTTACAAGATATTAACTTACATTTGGAATAAGTTAGAGGTGCACTCTTACTGTGAGCAGACTTGCCTCTCCATGTACCTGACCTGTAATGTCCCTGTGGTGTCTCCATGGAGATAGATAAGTTTAATACCAAACTGTAGAGCATTCCAGGCAAAGCAATTACATCTTCATGGAGACAAGAAGGTGGAGGACCCAGAAAATGTAAACCTTTAAAACTAATAACTGATTAAATACATTGATTGGTGGACTTTACCTCATCTTCATATATTACATTCTTCTTCAGTTCCTTTGTGCATATAAATCCCTGTCCTATCTGTATCTTAATAATATCCGTCTTTATTCTCTGGCTAAATGTCATGCCAGTGTGATGGTGTGCCGGCTCTCCCAGTGGATGGAGCACTTAATGTTCATTTGAGCTCTCGACAGTAAAAAGCCTAGTGAAGCCAAAACGGAGATGATTTAACTGAACTCATTTGAGGAACATTTAATTACCACAGGAGCGTAATTGAATGTTGCTCTAAAGTGCTGAGTGATTCCTAATGAAATGAGAGGGATGGGAAAGCCCTGATGGCTCACAGTTTGAGGCACTGGCTCTGATCAGTTCTGGGCCTGAGCATCCATCACAGTCGCATTATAGATCAGTTACACTTGAGACTGATGTGGCAAAGATTAGATAATATTAGTGTCGCTTGTGGTCATTTTAGTGGCCAAATCACAAACAATTAGACTAATCAGATTCAGGAAGAGAATGTGCGGCTGTGGTGTCCTTTTTAAATGGGAAAATGGACCATGTTCTTTATATTGATACAGCTTTTTGTGGACTTACTGGAGTGGACTAAAAAACAGTAACAATATCATCATTCAGCATAGACAGTATTGTGTAGTTCTCTATTGGCATCAATAGATTTCAAATTTGAGAGTCATGTTTTAGTTTGAAATGGCATATAATGACATATGGTAACGATGACAAAATGTAAAGTTTAAAGTGCAGGACAAGTTCTCGTGTTTTTCTAATTATGACTTTGTTTGATGAAATAGAACCTGTGGTAAATATTTGTCATATTTTTACATCAGTCAAGTGGCATTTTGTGAAGAGAAGTTGAATAATTTAAGTTCAAATGTACTGGAAGTAGCACTGAGTTTTAAAACAGAATCCCTGTGTCTATGTCATCAATAAGTGACTTTCCATCAAAAATGCATCAACTGTTTACAAGGTGTCATTCCCCAATTTGAGTCATTTGCTGAATTTGAGTCAATCATGCTCTTCGTTAGCTTGATTACATTTTTATCACTTTAAACTGCCTAAAATGGTTCAAGTGTCAGTTGAAGCCTTAGTTAAACAGATTTTGTCAAGAAAGTTTAATGTTTATTTTGGATAAAAACACATAAAATCTCTGACTTTCCACAGTCACATAAAACATGAAATATTAAACTGAAATCAATTGACTCTGCTCGTATGCTCGGGTTTATTAGCACTTAAATGTTGTGTTTTCATGGAGTTTAAGCTCAGATTTAACTATGAATATACTTGATTCAAGATAAAATTCATTTGTAGCATATTACTGGTAATTTGTCCTCATATACGTGTTGCCATAATGAAAGACCAACTCTTATACACTGGCACAGAAGCATCTGGGCATGGTAATTGGGAAATCACACAAGCAACTCGTGCGTTTTTCAGACAAACAATAATTTAACAAATAAAATTGTTAGAAGGTATTATTATTATTATTATTATTATTGGTCAAATCATAAATGTTGTGTAGTTCATATTGATTTCTACCCGTGTTTACAGTTTGGTTGTTGTAACACACACACACACAAATAGTCAAACTGTTAGTTAGTTAGTTGAATTTTATTTTGAACACTGCAAAGTGAAAAAACCAAACAAACATCCAGAATACATAAACATGGACAGAATTTTTTGTTCAAAATAACAGGCAACATTTTTAGTAAAACCTTCATTGCAGTCTTGTTCAGTACGTTTTAGTGAAATGTGTAGTCGAACCTGTCATGTGCACTTTAACTTTCGAACTCCATAACATATTTCCTCATTTCACATAATATATTGAGTTTGGTTATGAGGTTAGACATCACATAGTGCAGGCCTTTTGCTCATATGACTCTCTTTGTGCTGGGTGCTCTTCCCATAGAGACATAGAGAAACTAAATTGTTTAATAAAAGCTAATCTAAATTGTGGTTCGTGACTCTGGTTGTGGCATTATTGAGCTCTCGCAGACAATGACACCCAGTAGTCAGAGCAAATGGTCTAACCAGAGAGACATTCCACGCTGCAATTACAATACTGGGTCCACCGGTCCCGACCAAAACACCTCCTCACCACACAATGGGCATCAGTGTGCACATACAAGGAACAGCCTTTGCGGACCCTCGTCATGCTCTGCCCCCTCCCCTGTGCCCCGCTCCAATCTTGTTATTATTCTTAACTCACTCATTAAGACAATCGTCATTCACTGCATGTTCTCACACGTTCACATTAGCGAAAGGCCCATTAGGCGGCTGTGGTCGTGGTCGTCGGGGACAACTTGACAAGGCATTTCTAAATCACTACTTTTGTCTAATGTGATGTGAAACTTTAACATTTGCATCAGGCTTTTTCATAACCTTCATAATTGGTGAAAAATTGGCTAGAAATAAACCTGTTCTGTCTTAATAATGCTAACAGTAACATAGCAACGTAACCTGACTGCAATTTTCCAGTGCTGGAAAATTGAATGCTTCTTTCACACTGACAGAAATAAATAAATAAATGAAATTCCAAATGGAAGCTTGCACTTTCATAATTGACACCAAGTTGAGTTCAGATGTCACCTTTTGATGTTGACGATTGAGAATTAGACTTAAATAAAAAACAAAATCATTAATCGTAGTTAATCACAAAAAAATCACATTATTTCATTTAATTGGAGATTTAGACAGTGCATACTTTAAGATGTGCATAATTGTCTGTGTGTTTGTTCATTTAGTTTTGAAAATATATAGTGGTTAAAAACTCCTAAAAGGCAATTTAGCATAATAGGCCTCCTTTAGGTCATAAAAATCACAGCGGATTATTCATAGCCTTCATCTGAGACTTGTCTGCTGCACATTATGTTTCACTCACAGAACAACTCATTTAAACACAGTGCAAAAACAAACGGCTCTGTAACTTCGGCGCGCACAAACACGTAGGTTGAAATTAATCAATGTGTCAATTTATTTTAATGCGATTAAAGGAAAAAATTAAAGCATTGCATTAACACAGTAATTTTCCAGGCCCTATTATTTATATATTAGTCAATTCCTGTCTAAGTTTAGGGGCATATTTTTGTCCTCCACATGAGTCGATGCAGCTCCATAAATCAGCTAAGACACAAAGTAAAACATGCAACAGACAAATCACACTTTTCCAGTTTGGTTGCATCACAAATGGGTAAAGAAGTTGTGTTTGTTGGTGGCTGCTTCTCCAACCATCTGTATTGGAGCTAGCTCACTGCTGTGCTGTGCAAGAACCAAGTCTTGTGCAACACTCCCTCAAAAGAACATTTGTTCACCATCTGTGACTGCAGCTCCCACTCCATGGGAGAGTCCAGGGATACTTTTCTCTTTCTTATGCAAGATTTTTAAATGATAGCTTCAGTTCAAATAAACTATAGCAAAATGAACTGTCATTATTTTGTCAGGGAAAGTTTAGATATGTTATGATGTCATAGCTGCCATGTAGTACAACCAAATAAGTGTGAAGCAGCCTTCTAAAAGTCGATATTGGACATACAGAATGTGCCAGGTGGCCCCAACACATTCAGACACGACATAATGGCACGTAGTCAAATAATAAGTGATAATGAGTGGTGTGAAAGAGTAATACCTTTAACTGGGCGACAGCTAATTAAAGCCATTCAAATATTCAAAGTTCTCTCTAATTGTAATCTATTGATCAGTTGACAGTCCATTGAAATTTCTATTTGCGACTAAACCAACAGCTCTTTTTTGTGTGTATGTGTGTGTGTGCATGAGACAAGTTGTATATTTTTGATAGTCCAGCATGTACATTCTGGCTTTGTAAGAATAGACACATTGTATCTTGTCTCTACAGATTCGGGATTAGCAATTTGTTCTCTCTCACAGATTCAAAGGAATGTGCCATTTTGCTCAAGGGGAAGGTAATAGTGTATTATGTATTTGTAATGTGTGGACTTCAGGGCACTAAGGAAATCCAAGCCGGTTTAAGGGGAGGTCAAATGTCATTCTGGGTCAAGTACCCTGCCACAGAACTGCATGTTAAACAGCCTCCCCAGGGGAAAAGGGACAGGGCAGTGTCTGACAACATCAACAACACTGACCTAATTAGAACAAACATACTCACTGGGGACTGGTGTCCACATACAGCCACAGAACAAAGAGAACCTCGTCACATGGTTATTGTTTAGAAAGCAATGTAATACTGTAATAATACTGTCACTGTCTCAGACACTGAACTACACCACCAACAAGCTCCAACATCTGGAGTGTCATTTGGAGGACTCCTGGAGGAGCAGGTTTCTCAGGGCTAACAGCAATTAGTCCTTCACCAAACAGCACGCATCAGCCACTTTAATTAACCCCTCATCATGGCCGGATCACTCTTCTCCCCAGTTTCTCCTCCACTTCATCTTTTATATAAAGAAGTCTAGATTTAATTTCAAGAGAAAATGACATCCTAATAATCTGTTGTGTCCTGGTGAGCTCCTAACCACTGGATTAGATTGAGATTGGTCAATACAGTAGTTTGTGGAGTTAGCGCTAACAGGATTTACCATCCACTGAGTATATAAATACAGAGGCCTGTGCTAAGCACTAAGCACTTCACCAAATTAAAAAGTGACCCACAGGTGGGCTCTTTGCGTGGCCTGTGCCGATGGGCCATGACGCTAATTGCTTTCTAACTCTGTTACGAGTGCCATCAAATTACACTCGTCAATTAGAGTGAAGAGGCGGTGTAGGGCTCTTAGAGCTTATCCACTGATCACTGCATCTCTGTGTGCGCTTCATTCCTGTCATTATTGCACAGTGGGCACTGAGTCAGACACAGACAGTGCAAAACCAAACTCCTCTTCAGCCGTGCTGTTGGTCTCAGCTTTGCTTTAGTTTAAAAAATGCAGTTTGCCTGAACAAGAGTTATATTTCCTTTTAAAAAATGGTTATTGTTTTTATTTTTTAAGACCAATAGCTCAGGGTTTTATGTGTGGCATCTTGATTCTGGTGTGTGTAATGGACTTGTAGAAAAGTGTGTTTAAAGATGCACTATACATACACTATACTGGTTATGACGTGGTGCCCACAGTATGGCATTAAACTTATATCTGGGTGCTTTTATGGCTTAAAAAAACCTTCTCTCCGTAGATCTGACCTGTACTTTGTTTATTTAATGCATAAAAATGAATTTGGCCAGGTGGCATCTCCTGTTTTTTTCTCTATGGAGATAGATAAGTTTAATGCCATAATGTGCAACATTCCTGTCAAAGCAATAACAAGCAAAGCATCTCTATGAAGACAAACAACTGGAGGAACCTGCAACCAGAAAAGTTACATAGTGCATCTTTGAGATATCCCAGAGTGACAGACAGAGAACTTTTAGCCCGGTAGAATCTTTGGAGTGCAGACATAGCTTCTATTAGAAGGTGTGTGATCAAAATGAAGCTTTACTGTAAGACAAGGCCAGATTCCTGGAAGAATACTTGAATGATAGGAGTGAACACGAGCAGACCAACACCTGTGAAAGATCAGAGAGCTGAGTACCACAGTAAAAGTCATTGTTCCACCTGCACCCCTCAGGGCACGGACGACATTTATGACTTACCAATGACATACCAAAACACCAGATTATGTGGGAGTTACGTGAATTCACAACTCACTTGAGTTTGAGATCTGGATCTGGAACAGATCTTTCTAGGGCTGTTTTTTTCTTAAAATATCAGACCTTTAGGGTGCATTCACACTTGTCATTATTTGGTCCTAAATTGAGCTCGTTTTAGTCTTGATGTGGACTTGGTTTGGTCCTTGTTTAGTCTTGATCTAGTCCAGCTTTAATTTTGGATTCAGGTTTAGTCCCAGTCTTTTTATGTTTTTTATGCCCAGGACTTTTGTGTGGACAGAAGGTAATTGCAATTGCATTGGTAATTAATTGCAATATAGTTTTTATGCTATACATGCATGAGGCTATGTTTCCAAATGCCTCCACTAAATTGACTTTTGATTGGTATATTTTACCTGACTCACTGATGTCTGTTATGCGTTTGTGAATGTTTTTATCTCTTTCCTTGATATTGGCAATTGTGTTGACACTGGGAAGTACCTGTACCAACTGTGCCAGGCTGACAGCTAGGTTTTCTGAGACACCAAAAGTCTTTGTTTATGACTATTTTTAAAGTACAAAAAACCGTTAGTCAGGCTTTTTGAACTGCTACACATCAGAATTGACATGTTATCTTAAACTTAAATTATTTATATGTATTGAAAAGGCCTTATTCAACCCTGATATCACTGATGATGGCAATTTGAGAGGAAATCTGGTAAAGGTATGTGTGGACTTGAAGTGGCACAGAATTGGAATAGTATTTTTATGATGATGAGCTTTGTGTTTTTCTGTTCTGTTTAATATATTTAAAAACAGGGCAAGTCAAAATGAAATCAAACTCAACTCCAGGTATCTTTTCCAAGACGTAGCATGAAATTCTGACCACAAACCATCTCTGTGCTCCGACACTTCTCTTTCTCTATATATGTATAGATATATTCAGAGGGCCCCTGCACTTGGCCCAGATAAACCAGTACCCCTCTAATTCCAATGCCCTTGTAAAATACATAACATGACCTATTAAATTTTATACAGTATTATGTCGTTGTAGTCTTGAAATGTATGAATGATTTAGAACAAAATCAAACTTCTCTCATTTTCACATTAAGAGAGTAATCATTTTTTTCTATCATTTTTCACCATTGTTTCGATATACAGACAGACCATATGTTTCTCTGATTCTCTGGAAAAGCTAGTCTTGGCTGGTCAGGCAATTGTAAAGTTTTGTTTAGTGGGTGTAAACAGCGGGTTCAGAGCGTTTTAGGAAGTCCAAGAAAAGCCCAGAATGGCAGAAACATTAAACTTTATTTTGAGGTTCTACCACAAGAATTAATTAAATAATGTCCTTATAACAGCTGCCCTTGAGTTCTTGGCCAAAAAATGAACATGAAGGTTTGCTTAAAAAATGTGTGTGGAGTTACTAAATGTTCCTTTAATGTTAAATGTTCTTTTAGTTTTGAATAGCTTTTATTCATACAGCATGGAATTGCCAGGAAGTTGCAGCACTACTTATAACAAAACTTTTACACTTGACACAAATCTAGCAGATGGTTACGTTATGTAAGAAATAAATCATAATCAAAGCCCAGTTAAAGTAGTTTGGTCCCAGAAAAGGCTGCTCCCGCTGCTCCATGTGCTGCCTGCTCTTCTGCCTGAGCACAAGTGTGTCTAATTGTGGAAGACATGATGTTTGTCTTCAGTATTTGGGCCAGGGCCAAGTGTTCTGCAGCATCAGGGGGCAGGGCTCCTTCAGGCCATGGAAGCTCTAGGATTACCTCCCAGTGCTAGCTTCCATCTTGTGTAGCTGTGAGCCCCCCTCCTCCCCACTGACTCCCCCCTCTCTCGACATGAGGCCAATTTGTTGTGGCAGGCGCGCGTCTCAGGGTCCAGATCCCGTTACACAAATTTGGGTTTGCCAGAGGAGTTTGGAGGCGATCCAGACCAGATAGACGAGGTCCGCTGTATCTCCAGAGCTAATACAAGACATGATATGGGCTGTTCTGTTCAATGAGATTTAATAGGATGGCCCTCTGTGTGTGCAAACAGCATAATCTGTAGCCTCTAATATTACAAAGCTTTTAGTAAGTGCCAGCTGAAGCGCATCATTCAACTTGCCGTACCAGCCAGTCCCTTCTACTTTCTGTTCCAGAGCAGAAGGGGGCGTAAAAAAACTCTCCTAACTTGGGACTGTTCAACCATAGCGAGTCATTTATAACACACGTCTTTCAAATGCGGAAGACATCTACTCAGAATAGTCTCATTCACATTCAAAACAAAACATATAACTTATTTTACCTCACATCAACATAGTTTAGAACTTTGCTTTTGGACTCTCCAGAAACCTGCGCCGTTTCTCAGCCCGTCCTTTTTTCTCATAAGCTGCCATGTTTGTTTTGACATGCATTTCTCTGGTTGGTTAATCCACCTGTCAATCATGCTCAGGGTATCTTTCTACACCAAAACGTCTTTGTAAAGTATTGTCAAAGCGTGTGGTCTTGGCTGGTCCTAATCATCACCGCATTGTAGACTTTTCCTTTATCCTCACATTATTTTATTGGAGTCATAGGTAGACTTGATGGACTCTTATCTTTTCCTGGGTGAGTTCCTGTCATAATCTCCTACACAGGAAATGGTGGGCCTGGTTTTGTGCTCCAGAGGAAGAAGAGAGGCTGTGGATTAGACAGTGCTGTTTCCCCCCCACCATTGTTGTTTTACAATTGGTCGGTTGTAGAGGGCACCCCGGGGTCAAAGCACTGGACCAGGATGTACAAAGCCAAATGATGAAATAACACATCTTCCACGGTTCAGCAGTAAATGTCCAGTTCATTTCAGCTTGTGCCTGTTTGCTCGTGGTGTCTAAGTTCACCAGTTCCCCCATTCCTCTTGCAGTGGGCAGTGGGGCCAGAAACAGAGGGCAGAAAAAGCCCTTTAGAAAATAAACAGACAAATAATTGAAGCAACAAGGAAGAAGGAGGCATCTCAAACTTGTGGGCAGGGAATGTCAGAATTCACAGACAATGGGCGACTGTTACAGATGCAAAGAATAGGATTGTAACTATACTTTTGGATATCGTGACCCACATTAATCCCACTGCACAAAAGAAAATGTGAAAGTACTCTTACATGGCAATAGTGAACATAAAACGTATGCTTTTTAGCTATTGAGCATCAGTAAGGTTGTAATAATAATTCAGTAATTACAGTTAAATATGATATAAAGCGTTTTCATGACATTGTGCATGAATTCAAAATGAACATGACTTTTGTAGCGAGTTTGCAGTCACCATGGCTTTGGGGTTGCATTGTATGAAGTGATAGTAATGCACTTTGACATAGTTATATTTGCAGTGTCAACTAAGCTGTGTTGGAGACAGCTGAAGACTTGGGCAAAGGGAAAAATAAGCTGGAAAAGTGACATATCCCTGTCATTAGGTGCATTATGGAGCTGGACCGCACTCCTAATGCTGTTGCACTGGTTGACAAGCAGAGGATTTAAAGAGAGCTGTATTTCTTTGGCAGACTTTTAAACGTCTCGTTTTCCATTAACATGAGACCCCGAGCAGCATGTGTCATGAAGGGACATAAATTTCCTGTGTCCCTCCCCCTTTTGGCATCAGTGTGTGTGTAGGAGGTCGATGCAAAACAGTCAGTTGGGTTAACCCTTCAGTGCACCCTTGGAAAAGCAACTGCTTCTAAAAAAAAAAAAGGAGCCTGAAATATATTTTTATTAAACTACCTTGGGGGAGTAAAAGATTTGAAACTGAACAAAACAAAAAATACTGAATAGTTCATCATTTGTACTTTGTGTTGAATATTTAGTAACATAATATATATGTTCTTCATAACATAGTTACTTCCTATCGTTACCAGATACATTTTGTGGTGTAGGTGTAAGAATTATGACACTTGTTTTTGACAATACAGAGCATTGTGCCCATAGATTTGGAAAGCAAATTGAAACCCAAATGTTACGTGCATACCCATAGCAGGGCCATGTATACCCCTGAGGTTCTCTCCGGCTCCCGCAGAGCAGTCATTAGACACTCATCCTTTGTGCAGAAGGCCTTCACAGAAGGTGATGGATGACTCCTCTTAGTGCTCTCTCCTGTGGCAGAGGAGCTCCACTGAAGATCACACTACCTGCTGCTGTCTAATCTGCTCCGCACATGACACACAATCAGCCAGCAAAGAGCCCATTTAAACCATATAACTGCTATCCAAAAGTGGTATCACACACTGGTGAATGGTCATCCCAGGCCGCTTTAATGGGTGTCTAGATGTGTGCTCTCAAAGGGACATCGTGCACACTAAAGTGAAGAGGAAAGACATTCTCAAGGGCCTATTTAGGCTCTGGTCAAAGCACGACTTCCATGTTTCCAGTTTTAAATGGAATAGGTACAAGTTACTGGAATAGTACAGTAAAACCTGTACAACCAAGCTTTAGATTACATGCACAGTTCAGCATGGCGACATATTGGTATTAATAAGGCCGTTATTTTTAACTCAAAAACACTCTCTAATAAATAAAAACATTGTGACAGTGACAGTATTAACAGATGCAATGCCTCCTATAGTAAGTAACACTTATGAGTGACAATTTCAAACATGGCCAAACTGAAATATGATACTGGTTGAGAGGGAGCAGAGAAGACTGGATTATTCTGGAGATGTACAGCATGCATGAAACTAATATTACTGGCAAATAAACAACATAACTGCTTTTTAGAGCACCTCTATCATTGTAACTTGAATCATAGCATGTTTTTGCTCTCTTTTAGGAAGAGAAGAGATTTGCTTCTTTGTGATTTAGAAAGAAACGCACAATGGAACTGTGGATTCTTTACCATTATAAATAAACAGATTATCAGAGTAAACTGAACAATAAACCAGTTTGACCTCAGTCTCACTTTGTCTTTATCTTTGTGAGACAAAGATGAACTGTCAGTTCATCAAGATGTGTAACTAATGAGTTTATTAAACTATTGATTACCCAGAAAAGTTGGTTTCTTGTTGTAAAGATTGATGCACATCTTCATGAAATACTTCTGACACATTACATTTATTTTCATTAGTATTGAATGGGTTTGGATTAATCCAAGCCACCTCTGCTGGGACTGGGGGTGGATAGGAGTGGTCAGGAGTATACCGGACAGTCAATTAGACTTCTGGGATGCTTCTGCTGAGGGGGTACATTTGGACACTTCTGCCTCCAAGTGCACATTCTTCCACTCCCACTGACCTGCACATCCTTCACTCAGCGAGCATTACATTTGAATGGAAATGGGCACATTTTAACTATGCCATGTGCCAAGCAAATTAATACACAGATTTTATAAAGTGCCCAAACCTAATGATTTTCAGAATATAAAAAATTATATTGACTTTTTCTGGATACAGCAGTTCCATACTTGAAAAGCCAAAGTAAACATTGAACTATATACAAACATCATAAAAACCTACAGTAAGTATTTATACTTATATGAGGTGCTGGCTGAAAAGAATGAAGCAACGTCGCGGCAAAGTCAAACACGCCATAAATGGTTTCCAACATGTGCAGCTAATTCCAATGTATTCTGGAGTGACACCAAACCAATGACTTCCTCAAATGTCTGCTGTGGACTGGACGGAGGCTTGGAGCCAGTGCCCGTCACCACACTTTACTTCAGGGCACTGACTCTAGTCTAAAGGACTCTAATCCTAAAGGATCAGAACCGTGGCCACAATCAACCAGACTCATTATCCCCTCCTTAAGGAAGGAACACATTGCATTTTTCCACAAAATTTTAACATGGACATTATATTTGCTTAATAGTTTTACTATTTAAATGTATTTTACTTTTTAAATATTTTTTTTCTGATTGGGGTGAGGTATTATTTTTAGCACTTTTTTGTATATGTGCAACATTTTGAAATTATTTAACCAATAGGAGTAATCCTTTATTTGGTTGAATGGTTGAAGGTAGAAAAGGTCTCAAAGGATCTGCTGGACACTGTTTTTAAAATCAAGACATTTCAACTTCGATCCAGAAGTCATTTGAACTTCAAATGAGTGGTTTGTAGTTTTATGATGAAGATGGACAGCCAAATGTAAACCCAAATTTGAGCGTATTCTGTGTCAATACCCAATGGCTCGATTGGCTGTCGACATAAGACATCATCAGAGGAATACACAAGATTTTGTAGACAAAGTGAAACATCTCTGGATGGATTCTGATGACGTTGTGGTGTGTATGATGTTACATCTGTGTTCATCTGTACCAACCTCTAAAGCTGTAACAGTTTTGAAAATAAGACATTACCACCTTACATGAAGGGAGCAAAGTAAGACCTGACCACATCTACAAAATGTTGGACATCTGTCTTAACACTGCAGAGTGTGTTAAGACAGACATGTACATGGAGGGATTTGAGAAGAACTCTCTCTCTCTCTGGCCTCAAAACTAATGGGCATTGACAAGCCATACCTGCAGTCAATGCCCAGTCCGTCAGATTGGAAGCTAAGCATGTCAGGGCCTGGTTTGTACTTGTGTACATCAGCCCGAAAATGGCATTGACTAAAACATTAATATTGCCATCTGAATAAATAACAATAAATATGATGTATGATGTATAATAAAAGTAATGTGTTAAAACCGTTCCAAAATAACACAAAAATATCTTATAAATAGTTAAAAACATTCTAAGCAAACTAAATGTTTTTGTCAATTTTATTTGATAAAGTTCATTTGTTTTGGAACAAGTTTGTTAAAAGTGTACATGAATATGATGTGGTCCATGTACTACCTAACTTTATTTCATGTCAGTCTTTTGTTTTTCTGTAATTGCATTGGATGATGCACTTGTGAGGTCCAATCAGTGAGCAGTGGGCGTGAGCTTAAGTCAAACTTGCTAGAAACACCTAGGTTCTGTCGGCACTCGGCTGTACGCAGTGAAGGGAAGCAGACAATTCTCGGGTTCGGACATCCAGGTATTAGAACTCGTGTGACGATTTGCTCGGCTTGGCAGCCACAGGCAAAGGGGAAAACATTAGACTGCAATCCACGGGAAAGCATGGCATGACTGGAGTAGATGCTTAAATACTGAAAATTGAAGATTGTAAAACCAAAGCTGTGTGATGTGAGTGTAAATAAAAAGGCACCTTGAGCCCATCTGAAGTTAACCTTTTTATTAATGCGTGACAAAAGAGCCATCAAAGCAAGAAAGCTCCCAAAGTTGGACTTACCACCAATGCAGTATATTCCCGCAGCAAGTCACAAATAACTGGAAAGGCTGTAATTAGTTCTTCTGTATCACAGCAGTCAGTTTTAAACACTGACAATGGCATTTTCTTCACGTTGGGACTGTTTTATCCACCGGCATTTGTACGCTAACTAGACAGTGCCAAACTAGCAGCTACAGGTGCTAAAGTTAACGACCTGAATCCTTACGATAGTTACTGTGAATGGGCTTCCACAGCCAACAAGTGTGAGCACTTAAAAGAGAAAAAATAATAATCTGACCATATGACACATGACTTGAGAGTGGATATGGACCTGTGCCATGACCAGGTGAGTTCCTGGTGTTTATTCTATTGTTGTGTGCTATTTGGGCTCATTTGTGGCCTTTATTCTTGAGAATTTGAAGAGTAGAGTGAAGTTTACCATTACTTTCCATTGTACTTTGCCCTTTCAATAAAAATGGCGACTGGCGTTGTTCAGGGCGTGACATAGAATTTGATTGGCGCTGAACCTCAGAATAAAGTCACTTGTCCAGTAAAATGTAGTCACAAATAGACGTGGATGCAGAGTCTACAGGTCTTGTGCGGGACTGTTATTACCTGGTATTATGTGAGTATTAAATGTATTGTATCCTGTGTCAAAACAGCATGTTTTTTAAAGAAACGTTAAATGCTAATTGCGAGTTAGTGACTCGCTAACGCTAAAGCAAACCTTGTGTTACATTCTGTATCCAAATTATGGAGGTTTTATTTATTTATTAAGAAGCTAAACAGAGACTTTCTAATGTGCAGCAGACTAAGGCCACTATCTCTGCTGTGGATACTGGTCGTCTGTTCCACTGTGTATTCTGCTCCTGCTTATGCATTGAATGCAAACATTTGTATTGTTTTATTTATTTTAAATATTATTTCATTTACTAAACTACACATTTTCTACATTTAATCTTACTGTATGTGTGATTTTCATTCATTTAGTTTCATTTAAGAGGTTACATTGATTTATTCAGAGTAAAAAAAGTTGAATGCATTTATTCTTAGTAGGTTTAAAAACAAGTTATCTACATTAGTCTGCTAAGTAGGGATGGGTATCGTTAAGGATTTATCGATACTACTACTCTTACCGATACTGCTTATCGACCCGCTATTTTAACGGTTCTCTTATCGGTACTTTTACACCAAAAAATAAATAAATAAGCATAAAAAATTATAAATTGATTTAATCTGCAATAATTAATTTCTCCACTAATTTATGCTTGATGAATTTTAAACAGTTTCACAAAAAAGTATAATAAGCCTTTTTAACTAACTACTGCTGTCTAATTGGAACTTATTTTAAAAAGATCGACACTTTAGGACATTAGCAGCTTTAGTTGCAGCTTTATTTTACACAGGTTAAATAAATGGCCCACAAGTTTCATTGATGTGTCTCTTAGTCTGTGTTCAGTCAGTTATTAGCACCGACAGTGTGATCACAGGACTTTGATGTGCCACACGTTACAGCGCGTACACACAACCTGGACCGCTCTCTCCGCATGTGTCCATTAACCGGGCCTGAGCATGCTCGCCATAAACACAGAAATGCAGACGTGGGAACGGTTAGATGATGCGTATGGTGGGTTAGAGGCTAAATTGAGGCACCGTCAATTAAAACTCTGTTAGAAACTCAAGGATTAGTCTTTTCCGTTGTATCTCCTGTTCACCAAGGTTTAAATTTTAAAGTAACTGTACACAGGTTTGTACACAGGTACACATGTTTTAGCTACATGGGATGAGTGTTACACTTGGATGGGAGACAGCTGGAACACCAGGTGCCACAGTGGGGCGCTGGAGGAGGAAATGTTGTTGTGTCCTATGGCAAGACATTTCGCTGACATTGCCTATGGCGCAGATTGGCAGCCTCACTTCTGTCAGTCTGCCCCAGGGCAGCCGTAGCTGCAATAGTAGTTTACGACTTACGGCTTTCTTATCCAGTGTGGAGTGAATGAATAATGCTTGTGAAGTATCTTTGAGTGTCATGAAAAGCACTGTATAAGTATAATGTATTATAATATTGGGTACAGCTCCTAGTCACTGGTTCTGTTACATTGTGGGTTAAGATGAATAAATGTGCTCTTGAAGCTTCACGGAGCATATTTATGCTATAGAGCCTAACGTGAAGTTCAAACGTGGACACCAAGGAGACCAACCTTTCTGGACTGTGCTGAAATCGTAGGAGTTGACACACAGATAAATAAGATTCAAATCATCCCCTGCAGCACGAACAGGGGACATTACAGCACAGAGCACAGGAGGTGGCCACAAATAAAAGGGGGAACTACAACACATTCAGAGTGCCCTCTCAGTCTTGTAAGTGGGTGTTCAACAAAGCTAAAAGATCTAACATTTCGAACAAAAGAGAAACAGAACCTAGGAGGAACGGGATATATCCCAAATGTGTCTGGTCTGTCCAAAACAGCATGACATTCCTGTGTACTTTAAACATCCTCATCAGTCAACACCCTCTAAGGCAGGAACTGTCTCATCCTTGGCATGGCAAAATGCCTCCTCAAGAACGGAGTGATGTGAAGGTATTGAATCCACTGTAGTGAAGAAGGCTGCATGGAGCATACATTACAAAAACTAAACAACCACTAAAGACTGGACCAACACAAACAACTCATTTGAGACAATGAACAGTGCAAGCAATGAACAATTTGTGTGAAAAGAGAGAATCCCACAATGAACAGAAAAGATGGGTTAAGGTTTAATCTGTCTTGTACTTACAACAGTATCCCCACACCTTGGTCAAGCGATCAAGCTAATCAAATGCTTATCATGTACTTAACAGCTATGAAGGAGAGTTAGGGAGTTTAGAACAACGTATAATGAAGTAAACAAAGGCAGGACAGTTTCAGGTTAAACCTCTTCCTTATAGGACAGGACAAATCTAGCTGCTGAGGCCAGAACATTCAAATAAGATGACTGCCATAATGTTTTCCATATATATGCTTTGTCAAAAAATAGCCTTTATGTTTGATCCTTGAACAAAAATAAGCTGGAGTTTGTGTTGTAGCGGGTATTGATGAGTAACAATGCAATGTTGATTGAATAGCAACTATGCACGTGGATAGTGGTTCTTATTTGCTTTGGAATGGACAGAACACAAATTAAACTCACAGACGTGTGGAAATTCTGGTGAAAAATAGTGCAAGAGCATGGTCCCATAGAGATGTACCAAAACGCTGAGTCTCTAGAGAGAAGTCTTCACCATACTCTAAGTGCCCATTAACTGTCTATTCCCATTCCAGTCCCGCTCCAAGATGCCGCCCACAGATTTCCTGGGAGACCAGACCCAAAGATTGGAGCGAAGGGAAGAAGACAAGGAAGTGTGCAGGCTTTCACCAAGCCTAAGGCATTTAGGTCAGTCTTTATATACACAGTACACACAGGGAGAAACTGGGAGATCCACGTACTACAAGATCTCATAAACAGATGGTGCACCATGGATAATGTGCCCCTTCAACAAATTGGAATCTGAATGCATTCATCATCTCTTCATCTTGGGATACTTCAAAAATGTTTGCAAATTTTGAATGGTTGAATAAATAGGCCCATATATTTTTAAACTGTACCCCATAATGTTGCTGAACAATGTGGTTTAGTTATCTGAATCACTTGGATGTTCAAAGTCTGTGCAGAATTGGCAACACTCAGTTTGCACAGTTAAAAGCATGGACGACAGCACATCTGTTCTCCCTGGGCCAGTTGAGTTCGTGTATTATAATAATAATAATAATAAGCACGTGTATAAATTCAAAAACATTTACAAGCACTAACATACTCTGCCATTTACATCATAGAATTGAACATCAGAGGGTGAAGAGAAATTGCTCCCCAATTAGAACGTGATAACTAATCGATAGCAGCGTATTGCAGGACCAGGAAGTAAACGATTAGGCCCCTGGGATAGCAGTTCAGATTACACTGTTGTCAATGTCGAAGAGAGTCAAATGGTGAACGGAAGCAGAATGGCAAGGGCACACGCAGACAGGCAAGTTTGATGATGTTTCTTCAGTTATTTTACATGTTGAAAAATTGTCTGGCTAATATTGTCTGTCATAAAGAAAGAAGACAAAAACATGAAGTGGCCAATTGGGTTTAATCAGCCATGTCTTGTCATTGTTACAGGACGTGTACCTCCCAGGGTTAAGTATGGGGCGATGAGTGAATAAGTGTTGTCAAGCAGTGCAGCCAGAGGCCCGTCATGGACTTACTGACCACAAGTGGAAACAGGAAGCAGCGCTGTAACCCAGTCCTGGGCCTTTCACTTATAGACTTGTTATGCCAAAGTCAAGCCGCAAATATGAGGGAAACTATGTAAACCAATACCAATGTCTGTCTCTTTCAAAGAGCTATCTGATGCAATAGTGTAAAATCTCTCAAATATACCGGTAATTGTTTTTAGTTTGAATTGTATATCAGGGCATTACATAGTAGGTTAAAGATAGGCAAGAACCAGTTTCATTAAGAAATATAATGACTTTTTAGGAACTCTTGTCTTCTCATTATAATCTAATAAATCTATTATCAAGCATGGTAAGCACCAAAGTGCCATTGCACATTGAATAGTTATGTTAATTAGTAATAGTTATGTCAGCTATTTCAAATTTCTGCTCATAATTCTCTGATAAATGTTGTTTTTAACCATACTGACAGTATTGACTGTCAGAATTTAAATGAAAGCTTTGATCCTGGTGTAGGTCATTACGGTGTGTGTGTTTGTATTTATATTGCGTAGTAGACGTTATGCATTGTTGTGATCGCAGATTTGAACGAACAATATTTAAAAATGTAGCTATTTTGAAATTTGACATTGTGACAATCTTACATCTTGTTTTGTTTTGTTTTTTGTCAGAGAGAGGGCATGTCTGTGACAGGACACATTTTATGTGTAATTGGCCAACCACATCTGAACATACCTTTATCTAGTTATACATCATCTTGTCACATCTGCAATCTAACTATTATCTGCCCTAATCATGGAGCCTGTAGATAGCTATGGAACTGTCAAGGAGAAAAAGGTGATGTACAGATATAGGTTCAAAACTAAGGGCAATGAAAGAGTAACTAGATGCATGTAACTTTATATACACAGTGTATTTATGATGAACTCCTTTATGGAAGTATCTTCCAGTCGAGCTCTGCCTGCTGCTTATATAAGGATAAATTCAGTGTAACTGTCACCTTGGTGACTATAGGGGAGAATAGATGGCCTGCAGAGGTAGACCATCCATCACTATTGTATTGGGATTACAGGAATCTGTTCCTGATCACACCACACAACAAGGGCCATGTGGTAAGGACCTGCTCAGTGCAACGCAACTAAATAATCAATAAAAAGCACTCAAGGTCAATGTAGTGCTGAAATAGTGCTTAAGTCCTGACAGATGGAGGCTTTGTCTGCAAATGCGACAGGCCTCTGCATGGCAGCCCGGAGTTCAAACAAAAAATATCTGTAGGTTTATTTGTGAATATATATAGTTTACTTATATTCAGTGTAATCTCCTGATGCCTGCATGTGTGTGTTATTACCTCTTTTAAGTCTATATTAACAAGAGTTAAGATTGGATGAAATACTGGGCCTGTCTAGGGTTTGGCAACTACTGTCAAACCACAAACCACTAACTGGTTTGTCAGTCCTCTTTTTCCAACCACCTCTTTACATTCTCTTCTTTTGCGTCACATTTGCATTAGATTTCTTTCACTTGCATAGACTGGACCCTAGCTTTAGCCTTCTGGCAGCAAGAGGACATGTAAAAAGGCCAGACCTTGTCTTCATATGTTAATTTGCTCCATTTTAGATTTACTAAATAAAAATAGTAATAAAATACCTCACTGCACAAATGTCAAATGTGCATATGCCAAATAATTTGTTCACTGGTAAATGCTTCCTAAACATGAACTTGGATCTTTTGTTAGAGGCTCCCCAGTTAACAATGTGTGGTTTCCAGATCATTCTGGGGAGGTTCCATTCAAGTTACTTTTGGTCATCTTATGGTATTATGGAACATTTTTGGCCATTCTGCAACTTTTTTTGTTGTTGTCAATAACATTTATTGCACATTCTCAGAAAAACAAAAAAAGGTTACACTAGAGGTTAAGGTTACACTTCATTCTCCCCCCAGGGAAATTGGTCCTCTGCATTTGACCCATCCTTCAATGCTGCTGGGGCTATCTGTCAGGAGCAGAGGGCACCCAGGGTCTTGGGATAGGCTTTGTCAGGACTAACTGACTTAGGATTTGGAGAAAAATGTTTGTTTTTCATTAATAAAACCTTCAAATCGAAACCTGAAAAAACCTAAAACCTTTACAAAAAGCTATAATGAAAAAATATTGCTCATGTTTAAAAACATCAACAACAGATAATAATTGCTCCTTCTTGAACAAATGGAAGATAGAAGAGTTGTTGTAAATTTAAAAATGAAACCATCAGGAAACATTGTACACAACCTCTGTAGAAAGTTGGATCTGGTTAGTTACAAACAAAGACAAACAAACCACAAGGTTATTTGAAGGTTTGGGTGCAACTTCTGGGGAACTTTTGATTTTTGGCTTCCGTAAATATTCTGGGAATGTTTGAAGAACAGCACTTATATAATCATTGACCAAAAGTTAGTTGTTGGTTAGTTACAAACTAACCTTTAGAGAACCAGGTTAATGTTATTTGAATGTTCCCTGTTAGCTGAGTCATGTGGGTGGTGTGCGCACAGTATAGAGACAATAAATAAAAAGAGGAACTAATGAGCAACGGACACACTTGGAATTTGGTTTGACTGTGGTAATATTTCAGCTTTGATTAATGTTGCATGGTCCATGTTCACAATGTGGATTATACATGCCTGGAGATGAAAGGGAATAGACAACAGCACACGTGCACTAACAGCAAAGTAGAAAAGACAGTTATGTTGCAAACTTCCAAAGTACCCATACAACAGATGCAATGAATCTTGCCTTCATCTCCATAATGGATTATGTGGGTCACCATGGAGGTGGTCTATTTTTCTTACACTCGTTCATCTGTGTACCTTTTTCTTTTTATACCCACAAATAATTAGTGTATCGAGACAGCACAACACATTTGTGTTAGTTCGTTTCTTCCTCCTAACCTATTTAAAGTCCTGAACACTGAACTGTATTTCACTTTCCTAAGTAACCTGACTCACACCAGATTGAAATGTGAAGCACTCTGAACTGAGTTGTACACATTTATCAATCTGGAAAGGGACTCGCTGAAATCAATCGAAAAAAGGCGTAACATCCAGACATTTTTTAAAGATGATGACATCACAACAATGGAACAAACTTAAAAAGCACAAACATCTTTCCCATCCACAAAATGTACAAATTGCATACCTTCCTTTTCAAAACCAAAATTGTCATTATTTTGGCAAAAATGACAAAAGGCCTATTTGTTTATGGTTCGTTTGGTGATTGGTCCAGTGTGAAAGTGAAAAACTTTAACTTGAAAGTTCTTCAAGTGAAAAACCTTTAACATGTATGTACACGATATAGTATCTAATGTGTTTAGACTTAGCAGTGAGGGGTGTTTCTATCACAAAAATTATGTTGATAATGTCAAGTCCACTATTCGGAACGATTACAAGAATAAACTTATAATATAATATATATTATATATATATAATAAATTTGCACTTTCTGAGTCAATTGCGACTGATAATTAAGTCCGAGTGCCACAAGCTGGCGAGAGGCCCATTAGTCTCGCACGGCTGCCACAGAAAACGCGAACCGCTCGCCCGCTTCCAAACACTCACTAACGCACTCCCCAACTTGTCACATACATTCCGTTTAGTGGTGGGAAAATTGAACATTATTGTTCTAAACAGGTGAAGTGGTCGTTATCCCCACGTAAAGTACTTGTGTACGCCCACTAATGTATATATACATGTAAAAATGTAATGCAAAAATTGAACGTTATTATTGTATATAGTTCTAATAACAGAAAGTGGGCGTAGCCTACTCAAAAATCTCAACAGTGTACGCCGGTGACCGGGGACCCACACCATGACGTAGGAATGTACGTGTGCTTTCCGAAAATGTATAGTTTGCCAAATCTCTGAAATTTGCAGGTGGTTAACACTTCACACTTTTACGAACTCCTCCTTGGGCGTTTGCCCAAATAAGCTCAAACTTGGTGAAAATGATTTTGAGAAGTGTGACATCAAAAGATATCCAAACTTTTAACACAAGTATTATGTTCTTTGGGCGGCACAGCTGCAAACTTTGACCATTTTTGTAGACATTTTTGGTCAAATATAAATATAATATAATGCAGCGACATGCAAGGGCCGATCATTGGCGCTATGCTATTATTATTATTAATGTTATTATTATTATTATTATTGTTGTTGTTATTATTATTATTATTATTATTATTATTATTATTATTATTATTATTATTATTATTATTATTATTATTATTATGTTGTTGTTGTGGTTGTTGTTGTTTTTTAGGAAGAGTTTTAAACGCTCTAAAGACTCTGGCTGAGGTCACAGTATACCTCTCTGAGTACACGGTTGCATGGCTTTTTACAGTCATCTGTCTTTGGGGCTCTGCTGTCGTCATGGAGTATCATGGGGACTGCTGACATGTCCTGGGCATTTGAGATGAATGGGGATATTTAGAAGATTAGTGTGAAGTCACCTCTTGACCTGCTTCTTTCAGATAGACATTCAATTCAACATATTTTGGATACTTGCATATTAATTCCTTTAACAGAGAACACTCATCAAATTTGTTGTTGAAAGTAAATACATATCACATTGTAAATCCAGTCTTTTAAATAGCATTGGGGATCTGTCTTCTTGCCATGTTATACAAACCCTTGAGAGCACTGACCAAGCTTACATTTGTGCTGGTCTTGGGCTGGCAGTCAACTGCTGGTTTGAACATGAAAAATTAGCCAGGTTCTCAGACAGTGGTAATTATGTGGTCATCGCTCGGCTTTTCCACACTAGTTGGCCCAAATGGGACGTGGTGTTGGGCCAAGAAGTCAGCCTCAAAGCCTATATTCATGGTTCAACCTCCCTTAGGACCAGTAACACTAAACTGTGAGTGATGCCGTATAAGAATGACTTAAGCTGAAATAGATAGAGACGATAAAAGAGGTGATACAAAGATAAAAATAACTCAAAACTCAGTCATTTTACATTTTAGAGAATAACCACATTTAACTGCATTTACCATAACTCTTGTTCCAAAAATCACTTCACTAGCAAGGACCACAACCTCAGAATACAGTGTAAATATGAATTTTTCATCCATGAGGATGATCATTGTGGCAAACTGACTTTCAAAAGTTTTGGGCATCCTAAGGGGCAATCAGCTCGCAGGCTTTATATCCTTAACGCAAACCAGAAGATAGAAGGGAGCGGTATTAGAAACAGGAAGAGGTCTGGAGATAACTATAAATTATTGTCATAAGTGTGCAAAGGCAGTAAATCTCTTCATGTTTGATGGTGCTCTGCACTGTGGGCACATAGGTATCTGAGTGTGTTGGTGACCCACATAAATTATACACATTTTAATGATAACATTGAATTTGTCTGTGATTGAATAATTACTTACTGTGGTTATTGTGTAAGATCTGTTAGCATTTAGTTTGTTGTCAAGCAGATCTTTCACCAAAGCGCATGCACAAGTCAAGGTTCAGTCAGGCTAGACTCTCGGGGTCCAGCTGCTGAAGGCTCAATGGTGTGAGAGAAAATGGTAGCACACTTATATGACATTTGTAATGGAGTGAAAGATGAGTCATAAGGGATTGTTTAAAGTGTGAGATTACAACCACAGCCCTAAAGTCCTTCTTGTTGATAAAGTGACAAAATAGATAAGGATGCAAAATCATTGGTTACTCCGATACTGTTGCTCATAGAAGGTTTCTGTGTTGAGCAGCAAAACGTTTCGTCATATGGTAAATGTTAATTCCTGTGGTTTATTGCTTTTAAGTACAGTTTATCTGGCACAGGACCACAGAACAGAAGCTTCTTCCTGACTGTGTCTGACCCCACAGCTACACCACCAGGGTGATGTTTATATCATTGAATAAAGCCTTTAAAGACGTCTTTTACAAGCCCCCCTGACCTCACATCATGAACACCCCTCTTTGTTTGTGTCTAATAACAGCCTCTTAAACTTTAATGGCACATAGTAAATTATTGATAACTATTATCATCTGGAGGCTGGGCAGGTGTTGCTAGCCCCCTGTGGGCTGAGTCCTCCCAAACTCTTCCTAAATTGGCACAAGTCCAGGACAGATGTGTATTTGGGGGGCTTTATGTTACAGTATTTGTGGATGTGAAGAGATTTAGAACATTGCACAGCCGAGCTCTCTGAAAGACTTTGAGGCCAGCGAGGTGACACCTCAGTTAAAATCCTACACATTGAGTTTGAAACTGCACTGTTCTGCAAAACAGGGATTACATTAATAAAGATTAACACAACTGTAAATATAAAATAATGCAATGGTCAATATTTACTCGCTGCTTTCACCACAACAGCTCACAGTAAGCCGACATACACTTAGAATCATAAAAAGTTAAAGAGCAAAGTGAATGGCTAATGTTTTAAGGTTCAGGGGTAATGGCCATGCATAGTAAAACGAAAAGATAAAAAGATTATATTTACTCTTTGTAGATTCTAGGCAGATCTCTCATTTATCTCTGTGGTTAAACACAGTAGTTCACCCTGCTGCTAAACGTCCACCTCAGCACTTTCCCCCTCTCTTCAGCCTTTAATATTGATGATTCTCACAGGATAAAATAAGTTAAGTGGAGATATGGTAATCCCTCCTCTGCTTGCTGAACCCGTTTGTTTACTCTGGGGTGACTCTGGTGATGTAGCCCAGCCTTTCTAGTCTCATATATTTTAGTTTAACCAGAGTGCCCCTTTAATGTGTCCACTATCAAGGTCATGAGTAGATTTTTTTTTTTTTTTTTTTGAGGAAGTAACAGAATTTTTCCTAGTTTCACATGTCCACAAATAGATAAGATTATAGTGTTTACCAATTTTCATGTTCCCATAGTGTTATTAAAGAAACCAACATTGCAGATTCTTCTCCAGATCTACAATTTAGATGACATTTCTTTGCCTTTAGCTGCATACTACTGTGAAAAGAACATTATCTTCGTCACTGTGATTGGTGTTGCTGTATTAACTCCTCATCTCGCTGCCCCTATAACTTAAAGCAGATAATATCTACATGTACCGGGCTCTACTGGGGGTAAAACTAGTGTGGATTTCGTTGAAGAGTATGGAGAAAGTAGATTTGTGTTCAAGGTGACAGCAGTGGTAGGCCAGGACCCCCCTCTGGATTCTCTGTACTCAATGTAAATGTAAATCATTGAATTCATCTAGATTAAGGCATTGGTTCAACGTATAGTCTGTTTGACATGGGATTAAAAAAGAGTATTACAGCAAGACCTCAATTGGCAAAGACAAAAAACACTGCAAAAATCAATGTATTTCCTCCAATGTTTCCAATTAAATTTCATCTATGTACATATAAATTCAAATTCGACTTATCGGTCCTATAATGCATGACCCTACATCATTTAAATGAGCCCTCTTATCCAAGCCCACCCACGAGCATCACTGTAACAGTTAAAAACCTCATCAAACAGTCGAGTCTCTCCAGGACAGAAGCACGCAGTGATGAATAAATGCCAGTATATGAATGGACACAAGCAGCGAGCCCGAAGTGTGTGGCCCCGCACCTGTGCCGGGTATTATGGGTTAACCTGGGGGTGCTGAGTCAGCCCTGGCAGAGGTATAAACAAGGATGTATGGTCTATGTAAATTTGACATTAATTAGCTTCCTTATGTTATGGCTTCTTGCACAGATAGCAGTATACACAGTTGAAGCTTAAGATGGGCTGTGCTGTTGTTATATATATGTTGTATACTGTTCATTTATCTAGATGTCATGTGTGCTTTAAGTGCACTAAGCAGGATTTTTTATGACAAATACACTTAGTTACAACTCGCTGTTAAGCTCAAAGAAATGTTCTATACTCCTACAAATTTTTACAAAATTCAGCAGCACGTGTCCTAACTAAGATCAGGGGGCAGGATCACATTACACCGGTTTTAAAATCTCTGCATTGGCTCCCTGTGTGTTTCAGGATTTTAAGGTTCTTTTATTAGTTTTTAAATGTCTTATTCTTGGGCCTTCTTATGAACCCTCGCGGCCCCTGCGCTCCTCCGGCAGCGAGGTCCTAGTCATTCCCAAAGTCAGGACACACACTCACAGCGAGGCGTGCTTCCTGTACTACGGCCCTCGTCTGTGGAACGGCCTGCTGGAGGAGCACAGGGCCGCAGAGAACGTTCAGGTTTTTAAGAGAAGGCTCAAGACATGCCTTTTTATCTTAGCTTTTGACAAATATTTAATTTAATTTGTGTATTTATTATGTTTATTAATTATCCTATTCATTGCATTCACTTATTTAGGGCTTACTATTTTAAATGTATTTATTTATGTTTATATTTACTTTTACTCTATTTTTACCCAATTCTTTTTTTTAATTCCTATTCATTTATCTATTCTTTTATTCATTTTAGGCTCTTCAGTGTTTCCTCTGAGGGCCCTCTGTACTTGGAGCGGTGTTCGTCTGTGGCTGCAGGGGCCTGGCTCATGGGCCCCTGGTGGAGGTTTGGTGCCTCATCTCCTCTGGGCCCTGAGTCTGTGTCCTGTGGCTGCAGACGACTCTCTGCTCCTGGTGCAGAAGGCTCCTCTGATTGTGCTTCTTCAACTGGTTTATCTATACTCAGTGTTTGGTGGGAGAAATGGCATTCGGGAATGTTTTTAATGCACTGTAAAACACACTTTGCATTACATTTTATGTATGAAAAGTGCTTCATAAATAAAGTTTGATTTAATTTGATACAAATGTTGTATCATTATTTTATAATAGACAGTTTATGTTGCCTTGTTTCGTTCCCAGTAGAATTTGTTTCCAGGAATTAGCCAAAACGTTCCCACGATTTAACCAAAACGTTCCCACTATTTAGCCAAAACGTTCCCACAAATAAGCCAAATCGTCCTCACAAATTAGCTAACGCCTCGGTCACAATGACCTATACGAACGATTTGTTCATACAAATCTTGCAGGTCATACGAAACCAGAAGCTCGTAGACGTTCGTGGAGGGGAGCTAAGCTTCTTGCAGCCTACTTAAAGTGTTCTTACATCTGCCTTTCACTTCTCATTAACAACTCAAGGTGTTCTTTAGAAAACAAAGACGTACGTTGTGGAGTTCTTACATTGTTCTTAAGTGCACCGTGCGGCTTTTCTAAAGCAGCATACATACACATACATCTGTGTGCACATCAAGGTGCTGTCAAGTCGTCCTTACAAATACTATAAACACACATAGGTTTACAGATCTCAAAGTCCCCCAGCAGGGTGAAAATGTATTGACCGTTATTGAACCATCACTATTGGCACAGGAATTTGGGGACAGGACGTGCGCACACACGTGCGGAGCAGGGTGACAGGGTGACGTCATGCACCAACCTGGAACCATGCCGGCACTGTAAAGTCAAGAGTAACATTTTTGTGGTCTATTATCGCCTTGGAATTAATGCATTTGTTGGATTTATGTCCTCCGCAGAGGCGGTTGGACTCTGAAATCAAAACCGGGCGGACTGAGGTGAATGTGCTCATACAACTCGACTTCGCCACAAACTGACACTGCTGCTGCACGCGTAAACTCTGGGGACTTTGGGAAAAGTTATTAGCTGATTCCTTGGTGAACTGCCTCTCTATTATTTGTTGGACATATTTCGTCTGTTGAATGGGTTGACGCTGGAGCATGGGGTGGTGATGATCATTGTTGGCCGTTCATTTGTCTACCTTGCGCCATAAATAAAACCCGGTTGACCTATTTTGGTTCCAAGACTTCGCAGACTGTGCAGCTGACTGGCGCATATTTAACAACCGTATCAAAGCAAGAACCACAAATTTATCATTTCGCAATAAGCCAAGAGGATTACTTGATTACCAATTTTGATATTTACGGTCACTAAATATGTGTTTATCTGTATATAAAGTGGATTTAATCCACTTTATTGTCCACTTAGATTGCTTGTAGTCCAGCATGTTTCTACCTGCACCGTACTACAAACTCAAATTGAACTTAAAAACACAAACTAGTGTCGTAAGAGCGATGCAGTGGTATTTGTTTGACTCATGATTGATGTAAGAGATCACTAATAACACATTGTGTTCTTGAGGGATCTCTCAGGTGGAAAAACAAAAGGCGGAGGCGTCTGTTTCTTCATCAACAACCCTTGGTGCTCCGATGTGACTGTGATCTCCAAACACTGCTCTCCTGATCTGGAATATTGCTTCATTAACTGTAAACCATTCTACTCTCCACGTGAGTTCGCTTCATTCATTCTAGCCGCTGTTCACATCCCGCCAAGCGCGAACGTGCAGGAGGCACAACGTGTGTTGGCAGAGCGGATACTATGTGCGGAGCGGGACTTTCCGAACTCCTTGTTGATTATCCTCGGGAATTGTAACAAGGGAAATCTCAGCCAGGAACTACCAAAGCACAGACAGTTTATTAAATGCCCAACCAGCGAGCAGAACACGCTGGATCACAGTGAGTCATGCCTTTAGTGCCGTGCCTCGTGCTGCCCTGGGCTTTTCAGATCACGCCATGGTTCACCTTATCCCCACGTACAGACAGAGGCTGGAGCTCTCCAAACCTGTAGTGAGGACTTCTAAGAAGTGGACCAACGAGGCAGCGGAGGAACTACGCGCGTGTTTGGACACTACAGACTGGGATGTGTTTAGAACTGCCACAGATGGTTTGAATGAGTACACGGACACTGTGACGTCATACATCAGATTCTGTGAGGACAGTATCATCCCCACACGCACCAGGGTGATTTATAACAACAACAAGCCCAGGTACACACCCAAACTGAGGCAGCTAAGACAGCAGAAGGAGGCAGCTTTCAGAGCTGGGGATGGAGAGAGCTACAAAGGTGCAAAGTACAGATTTAGGGAGATGTCAAGAGCTAGATCTCTGTACAATACAGAAGGAGACATTCTCTGCCAACCACCCTTCTGCTGTTTGGGAAGGGCTCAGACAGATCACCAACTACAAGCCCAAAGCCCCCCACGCTGCCGACGACCAGAAACTAGCTGAACAGCTAGCTAGCTTCCCCTCACCCATCTCACTACAATGGACATTTCTGCCAATCCCACCCCGGGTCCCCCCACTGGCCACTATATTTTATTATATCTTATTCATTGTTTTATGTTGCACCTTACACCAAAGCAAGTTCCGATGTTTGTGAATTTTGATCACAGACAATGGCAATAAACCGATTCTGATTCTGAAAATTGCATTGGCTGACAATGTCCAGTAATTGTCCAATATATGTCAACACTGTTGTATGGTACTGTTTGTTGTAATAAAGCACAAAAAAGTACAAAAAAGAAAGAAACATTTCAGTGCAGAGGTAGCAAACACGCTCAGTGGGCGTTAATGTTGTGGACCGGATGTGAGCCGATGATGCCGGTTCAACGCTTACCTAAACACTTTGGATGTGTTTTAGCATGCCACATTTAAGGTCATCAGTCAGACCTGATAATTATGATGTGCCAGTGTTTGGTCTGGTGTACTACTTTGTTTAAAATAAAACCAATGTATCTGGCTCGTGGTCAGCTGTGATCTGCCAAAAGCAAATATGAACATACAGTAAGAAACCAACCAAGAGAGGCACATACCGATATTTCTGTGGTAAAACGACATTAGGTCAAATGTTGATCTAACTTTATGTGGTGATTTAATTGAACTTCTTTTGCATTTTGACTCTACAGTGCAAATTCTAACTCCTCCATCTAAATCTTCAGTGGATTGCCGTAAGTCACATAGTGGAGTCGGCTGTGGTTGGCAGAGAACCATGGGCTAATTCTGCTCGTCCTGTGAGGAGACGGTCCGTCTACAGCCCTGAGCAACATCTAACCAGCCTTGAGTGTGGGGCTACATGCCAGCGATATTATTCCCTTTTCTACATTTTTTTCATCTTCAGTTTTTCTCCCCACTGTTGATACATAATATGCTTGTTTAAAAAGCTATATTATCTTAAATGCATCACAACAGTGGATTATAAAAGCAATTGTTCACAATGAGCATGTGGATATTTCACTCACTTCTCCATGTGTCCCTGTTCTCCACTTACCATGTGCAGAGAAGATAAGACTAAACACACCCAGCACTACACACACAGAGCCATGGTTCTGCTGCTGCCACCACAGCTACTTTACAAATAATAGCCCCCATGTGTATCATGGCTCCAGAGCTGTGTGAGACAAGCACTGGGCTCTGGGCCCAGCGCTAAAACCTGACAAGATCACTATAAATTCTACTGGTTTTCAACCATTCAAATGCTCCAGCCAGAAGGCAGAAGACTAACGACAGAGTTGGATAACAACTTGTTACTTTTTCTTCTCTTTTTTTGCTCTGTAAAATGGACACTGTATTACTCTACCCTTCTGCTTAGAATTTGTCTTGTCTTTAAAACGTGCTCCTTGGGTTTCAAGGTAACAAACTATGACTTATGTTTGGGAAATTAGAAAATCAGGCGCTAAAGTGTTAGGCATGAATCTAAATAATCCTCTGCTCCTGCTCCAGTTGGCACACACTGTTGAAGTGTGCATGATAAATAGTGCACACGTGTGTTTGGTTGTGCGTCCCATAAACTGACTGCTCCATAGGCCATGGCCAGACAGTCTGTGGCCACACAGAGAGCCACAGCAGGGGGCCCACACCTCCTGTTTACAGCTCCAACAGGATCCAGCACTGTTCTCTCTGACTACTTGCGTTCATATAGGCTCAGGCGGGAATGCTACTCAATAGAAAATGCTTTATGCTTCTCAAAATAATTGCTCTTAGTTTTCCAAGCCATAAAATTGTCTTTGTAATCCTGCAGGGAATGTATCTTCTGAGACCATCAGTCTTTGGCAGGGGCGATGGCAGCAGATTTAATTAGTGCCATTGGATTTCCTCAGAAATGAATCTTTGGTGCTGTACAGACCGGTAATTGTTGAGGTAATAGTGTTATTAATTCTGTCACACTTTCGGAAGGCCAGAAGGACTCCCATATAACACACATATGAGGGCATTTCCCACATTCCATCTAAATAGAATCCCTGTTCATTGAAAACATTGATGAATATTTTTAAGCTCAGGGTGCAGGTTGCGCCCGCTGTGTCCCGCACAAAGGCCTTGGCTCCACTGGTCCTCAGAATTCCTCCCAGTCTAATGCCATGGCAGTCCTGGGTGTGTGCTGTGGCGAGCAGAGCCTTTAAAGGCACAGAGCCTACGGTGTAATCCTATAATCCCACTGCACAGGGGTCGCTCCACTTCTATGGAAAGCGGGCTGGGGTGCTGCTTTAATTAAGATCTAACAGAGGGCCAATAATGCTGATGAACTGGAAGCTTACAATGTAGAATCTAGGGACAACAGTAAAACAATTTAACTGCAATCAAAATTGTGCTGATGCAAATTATTTAATTTACTGTAGTATTGTCAGTATTGACATTGATTGAAAAAAACGTAAATATAAAGAGTTTTATTCTCTCCCTTTAGTATTACGCATTGGTCTGGATTTTATTTCCTCTGTTTAGCTTTCATCTTTTCATCTTCTCTCTTTACATTGATTTAAATGTTGCAGCAAATTTCAAATGTTTTACTAGTATAACCTAAATAACTAACATTTTGGTGTGAGACAGACCTGATATAAAGGCACTTAGACTGACAGACATTTAGGCGTGGTAGCAACATCAGATTAATGCTTTAGTAATAATAATAATTATTATATTATATTATATTATATATTATTATTAAATTAATTTAATAATAATTCACTTATTTGAATGTTTCACGCTTTATTTGTTTATCTGCTATATTACAATATGCGGCCCTTGATGGAAAAAGTTTGAACCCCCCTGCTTTAGCCCTGTGTTGTGTATTTGTATGGCATGGGCACATACACAAATCTGTCCAGCAAACCGGGGGCAAATCCAGATTTTTCCTTTGGGGAGGTCCAAAGGTGATACCACGGGTAGGCCTCTAAGATAAATTTGAATTGAGACTTGAAAGAAACAGGCTTTTAGTAATCAGATGTTTCTCACATCAGGAATTGAGTTAGAGCTCTATCTACCAGCTGAAGATGGCATTACAGTCTTATAGTAGTTTAGCGTAACAAAAACAATTCATGATACCATACAGTACGCATTCAGTTTTAATACTGAAAGAAGGAATCATGCAGTCATTACACAGCAAAAGGCTTCCCTTATCACTGAACAATAGCACACTCACATGATAGATAACTGCTCATCACATTTCAAAGGTTCTGGTAAGATAGGCCAAGCCTTAGAGTAGATTCCACCATCTCCTTTATGACCCAATGAAAACAAACTATGAGCCTATGACGAGGCATGTCTGCACAACACTGGAATACTGCATCTGAAGACCTTTTTAAAACAATATATACAGAGATTTTTGGGTAAATAGTGACAAACTATTGCATATCCAGCTTTTGATTTCACATTTTGTCCATTGTAAACCATAAAACAATTTAGTGAAAGAAACATTGGTCCCCTGACTTCCTTTTTCAAAACTGCAGAGCAGATTCTCTGCAGCTGGACTCGCCTCTTCATACTTTTTTATGGAGAATGTAGTGTGCCAAAATGAAATGATTAAAAGCAAAACTCATAATTAATTATATAGTCATTCATTCATTAAAAGTGTACACTAAATTAATTAAATATACGTTTTAATAATTATATGTACAATGAAATAATTAATAATTAATGTTCATCGGTTTTCTTAAATGGGCAATGTATTAATTAAAAGTGTAAATAATTTAAAGGAATATTTAAAGCTTAATCTTAATTTAAAAAAAAAAGTTAAAATTAATTCAGGATTTCATGAAGTTTTTCAACCATTAAAAGAATCTGTCAGACTCACTGTCAGACAATTTTGAAGCACAATTTCAATTTGCATGATTTGATGGTCAATGAAAACGCAACTTCTGTATTGTTTCTAAAGATCCAGCGCTTGGTTTTGCGTGGATCTTATGCCACTGACATAGAAATACCACAGACAGTTTCTTAGCTAAACAATTGCTTCTGATCTGAGCAGCAGGGCATATCCTGCTCTGGGTAAGTTACTAGAAGTCGGGTTAAACTAGTGCTGTAAGCATGACTGACCCCTCTGTAGAGAAATGGACTCGACCAGAGCAAGTCACGCCGTCTGAGTTTGACCAGTGATTCTTTTAATGGTTGAACAACTTCATAAAATCCTTCATGAAAACATTTTTTTAAAGATTAAGCTTTAAACATTTCTTTAAATTATTTATTGACACTTTTAATTAATTAATTGCAAATTTAAGTAAACGTTAAAAACATTTAATTATTTCATTGTACATACAATTTTAAAAATGTATTTCATTAATGCGGTGTACACTTTTGTACACTTTTAATTCATTACTTTTTTGAGAGATGGCTGCATAACATTTTTGAATATTTGGGGGGGGTTTCAAAGCATTGCAAGTTAGTACAGAACTGAACTAGGATTGGGGGATTACTCAAATGCATGAACAGAAAAGTAGAAGTAAATATCTAACCCCAGTTACTTAATATTCAATCTAAAGTCTGAACTACCCTTAACACAGCCAGGGATCCTTGTAATGAGGTGTAGTTCCAGTTGTAATGCTAAACTACAAGAGTAGTTCCAGTTCTCACAGAAACCCACAGCTAAAAGGATAATAGCTTGGTCTTAGAATAAAACATAGCTGAGCCTTGGCATAAAAGATATTTAGTCTGATTGCTTTGTTGAAGACACAAGCTGAATCAAATGTAAAGTAAGAGATAGTTTAATTGCTTTAACTGTGAGTGCAGAGCGGTTCAGAAGAGCAATTGAAGACTAGATGAATCTCTGGTGAGCAGCCTGGATTAACTGTGTAATCTCAACTGTCACATAACGTGATGCCCCAAATCTCCCTTTGCTCTGAGGAGTGTTCAAGACGTCAAACTGAATGAAAGAGGCTTTAACCAACACTACTCTTAATTCACAGAGCCACTGTTTAACATGGGCTGGAGCCCCTGCTCATGGCATCAACACTAAAGCTAGAGGATCAAAGTCCACAGAGACTTTCATATTACTTAAAAGAAGAGAATTTGCACTCTTTTGGTTAATTTGTGTATGTGTGCCTTTGTGTGCAAAAGCCACAGTAAAGCTCTGAACTCTACTTGCATTAATCAAGTGTAAAATGGTTGCTGTGAACCTCCTTGAAAAGGAAAATGCATAATCATTTAAGTAATTTCCTCCACAAATTAAACAAAATAAGATATTAAACCATGCAAAAATAACACAATGCCTGTAGAATGCTAATATATCAATTCCCAGTTGGTGTTAAGGTACTAAGGGTAGGACCCCTGTTTCTCTTAAGCATTATCATAAATCATAGAAGGCCTATTTAGTCATTCAATACCAGCCTGTCCCCCAGGACCATAATCTGTTTACAGGAGCAGCACAGCTTTGCATAGAACTTTCAAATCCATACCAAATGCATTTTTAATTGGTAAATAAATGCAAAATGCATGCTAACAGGCGATTGTAGCAGTCCTCCTGAATGCTTAAATATGGTTCTAAGCATGATGTTCACTTTATGGATTTTGCATCACTGCATGTTTCCAAGGTGATTTATAATCAGGCCAGCATCTTGCCTCTGTTGTAGGAGCATAATGGAAGGTCCTGAACTGAGCAATGACTTCATCACGCTTCAACACAAGTATTGCTTACATAGATTCCTCAGAAAATGACATGATTTTCCTTCTGAAGGTTTTTAAAACTTGTAATCTGGTCAGTTAGTGATGTTGTTGTGATTTGTTGAGTCACACATATGCAGTGTGTATGACTTTGGCTAATGTTTTAAAAGGGAATCAGGGACCCACCCATAGTTCAAAGGTCAAGGTGCTGCAGCATGTGTTGCAGCACATGACAGCGCTGTAGGTTTTCCCATAAAGCCTGAAAACAGCTGTAGAATTGCACAATCTTTATTACACATTATAATTTAATTACCTTTATAGGGATACCTCAGGAAACGTGTATACATAACAGGGGATGCAGGGCAGTCAAACATTGTCCATTGATAAATGTACTTTTTTTTTTTTAAACATCTTGGCATCAGTCAATTAAGTAATATATTTTTATTTGCTTTTATAGTATGGAAGCTTCTTTGGCAAAATGAGATTGTTATGGCACCTTAACACGCTCCTGTCAATAGTCTCACAGCCAGTCAGTATACAGTTAAGGTCCAAAGTTAAATCACTCTTCTCTTTATGGCTTTAATTAGGAGGAAATGAATTTTATAGCTTTGCGCTAACAGGCCACAGTAACCCTGTTTTATCATTTAACAGCCAGATTTGTTTTATATTAATGGGACTTATCAGCTTTGTGATAAAAGTCACACAGTAAAAGTAAACTGTAAAAGTGATTGGGATGAAATACAATACTTTTAGGCAGTAAGTACATGTAAATATTCCTGCAACACGCAAATATGAATCAATACATACATTTCCCTTCTCAATTAAGTAATCAAATTCTTTTTTTGTTTTGTTTTTTGTCCATTGTTCAGTTCAGTGCCATGGTGTCAATGTTTCCCCAGCAATGATAATCCGCCTGTATATTAGTGAATTGTTAAAGAATAAGGAGTGCCATGTGTGCACATGCTGTCTACCACTACACATTTGAGATAGTGTCGCTATCATGCGTTTATCTCATCCTTATCACAATATGACCTCCTACAGCCGTGTAGGTGATGAGTGCGGACATCACAGTGCTACTGTGCCATACAGGGCATCTGGGTCTGTACATAAACATTGTAATTATTATTAGAATAAATATAAATAATAAGCAATACCACCTACATCTATGACCTAAGCCAAGCACAAAATATATAAAATGATTATAAGAGATAATGAGTCCTAAAATGTTGATAATTTCTCAAGAGATACCCAGCTCAAGTCTAATATTTGAGGACCAGTGCATTGTGGTAGAAGTATAGCGTCTCTACATGTATATGATAGGGTTAGTCCAAATGTAAAATGTATTGCCACATAAATCATGCGTTTAGATTCATATGTGGTGTAATTAGGACACAAAGGGCAAGCACCATTCAAATCCAGTGAGGCTACACCCATCACCGCACATTGTGATACTGTTTTATAGATCTTTGTACTGTTCCTAGAATTATCTGAAGCTTATCAATTGGTGCATAAAGGGGTGTTAGGCTTAATTGTAAATGATCAACCTCAAACTATTTTGTCTGCATGACTGCTATGGCTGTAAGCATTGAAACATTACAGTTTTAAATGTTTTATTTTAAATGATTTGTTTAGACATCCTGATCATGTGACAGCACAAAGCCTCACAGCCCAGCGTATCACCTTATCTGCCACTCTAATATCAGTGGAGTTGAATGGACAGACAGGCGAGCTGGCTAATCATTTTGCAATCAAGAGTCAAAACAAAACCAGAAAATGTTTATCTGATCAGGGTGGACAGCCTCCACGCTTGACATGGATGTTCTTTTGCCTCCCCTGTGTCATCCTGTCAGGGCTAATGGACATTGGCCTCGAAGGCAGTTAATTACTTCTGACGACACACTTCGCTAATTTCTCATTTATATGGAGAACCTTTTCACCCTTTGTCCAGCGAAAATGCAGAATAAAAGACTATAGAGTGTCTGTCTCAATGCAGTATGGTAAGTGCAGTCCTCATTTTCAAGAGGACACTACAGGTGAAAAGAGCATATAAACAATATTTAAACAAAAGCTATCACTATAAAAGCAGATAAATCAAGCAAGAAATTATACAGAAAATGTGAAAATACATCTTTAGAGCCCTACCTCTGTAATTACATAAACATCCCCAAAACACATTCATGCAAAAACGACATGTCCCACAAGGACAAAAAAAGAAAAGTTGTTTTTCGTATAGACCATTAGTATTTGGATGACACCAGTCCCCCCACAGGGACTGGTGTCAGTATCCCATAGACACAAGAGAACTTTCTCTGACTGTGTGAGTGACACTTGAGCATTTCAAACATTCCAGTCAGAACCTCTGATGTTATTTTCACTGCAGCTTTCACTCTGACCCTTAAAGTCCACTTTCTTCAAAAATATAATCAAAATGTTTTAGTTTGCATCATAACTGATTTATTCTCATTAGAATATTGTAATACTCAACTTCATTACATCGTTTGCTTTAAGGCTACAAAGCCTCTCCTGATTCTCTTTGACATTATTATATGTTATCTTAATAGGAGCAGGCCACATACTTAATCTGGTGTGTAAATGAGCTGTGATAAATGACAAGTTTTCAGGCAGATATATGTGCAAAGGCCAAAAGTGAAGAGGGACATTTTATCTGGATGATCAATCTAACTTGGATCTGTGGTCAGTAGTGAGAGAGGTGCTAATTCATTTTAATAGGAGCTGGGTTAGGCTACAGAGCGCCCAGGGGTGGTGATGGGTCCTCACCCAGTGATTGAGATCTGGAAAGCTGAGCTGTTTTATGGCCGTCTTAATTTAGAGAGGCAGCTACGGCCATAGATAGCTTTCCTGGTGATGGAGAGAGGGCAAAGGGGCGTTTAGGGCCAGCCACATGAGCCACATATACATTAGCCAAGTTGAGTCCACTTTTAGCCATATACACTGTATTATGTACTAGTTTAACTGGTGTGAGGAGTACTTGCCAACAAGTTCTTTTTTTAATGTTTAATTAATTAATAGATTTAACAGGTCATTGTTTTTTGTGAGGCCACTAACTGGACTCATAAGAAATACAAACGGCTTGTGCTAGTGTTAGATTTCGTACCATGATTTGATATGCATTTTGATGAACTCAAAACGAGTTTACCTTGGAGAAAGTAGATTTTCAAATGTATGCAATACACAAAATATGCACTCTGATGTATCTTTACCCTTAGAAAACAACGTAGTATTTACAAAAACTGTAAAAGATGTATTGAACATGCGTGAATAAAGGGACAAGTTATAATCTATTGTAAAGCTGTAGAGCAGTGTATTCAGAGACTTGAATGATTTATTGTGGTCATTTATCTTTGATTGGATGGGAAGTGGTGACATCCATAAAGCTTGTAGGTCATAGATAAAAATGATGTTACAATGATAGGCATGTCCCCAGCGCCTCTGCACAGTCTGGATGGGGAATAATAATCGATCTTTCCGCCAACGACTTCACTAAACATTAGAAGTCCTTAAAGAGGTTCTTAAGTTCACTGTTTACCTTACCTGAGCTATACTAGGGGCCAGATTGTTTTTATGCTCTGTGGTGTTTGGAGGATTGTTGAGCCTTTAAGCATGACACTAATCAATCAGACAGACAAATCTGTAGCATCTACGCGTGTCGTCTGCTATTCAATGAGAGACAGGCATTCTCCCGACTTGCAAACAATGTCCCCAATTTGTCAGGGACACAATAACAAGCCTGGCAGGATCCCATTTGCATCACACTGAGAACAACAAATGTAATTGATTGTGATATTGATTATTGTTTTTTTTTTTTTTAGAAAAGAGATGTCCCGTGAGAACAGTTGAGGCAGTTTGACAATAAACTCCTTAAATATATCAAAGACCATCCTGGAGATATCTCACATTTCTTTAAGTGACAAATGAGTGTACAGAAAGAGCTGTCACCCTGTATTGACTGATAAAAGTGCATGGAAAAATGTTGAGCAAACATGTTTGTAAAAAGATCTTAACCTTTAACAAAGAAAGGCCTTGTCAGAAATACTGTATGCAATACTGTAAAAGAGACTTTAAGCATGCTTGCAAAACCTATGAATTAAAGACTCGTAAAAGAAAAATATTTGCCCTTAAACGCTCTTAAGTACCTTCAATTTGCCGTCTCATGTTTTGTAACAAAAAAAAAAAAAAAAAAGTTTATTATGCACTTAATGAAAATGTGTCTCTGTTGTCTGCCCTGGCACTTAGTGTATGCAGCCGGTAGATGGTGCCTAGCGCTAAACAGTTTAGTTATGTTATCACATTAAGAGACTATGTAACAAATTATGATCAGGCTAGTAGTGATCGTGTTTAGACAGTAGAAATGCTCAGAATGTCTGGCAATGATTTAAGGACTTAAAACAGCAGAAGATTCTTGGATAAGTGACACAAAATTGGGGAAAAACGTCAGTGATTGGGGGAGTTCAGCATGAAGTGTTTTTGACGGCCGGAGAGGAGAGGATTTTCAAACCAACATTCCTCAAAATGCCATGAATGCAGCTAAATGAAACTTCAGGTATGTTTTTGATGACGGAACGTTGTTAGAACATAGATGAAAGCGATGAGTGCTTTTATTATTCACTGGTAACAGTGGCTGGTCCACTGATTCCTCTGAGTAAACGGCCCAGTCTCACTGTCTGCATACACTAATCAAATTGGATACGGACATCACACAGCAACAGTTGCATATGATTAACACACAAAACAAGGGCCAATTGATCATTAGTGCATCAATATGCAGTTTGCATTAAATTATTTCCTTAAATAGTCCATGGTTGAGGTGACACAGAGAAGCCTTATCAATAATGCAAATGGCCCTTGGGGAATAGAGTCTGTCTTTGGTAATGTCAGACCACCAGGCAACAGAGAGTTAATGTCCTGTACAGAATTCCTGAGTGCATAATCATCTCGTAACTGCATTTCTCTTGAACACATGTCTTTGGAAGAACTCACCGATGCCATATGTTATTGTCTCTTGTTACCAGGTGAAATATGACTTACATGTGTGTCAAACTCATGTCATTTTATGACACAAATGATTTAAACTTTGATTAGGCTTTTACTGATATTTGTAGTCTCTGTGTTGCCTTTATTTTTGGATTTAATACACATTGGATCCTTAATTTAAAATATTAAACTCATGAGCATTTATTTTTGTGAAGTCTTATATACATGTATGTCCAGTATATAAAATAATATATTTCGTGTATATGGGTTTGAAGGGACTGCCTGCTACAGTAAAACTGAAAATCAGTTCACAATTATTCAAACGAATAAAAGTACAGTAACCCTACTGCGAGGCAACTGCATGATAACATATAGTTACTGTGCATCATTTATTTTTATAGCTCAAGTTGAAGATAAAAAAAGTGTCAGTTTGAAAGTAACGTGTAAAAAGTGTGAGTTGTGTTTGTGACTGAGTATCAGTCATTCCCTGAGCTCTGCATCATCTGTGAGTGCAGGCACACAAGGGGGTTCGTTAGCCTGCTATTACAGATGTGACAAGTGTGCTATAATAGCCCAATTATCCCAAAATGCCAAAATTTCACTCCAAAGGAAAGGGTGTGTGTTGTGATTAATGGTAAACACTTAAGGGGAAGAGTCAGACATCGCGGTTGGATAGGAGGAAATATGGATCAAGCTGCCACAACTACAGATGCTTCCTCCCTCCTGACAACTGCAATTCATTTGAGATACTATTAACATGCATAATTATGCTAATCAAGCGGTAATTAAGTGCTAAATCATCAGAGACCATTTTTTTTGTCTCTAATTTTATCAAGGGTGGTTGTCAGTGTTTCTTTCTTTGCATATTTTATTGTACAATATTCTTCAAATTAGCTGCTCTTATGCTTATCCCTTTTACAGCTTCATCTTTGCTTGTTTTTGGTGTTGTCTAATACAAGAGTATGTTTTGTTGTCTAATTAACATTTAGTTATTGTACCTTACCATCATATGATTGCGGGTTACATTTCAGAATAGCCGTATTTGAGATGTATTTGCAAAATACCCTCCAAACTAAATGTTTGCTGCCCACCCGTCTGACACAAATACTTTTGTGCTGTATTGTGTTGGTTTATTTGTAGCGTCCCCAGCTCCAGTCCAGTCCCCAGACTGAGACAGGTGTTCTCATTGGACGTGAAGGCCTCTGGTGAGCTGCGTCACTCTCGATCACGGCTGATGTCTCCTGGAGCCACACAAACTGCTGCCATTCCCCTGACAAGCGCCTCTTTGGGCTTCAGCACTTTTGTCATATTTTCAGCAACAGGACAAATTGTTCAGACTTTACCTTCAGCACCTATAACATATCTCTGTTATCACTCGTTTGAAACATTTTGAGAAATGAGACAATGGTGGTGGTTGTTTTTGCTTTTTATATGTGACATTCAGTGATCTTTGTGTAAAGGACCGTTGATGATGACCTTTATGTTTTATGGTAATTTATGATAAGCCCTAATAAGCGTTTCTATGGAATGGTAACAGTATTTCATCTGATATTCCAACTAACAGGATTCCAACCAAGCATTTTAAGTCTGGCTTGAACTTGCCTGCGTTGCAATCATTCATCACTCCTGTTTAAATCACATGTCTCAAGAAAACTGCGGAGCATGAAAAACAATTGCCATTACATTTTTATGAAATTCATCCTTTTTTTCTGCTGAATAACATCTTAAAGTATTGGTCACTTGCTGTTTGATAGCTAGTGGTTAACAGCATCAGCAACATGAAACATCTGATTTGTGTTGTCTATGGGTTGGTCCCAAGACTGAATAAATGAGTTTTGCATCAAGTAAATCCATTTAACATAAGCCTTTGCTAAACTGTATAAATACTGTAGAGACAAGAGGCAAAACTACAGTCCCTACTACGGAATAGATTTTATACAATAAGTTACATCAGTTTATGGTTGTATCCTGTGGCCACATTACATCTATAAAGGTACAGAGGGAAATGTGGGATTAAAGGTTAAAGGGAGTCTTTCTTTTTTCCCCACCATTGTATTCCAATACATGATCTATTAGCTGAGGCTTCTGCAAATAGTAATAATAATTGAAATAATGTTCTTTTTGTCTGCTTGTTCCAGTGCAGGCTGACTGTGGCTGCATGTCCCAGCTCATCTGAGTTTTTCTCTGGGGCAGAAGGAGCAGCTCTTGTGACAGCAGCACGTCAGGGTCCCCTCACCCGCACCTCCTCCTCGTCTGAGCCAAACAGACATCACAGTCACACACCTGTCAGAACCAACCGGTGCTCCCGCCACTGATACTCTTTTAGTGCTCTGATGGATACTAGTATGCAACACATGCGACACTCTAATGTGGAGTATGTTCTGGTGCCAAGTTAATGACAAGAACAACCAGTGACATCATATAAAAACACAATTATGCTTCACTAAAGACGTCTGAGTGAGTCCATAGATCACATAGACGGCATGTTGACTCTGGCTGCTCGAACCATTCAAACAAAAGGCTGTAATAGAATAAACGATATAAATGAATGGGTGAGAGGGGGCTGCATCAGGTTTTATTGATGATTTATAGAAATATCCTGACAATCACGCCGGGAGAGTGATGTGTAATCATGAGTAAAGGGCCTGCAAATTATTTATGTATTGCCAGGCACCATCATTTACTTTCACTTTTTTCATCAGGCGTCATTAGTGACTAACCTGGAAACTAATAAATGTCAGCTTGGCTTTCACTTAATTAAATCAGCAGATATCATATTGTGAGGACGCCCGTCAGTCACTGTGCGACTAAGTGATTTAGGGCTAAAACATTAGCAGAGAGCCTGACACAAATAATAGCTGTTAAACTGTCAGCGAGCGCAGGCCGGAGCACATTACTGGAATTAGCAGAGATTATAAACAATGCCCAGGCTTTCTTAATGTATGCAGTCAGATGGATACACAGGCATCCAAAACAAAACAAGAGGCATTTACAACGTTTAATAGAGCCAGGAGTTTAACCATAGAACTTAAAGGACTTTCTCATTTATACTGTTTTTTTGTCTGTACAAACATTTGCTTCTATATGTGCATGTTTTTGATATGCTTCTCAAACACATTTTTTTAAACATTGGAGTTGTATATATATATATATATATATATATATTTTATATATATAATATATATATTATATATATATAATATATATATATATATATATATATATATACTACTGTATTACTATATATATATACTACTGTATTACTACTGTAATAGCAGTACAGTGTTTCAGTGAGCGTAATAAAATGTAGGGAAATTACAGGCAACAGTGACCTCTGCTGGATGAAAACGTTTCCCACTGAGTTTATGAGAATAGTGACTTACTTGGTAAGATAATATTACATAGATTGTAGATTGTACATTTATTTTATTATTACACTTTTTACCAATCAGTACAGCCACATAACTGTTGCTGAGATTAAGCGAGATATAAATTTCAAACTTCTTATGTAGATTAGGCTACTTAATTTAATGTAAGATTTGAAAAAAAAAATATATATATAATAATAATGTGTGTATATATATATATATATATATATATATATATATACACATTATTATTATATATTTTTTTTCCCATCAGAATATATATATATATATATATATATATATATATATATATATATATATATATATATATATATATATATATATATATATATATATATATATATATATATATATATATATATATATAGGTTTTGATATATATTGTATGGTAAAAATAGCCAACATTGCACATATTAGGGACATATTAATGAAAAATTGCTATAACCAGGTTCTAAATTTCGTGCTCCATTTTATTGACATATTAAAGACAAAAAAACGTACAAACGTGATTTTGAGTTATCTTACTTGGTACTGAAAATGTGATGTATTCAAATTTTACCAACGTTTTTGGGGATACAACTTTAATAAATTCATAATCCAGGATTATACATCAACAAACCCTCTTGTACAATTTTTACAAGATTGTGAAGAGCTTTGCATTTTTAGAAAACAGCTTTTGAAGTGACAATGTCCCATTTAGATCTGTTGCTGCAAGTTGATTAAATTAAATAATCAAACATGTTTATGCGTAGATTTGATAATGTTCTTGTTTCCAAATGAAAGCTGTTGAAAGAGTACAAACTGATCAGGAAAAAAAGTGTCTCGTGCTATATGCAGTGCAAATTCTTATTGTACATTTTTGATGGAAACCTTGTCAAGACTGATACCAAAAACATGATGAAATAAAAAAAACAAAATAAAAAAATTTACACCGCAAAATAAACTGGGACCCCATGCCAGGGTAGATTGTCACAATGTGTGGGGTTGATTGTCCCTGTTGTGTCTAATGCCGCTTTCTTTCAAAGCATCCTTTTGAAAAATAATATTGTAACTTCTTTGTCTTTTGAGACAAAACAATGTAATACGTTTTAAAATGCTTGTCAATCATCACATGATGTGTTCCAACAATACATTCTGAGCATGCAATTGTTGGTTTGATTTTTACTGTGTATTAAACTGTTCAAATAATCTCCACGCTGTTGGGGATGAAAAAATTATTCTGTTTCTGAAAATGGAATAATTCCAAAAGCTGCTAGTCTGTATTGGGTATCACCACATTATTACAACATCAAGCCCCATTTATGTCCCAAGAGACAACCAACCCCAACTCACTTTTGACAAAAAAGTTTGAGCTATAGCCAACATAGTTATAAAATGGCTGGATTCAAAGCCAAGCGCTTTGGCTTTATACTGGATTAAATATTTCAGTCTCTATTTAACCCATATTGGGCCAATAAAACTTTTTTTTTTTTTTAGTTTAATGTTTGACGTCAATGTTGTGATAACACAGCGCCCCCTGGTGTGGCTAAAAAGCAACGTACCTGAGGTGAGTCTGAGTTCTCTTTTGTTCTCTCTCGTCCAATCATAAACCAATCCGCGCTAAAGCGAGCCCTCTGTAGCTGGTACCTCGCAGCCTCCTTCGGCCCCCTCAAACGGGGCGGTATGATTGACTTTAGTGCAGTGGACACACCTCGGACCGTCCCGCGCCGTACTGCGTTAAAGGGAACATTGCTACTGAAATCTACCCGTGCGACAAACCGCCCGTCTCCTCGATCATGTGACGGCTGAAGACAGAGCAGACGATGAAGTTTGTGATAAAGTGACAACAGCAGAAGAGTGTCCTTAAACTAAACTATGATGAAAGTAACACACGCACATTTTGTAGACCACAGCTGGAAGTGGGATGAACATGTATCAATCTCGTACTCATCATTATGAGTTGTTTATTATCTATCTGTGCAGTTTATTATGTAGGGAGTAACGTATGAATGACGTAAAGTGGCAAAACAAATCGTGTTAGCTTTTTAAGAGATGACTTGCTCTGTCGTACATTTTTTGTTGTTGTTATGATGTTTATTTCATATTTTAGATAAAAAGTCAGAATAATCGGTAGTAATTAACTGTGTGGTTGTCTTGTCAAGTAATGACCACTAGAGGCCAGCAAAGTCTTTTCTTGTTCTTATTAGATACTGCGCTCAGTGGGCTGTTTCTGGATTGTTCAAATGCCAGTGGATATAATTAACACGTTTATTTCACAAAGGCCACTGGGATCTTTGTTCATGTTTTTATATTTACAGTTTGAAAAAGGTGCAGTGTTAGTGACATATTTTCTCATGTAATTTACATTAAAAACAAAAGTTTCTTTTACAATACTTCAGTTGACGCAAAAGCTTAAGCATGTCTGGAATCTTACTTTATAAGGAATGCAATTACCAGCTTTGTGGTAACAGCTTGCTACAACATCTAGAACCATTAGTTAACTGTTAGTTAATATTCTGTCATTATGAGGTCAAATTAGTTTGGTATATTTCTGTGAAGTCTTTGTGTCTCTATAAGCATCATTTGATTAAACGAGGAAACCTGAGCTGGACCAGCAAACAAACACATTATGAAGACTCACACTCACTCAAAAACACAGGTTCTTTACACTAATTGAGAAATGTTTACCTGTACAAAAATTACACTGATGTGCTAAACGCAACATCCAGAATACAATTATAACAATGTGTCTTTCAGTTTTCATAGACTGTCCAGTTGCCTAAGTGATGAAGATGATAGTTGATGACAATCAGCCTGAGGGCTTTATCCCACTGGGCCCTCTTCTCTCTGAGCTGGGGCTGACGCCTCTGTCTGCTGAGGGCCGAGAGTGTCCGTTCACTGTGTGAGGACTTGTGTCAATTGGACAAATGTATTCCGCTGAATCGTCTGGTTTCCTTTTCCGCAGGTGACTGAACTGAGTGAAGCCAAGCTTCTTAGGCTACGGACAGAAACAAGTTGAATTGTTTATTCATTTGTCACTGACCATGATCTCAGGCATCTGAAGCGGTCACCTTGACTTTGGCTGTTGTAGTGAGAGGCATATGTCCTGTGGCGTTCCCATACTCTCTCTTCTCCTGCGTGGCCTGAGGACCCACCAGAGTGGAGAAGGCTGAGGCCAGGTGCCGGCGCAGGAGTGTCTTCTGAGGAGGGATGTTTAGGAGCAGGGCGAGGGTCTCTGCAGTGAACCGAGGCTCCAGGATCTGTGACAAAGTAATCGCTCATTAGTCATGGGACTACAGTAGAATATTCACATGTACTTACAATGAGGCCCCCATGGACCCCGCTGCCTCGGAGATTAGGAGCATACTCTGCCAGATCTACTGCTCTAAGCCACTCCATCACACGGTGGTTGGACCACTGCACCACCTCTGAAGGAGAGGGCTGTTTCTGAAGGATGGACATAGATTGTATTAATCTACCCTTTGTTCTATCTCTAATAACATTCGGTATGTTTTTACTTCATCTCCTGGTCGTCGTCTTAAACAGAAAGGGTTGAATTTGTTGACATGAAGGACGTGAATGGCACATTTAATACTGAGATGATGGAGTTGACTGGTGACCTTTAGTGTTAAAAGGTCATTCTGAAGAACAGAAAATATAACACCATGGGTTACTTTTTTGGTTTAATGTGTGAATACGTCTCTAAAAAGGGCTTACCACTGTCAGGTACTGCAACACTCGACCATCTACCCTGGCCTCATGGAACTGGTCTTTGTACTGTGGCAATCCAATGTCATCCAGCCAGCCTAAGATACATACAAGAGATTCCTCACACGCTGACAAGATACTATCCCTGTCTTTTCAAGTAAAAAAGGTTTGTTGATAATGCATTTGTTGTTGTTGAATGTATGAATGTTAGAAAACTGCTGAACTGGCTTCAAATAACATTTTCACTAGCACACAAAAACTGTTCACAACAGCACAGTAAATCCTCTTACGGGTGACCCAAATGTGATCCAGCTCTGACGACTTTTCAATTGTTTTTGTGCTAAATGCATTCAAGGCCAGCTGCAGTTTCTTTCGATGAAGTGGGTTTTTCATCCCCATTTCCTGAGAAGAGAATAATTCATTATTTTAAAACAAGTCTTGCTTTTTCTATAAGTCATAGTTCCTGAGAATCTTGCCTTCTCCAAGTCTTGGGGCGTTGCAGAAAGCAGCGTCTGTCCGTTTTCAACCCACTGTCTGGTGAGGTTGAGGTAGTGTCCCAGTCCAGAGTCTTCAAGCCAACTGCACACCTGCTCCCGGCTCCACTGCCCAAACGGAGTGCTCATGTCACTGAGGAGGGGAGACAATGAAGTTATGTATGATTTATTAGCTCAGAGTTTGGTTTTGGTGACAGGGTTTGTACCGTGGATAGTCAGGTGACTCTGGTGTGCGGGTCAGTCGAGGTCCTGCCGTGGATCTCAGTCCTCCTCTTTGGAACACACTTAGCTCAGAATCTCCGGCCTGAAACCCTCCAGACTGAGTCCTGCGCAGTCTGAGTGGATGAGAAAATATAACATTCCTATTGCGTGCCAGGAAATTTAATCATGAATGAAATATTTTGGAGAAGATATAAATGTAGTTTCCTAATTAAATAAATACATGATTACAGTGTTGTCCTGCTTGTTGTTAAAGTCAAAGACGTGTCAAATCCAACATCAGTCTTTCTTAGACATTTGTTGCTTGAGACTTACTTCCCCCAAAATCGCTTGAAGCTTCTGTTATTTTTCATGTACTCCTGTGAACCCACTGTCCGATGGCCAGTCTGAGAGCTAGTCCCAGAATTAATGGAGACGCTTTCTTCTGTTTTTTCTGTCTTTTCTATAACAAACATATAAGCAGATTTAGTTTGGCAACATAAATTGCAGACCGGAGGGGCAGTGGAGGGCCCATTATAAATTCAACAATACAGTCATTGAGGTGTGATTAACACTAGGCAAATCTTCTAGCCTCTGACAGATCAGAGCCAAATCTCTCTATTTTTCAAAATGTGTACTTTTATTTAGCCTGAAGATAACACTCAGACGGCAAGCAAATTTCAATGTATCTGTGGTTTTGAATTCGGCAAAGCAGGGTTAGACCAGACAAGCTATAGCTTTTTATTAATTTTATTGCCTTGGATAAAGTGTCTTCCAGCTGTGTTTTTTCATGTATATTTTTATGATCAAAGCCATGGCCTCTCTGCTGCATGAGTTAACTTAGAACACAGGGAGGGACTTGAGGTAAGACTGGTCAGTTAAATTGAGCTTGGGTGTGGTTTGGAAGAGTGTGGTCAATCACAGCTGAGAGAGAGGGAGAGAGAGAGGGCGTGTTTGCTATCCCATGATTCCTCTGCCCTGTCTGGCTCTCTGCAATTAGCTGTGATCAAAGACACAGTGGTCTTCAAGTCAGAGGAGGCCAGGCATTGCTCCAAAACTAGCGTAAAAACTGTTCCACAAAAAGTGCAATCAATGAGAGGGTATGTAAGTGAGAATGATGCATCATATCATGATGGGGTTTACTTTGGACACAGTCTCCGTCCACGCTCCCATCTGGAGACTTCTGGAGTTCACTGCTGCTGCTCTCCATGCTAGTGGCCTCCATCTTGTTCTGGCTGTCGCTCTGAACTGACTAAGCAATAAAAAGGAAAAAAAAAAAGAAGAAATTAATCGACAATATGAAATTCCCTTAAGCACACATTCAAGCTTTTTATACATACTTTTTGTGAAGTTGTGGATCCATTGGTGCTGCATGATGAGGGCAGTGGTTCTGTTCTGTAGAATGAGAACAATGGACCACATTAGTGATACAGTTTTGCTTACACATGTGTGGCATTCTTTTTTATAACACATGGAAATAACGCAGTTTTATAAAACTATCAAACTCCTGATAATGACAATGAGTCCTGCTCATTGTAGATTGCATTACATTATACAGCCATAAGTGACATTTTTACAACATCCACAAAAGTCAATTGGCCAATTGCATCTGGATTCCACACCATGTTTGCCAAACAGTCTGTCACAAACTCCCTTTTCTATGACATGATTAGTGAAAAGGCCAGTGATGTTGTCATTTTTAAGACCAAAGCTTTGTGTTGGACCTTCTTCAAATCACATCAAGTTATTCATTTTTATCTTGGAAAGTGGTCTTACCTGCTCACATCATCTTTGTGCACTGATCCAAGTGATGGGTGAGAGGACGAACTGTTTGTGGAAACCTGAAATCAAAATGATTGAACATATATTTTAGAAATGTTTTACAGTGTAACTAATGATAGCTCAGTTAAGTCTTTACACACTTCTGATTTGAGGTCCTCAGAGTGCACACTGACTAAGTCAGCATTCCTCTCTTCTTCACTGCTTATTGATGATGTCCTTCCATTTTGAGATGAAGAAACAGCAAGTGGAGCTGTGGCCCAAAGAAACTCAGTGATTTGTACAGCAGAATGAAAATGCCAAATGAAAGGATGATCCAGTTGTATTTTTATTAATCAATGATTGTTTCAGTGTTTGAAGGGAAGTGGGTCTATTAGTTAAATCAACATTTTGTGAACTGGTGTTGTGCTGCTGTTTAATTTTGCTAGAAATTAAAGTGAAAATTGAATTGACTGTCAATGCAACAAACCCCGTTAAGCTGATTTTGACTTTAGCAGCAATACATTTAAAAAAAGATAACCCTAACCCAAGGGAAATTAAATCCTAGAGAGGTGAATAACATAAAATTACATTATATTAGTATTTTGCCACGTATTAATGCTCACTACTTGTTTAAATAAAATATGTCTTGCACATCATAAGAACATGAGTAAAAAGTACCTTGTCTTGTGGAGTGAGGCGTCTCTCTGAACTTGCACTGATTCAGCAGCAGAGTGAGCTCTTCAATGCGTCGGTCCTGCACAGTATGAGGTGAGGGTCAGTAAAACCAATTTGGATGTTTATCTAAGGTTAAAACTACACACTTGGAGTACTTCCTTCACTCTATTACATCCCAATAATCAGTCATGTGAGCGGCTTTCCCCTCACCATATGGCGCTTACATCAAAGTGGAGGCGAGGGCTTGACTTGGGCCTGGTCTGAGTCTCAGTTGTGGTGACCAGCTGCTGTGAGCATGTGTGTGTTTTGAAGTGGTGCCCATGACTGCTCTAACATGGTTCTTTTAAATGCAGCATGCTCCAAAATTAGGCCTAGCAGTGCAGGGCCTGCTTACAGTGTGGCTTTGCCTGAGAAGGCTGGCCTCGGTGTGCGTCTTTGGTGGGGAGCCACATGTGAGTCCACCTCATCTGTCTTCACTGCACTGGATACAAAAGAGCCTCTGTGCTGCTCAAACTACGGAGGGTGGTGCCGCTAGAGCAGTTACCTTCAATTGTCCAAATGAACGATAACATTTTTGAACAGTGCTTTTCAAACTGCAGTACCCACCATTTTGGTGAAGCATAGCTGCACTTATTTCACCATCCTGTCTTTGTATTATTTATAGAGTATGATTTGGAAATGTTGACCATTATTTTGTCTATGTTTAGTACTTGTTTAGTCCTGGTTTAGTGTAGTCCTCATCTAACCAAAGTGTTGGATCTGGTTTTGTCCTTGTTTAAGTTTATTGTTTACTCCATAGTTGGGACAACAAACACTCTGGTGGCATTGCGGCTTGTTGTGTCTCTGAGCAATCATTTCATGCTTCTCTATCAGTCTGCCCATGACAGAATGATGCATTTTCTCACGAAATATAATCTTTTAAATCTTAAGACAGGAAAATTGCTTTTACTTCTTTTTTTGGCTGAAGTATGTATTAATATCCTGTCAACAGCTTTGCACAGCACTCATTTCTAAAACAAAAATATGACATTTTATACCTCACCTTTTCCTCATTTGCCACAATGAGAGTTTGCATTCCCCCTCTCAGCTTCTGCAGCTCCAGATCTAAATAAAAACAATTCAGTTACATTCACAATTGTTTTGTCAATTACAAGCAGTCCCACTCAGTGGCAAAAGTAACATGCTATCAAGTTGTAAATATTCCTCACCGAAGTGACACTGAATTTGCAGAATACACCCATCCCAGTTTTGCACCAAACATAGACCTGGCTCCAAGCCCAAAATCTTTTGGCATTAGCTTTTGCAAGGAGAATAACAGAGCGTAACCGGCTAGAGCCATACAGACTTTGTGATAGACAGAAAATTGGCTAAAGAAGTTATTCCTATATTTACCAAAATAGAGCGTAAATTAGAAAGGTGTCAAAACTGCTTCCCAGCAATGAATAGTCAACAAATAATAGCAGCATAAAAAGAGGCAACATTTCCATTTGACACAAAAAAGACAAAGCAGCCTCCATGGCTTGTTTTCACGTGGGCTTACGTTTGTTGTTCAGCCTCTTCCTGTACAAGTTCTCTGGGACAAAATGTAGACATACATTTCAAGTCAATAAAGGGAACTAAATGTTTGATATAACTGAGTGACTGTGACTGAGGCCCTGCTATAACACAATCCAGGCCTGGGGTGCTTGGACTTGATCTGTATTTATATGTGATTTTTAACCACTACAACTGTTGTTTTCTCTCCATAATTGTTCCTCATCAAATATGTTACCAGACTAGAATGGGCACTATCCCTTATGCAGAGACACCACACACTCACCTTTTTCTGCATATTCATTGGTCAGCCCAGGCCGGGACAGCAGCTGAGTGTGCAGGCTCTGAATCTCAGCGTTCTTACTGATCAGGAGCTGCTGAAGGCTGCACATCTCAGCCTGTGAGGACAGTCACACAGTCACAAAAATGAAAGCTGCATGTGTCTGTACATGCCTCCAACGGAAACTTCAGATTTTCTACAACACAACTAAACTGGTTTGATTCAAGAGGAGCTGTGACATACTTTTCTGAAACCAGAAAATGTGGGAACCAAAGTGGAATCCACAGTTTGTTTGAAATGTTGCAAATAAAAACATATATTTGAGACTAAATTGAATTGTTCTAGTGTACGTTTTCTATTGTTATTCCTTGATTATTTAGTAGGTTTAATATCTAGTTGATGTAATCCTTCATTTGTTCAGGAGTGTTCCATCGTAGAAAAGGTTTCAAACCTTTCAAAAAGGTTTTACCGTGATTTTCAAAACAGTGTCCAGATGTGAACCTTTGAAACCTTTTCTACAATAGGTTTTTTAATTTTTAAAAATCCAATAGTTATAGACTTCAAGGTTGGCGAACGAAAGACCCTTTGTGCCCATTTTTGTCATCAGGGTGAAGGAACTTTTAATATTGTGGTACACTTATAGAAACTCACAACTGGTGCCCATAGAATCAAAAGAGTTTGTATAGTGTTATCTTTACACAGAAATCATAATTGTAACACAATGTGTATAGTTTGCAACCAACCAAACTGATTGCACAGTCTAAGTGCAATCACACAGGTATGATACATCATTCACAACAAACCTCCAAGCACTCAAGTAATTAAAGTAAATTATTTTAACACACGGAAAATGGGTTCTTTATGTGAAAAGCAAGTCTCAGCTAAGTCTTTAAATACAGGGTGTTGAAAAATAGTTGGAGAACAGAGTCTAAATAAAAATCTGCGCTAATGCAGGATAATGTCAAGCCAAAGGACACAGCTGAACCAATTGGACAACTACATCATAATTATACTTTTTCTATTAGACTGTTTGAAAGTGTCTGTGGATTTCATATTTTTGTATTTTTAGAAGAGAATGACTCACTCAATTGGCTGGAACATCAGATTGGACAGCAGTGAGGAAACAGACAAGTTAGGGAGGAAACGAGTGCCCAAAGTCTAGACATTGTGAACTTAGCATCTGAATTTACCTTGGTGGCTTTAAGTTTCTTCTCATAATGTAACTTCTGTTCCTCCAGGTGCTCTACTTTGTCTTTCAATATCTTCAGTTCCTTCAATAAGCCCTGTGAAACAAAATACTAACATTGTAAAAGGTATCTGGACAAACTTAAATCCCATGGACACCAGCACCATACCATTGTTAGTATGATATAATCCATGCATTTTCAGACAACAGAATGCATGACATTTCAAAGATATTTCAAGAAGTTCTTATTTTGCTCTTTCTAAAGCAGTGGTTCTCAATTTTAGGACATGATCTAAAAATCAAAGTCTGAAAAGCTGTGTGGAATTGTGACACAGATTTCAACATAGCATAAAGGTAGTTTGAACAATCAGACCCACTGAGAAGCACTATGCCTATGGTAATATAAGCTGCACAAGAGGAACCTGGGCTGTCTTTGTAAACACAAAGCTATATCTATAGCTCTGCATGCCATTGTTAGACTGTTATAAACATCTGTCAGATTATAGCATCATGTGACATGCTAAAGATAAATATTTCAAACCTGTTCCCTCTGTGCCTCTATACCCAATCAGGGCTGCAGTGATGTTCATTTGGATTTGGCATAGTTTTCTCACGGTGAATAAGAAGAAATAGTATAGTTTCTTCTCAATAGAATTTATCCCGGATCTAACATGAGGTCTGAGTTTTGAGTTAGTCATAGTCACAGAATTACAGAAAGAAAATAAAACATAAAGTTCAAACCCAAGCCACCACTTTTAGATTCCACAACACAACCTTTTACAAGAAAACCCCAAGCACCATAACCTTATTCAGGCACACTGCACACAATGCCTACATTTTGTCCTCCACAGTGGCACTGGTACTGCATTAGGGGACTACCCTGTCCCACAGGGGTATGGGACCTCCGCTCCCCCTCCGGTCTGCGCCTTTGTCCAGGGGTCCTGTCCCGGGATGGTCCCATGTGTGGACTCTGACCCACATTGGATGCTTCGGGAGAGCTGCTGACTGGAAACTCCTGGGCTTTTTTCTCTTGAATCTTGTTATTTATTTCCTTCTGAAACCTACACATCTGCTCCTGCAGCTCACTAATAAAATTCACTACGCTCTGGAAGAGTTAGTGAGAGAGAGGGGAAGAAAAATAAATGTGGACAGTGAACGGAAACTGAACCAGAATAGTACAGTTCTGTTAAATTTGACATGAAAGTCCTACTAGCATATTTGCCTTTTCCTACTTGCACAAAAAATATGAATAGCTCATCAAGTTCTGGGGCAAATGGAGTGCAAAGGGATATGTTTTCCTCTGGTTAGATAATGAGTTGGCCAGAAATAATGGTTGATTGTTTTATTATTTCCACGAAAAGGTCAGCCATAGTCAATGAAGATGATGATGTCGATGAAGGTGAAGATTATTCTTTCAAATCTGAGTAAAATATATAAATGACTTTTAATAAAATTTAAAGTTCTACTGCAAGGGGCCCTCAATGGTGAATATCTTCTGTGGTTAAGGATTTCAGAAATGTTCATGCAGAGGAAAAAGTGTAAACAGCATTTAAGTTATGCTTGGCCTGTGCACAGTGGAAGTCTAGTCCGTCTCCTGAACAGAGGATGTGACAGGCGATATGCAAGGCTTCTGGGTCTAAATTTAACTGTGGGCTCTTGTGGCTCTGAATTTGTTTGGGTAGTACAGGGAGCACGTGGGGGGGCTAACATGTAAATGAAAGTGTTATGACAAATTATTCAAAATTCACTTTGTATTGTTTAGATAATATGATTGGCCAATTATTTTCCATTATTCTATCCAAAACACGTTCAAATTTGTCTGCTTCGTGCCAGATGACTCCACTCACACGTTGACACAAAGGTTCTTTGACCGGCACTGTTTTCAGAGTAACTATTACAGTGCACTGCCCAGTTTCCTGGTCTCTCGATTTCATATGGTCGCTGCAGGATGTGCACTGGTAATATAATAGTGCTTTAATAGTTGATTCATTTTGAAACTGCAATAGTGGAAACCTCAGTTTTGTTCTATGTACATTGACCTTAAAAATAATAGTTAAGACTCAATCTGCATTTACTCTAAGTTTCAGAAAGGGTTCATGGATTCTTATGAAATTAGCAGTACCTTCAAGATTAAAACCAACTTGGAAACTAATAATCAATACAAAATTAACAACAAAATACTTTTTATTGAATATCCACTTTCAATGAAACATACCTTATACTCTGATTTACCCGTATAATGCATGGGAATCTTAGTATGACTTAGTATAACATAGACTGTTAACTGTATTGTTGCTTTCAAAAATATTTTTTCACATTCAAACTGTTCTGTGAAATCACAATTCGATATTTTTGCAAAGGTATTCAGTTCTAATAGCACTGACAATGGTGTTGAGTGGCTTTGATATTCTTGCTGTTTAATAGTGGTGTGTCATTCTGTGTAATCATAAATACTGTATATTGGATTGCGGCACTTCACAAGCATATACAGATTACAAAACAACTCACATTGAATGACACTCTGTGGACAGTAAATATGTCAAGATGGTGTCCTTACCTCTGCTTTGTGCTGCCTCTCAGTGCCGTCCCTGTGTTTTCCCTCCATGTCGGCCAGTTTGAGTTTCAGGTAGGACACCTCCCCCATAAGACTCAGCTTCTGCTTCTCCAGTGACGTCCTGTGCACCAGTTCCTGTCATCCACAACAACACATGGCATGAGGAGCATGTAACAAACACATCCCAAGTATAATCAGCCTGCGAAATATGACTGAACAAAGGCAACATAGGCTGCAAATGTCTGCCTCAGTAATGATAGTCCTGTCAGACAAACCCACTGCTATGAGCGGCTAAATATACACAACGCATGACCACTATTTATAATGCTATTTCACAGCTCGCTCTAAGCACACGGCTGCGGGGAGCAAGCAGGGGAGCACGAACCTCAAAGTCTTCTTAGAAAGTCACCTAAACTAGCATTGACAGGTGCATTTTCATTGTCAGTCACCACAGACTCGTGGCTCTTGTACCATAGGCAAATGGAGTCAATAATCCTATTCAGATCTGTCAGGCATTTGGTAAATCACTTAACCAAAATCAGTATAGAGCAGAGTATATATGAAAACATCCACTTGAATGAAAACTTTCCCAGATCCTTCATGGAAAATACAGAGCTTTGTCATCAGGAAGAGATTTACTGCTCAAGTCCGCAGCCTCATAATAACCACGTCTTGGAGAAAACCGGCCGGGGCTGCCTTTTCATATACTCTATTGTACAGCGACTGGATAAGCTCAGCAAGTCTTTAGTTAGCAGCAAGTACGTTATCTAATCCATCCTGCTCCTGTCCACAGAAGTAGAAACGTTCCCGTATACCTTCAGAGATCTACAGCCATGTCAGCAGATTGAATTCCATAAATCCATGTCTGTTGTTGATAAAGTTTTCCTAAGTCTCTGCTTCTCTAGAGCTGCACTCTAGTCCCACACATGAGCTGTGTGTATGTGTGTTTGCGCATGGAGGGACTTGGAGGTGTGGTTTGTTGGTTTCGCTGTAATCACCTGCCCAGACAGAGCGGAGCAGTTTGGCCTCGTGCACAACAGCCCAGCACTCTGAGACACTGTCCTGGAATGAGACGGCCAGCTCTAAATATTTGGGTTGTCAAGGCAATCTTCAGAGAGATATATTGGAATCCTTGCAAGGAATTTCTTCCTACGAGGGAGCTAAAGTCATCCTAGAGTAAGCTTAAGAGGAAAGGCGGGATTTGCAGACAAATGGTATTAAAGGATAACACCTTGAGCTTGTCATTTATTGAACAGTACAAATAAAAGTGAGGATCATTTCCTTTTGAGTCCCATCGAAATGATGAATATGTGCTAATGCCTCTACCTGCTGTAGCATCTCTTCAGTGGAGTTGAGCTTCAGCTGGTGCTCCTCTAAGGAATTCTCCAAGTCACTTATCTTTACCCCCTGCGCCTCCACCTGGTCAGTCAACACACTCACCTGAATGAACACACACACACACACACACACACACACACACACACACACACACACACACACACACACACACACACACACACACACACACACACACACACACACACACACACACACACACACACACACACACACACACACACACACATTTAACACATAAACATTTACTGATAATTTCAAGATTATGCATCAGTTTACAGTTGAATAGCCAAAGTAGCTGCTATAGTAGTTAGTGATACTGTGTTTTAAATTCTAGCTATCTAATCTAGTATTACTGTTTTGGTTGCATGCTCTCAATAACTGTTGTAAGTCTATCACCGGGTGGGTGTGGCAAGTGTGAGAAAACGAGCACTAGTTCAAATTGAATAGATACACACAATGCTCCTGGTTCTATACACACATGATATACATACAGTGCAACAAGCCTAAACCTGTCTGCACTGCAGCCACAGTCTGACCGGTTCAATGAGGCTATATTCACACCTACTACACAAAACAGGACAGTCAGGTGTTGTAAGCTTTACCAAACCTTCTTTTTACTATTGCTTCACCCATGTAAGGGAGTAGGGATTGCGAAAGCCTCAACACCACTCCAGTATACCTTTGCCCTTTGGCTCCTGTCTTTCCACAGTGGTGAGTAATGTGATATGTTCTCTGTTTACAATCCATCTGACAGAACGCCCTGACTGTGTTAAAGCTGTGAAACGTACTGACCTGTATAAAGGATATCAGCCTCTGGGGTTAACACTTAAAATGTTATACGCACCAAAAACAAACAGAGCAAGTAATCTCACCTGCAGAATGAGGGACTCTTTGTCTCCCTCTAGGCGGGACAAGCGCTCCTGGTAAGACTCAGCGCTGCCAGCTGATTGGAGGTTCACCTGCAGGTCACCAAAAACAATAATACTTTTAATTTGTTACTGGGTTATTTCCTGGCAGTGGTTACACATTTTTCATCTCCTTTGTCAGGCTATTTTATTTGTGATTTTCAGGTGTATTTTTGATACAATTTATTTTAATTTTGTAATTAATGAAAATAAAAGTTTTAAATTTAATTTAAAGGAAGTGCTATTAATAAAAGGATTTTAAAACATACACTTATCTAAAATTACACCGCAACAAACTGTCAAAACAATGGTAGTAAACTGACAACACATATTCTTACTCTATAGTTACATTGCTATGTTAATGATATGTTAATGACTCTGTTCTGAATATTTACCAAAGCATCGTTACTAGAAAGTACCAGAAGAAAATGAAAAAGTTGCATTTTTTTGTGCCTCCTCTGTCATTGGTTGGTTTATGCAGCTCTAACATCCATCAACCCACAGCTGCCCATTCTAAAGAGATCCACAGCCCCTTTAAAACACCACCAATAAAACGTTTTATGGTTTCTCTGCATCGTATTTCAATGTGTGTAACACACACATGCATTAGCCACAAGCCAAGATGTAAGGGACTTTGTCCTTTGTAACGTTTTGCTTGTAGTTCTGAATCCTTTTACTGAATGCATTAGTCTTTACCAACTGCAGCTCAATGGAGGAGGGCTAATGACTTCTTAATGGCACAGTGATGGTATGCATTGTCTCAGGACTCATAGGCCCCTGTAGGGAATGAGCTCACCAGACTTGTGTGTATACATGTACATCTATCTTGAGACATACATTATAGGTCTGGGTAGGTCTCTGGGGCATTAATAAGATTTATTATGTATCATGTTAGCAAGGAGACTGAAATTGTAAAACTTTTGGCAGTTGTGTGGGTTAAAAGTATTCAGTAAAGATGTTTTATGACACAATTGATCAAATAACTTACAGTTACAGGGTAAATGCATTTGAACCCCTCTAATAGGAAAAAGACGATAAATATATTTAGCATTATTCTATATAATCTTAGAGAAATTATATTAATGCGTTTGAACAATCAGAGCTTTTTCTCAGTGCAGTCAACATATACAGTAAGTTGACTCTCTGCTTGCATTACTCTTGCATGCACCAGTACATCCCACTTTCACACTTGACAAACAAAAGCACATGTTCTTCATGAGTATGCCAGTTGCAGTCTCAGCTCTCTTCCAAGTCGCTAATCAGGTTGGAATCAGGAATGCAAAAGTAACTGAAAGAGCAAAGGCTTACCTTTTTGAGCCAAGAAAAATGTCTGTAGAAATCAATATTGTACTCCATTCTGTAGGTCCATTGCAAACTTAATGCAAATTTGACCAAAGTTAGATGCAACAGTCGCTTTCGGTAATGCCGTGAAAGCTGCTATTCTCCACAAAGAACGTCCATGTCGCAAGTAGAACTTGCTGTGCTGTGGAGTCTGGCAGATTGAGACTTTTTTCAACTAAATAACTTCATGCAGCCAGTTGGCTCTCTTCCCGTTCTGCTTCTCTTCTTGTACCTCTTTTTTACCACTCCCCCTCCCTTTTCTACCTCAAAATTCCCCAATGCTTTATCTAATAAGCTCACATCCTCCCCTGGCTGTCCCCCGCAGCCACTATCTCAAGTGCCTCTCCGTCCAGACTGAAGATTCTAAAAAGCTTAGTTTTTGTGTGTCTGTGTTTTTTTTCTAAAGGGGCACAAAGGAAGGAGAACTTTCCAGGCAGCACATGCTTGTCAGATGTGGTCCAGGGCAAAAAGTCAATGAAAGTGATGCAGGCTTAGAGGGGGAGGCACAAGCAAATTTAGATATCTGATCAATCAATATTAGAGAAAGCATAATGTATGGGATGCGAGTTGGGGGCAGAGCAAATAAACACATACGGAATGTTTTTGGATGAAAGGAGAGGTCAAACATAAAGTGGTAGGCGCTGGAAGGGAGCTCTGGATCTCATTACCGCTTGCAGTTACTAGATCCAACTTCCAGCGCACTAGACAGGAAAAGGCTATCCAGATGTGACTGATCAAAGACTGCACTTCATTGCGACAAATGAAACCTTTGGACTTTAGTTTAACAATGGCACCCAAGAATACACCTATTCACAATTCAAGCTGTAGGACTGACTCTGTACCTTCTGTTTTTGTAAGCATGTCATGCCTATGCTCACCGTGATTTATGAAGCTTGACTGATATAGTTTAAACATGGCACTCACCTCGCCGCGCTCTAGCCATTTTAGGATCACATCTGCAGCTTTGGGGGAGACTTGATTTTGAAGAGGGGCTAGGTCCAAATCCTGGCCCTCCAGCACCGCCCGGAGAGCCTCGGTCAGCTGTAATGCTTTAAGACTAAGGTCCGCAGTTGCTGGATTCAACTCCTGTATGCAGTCATTCTGGTAATCCGCTGACTCCAAATGCATTAAGAATACATCATTTGTGTTGGATTTGCCTAAAAGGAGATACAGTTATATTATTATCTGTGACTTTGCATTGCAATTGCACTACCAATGGAACAAAGATTTCTGATTTCAGTGGGGGTAATTGAAAATATACAAATGGCATGAAAAGGAAATATGTTTTTACCTCTGCTTTTGTGCTTTTAAGTGCCAGAATTTACTGGAATGTGTAATGGTCTTTTAAAGTAGTTGTTACATGAAATTACAGCAAGAGGACAATGCACAAACTATGTGTGCTATGTGCTTTGCAAAGCCCAGCACAAGTTTAATGGTTTTGTTAGTTGCAGGTTTGTTTAAAGGCTATTTCTGTTGTTGTTATATTCACGTCATTTGACCTGTTCAAACTATTAGTGTAAAGGTGTGATTAGTGCAAGCAGCTCTGTAAAATGTATCACCATAGTTAGAAAAGTTGTCTTTAAAAGTTGTATACGTAAAATACATGTGTACATTTTTTGTGTTATGAGTGAGTCAGAATCAATTAGGTTAATACAACTGAAAAATAAAATTAAATATTAGATGTGCATTGTCAGTGTGACATGTTATGCTGCACTCATTAGCATCAGTGTTAGTACCCTCCTGAGCATATGACATGTGTTTGGTTTGTGTATTAACAGCATGTATAAACTTAAAGTGGATACGACTGGTTATACTACTTATTCCTCTAAAATGTACAGTTAACATAGTTATATTTAAGATGTTGCTAAAATTCCGTGCTAAAGATCTTACCTAATTTTCTCAAGTTTGAACATTTCTGTGGCATTTACTTATACTTCCTGTTTGGACATGGGCAGCAAGTGTGACATAGCAACTAAAGGCCAAAGCCCTTGTTTATACAGTATTAAATCATAATAATTTATTGTATGTAATTTTTTGAATTACATATGACATACATATTTTTTTCCATAAAATGCCACTTAACACTTGATCATTACACCAGTAGAAGTAATACATTGAAAAGCATTAAAACCTATCATGAGCACTTTAAATACAATAAGAAAAGCTTACCTGCGATGATGTCATCCATTTGCTCCAATGCTGCCTGCAACACGTGACTGGCATTTGACGCCATGTCAACACAACCTTACAAAACTGTACTTAAGTCCAAGTCAGTGACACAAGGATTTGAAGGAGTGTAAGTCCTTGATCCCTGCTCTCATGTTCCTCTCACAGTGACTTTACAGTGTCTGTACTGACACTGGAGCGGCTTCCCTCTAAACCACCTTCTGAGTGTGGCTTCTGGCTCTATAGTCTCCTCTCATTATGCGGCGAGAGACGCAACCCATTGTCAACTGTTTCCTGTTTGCTTTGCAATTTGTGTATATTTTTGTCTACCTTTCTGACATGCATCAAAACATCTTTATGTCAATTTCCAATCCATGGAAGTTTCCCCAAGTACATTTCAAAAATGGAAAGTTTTCCTCCATTGGTTGTTGAGAGGTCACTTGGGAACATTGGCCCGTGAGTGATGTAGTGGTCAATGATGATGACCATGCAAAGCTTGCAGATCATGATGACTTGAGAAGCAAGTTCTAGTTCCATAACACACGGAACCTTTACGCCTCTAAATGACACTACATGAGCAAGAATTACACTGAATAGCGTCTCCTCAAATGTCTTGACACGTTTGTCCATGCAGTAATTTTTGTCATCCACTAGAGAGCACCATTAGGCCAGGGGAACTGTTCACACAGACAAAAGGATAGAGCGCTTTACCAAATGTAAGTACATTCATATTTTAGTTCCAATTAAAACATGTAATTTCTGCATAATCTCTATAAACCATTTCCCTTCTATATCAGTGACAGTGGTTAAAGCATTATATCTTGTGAAGAATGTGAACATGTTTGCACTGCTGCTCTCGTAGTGGTTATTACCTCAACACAGACTGTATTGGTCAAACAGCCAGATCATTAGCCCTGCAGGTCAAGTATGATGCTCTTCTATACTCCACAAAGAGCCCTGCATCCATTGTCAATATGTCAAAGAACAGCACATCATGGTTAGGAGCACAGATTGTGAGGTAGTTCATCTCAGCCTTTTCTTAAGAAGGATATCTCTAGTCGACTGTAATTATACCTGCAATAGATCATTTCCATTGCCTAATAGCTATGACATGAGCTCGTGTTCTGTGTCTTTGAATCACTGCTGTTAAAGCTAATGCATCTCCCCAGCAGAGAATTGATTGTGTTGAAAAGGAGCTGCTATATGGAGCAGTGGTTTGTTTACAGATTGCCTGGAGCAGATCCTGTTCCAGTGCCCCACCTGATGGGAGCTGTGATTGCAACGGGGCCAAGCGCACAGAGGCCACATGGACCTGTCGGCCACACTTAACACTCACTGCAGCCGCCTAGCATTTGCGCAAATCATACCATCAATCCATCTTACGTTATCTTTCTATAAAAAATATTGATTGATCAATAATGTAAGGTAGCAACAACTTTATCCATCTTTCTGGCTTTCCTGTTTCTGACATCCTTGTTGACTGATTTGTTGACATACTGAATTATCTTTCTATCATAAAGTTACCTTGCCTTTCAAAGGTTGCAACAGTAAATCATGAGCATTGCTGCTTTTTACCACACTAAATCATAAATTACATTCAGAGATGCACATGCCAACTAGTTTTGCCTATTTTACTTGGCTTTGCATGAACACAAAAACAAAATATGCCTGTGGCTGGACTTTCCGTGTGCAGCTAACAATGGCTCTGAAGATATAGAGAAATAGCATTCATCATGTACCATTACTGTAAAGAGTTACCTCATTTTTGCTATAGGAAAGTGCAGGGTGACTGTCAAACAGATCATTATTAGCTTATAATGGTGAGAAGAGAGCGCACCAATTCAGCCTGTACCTGTATCTGGATGAGCGTATAGCCTACAGATATGTGTCATATTCAGCTCCCACTAACAGGCCGTTAACAAGCAGCTGAGCCCACACACCTCTGCTTCCACTGTGACAGCCCACTCCCACCCTCTCCATCAGCTCTGAACACAGCATCATCACACAAAGGTAGGCCCAGTGTAATCAGAGGAGAAATGGGTCATAGAAATAAGGGGTTTGTGAGGTGCTTTTGGGCTCGAAGACTCCAGGGATCCCTTTGACTCCGTGAGCTGTATTATGCATCCATCGCTCAGCCGCCAAAGCATGGTGAGTTATGAGCCTTCATAAAAACATGAGTCAGACTTCTCAACGCCTGATTGGCACTCAGACAGATGTGAAGAAAAATACAGCAGCACTGAGGATAGCACGTATGGTAAAGTGCACAGTTAAACTGAAGGTGAAGATGGTGATGTGTGATGTGTGTATGAGAAATATGTACACAGTGTGATTTGGGCTCACACACAGGAGACCGAGTATCACAAAGATCCTTTTGGCAGAGTCAATCAAAGCCCACCTGTTTGGGAAAGAATATGAATGTGAAAAATATGAACAATTATAAAAATATGAATAAAATCTGTCTACAGGGAACGCTTCCTCATATGACACTAGAACAGAAACTCTCTCTATTGGCTCATTGACTCATCTAAAGCATCAGCCACATGGCAACCCTGAAACCAATCCCAGCAAATAAATGAGGCAATCTGGGAAAATCAGTGCCAGATTTATTTGTGATTCCTAATTGGATAAACTTGCACAAAATTATATACTTTATGATGTGTTTATGCGCTGTGTTATTGCTTATAATAAAATCGGATATACAATTAATATCTAAATCGCTCCTTGTGAGTGACTTTTCAGAGTGAGCAGTTGTCACTAGGGTGCACTCAACCTTTGACTCCTTGCACAATACATGGAAGTAACCTGCTTAAAGATACAGTATTTTAGGGAACCATTTTTATTGGTTGTACATTTAACAGATTTCCACACAAGTACTTTTCTCAAAATGTGACCGCATATCAACTGACAAAACAAGACATCTTACTCCCAATAAACACACACAAACAGGGAAATATCCAGCCCATAACCTCATGCACCAAGTCACCACTGAATATAGACAGACAGACTCATTATCAAACATACAATGTAAAAACAAATATCTGTTTAAAACCCTAATCAAAGCGGACTTAAAATGTCTGCACATCTTTTCATTTCTTCTTTTCTTTTTCTCAAAGGACATTTCGGAGATGACAATATCCATATCTTCAGCCATTCAACATGCAACTGACCTGACAACAACAGTGTCCTTTTCTTCCTTATTGGATGTGCACATTCTTCTACAAATGTACAGCTGCACAGTCCCATGGAAGCTCCAGTCTGATTGGTGACCTTTTGCTGTTCAGTGCTCTGGGCTACGGGGAAGGAGGCGTCTTCAAGGAATTACACGATCCTCCCTGACTGCTACCTGTAGTTCCCTGGTACTGCAACGGACACACACATGTCAAGACATAATGTAGATTCATATGTTTTAGATACAACTTTCCTTACCTACGGATTGATGAAACAGATGTCTAATGTATTTCAACTAGCATTAGGGGCTTTGATGATGAAGATTTTTATCATGATAACAGTTTTAATTTCACAGACACAGATATTTCAAGAAAAAAATGCCACAATCCGAAAAATTCAAATCTGTCATATGAAAATCAGATTTGTCCATTATGCTTTTTTTTTTTACCGCAACAGAATTACTCAGGCCCATGATACACTTATGATCTTGTGCATGTAGCGATGTATCTTTAGAAAATTCAACTGAACCGTTTTGTGCCTTTTCTGCTTTAAATGAGATACAGCTTTGACATTTGACTGACAGTGAGGATGAGGATAAGCTATGAACAAAACATACTCTTTAAAGCACTAGAGAAGGGCATTAAGATCATAAATGTGTGTCAAGGAATCTCATCGAAGAACACTTTGAAAGCCGTAACTCAAGATGTACTACACACACTGAAAATAGTGTTTGTGCTTGATTTGAACAACTTAACACATTCTGCCCACATATTTAATACGGGACCGTCAGGTCAAATTTTCTCAGACAACACATCTGTTTTTAACATCCATAGTAGCATCATCCCTGTTTACACTTGTTTACACTGTTAACACTTTTTGTTATGTTACATTTAAAAAGACTCAAGTAAAAGTATAGAAGTATATTTAAATGGTTATTTAGAGTAAAAAGTCAATCTTGATAAAGAATAGTGCTGATATTTAGTCAATCGACTTCTCAATGTTTCTGGAGTTTTTATATTAACCATTCAATCAGTATTTGTTAAACGCTTTCCATTCCAAAAGGTGCACAAGGTGATTCACATAGGCAATATATAGTATAGTATAGTATAGTATAGTATAATACATTTTACTTTTCAGAGCAGTTCAAAAATGTAGTGGAACAGAATGTAATGATTCCTTCTCTCCAGTGTAGTGATGTAAAAAGTAGTAAGTAAATTCAGAAACCAAAAAATGGCATTTTTACTTTTGTACTTTCCATCACTCACAGTCATGCGCCGTAGGACTATGCTTATCCATTCACAAAGAAGGAAAGAGCGCTGTTCCGGGAAATTTCCATAACACAAGAGCTTACCTGGCACCTCATCCCACTGAGTGTTAACTTCTATTTTTATTTGAAAAAAAAAAAAAAAAAAACGTTTCAAATGGCTTAAGCTACCCCCTTCACAGGAACAGTGTGAGCTCTGTCTGCACCGGTGAGAACACAAAGCTAAGCAAGAAAATCATAACTGCCTACTCCATTACCACATTCTTGGTCTTCTTCAATGTTTTTTTGATTAATTATTAACAAAAATTGGTTTGTTTCCCTCCTCATTCTCAATAGTACACAATACTCCTCATTTAAGGGTAATACATTTCTAGAAAGTATCGCCATACTATTATCATTGCAATGCCTCAGCTGTGCAGTCTTTTAGATTTGACATATTGGGTGAATGAACTGTATACTCTGCTGGTGCCTCAAACCAATCAGCTGTCAGATGTACTCACCTCCACCAGGGGATGCCAGTGGGCGACAGGTTTGCGTGGATATGTGAGCATTTCATTCCAGTGATCTCGACCGAGGCATTCTGCATCGTTGCCAACCCGACACACTCCGATTACTTCATTATGGCCCACTCTGTTTGTGCCAAAGACAGAGAAAATGTGTTCATGAAAGCGGGTGTATTCTAAAAACCTATAAAACACATCCTTAAAAATGCCTCGTCTATAAAATGCATGCAATTTAATTAATTCTTAGTGTTTCTTGAATTTATAATCCATGTAAAAGGTGCATGCAGAGTAATAAAAATAGATGTTAACCGGTCATAGTCCATCACTGCGATCAAAAGGCTGATCTGCTCAATGTTTTCTGGAGGCACATCAAAGACAATGGCCTCATTATAAACGGGATTCAGTGTGTTCCTCTTGGTCGATGTCTTCCTCTTCTTTAGTCGTCGGCCATCGCACATTAGAGAAACCTTCACATAGGGATCTGTGGATGTGGGACAGGGAGATGAGAGCGAGTTATGCTCATATATATTCATGATTACACTTCTAAAGCTCAGTGTTTACATGTAGTCACAGTTTGTAATTACCAGAAGCACCAGTGATGTCCATAGCCTTGAGATTACGGGCCTTTATCATGGTAATGGTGAGTCTGCCCGCTGTGGGCAGGTAGCAGAGAGAAAACATCAGGTCCCCAAGATCCACATTATCCTTAAAGAAAATGGAAAACACAGTCTCACAAAATTGCTTATACTACGTGACAAAAAATGAAATTACTGCTCATTAATTTATCCTAAATTGTACCAAGACCATAACAAAAATACCATAACAAAAGTTTTATATACAGAACAAACATGTTCTGACCATTTGTCTATTTACAGTCTGACACATGTCTAAATAATAATAACTGCAGTGGATTTATACAGAGTTTTGCGTTTCCTCACAAAAGTGTTGTGTTCTCTTGCAAATTTATATATATTTAAAAAAAACTCTAGAGCCCACGGCTGGCACTGCACATTTCGAGCCTTGACAAGCCCACCCTAATATGTCAAGTAAAGGTGAAAATTAGATTAGCCGAACTCTAATCTAATTTTTACAATGCTTGGTCGTCATACTTCCCTTTCTGCCCACAAAGACTTACTGGTAACACCTTGAGGACTAGTAATGGGACTTTCATTATAATTCCAATATTGTCATATTTATTTCTATTGGAGATAAACCCATTAAACAGGCACTGGGAGGAATGATGAATGCTAAGATTTGTCCAATTGCCCCAACTTCAGATGGGACCGTTTAAAATGATGTGCCATCAAAATAAAACTGTATTTCAATACAAAGCAGGCTAATACTTAAGTTTATTCAGAATAAAGTTTAATTGGGATCACTTTATAATAACTACACCTTAATTTGCCTTAATAAAGCATGAACAAAGACTGTATTCATATATAACAGGGTTCATTAGACATGATTCAGGCATAGGGTTGGGGATTAGGGTAAGAATATTAGTTAAGTAGTTACTAAGCCTAAATCATTCCTAATAAACTATTGATTCACTATGAATTAAGTCTTTTTTCATGATTTACTAAGGCAGAATAAGTGTAGTTATTATAGTGTTGCAGTTTAATTTAGTAGAAGGATTTGGACTCTTTTCAAAATTGTCACTCAATTTGAATCGTTCACTAACTGTTCAAAAGTAGGTCTCATGAATTCTTGAGTTCTTCACTGATGTAGTTGTTAAATCAAAATGTTTTGCTATTTTAAAAAAAAATTGGACATTGTGAAGAACCCATACCTTTCACAAACACAAAACCTGTGCTTTATCTTTGACATCTGATCTGCTGTCTCAGAGTCAGAACCTTTTCTATTAAAGTCAACACCTCCAGCTGCCACACACCTGCAATAACAGCGTGTGCGTTTCAGACAGAGAGTGAATAGTGCGGAGCTGCAAGAGGCAGCCGCTCGCTTATCACATGCTCTTAAAATAACTCCACTACAAAGGTGAGAACCACACTACTGTCTGCCTCATACAACCACTTCAAGCAAATGATGAGGTGCCAGTTGATTACATCACCACTTTCTTAAACGATTACCACTTTCTTAATCAATCACGACTTTCTTAAACAATCACCACTTCCTTAAAACTGACTGAGTGATGCTGTCAAATAGCACGGCCCTGAATACTGCAGTTGAAAAGTAGTATGGGTTTGGTTTTCTGTGCATCTTTGTGTGCTTCAGCATCAGCAAAAAAGGAAAGATTTAAAAGATTGCAGTAAGAGCAGTAATGTTATTTAAAGACATTGGCAGTGAAGAAGGAGGTGAACGAAGGCGGATGGATAAGACCATACTTGACATCACTGGGGAGACCGGTCATGTGTAGACAATAAACATTTGGTCTGATTAAGATGCTTTAAGATTTGTTACTAATACAGAAAATTAGTAACAAAACGTCTGAAGTTCGAGTAACCCAAAACGTAAAATGTCACTCGATAAACAGTTAAATGATGACAAAATATAACATTTCATCATGCTCTAGAGAGAATGTGCTCACATGATATCAATGTACACAAAGTGTGTCTAAACCTTTTTCTATCTTCCCCAAGTAACTTTGTTGGCCATATTTTAACTGTGATTGACACATGAATGAGTGGGCAAGCTCAGTACACTGAAATGGCTCCAGTGCAGAAAATACAGCTGCATTCTCTGTGGGAAGCAGAAGGCAAGAGAAAAACATGGACAACATCACTTCAGCAAATGACATTCTATATGACTTTATTACTCACATGAATTTCATTTATATTCATTATATACTGTAAATCTACCACTTTAAACTCAACAAGTATTAGATATAAGTAATTATAATTTATATGAGCAGTTTAAAGGTTATTACTTCCTTGTTCAAAGACATTGATTGGTCACTTGGGTGCATTTAAATTGTCCTCTGAATGAAATTAATTAATCCAATGAAAGAACTTTTTCTTTTATCAATTCATTCTAAAGCATGAAAAGCTGAAGTGGGTCACATTTATATTGACGAGTTGTGCTTGTGAGTGACTGAACCTGAGCAGGATGATGACATGCAACAAGAATCTCCAACCTGAATCCCACACTTTACACTCCACCTTTGTCAGGGGGAACTGAACAGCTGAGGTCGTAAACTCATGCCATTAAGACTAAGCACAATCAATCTTACCGCTGGAGTTATCTTGACTAAAGAGATGCACACATGCCTGCACAATATATGCCTGTAGTATAGCCGCTTAGCTCCAGGACTAACATCCCTTGTTATAATCAAATGAGCACAATATTAAAGACTAAAATATGTTTTCAATTTTTAAGATAATGGTTCTGACTTTGAGTCATTGCTTCAGAGCATTTTTCAAAACAATATTTATAGATATCTCAAAACCAAGTCAAGCCAAGTACAATGAGAGACACATTGATGTTCAAAGTTAGACTTTTCTTTGTTTCTCTGCAGAAAGTAACTTTACAGTAGTTGCAGAAACTGGTTTACTAAATGTGTTGAATCCTTTACTCGAAAGAAACTTTTTTTTTTTAAAGAAACTTTTTTATTTGAGTACATAGACACTCTTAGACCTCTTCCTCCCACTCTGTTCTACAGTAAATACCATAAAACTGAAGTCATGCTGAGATTTATCCATGTTTTTTTGCCTTTTATAATGACACTACATCAGATCAAACACTAGCAATAAAACATCTTATGCACATTAATCCTATAGTCTGTGTGAGTGTACAAGAGCTTCTGAGGGAGTGCTGCATAATGAAAAATCTCTGTTATTGATGGCACTTGTGATATAGCATGACACTTTACGTTGTTTTGTAAAGAGGAGGGGTGCAGACTTACTGAGGAGACATACTGGATATCACGGCACAGTTTGGTCTCCCTGGGGAAATCAGCAAGGTCCAAGAAGTTGTCCACCACCACTTGGCCAATAATATCGTGCCGTGAGAAGCGGTCAAAGTCGTAGACCGTAAAGTGTAGCTTACGAGTAGGAAGCTCAGAATATGCCACCGGGAACAAGAAGACCTCGTCAAATACAGGATTCAAAGTTTTTCTGTGGACTTTAGTTTGATGCTTGGTTTTCCGGTCAGGCAGCAGGTATATTTTTACATAAGGGTCAGAAGTACCAGAGAAGTCCTTAGCAGGGAGGTCCTCAGCTTTATGAATTTTGACAATTAACTGTTCCAGGTCACAGTCAAATTTGAGGATAAAATTGAGGCGTCCACAGCTGCCTCCTCTGCGGTTACTCTCGTCACTCTCCAGGGAGCGCTGTTTGTACAGCTCAGGCTTTAGGCGACCCAAACCAAGACCCATCCCTGTGAGAGAGTCCTGTCTCTGGAACTGGGCCACATTGAAGTCTGGATTAGACAGGTTCATGTGTCTTCGGATGGAGCCTTGTCTGTAAATGAGATGGAGATGTACGTTTTGTATGAACAAATACAATAGATGAGGCCATTTTAAGCCTCAGTTTTGATAGCAGAGATAGATAAAGTTTACACTATTGGTTCAATTACTTTAAAAGTCTTGTTTGATAAAAAGAAACATAGACAATTATTAAATGGTTTATAAACAACTCAATATATTTAGTATTTCTTTGATTCCTCTGCTACAGAATAGTACTCCCAAGAACTTAATTTACCTACTTATGTACCCCAAATACTAAAAAAAAAGATAGTAAAGTAAATTACTTTCACTCAACAGATTGATTTACGCTATGTTTATCATCAAAAGAAATTACCCATTTGACGATGGCTCCGTTGTCTGCCGCTGTATTCGCGGGGTGGTGTGGACCCCGTTCTCTCTGGTCTTACACTCGGCATCCAATGGTATGTCTGGAGATGTGTGGCTGATCTTCATAGCTGCTTCGGTGGTGGATTTAACCACAGGAGGCGGGGACATGGGGGACATAGGCGCTTCCACAGACACCACAGATGCAACCGGAGTGGGATCCCGGGCCATGGAGCTGTGAGAGGACTTACGGCGGTCGTGTGGGGGGGGGTCTACAGCCGTGTAGACAGGCTGCCTTGGGGCAGGCTGAGGGGGCAGAGGGCTCAGGGTGGGAATGAGGTGACCTGTGGCATCTTTGATGGTGGGGGACAGGCCACGTTCCCTCCAAGGGATCCAGCACAACTTCCATGATACAAAGAGAGAGACTCCAAACAGGGCCAAGCCACAGGCAGTGACTACCAGGGACAACAGACTCACCGACACATCTAAGGAAAGGAAAAGAAGCAGAAAATATGGGCCAAGAGTGACTTCACATGTAGAAGGTACAAAGCTTTTTTCTTCATTTATCTGCAATAGTTTTGAGTGTGAGTGAGTGCAACCTACCACGTTATACTATACGCAACACTGCATATGAACAAAATGTTCATAAAAACTTGATTACATTTCATTTGAACTGTTTTTCAGTTGCCCTGACCTGTGTAAATCAATATACTGCTATGGTAAAACAGATTAAAGGTTTAACTATGGACTGATGAACCTACTGAGGATACTGTGCCATGGCTTTATGTAGAGACTCCTTTTCTTTTTTTTATGTTTTTTTTTTCTCCCTCCCTACCTTTGAATAGATTATTCAGGATTAGGATAATATTCTGATAGCAGTGAAATCTCTTATCTAGCCTCACATGCAATCTTTCCCATTTCATCCTCCTCAGTGATAACACAAGAGGAACTATGTGCTTGAATCAAAGCCAGATATGCTTTTTCATTCTGTATCTTTGAAAATAATGTATTTTACTTTTGCATGAAGCCCCAAGTGTCCATGACAACTCAGCCTAAACCAACTGTTAAGTGGAAAAACTTGAATAAACAATGAATAAATAAACCTAATCAATCTCAGGTTTAAAATAATAAAGGTGAAAAAGCTATTGACAGACAGTAAAAGCTGTGTGTTAAAGACAAATACCAAGCTTAAAGTGGCAAATGGAGGTTGTGAGTGTCTGGGCATGGCACTGAATAATTCTGCACTTATTTGCATCAGAGCTTCTTGTCATCTATCACACAGATGTTGACATTAATAGACTATATGTCCCTATGCATATAAAATAGCGTAATATAAAAAAGTGTCATTTTGTCTGTTTATATGCATTTTCAACAAAATAGTTTAACTGAGGTTTCATCTGCAACAAATGAGCAGAAAGTCCAGACTGCAATGTTCTCAGAATTCACTAAATGTAACACTTCCAAAGGCAACATTATCTGTGTTATCTCACACAACGTGTCCTGGCTGAAACACACAAGACCATGCTCAAGATCTATTCCACTACACACTCAGTATTGTACATTATTCTAAGGGGACTCTAAAGCCCTGGCTCAGCAGACTGTCTGTGTGTGGGCACCTAGAGTGCTCCTCACAGACAAAGTGTCCTCTCTGAGCTCTCAGATTCCTCCAGCCCAAAAAGATGTGTGAGAATAATGTGCAGAAATGTGAAGGACTTGTCGTGTGGGGACACTCAGCTCACAGTTTGGCAGGCTGCATGAGCGCTTCTCGGGTGGTGGGAAAGTACAGTCCTGAAGGATTTGGAGACTGGTTTATAAAAAGAAAATGTAGTGGGCTTATTTTAGAGCACAGGACATAGGAGGTGCAAAAGTGTAGGAGGCCAGGGAGTGTTGAAAAGGCAATGGTTTAAGTCTCACATTTTCTATGTGCAAGACAAAACAACTTAAATGTGTTGTATAAAATAGCTTCACACAGTACAAAAACAATTTACCTTCTGAGATCCTTTGCAGCAACAGGTTTGGGTATATTGTTACCAGGTACTGGAGAATAGTGTTGGATCGCCAGCACTCTTTTTATCCAAATTTATTTTCAGTAACAGCCACATTGCATAATTAAATCACATGATATCATTTACAAATTAATCACCACAATAAACAGAATAAAAAAGCTCAGAGTACAGAATAGGTAGCCAAAAAAGGGGGATATTCTCTCATGTTTATATTGAAGCTGAACATGTGAATATCGTGACATCGCTTGTAAAAACAAAAGCCAAGTGTCTTGTGCCTGTTGAGATCATAGCAACGTGCACAGTTGGCTCTCGTGGTGAGCAGCACTTGCACCTCCTCCTAGCGGTTATACAATGTGCTTTCACCTGTTAGCAGCGTGCGCGGGTTCACGAGCACTGGAAGATTTGATTTGGTGTGACTATAAATAGACACTAGGCCCAGACTTTGAATAACTAATGGGGACACATTACCGGTGCTCATTCAGAATACGATGCTTTATATAAGACAGTAGTAAAATCACAGTTATAGGAATTTCTCTGCACACGACTTTGGCTGTACTTCCACTTCAGTTCACCTCAATACCTCCAGTGTAGAGCATGTGTAAACCAGAAGAGACGGTCTTCTCACTCACCTGAATCAGAGTAGCGTGGCCTGGCTAGATCTCGGAAATAGTAAGTGAAATCCAGGCAGTTCTCGTTCGGCACTTCGCCCCTGGAACAAAGGTCTGAGAGGAGTTCAAGTGCTTTTCGACAAATCTCGTCATCTCTGTCTCCAGGCATTTCCCACCACCAGCATCCTTAAAAATGAAGAGTCTCGTGGTTTACCAGCGCGTCCCCTTTACAGTTTGCTATTACAATACTACGCTGGCACGGGTGCACTCCTCCAGCGGCACGCCTACCCAAACGATCCAACCGACACGCTACAGTAAATGACGATACTACTGAAAGTGTCTCGTGAAATAAAAACCCTTCTCTGACAAAGAAATCGAATACGATGACTTAGTTTTGGGTTATAGCAGAGCGTTGACTCCGCTGGTCTGCTGAAGAGCCACCGGTTGAATCCACGCGTGGTCACTGCGGCGTCGTGCGCTTTCCATGGTGCTGAAAGAGTGTGCGCGCACACGCGCTGCAAAGCCGGACTTTTGCTACAGTGAATTCCCGCAGGCAATCAACTCTCTCTCTCTCTCTCTCTCTCTCTCTCTCTCTCCCCCTCTTTCCCTCTCTCCCTCTCTCTCTCTCTTTCTCCTCGTGGTCACGCGCATTGAAGCACCGTAGGAAAGTTGAGTACAGCACACAAAAGAAAAGCAAAGGGCGCCCAATTCCACGCACTGCTAATTCAGGTGCGATTTTACGTGTGTGCAAGAGTCCAATCAGAATGATCAGATGGGTTTGAAGGTTCTAATTTGACCCGCCGTGTCCCATGTCAAATTACGAATACCGTTTGATTCATAGAAATAGAAACATGTTCTGACTTAAAGATGTAAAAATGTAATGACATTTTAGATTCTATTAGATTCTATTCTATTACATAACATCTGGTCCCCTGTAATCACTGTGGGGACAACCTTCATAGATTTTTGACATTGTGTCTCCTTATGAACCAAATATTGATCACATACAACAATCCCTTTGTTCTTTTTACTTTATGGTGGTCCATTCAAAATGTTCTCATGGGACCCTGCAGCAGTATATCAATTACATGAAGGAATGACCTATTAGCGCTCTTTATCCTAAAAACTGAAACTATCATCATTTAATTCATGAAGACAGTTATTATGGCATCATTGTATTATGTTGATTACACAGCTGATATAGTGCAGGTTAAATACATTTATTCTATTTTACTTACTCTTTTATTTAACAGGGACAACATTCATACATATTTCTGTAAATGTACCAGAATTAGCCTAAGTGACTCTTTTCATCTTCTGTCCCTAATGTTCACAGGTCCTGAGTTCCACTCCTGTGCTGCTCTCACTGAGAAAGTATGTCCAACACACTGTTCTTCAGTGGGACAATGCATTCACTTTTCACTGTACCCCTGTGTTTCGAACATCTTATCTTCTACTGAGTACAAACTGTCCGAGAAGAGGACAGCTCAGGCCATGAACCACTTTGAACAGTAAGCCCAAGTTCACATATTTAATCAGCAATACATTCTGAAGGCACAAGGCAGCATACTCTTTGTGAGAGGACACAGACTGAACAAATATAAGATTGCACAATGTGCAAATGCTGGTATTTAGTAAAAAAAAACACAAAAAATAGTCAGCTTTGATAAAAATAAGTTAGTTATTGGATTGCTGTGCTGATTCTGACAGGAACAGAGACCGAAATGCCATCCACCATTGAGGAAAATAATTCTTAATGAACCACTGTGTGGTATGTACACACACACGCACACAGACACACACACACACACAAACAAGCACGCACGCACGCACACGCACACATAAACATACACGTACACACACGCACGCACGCACACACACACACTCAGAAGCACACACACACACACAGACACACACACACACAAGCATGCACGCACACGCACACATAAACATACACATACACACGCGGAGGAGGAGGAAGACCAGGTGATTATATTACATATAATAACTGCCACACTTGAGTCGTTAAACGCTGACTTCAGTGGTTATATTTAAGAAATTGTGTGTATCATCTCTGATAGCAAACAGTTTCACACAGCAGTTAGTGGTAAGTCAGCTTTCTAGGTGTCCATGGCAACAGTTAAAAGACAGAAGGCCCCCTTCACCCATTTTTCTTCAACTCTTCTTCTGTCAGCCTCTCTTCTGAGCACAATCTTCACACACTAAACTTAGAAGGATTTCTCTCCTCTAATTATTCTAACCTGTCTGCCTCTATTTCCTTATCAGAGCAGTAGTTCTGGTTGAGGTTAAAAGACCAACACTACAGGATTATAAAACATCCAGAATAATGCAGTACCATTGAGGCTTGGTTGCTACTTTAATGCAGTAAAGCGCAATCCTGTTATTACATTTGATGCTGTTGATTCAGATGCTAAAGATCTGTTATACTTTTGTCACATTCTTCCATTGCAGCTCCCTGGATATGGATTCAAAACAATTGAATTATGAGCTGTTTTTATTTCCTACAACTGCAGGCATTGCAAGGAAACAAATTGTGATTCTGAACACAGTGGAAATACCATGGATTCTCAATGGTCAAATCAACTAGTAATACTGAAACTTGAAAAAATGATTTACTTTGGTGACCCGCTGACAATCTAAGAGTTTAGCAATGCCTTGTTTTGAATCATTTAGTAAACAATATAAAGCAGGAAGGGCATGGAAAATGTAATGTTATGGCTTTCTTTAAATCCAGCAATTTTCCTGAGAAGCTGCAAAGACATGACAGGAAAGAGATCGAGATGAAATTCTCTCAAGTCCATTGCTCTTTGTCTGTCTCCATTTTTCCTATAGAGGAGCGGTTAGAAAATAGAAAATGTCGAAAAAACATATATACAAAAGCAGCTATAGAACAGTTCTGTGTCTGAGAGAGAGCTTGTGTGCAATGAGACGTGATAGGAAACAACAAAAAACAATTGCATGTAAAGGGGCAGGGGATTGTAGAATTAGAAACTGTAAACTGCAGACACGGGATGATCTGCAAAAAGGCACAAACCTGCACAGCAATGTGAGACCAATGACATGTGGAGTGAGATTGGTCAGTCATCGTGTTAGAAGCAGGTATTTGACTTGAACTGTAAATTATAATCACACATATGCATTGGTCATAATTGTCCAAAGGAAGGAACAACGGGGACTGACTACTCAAGTGAGAGTAAAGTGCACCAAAGCAGTTGGTCTTAAAATATTTTGACTCTCAGTATAATTGGCTAAAACTGATAAGAATTATTCAAACGCACATGGCCACATTATAATGATGATAATGCATACTACTACTACAGTATACCGCTTTTTCAAGACACTCAAAGACGGAAGCAGGGCTGCCAGTCTGCGCCATCGACCCCTCCGATCACCACCAATGGTTCACTCACAAGCCCTTTTCATACTAGGCAATGTGGGTGTGTGTCATGTGGGTCTTTCCTAAGGACACAGTGCCATTTCCTCCAGCCGATGCACTGTGGCACCTGGAGTTCCAGTGGTGTCCCATCCAAGTACTCCCCAGGCCCCGACCCGCTAAGCTTCTGAGATATGATGGGATTGGGCAATGACACAGGCACGGCATACGAAGACATAAAATGAAATGTGTTGCATACTGGAGCAGTTTAACAATGTGACTCCGCCTGGTGGAGTACAGAACTGTCCATGAGAGTGTCAGTATCTGCACTGTGATAAGTCTTCGTTATTTTCAGGTTATGACTACTGGTCATCAGAGAGAAAGATTTGACAAGCCATGATGAAGTTATGCAAAAACACATCATGTAAAAATGCAATGTTGTGCCCACAATTAATGGCTGTTATGAAAACAATAGTAATAGTCTGTGATTGTAAAGCCCTCAATATTGCTACAGTATAATACATTTCAGCATTTTATCCAACAAAATTAATCAGTTTCAAATGGTAATTTTACATCACAATGTGTTGTCAGATAATCAGATCTCCTTCAGTACTTGTGTTGTTGTGCGATGTTTAGTTTCTCATGCATCCATTTCTTCGAGATGTTCCCTGAATGGAATTAGAAAAAAACAGAGTGTCTTTGATGTAACTCTCAGAAGTCCCTTCAGAGTCTGACAAGACAGATGGAGATAAGGAGGAATGATCACAGATAAGCCACAAATGGCTGTACAAATGTATCCAGGGCCCCAAGGAATCACAGAGCAAGCAATCCAGCTGTGACAGAGAAACAGACAGCAGCAGAGCCTCTCTGAGGCACCACCTCACACTGTATGTGCACAAATGAACGTGCCATGTTCAGTAGCTTTTAGTGTTTGTAGTGTTGCCAAGTGTGACACATTAGTCCAGGACACTGATTCCATTGTAGGGATAAGGTGAGTGGATTTGGAGCCACAGATGTCCTGAAGCAGACTGCATTAAAATGGTGATCAAGACTGAAGATTACAATGGAGGGCTGGTGGAAGAAGTATTCAATTTAGCTTCTTAGGTAAAAGAGTAGATACAGGAAAACAACTCAAGCAAAATGAAAAGTATCACATACAAAATGTAATTAAGTGAAGTTATTTTAACTACCAGTTTAAAAAGTAAAATATTTTACACAGATTTTGAGACCTGTTAAAGTGTTAAATGTGGTGATTTCAATGTGGAACTATGTTGATTTTTGGTCAACAGTGGCAGTTTTAAGGATATATTTCTGTTTACTCAAAACTCAAATCCATCATGCAGAATACATAAGTGCTGTCTATTTTTCAGTCCAGTTTAAAAAGTAGAAAGTACAGACCCCTGCTCTCAAAGTTAGAGCATGTAGCTTTGGAGGTAGTAAGGATCTAACTGACACTGTCCTCTTACTGCATGATCTCATAACGGGAAATTATTTTTATAATTTAGTACATATTTATTTCAGAAGAATTTCAAGTTTTCTGGCCCATGGAGTCTGCATAATCAACTATTGTGATAAATGCTCCCGTTCCTGTGTATAAAAATGTTGAAGATAATCAAGCTGTAGGACAGTCGATTAGGCACACAAAACAATCATGAAAATCAAACCACCATCGATTTTCTCAGATGAAGAAATGATCTATGAAAAGTTCAGTCAAGTGGAAGAGTGCCACAGTCCTCTTCATAATAAAAGTGTAACTGATGTGTGGGAAGAGCTAAAAATAGCACCATTTTCTGCGGTCAGAGAAAATTGGATTAAATAGAATTTGATTGTAGATATTACTCTCTCTGTCTCATGTTTAGAATTCCATTAAGAAGCAGTTAGGCATGAAATGTGTGTACTTTTAGATACACGTCTTCAAGTCATTTCCTTCATCTTATCTCGCACAGGTTTGATTATGTAGATGAATATCAGCAGTGATTAAATTCTGCTCTGTATCTGTATGACAGGGACAGTGCTTGTACAATTTTGTCTTTATCAAATGGCAGCAATAAAGTGTGGATACATGCATGGTACATAATTCTTTCTACCAGAAGAGGAATTAAATTATATAGTTCTATACTCTATAAATTTAGTACCTAATGGAGATACTGTTTTAGCTATAAGGGGAAATGTACTATTTACATTTGAACAGGAGGTAGAGTGCAGCACCTTGTTCAGAGTTTAAGCTGAGAATTGTGTCAGGAGCATCCAACTGCAGGACAGGCTGGCTTGGGAGTCTTTTGAATGAAGACTCCAAAAATGAAAAACTTTTTTATATGATTATTTTATTGATCATTTTATATACTGAAATTAAATAAAGAAGGACTATATTTGTGTAAGAGAGCTCAGGGCTGTTGCTGCTGCTGCTGCTGCTGCTGCTGCTGCTGCTGCTGCTGCTGCTGCTGCTGTTGCTGCTGTTGCTGCTGCTGCTGCTGCTGCTGCTGCTGCTGCTGCTGCTGCTGCTGCTGCTGCTGCTGTTGCTGCTGCTGCTGCTGTTGCTGCTGCTGCTGCTGCTGCCTGGGGACTGAGAGGTGTTGCTCTGTGAAAGTGTGTTTTGCCTCAGGGACAGGGAGGTAGCACCCAGGAAGAGGTTAACACCTGCTAAACCTGCTGAGCCCGGTGGGAGGCCTCTATAAAAGGGTTTAGTTGCTTGATGAAAAACACATGTAGTCGCACAAATTCAACCATGATTCTAAACAGGTTCCTGTTCAGTAAAAAGGAACATAAATTCATGAACAACCCCTGATGGGTTCTTATTAATTTGCAAGAGAGACCTTGGCAGAAGTCTGCTCTCTGATGGGAACACACTGTATTTCTTTTCACGATTGTAGAATGATCAAAGAGATCAATTCCCTAAGCCTAATGTGCAATAAAAACAATATGTTTATTGTGTTGTATGCAAGATAAGCCATGTTTAATTGATTTTACCTGTTTCCAGTGACGAATGGGATCCATAGCACACTCCGCCTTATCACCGGCAGCTCTGTCTGAGTGAGATGGCTTTATCAGTGGACCGTGGGGAATATGAGTATGTGTGTGAAAGCATGGAGTCCTTCCTTTGTGTTAATGTGTATACTTACACATACTGTATAATGCATGTTTCTGGGGGGCGTACCAGAGGACATTAAGCCTCTCCTGCTTGCCCCTTTAGCTCTGTGTGTGTCAGTAATAATTTATCAGATGGAACATGTTGTGGCTGGATCTACTGAATGGCCTGGGGTTGTATGTAAGATAAGAACAATGGGAATACACATACTGAAAACTTTAGTTTTTGTTTTGTGTGTGTGTGTGTGCGTGCGTGCGTGCGTACATGCGTGTGTGTGTGTGTGTGTGTGTATGTTTGTTTGGTTGTTTGTTGTTGTTTTTTGTTTATTTACTGAAAAGCTGCAACCATTATTTTTTTCCAATAATTCTTTTTTATTTCCATCAGTGTATTCATTCAGCTATGAATATAACAGACAGCCAATAACATTTTAAACACGTATCATTCTAGATTCCAGTTTCTTGAAATGAAAATTACCGGAGCACTATTTATGTGACGTATTATCATTCACACGTGTTGGAGATCAGTTCAACTCTGCCAAACCAGCACACCGAACCACCTCCAGCACCAGCAGCTGCAGCCGTCTATCTGAATGCTGGAGATGATGACACAACCCTCCCCAACCCCATCTCCTTCTTCTACTGCCCCCCCCCGAGCACCCCACCCCCATGGACTCGGTTGCTGTGGTAACCATGCAGCAAGTACCTTCAAGCTCTTATGTCTTTCGGTTATGGCTGTCCGTTCCCATTCTTGGGTGTAGTAGGGATTGATCACAGTGACGCTTGGTGTGGCAGCGACCCTCAGCCGCTGGAGCAGCCAACAGGTTTCCAGCCCAGCAGACAGGAAAAGCATCTCTGTGTGGACAACAGCTGAGCCATTTTATCATAATGTGTTAAGCAGTTGTGATTTCTCATTTGAATACTAAATATCGTTTTAAAACGATTGTAAACTACTTTTTCAAGTCATGAATGTGTTTGATAGACGTCATTACCATTTATAGATGGCTCATGAACATCTCATAACTGTTAAAAACCCAATAAATATGAAATTAAATATTGTATGTCTTAAAAAGCCATGTAGAATATGTTTGTAATAGCGGCTTGTTATACAATTATCAATTATTGAGTGATTTATTGGTTACATTGAAATCATTAATACATGTATTTGTACAGAAAAGGCATATTAATAATGCATTTAGTCAGTCAGTTTATCATATGCTTTTACGGCACCCTAGTCTAAAGTGTCCATTATGATTATTTACAGGGTATAGATCTTTACATGTCAATGTAAAGGTGTAGATGGCATATAAGATGAAGTTTGTCTATGTAGCTTGAATGATTTAGGTTAAGTATAGGTTTACAGGCGTTTTGGTACATGGCTTATTAACAGTTATATCTCATAAAAAATATATAACATAACATACGATCAGTGTTTATCAATGTCTTGCAAGTAGTTTACTAATGTCACTTATTGTCACGTGTTACTAAATATTGTTGTGGGCTTCATTGTCTTTTAGAGCAGCTCAATATGTACAGGATATGATGAGGATAAACAGGCATTGATTATAAATCAGCTTTCATGGCAGGCTTGATAACAGAGATATATGGTGGTGGTAAACAAATGATGCATTGGCCTAGGGCTCTACAAACAATGTTGTTGCACAATGAGATTTTCCCTTGTCCATAATCACATTAGACATGCTGTTACTAAAACCAAACTAAATATTTGGTCACTACATGGCATTTCAAATAAATGCACATATGACCATTGGAATTATGGATTCTGAAGACAACCACTTTCTGGAAACAAAGTGACCCAAAGGTCTAATCTGCTTACGGTCCCGACACATACATTTTCGACAAACATGCATTGTCCTTGTAGGTGTAGATGATGCCCAGTTGGAGAACCAGTTGGAACTATGGAATACAAGTACAGAATCGTGGCAGCGATGACATCTCTGAACGAGTAGAAGTCTATAAATGTTCAGGAGACATGCATTACAAATACAGAAAATATCTTTTGGGAGTGACAGTCGATCGATTCCATGTCTTCTCCTTATGGCATTGAAATCAATATACAGTATAGCACTTTTATGAATACACTGACATGTATTGCAAGCACGTATAAAATGTTAAAGTAATATGTATACACACATGCCTTTTTCAATGTCCTTTTGCCATCAAAACACACAATTCTAAACGATGCAATTCTGTCAAAGCTTTACAATTTGTAGAAAATCAATAATTCAATACTGGTTTTACACAGTCATCAATGTCAAAGTTTATTGGTTTCTTGTCCCAAAATTGACCTTTCAAAGAGCACATACAGTTCCATGCACGCCACAGTACAACACTTTTGAATTGAAAAAGCAAAACAAAAATACAACTAAATAAATACATTTTAAATTAATAAATAAAATTGAAAATAAACATTTGCACGGTAGAGAATAGGCAAACAAAGTAAGATAAAAGATTAATTAGATGCACAAATGACAAGTGATAAGGGGAGAATTTTTCTGCCCTGAGAAGAAAAAGCTTCTTAAAATATGCCCAAACTAGAAAGACTGCCATTTAGTAATTCTGTTTTTATCTCTCATTGTCATAGATGTACTTGGTCAAGGCTGTTACATAATGCAGTGTATTCACTTTTGTTTCTAATCTAGATTCTGGCTTTTTTCTCCATCTGTAAACAATTTCCCGATTTATCCATGACATTGTAGTATCCAACCATCAACAGGAGATAATAGCTCAGTCCTGGGTTTATCCCTCTGTGGTGAAAAAATTACATCATATTTCATAACAGCGACACATGCATCCAAAGGGAGCAGGGTTTGATTGGGTCTAATTATATGTTCTCTCCCTTGTCTCCATCTTATTTAACTCAAGCCAGTCTGCAGGAGCAATAAACACATTTTTGTACACTTTCTGAGCCGCTATAGCTTTGCAGTTTGCACACCCACCTATGGATAGACAGTAAACAACAAACAAGCCACCTAATCACTATTCACAAGCAGCAGGCGAAGGGGAGGAACACTCATAACAAGAGACGCTAATTAGACTTATGAGAGGCTTATGAGAAAGGCCTAAAAGAAAAGCTTCTAAGCAGAATGGAGTTAATTACTGATGTAAAAAGATATGGCTGCCATTGTGTCTCAGTAAACACATGATATTTTCCAGACACAGACTTTATTTTAATTACATCTAATGCAATGCACGATGACACTTTCACTTTGCGCCTCCAGTTTTAATGTAATTTAAGTCAAGGTCAAGAAATGCTATTAGCGGAGGCACAATGTATTAATGTTGTAATATACAGTCCTGGTTGAATAATATGTTCTTAATTATTGTGCAATTTTCAGTTCTTCAATTCTTAAAAGAAACTGATCCTTTAATAAACTGAGCTAATGGACATATTATGTGACAGTTTTTTTTTTTTTGTGAGTTTCAATGTGGCCTGCATTGATGATGTATTTTTTGTGCTTAAGTTTGGTATTTGATGAATATCCTAAAAGAGGAGGTAATGTAACAGTAGTCTTGCATGACTGCTTCACTTTCGATAATACTAACCTCACCTGAACACTCTCCAACCCCATGTCTTTTCTGTGTAAGAGTGGGCCGACAGCATCGTTCTTGTTCCGTCCAGACCAGAGAGAAAGAGAGAGAGAGACTCTGCCTTACAAAGCTTTTAACAGAAAACTAAAGTGTAGGTTACTGTTATAAGTGCACCTGGAATCCTAAGCTTAGACGTCCTGACATAAGAAAGTGCAGTGATTCTCTGCTGCTGAGGAGGACCCCCAAACCCCCCTTTACATACAACATTTTAAAAGCAAAATGCATCTCTGAAGATCCACAGCCAAAAGTCTTGTTTAGTGCCACCAAATGCCCTGCTTCTGAGAGTAGTATTTTTTTTTTTAAGCATACTTTTTCGGGCAATATATTTTCTAACTCTAAGTGACAGTATTCTTATTGAATAAATGTGAATAAATACTTTTTTTGTGGTCTATTCTCTGTCAATACACGATTCTGGTCATGAGGATGCAGAGCAGCAGTGATGCTCCTCTGTGGCTAAGCTCTCACCTGCACTGTCCCAGATCAAGTGTTCAGAGACAAGGCAAATAGAGACTGTGCGTGTCCCTTGTGTAAATAACACCAAAAAGTCAAATCCAGGCGTCAGACCAAATAACTTAATAAAAATAATGCCTACACATGATACAAATAAACAAATAAATAAGCATGTAAAATGTGAACTGCTAAACATTAGGTCAATTTCCTCCAAATTGCTTTTAGTTAATGAGTTAATTCGCAAATTTAACATAGATCTTCAAGCTCTAACTAAAACTTGGCTTCAACAAGATGATTATGTCAGTCTAAATGAGTCCACCTTGCCTCATGTTAACTTTCAGACTTCCAGGAGCACAGGCCGAGGCGGTGGGGTGGCAGTAATCTCACATTCTAGTTTATACTTGAGTCCTAGAATGAACAATGGGTCTCGATCATTTGAAAGCCCCATTCAATCACCTGCCCAAACTGGACAAACCAAAAAGCTGTTTTATTCATAATAATCTATCGACCTCTGGTCCATATTCAGTTTGGAGTTCTCTGACTTCTTATCAAATTTAGTATTGGACTGGGAAAACATCGTGGTGGTTGGAGATTTCAGCGTTCACGTGAATGAAAATGATTGCCACAGTAATGCCTTCAGTGCTTGATTAAATAGCATTAGTTTGACTCAGAACGTAAATAAACCAACCCACTGTCACAGACACTCTCTGGATCTGGTTCTAACTTTTGGAATAGAGATCAGTGACCTAAATGTTTTCCTCCAAAACCCAATAATATCAGATCATTTCCTAATACCTTTCAATTTTTTCTCAAAGATTATCCAGTTTGTCAGACTATAATAATACAAAACTATAATGAAAAGGACAATATCTGAAAAATCAATTTCAAAGTTCAAAGAAATATTAGAGCCAAATATTCAATGACATGTGATCCTGCTGAGAACAGCTTTAGTCCCAGTGTTGATGATCAATTTGTCGACACGATCATGAATTCTCTGAAATCTGCACTTGATGTTGCAGCTCCATTAAAACAGACGGTCATCAGACCAAAACGAGCCTCCCCATGGTGCAAAGGGTAAAAAAATTAGGAAGACCATTGCACTGCTCCCACATGGAAAAATCTCTAAAAGCATGGAAAATCTGCCTGCTGTCTTATAAGCAGGCTCTGCGCAAGGCCCAAACCAGATATTAATTCAAAGTTAATAGAAGTAAACAAAAATAACACTTTTCAGCACTGTAGCCAGGCTGACAAACTGTCACAGCACAGAAGAACCCTCAATATCACTTACTCTCAGCTGCGATGTCTTTCTTCAATTCTTTAACAACAATATTACAACTATTAGAGATAAACTAAATGAATTTACTCCCACTATTACTACTGAACAAGCCCAAACTATAGGACTAATGTCCCATACAAATCCTTCAGTAATACTAGATAGGTTCACTGCTGATGAAGCAGAGATAATTTCAGTCATAATGCCCTCCAAAGCAGATTCCTCAAAGAAATTGTCCCCCTAAATTCTATTCTTAATATACTAAATACTTCACTAGAAAGCAGTTCTTTGAAGTCCTTGAAATATGCGGTCATTAAACCATTTTTGAAAAAGCCTAATCTAGACCTTGACCTATTGGCAAACTATAGACCTATTTCAAATCTTCCATTTGTCTCCAGTGCTAGTTGCCAAGTACAGGAAATCATCTATTTGAATTTTGGTGTCAGGGATCCGCACGCACCAAAGCACTGAAACTGCACTAGTTAAAGTCACAAATAATCTGTTATTAGCTGCTGGTGATGGATTGGTCTCAATCAGGCCTGGACTAGGAGAAAAAATTGGCCCTTGACTTTTTGGTCTGGACCGGCCCCCTGCGCGACCCTGACCGTGGCTATTTGATGATCCTATTTATCGAACAGGTACCTGTTTGTTAATGTAAACCACAGCTCCTCACCTTATTCTAAAGTAACCTATGGTGTGCCGCAGGGTTGAGTAATTGGTCCAGTTCTGTTCACACTTTATATGCTGCCATTAGGTAAGAAACATGGCATTAACTTCCATTGCTATGCAGATGATACACAGCTGTAATTTATCAATGAAACCTGATCAGACCAATCAAGCAGACAGCCAGCGTGAAGGATATAAAAACCTGGATGACACTTAAATATCTGCTCCTTAACCCTGAAAAACTGAGGTCATTGTCCCAGGCCCTAAACGACTCTTTATCTGACCAGATAGTCATTGTGGACAATGTCATTGTAGCCTCCAACTCAACTGTAAGAAATCTTGGAGTCTTATTTGACAAAGAGCTCTTGTTCAAAGCACATATAAATGACGCCTGTACTAAAGTCATAAATGATATGGCCCCATCGACCTTAAAGATGCAATAGTAGAGTACCATCCGAATAGAACACTTTGCTCTGAAAATGCAGGACTATTGTTGGTCCCTAGAGTCTCTGCAAGCACAGTAGGAGGTAGAGCGTTTAGCTACCAAGCTCCTGTGTTATGGAATCAGCTGCCTGTTCATGTTAAAGAGGCGACGCAGTCTCAAGACCAGGCTCAAAACATTCCTCTTTGAAACGATCCAAATGGATATGCATCAGTCCTGGACCATCTACAGTCTGTGGGAGTAGGATCTCTCCTTCACTGGAGGTTCTTCCCGAGTTTTTTTTAAAGATTTTCCTTGCCAAGAAGGATGGGGATGCGCTTGCACAGTTATGTATTTGCATTGTTTATTTAAACTGCTTTCTACCTGTGGCCCATCAAGCCAACTGTTGTTGTGATTTTGGGCAATACAAAAATAATTTCATTTGAACCATTATGTAATGTTTTGCCTGTCAGTTTTCTTTTGTTACAATTTAAAATGATAAAACAGGTGTTATGTTTCGTTGCTCTCACATTTTGTACTACTTTAACTAGCATAACCATTATGTTAATTTACGTTTGTTGTATCTATCCCTATCAAATAAACCGTATACAAAGTAAATAAATAAATAAATACACCCTAAACATTCATCAGTTATGTACCAAAATTGCTGCTGCACAACCAATGCCACAAAACTATGCATTATTTTGCATCAATGCTTGAATCCAGTTTAATGTTCATCTCTTGAAGCTTTTCATAAGAGCTGCAGAATGACAGTCAATTTTAGATTACTGCTGCTGTGAATTCCTGCAAACTGCGTTTCCCCAGCAACAGGAAGACAACATGGCAGGAAAATCGCCTCTCCAAACACCAGTAAAGGAGGGTGAAGTAATGAATGACTGTTTGCTTGTTAAAATTATGCATGCATACGGCTGAAAGTTCAGGATGAGGCAGCACTGGACAAGCTGGGGTTGCACACTTGGAAAGGTATATATTTTCTGCACACTCTAATTGTTGATGATGGAAATTGATGAAATTGATGAAATTGTTGATAGATGATGGATAATGTTAATATGACATCACAATTTTAACAAACCATTCAGCTACTCTATAAATTTGTAGAGAATTTTTTCTAGCTACCCTACTTGTTTTATTGATTTTTTTTTTCATTACAAATCATTTGATTATGAAACCCTATATTTCCTTTGTCTCTCTGCTCAGGCTGCTGGTCTGCCCCTTTACGTGAAAGTGTGCAGAGGGGTGTCAAACTGAATTGTTTTATTGTTTGATGTCAATTAATAGATTAGGCTTGTCTCATCTGACAAAAGAGCAAATTATGTATGATCTTCCTATCAATCAACCACTGCAGCCTTGATATCCCCTTCAAATGCTTTCCTTGTCATTCTAATTTTCCTCTTTTCATGCATGAGTGACTCAGCAAAGCAGAATAAATACCCAATGACAAAAAGAATGTCATAAATAGACATGTGTTTTGGTGACAAATAATTGCTAAAAGTGCTGAGTGCAGCAGATGAGCTGGCAGGCTGTCACATTGCTAGACAGATGCTATATCAGCTTGGACAGGTCTATGGTATATACCATGCACTAAAACATTGGCAGATGTTTCATTAAACAGCATTAGTGTTTTGTCATCATAATATCATAATCTAGCATGTCACTTTATTGTAATAGGGTTCTGTTTTGGCAATCACCGAGAGCAAAAACATTTTATATTAATATTTTGTAATTCTACAGAAATAATGTTATCATTCATTTCAGCAACAGTAATGCAAATGACAAAGGCTGACAATTATTGTGCATGCTATGTTTTCAAAATAGCACGATGTCCCAAGAAAGCAGTAGGTCATGCCTGGTGCTAAAAATAATGAAGGGAATATAAGTGTATACATTTGGTAAAAGTTCATGCAGTAAGAGACCACATTCTGCTGCTGAGAGCAGCTGTAGGGTCACAAAGCACTTTTAAGCCATGTCAATGTTTTATTGCAATGACCACAATGACTTTGTTCCTGCTATTAATCCATTGTAAATTTTGCAGTAGACTATTGGTTACTATCACAATCCTTTCTATTTTTTCAGGCTGGGGACAGACTGTATTGACTCTCTCAGGTCTATTTACATGTTTTGGAAAGGTTGAGAAACTGTACAAAATGGTGAACAGGTGTAAAGGGCCACTTTTACATGAATAGACTGAGTGCCCCAAGTCAAATGAATATTCACGAGAGTCCAGTGAAAGGGGAAACTCATTATAATACCACACAGATAACTATACACTCGTATCTAAATGGACATTGACTGGTGGTGAAAAAAAAGTAGCTTTTGTACACCGTAATTACAGTATGACACAAGTCCTCAGTGAAGGTATTCCAGCTGAAAGTGTTCTTTTACTTTTTAAATCCACATGTCTTGTACAATCTTGATATATCAGCATTGTCCGTAGCAATTAAGTTAGCATGCAACCTGAGGCAGTGTGTAGGCTTGCCCCTTGAGTGCACGTGTTGGCATGGAAACACGAGTAGCATTGTGATGTGTATTGAATTTTTCACCTCTGTCCCTGGAGTAACACCGTGAAGCAGGCGTGACACGTGCCCATCCCCCACCCACTAAAGCCACCCCTGTGTGCAGACAGGCTCTAGTTCACTGCACAGACTTACATGTCTTTGACAAGCGCCAACCTTCAAAATGATTATTATATTTTTACAACGATAAAGACTGAAGAAAAGTCAGAAAGATTCGTGATGAACCATAGTCAATAGTCAGTGCATTCCTTGTAATATTTGTGACTTTGTGTGTGTATATCAATTGATAATTGTGAAACAGTTTGATTTGGATTTAATTAAACCCTACAAAGGGTATAAAGGGATGAGTCGTTCTCCAAGCGTGAAATGTACCAAATACTACACTTTATCCCCATCTAGAGGTCGTATGTCAATATTACACCTTCCACAACTTTAAAACAACTCAAATCCTTGTATTATTTGCCTTAAACACAGACATTTCCAAACGAAATGCAGCCCATGCAACACATTTTTTTTTGTTTTCTTATTGAATTGGCCCACCTTACTATAAGCAGCAATTTAAAAATGTACCCTTTATGGCTGTACAAAATTGAAAAGTTACTTGGCTTAACAATTAACAGATCGTTTAAGTACCGTCAATTCCTAGTTTGTCAGTTTGTCAGTTCATAGGCCTATTTCAATCTTTTTTATATTATCGTGGACGGGTTTAAAATGTGAACTTTGATAAATCTTTTTATTAAAACAAATCACAAGTCTAATTGCAATCGCAAGGCAGACTGGTCAGAAAAATCGCAATTAGATATTTTTCCTAAATCGTGCAGCCCTAGTACCTTTTGTAACCCCATTACTGAATATATTTGAGTTTTGTCTAAGCTTCCGTAAAGATCTGGTATGGACTCCCCTGTTCTAACACGTCACTGGGAAGAAAATGTTCCCTTACCGATCTGTGTGGTTGGCTGGTATGCTCGACCACAATAAATAAGAAGAAAAGTTGTCACATTTACTTTTATTGTAAAGGTGATATTATTCCAAAATATGAATATGTTACAGCAACAGAAGAAAGGGGCATCTAGAAAACATCTACACAAGACTTTGGTAAGAATTATGGAACATATATATATATATATATATATATATATATATATATATATATATATATATATATATATATATATATATATATATATATATATATGCACAAACTAGTAATGCTAGAAATCATAAAGATATATCAGTTGTGGTGCATATGTACAACAATAGAGCTGGAGAAATGTTGCCTGGGTTTTCTGTGTTCTAGAAACAAAGCCTAGGCAATCCTGAAATGGCTCTGCACCTGTGCTTTAGGTTTTGGGTGTACCTTACAAGGCATGTCATATAAATCATTGTATGATTTTTAGATATGGCATTATAGAACATTTACAGTCTGTATATCAGGGCTTCTATTCTGTTTTTTAGACCTGATTCATATGAATCTCCAATACGGCCTAGCTCCTCAAGCCTCATGTCACTGGATTTACATACACAGATTTATGTAGATTTTCGGATGTATTAGTTTACACATCCTTGCTTCCTTGTGTGTCAGTATTGCAGGGCGCTGTCAGCCCTCATCTGTAGTCCGTGTGTGCGCCCTTCTAGCATGGGTGCACATTGCAGGCCCGGATCTCCTTCCTGTCCTTGCAGCTGGACAGCTGAGCAGTCTTGAACTTCTGTTTTACCGTCATCAGTCGCTCTTGGATTCCTCCACCACAAAGTTTGGTGCATTCTGTCCAACTTGACCAGGGCCTCATTTTGCATCCTATAGAACAGAAACAACATTAAAAAATTGCTACATTATGTTATGCATGTTATACTTATTTGAAAGAAACCGCAGACTGAAATAGTGACTCAACATTGCAATGCATGTGATAATAATTCTATCAATCAAAATGAAAGTCCTGGTACTCACCTGGGTGTTCAGTTGCCCCTTCAGAGCGCCCTTGCTTACTTCTCCTCTTCTCTCGCAGTTCTCTCCGTCTCTTTCTCTCGTCACTGTTGGCCTGTCCCCGTGTGCACTTCCGGACCTTACACTTCTTTCTCTGGATGACCTCAGGACAGGTATTACCCCCAAACTGTGACTCCATAATCACCATTCGATTCCTGATGGTGTGACCCTTTCCACAGGACTTGTTACACTCTGACCACTCGCTCCACTCTGACATGATGCAGTCAATAGCTGAAAAGACAGTGTTTATTATTATTTGTGATTAAAATCTATTAATGTTAAATGAATTATGGCAAATAAATAAAACTGATCACAAACAGTCCAACAGATTTTATTAAGTGTGGCTATCTCTTGAGGATTTCTTTCTTTAATCAGTATTTTACCCATTTAAAAAGGAATAACCAACCACACACTGCATTATATAAAAAATAATAATTACACATCTATAAGAGGTAAACAAGACGAAAACTGTCATAAAGAAGTTTCCTAATCTCCTAACGAGTTTCGTTATACTGTATTAGATTATACTGTATTATAATCATACTTGTATTATATTCCCACACTGTATGAGGGATTAGAAAAACTGAAAATATCGCACTTTTGTATAAAATTTAGCTTTCCATTCAATTGTGTGAGATATTTCAACCTCAGCTAAGAAATTTAATGGCCTATTTCAACACAGTCCAGATTTCTGATTAATATAATATTGAAATGTTTGCATTGCCAAAAAACAAAACCAAAACAAAACAAAACCCAAAAACATAAAATACATAAAGATACTACAACATATATGAATCTGAGCAGTCAGTCACTTACGACACTCTGGGAGCATGCACTTCTCCACCTGCTCCAGCTCCTCGGTGCAGTCTCCCAGCTCCACAGGAGACTTGAGCATGCGCTGCCGAGTCCTCTGGCCCTTCCCACAAGTCACACTGCAGTCGCTCCACTCAGACCAGGGAGACAGCAGGCATGGGATTGTGTCTGTACAGAGAAATCCTCATCAGCACACTTTTGTTGATGATTGTCTTAGGAAATACACATAAGATTTGATAGCCCTGAGTCACAGTGTTTGTCATTAATTAAACTGAAGACTCATGCTGGGAAACAGTCTGTCTGACTGCAGTATATTCATTCTCTAAACAGTTGTCTTGAGTCAAAGTGTGGGATGTATAGTTTGCGAATGCTGTTACACTCACGGCACTCTGGCATCATGCACTTCTCCCTCTCCAACAGCTCAGTGTCACATAAGGAGCCATCTGCAGGATTCAATGTGACAAAGCGTTCCCTGCGCCTCATCCCATGACCACAGGTGGCGCTGCACGGGTCCCATTCACCCCACTCAGTCACCAGGCAACTGCTTGGAGCTAAAAGGAACATAGAATTAATATGGCAGTTATATTTTAATTAGAACTATGAACTTTAAGTGGCTGTAAATGTCTGAACTCACCGCACTCCTCATTGATCACACAGTTCTCTGTCTCCTCTGTGGGAAGGGTGCAAACTGAACCGTCGTCTGGAAACTGCTTCACATAACGCTCCCGGGATCGAGTGCCCATCCCACAAGACAGGCTGCAAGGAGACCAGGTGATCCATTCTGACATCATACAGGTGGAGGCATCTGCACGCAGGGATTGTGTCCCACATTCAGATTCATTGTCAGCTCACCTAGTCTCTGTTCACACTGGCACAGATACTAACCCGATTAAAGGTTTAACACCAGTTGAATAAAAGTTAATGAAAGTTACATTTTGCATGGTTGAATCTTAACAAGGTTCCAACTAGAGCTTCAATATTCAACAAGAAATGAGAGTGAGAAAATAAAAGTTTGAATTTCTTAAATTTCTTTTTGTTCCATAACCGAAGACCCAAAAAAATGACACCAGTACTGAGCTGGAGGATCCGATTGGCTGTCCCAAATTAAGACCATTACTGGTGCCGACTGCAGCTCAATAACAAAAAAACGTCTTCAAAGGCTTCATCTCCTTGAACGCCACAGAAATGGACCCTTGGACCCTTGGACCTTGGATTTTACAAGTGACACCAAACATGAGACAGGGTGGAAGGTGAAAGAAAGTTTTATTCTCTGATGACAAAAATGTAACCTTGATGGTCCTGATGGTTTCCATCATTACTGGCACGATAAACAGATCCACCTGAGATGTTTTCTATGCGCCACAGGAAGGGGGCGCTATAATGATCTGGGGTACTTTTTCCTTCAATGGAACAATGGAGCTCCAGAGAGCATCCCTCATGACTGAGGCTCTCGTCTGTGGAACCACTGGGTTTTTCAACAGGACTACGCTACAGTTCACAAAGCCCCAGGACAAAGGACTTCTTCAGGAGAATAACATCACTCTTTTGGAGCGTCCTGTGTGTTCCCCTGATCTAAATCCATGACCTTTGGGGATGGATGGCAAGGGAAGTTTACAAAAATGGACAACAGTTTCAGACAGTAGATGTCCTTCGAGGGGCCATCTTCACCACTTGGAGAAATGTTCGCACTCACCTCCTGGAAACACTTGCATCAAGCATGCTCCAACCAATTTTTGAAGAGATCAATAATAAAAGTGGCGCTACTCATTACTGATGTTTGGGACTGATTTCTGTTTGAGGGGGTTTCGGGTTGCTTTTTGAGGTGTGGTCTTAAACTTTTGATCGGCTGCAGAACAGCCTATGTCAGTTTAATTGTTGTTTTCAATAAAATGTTTACTCAAACATTTTTTTTTGTCTCTGTCCTATTTCTTGTTGCTTATTGAAGCTCTACTTGGAACCTTGTTGAGATCCTACCATGAAAAATGTGACTTGCCATTTATTCAACTGATTGAAGTTTTGTTTGTATAAGCAGTGGAACTACTACTACAAAGCAATGATGACTTGAAATATCTTGCTAAAACAGAGAAAACTCAAAGGACAATACAAATATTACATGAATTTAAAGTTACAACTATAACAAATAGAAATATTTCATTGTTAGATGTTAAACCTTAAGACATTTATGCGCATACATTGAAGGAGTTGCCCCTTTAGTTCCTATGCACAGAAAATATATGAAACCTTAAGTAAAGTGACATAAGACATTTGAAAAATCTAAAGTGATTATGGGGTGACCATTGATTGTCACATTCTGTAGATAATTTTAAAAAGTGTATTTACCTTCATCACTACATCCAGGGCCCATACAGGGCTCAAAGTCCTGTGTGTGGGGGCAGGGCACACTGCGGTCCAGCTGGGCCTTCAGCATCCTCTGTCTCATCCTCTTTCCCTTCTCACATGTGGCTGAACTGCATGCTGACCATGGAGACCAGTTTGAGTAAATGCACGTTTCAGGAGTGTCATCTGCGAACACAAATGTGACAAATATATACATAACAGAAGGTTGAAAGACCGCCATATGCACAAATAAAACCAACCCTGACCTTCTTCTTTTTCCTCTTGGGCGATATCTGCCACAATGTCGTCCACATTGTCTGGTACAATGTTACACTGTTCACCCTGTGCACACAGATTTCTTAATTCAATGAAAAATGTATTTTTTATTGAAACTGTTATTTAAGGAACCCTGAAGAATAATTGTGTACTATGTAATTCTCGGTCACTGCCTCTAGAGGTCACTACAGACTAGAGATCTCCCTCTCCCTGTGTCTCTTCTAACACTCAGCTGTGCATGATAACGAAAGACAAAACACAAACTACCTTATTTCAGCTGTTTATATGTTTATTTGAATGGAGTCTGGCCTCTTGTAAGAGAAATGCTGTTTTAAAATGATGCATAGCAGTTGCTTAAGTCTGTGTGTTTTTGTCTATTTCTATTTTTTGTCTTTGTCTTTTGTGTTTATCTGCAGCAGCTCCTTTGTCCACAAATTCAATTGCATATGTAGTTGCAAGTGTAAAAAAATATGCTTTACTGGTTTATTTGGTTGGGATAGTGTGTGTTAAGGAAACCTTTATGATACATATGCTGTAAACACTCCAGATTGTAGCCATATGGCAATTTCCATCCACATTAAATGTATTGCTTATTATCATCAACATTTTTGTAATAATAGAAAAGGTAACAGACCTTTCTGGCTATTCTTTCCACTACCACTCTTGCCACAGGAGTGATAGCGCCCCCCTCAGGATCATAAAAAGGGCTTTGTGGATGATCCAGGCTAGTCAGAGGACGAATCTTTTCCTGAGGCTCAGTAGGCTTGTTGGGAGACTTTAAAAAAAACAAAAAAAACAGATAGCAACAGAGAGACTTTGGGATTACCAAAATAACACACTGCCAGGCTGTTTGAAAAATACATTGAGCAAAAAGCCAAAGTGACTCAACAAAGTTGAACAAAGCCTAAAAGTCAGAGAAAGGACGGGTCACACAGTATACTGCTGAGTTAGAGGGCTCTGGTTTATATGGTAGAGGCTGTTAATTGTCAACAGTAAAGGTCTGCCAGCATGGGGCTGATAGAGCAGCACTGCCACCGGCTGTCTGGGCCCACAGTCCAGCCCTCATGTCCACTGAGAGCACTGGGACATGAGGTCCGTGATTATGAGGGAGGGGCAGGGGGGAGGGCAGTACTCTGATTAATTAAGACATAAAGACATGACTCTTTACTGGGCCTGTAACGACTTTCTCTGTTATAGCCTCTGCTACAGTCATGCTGGAAAATGGCAAGATTGGGCTTTTGATACACTTAGCTTTAATGAGTCAAACACACATGGACTTTAAAACTGTTAATCAAGTTTGAACAGGATTATGATAAAAAATGGCAGCTGTCAGAGTTTTTTTTAACATGCTTTTTCAGACATTTTCTCCACTATGTAATGATAATAATAATAATTATTATTATTATTATAAATTGGGTGCACAGTGGCAGAGTGGATAGAGCTCCTGCGTCCCAATAAGGAGATTGTGCATTCGAATCTTGGACCAGAACAACATCACTCGATCTCTCTGGGTGGAGTCTGCATGTCCTCCCCGTGTTACCGTGGGTTCTCTCTGGGTTCTCCGGCTTCCTCCCACCGACATGTATGTGTGAGTCAATTGGAAACTCTAAATGTCTCCTGAATTCCCCCATGAATGTGAGAGTGAATCTGTCTCTGTGTTAAACCTGTGATGAGTTGGCCACTATCCGGGGGGTACCCTGCCTAAGGCCCAAAGCCACTGCGATAGGCTCCAATCCCCCATGACCCCTAACGGGAACAAGTGGTAGAAAATGAATGAATTAATAATAATAATTACCTTTATAGTAATATAACAATTTAGACAATATAATAATGAGTTTATTGAGTAAAATTATTTTGAGGTAACATAACACAAATGTCAATGGTTTGGCCACTCTAACCAACTCTGTTTATTTGTTTTTAATATGAAAAAAAAAATCTAAATGGAATTAAAAACTACTAAACTCTAAATTTACTGGTCCACAAGGACCACTTGTAGCTTACTCAGTGCACAATAAAACACACTCTTAACACCCGTTTTGGTGTCAAATTGTTATGTTGCCTAATTACAAATAGACTTGAACACAACTGGATATGGTGATGCTGCCAGAACACAAGAAGTGAGGGGCAGAGTGAAAGGATGGGAAGAGACAGAGGTTTCTTGACGGGGTCAGATTGAGTGTGAAGTGAAGACCCAGCTGGAGCGAGGTGTGAGGAGAAAGAGGGGTTACACAGGGGTAGAGCACACTATATTCAGAAACACTGAGCTGTGTCAAAATGTCAACACATTTTCACAAGGTAACGACTTTAATTGTGAAAACATAAATAAAAAGTAAAGGGTGTAAACAAACAAGTCATGAGAAAATATATCACAACTGAGACCATTTAGTGTATGTAATGTAACTTTTATAAACCTGATCGACAGTTAAGACAGATTGTTTGGACACACGCTCAGACGAGGACCTAGGGACAATGGACCCTTTAAAGTGCTCACTCATCAGAATGTTAATAGAGGCGGCTGGAGGCAAAATAAAGAAAAACATTCCACTTTTTCAAGATTTAGCTCAGATTTTTTTTTTGTTATAAAAAAAATGAAACCATTAGCATTTAGATATACTTAGATAATACTTAGTGTCTGTCATAATCTAATAAATGATCAAATGCAGTAAATGGGTACTGTACAAAAAAAAGAACTGAAAATGAAAACTGAAAAAAAAAACTTTTTTAATTTTGAATGCACGGAGTTTAATTTTCCTATGCAGCCAAAAGTAAATACAAAGACCAAAGTCAAAAGGAAAAGTGGCCAGACCTCATATGTGACCCCACTGTCAGTGCCTGCGTCCCATGGAATCAGATCCTGGACCACCTTCTGGACCCAGCCACAGTCTTTGGTGCAGAGGTCCTCTGCAGACAGACCCACGTTCCAGTCTGGACTGGGCCCTAACATGGTCAGGAAGGACATGAGGTGTCGGCTCCGATCCACCGAGAACTCAGCAGAGGGTGCAGCTCGTCTGAGGGACACACAGGGAGAAATAAATCCTAGTTTGTAGAGCAGAAAACTTAAGTAAGGTTTATCATTCAGTCTTAAACAATTCAATGCAGTTCAATTTATTTTAGTAGCGCCCACAATCACAACAACAGTTGCCTCGATGGGCCACAGGTAGAAAACAGTTTAAATAAACAATGTTCAAGAGAAGTGATCAAATGGATAACTGTCCCAGAGCATCAGCTGTCCTTGACCCTCCTTCTGGGCAAGGAAAAAATACAGAAAAAAAGAGCGCATGAGATATTTTGAGGTCTTTCCTACAACACATTTTAATTGCAATTCATGTTTCACAGTATGGCTTTCAACATTTCTCCATGACAACAAGCGTGTGACGCCATCAGGCCGAGATACAAGTCAGATCTGTGTAGAGGCAAGCCTGTGCACTGAAAGAATGCATGTTTTTCATGGCTTATTATTCATTTGCTTATAATATAAATAACATACTGTAGAACATTTTAGTCAAAGTCATTTAATGACTCATTGTAAAGGAACTAAGGGAAGTTTTTTCTTTAAAGCAGGATAATATCAGTGAATTTTTTTTTAAGAACCATATTGTAAAGCGAACATGAGGTGCAAAAAATAAAAAGGACAATAAAGTGTTTTTTTAGAATCCATTATGAGTCGTTGACATTACTTGTTTGACTCTCGACAAATCAAATCATACTAGAAAAAATAAGGTAAAGGTTCCCCACAAGTGCAAAGAGTCAATACACATGATAATTATTGAGCCACCCCAAAATATTGTTCCAGATGAAAGGCAGGCCTATTTATGCCAAGGGGCTTTGGGTCGACAGTCAAATAGCATGTATCTGGAGTGTGCACAGTCTATACTCTTCTGTTCTAAAACAGGGATGCAGGGTTCAGCTCATACAGCCCCCTGTGCTCCAAACTAAAACGCCAGGAATAGGTTACAGAAATATGAATCATTACATAACCTACGTTTTCAATACCAAATAATGGCACCGCATTAAAAAAAATTCAAAGCAAAAGAACAGCAAACAAAAGCAGGTCTATTTTTTCCACATACATGTCCCAATCGAAATTCAAAAGAATGAGGCATCTGTTTGGTTTAATTTACACAAGTTCCTAAAACATGCATTAAGTATCTGTAGGATCACTATACTATACAATTGCTCCGACACAAGAGTTCAGAGAGTCCTAAAATAAACTTGGCTCATTAACAGCTTTCTCTCTTCAAACACCTCTCAGTTTGTGCCACTGAGAAACAGCTCACTTCTGTCTGCAAATCAAATGAGCCCAGAGACCAGCAAAGGGCGTTCTTATTAAGGAGACAATTGTGTGGCTGAGAGTTGAGAAACTACAGCTATAGTAGATGTGAGGTCAAACAAAGATAGCTACAACAAATGCGAATGGTCTGAGCACAGAGAGTCTGAGGGCAAAAATAACAAAATAACTTCTTATGTTAAGTGCCATTTTTTTTCACACAGAATCCTTTCAATATGACGGATCTTTGAGACCTTTTATTTCAGAGTGAATGCAGTAAAACTGTAAACTCATCACCACAGCCACCTTCTGTGTGGGGGCACTGACATTAAGGTAATTTAAATGTCACAGAAGTTGCTGTCTCATGTAGAAAATATAACGGAAAGTTGCTTCATCTCAATCAGTCAATCAAATAACTTTATTTGTCTCCATAATTTAAAGGGCAGAAGTATCTTTAGGGCAGAAGTAGATTTAAATGCATTGTCCTAGAGGTTTAGCTCACGTATTCAGTACATAAAGCTAGAAGCCTCTTGAGCAGAATGTGTTAGTTGCAAATGCTAATTTTAAAAAGCTTATTTTATTCAGAACTAATGTTAAATTGGGCTTATTTAAAACTGATTAATCTGTAAAACCTGTTAGCTATTACTAGATAATTTACGCTTAAATGTGGTCTGTTATTATGATGTATTTGGACAGCATCTGCACAGTCTAAACATTTCTTTTGTACTAAAACGATTTAGCCTGTGAAGAGCACACTTTTAATCCCTTATCAAATGTCTCATCTTTAATGTGTTTTTTTGTGTTTTTTTTTTATAATTAACATAACAGTTACAGATAAGAGTTAGAACTTTATTACCAGAAAACAAATTTAGCCGTGTTTATCCTCTAGTGTAGTTATCAAAATGATCCAGCCCTTTCCATCTTAGGACATCCAAACCACAATGGGGCTGCCGAGCTCTGCTCTTCTTCTGTGGGAGTTTTGCATCTAGCGATGTAACGTGATCGAGAACAAAGCGGGGTCTGGTCAGGCATTTTAATTACAAACTGGTGCTTAAAGTCATGGCCCTCACTGAGACCCTGTTGGGAAAAGATTACTATGCACAACGTTCTTCTGTGGGAAATGAGCCAACATGCTTCTTGTTTTTCTCATGAATAAGAGATTAAATGTTATATATTGAGGGGGGAAGTAGCATCAGCAGTTTGAAGTTAATCTTTGAGGTGAAATGGTGCTATATACTGTAGATGTTCCCCAAAAAGCTTCTATATTATCTTATATTATCTTTATTAACTCCAAGCTATTCATTATTATTTATTATTGATTGTTGTGTTTGTTTGTTTTTTGGTTTTTTTTTTCTCATTTTGCACTATTCCAGATTAAGACCAATCCAGGATAACTGACCAGCGTTTACTTTTGTGGTGGTGCTTGATAAAGGGTACTTACACATTCAGGGGTTGCCAGGCAGGCCACTGTGCTTTCATTTTGATCACTGTAAGGACGTCATCACCCTGGAGAAGTCAGAATGGACACATAAGCAGTGATAGAAACAGAATCAACCAGCTTTATTACATCCATCAATGGTTAAACAAGAATGGTTAGGCACAATCAATAACCTATTTCCACTTTAATTCAGAAAATCCATATGGTTGGTTGGATATGGATGTGGGTCACGTAGATTCATTTTTGTTATTCTTAGTTCTGGTTAAGCCTTGTCTATGGAGTCAGAGGTTGAAGTGAAATATATTCTAACATAAAAAAGTTAAAGTTAAAATATATTTTTATCCAAAAACAACAGACTCCATTTGGAAAATTATAATGAAGTATTTTATTTTATTTTTGTTTTATTTTTGTTACCATCTTCTAATATTTCTAGAATAAAAGATGGTAACAACGGAAGATATCTGATCTGAATGAATTAAAATAATGTCAAGTGGATTTTATCAAGGAGAGCTGGAATACACTCAAGCTCAGTTATGTTGCCAGGATTGGTGTCACCAGGGCTCCACCCTGGTTGCCTGGCAAGTCCAGAATGATATATATATGTATTATTTATACACGATATATCAGTCTGGCCGGCCTGCCCTCCGCCGTGCCTCGAATCAACTCCAAAACGTACCGAGCAATCAGATTTGTTTATTTCAGTGACGTAAATGGCGTCACTGTAGAGCGGCAGAAGTTCTTCTCTAACCCCTCAGTCACTACATAGTCCTGCCCTGTTCAGTGACTAAATAGTGCCCTCAGTCGTGGAGCGATCTGGACACGCAGCTCACTACTTTCTCCTCGCCGCACATCACGTGAAAGTCTGCAAAACTAAGATACAAATTGATTTCTGTAATGAATATGGATCATATCCACCTAACACGCATATATTTATGGAATAATAAACATCTTACACATTTTATGGATTGCACATTAAACATCAAACGGACTGGATTATTCAGCTTTTTTGCGATCTATTCACAGCTCAAGCTAAGGTAACTGGCTAAGGCCAGCAACGCTGCTGCTAACAGTTTGTTTAAAGCTTTGTAGAAAGCTCCTCTTTCTACTTTCATTCAGTCCGCTGTAGTTTTTCCAACCCTCGCAATGCATTGTGGTCAATATTGACCGGTCTAAGGACCATCACTGGATATTGCTTTTCAAGATGCATTGTGGGAAATATTGAGTGCACTACTTTTTCACCTGCTGGATATTCGGACAGAACTAAAAATGGCGTGACCACCATACAACATACACTCGAATCGAATTGACTGAAATGCCAACCAGTCTGGATTTTTCCTGGAAACCACCCTGGAGCCAGGCTTGGGGTGGGTGCTTGCAGGCGAGTACCTGGGGGCTGGGTCTTTTCCCAAGGGACCTTGGGAAAAGTCAACATGGGACCACCTTCCTGTAGACCCACCACCTACAGGAAGGACCATAAGGGGCCGGTGCAGTGTGCTTTGCTTGGTAGTCAGGGGCAGGTGCCTAGACGGCCGAAGCCATGCACACAGACTCTAGTGCTGGGGACATGAAATGTCACCTTGCTAGTTGGGAAGGAGCCCGAGCTTGTGAGGGAGATTGAGCGCTACCGGCTAGATATAGTTGGCCTCACCTCCACAGCCTGGGTTCCAGAACCATTATCCTCCAGATGGCTGGACTTTCGATTTCTCTGGCGTTGCCCATGGGGAGAGGCGCCAGGCTGGTGCAGGTTTGCTTATTGCCCCACAGCTCAGCTCAGTTGGAGTTCACCCTGCTGAACAAGAGGGTCGCTTCCCTGCACCTTCGGGTTGGGGACAGGTCTCTTCTCACTGTTGTGTCGGCCTATGGGCCAACAGCAGTGCAGAGTTCTTGAAGTCCCTGGGAGGGGTACGGGACAGTGCACAAACCTGGGCCTCCATAGTTCTACTGGGGGACTTCAACGCCCAGTGACACCTGGAGAGTTATCAAGGGTTATCAAGGGTTATCAAGGGTTATCAAGGGTTATCAAGGGTTATCAAGGGTTATCGGTCCCCGACCCCGGTGGTGGACGCCGGAAGCAAGGGATGCCGTCAGGCTGAAGAAGGAGTCCTATCAGGCCTTCTTGGCTTGTAGGACTTTTTAACAAAGATTGACAAGTTAAAAGTAATGAAAATCCTCCATACAACAGTTAAGTCTCTGGATGCTGTGGGACTGTCTTGACAGACACGCCTCTACAACATTGCGTGGCGATCTGGGACGGCTCTAGGACAATGTTTACTCTGAACAGAATGCTACAATTGAATCATACATCTTAAAATGTATCGCAAATGCAATGTTTATAAAAAATTATGTTGCCCTGTTACTGGTCTTAGAATGAAGTTAAAACTGTTAATCTCACTTCCCTGGATAATTGTTTACACGATCACCTACATCATAACCAAACCTTAAAAAATGACATAAAACAGAGTAACATTAATCAATAAAGTTTTCTATCTATGTATTTATTTATGAATAGGCTTTCCTAAATTGAAACAGATGAATGAGTTTCAATGACATCACAACAGTCTAAAGCAGTATGTCCTAAAGTGGGGTCCAGGGCCTGCTGGGGGGCCTCAAAGGCACAGCAGGGGGGCCCCCAACGGTTGTCCACACAACAAGTATGAAGTATGAAGCTTGAAAATCAAATAATAAAATATGTTTTCTTAAATGTACTTAATCAATGTTAAACCTACAGTCATTACTATTTCTATTTTTGTTTAAAAAATTGAGAAGAAAAACATTACATTTTTTACAGTTTTTCTCTATTGGTTTGGCCCATTTCTTGGAACAGAAATTACATTTTAAAAATAACGTGGACAATCCTCCAAACCTCTTGGCAATTGTTCACAACAGAATGGAATTTCTCATTCATTTGATCAAATGGCAAATGCCTTAGTACATGTCTCAATTGTCTCAGAGCATCTTTGCAAATGATTAACTACAAGTAGCCTACAGTTAACACAGTTAGCCTAGCACATTTTTCAAATGGGCTAAATGTATCAGCTAATCAGTTTTGATCTTGCAGATCACAACTGATTAGCTGATTCTCAGTCTAACGATCTCTCCAAAACATGTCAGCATGATCTCATTGTATGAGTCCTCACGTGCACAATAGTCTGTTCAATTGTCAAAACTGGTCAAGAGTATAATACTATGAATGCCATATATGAATTTCTTGGAATATATAAACTGAATTGAATAAGTCTTTTTTTTTTTTTTTGTTACTGTAAATGTTCTTTTTACACATGTATGGAACTTATTTCATGTGTATGAATAAAAATTGTTAGAATTTCCTTGGTAGTATGAGCGCAATCTGTGATGTCAAACCTTGAAGGCTACTCTTAGTGTAAAATCCTTGTTTTCTGAGCAGTGTGAGCTGGTCCTCTGCCAGTGACACAACATCTAAACATTTTGACTTGCAGTGCTTACACAACGCCAAGGGGACAATTCATTTTAGGTTCACTGACCATTCATATTAGAAAGAAATGTAGTTTTGACACATAAGTGAACAGTTTTGGGAGAGATATGTGCTTTTGCAGGTGAACCATGTTGTTGTGATCAACCATCCAGATACATATTTGTAAAACATCCACGAATGTTGAGAATGTCCGGTCTGTCTCAAGAAATGAGCCAAAGCAATTGAGAAGGATCTTAGCCATTTTGGAGGCACCGACTATTTAAATGGGAAAGGGAGATATGAGCTTTTGCAGGTGAGCTATAGTGTTGGGCAGAACTGTAAGACTGTTTTGCCAAATGATCTTAAGAGTTTTGAGAATGTATTTCTGTTTCAAAAAATGAGTCAAACCAATGGAGAAAAACTGTACGTTCATTGTCTGCTAAGGATCAAAATCTGCCATCTCATGCTCGCATCTATCAAGCACTTAAGAAGTCCTTTATTGAAAAGATAAAACGTATTGATCAGTTCTAACCTTGTCTGTCTTATCTTCAGGTACAACTGCTTCAGGACACCTTAAATGTTACTTTTTTATCATCACTTAGGTTCTTTAATGTGAGCTTAAGGGCATCAAGACATTACTTAAACAGTTTATATGTGAATATGTTACATTTTAAATTAATTTTAAGACAAACCCTCAAAATTGGATCATCTTAAAATACAATATTGAATTTGAAAATTTGAAAAACTTTATAACAGAATCAGATCCATTGTCTTTCGGATCAAAACTGTGGGGCGCCTGCTCTTGGTCATGCTACATCAAATCTAAACGTCATCACTACAAAGCACCACACAAATGACTCAACAACATTTTTGCGTTGTTTTTTTTTTTTTACAGAAGAATGCACGCAAGAATGCATGCGGTGGGCTTGTAATGTGGAGAAACTGTAATGTTCAGAGCAATGTCATCTTGAATGCAGGACAGTAAAGGTTGCTCAAACACACAAATCACTCAAAATAAAACTATGAGTGAGTTAATAAGGAAGAAAAACATTGAAGTTATTAAAAGTCAATTTTGCACAATGTGTGGTTAATTCAGCACTTTGACTGCACTTTCCAGGTTTCAGCACATTAGCGTATGTCAACTTCTCTCTCTCAGACGTACTAGCTCCTGGTGGCTTCTAATTGGACAACTTATGCCACTAATTAAAGCCTTCCCACCAGTGAAATTATTAAAAAGTTCAGCCTGGTTTTCATCATACCAAAAGCAGGCAGGCAGAGAAAGAGAGACAGACCTGAACCACCACATGCGAGCTTAAATCTGCTACTCCCACTAATGATAGGGATATCTAAAAGTGAACCCTATTTGCAGAAGAACATGGGCCAAACGCAAGCTTCTTACTCAACCTGTCATTTCTGCGCTTCTAATTTAATACTCATCAAGACACATATCTATCATATACTCAGGGACTTCGCTAATGGGCTAAAAATCAAAGAGAAATATATTAATTTTACACTTTATTGAGCTAGTCTTATGGCATCAGAGTACCATCAGTATTGAAAAATATAGAGACTCAAACATTTCTCATTTTATTATAGGGCTGCTTGATTATGTCAAAAATGATAATCCCGATTATACAGCTCGTAATTGAAATGCCCATTATTTCAAACAATTACTTTTATACTCTCAAAATTAACCAGCAGAGAAAGTATAGATATAATATAAAAGTATATTACTATTATATTAGAAGAGTACATCACTATTATATTAGTAATGTTTTAGAAAATGCTGTACGGTTGCACATATAACTCTGAACAGAAGACAAATAACACAATTTTCGATTACAACATGTTTGTAATTGAATAAGAGTAATAGTTGAAATTAATTTACGATTAATTGCACAGCCATCTTACAATACAACAAAGTATCAGTAAATAATAAACGTTCAAAGTTTCTTAAAGTTCTTAAAGTAACATAAGTATTTGGAAAAGAAGTTCCGTTATAATATTATTTATGCATTAATTTTAAAACACCAGTTACATTATATTAATCAATTTTTGCCACATTATTTAACCCACGTGACTAAGTCTATTATACTGTATATACAGGCCAGTTGAAAAAATGGCAAAAGTCACATTTTTCATGGTTGGCTCTTCACAAGGTTCCAAGTAGAGCTTCAATCAGCAACAAGAAATGCAAGTGATAGAAAAAAAACGAAAAGAAAAAAAAAACACTTTTTATTGAAAACAACAATTTAACTGAAACAGGCTGCTCTGCAGCTGGACAAAAATTTAGGAGAACACCTCAAAAAACAATCCCAAAAGCCCTTCAAAACAGAAATCAAAGTCCCAAACATGAACTCAGTAATGAGTAGCGCCACTGTTATTGTTGATCACTTAAAATAGTTATTGTTTGATGCAAGCGTTTCCAGGAGGTGAGAGGGAACATTTCTCTAAGTGGAGAAGGATCTGCCCCTCGAAGGACATCTGTCTGGAACTGTTGTCCATTTTTGTAAACTTCCCTTGCCATCCATCCCCAAAGGTCATGGATTTAGATCAGGGGAACACACAGGACGCTCCAAAAGAGTGATGTTGTTGTGATGTTAGACGAGGGCCTCAGTCATGAGGGATGCTCTCTGCAACATCTGCACAGAGCCAGAGGCTGTTTAACGCCCTGCACCACCTGGAGCTCCATTGTTCCCCTAAAGGAAAAAACATCTCAGGTGGATCTGCTTGTCGTCCCAGTAACAATGGAAACCATCAGGACCATCAAGGTTACTTTTTATTTTTGAGACTGAGACTAAAACTTTCTTCCACCTCTCAATGTCCCATGTTTGGTGCGCTCTTGCAAAAGTCAAGCGTCAGTTCTGTGGCGTTCAAGGAGACGAGGCCTTTGACGACGTTTTTGGTTCTGACTAGAACCAATGTGTATGAGCACATTAGTCTGTGCTCAGGTCTCTGCACTGGCTTCAGGCTCAGAGAATATACTCTAAAGCAGCTCTGCTTGTGTTCAGGTCTCTCCACGGCGAAGCACCAAAGTACATCTCTGACATGTCAGTGCCATATGAACCATCTTGCACGCTGAACACATGGCGAATCAGTGCTTCAGCTTTGTGCAATTCAAATCTGGAACAGTCTTCCTGAAGATGTGAGACAGGCCTCCACTCTGACAATGTTTAAATCAAGGCTAAAAACAGTTTTGTTTGGAAGTGCATGCGGATGAAAGATTTATCTGCACTCTTCTCTTTTAAAGTGTTTTGTGATTTAAAAAAAAATTTTTTTTTTGCAATTTTTCCTGTTATGTAAAGCACTTTAACTTGCCTTGTGTACGAATCGTGCCATACAAATAAACTCGCCTTGCCTTACCTTTAGTTTTGAAGCCCTTCAGTCACAGACATTGTCTGATGGTCATTGGACTGCTGTCGGCACCAGTAATGGCCTTAATTTGGGTCAAGGATCGTCCAGTGTCTTGACGGATGGCCACTCAGATCCTCTGGCTCAGTGCTGGTGCCATATTTTTGGGTCTTCCACTTGACATTTTTGTTCCATAGCCCTCAGGCTCTTTTAAGAAATTCAAAATGATTGTCTTACTGCATCCCTCCTCAGCAGCGATGGTGACTGTTGCCATTTATTCAACTGGTCTTAAACTTTTGAAAAATCCTTTTTAAAAAAGCTAAACATCTGGTTCATTATTTTTACTCAGTGTCATGCGAGCATGCGGCTACTGGACAAATGGAGCTAAATGGGACAAAAAAACCTAATAACAAACACATCTGCTCTAAATCAATTATTGGTGCAGAATGTAATAAAGCAGGGAGTATTTATCAAAGTCAACACTCCCATTCATCTCTTGTTAATCAATATATAAGCTATTGTTTTATTGTCCATTCATATTGCGATGAGGATAGCCATTATCTTCTCAACTTCTTTTTTTATTGACCCAAAACAATTTTAGTGAGAACATCAATCTAATAGGCTGTCAATAGACACTCCACATATTCCTCTCAACTCATAAACCATGAAGTCCTAATTAGTCTCCTACATGATTAGAAATGTGAACCGATAGCAACATTACACTGGAAGTGGCTTTACCGTCCAGTGGTTCTCTGTTCAGGGGAGGAATTGACCTGTCGCTCTGCTCATTCTGAAGAGACCAGCCATGAAATTGAGTCAAGGCAGGCCCAGGGTCTACTCTTTAAAATACTGCTTTAACAAGATAATGTCCACATATATAGTGCACAAAAAACCTTAGCAACCCATGCAGCGATTAGCGTCCTCCGATTACAAGGACAACAGTGCTGGATGGCTTTGCCCCTGTGGTGAGGTCTTTAGGTTTTACCTTTGCTAAGCTTGCATGCAAACCCATATACTACAAGGAGATTAATAACTGGTCTATTAGAGTACACAGAGCGGTTTAAACTTTTTGTTTGTCTGATAATGAGTGTAGCACATGTTGCTCATTGCAGGAAGTATCCCAGTGTCAGTAAATGTATTCCTCCATGTGTGCATTCCCAGAGAAGTGTGCCTTCTCTGGGAATGCACACATGGCCAGCGAGGCAGTGGAGGAACTACGCGCGTGTTTGGACATTACAGACTGGGATGTGTTCAAAACTGCCACGGATGGTTTGGATGAGTACACGGACACTGTGACGTCATACATCCAGTTCTGTGAGGACAGTATCATCCCCACACGCACCAGGGTGATTTATAACAATGACAAGCCCTGGTTCACACCCAAACTGAGGCAGCTCAGGCAGCAGAAGGAGGCAGCTTTCAGAGACAGAGAGAGCTACAAAGGTGCTAAGTACAGATTTAGCAGGGAGGTGTCAAGAGCTAGATCTCTGTACAACACTCGCCTAAAGCAGTCTTTCTCTGCTAACAACGCCTCGGCGGTTTGGAGGACTTAGGCAGATCACCAACTACAAGCCCCAAAGCCCCAATGCTGCTGACGACCAGAAACTGGCTGAACAGCTCGCCTCCTTCTATTCACGATTCGAAATCTCAACCCCCTCCCCCACCTATCTCACTACAATAGACATTTCTGCCAATCACACCCCGGGTCCCCCCACCTCCCCCACTGGCCTTTCACTACACAGGGACAATGTAAGGAAACAGTTTCGGAAGTCACCTGGAAAGCTGCTGGACCAGACGGTGTCTCCCCCGCCACCCTGAGACACTGTGCGGACGAGCTGACTCCTGTCTTCACAGACATTTTTAACACCTCCCTGGAGTCATGCCATGTCCCAGCCTGCTTCAAGTCGTCCATCATCGTCCCTGTTCCCAAGAAGCCCCCGGATCACTGGACTTAATGACTTCAGGCCTGTGGCGCTGGCGCCTGTCGTCGCCATGAAGTCCTTTGGCGCCTGGTCCTGCCCCATCTCAAGTCCTTCACCTCCTCCGCCCTGGACCCACTGCAGTTCGCCTACAGAGCCAACAGATCTGTAGGCAGCGCCATCAACCTGGCCCTCCACTTCATCCTGAAGCATCTGGACTCCCGGAACCTCGCCAGGAGTCCTGTTTGTGGACTTCAGCTCTGCATTCAACACCATCATCCCTGGTCTGCTCCAGGACAAGCTCTCTCAGCTCCACGTGCCTGACTCCATCTGCAGGTGGATCACTGACTTCCTGACGGACCGGGAGGCAGTGCGTGCGGCTGGGGAAGAATGTCTCAGAGACTCGGACTATCAACACAGGAACTCCACAGGGCTGTGTACTTTCTCCTCTGCTCTTCTCCTGTACACCAACTGCTGCAACTCCAGCCCGCGACTCTGTAAAACTGATCAAGTTTGCAGACGACACCACCCTCATCGGACTCATCTCGGACGGCGATGAGTCTGTCTACAGGAGGGAGGAGGACCCGCTGGTGTCCTGGTGCAGCACCACCCACCTGGAGCTCAACGCCCAGAAGACCGTGGAGATGATCGTGGACTACAGGAAAGTCTCAGCCCCCCTGCCCCCCCTCGCACTGACAGACTCTCCCATCACCACCGTGGACTCTTTCCGCTTCCTTGGCACCACCATCACTCACAGGACCTCATGTGGAGCCGACCATCAGCTCCATCATCAAGAAGGCCCAGCAGAGGATGTACTTCCTGCTGCAGCTGAGGAAAGCCAAGCTGCCGGCGCAGATGATGGTGCAGTTCTACACGGCCATCATCGAGTCCATCCTCACCTCCTCCATCACCGTGTGAGTGCGCTGGAGCCACAGCCAGGGACAAACAGAGACTACAGCGCATTGTGCGCTCTGCTGAGAAGGTGATCGGCTGCAGCCTTCCATCTGTCCAGGACCTGTACGTCTCCAGGACTCGGGACGAGCAGGTCGGATCACAGTTGACCCTTCTCACCCTGGACCACGGACTATTTGAGCCACTCCCCTCGGGCAGGAGGCTACGGTCCATCCGGACCAGAACCTCCCGCCACAAGAACAGTTTCTTTCCCTCTGCCGTTGGACTCATGAACACTTTGTAACACCTGTCACTTCAACAATAATACTATTTAAGAACAATCTATTTGCACTACTCATTTGCACATTGCACTATCTGCCAACTGTACATTCTGTATATAGTCTATCTTAGTCTATTTTATTCTTAATTTTATGCATGCCTTTTTATATATTTTTTATATTTTATCCTTTGCTTTATGTTGCACCTACGCCGAAGCAAGTTCCTACGTTTGTGAATTTCACTGACAATGGCAATAAACAATTTCTGATTCTGATTCTGATTCTGATTCTTTGCATTTCTCTGTAGGTGATAGTATCTTTGTTGATGTAGCACTGAGTCGTGTGCTTGATTACATGCCTGCTCATGCATTGATGGCCTTCAAATGCCACCTCGAGCTTTCACTGACTGCTCACACCTGTGCACTGCCTGTACACATGTTACAGACACGCTCACCGTGTCAATATGCACCCTGCGTATGTACCATAATGACTTCACTGTGCACAACACAACATAAACACAATGTCCATGATTGGCTTTAGACTGCGGGTGGGTATATGTGAAGACAGTGCATAGGATCCATGTGCTCCAGTTTTAATTTTTTTTATATTCTTCAAAGAAAAAAGTTTGCATTGGCCATCATTCTCTAGATCTGGCTTGTTTATCAAAGTGCATGTGTTTGTTAACAGCATAATGTGATCAAATATAGAATTTAAATCACACTGGCTCAAATCGGCTCGCAATTATGTGAATAGGTTAGATATTTATAGGTATCATAAACTCTGAAACACTGAGGGCCGTATTTTGCCCCTAGCGTCAGCGCTATGACCAGGGGGCGGTTCCAGGTCGGGCTTTTGCTATTTGCACGTAATAGTAGTAGTAGTAGTAGTAATAGTAACACTAGCGGAAGGAGGCTGAAGGGGGATGTGACAGTCCATATATGGTGAACAGATTTAAACCTATGACTGAATTTAAAGGCCGTCAGTGCAGAAGATGTTTACATCCATGGCATATCCAGGCAAAGAAAGAAGCCAACGCTTCAGAGGAGACACTTGTTCTCCTACAACAAGTTAAAGAATGAGAGGGACTCATATACGGGGACAATAAAACAGCTCAGAATAGGTTATACGCTGTTCTGCAGCAGTTGTGATCAACACACCGATGTTTCTTGAAGCCAGAGAGACCACTGCAGTGACCAGCCGCTCTTTGACAATTATTATTATTTTAGTTATATATATATAGTTATATATACAATCATTATTATAGTTTTTTTTTTGTACGTTGTCACGCATCCTCAGATATGAGCTGTGCTAATAAAGCATCATTTGTGTCACTTGAATACGCCTATAATAACGCGCAACACCAAGCATTTGGCACATGGACGCGCCACGGTCACGCACACCTCTCATGACATTCATTCATAAAGTTAGTTCAACTTGGTCTGTTCATCACGCAGTGAGCGCGATCATACACTCGCTCACAAGCACGCACGCACACACACAGACGCACACACACACACACAGACGCACACACACATGAGGTGCGCACTGCTGTGTGTATTCCCTGTTTCCGCTGGACACGAGTGGGACTCGGGACTGAGGTGTTTTAGTCTGACACTGATCAGTTCAGTATTTAATGCAAACAGGCTCAATGTAATGTTATTTCGACATTTGAAACAGATCAATACAGTTTTGCGCAAAAGCGAAATGGAAACTCAGCTAAAGCTATTTAAGGCAGACGGTCTTAATTGGACTGTATTCATTATTCTGTAATGTATAATTTTGGTTATTTGTGCCCATTAAAGTTGTTTTCCCGTGTTATGTTTTTCACTACACTAGTTTTGAAGTTTATTTGTTACGATTCTGGCCATTCATAGAATGCATCACACCACGCCCTACATTTGCTTCACTCCACCTCATATTTTTGCATGATCACACCTCGTGTTTAGAGCTCCACGCTCCACAACGTCACCGTTTGCACTGACGCAAAACGTCATAATTAACGCCACCAGGGGCAAAATACGGCCCTGAAAGTGTCTTGTGACAAAGACTTCATGCGGTACACTTAACACAGTCTACCAGACGTAGAATGGACTCATACTGCATGAATAATTATCTTCTAGTGTTGACAGGCTCAGTCAGCCCTCATTTGCAATCCCTAGTCTTAAGTTCATTGATATTAGTCCCAAAAGAAGCACTTAAAGTTGAATGGTGTTGATGTTGTCGTCATATGCAGCAAGACCTTTACAACAGACAACAGCTCTAGCGTTTACTTGTGTTTTTATTCCATTTGAATGTTACAAAAGAAATAATTAACTTTAATAAGGTCCCTGAATGCATCTGCTGTTAATGAAATATTTATTCAATCAATACTCTTTGGATTTAATTAAATAGAGATGATTATGATAATGTCTCCCAGAGTTATTCACAACACGGGATTAGGTAGAAGAGATAACAAAAGTTCTCACCAGAAGAAAGAAGTTTAAACTTGATTGGTTTCTTGGTTACAACTGGAAAATACTGGACACACAATATTATTTTGTATTCACTTCAGTAACAGCTGGGAAATCTGCCTTTTTCATGTCTCACTGGAACATGGTAACACAGAGCACATGCTGCTTAATCACCACGGCATAAAAAAGATCATTAGTGCTAATTGCCTTGCAAATTCCTTATTTTCCCAGCCTACTAATGTTATTATTTCCAGTCAGTGTGCAGTGATGTAGCTGTGCACTTCATTGATATGCTGCCTCGTCACAACAAAGTGCCAATAAAAATGAGAATGTAGTGTTGAGAACAAAAGTGACAGGGACATAATGTTCTGAAATAAAAGCATTACATTCATTTTATAGTTTATAGTTTTAGTGAGTCAGTGGTGGGCAAACACATTTAACCAAATAAGCCAGGGATCCAAAAAGCAACCCCCGCGGCCAGTAATGGTAACATGGCATTATAGACCTTTATCTTATTCCATTTAAAATGCATTTCAACATCTGTTTCGTGCTGAATGTGTACATTTAACTACAACTATCACTTTCATCATTCACTATTCCAAATTATTCTATTTTATTTTTTATTTACCACGATATTACAATTGCTCTGATCTGATCTTTTTTTTTTTTTTTAAGTCCATTGGAAATTTGGAATAGTTTAAATTTTTTACATATCTTGGGGAAAAATGTATGGAGTATCCTGGTAGTGCATGATCTACACTTTGAACATATTGGCCAACAGGCACAGCGACTGTGCCTGCTGACTTAATAAAGCGGAAAAAACTACAGGACCAAGACACCAGGACCCAAATCCACATGGTATTAAGTGTGCTCTGTGTTAGATGTTTTTATTGTTCTTAAAATATTCTTAAATACTTACACAGTATAGGGTAAACAACATACACTGTGATTAAAGCATTGTGTATAGTTTCAATAACATTATTGTATGTTTCTTTATTTTGTGATAATAGTTTGATTCCGTATCCCTGAGCCCTAATTGCAATATCTATATTGCCACCAACCCCCAACATTTATGAGTTGGGCTCCAGTTTATCCTTTGGACACAAATCTTATGTAAAACTAACAGCTTACTTTACCCTCTGAGGCATATGGATCCTCCCGAGTTATAGGAGCTCCTCTGATGTTAAGATCAAAGTTCAGCTGAAGAATCTCACATCAGTGTGTCCAGCACAGGACTCAGAACTATTAATAGATGTAAAAATCGCTTAAAAATCCCAATGGGAGCGGAGCTGGCTGTTATCAGCACATGGTATAAAGGCTCACACAGCCTGAAGGTGTTAATTAAATCTCAAACCTAACAGAACAAAGCAAGAGTTCAGAATCACAGGCTGGTTTAGGTAAATCCTTTCATCTAAACAGTAATGAAGAGACTTACAGACACAGAGCGTTTGTGTCATTTGTGACATGTGTAACACTCCAGGCTAAAGTTGTGTGCACTGATAACTTCTCTGGAGGTTTTACAATAGATTTACGGACTGTTGTCTCTAGTGGCAGTCAGTGAAACCATGAAAACTGGTCTTCCTGGGCACTCTCATTCATCAAACCAGCAGAGCAATCATGCAGCCAATCCAGACAAGTCAACTGAGGGTCCAGAGAAATCGTAAGAATCCAGTCTTTTGTGGCTCCCTTTAGTCTGTCTCTCTCTTTCCTCTGACATTCAGTGCTTGCCTTGTCCTATCCAAAGGTCAGCGATTGACTTTATCAGTAGATGCAGTAGATAATGTAACTGTAATGTCTTTTTTATTTATTAAGGTTTTTTTGTTTTTACATAAGATGCAAACCCACAGGAGACATTCACTCAGCACCAATGGGAAAACAAAAACATGCTACAGGCAACAACAGTGTTTTTCTAAGCACCATGTGTTGGTGCTATCAGAATATATTATCCTAAAGTGCACTAGGAAAAGGACTGTGGTGGAGATTAGGCCATTTGTTTCAGGTATGTAGCAGAGAATGGCTAATTTTCATGGTTTAAATTTATATACTTAAATAGATTTTAATGGTTTGTGTGCATGACGTGGGGTAAAAGAGTATGGAAGATTGAAATGTAATGGAAAAGATGAAGGATACTGCAATAAAAAATATGGAAAAGCAATAGTCTGCCAATTCTCATGAACTTCATTATTATTTGTAATTTACATTTATTTTATATCTCGAGTAAGTTCACCAAGGTTAAGGAATAATATATATGAAAGATACATTCTGCAAGAAGAAAATATAATGACTTGTTCTGCTATGGACACATTCTCCTCATTGTGGAGGTCAAAAGGCATGAAGCAGAACACACTTACGAGTGATGATTTATTTATTGACCTTTATTTGACCAGGATAGTCCCACTTAGGGAGCCCTGGTTCCAGAGAGGAGCGACATGTTTTTAGTAGTAGGGGAAACCTGAGGACCCGGAGGAAACCAGTGTAGTCACAGTAAGAACATAGATGAGTGATAACAAGATAGGAAGCAAAGGAAAAAGTGACTCTGGACGACACAGCTTTCAATACACAAATAAGGATCAGGACAAAATGTGTTCTCATCACCACGGTTGGTTATGTTATCTTCCTCTAATTCCATTTATTGGTCTGGACACAGGGCTGCCTTTATCAAACAAGCCTGAGGCAAAGATGTCGGATACTCCCAAATAATCATCTTTTATCTGTGTAGATGAGTATTCATGCAGCCCACAGCCCTGAGAGCAGTTAAGTTAATATGAAGATGCACACTTGTATAAACATGAAAACTAATGATTCAGGGTGAAATATTGTTTACATGGAAACATCTGCATATGGCCCCACTGTGACCTGTGTGGATCCTAATGAAAACACACTCACTTGTTCATAATGAGAAAAATAAAGAGTCCCTTCCTAAGCCTATATACACAAACACACAGTACAGTACAGTGGAAATGTGCTCGCCTCTGGCACTGCTGCTCTATTTTGCCAATCATAATAACAGTCTAGGGAACCAAGGCAGGCATTAAGGTTTGTGAGAGCTTTGTTTTCCCAAACAGGAATATCTCTTCTGGGCTCATAAAGCTGACTTGACAGGCCGAGGAAATCCTGCCAGCTCAAATTAAAGAATTATTCCCTCTTTGATTCTTGTGTTTGTTTCACTGTGTGCCAGAGAAATACGCAGACGAGGAGCTGTTACAATGTGTATATATATATATATATATATATATATATATATATATATATATATATATATATATATATATATATATATATATATATATATATATATATATACACACACACACAAGTACGCACGCACGCACACACACACACACACACACACACACACACACACATCCGTGAAAAAAAATCGTAAATGAAAATAACAAACAACAGACAGAGCTATAGAAGGTTAGGCAGTCATAGCACAGATAAATGATGTGAATGAGATGTAAATGTTAAGTGACCATGACCATGTCTCACCCTCTAGTCTTAACCCATGTTTATTTGCTTTAAAAAATTGTATTAAAGGTTACCAAAAAGACAAGACTATGCTGGAATGTTACTTGATCCGTGCTATCAAACTGTGGAAACCAAGTTGGACCAGAACAAATATCTTTCTGCGAATGCAAAAACATCAACACCTTTACTTTTCTGTCCAGGACCCAAAAAACATGAATATCTATTATTCTCTTCCCACGTTGCATATCGCCTCTGACGTGCGCTGATACAGATGGCAGGCCTTACTGCTTTTTACAACAATTCATTAAATAATCACCTCTATCCTTGTAGGTAGAGCACCGGGACAATGCAATATTCTGTTTGAATATTAAAGTCCAAATTTGCAGAGGCATGCATATTTCATAATTATATAAATGAAAATTGTCATTTACCTCAGTGTTTTTGATGAAGCAAGAGCAAAGGATAATATGATGATAAAGAGTCAAATTAAATCATTTTGACAAATAATTGCTAAGTGACTATGTGAATACATTTTTTATTTTGTTTTTGTGGTTTTCATTTATATATTTCTGTCTAGTCAAAGCCAGGATTTGAACCCAAACTATTTATACAGGATGATGTGCTTTTTTTTTGGTGGAGTAGGAAGTACAGATATATGCTCTCAAATGTAGTGAAGCAAAATTCAGATACCTAAAACGGTACTTAAAGTATACAGTTACTTTTGTACTTTGTTACTTTCCACTGCAAATAATGTACAACTAGACATTTTACTGTGTAAGACTTAAGTAGGATTTGATGTGTGTTCATATCTTCACAGCACATACATCAAAATTGGAACTTAACACGGACTAAACCTAGAGCTAAACTTGGACTAGAGCAAGACCAAACCAAGACCAAACCAAGTCCACATCAGGATTGATGGAAATACTGATGTAGCAATGTAGCATGTGGCTTTGTCTAAATACACTCTGCTTTGTGCTTTTTAATGATGATGATGATACATAGTACCGTACATCCAATGATTAATATGTAATGTGTTTTGGTCCAATCTCGGTTGTGTTGTGACAATTCAGAGACACAGCTGCGGAGCGGAGGATAATAGAGGATTCTGTGTGCGTCCGTGCAGTGCGATAATGAAACCCGCCCCACACAGCAAGAGGAAATACAAGATTTTATAATCCATCTGAGGGCTCGGCCTGGTCCTGCTCTATGGAGAGACTCTCATTAAACTTCTCATTAGAGACACACTGGGCCTGTGTAATGACTCAATTCATATACAATTGCATGAAAGAGAGACAACAGGGTTGTCTCAACTCCTACCACTGCTGAAACTGCTGACACTGGACAACAAATCTGACATTGGATTTACAGTGCAATGACAACTTCTTTAAACGGGTTACTGGGTTAAATGTGTATATAAATAGTATTTTATCGTAGTATTTTATTAGGATTATATACAACCAATATCAATATTCACTTTGCTTCAAACCTTTTTACTAGTCTATATGTGAATGCAGAGATACATAGACTGTACCTGAGAAGATATTGCTTTTTGCCTCTATAACGTTAATCCTTTTAGAGCAGGTTTTTCTGGCAGGAGGTAAAGCAGGACAAAGATAATATAGCTTTGCTTTAGCTTTGACAAACTCTGATATAAAATGAAGCCATCACACTCTGAACAGGATAAAGGAGGTTTTGTGCAAGTCTTTGTAGTTGTTTCCCATAGCATGCATGTTTGCCTTGTCTGCACGCCTGCTCGCTTGTGCAAATGATACTTAGTATGAGAGCTCTGATCAGAGCACCCCTTGGTCTCTGTGACGACTGGTTGTGAATATCAATTTATTAGCATTCATTGCTAGTTGCTGCCCCAGATGCCCCACCTGACACAAAAGCCAATCAGCTTCATGTTGGGTCAGCATTTACTGCTGCTCCAATCTGGAATAACAACCCCGCTACCCCAAGGGCATCGACTGAGATGTTTGAAAATTGCACATAGCTTTGTACTGAAAGTCATGCACTTTTTTTTTTTTACAGCCTTTAGCTGCAAAAATCATTGTGAGGTTTAAATAATAGAAAACTCAACATGACAGAAAAGGTAAATTACCATGCATTAAGCTGTATATATATACTCACAGAGCACGTCATCATCTGGGGCCTTAACCTTGATGTACTTGTGTATCTTGGATGCAAAAGATGCACAAGTATCATCCTGGATAGTGGCTCTCATGCTCACTAGTCCACAGCCTCCTTATATATATATATATATATATATATATATATATATATATATATATACATACATATATATATATATATATATATACATACATACATTACATTATATATATATATATATATATATATATATATATATATATATATATATATATATATATATATATATATATATATATATATATGTATAATGTATATATATATCTATATCTATATATAGGGCAACTTTGGCTGCCACATCGAAAGCTGTGTGATATGCATTTCTTTGAAATCATGTGAAAAAGTAGCGGCGTATAGTCCACATTTTACGGTATATCTCCCTTCTCACCCTCCGTGGTGGTCTCATCCATCTCTAAGCTCGGGTCAGAGAGCTTGAGTGTTCTGAGCAGTATCTTAACTGTTCACTGCGCTTTTCTGGACTGAGACGTCTGATGTTCCTCCAGAGATCTGCTGTAGCCACTCCTCCAGTTTGGGGGCCACTGCCCCGAGTGCTCCGATCACCACGGGCACCACTTTGGCCTTCACCTTCCAGGCCTTCTCCAGCTCTTCTCCTGATGTTGAAATCACTAGCAGAAGGCTACGGTCCATCCGGACCAGAACCTCCCGCCACAAGAACAGTTTTGGACTCATGAACACTTTATAACATCTGCCACTTTAACAATAGTGTTATAAAAGAACTATCTATTTGCACTGTCACTTTGCACTACTGTCTGTCCAACTGTACATTTCTTAGTCTTAATCTATGTATTTTATTTTATTCTTAATCTTATGCATGCCTCTTTTATATATTTTATTATATTTAATTCATTGTTTTATGTTGCACCTTACGCCGAAGCAAGTTCCTATGTTTTTTTAATTTTGATCACTGACAACGGCAATAAACCAATTCTGATTCTGATTCTGACTTACACGTCAACCACAACAGCCTTCCTTTGCTGTTTATCCACAACGATGTCTGGTTGGTTTGCCATTACCATTCTGTCCGTCTGTATCTGGAAGTCCCAAAGGATCTTCGCTCGGTCATTCTCTACCACCTTTGGAGGTGTTTCCCATTTTGACCTTGGGGTTTCCAGTCCATACTCCTCTGCACAGATGTTTCTGTACACTCTGCCAGCCACTTGGTTATGCCGTCCCATGTACGCTTTCCCTGCAGCATCTTACACCCTGCAGTTATGTGCTGGACTGTCTCAGGAGCTTCTTTGCACAGCCTACACCTTGGGTCTTGTCTGGTGTGGTAGATCTAGGCCTCTATTGCTCTGGTGCTCAGGGCCTGCTCCTGCGCAACCATGATGAGCCTCAGTGCTGTCCTTCAGTCCGGCCCGCTCCAGCCACTGGTAGGATTACTTGACATCAGCCACATCAATTATGTTCCGGTGGTACATCCTATGTAGGGGTTTGTCCTCCCACGATGGTTTCTCCTCCATCACTTCATTCTCTGATCCCCATTGCCTGAGACATTTACTGAGCACGTTATCATCTGGAGCCTTATCCTTGATGTAGTTGTGGATCTTGGTGTACAGTTTCAGGGTGCTGGATTTGGGATGGAACCCTCCATGCATGGTAAGGAGTGTTTGTGTCTTAATGTCTGTGGTCTGTATCTCTTCCTTTGGCCCCCTTATTATGCCCACAGGGTATCTGATCACTGGCAGGGCGCAGCTGTTTATCACCCGGGACTTATTCTTGCCATTGAACTGGCTTCTTAGGACTTGCCTAACTCAGTGGAGGTATTTGGCTGTTGCTGATTTCCTTCTTGCCTCTTTGAGGTTGTCATTTGCCTGTGGTATTCCAAAGTATTTGTACCCATCCTCAATCTGCTATTGTTCCCTCTGGGAGTGAGACCCCTTCTGTGTGGACTACCTTCCCTCTCTTTGTTACCATCCAACTGCACTTCTCCAGCTCGAATGACATCCCAATGTCAGTGCTGTAGATCAGTGAGTCGATGTCTCGCTCTCTCTTAGCATACAGCTTGAAGTCATCCATGTAGAGGAGGTGACTGGTGGTGGCCCCATTCCTGAGTCAGTATCTTCTTGATCATTTGGCTGAGGGCGTTCAGACCTATGCAGAACAGCAGTGGGGATAGAGCATCTCCTTGCCACATCTGATGAACACTTGTGCAAGTGGCTTACCACTGGCCTCGAGGTGGTCTTCCACAGCCTCACTAAGCTTGCTATGAAGGCCCTTAGCATCCTGTTGATGTTGTACATCTCCAAGCACTCAGTGATCCATGTGTGTGGCATTGAGTTGTAGGCTTTCTTGTAATCAATGCAGGCAGTGCATAGGTTGGTGTGTCGGGCTTGGCAGTCTTGGGCAACTGTTCTGTCAACCAGGAGTTGGTGTTTGGCTCCTCTGGTGTCTTTGCCTATGCCCTTCTGTGTTTTGCTCATGTATTGATCCTTATACCCACTTATCTTAGCCACAAGCATGACTGACATGACCTTCCATGTTGTGGAGAAACAGGTCATTGGCCAATAGTTGGATGGGACTGTACCCTTGGAGGGATCCTTCATGATCAGGATCGTACTCCCTTCGGTCAGCCATTCAGGGTGAGTCCCATCCCTCAGCAGCTGGTTCATTTGTGCTGCTAGGCACTCATGGAGTGCAGTGAGTTTCTTTAGCCAGTATGCGTGGATCATGTCTGGGCCTGGGGCTGTCCAGTTTTTCATGCCTGAGACTCTTTCTTGGATATCTACCACTGTGATGGTCACTGGATTCTGTTCTGGGAGGTTGCTGTGGTCCTCTCTCAGAGCCATGAGCCACTTTGCATCGCTGTTGTGTGATGCCTCCTTTCCTCAGATACTTTTCCAGTACCTTTCCTTTTCCAGCCTTGGTGGGTCTATTCTGCTGTTATTACCCTGCCATTGAGAGTACACTTTCGCAGGTTGAGTTGCGAACAGCTGGTTTATACATCTTACTTGGAGCCTTTGTTTGGCAGTTTTGATTGCTTCAAGTATGGGCATCTGGCTGTACTTCTTAGGTACTTTTTCATTGCACCTGTCTCGGCCTCTGTCAGCTGACTCATTTCTCTCCGCGCTATGTTGATTTTTGCCTCCAACTGTCTTTTCCATGGTGAGTATTGTCTCTCATGGCTCCCATGGTTGCTCTTATAGCCAAGCATCTCTGGGATCACTGATGCTGAAGTGTATACCAGCTTATTGGTTTCAGTGATGGTCGTGGCAGGGCTCGCACTCAATGCTGCATTCACATCTTCTAGGAAACTTTCTGATGGTACTTCACTTAGCCGTTGTAACCGGCGTCGGGGTTGCCTCGCATTCATTCTTACCACAATCCTATCATCCAGGTCACTCGCTGTCTCGTTCAGTGTTACCGTGGTCGTTGGGTTGTTACATATATATATAATTTCAGCATGGTTAATAAAGATGATAAAAAGAATAATACATTTAGTATTAACCAACAAAGTATTAAGATCACCTATGGTGGTTAATACAGATAATACATTTTTCATTCATTTTTCGGCTAATCATACTTGGCCATTTTAATAGGACATGGTTCTAAATAAAATAGTTCACACTCTGAAGTTCACATCATGCGTCACAAATGGAAAGAGAGGTGTTCATTGTCACGCATTCACAACACAAGTGAATGGTATCAAAATTTGAATATTTTCAATGGATAAAGTCTTGTGATTAAAATGCCTCATGTGCCGAGGAAAGTGGCACGTCTGGTTCCAGATGAACGGAAACCCAAAGCAGCTGATTCAAGGTGCAGCATGTGCCTAATAAAATTATACTTCGACAGAATATGAAAGTGATGAGAAATGTTACACTTTCTAATAAAGTTTTTTTTTTTTTAATATGAAGGTACAATAAAAATTTGAAAATGTTGTAAAACCTTTCACTGATTATAACATTCTCTCTGCACGAAGAAATATTTTATAAATCAGGACACATGTACTGTTCCAAATAAAGGTTTAAATGTTTAAATATCTTAAGTTACGGAGCCGGACCACACCTCATCCAAGTCTCTTCTTACCATATTTATAACATCCGCTCAATTAATTTCCATCTTCTTGTTTTATGTACCTCTCTTTTCTACTTCTCATTACTTCTATCTTTCAGGTATGAGAAGAACACAAGCCAAAGCCAATTGCAATCTAAGAAGCCCTAAACCATCCTTTGACTACCACTTTGTATGCCATCATCATCATCTCTTCAAATGTGGTAAATGGTCACATATTTATATATTATATAGCACTTTTCCACCTTCGAGGCACTCAAAGCATCAAGGAACCATTCACTCATTCACACAACAGTGCATGCAGACACTGGGGGAAGGTGGTTTAAGTGTCTTGCCCAAGGACATAATGACAGTATTCATCTGAGGGAGCAATTGCACTGCCAACCTGTGGGTCTGTGGATCTGACCGCTCAACCAAGGCGGTTTATGTTGGGAGCGAGATTCGAACCGCCGATTTTTTAAATATAATAAATTAAACTTCACACTTCATTAGGTGAATATGAATTTGGGTCCTTGCTGGTGAAAAATAATTAGATAAAGCGTTATTACTGCTCACCGGTACAGGGACCACTCAGGGTACATGAGCAATTACCAGGGGATACTTGGAAGGGTTTCAGGTTTTAAAAGTAAATGAAATGTACTTTTATCTGAATAAAAAGTGTAATTTGTTGTAAATGTGGCATCTTTTTGGAGTATCTTGGATCATAAAAATAATTAAAACAAAAACATGATTGTAATAATTGACAATATGGGACTAGTAAACCTCTTTATTTTCCTGAAACTCAAGTTAAGGGCTACTCCAAGCGTGAGACAAAGCTTAGGGGGTACTTGAGACAAAAAAGGTTGGGAACCACTGGTCTATCGGGCAGTATAAGAACATACTTCACACACTTGCAAAATACATATTGCATTTCCACACACATGCACCTTTAAGATCTTTAAGAGGCTCACTTCTACTTTGAACTGACTCTTATCCCCAGTGTTTAGGAATAATAGAGCTGATGATCCCAGCACAGATGAGAATAAGAGCTGAGGAGGAGAGGGCAGAAGCAGCAGAAACACACACAGTTCTCCTTGTTCACACTATGCTCTCATTATCCACTGTGACTTCAGGTCCTCAATAATAGTCTACAATAAACACTCTCTGGGACCATCTGCTCTGCCAGGGCTGCTTATTTTAGGACCGAGAGGAGGAAGTACAGAAAAAGCAGGAAAAAATGATGTAATATAAAAGCAAGAAAGCAAAACTTTTATTCCGATGCCCATTCTATTTCAACCACTTTCTGTGACAGGAGTGGGTGATGTGTCTTGCCCAAATATGGATTGAATTACCCTTTATTTGTGTTTATTTATTAATGTGTGTGCTTATGTGTTAGTTTATAATTAAAGTACTCAATGGTCATCACACTTTAAAAGATGAAAAAGAAAAAAAGATCATTGTAATAAAACACACATTAGTCAGCTGAAGCAATATTGGAAAAAGCTAAACCATCTTTGAGACATCCACTGCAATTCAATGCATGTGAACTGGCAGTCTAAGAATAGAATATGTTCAAAAACACTAATCACTGTAGACTACAGTGTCAAAACAATTCCACCACAGCTCAGGTACACCATCCAGCATGTCAGCTTCAGTTATGTAGCTACTCTTCTTCCACTGGGTTAAAAGTAAAGTCCAAAGAAAGTTTCCCCAGATCAAAACATAGGTCTTACCTTCTGCCTGATCTCCTCCTCCATCTTGACCGGTGACCCCAGCTCTGCCACCTGTTTGACTCCATCACTGGCCACACCTCCGTACTCCCAGAGAACATAGTTTTTAGAGTGGGATGATCCAATCAAGGCGGACCAATGGTTTGCACGACCTACAAAGTGCGAAAAATACAGCGACTAGGGTCTGAAAAATGTATTCGCCATTTTATTTATAGACTCTTTAACCTTCCAGTGCATGTGGTACTGCTTTTGGAAAGTGTTTGGGGAGGCAATTGTGACCATGTTTCTAAGATAGTGTATTCAATAGTATGTATAAGTACACAGTATATATTTATTAACTGTGGCTTGATCATGTTGTATCATCTGAAAACAAAAATCCAAATTTGTCCACCAAACCTGACAACCATACTCTCATAATAATTCTGGCTTCAAGCAGGTCGTCATGCCTGAAGCAGTTGTGACTTACAAAAGGGACAATTGGGAAAAGAAAATAGAACTGTCAAGGTTATCACTGGTCTGGTTGACCTGTTTTACACTGAATTTTTGGAGCTGAGAATGTGTGTCACCACAGTAGTCAGAGGCTTGATATTATTTGTTGAAAACATTTCCCAGACACTATTTACACAATTTTTCAATTGGATGGACGGAGTTAAGAGAGATGGTTTCCTAGGATATGACTTTGAGCAAGGAGAAATCTACCAGCAGAGTCTGATAACTTTAAAAGAAACATTGCAGCTTGACCTGTATTCTTTCCAAGCAGATCTATTTGTGTGAACGAGTGAGTCCCATACCAAGTACCCCAACGAGACAGTAAATTAAGGCTGCTTTCAATCCCCAGGTTTATCTTACTCCATCTAATCAGTATATTGATCTGACTGGCAAAAGCCTGATTTAGACAAGCGAGCTGGTGTAATCCACAAGTCCATATGCATCCTGATAGAGTGCTTCAAGGTTATACACAGACAAAGTAGACAGAAATGATAAGACAATCTTGGTATACACACCATCAATTTCTTCCATTTGTACTACATAATTAAGAACAACAGTTAGCAAAAAAGTTTAGAATGTAAATCTAACTTTTGTAACACTAACTTCTTGGCTCGCTTGATCAAACCAAATTTTCAACAAAAGCCAAAACAAAATGGAATTGTAGACTTTTGTGAATAAACTTGACAAACATCTTGGCAATAAAAGACACATTTTTCTTACGTGGATAGTCTTTGGGATGAATCTTCTCGGACCAATTCCCATAGAATGTGACCCTGTATTTGGCTGTTCCACAGGCACAACAGTCCAGTAGAGGCTTGTCTGTCACTTCTCCATACAGTGACTCTATAAACATAGTAACAGGTCATAAGAACAAATTCTGGATGGCAAATAATCTCTCTAAAATGTACAAGAAATACAAAGTAAATAGAATTGTGTTTCAAGTTGTGTAGAAGAAAGCGATTATTGACAGCAGAGCATAACACTACACCTACCCTGTCTAGTATGAATGGTGTGTGTGTGAGTGGTTGGTGCTGGTCTGAGGCACAGATTTGAACCACTAGAACTCACTTCAGTCCGTCTGCCCCTAAGGCAATGTTTAGTGTCTCAGTATCAAAAAAGTACTATGTACATTGATTTAATTATTATTACCTTTCTCACACATTCTCTTAGTTAGAGGACCTTCATCTTGGAAATAAATTATTCTCTTCTGCACAATGCTGGCCCTACAAAAGAAACAGTAAGTTAGTCATTGGTTTAAAAATGAAAAATTTCACACCAGACAAAATGAACTATGGTGAAAATGATGTGAATATTAAAATGCAGAGTAAAAGATGGTGGAGGTTTGGAAAGAAAGAAAAGGAAAGAAATGCAAAAAATAAATAAGAAGAAAAATAAAATAAAAAGAAAGAAAGAAAAAAGGAAGTATGGCAAAAGAAGTATGGCAAAACTTGTACATAATCTAGCTTTCACTCAAGCATATGAAACATACATTGTGTATCTCTTTTTTATCTTATTTAATCAAACAACCTTGTAACAATGCTCAAACATGGGGGAAACAAAATGGGATCCTATTATAGAAACATGATAATGCCACCATTAATGCTGTGCGGTCCTCTAAAGAGCACATTCATTGTTTTCCATCTCATAGCTTGGCAAATTTGAATAAATGTACTTTTTTTAAATGTACTTTTAGTGAATATCCGTTCCTTGGAGATATTTGAAAAATGTGAGTAATATATTTATTATTAGTAGTATTACATAGGGGTGGGCAATATGTAAACAAATTAAAATCAATTGCTAGATCACAATTTCAATTCCAATGAAAGTGAAATTCATATACTTAGTATCTTTATATTGCCATTAAAAAGTAAATAAAGTAATATATTTTTTCAAAACATTCACACTTGGTTAAATCTACTTGTCTTTCACTCAGAGTATGGGTGGTTGGGAAACATTAGAGCTGCTCCATTGAAGAGAAAATTTGCAAATCACAATATGGCAATTTTACTAAAATAGCAGATTGTTACAGGAGGAAGATAATGATTAATTTGTATTATTATATTTCCTTGCCCTTGTATTATATTACATTTCTCCGCTGCACTGCAAAAGAAAACAAAATATTGGGCACAAGAATTTTGCAGCAAATAGAAACTGAGACCAGAAATAACTGGATTACGTAGTAGTAGGACTATAACAAGTCTGGAAGATTGAGTGGATCCTGTCATCAAAGTGCAACCAAAAGGACCAACCAAAGCACCCAGCTCTGTCTCTGTCTGTCCTAAAAAGTAGACAGCAACTTCCCATCAATTACACTGCAGCGAACCGCAAATGTCCAAGGCAAACCAGTCAGTCACAAGTACAGACAGACCACACACTCCAAATTACAAGTCCAATGGATAGTACAGAGCCATGTTATTTAGTGGACGGGCAGGATTCAATAAAAACAACCCTTTGTGGCGTCATCAAAACTGGGGCCAATAACAACCACTTTCATCTAATTAATGCATGCCCTGTAAACGAGTGTCCATTTGCCATACGGTTCATGCCATTTCTTTTTCCTCTTTTCTTTTCATATTTTAAATCTATAAGCAATTGAACCAATGATACATGGCCCACGGTAACATTTAAATATTTGAAGAATGCTTAAAATACTTCTTGACAACACTCTATTAGCATTTTTCTTGCGCTTGTGCTTCTCTTTGATCACTGTGTGGCAGTGTGAGAAGGTGTAGTGTAACCTTGACAGAACAGGGTGGTTTAACAAAGGCAGGTGATAAAATGAGGAAACAATAGATGTGCAGGTTACAGAGAGGGCAGATGTCCACCAGTAATATATTAGAGATTTTTTAAACATGTAAAGGTGCATCTTTTGCTTTCAGAACCTGGCCTACACTCCTCTGCTTTGTCTAATTTCACACCTACATTTGTGCAACCCATTTTCTCCAATATACTTGCTTGTTCACAAGACCTGCCTTTACTCACTTTTTACTCCCTTTTTTTTTAGAAAATGTTTTTTTTTAAATTATAAGAAAAATACTTGAATAAAACGTATTGCTTTTTGTGGTTGTTGACAGTGTTCATCTGAGCTTAAGTCACATACAGACAAGGACCTTGTTCTGTCTGAGTGTTGTGTCTTCTAAAAGATTTTAACTTGGCGCTGACTGTGAGGTCTTATTCACCTTATTCTGCCCCGCTTTTCTGCTACAGATCTGCACGTCTGTAGTATGTGTACTCCTTGTTTGACAAAAACCCTGTTCACACAAATGGCGAACGAGTGAAAAGTCTTGCCGCTAAAACATGATATTAAGTAGATTGATTTGTGTAAAAATTTTAATGTACACCTGCAACAAGTCCTTATAAAAAAGATGGGTGCACCCACGACAAATTCCAGAATAAGATGGAAATAATGGTTTGCGTTTGCAGACTTTCTAAGCACCCATGAGAAATGGGGAAGCACAAGGATCCATTCTTTGGCCTCGACTCTTCTCAGTATATATGCTCTCATTGGCAAGATAAGAATCATATTCAAGTTTAAATTCATATCTAAAATAGATAATAACTAGAACAAGTTTCGGAAAGATGCATTATGTAATTGAAATCAGTATCAATTATTGAGCTTTTTCTTTAGAATCAAAATAGAGCTGGCGTTTTTTGCTTTTTTTTGTAAATTTGCCAAGACACCTTTTTGAAACTCCTCTGTCACAACTCGTTGGACTATTGCAAGACACTTTATTTTGGTATGATTAAGATATCACTTTCAGGACTTCAGCTTGTTCAAAATGCTGCTGCACATTTTTATACAGGTTACCACATCTAACAGACCATAACTTAGCATTGAATTCTATTTACTTAGATGTTCTTTCTGCTTTCTACCTCCCATGCCTAATCCACCCTAACACTCCTCTTCATGCTCTCAGGTCAAAAGATGCAGCTTGTTGTTCCCAAAGTATCCTGAGCCTTTTCTGTAGTTGCCCCAAGGCTGTGGAACCAGTTTCCTTTAGAGGTCAGCCAGGCTCAAACCACGTCTGTCTTTAAATCGCCTCTTAAAATGTTCTTTTTCCCTGAGACCTTTTTCTTTACTTTCATGTGCTTACACTTGAGAGTTAATTTAATTTCATTTATATGTAATTTTACCAATTTAATTTCATAGCTGTTTTATATTTTTGCTTTTCTTTACCTTGTATCAAATTGTATTTATATATAAATTATTTCTAAATGGTATTAATCAAGACAAAACAGTGTGGCTCTTCATATTAAACATATACATTATACATCATGTTATGTCTATGAGGTGTGTATTCTATAAGAGGTTAATAACACCAGATGATTTATGGTAATGAGTGTTAAGTATCTTCCCACTCCGTGTCATTATTTACACACACTTCTGTAATCACGCCATGATGTCTTTGCAGAATTATCTGATCTATGTAAGCCCCAAAGACTCTCTCCAGCAGAATTGATTGGTGTCGATCTGCTCTGAACTTATTAAAAGTAATGAATAGTTTATGAAACCAAGTGGAAATGAAAATTGAGAATTCCTGCTTAGCTGGCGGCGATGCATGTGATAAAACAGAGTTACTTTACAGATGGAATTAATATCTTCTGCAACCCAGGCTTACACTCCCACTGAAATATTGGACTATACTAAACATGATTAAACCTCATATTTAATTTGGGACTAAATTAAACATGATCCATCCAGTGGAAGAAATGCTTTAATACCAGAATGTTTAAGTAAGCAATTAGTTTGAGTCCTATAGATACATTTCTTGTATCTTTCGTTCAATTCATTGCAATGTTTAGTTGTACAATGGGAAGAAGAAATCATAGTTCAGGTGGTAGTGGTGATAGTGGTTGTGTTCCCATCTGTTTGGAGTTAGTGTCAAATACAATACACCCACCATGAAGGCTATATCATACATAATTGTACATACTTGAGAAGCACACATCCGGAGCCACTAGGGGGCGCAGTCCAGAAGACCTGTATACTGGTGCGTCTGCGAGGAGTGCTCTCTGTGACAGCGGGAGGGCAGTTGGTCATAAACTGTGTCTCTTCTTCATCGATAATCTGTCATGTACAATCAAACACAAAGAGTTATTATAATAGAAGTATCACAAAAACTATCCCAGGTATTGATACACACCTCTTAGGTGTAATTAGATGTGGAATCTTTCCACATTATGTTCTCTCTCATTGCCAAACTGAGTGCCATGGCATTATCAGCAGTTTATATGATACATATCATGCAGGTCAAGAAAAAAACATAATACTATATCACCAGCATAGTGCAGCAAACCTATTTATGTGATAATAACTTGTTTATGAGGTAAACAAATTAACTTCTAAACTTCTAAAAATAAAAATAATATTCATTTGGTGCTCGTTGGCTAAATGGCTCTTTATCAAAGAAGGGAAAAAATTGTTCTTTGCAAAATTATTGCACTCAAAACATTTTGAGATACACAGACAATCAACGCAACGTTTTTTATTCAGTGACTATTTAAAAATCCCTCTTCGTCCCTGTATTGTAGTTAACATTTAAGAAAAGTCTTTGGAGGATTTTAGGTAAAACCAAAAATGTCAAACGCAAAAGCTGCCCTTTTCTGACTTAAACGCGCACTTGAGATACTGAGCACTTAATCGATTCAAACTGTGTTGGAGAAGACTATAGCTGCATACGGCCAGTAAGCGCAGTTTGACTGGACGTGACATCCGGCCAGTCAAGACAAGGAACTTTCTCTGTCCTCGAAGCTGTCAGCGGAGAATTTCCTTTGTCATGCCAAGTAATGAATGAGTTTCCCCCCAAAAGTGGAAGCTGTGAATAGAAACCGGGGAGATGTGTGTCTGTGTCCACCCTTCACAGATTATACCACCCACTCTGGTTTCCATGGTTTCACACAACCATCCCAAGCTGGTCTGTCTGGACTACAACACATGTTAAAGGCACTAAAGAATCATGAAATTGGTAAATAAACCATCAATATGCAGCAAAACTACCTTTGACCTTGTATTGCAGTATTGCCCCTGCCCCTAAACCAAATCAGAAAAAAAAATTATGACAACAAGCCCATATAGAGCTCTACTAATTTCTTCCTTGACCCGGAAACACTACAGTTTGTTCTCTTTTGTCCTGTCATTTCTCCTGCTGAGAAGTAATGTCTCATTATCCGGCACCAGCGCACTGAGCACAAACACACAGAGTGGCGGCTGACCTCCCCAGTGAGCTCAATAAAAGTGCTTTTCATCAAGTCAGAAGCTGTCCACAGTCGTCTGACATGGGGCACACCACCAGATTTCAAATGAGCCCCATGTTAAATAAAGAGTTTTTTCTCTTCTTTTTTCAGAGCCTGGAGTCCAGCTCACCCAGAGCTCTTGTAGAATCAGGGGTAAGTGTGGGTTAGTGTCAGAGAATTACTGTGTTTTTGATGTAAAAGAAGAAACAGTTTTTGAACCAGCAAAACAGAAGTATATTTAAAGTCTATGAGCCTGATGGTATTGTCCTTAAACTAAAGAAGTAACAAAATGAATGCAAAGGTAGACCAAACTGTGCCTTTTCTAATATTTGGGCAATACAGTTAGGTGTGGTTAATTCAAGTTTGCATATATTCTCCGCCATGTTGTGCATTCAAAGATCTTTAACATTAAGGAACTGCTCCTCCATTCACTTTCACATTCATACACCAGTGTATGCAGAGCCTGGACACAAAGTGGGTTAAGTGTTATAAAGAAACAACGAGAGCATGAGATGTTAGTCCCAGGATTAACACTGCGGACCTTTGCATCAGTGAGCAAACGCTATACTACAACACTAAACAGTCACTCTATTTTGTGTCTGTGCCAAGTGATAGTTAAGTTTATAAAACCTTTAAAACTAGGATGGTATCATGAGGATTCCAACCCTTTTGAATTTCTTTGCTGCCTAGAGCCACACTCAAAAATAGAGTGTAAGCTACACGACTGCATCTTTTACCCTGTTGATAATGATAAAGTTTACTTTTTAGGTTTGCTCAAATATAAAAAAATATATATTCCCTCCTCTGACAAGCTTTGGTGGATTCTTTAACAATCCCGTTTACTCTGCAGCACTGTGCACATTACAGCTTCAGTTTTTATTCCAACAATTCTATACACCCACTCGTTTTTTCCCTGCCACAGCTCCAGAGGAACCTGTCTGTATAATGTGCCAGTTATCACCTCGGCTAAATCACACTACACACAGCCGCTCCTGGTGTGTGTTCTTGTTCCTCAGCCAATAAAGAAAAGATCGAACGCTTCATACATTACATAAACGCTGAGACACTTAAACAGTTAACAACACAGACTATACATGCAGCTCAAGACACTCTTTTGTGCAGCGCAATATAGTGAAGAATGTCATCAGCGAGTGTGTATGTAATCCTTATTGTATTTCGCAATGGTAATGTGTGTGGTCTCTTACCTGGAAATTCCCGATATAGTCCTCATACTTGTCTCCCTCGGCTCCTTCCCTCAGAGCAATGAGACTGAATCCTCTGAAGTATGAGGCGCTAGTCGCAGTTAAAGTCACTAGACAAAGACAAGAAGAGAATGGGCATTTAAATCCAGACTTATGAATTGAGGCCATGCACAAGTCATGCTCTCTTAATGTAGTAACAGTTGACTTGATAATGAGTTCACCACAGTGACTGCCCCTAATGTAGATAGTGTACAAGTTAAAAATAAATGGAGGATGGTTTTGTGTTGTTTTTTGTTTTATGCAACCACTCTTTGGATAATTATAGTACAATACACATGCTATGGGGAATTAAACAAGCCTATATTTTGTTGTCTACCGTAATTATGAGAACAGCATGTGCCACTTTGATCTCAAAGTCATTGCCACACAGACTTCTGAAACTTTGTATCATAAAACAGGCACAGGCGTCTGCTAAAGTCTATTTGAACGATGAAAGAGAATGACATATGGCGTCAAGAAGTTTGCTGAGGGACTGTGCAGTTTTAAATTTTGATCATAAGAACACTTAAAATGAATGCTTAGAGGGAGAAACGACGGATGCACAGCCCGAGAGTTACTGTAATTGGTGAAACATAGTATCAATAACAAATCACATCGGGATTTCTGTGGTGCACACTTTCTAATTACTTGTTCAAGCACTTTTGGGAAGCCTACCTCTGTAAGTGCTGCCCGGCTGGTAACTCTCTGGATCTCCCTCAACGCGGAGGCGAAACTCGTTGCTGCCTTCTTTCTTACTGCTCTGAGCCCGGAGTATCCGACTACAGTAGCCATCTGTTTTCCCGCTTCTCTCAAAGGGCTCCTCGGTAAACGCGAACGAATCACACGTCGCAGATGAGAAAAAGAACAGAAGCAATACTGCGCCTGAATTTAAACCTGATTTAAGCATGGTGTCAAAAAGCGGTTAATCGAGGGTAGAAATGGGTTATGGTTGTTTTACTTCAAGTTTTGGTCCAACGCGAGTAGGAAAGTTCTGCGTAATGCTAGGCGTGTAAATCCATTGTGGTGCGCGCTGAATCCCGAGATGCGCCGACACAGTGATGCCCGACGTGTGGAAGTGCACTGTGCGCGCTGCTTCTCTCCACTGCGCGGCTCGGAGCGGAGCAGGAGAAGTGACCGAGCGGACAGCCAGCCTCTACAAGAAAGAAAACCTCGTCGAATCACAGAGCCCACACTAGAAAATAAATGAAATCTTCCACGCAAGGCAGGGAGTGATGGGAAGAGCACATCACCGCACACAGCGCTGACCGACGCGCCTGTGTGTGTCAGTGTGTGTGTGTCCTTAAGTCATCAGTCAAGTGTCCAGCGGGGACAGAACACACACAAAGGCGTTAACAAAAGCTCCATGCGGTTGTCGAGGTGACTAATTAAACAAAGCTTGAAGTCACTATTTGCCAATCATCGGCGTCACTTCTTTTAATTGGCGGACTAGTGACAACTGGTGGCAGTTAGTTGCAATAGAATTAAGCAACAGCATGTAAAAAATTCAGACGACTCGCTTGTCTTTATAGAGAACAGTTTGGACTTAACTCTGGAGTCCGTCGTGGGATCTGGCACCAAGATGAGAGCACAAACAGACACAATGTCCTTACTGTCCTATTTGATTTTGATGAAATCAAGGAAAGAAAACGATGCACAGCTTATGCAAAGAATGTAACCATTCATAATGTCTACCCTTAAATTTCATCGGAGGATAATCCAGTTTAATTGCATTGTTTCAATTTATAATTAAGCTATATATTAATTAATTAATATTAATTTAGCTTATATCTGACACAACAGACGTTTGTGACTGACAAAACGATTGTCCAGTTATTGTCCAAATATTAAAGTTTTTTTTTTTTTGTGGATTTTTTTAAAACATCTTATAACAGTGTTCTCTCATAATTGGCTTTCTCAAAGTTGCATTTTGATAGCTTCATGCATAATTTATTTGCATAATCCTGGGTTGTTCTGTATTTGTTTTTTAATCTGACTCATGCATGTGGGGTTAAAAATGTCACATAACCATCCATTCATCTATCTTCTTCCGCTTATCCGGGGGTCAGGTTGCGGAGGCAGCTGCTGAGATTCCGGGCCTTCCCTCATCCCAGACACTTCCTGCAGCTTTTCTGCCGGGTTCCCAAGGCGTTCCTGGGCCAGCCGAGAGACATAGTCCCTCCAGCGTGTCCTGGGTCTTCGCCGGGGCCGCCTCCCAGTGGGACATACCTGGAACACACCTCACAAGGGAGGCATCCAGGAGGCATCCGAAACAAATGCCCGAGCCACCTCTCTCGACGTGGAGGAGCAGCGGCTCTACTCCGAGCTCCTCCCATGTGACTGAGCTCCTCCCCCTATCTCTAAGGGAGCACCCAGCCATCCTGCGGCAGAAACTCATTTCAACTGCTTGTATCCGCAGCAGCCAAGCAGCTCATGACTCTTTTTTGCAAGAATTAACAAACATAAAAGACAGAACTGAACAAGGTCAGAGAAAGCACAAAGGATAAAATACTAAAGAGAGCAGAAGACATTCACATAAAACTAAGGCGTACAGAACCGAGTAAAAGTCCCAATTTGTCTATTGGTCTAAAATTAGTCAATTTTTCCATTTGTCCAAATGTGATTTTTTTTTTTTTTTTTCATTTTCCATATGTCCATAATTAGTCCAATCCTTGATTGCAGGTGGAGTTTGTGTCATCCATTTTTTGTGAGGGCCTTTTCCCTGCTGCCAGATGTGTTCTTGAGATATTCGTTGACTGTGTTCATAGCAAGAGTTTTTAGGCCTAAATACATTCAAAAACTGTTTGTAGTGCTTTGTTGATTTCAGTCCAATATTTTTGAGCAGCAGGTCAGTGCCAAAACACATGGTAATGTTGGACCACCTGGCAGCCAGTTTCTCCAGCAGTTAGTATTTTCTTGTGAATAGTGAGCACTTTGTGGAATTGTTGTTCCACATTGTGTCCAGATTAACAACTATGAAAACACATGAAAAGCTGCTGCTTGATATGGTGAAATGTACGGAGCCCTGCAAGGGCATGGGTGAGGTAATAAATTAAGAAAAATCTTGAGACATTATCATGTGATATTGGGAAAGTATCGTACATTTCCGCCAAAGTATCCAAATCCAAGAAAGTATCTCAAGATTCCGGAGCACGAGGCACCGTGGGGCATCATTTGCGTCAACACACACTGAATAATGTGCGTCATGACTCTTAAAATGGTTTGAAAACAACTCTGGGGTGCTTTATGTATGGATTACTGACAAAATGAGAGAGCTCAAGGCTGAGTGGGGAGAGGATAGGTGGTTGTTTGAGCAGGTTATTTGTGAGTTATCAAGAGGCAGGAGGTTTCCATGCACAAAAAAAAGAGTAGGTATGTTCTCTGCTTCTCAAGTCTCGCCGTACAAGTCTGTACATTCCAAACATGGTGCACCCGTTTTATGCACTCTCATAGAAAATAACTGAGGTAGAATTTTTGCCAGGCAAAATGTCCCTTTGTGTGATGGCCTTGAATGAATGACAAGGTAGACAGAGAAGCAGAGAGTGTTGGTGAGCACGTATGCCGCATCTCCATACAGGAGAGAACAACGCACAATGACGGTTCTGCAGATAGTCATGTAGTGCAAGGTGTAACACATGCATCAATGGCAAATCAATTTCAATGTGGCACTCTAGCAGTGTGTAGTGTGTATCTGTAGCCAAGCCAATACTTCTGTGTGTTATAGATGGCAAACAGTGTCTTTCCGTCTTGGAACCGAACTTTCCCCGTTACCGGCACACAGGGCACTGCAGGTCCAGACAAAGCTTGGACAAATGGTACAAGTGACCTCCCCACCTGTCCTGATTGGAGCTCAGGGTAGTTCTGTGTTAAATGCACTGTGGAGGTGCCAGGTTCACAAGTGCGTAAAAGACTTTCTTCTTTATATGCACTCTGGAAGGTTTCTATGCCACACTACAACCTGTTCTCCACTCTGTGGAGTTCAGTCTGAGTGTGTGAGTCCAGTGAGTATTTCCTCACACTGTGGGCAATAACAGGTCCAACTTAGGGAAGCAGGCATTGTACGCATTGTGAGCCGGAAGAAAGAGAAAGAATGACAAGACAGAGATGCAAAGAGTGTTGCTGGTGACCACGCCTCTGTCATCTTTCCATGCAGGAGAGCTGTGAGTCTCTTCTAGAGCACATGGGATAGAGCACATTTGTGAACCTGGCACCTCCACTGTGCTCTCATCGCAGAACAGCCTTGACCCTGGAGAGCACAGGTGGGAAGGTCACTTGTACAGTTTGTCCAAGCTTTGTTTGATCCCGCAGTTCCAGTGTCTGCACCAGGGCGAGTATGCATGATACCATGACAGAAAGACAGTCTGTTTGTCACCTGTTCATGTTATGCTAGCACATGAGTATGGCCATAGATCCAACATGAATTCACTAGTGGAATGTTATACTTCATTTATCATTTATTGATGCACAGATGCATTACACCTCGCACTAGGGACATGATTGTCTCCAAAGCTAACCAAAGGTTCATGATGGCTGCTCAAGTGTAAACAGGGAAGCCTCCATTTATGACAACAGGGCGTTGAGGACCCTCAGCTCCATTTCACTTAGTGCAGGAGAGTTTCATAGGATTTTGAGATACTTTCTCTGAATCTCAAAAAACTTTTTCAGGATTACGTGATCACAAGATAATATCTCGGGATCACTTGGTAATTTGTCTGAATTTATGTTCCTCACTTTGGCTCAGTAGAAATGCCACTATACAGAAAGTCATGTATTTATTTTAAAAGGGGACCATGTATACAATTAGAACATAAATGTTGCCATTTAATGGATTATACCAGAGTAAGCCGTAGGTATTTTTTTCTCAAAGCTTAGATCGATATTGAGGTTTACAATGAACAATCATGATTTATATATATTTTCCACAGTTAAAAACAAAATACCAGGGAAAAAAGCACAATATCAAAACTAAACTTTGAAATGAGCCTATTGTTTATTTCTAAATGGCTCCTCCTGGGGCCTCCACAGCAATAGCATTGATCAGATGCTCTTCCAGGTGAAATTCCCTTCTGTTATCTGTGCATGAGACTGGTACAAGAATTTCAAAGGGGTCTTACTTTTCAAAAATAGCTTACAACCTAAGAATAGAAATCTTTTGTAATTTCCCTTGATCTTTGGGATGTTTGAAATGACAACAAAGCAGACACACAAAGAGAAGTATTTATGCAGTGTGTTCTCCCATTCTTTGCTCTTATTTGGAAGGCACAGTTTTATGCCTTCTGACATTTTCTTGCAACACCCAGTGAGTTGATTTGTGTCTTCAAAGGGGTCAGCAGGCATGTAATGAGAATGTAACCACTCCTGATAGCCAGCAACAAATGTGTGCGGTGCGCCTGAGCTGCTGCTGATGGATGTGAGCTGAGGAGGAACAGGGAGAGCCAGCAGGTGTCATGAAAGGGGTTTGTCTCAGAGCCTCAGTTACACTCCTCTGCAAGTCTGTGTTAAATTCTGCAGCATATGCTACATTCTCTGTCCAGAAGACGTACAATAGGGGCATGTTTGAGACTTTTCTCATTACATTGCACACAATATTGTAACCTGTGTATCTTCATCTTCATTTGTGTTGGTTTTTTCTGGGCATATTAAAAGCAAGGTATTTTTTCTCCTATTTTGGTGCCATCTGTCACAACAGACCATTTAGAAAAGACTTTTGAGAAAACAGATTTAATTGAACATGAGACAAGAGAGCTACAGCCACACACAATTTTGAGGTAAAAACTGGATCAGAGAGTGACCTCTATCATCACTATGTATGTTGTAATAGACTTTTGGAAGCAGAACCTTTTTTATTCCTTAATTTTTGAAGATTTACTTACCCCGTCTAGTTCGTTTTAACAGGACAGTATAGCATGTGGGACTGAAGAGTGGGGAGGATACTGAGCAAACTCACAGTGCGAGCGATCCAATTAGCCATAGTGCTACAGGACATTTATAGTTAAAGGCCAAGTTCAATTTGTGACGTGATATGACACGAAGCCTGTATGTTACTTTGTGCAGTCGGACCACACAAATGACACGAGCTGAGTAAATGTGGTGGTATGTCGGTGAGTTGGCCATTGCTGTAGACTCCCGCTGAGTATTGTCCCCAGCAGCAGCACGCTCTGTTGGTCATGTCTGAAGCAGGCTCTACAAGTGCCACATCTAAAGCACAAAATCTCATTTCAAGAAAAGCCTAGGAAAAACAGACACACTTTTTAATACCTTCCAAAGCTTAGGAATGCTTAATGGTGGTTTCTACAGATGACGACAGCACGACTGCATGCACAACTCACACCATTACTGAAGAATACAATGAAAATGCCATGGTGGAAAGATATATTATAATTTCCAGATTCTTCTTGTTGCTCAAAGTTGTCAAAAATGTGTTACATTCATGGAAGTAAAAAGCACATTTTTATGCTCACAATCTTCACAGTTTGTCCGAGATTGGGGTAAAGGTCCATAATACTACGCTGACATTACACTTTGGCTGGATCTGAAATGCATTTACACATTGCATTGACTTAAGAGTGAGTTCGTGCATGCAGATGTGCAGGCTGCTGGCACGTGCCACATTGTGCTCTCTGGAAAAATCCCATCATTATCTCCTTCTGCTCTCATTACGCACCTCACCTCACCATTCTCCTGGCAAGTCTTTGAAAAGTCCCCCGCGCTTTGTAGTTTTCCAGGAGGAATAGAGGTCAAGAGGGAAAATCAAATTAGGCGCTCATTTGATCGTGCTGGAGCAGTAGAGCCTTCTCATTAAGCAGCCAAGCCCCCCGCTGCCAAGTCATTAAGTCCATATTTACCAGGCAATAGAGCTATGTGCAAGAAAGGAAAAATGTGGGACGATGTATGCGCATCCTAACCACTTAATGTAATAAAGGTAGAGAAAATATGGGGAATGATAACAAACAAATAAAGTATAAGACCTACTGTGAGTGCCTACTCACTAGTTAAAAGTTAAAATTGACAAGATATACATTTACTCAATGTAAATTACGTTCACTCTTCAAGAGCGCATACTTTTAATTTTGCCTTGAGAGTAATTTCAGTTTCAGAACATAGAACACGACAAGAGAGAGAGAAAAAAATGACTATGGGCACATTTTAGAAAATATAAACACATAAGAAAATGAATAAATGATGGCACATATAAACAAAAAAAAAGGTCCCACTTGGTCCGAAGTCTGTACAATAAGTCAATTTTCAATTTAAGTCCAAACGTAATTTTTTCTATTGGTCGTATGTCTGTAATAATTTCAGTCCAGCCCTCAACTATTGGGTTACTTTGTGTCCACCATTTCGTTAATGGTGGGCCACTTGGCAACCACAATTTCTTCAACAGTTAGCATTTCCCTGTGAATAGTGGGCACTTTGGCATGGTGTTATGAAAAAATGTTAAATATTTTTCCAACAGAACCACTCCAAACACATGATTTCGTTGTCCTCCATTGTGGGGTAGATATATTTTACCATTCATCGTCTGTCAAAACAAAATTACGTTCGTAATATATTTAGTAATTTGGATGTTATTCCCCTTGAAAGTTCTGATTTGTATGCCTTAATAAAATTTTCAGTCAACGGGTTGTGATGGTCCTTATTGCTTTGTTTAATTTCTTGCTAAAAAAATACATTTCTAATAAAAGTCCTCATTCTGTGTATTTAAATGTTTTTGTTTTTAGTCTCAACTTTAGTTATAATTTTATACAGGTTTATACATTACATTGTCTAGTTCTGTGTTATTACTTCTCCACCTCTGCAGCATTGCCCATGTGTGCTTACACTACATCCCTTCCATTCCTGTTGATAATGTCTTTATTTCCACCTTGACTTCACACATTTCGGCCCCACACACTATAGGCCTAATGCGTTCTGATGTCTGTCTGAGAGCTGGTGTACAGTGCAGGACGAGGCCAGCCAGCGTACGGGCTCCATCACAAGTGATTACAGTGAGCCACAGGGAGACAGCAGAGCAGGCTGTTCAGGACCGCTCAGGCATCACTGATCGAACCCTGTCGTCAGCTCCTACGCGACCACACCATCCAAACGGCTTTAGGAAAATCAAAGCAAGAGGGAGAAATCTGTCAGGAAACTCCCCGGGTGTAGCTTTTTACAGCACTTGAAGAAAAATAATACTGTAATTTTGTACGGTGACCACTTGGATATATAAAGCCAACGAATCATGAAGCATGTCGAGACCAAATATGAAAAGATATTCATGCGCTCTGGAATCTTTTTCCATTATTGCCTTGGTGAAAATGAAAAAAGCCTTCTAAAATACATTTGTAAAACAAACTTGAATGCAGTATAAGTCCACTACCTCAAGACAACAAAATCCATGCAGGCCCAGGCCTACAAAGGTGCAAAAGGGTGCATTGCACCGTCATTTAAAGGGCTTGCACCCTCATTTTAATAGAAGAGTATCGTCTTTGCACCACTTTGCAACTCAGATGTGCCCTCAGTCCATTTGGTCTGGACCCAGGCCTGAATCCAGGTATCCATCCACGGCATTAAACTAAACTATCTTGCTTCCAGTACAGGTGTCAAAAATACAGTGGAAATGCGTTCTCTAACTTGGCCTGGTGCATCCCTGCTTGTCTCCATGGAGATAAAGTTTAATGCTATAGATAGACAGTCAATTTGTGTCAGCGTTTTTAACATAGAATGTAGCATCACACTGATAAGAGGAAACATTTGGTTTCTGCACTACAGAAGCTGTTGAATCTATGGACCAGCTTGGTCTAAATGTCACATTAACATGTGCGGTTGCTGTGCCATGACTGGGAGACACTTCCTCAGCCATCATTCTTCTTTAATCTGATTTACTTCGAAATACTTCAGACAACTTTTAAAACCATAGAGCTGTAGTACTGCAAACTTATTAAACTAATTTTACACCATGTTTGTCACACTCACTGTTTGTTACAAGTAGTATCAATGACCTTTTCTGAATCTCAACCCTTCATATGCGTCTGACCTTTAGCTGGGCTCCACGAACACTGTGACAGAGGACTCACTTCTCCACTGTAAGAACAGCGCACACATCTCTTATCATCACACCTCATATACAAGATAGAAAAGTATTAGAGTTTCAAAATTGATAGATTTGGATTACTGATTGTAACCAGAATTTTAAATTTTAAATAAAAAATCTATTCTTTTTGGTGACAAAATCTGTGTCATGTTTAGTTTTGTCTCTGGATCTAAACCAATGACAGTGATGATGTGGCCATGCATTATAAGGCAGAGGATGACCTCAATGGATGGAGTTAACACAAGATCTGAATATGACAGAAGACTGCATCAATTCCACCCAATAACCATGTAGAATGTAGATGTCCAAACATTGTAGCAGGTTGACCAGTGCAATGCATGCTGGGAGAACAGACAGACAGGGATGTGCTGTAACAGAGAAAGAAATGTCTTCATGAGAAATTGAATAGAGAAAGGGGAGCTGGAAAAAGGACTAAAAGCCAAATAATTGCACTTATCGAAGTGAAGTGCCTTTCACATAGAATTGCGTCTGACAAGACAGCTTCCTGTGGGATCAGAAAAGTTCCATTCATCTCACAGAGCGACACATGTTCCTCCTTTTACATCCAGAGCACAGAGAGAACCCAGAGAGGATGTGAGGAGAAATGTGTCTTTAGAAGAAACTGACACTGAAAGGGTAGAAATTATAGATAAACTGCTATAATGAAAAAACTCCACTCAAACTAATGACTGACGCTGGCTCAATGGAAGCAGCCACTAGAGACTTTATTACAGTTTCATGTCTCTTCCACTTAAACTTCTCTTTCCATTTAAAAAAGTCTTTGCTACAATTGTTCAAACTTTTTCTGACCTCCCGGTTAGATGAAACATTGAATATTGTGTCACTGAAACATGTCTCATTTTTCAATATAATTCGGTGAAGTACAAGTTGGGTAGAAAAACAAAAATGTGTGGTAAGCCATTGCAATCATAACGTATCATTTGTTATTCAAATTTAAAGAAATATTTTCTTTTATTTGTATTGCTTTCATGTGCAAATAGAGCCACTATGTCAAAGGAATATTTTGAAGGCAGCAAGCACTGGCCACGATAAAGCACAGTGCTGTTTATGCATAGATCAAGAAATACATTCATATTCATCTTAAGCTGATTATTTTCTTTCATATAAAGCAAATGTTTTGTGTGTCTGTTGTCCAACATTAAACATTCAGGGAGAGACAGACTGCATTGTTCTTCATGATTGGCTCCATCATATTATTTCCTCCAATAATTGTTATGTGTGTAGAAATGTGTCAGACCATTGTGAGCACAGATTTTTTACATTGGGCAAATAGAAGCAGTGGATCATTACATCCCCTGAGTTCTTACAGGTCTCAGGCTCTGGTTTGAATCCTTGCTATTCACAATTTCTTTCCATGAGCTTACTGTTATATGAACCAAGTCCATTAGTAGCATGTCACTCATACATTATTTTTGCTGGAATCTCACTCCTTCAATTTGGAACCATAATCTATAGAGCTTTGAGGGCTCGGTCTATGGGGTGAATGTATAGCACTCTGCCTGATACCACACAGAGAAATGGCTCAAACACACCTCTGGGCTATAATCAGACGCACTCCTCCAGTAACATGTAACTTGTGTTATAGAATAAAGCTTTCAAAACAACAGCGGGGTGGTATCGGGAGCGCACTTCTCTTTTGGCACAGTACCTTCACATGAATCCATTGTCTCTGATATGATCACTGCTGGAGGCATCACTCATCACACCGTGGCATGCTGGGAAATGTGTATCAATAGATGTGGACAAAAGGAGCTCGCTGACAGTGTTGCCTGTGAAGTGAAGGAGAGTGTGAGAGAGGAGCGGTAAACCCAAAATAAAATGCAAGGCCTTTAGGGCATAAAGCTCAAGAGCACTTTTAAAATATAAAGATCTCTATAGATATATTAAAGAGCTTAACTTCCCTAAATGTATTAAGAATGAGCCATTTGCACTTGTTCTCTCATTCGATTTGGTTTTATCATGTTTTGAAAAGTGCTTGTGAGCATATATAAATATATTTTTTTTTACATTTTTTTTGCCCGTGGCTTTATTTGACAGCACAGTGTGTGAAATGTCAATGAGAGTGACATGCAGTAAATGGTCAGATCAGAGCCAGACTCCAAGTTTGATCCTGTGGCCTGTCCCACACGGCAGGCATATGTGCTATCCACTTCACTCGGCACTGGAGCACCTATTTAAAACTATACATATATATATATATATATATATATATATATATATATATATATATATATATATATAGTTTTAATTTAATAGTTTTATACATATATATAGTTTTAAATAGGTGCTCCATATATATATAATTTTCATTCGAGTCAGCATAACTTGAGTATGGGACAGCCATGAAAGTTTCAAGGAAAAGCAATAACTTTTTTCAATTTGATCAAAATATAAATCATGACATTTATATCCATATCAGGAGACAAATGTTCATAGGGACCTCCAGTTTCTAACATGGACTATTGTAGAGTGCAGTGCCAACTCACTTTGTGGTTCGACAAGCTGTACAATGCCCTACCACAGAGAGAGCAGCTAGAGAACTGATGGAAGCTGAGGTAAATGTCAACTTCATAATAGCTCCACTGATGTAGATCGACTATAATGAAGCTGACATGTTCCCTAACACACAATGTGACTATTCTCTCTCTTGTCTGCACTTGAATGAACAAACACTCCATCTTTCTTTTATTTCATGAGCAATTAAACTTCCTGATAGCTTTCTTGGAAGTGAAAGATGGTGCGCTAAAAAGAGACTAGCCTGATCCCCTGATACTGGAGGTTGAGCGTTCTGCAGGGAGCATTTGAACCATTGTGGAGGCAGAAAAAAACTATACACAGGATCAAAAGAAGCTGTTGCACACTGCGAGGAAAAAATATCTACTTTTCTGAGTCTGTGTGTTTTTCATGTTGCTCAGAAATATGCCAGCAACGTGTTCTTTCAACACCAGTGTTGATTATTGCCTATACAGACATCCATTTGCTTTCTAACAAACTGAGCTTAAACTGAGTGACTGGGTTAATAAAGAGACTGTAACTGAAGAAGGACAAAATAGAACAGAAAATTGTGAAAACAAAGAAGAGCAGTTGTTGCAAAGAGATGATTGATGACGGACTGAGGAGAAATCAGCAACAGATGACACGCTCAGTAAAATATATCAAGCAATGAGGAAGAGAGGGAGAGGTGCTGGAGGAGGACAAGCCCCTTCATGGGATGTACCACCAGAACATCACTGAAGTGGCTGATATCAAGTAATCCAAGTCATTCTCCTCGTTGTTATCTTTATCGCTATCAACATCAACAACTCTACTGTTGAATAAAAATGACAATAACAATTTGTTCCTGTATACCAGGCATGTCCAAACTCAGGCCCGGGGGCCAAATGCGGCCCTCAGACCAATTTTTCTTGGCCCTTAGGCTTCCTGGTGAACTGGCCCACATTGTCCTGATAAGTACTATTTACAGCACATTTCAGATTTTCTACAATTCCAACTTAAATAACTAACATATTGGTGCAATACAGACCTGATATTAAGGCAATGAGACTGAATGTAGATGTGGTGGTGCTTAAAACATCAAATAAATGCAGCATTTTTAACGTTTCACGATTGATTTGTGGCCCTGCGCTTGGTCTATATTTCAATATGTGGCCCTCGATGTAAAAAGTTTGGACACCCCTGCTGTATACTAATGAGGAAGGTTAACTCATAACTATTCTAATAAAAATCATGTTTTACCTCAGCAACTCAAGATCCCAATTTTCACAATAAAACAAACAAAAAAAAAACTAAAAAAATCCCTACCAATAGAAAGGGAGGCATAGCTGGTCTGCTCATGCCACAACATTCAGTTCAGTGTTTGTCACGTTTCACATGGGCAAAAACTCCTCCCCAGTCCTCCCCAAAAAAGAAATCCTGTGGCCTAAACAAAAGGAAGTCCTATGGCCAATCCTTTCTTCAGCTTTTTAAAGTTGTGTAGTCCAGAATATCCATCACATTCTCATTTACTTCTAATTCTTTCATGAGGCATCTTTTGTCAAAAACGTGCTCAGTGTTCCTTATTTTCTCATCAGGTTTAACCTCTTCTATTGTATTAATCCACTTCTTAATATCAGGTGGGCTGCTCTTTTTCCACTCTTTGATTATCGTTTTTAGAGCTGTGATTCTGAAAATTCTTTCATTTGAGTTTATGTTTGCTGTTAATTTCCCTAGTAATATGTTTTCAGGTTTTAGTTCTAATTTCTTTACAAAGATATTTTCTAAAATACTGATAACTTCTTGCCAATAAACGTGTATTATTCTACATATAACAAAAATGTAAATGTAGTTGGCATTGTTCTCCCCACAGCTGCTCTTTTTATATTTTTTAATACTTTCAGGAGTTAAGAAGTGCTTCATTGTAATTTTCCAGGTAAATTCTCAGAAAAATAAAGAACTGATGGTTTTATGAATTCCAGTGTTCCCACTCCTTGTCTGTTATTTGGATAAGCAACTCCTCCTCCCATTTTTTGTTAATATTAACTCTTATTTTCTCTCTTTTTTCATGCTGTTAAAAAACTATTTAGATTTAATATTGGATATTTAAAATTCCAGCTCTTCATTTGGAATATTTAGTGGAATTGTATAAGCCCCCTTTCTGCCCAGCTTTTGAAAACCTTATCTATTAGGTTTGCTTTGAAATCTGGGTCTCTGGAAATTTCTCTCAAGTAATAATTAACTAATTAATTGTTGTTCATTTTCAGCTCTTTTATGATTTTTATTCATAGTGTTTCTCATATAGTTAGTTTTTATTTCTTCATTAATTTCTTTGTTTTGGATATTTAGTATAGCAGATTTGATCAAAAAACCCTATTTATCTCCATAACTTTCCATAATGGAGAGTTGGTTTTGTTTATCCAAATTATAACTGACTTAATTTGGGCAGCTTTAAAATATGTTTGTAGCTCTGGTAATGCAAGTCCTCCTCCTGTTTTATCCAGTTTCAGATTCTTCATTTTAACACACTTTTTCATATAGCATATGAATATTCTGAACAGACTGTCCCCTCTCTAAAATAGCTTGATAAATTTTGAAACAGGTATAAAAATCGAGGTACTGTCATTTTGATGGATTTGATTTAATAATAATGATAAATAAAAACTTTTGCACCCATTCAGTTCCATCTTAACCAGGTCTGTTAATTTGGTCTATGTCAAGTAATTTTTGCAAACATTTTCGTATCCATACCCCCAAGTATTTTAGATAATAGACAATCCCATTTAAAGTTATATTTACTCTTAACTTCCTTCTCTAGTTCTCCAATCATTATAGCGTCTGTTTTATTTGCGTTTAGTTTCCACCCAGAATGTTTACTATACTGCTGTATTTCCCCCATTAGGTTTTGCAAGGATTGTCCAACATCTGTCACTGTTATCATCACATCATCTGTGTAAAGTGCTAACTTGTATTTACAGCCTCCCATCATGAGACCCTTTATGTTTTTATTTTGTCTAATGTTCTCTACTCGAGGCTCCAAGCACAGAGCAAAGACCACAGCTGATAGGCCATCTCCCTGCTTCACACCATGATACAACCTGGACATATTTGACAGAGTCCCATTTACTTTAACCACTGCCTTATTGTACATTACCCTTAAAAATAGATATAATTTGATTGTGAAACCCGAAGGCTTTAAATGTATTAAAAATGAATTGATGACAGCCTGTCAAAGGCTTTTTCAGCGTCTAATCTTAACATCAGAGCCTGTTGTTTAGATCTCCCAGCCCAGTCAATTAGGTTCAAAGTCCTTCTCACATTGTCTGACAAAAGCCTTCCGAGCACAAACTCTGTCTGGTCTCTGTTCACCAAGTGTGGTACTATAGATGGGAGTCTGTAAGACGGAATAACTGTGAATATTTCTGATCTAGTTAATAAGAACACTGGTCGATATGAACTACATTTTGTGGGATCTTTAGCCTCTGGGTGGCCAGATCTACCACACCAGACAAGACCCAAGATGTAGGGTGTACAAAGAGGCCCCTGACACACTCCAGCACAGACCTGCAGGGTGGAAGCATCCATGGAAAATCAAAACCAAGTGCTGGTATAATGTATAGGAACATCTGTGAAGTGAAAATAATGTACTCAGTTACAAGTGCAAGTTGTGCTGCCACATTAGTTCTTAAGTAAAACAATGCTACTCATAATACACCCAAGTAGCATTTTATTGTCAGCTCTGTTATGTGTGTTTGTAGAAAGGACACAGCCGTGAGACAGCTGGAGACTGGAATGATTGAGACATGTATGTCATCTACTCAGTGATACTATGGCTAATTATAATTACATGGCAAGAATTATGCTCAATTGCTAGTGCATACATGTTTAAAAATCTACTCAAAAAAGTACAATTACTCAAATAAATCTAATCAATTACTGTAACGTGATTGTTTGTATTTTGTTACTCTCTAACCCTGCTCATTGGCATGACGGCTCCAAACCAGCGTTGAATAATGTAGGATATTCCACTAATGGTACCTGCACTTATGTCGTGTAAAAACGGAAGCCTTATTATTGTCTGAGCAGCTTATGCCTTTGTGCACGTGCGTTCTTGTTTTTGTGAAACAGACAAAAATAGTTACCTTGAAACCATCTTTGTGCTGAGGGCAAACGCCCAGATGCCCTTTATCTTGAATGAATTTGTCTTTGCAGGTTTTAGATAAGGTGTACGAGGAAGTCTGGTTAAAGTGGGATTTTAATTGGCCTCCTCTGCTGTGTCAGTCTTTCTCACTTAATCACTTTGTCATTCAAGGATTCATCAGCCATAGCACAATCACTTCCAATTACAGACTCAGAAGCACGTTCACAGAGCTATAGTAGGCCTATAGAGCGGTGCACTTCATAATCTGATCTTTATAGCATAACCTCCATGGGGGTGGCATTCATTTGAGGTTTGAAATGTTCTGGAACATCCACAAAAAGAACAGATTGTTTAAGGTCCCTAATCTTATTCTGTCTCTTAATATATATTAATATATAATATAGATTAATTAATGTATCTCTTCTGTTATAATTTCACAGACATACTGTATTTGATTAGATTCTTTGTTAACCTAAAATTGACTCTGGTTATGGGAGAAATTTCAGGCCTATGACCCACAAAACTTTAAAAGCATCAGTCTTTGTTTCACCTTTCAGCTGTAGGTTATACATGAAGAAAATAATTGGGTCTGTATGAAATTTGTTTTAAAACTTAAGGTTAACGTTCAAAGGTGAAATAGCTTCAGTAGACTGACTGACAGCCTTTAGATGGCACAAAATATGTCAGGAATTGCTCTCTGTCTGGCCTAAATTATTACTATTTTATTATCAATAGCATTGCCATGTGTAATTATTAAATACAAGTATACATTTAAAAGTAATTCATCTGGGGATTCTAAAAGCAAATGTTTTTTTTCCCTTCAGTCACACTGGTTGGGTTAATTAGGGATAGGTGCCTGCTCAAATATTTACCGATTAATTTTCCACTCACATTTCTAAATAGCAATGAAATAATATTCATTAAATGACTGTGTATTTTAGGTGAATGTGAACATGTGCAAATAGAGCTTCAGCAGGCTTTTTAAGTAGAACAGGAGTGCAAGGACACAAAGACAAACATACTTCTGAAAGGTGCACAAACCTTTTCAAACTATTTATTCAGTCCTGAACTAAAGATGAAATTGGGCTGACTAATAAGAAGTCAAACTCAGAAAGAGTACACTGCACGAAAAGAGGATACCTATTAAATAGTGCAGCTATTAAATGACTTACATAAAGTCAGTGGCAGTTGTAATCACTTTCTTTGCTTTGCTGAAGGGCCATTACAAGGCTTATTTGGATGTAAGACTGTTGCTCCTGCTGGGACTGCAGTTGGCAAAGCTGTTCAAACACCAGGAGGTCTGCAACCCTAAACTGTCTGGTTTACTTCAAAGATGATTTCAGTCAGCAGAGTTCAAACCAACAAATAACATCAGACCATAAAAAGTAGGACCTTTACATTAGTAGTTAAGCAGTAGTAAAGTAGTTAGCCTCAGTAGCCTCAGGTGACTTACGTGAGTCCAGTTTGATAAGTAAGATTTGCTGTGCTAATTTTTAAAACCAAAGTTGTGTTTTCCAGGTCAAAGGTACTATAACATTTCCAGTGGAAGGTCTGCCATTTGCTTGTCTCCATGGAGATTGAATTGTGTTGCCTAAAATGTTCCGCAGTATGACATTAAACTTGTCTTTCTCTAATGAAACAAGTACCCAGGCCAAGTTACAAATCTGTGGAGAGGCAAGAGCAAAGACCAGCAAAAGAACAAATGGAAGATGGAACAAATGGAAGTTCTATGCCATAATGTGGAAAAATACAGGTAAGTAAGGACGTTTCCATGATGACAAGTAGCTGATTGAGAATAATTGTTGGATAAATAAAAAATAAAGTGCATGATACTGGGAAAATGTCCAGTCAGGAAGAATATTGCTTATTGCTTATTTTCAGTGTTTGAATCTGGTTGATCAATTTAAAGATAGGCTGGACACAAAAATACAAAAGGTCCACATGCATACATTCATTATGCATTTTGGACCATCACTGACCCCTCTTTCTTCTCCAGGCACTAAATTAGATTCATGAGAAAAATGCACACACGGAGGACAAAGCCATCAAAAGCTGCTGCGTACTTACCTGGGGACCTGAGCACAGTGTGTGTTTAATGCAAATGCATGTGTGATCACAGTGTCAAATTTATGGGCCATGATGGCTCTGTATTACGCTGTGACCTATTGTATGAGGAAGGGTAAATCTGAAAGTGACATATAGCTGTCTCTATTGCACCAGACCTATTACATAGAAAAGGACAATAAATACATTTTATTGCAAAAGTAAACGACTGATATTTTAAATGGCTCAGTTCAATACTGAAAAGAGAGATGGTGTGGATAAAAGATGTGATTCCTATGTTTGGATGGAAGTCTATGAAGCTTTAATCATTCCATGGAGAATTAATATCTAAAATGGCTAACATTTTCTCCACAGATAAGTCTAACAACAAAAGAAAAAAGAAACAATTATTGAACTCACAACAATATGGAAAACATGCAACGTGAATGTATAGGCCCATGAAAACAGAGCACAATATCACTGTAACAATGTATAGAAAAGATTGGCCGGAGGATTTCAGAATTATGCAAAAATCCCTAATCAAGCATTGCTTTTGGGCGTTCTCAGAATGAGTCTAACTCTGGTTAATAATTTGATGCTATATCCTGCTATTTAAAATGTTTAATGCTAGTAGCATAAATGAATGCTTTGATGTACAATAAAGGTTATTATTATGTTTACTATTTTGTACTACTACTACTCAAGTGTGGGCAGCAGAAACAAAAGATGTATCTATCCATCTGAACACTTGTCATTTGACATCGTCCAAATGCCCTTGTGCTTGTGATCTCCTCAAAATGAGAATAATACTGAGCCTGGTCCCACACCTCGACACCTGAGTCACACACAAGGGTCTTTCGTTTGAGAAGTACTTCACATTTGACCAGAGAAGGGGAGCTGAAGGAGGCCTTTAAAGTCCTTCATTGTCTGTGATGATGGCTGATAGCTCATAAAAAGGCAATGCCAAGATGTTTCTGATGATTAAAGGCCAATGACATTTTACATGCCTTCGGAGCCTCACAAGGACACAGCGGTGTCCTCTGCTACTGTGGCCCACAACAAATCGCTCCTACATCTTAAGCACTACAATTTCAGTCATTGTTTGATTTGAGGATATTGGATTGCCAGATGTTCCTTAAAATGTAATCATTTATCTGGTATGAATATAACTTTTAAATGTTAGCTATCAAAATGTTCCATGTTGCTTCAATCTGTGAGAATAAGTTCATGGGAGAATGTCATCAGTGCAAAGAATATAAAGACCTTAATGCAACCAAGCCCTTTTAATTGTGCTTAATTTTCTTAAAATTACAGTAACAGGTCAACAAATGAGAGATCAGCACTGTTATGATTATACAATAACTTAACTGGTCAACTTTATAATATGCAATAACTTGATCATACACATATTCTGATATGTTATGTATGGTTTCATGATTTATTTAGCTGTATATGATGTAGCTTTAATATGAGCAATCCACACATCAATTTCATTTCACATGGCGTTCAAAAGTAGCGCTTGATTACATTAGCATATAAAAAAACAACCAAAAAAAAGCTGCTGAGTCCTTGTGCCACATGAACTTTTTTCCTAAAAATCATACAGTCAGGGAAACATCTCAAACAAGGACAAGTGGGGCAGCGTGGTTGCCTGGTCAGGTGTAAACTTCTGGTGACTTTGCTTGGCGACAGGGATTATGCCTCACCTGCAGAGCTGTGTAAGATCCCATTTCCTCGAGCCAAAGCAGAGAAGAGTCCAGGTGAGAGATAAAGCCTAAATAAAAAATGTTTTGCAATTTAATTTGGACAAAAGCCAGACAGAGAGGGTTACAATATCTAAAAGCAACAGTGATGTCTTATTAAAGGCTGAGCATTTGAGCACCATTGTGATTTAGGAGACCAGCACAGACATCCATTAGCAGTGGAGCAACATAAACCTCTATCCAGGAAGTGATTTATGCATTCAATAAGACGAGCTGGGCTCTCATTTCCTTCTCTCCCCATTTCACATCCCTCTGTGAGACAGCAGCAGTTTACAGTATGGCAAAGTGGATCTGCCAGAGGAAGGTGCCCTGCTAAAGAAAAGGCCAGACGGAGGAAAGCAAAATGCTCCCGGGGTAGTTTTGTGTTTGTTTGTCTACAGAATGACTTTGCAGCTCACGGCCAAACTCTGCATCATGGGATTCAGAACAGGTGCACCGATGAAATTTGATTTAACCCTCACTGCAGCTGATTTGGCTCCCTTAAAACTGAAATCTACCCATGAGATTGTCTGATAGGAGAAGGCATGCAATACACATAGATATGAATGCATATAGTGTTGGTAAATGTACATGTATTAATATAAATTAATATAAATTGTCTGAAATTTCCTATAGGCTTACTATATAATGCCCAGGGTGTAACACACACATAAAGTCTGCATTGCTTTGCTTCATGCTTCTGCTTATGACCCCCTAAAAAGGAACTTTTGTGTAATAACTAAAATGATAAAGCTTTTATCTAATTTGTATGATTTCATGTCATTTAAAAGTGAAATTTTGTTTGCCTCTCCATCATCTGCAATAAATTCATGACCTTGCAGTAGCAGCAGTGTGTTAATAGTTAAACTATTTCCAAGAATTATTGTCATCAGAAAAGTATTTTCGAAGATTACAGTCCAGCCATTCAGCAAACCGTCCCTGAGTACCTTTAAAGGAATGCGTTTTGAAAAAAGCCAAATCAGAAAATGCTCAAAGTGATATAAGGAGCAACTGCATGTGCCTTGAAGGACATTGATAAAGAAGAGAACCCCAGGTAAAGACAGAGCACCTCAAACCTGCTGACTTTGACACTGTGAACCTGCTGGGTGTAGAGGAAATCACTCTTTTACATTCGAAATCACTAGGCAATTAATCTGCAGGGAAAGAAGTTTAGGACAGGGGAACGAGGTGCAGAGGGATGACAGAAAGTCCAATTCAGCAGAAAAAAGGGTTTAAGGAGAGAAAGCTGCTTACAGTAACACCTATTAATTCCCCCAAAGACAGGTGAGAGAATATGAATCCAAATAGAGGAGATGTGAGACCAGTGACTGGTTCAAGCCAAATCTACTCACAACACAGAGCAGTCATTAAATGCACATCTATACATTTTCAAGCTGAGACAGTTACAATAAGGCAGTGATCATCCGCATCCCATCTGGCCCCCACAACACTCTGTCTTGAGTGAATCTATCTATCTATCTATCTATCTATCTATCTATCTATCTATCTATCTATCTATCTATCTATCTATCTATCTATCTATCTATCTATCTATCTATCTATCTATCTATCTATCTATCTATCTATCTATCTATCTATCTATCTATCTATCTATCTATCTATCTATTTTTTTTTTCAGAAATACAAAAAAAGAGTTTTGCTCCAAAGAGAGAGAAATAAAAACCACGACAGTGCTGATGCTGTGGTGACCTCTGGTGGACAAAAGAGTAACTGTGAATTTTCTGACATTAACTATTTCTTTCTTTCTTTTTGGCTTACAATATATAGAAGATGTCTTTGAGCTTGATTTCAATTTTGAAGCGAAAATCAAATGGCCAGATGGTCTACGGATCCGCCAGCAACAATGAGATTTCCTACATCAGTGCCTGTTGTATAATGTCCAGTGTTGCCAAATGCGCTAAAGTTATTAACGACTGCCTTATTTACTGGCTGAGAAACTGATTGCCTTTTTAACTTGGATTTTGATAATGCAGAATATTATGTCATGTCTTCCTAATTGTTTGATCTCCACAAGGTTATGTGTTATCGTCATTGCTTTTTAAATGGCACACCACTGTCTGGAGATTTGTCAACAACTACATTCTGAAAATGTCATTGTAAGCCGCTTAACCAACAATGAGAGCAGTGTTGGGCCTGTGGTGCATGAATTCATTGAATGGTGTGAATGCTTTTATTTTACTAATGTGTCGAAGACATAAGCCATGCTGATGGACTTGTCGCCCCCTAGTGGCATTCATTGTAATCCAACTAAAGATAAGAAGCTGAAATTGTCTGAATACTTGGGGACAGACAATTATTGACGATTGTCTATTGACTTATACTAAAGATAAAAGATTGTCGTTATCTGTTTGCCTAATAAGAAAGTTACATGAAGACAAGACAGACATTATAAAGCAATAAATGACTCTAATAACAAAATCTGTTTTTATTATTGAATTGAATAATGTTTGCTAATATTTCTCTCTTTTTTTAGATCTGTCTTAAACACTCTGTCATATACTCATTGACATTTAAAGTAGTGACAAATAACAAACAATGTCAAACAATAAACTCATTTAGAAATTAACCATGATGCAATGGCATTCAGGGGAATGTACTTTACCAAACAAAGTGCTCCAACTAGTCAAAGTACCAACGTTCCAACAAACAACCCAACATTTAATTTGCAAGTTCATTAAGCATGAGATGGTAGATATGTGTAAATAATAATAAACACAAATTGGCTTTGCTGGGCTGAAGATGTAAGTGCTTCATACTTTGAATACATCAAATAATACACAACATGAGAAAAGAACAAGAAAAGTGCATTGTAAAAAAAAAAAAAAAGACAGAGGGAAAAAAAAGAAGTTAATTAAACAATTATGGAATATCTAAATAGCTTTGATGTCTCATAAACATCTGTTAGGTTAAAGGCATCTCTTTATGTTTCACAACTAACTCTCTCTTATGACAGCATTGATTATTATAATCAGCGAAGCATTCCATATGATTGGCATAAATAAAAAGAAGGCAATCTATAGCTTGTGAATGTTTATGCAAATACACCTCCCTGCTATAGGCCTCAGCACGCTCCGAGTAATCAGTTCCACTTCCTGTTTCCAGCTGATATGTATGATTTATGAGAAGAGCTCATCAAGGACTATAGATGAAGATGATGCCACAGCAAGATACAACTATGACTCAATGTCACCTGCGCAGAGAAAATGTAGGACACATCTGGGTGGTATTGCATTGACTGGATGCATATTTGTATTTTAAAGAACCTACAATGCACTGGTTTTGTACACTTGATTACATATAAAACATTCAGGTTTTGGAATTCAAGCAAGATTGTAAAGAAAGGTAATCTGATATTGATTTATTTCATGACCGCTAAACAATGTAGTGCTGTCAAAAATTCTGCCTAGTAGTAGGACGAAAAATCTGTTCAATAATATACGGTATGCATATTGATATATGTCCTTAAAAATATTTTCTTTAAGTTTAAAAAATTACAATTTGTCTGAGATTGATCCTGTGTAGCATACTGTGGCACATTTATGGTGGGTACTCTTTGAGGCCTATAGACTTACATAATGTTTCCACTGCACATGCTCAAATGGTGTGACTGACCATCTGACAGGAAGTGTTTGGTCCTCTCATCGAACTCACTTGTTTCTTTTCAGACTAGGCTGATTGAAAAAGCCAAATACTGGGACAAGAATCCTTAATTCTTACAGCTATATTGACATAGTATCTACAAAGAAGAGATGCACAGACTTACTTGGGACATCTTCAGAAAGATATCATACATTGATTTTAAAGAAATCTGATAATTTATCAGTTCCTTTAAGTTTATGGTAAGATGTTCCTAAATAAAAACGTAAAAACAGTCCAAAGGAAGCAGTATCTGTGTGTGCTGTTTGTAAAATGCTTTTTTTCTGTCCAAAAGGTGGAGTTTCTTTTCAGTAGTCAAAAAAATCATTCTTTTTGGCCAACTTGGCAACCTCTTGGCGAATGGCCCGTACAAGTGCTGTGGTAGAGAGACTGCTAAGATGCAAGCCGTCCATGTCCTTCACCAGTGGGGGCAGGCTGTGCTGGGACACTGTGCTCGGGACGGAGGAGGAGAGGGGCTCCAGGGCCTGGTGGTACTGCAGCGGGAGCCTCATGGGGCTGTTCTGGGGGTAACGGGGGCGAGGGAAGGCATCCACATACCCGGGCAGAGGCACCTGGGCCAAAGCAGCGCAGAAGACATGTTAAAATGGCATTTATTATACAGTCAGAAGAATAATAAAATGGTTGTATTTCATATTTGACACAATTGTAGAACAAATAACATTCATGTCTTTGCAACATAAGGTAAAGTACACATGCAAATGCAAAAATGTATTGCAGATATGTATATATTTATCCTCTTAATCCACGAGTATACATTGGTCATCAATGTGTTTGGTATAGGCATAAAAATGGAAAAGGATACGATACAATCTTATTACACCCCCCTTAGGTAGTTTACTCTACTACTTCTGGTAATCGTTGGAAACACGTATTATCTAGACTAGAGCAGAAAATGTAAGAAAAAAGAAAAAGTGGAGAAAAAAAGGTACCTCAAAATGTATTGTGTTAATGTGTATTCCAAATAAGATAAAGTTAAAAGTCAACCAAGAAAAAAGGTTTAAGAAGTGTTCTCAACTACCCCAAGATATTGTTGTGTCCAGTCACTGCCAGCCATAAAACAGTTCAGCAAATGGTTTCTAAATGACACTGGTTCTGCAAAAGACAATGCATGAAGAAGGAAACAGGCAAAAACATACTGTACAAAACGGAAAAGATCATCCAACAAACAGGCAATGTCCTATGACAAGACAGATGAAAACATACATTTAAAAAAAATCTGAACGTTGGAATACAAAAACACTTTAATTAAATGTGGTAAATAATCTAAATCTGAGGGTGCATTCACACTTGGTTTGGCTCTAGTTTGAGCCCATTTTAGTCCTTATACAGACTTGGTTTGATCCTGTTCTAGTCCTGGTTCAGTTGTGATCTGGTCCAGGTTTTGTCCCAGTTCGGATGTGGTGCATCTGCAAGTGTGAACGCACCTAGAGTCTACGTTTTACAGGATCAGATGTTTCTGGACAGGAGTAGTTTTAGAGAAAATTATTGAGTGGGTCGCCTTGCAGTGCTGTTAGTAGTTGGTAGCAGTATTTTTAGTATAATGTGTTTTTTACCGAGTCTGTCCACTGTGGTAACACGTCCTCAGGCTCAGGGGGGTAGGACATCCAGGACGGACTGTGGTATGAGGTGGGGGGCGAGGACACAAAGTACTCTGAGTATTCAGGCCTGCTGGCTGGGATGGCGTAGACCGCTGTTATTGGGTTTCCTGAAGATGTGGGAAATAAAACAATATTGAGACCTCAGGAGTCATAAAATGGTAATACACAGCTGGTGTTGTAATTTGATAGAGACAATAAAATCTGCCAAGCCATAGTGCAAGCTGAATATCTTTCTGCCTATAATACCTTTTGATAATGATTTTGTAATTTATTGTGCATCTCTAGGTAGCACAAACATTGCAGTATAACAGTGAAGCAAGTATAAGCAAACATCAAAAGAAATGTAGTTTGGGGAACTACTTTGGGGTGCATGGTGGCAGAGCGGTTAGAGCTTCTGCCTCCCAATAAGGAGATCGTGGGTTCGAATCCCGGACCAGACCAACATCACACGATCTCTCTGGGTGGAGTCTGCATGTCCTCCCCGTGTTACCGTGGGTTCTCTCCGGGTTCTCCGGCTTCCTCCCACCGTCCAAAGACATGACTGTGTAGGTTAATTGAGAACTCTAAATTGCCCGTAGTGGATGAATGTGAGAGTGAATGGTTGTTTGTCCTTGTCTGTCTGTGTGTGAATGAATGAGAGTGAATGCGGGACAACAGATGGAAATTAGCCCAAGGCTACAATCTGGTGTGTTTACAGCATGTATATCATGTATGTTCATTAACATGCACTGTCCCGACCAAAAAAAAAAAAAAAAAAAAAAAAAAAAAGAATAAACAGAGTTCTGCTAGTGCTGACCTGAGTAGTTGGACACAGGCTCCTCTGCAGTGATCGGTGGAAGTGCTCTCGGGCTAATCGCATATGGGTTGTTTTCATGAGGAATCTTCATATCATTGAGGATCTTCTCAGAGCTCCTTGTTTTCGGGCCCAAGTCAGATGTGGAACTAAGTAGAAATAGCAAAGGAATGAATTTTGCAATGATATGTTAGTACCACCAGATGGCAGCCACTCTATGAGAAGGTAGGTACTGATTGATATTCCTCTCCCTGTCTGTCTGAACAATCTCAATATTAAACTCTCCGCTAAATGTATTTGTGCCACAGTTTCTGAATTAAAACATTAAGAGTAAAGTATCTGCTAGGCTATGTGATACAGTCTGAATTCAACTCTCTTTTTCCGTTATACCGTTTTAATGGGTTCCCAGAAGGAGGTCCAGTCCTAGGGGGAAGTGGAGGTGGAGAACCCAAGGCCATTTCGGGGAGCTGTGTGAAACGAAATGCCTTAAACAGATCAGACTAAAGATTAGAGGTATCAAGACAGAAAGAGGCCAGACAGAGGGATATTTCACATACTGGTTTGGGCAGGCTGCACTGATACGCGTCTGTTCCATAGGACGGCACCCACTGCAGGCCACAGCTCATGGTCCCTGGGGCGCTGGTCACCATTTCTGTGTATGGGAGGGGGGGAGCAGGGCTGTAGAGGCTGGTAGGGGGAGGCGGGGGGTGCGTGTGTCGCCCGGTTGTGGACTGTCCTCCTGAAGCCAGAGTGAACGCCTCCTCCAGTAGTAGGTGCATCTGCTGACGCACTTCATCTATGGAGGGCTGTGAGCTAAGAGTGGACGTCTCCGAGTGGCCTTTCAAACCTCGCCCACACATGTATGACCTTTGACCTACCAGGCGGTCAACGTTGGTTTCCTCGATCAACTCCGGCTCAGTCTGAAAAATGTACAAACATTTTTAGTAGTAGGAAGGAGGTTTTTTCTATATCTCATTCTCAAGAAGTTCACTGATAAATGAACAGGAAAGATGCTGCCCCACTTCCTGTGCGAATAGAGGTTAGCCACAGGAGACCCAGAGCAGTGCACCCCATAAATCACCCCCCCCCCTTGCAACAAAGAGAGTCAGAAACTCACATCTGCAGCCATGGGCCCTGCGGCGACACTGCCTCCATTGTAATCACTACAGCCAGGACTTTGGAATAAGGGGCTGTTGGACCATATAATGAACACAGCAGAACAGGTGGCGGGCTGCTGTGTCACTGCATCACATACATTTAGGTTGTTAAAGCTGCTGCTTTTTCTGGTCTTGGAGCAAATCCATGGGAGGCAACTATGGCTCATTTTCCAAGCCACATTATTATATACAAACAAATGCAGTTTGTAAAGAATGGAATAGTGTTATATAGCTTTTCTAGTCACTTTAATTTTACGCATTATTCACTCATTTTCCGCACTCTACTTCCACATTTCTGCAGCCACAGCTGCCCTGGGTGGACTGACAGTGGCTGCCAATCTGCTTTTACGGGCTCTCCACTAACCGCCTATCACTCACTCACACACACACACAGTCATTTAAAGGCAAAAAGGTATAAAACACACAAAAAGTATGCACTGATCAGAGCTAGTATTAAAACAAAATCTGAAAAGCACTAGACTCTTAATGCATGGTCATGTAAAAAGCTTTTTTCTATTTTATTTAATTTCATTTTTTCAGAAAATCTAAGCTGAATGTGACCTTTTACTGCTAACAGACTATCAAACCAACCAACGATGAAACCAATAACATTTTGTTTCAGACAGAGCCTTACAAAACACACACCACTATTGTTACTCTGACGTTAAATGTGCATTTAAGCACAGCTTTTACAATACCCACTCTTTTGTGGTCTATTAAACAGCTCACATCCAAATGGGACTTCATGATGGAAAATATACTGTAATGAAGCCATAAAAGAAAAAAGCGACAAAGCTGCCATCTTTAAATGCATTATAAATCAAAATGACAGCACCTCATAAATTATGACTGTTAATCATGATAGGACCCTCTTTGCTTGTGCTACGTGTGACACATTTGGCCACACCAGAGCAAGATATAGCGGACCCCTGTGCCAAGTCTCTGTATCTAGAACTATCTTACCAAGCGCCATAAAACTACATTATACAAGCTTTATTTATATATTCACTGGTAATGCATGTGGCGTCATAACCTACATCATAGCCACTGTTTCGAATTCCTCTCCTTGGTCTCTCTCTCATCACAAGAAGGTCCATCTCTGTTCCTCCAGGGCTGGGGCTGCTCAGGCTCTGTCTGCTGCGATAGGCTGGCTGTCCCACCTGTGAATGCCTAGAAGAAAAGAGCACAGAGTCACAGCTAATCCCACCAAAGGCTCTATTTGACGCTACTCTCAAAGTTGCATTCTCAAATCTGTCTATAACTCAAAGGGCATGAATTAGTAGTGGAGCAAAGTTTATGAAGACAAACCCTTGAGTGATTCTGACATAGACTGGTCTGGCCAAAAAAAAGAACAAAAAACTCGCCACAGAGAAAAAGGTCACACGCTCTCTTAGCCTTTATATTTGATTACAGCACACGTTTGCTGTGCCATTTTTTTCAAGAAGCTCCTGCAAGGTCAATGCTTTTAAACGCAGTGTTTCATTTGCTTTTCACCAAAATCTTGTGTTGATGATGGAAGAGTGTAACAACTGCCAAAGCCTTTTCTAGCACATCCCAAAGATTCTCAAAGGGTTAAGATCTGGATTCTGTGGTGCCCAATCCATGTATGAAAATGATGCCTCATGCTCCTGAACCACTCTGTCACAATGTGAACCCTGTGAATCCTGGCATTGTCATCTGTGAATCAGAAGAACCCCATTGATGAAATAACCTGGTCATTCAGGATGTTCAGTCAGCTGATCTCATTCTTTAGGCACATAGTGTTACTGAACCGAGACCTGACCAACTGCAGCTCCCCAGATCATAACACTGGTCCTACAGGCTTATGCTGTAGGCACAAGGCATGATGGGAGCATTACCACACCTGCCTCTCTGAACACAGTTCCTCCTCCAAGACGAGGACTCTTCCACTATCCTTCCAGTTTTTAATAATGTGTTGGACAGTTCTTCAGCCAGTTTTAGTAGTTTTTGCTTCTCCTTAAATGTTTTCTTTGTTTGATGACAATGATTTGACACTTCCCAAACACTCTGAGGTGTGTGGGGGGGGGTTAATTTATTGACATCAACAAGCACGTTAATCCAATTGTTTTAAAGCAATCACGATTCTCCTTTGACCACATGGAGACCAAAAAGGAAACTGTTCTACTGACTTGGTTGAGAGTGAGAGATTACACTGATGGGACAGACCTGATGGACTCCTTGCTGCTCTCAGACAAGATAATGACAGACTCAGAGTGGACAGTTATTAGAAGCTTATTACATGTACTATCACCTGACATTTTCTTTTGAACTTACCTTTTATTAGACTTGACATAAGTTGACCCTCGCTCATCTACAGACTCCTGCAGTCTGCCGTGATCAGCAGTTAACCTGTCCTGACCATGCCGCTGTTTCTGTGACACTGGCCCTTCATTGAGACTGTCGTCCATAGAGGGGAAGTCATAATATCCTTTCTTCTTTGCTTTGATTCTCAGCTTGTTTCTGTAGTGCTCAATATCTGATTTTTGTTTAAGAGCCATGTTGATCTGTAAAGAAGAAAAGGTGGATGACATGGTGGACACAGTCATTTCTTTCCCCCCAACAATGTTTTCAAATCTAATTTTGCTTTAATGTATTCTCCCTCTCAGGAACTATAGACATGACAAAAACAATGACAGAGAGAATTTGTTGAGTTTAAACTGTGAGCCATGACTCTTCACATGCACAAATGTTTCTCCTATGCATGCATGACACTGGCAGACTAACAAGCAGTACCTCTCCATTGATGACAGCAGTCTCGTGGCTGCGGTCACACAGTGCAGGGTGTGAGTAGTTTGTCTGAGTTACCATGGGCTTTATGGAGATTAACTGCAGGGAACCAGAGGAGGAGTCGTACGGATCTGAAGAACAGACAAGATTCAACACTAAATTTATTGTCATTATGCCACTATGCGTAGTGTTGGCGTGAAGTGCAAATCCAAGGTGTAGGACCTCCATAAATAACCCCTGTGTAAACATAAGCACAATAATGTCAACTCTTCTGATCATTGCAATATCAGACGACTTTTCCTCCGACATTAGAAGATTATGACAAAAGTTTCTACAGCAACTCAACTGCAAATAAAGCAGGCCTACGCTTTATTACAAGTTACAAGAGCGCCTTACCGACCATGTTTTAACATGACAGACTTTGCACCTCAAATTCTTATCCTATTCCATAATAATTCACATTTGTTCCTCTTAGCAATGATGAGTTAAAGAAGACATAATATGCTTTTTTTTTTTTTTAAGTGCTAGTATTATAACATACGTAGATCATCTTTTAACTTTTTGTTGGTTGTATATTGCAATATTAATATAAAATTGTCTAACTTAATTGTAAAACTGAGAAGCCCTGCCTCTTCATGGTGGCATTTCACCATAGCAAGCAGTGGATTATCATGAATGCATTTGCTGGACTACCTCAGGGCCGCAGAGAACGTTCATGTTTTTAAGAGCAGGCTCCAGATCCACCTTTTTAGCTTACGTTTGATTCATATGTATTATTTAGTCTGTATTTATTATATGTATAAAATGTATTTATCATTGTTATTTATCATACAATGTACGTGTGTACAGCAATTTGTTGTGTGGGGTCCAGTGGTTGTGGGGTGGTCAGGTGGTCATGTGTGGGAATGTTTTAATGCACTGTAAAGCACTTTGTGTTACATTTTTGTATGAAGCGCTTTGTAAATAAAGTTTGAGTTTTAGTTGAGTTTAATTGAGTTAATTGAGTTTGATTAATATTCACAATGGCAAAAGAGACAGCATGTAGTGAATTATCTTGGAATTTGTGAGAAAAAACACACTGTTTATAGTGGATTTCGCAATAAATGTTAACTAAACACCATTATATCATGGTTAAAACCTCATAACAGTCCATGTTACACATGTTCCCTTTAAATTCTCCTATTAACTAAAGCATAATTTTGTGAGTTCCAGGCAATTTCAACCAAAGTGATGCTGGACACGTGTGAAATTAGCTGACAAAAATAGTGAAGGAGCTGAATGAATTTTTTCTAAACTTATGAGTTGAGTTTGTTTAGACTTTCATTGTTTTGGTGCCATTGTGTGACAGCATCCTGTGGTCTGAGATTCAGTATTATGTCAGCAGGCTGTTTCTTTCATGCATATTCATCAGGACCGTCTCTGCTTACTGCTGAGTGGCTACCTTTCTGGCTATAAAAACTGCTGCAGTGGCATTGCATACTGTATCTCATTTTCTACCTGGGTGAAAGAAAAGGAGAAGCTCTTTTCATCCCAGGAGGGCAGGGGGAAAACATTTTGGAATTCATGACACAATTGGCCTTGCAAAGATGCCGCAGAACAAATAAATCAATTCTAATTTTGCGTGACTCTCACCGTCTCTGTTATGGGACTCCTCTTTTGTCAGTTTCTGCTGCGCTGTGACTTTCAGGCCTCGGCCGGATTTCAGCTTCTCTGATTCGTTGCTGATGACGGAACCATCCTCACTCGGCAACTGGCTGCAAGTAACCATAGCAACAAGAGAGGCGGTGAGCTCGGAGAAACGGGCGTGCAGCCAGATTATGTCATCCTTTCTTCAGCATTGTTACCTTTTCAGTCTATTGCCTTTTGTTATCTTGGGCACCTGATTTTATTAATGGAAGTTTTTGACATCAGTAATTTATATAAGTTAGGTCTTGGTTAAAAAGGTTTAATTTGATGACATTTCTGTTTGTTGTATTTGTTAAAATTACATATTGCCTTTCATAGAAGTTAGGTGGCAAAAGTAAAAATAAAACATACTCCATCAGTAATGAGAAGCCAAAGAATTTACTTAATACTCAATTTTAGATGATATTGTGACAATAGCTTTGAAGATATGCACAATTTGACTATCATTTAAATAGTTTGTAGGAAGAAATGCAACAAAAAAGCTAATTATATATAGGCAGGGTATATAAGGTGGCATTTCACATTTGTCTGATAATCTAAAATCAACTAATATGTATGAAGACATTTTTTTAACATTAACGCACACTCCAAAAAAATATCGAGATACTGATTTTAGTCCAAATTGAAAATGGAACAAAGAAAACAATGTCCAGTGACCCTGTGAAGCAATGTTCTCCTATGACATTCAATATATAATACTAAAGTCTATATAATATGTTTATGTTCAAACCTAGACCCTATGTGTTTCTCCCAGCTCACGATGGACTCAAATGGCGTACGTAGCCAGAATTAAAACAGATCAAGCTATAGCCCAGAGACACAGTGACATCAAAGCACTGTGGACGATCCCCTAATTGTCTGGTAGAAATGATAACAGAATGGAGTATGCTGGCGTCCCTGCTCCTCTCGGGCTCTACCCAACACGGCTCAACAATATAAGGTTTAAGTCTGCTCTGCATCTGATTTTGATTTGGATGCAGAGTAAAAAAATAATACTGTCACTCTGACAGTTGAAAAGCAGTGGTAACCCTGGAAGGCAACAGTCAAAAGGAAACAACAAGACAGCATAGACTCTATTAATAGTTTTGTATATGATGTGACTAAACCAAATACATTTTATGAGATTTGAAAGTCAAGGAGAAATCGGATCATATCTTTCAGACTGTGCTACATGCTATCTGAGGACAAGTGATTTCTGAGAGACTCCCACAAAGTGACAGACAGGTCTTGCCTTCCTGTGATAGAAATTTGCTCCTGTAGACTGGCACATTTATCTCAACTTGCACAGTTTTATACCCTTCTGAACTACATTTACATTGTTCTCATGAATAACTCCAGCATGAGGTTATTAACTCCACTGCATCTATCACAATTGCATTCAACTTATGCCAAGGTCACAATACAAATTGTATTTATGAACATCTACAGTAAAGATAATTCTGTGTGCAATTCACCCAGCACCTATACTTTTATGGTGTTTATTTCACGTTAGAAGACACTCGTATGTTGTATATTGATGGGGAATTTTGCTTTGCACTGCCACACCAAAGATATTTCCAGCAATGTGTTGAGCGTGAATAAACCTCCTGCGAAATGCATTAACTCTGAAAAACATTTGTCCAGTTGACAGAATTCTACCTTCTTTTGCTATTCTCGTACAGTCTGCCTCTCTTGGGCTTCTTGAATTATTTGTTGAATTATCTGCATGAACTGCATTAGCCACATATTGTAAAAAAGTTTTTTTACATTTTAGTTACATAACACCCCAGTGGTATGTTATATTTATATATATCTTGTAATGACATATCCAATGTTCAAGTTTAAGCCTCTAGACCGTTGCAGATTAAAAAATATATATATTCAGAAACATACTTGAATAACTGTGCTCTTGGCTTGTACCTTTTGTGTTTGTCTGTGAGGCTCTTCTTGCTCACACTGCCATCTTGCTGCAGAGCCTTTTCCAGCGATAGTGCCGTGTCCTTAATTTGTAGTGACATGACTAAGGTATCCTGACTGACAGGCAGGGCCTCCTCATCACCTCCCAGCTGGCCGAGGTGCTGCTTGGCATAGTCAAAACCCTGGACCGGCTCATGGTCACAGTGGGAATGTGAATGAAGACAGAGGAGAGACAGGGCTAAGTAAGATTGATGCATTTATATGAAGTCTTAAGACATCTCTGTTACATTCAACAGGGATTAGACATCCAGAACTGACATTCATGGACTTAAAAAAACTAAACAGAGCATGATTAGTACAGCATATTTAGAACAAGGATTACAGCTGACTGGTAAAAATAGATTAGTTCATATTTTTGTAAAGCAATTTAATCATAACTCTTTTTTACCTTCCAGCATTTTGGGAAGTCAAGAGAAAAGAAGTATTTTAGATATTTAGGGTAAAAGAAAGTGACAAATACCTGATGATAGAAGCCCACATCTCTCCGATAAGACATCTAGAAAAAAAGAGGGGATTTTTGAAATGATGTGGGTACACAGGAAAAATGTAAATCTAGACTATCTTAAAATGACTTGAATTAATAAATTTTATCTGGATTTGAGTAGTTTTGACTCAATGAGATTTAACTGCGTATGTGATATTTCACTGGTATCTGATTGACTGATTTTGATGAATATCCTGAAATAATTAACTAATCTAGAAATTCATTTTTTCAGTGTAATTTTCTGTTATTGTGTCTGTACAGACAGATTGTAAATAGAATGACATTTAATGACTGTAAATCATGATTCTCCTGATGGCTTCACTGTGAAGGCAGACAGACAGTACCTTTGCTCGTGGGTTAAGGTTTCCAATAGCATCAGTTTTAAAGTCGTTCTTATTCTTTCTGCACAGCACTGCAGTGATGATGATGATGATAATTGTGACGACAGCGATTGGAGCCAACACTGCAGCGATGATCCAAAGATTACTCGAAGGATTCTTGACCACAGCTGAAAAAAGTGGGAAAGCAGGAAATGCATTTAGAACAATTACAAATGAACTTTTCAAAATTCATCTTCAAATGTTTACTTCTTGTTAGATTTACCTTCTGCTTGCAGCTGAACAAAGTAGCCCAGCCTGAGAGCCATAGTCTGGGAGTCCACTGTGTTCAAGACCTTGGCGGCAGATGTGCCCGACAGGGGAGTGCCGCTATGTTGAACGTAATATGTCAGTTCTGCTGGATTTTTCTGTCCTGTGATTCTACGAATGCTCACCATCTGATATAAAAGGAAATGTATTTTTACTATTAGAAAAAGAAAAGCATATAAAACAGGCAAACAGGCAATATGACACTTAAACCACAACAAACCTCAATGTAACAATACAGTTTCTGAACATTTATCAACAGAAACAGATAATTATTCATGCTCTCATTCACAAGAAGAAATTTAGAGGGACCCATTCATCCACACACGCGTGTCAATGGAAGGCATGCCAGAGATGCCAACACACAGGAGACATGCAACTGTAATGAATAAACTCTCAAATAATATTTTCAGTTGACGAAATACAACAAAATTAGCTAATTAAATACATGTGACTGTCCTTCAAATTACATGTTTAATCATTGACCTAAATTTTACAAATTATACACATCAAAGTTTTTTTTAACCAATAAATATCCAAAAATGCAAGTGATAAAACTTTAATCTAGAATCTCCAAGAAGCTAAGGCTGGTTTCCCCTCCGATCCCTACACCACTGCCTCACCTAGGACCGCTAAATTACAGAAAAAATAATAATAACAATAACAATTATTTTAGTCATACATAGAATCACAATTATTCAAGTGACTATCAGCGCAAAGAGAGGGCCATATATTGACACGTGGACATATATACAAGTAAAGCACTCCATCCTTTAAGCAACATGTTCACACAGAAAAAAGACAAACTTCAGAGTTAATCAATAACCTTTTTTTCCTCCCCAGTTATCCATTTATTGCACAGCCCTCGTCTCACCTGAACAGTGAAGCTGTCTACTGTAGTAGCTCTTCTGAAGCGCGTGCCCTGTTGCCCTGCCAACACGAACAGTTCTGCCAGCCGCTGCTCCATCAGACTGGCAAAGCTCTGGTACTGTTCCTCCAGGCTGCTGTTATCAACATCCTGGATCACTGTGAATGAGATGAAAGAAAGAGTACAGTCAGATGGAGGTTACAGACAGATAATGGCATGCGGCGCTTGAATTGGACATATGTGGGCTTTGGAGTGTGAATGTTATGAAAGCAGCCTGGTGGATAAAGGTTAGACTACCTATGATCACTGCATTTCTAAACATTTCAAAAGAGCGTCAATGACTGAGTATTAATTCCATCGAATGTAAAACCTTGTGTAACTTATTGCCAATTAGCAATGATATGACAATGTAATTATCCAACATACTTTTAATAAACCCAAAATACAGACACATTTATATAGGAATAGGTGTGTGCAGCAAGTTTGCTTTATTTGTACTATGAGGTTACATAATGTTACAACATCTTATTACGTTCTAAAGTTACAATACTATGAGCCTGGATTAAAGAATATTAGCCACTGTTTAGACAAAACCAGCTCCTCTGCACATCCAGTTTACTCCTAGTGAGCTGGCTTACTGCAGCAGTAACTGGACATAGCATAATTTCAAGCATAACATAGCATATCAAACTAGCACAACATAATTTTTTCAACTTCAATAAGTTGAGGTGTGGAGCAATAATCCTGCGGGCCATACATCTTTTTCAGTGTGAGTAAATCCCATTATCTGGTCTCTGACCTTGAAGTGGCCTTTCATTGCAGTAAGTGCAGGGTTAAAGGCTACATAGTCAGATGTAAAAGGCCCATTCATTACACGGCCATGTAGGCGCCCTTGAAATCACTGGCATACTTTAATACACTTCTCAGTATCATTTCAGCAGTACACTTAGTCCTGTACTGTCTGAAATGTGTCATTATCTGATATTTACATAGTAAGTGGTGAAAGAAAAAACAAAAACATTTTGTCTGTTTAGTGTTTCATTCAATACATTAAACAGACAAATTCATGTTTTTGTTTTTTCTTTTCACAATGTAGTTAAAGTATTCTATTGTTGTCTTCTTACCTACCTGTGATAACCCAGTAGTCTCTGGTGGCAGCAGAGGTGTTCAGATTGTGGTATTCCAGTGCTGTAAAGACATGGGAAAAAAAATAATAAATAAATATCTGCAATTCCTGAAATCCCAAACAAACTGATTACTGTGGTTGGGGTTGAAGAAAAATTTAAAAACCTAAGTAAAAAGTTGGGAATTGTATGTGAGCACTCTTTGTCTAAAATAATTAACCTCCGGTGCTGGGGGTTGTCAAAGTTTTCGGTAAAATTTAGGAGATGTACAGTAAGTTATGGGAAAGCTGAGAGCACCATCAGGGGATAATCTAGTACAGTGCGGTGAGGGGACATGGCTGTGGGGTTTTAACTATGACCTTGTTTATTAAGTGTATGGTTTGAATGCAGGGAGGTATTATCAGTAATGTTTTCCAATAAGCCTCTGCTGCAGTGCGATTAAATGCTAAGGAAATCTCTGCAGCATAGATGTTATAAGAGAGACTACCGGGCTGTCCAATCCAAATAGTGAATGCCTTTCGCTAGTGTGAATGTGATTTGTTTGAAGCGTGGTGGAGGTTTAACCAAGGTAAACTCCTCCTCTCTTGTGCCATTTGAGGTAAAAGCTATTTCTCTGAGGTTTCACAGACAGTACCTGACTCATCCCCTCTAACCCACATTTTATTGCTCTATTTCTAAAGTGCATGTGAGGTGTTGCACTTTTCATTAGTAAGAGATGTTTTCAGGACTCTCAAAGGACTCCAAATGTTTTCATTGTCTACATCCATTTCAACTAGCTCCAGCCAAAATCCATTATAGGGAGAGGAAATCAGCTGAAGTCTAAAGTGAGACAAATTGTATTGAATTATATTAAGAATTCTCTGAGAGAAAAAAAATGTGTTTCTGGGCATAAAATCTTAAAACAAGCCAGATACCTCTTAAAAGAAGTCCAACAAATAGAAACTTGGTCAAATTACTTTGTCAAACACATAACTTATAAAGAATTACTCCCATAATATTCTATTAAACCCTAGCTAGCACACGTTAATTTCTCCTGTGAATAGCGCACCACTGCAAAGTATCTCAGCAAAATAACTGGCCCAGTACAGGTTCTGTCCAAATGGGTTTAGTTTAATTATGTAGTTTACCATTCCCTTACTAAATAAAAATAATTACTAAAAACATTACTCTTCAAATTAATCACAGAATCAAATACAATTTAAAAGAACTCCCAGTAGCAGACCACAATTACGAGGCTTTGTGATTTTGGGCTTAGTGCACACCTATGAAGTTTCAGGGCTGAGATTTATGCCTTTATTCAAAAACACAAGGGTGAATGCAGACCGACCAACCAAACTAAAAATTGGGTTTAGCTCATGAGCTAAACAAGTCCTAAAAATTACTTTTTGTTCAATTAAATATCCCCTTGTGAGCCCTCTGTGTGATTTTTAAGTTACAGAAGAAACAAAAGGAGCAGTGCCATGTGGCTCTGCTGGTTTGTTGTTGAGACTAATTCCCTGTCACTCCTCATTTACTTTTCTGTGAGAACAGCTCAAACACAGGCGACACAGGGCTGCGACTGATGAGGCACTGGAGGGTAGGGATCAAAGGAGAGAGGTTTCCTAATCAACAGGAGTTGCAAGTTACAGTGTTGTAGTGTTCAGTCTCTTCAAAAAGTCCACTATATGATTTTAGTCAGACTAAATTTTCAAGAGTCTACAAAAACACAATGTTGCTTGATTGTGAAGTGAAGTATGAAGTTTTTGAGCCTTTTTAATCAACTACAGAAAAAAGCTGTTGTTCTTAGTGCTTCTTAGCACAAATTGCAACTTACGCTCAGCAATAATAAGTGGCGGATAGAAGAGGAAGTAGCCCACTAGCTCAGCTGACAGCTGACCGAGGAGGTTTGAGGCAGTGGTGCCATTAAGGAAGACAGTGCCATTCCTCACAGTGTAGACCAGTGACACAGCTGGGGAGCCGGCAGCCTGGGATACACTCAGCATCTGAAGCAGGGCAAGACGACATTAACAACAACAAGATTAGAGTGGTGTAGTTCTTTAAATGTAAACTGGAGGGCGACTTGATGGTGTGCACTGTCATATCATCAATTCTCGGCATGAGCAGGCACAGCAGGGGGGGGGCTTCAAAGATGTTCACTTTGTCATCACAGTAAGGAAAACAAATGAGGTTTCATATATAAGGGCGCCATGATGTCACCTCATTGAAAACAGCTATGATCAAGTCATCTAACATACAATACATGCCCTATTTGAGCTCTATTAAAATATACGGTGTTGGTGTGTACATTAAATCACAGATTATACAGGAAAAAACTGATGAGGCATATATGTGTTATATTGACTTATGTTGAAAACAGAGTAGACTTCAGATAAACAGACAAAAGAGTTATGAGTTCACATCTCTGTGAGGAGGTCAGAGGCTGAAGCTTTAAAAAAGTATAAACAAAGATAAATCACAGCAGACAGTACCTGAACAGAGAGCCTGCTGTGGATGCTGAACACTTTGGCCTGAGCTTCAAAGAACACTTTCTCCAGTCGCTGCTCCATTGTCTGAGAGAAACGACAGGAGCGCGGATCATCGGCTACTCCTACAAACTGCAGCACTGCAACACCAAACAAAACATCAATCTTCACTCACTATATGTTATTTTGTTGTAAACTAGATTTATTGAAAATTGCTTTAAATTGAAGAAGTTTTCAGTCTCATAGTCCTGACCTGTTTTGAGCTGTAAACTAGGATCTGGGCTGCTCCTCCATAATGCCACTGGCAGAGGCAGGGCCGTTACCATGGGGAGGTACTGCCGCAGGTCGGCAATCAGCTTATCACGACCGTATGCGTTCAATTCATCCAGCACAACAGAGGGAGGGTAAACAATGTCTGTGCCAGTCACATGATATGCCACTGTCATGTTGGGTGAACCAAACACTGTTTCTACCTGAAAAACAAGCAGGTGAAAAACACATACATGGATAATTATTTTTGAAAGAAAAGAGTACTTCTATGAAAGGTAACTCCTATCCGTCAAACCTTTTTTGTGAGCTAAAGAAACAAATGCCTCAACACTAACCCTGAATAATGTGAGGTAGCAGCACTCAGCACTATTATCTCGATATAGCCCTGCCGTATCTGCGACAAGGAAAGCCATTGAAAGCCCAGAGTCAGTGTTCAGGCTCTTGACAATCTAAAGCCCTGTGTGTGCTGTGTGAAAGGCCCTTTATTATCACTTCACCCTCTCCAGCTCCACCATGTGAAGGTGTTATTAAAAGATTGCATTTCCAGCAAGGCACTGTTAACACACACAAAACCACTATCTCAAAGAGCATTAAGAGGCTCTCATCAGATTACTGTTGCATTTTGGCATTCAATAAGTTGTTGGTCAGTGCAGAGGCCTGGCTATAAGCCATAACAACAGCCATCTACTTTTATTTTAGGAATCCACAATGGATTTCAACTTGTGGTTCAATTCATCCAGTTCTCATCATTTATTTTAGCATTAGTAAAGCATACTGCTCTACTCCAAACCATTTACTAGCTATAATTAAACACAGAGGCAATTTGCCCCACCAACAGCTTTCCTCCTATTGGATGAAAGAGCAGTGGTACTAAAAGAACCAAGCAATAGTGGAATGGGTGACAGGAGTGCACTGAAGTATAACACTTGGAGACCAGAGGGAGAGGGACATGTGAGAGAGCTGACCTTCACATTGGCAGGACAAACACACCTAACTCCAATGATCTGATACTGCATGCATGACTTAACTATAGGTAAGTGCATATGAATACACACTTACAGAAGCACTTAACATTCAGAGCCACTAGAGAGATAAGAGGAAAAGTCTCAAATGGAAGGTACAGACGACTGATTGCCTTCATTCATTTTCAGACAGTGAAAGGTTTTACATCACTACAGCTGTTGTACTCAGACACATTCAGTCTGAATGTTTGTGAACCGTTGATGCTAGAAAAGTATAATAAATCTTAGCAGCCTATTTGCTGCGTCAGGTGGGTAAGAGATATATTATTTTCTCAATAAAAACAGAAAAACCAACAGCGAAATACATTTCCTATAAGATGGAGCAGTCTGTAATGCTGGTAGTGTTACTCAAATATATGTCAGCAGCAACTGTCTTCTGGGATATGTATAACCTCATTTCTATATTAGTCCTGATCTTCTCTAGCTCGGCATGAAGGTCCTTGATTTACAGGCTAATTCACTCCTGACAGATATGAGCATAGCAATGAATGTTAAACAATGTTTCAGTGTAAAACATGAATAACCTTCTGATGTACCTGTTTGGTAAAACTGACAAAATCCTTTGAGCTAAATACTCTCAGACGTAGAACACTAAGGAGTAGTAATTGTGTTGTACTAAGTCATTTACATACATTTTAACAATATACTGTATATAATGTAGCAAATTACTTTGTTAGAGTACAAACTTTAGGAATGACAAACTGACCTGGGCCTGTGCCGAGCTGTCATTGAGAGCTTTTCTAAGACCTTGACTCAGTCCCCTGCGCAAGTTCTGTCTCTGTATGCTGTCCAGTCTGTTCCTTCTCACATAGATGGAGACCACTGGGACAAAGAGCGACACACAAAAACAAAAAAAGCACAGCACATGTCACAGATAAGAAAAACATATAAAATTAAATTAGATTTATAGTTTAAAAAAAAAGAAAGTCAGATTACCTGTCTTTACCCACATTCTCTCTGTTACGTTGCACTGTTGAGGGGGGGATTCAGTGGTGGTGGTAAAAGGGGAGACGAAAACTGTGGTAGCCAACTTGGGAGGCGATCTTGGGACAGGTGGAGTAAATGTCCTCCTGATTATTGGACTCCTAATGGCTGGTGTTGTAATAGACCTCCTTGTAGTAGAGGTGAGCTGCGCAGTCGTTGTTCTAGTTGTAGTGAAATGCTTTGTGACTGGCATAGTAGCAGTAGCAGTAGTAGTAGTAGTAGTAGTAGTAGTAGTAGTAGTAGTAGTGATAGGGCTACTTCTGGTGGTGATAAACTGAACAGAGGCTGTTGTGGTGTCCCAGGGAGGGTTCAGAGATGATACCTGAGATGTTTGGTGAGTGTCGCCGGCCAAGATTACTGTTGGATCAATCTCCTTCTGATTCGGCAAAGAAATTGAAGTTGTTGCTTCAGTGGTTAGATCACCAACTTTAGATGCTGTAAGGACGACAAATTCCTCTGTCATTGCTTGTGGATCATTCAGACGACAATGAGGTGTATGGAGTTATGGAGGTTGACAAAGACAGGACTGGAGAAGATTTAGGAGATGGGACATCTTATGCAGTGTCAATTGAGGTATGAATGACACTAGTGATAATAAAGATGGCAATGAAGATGATAAAGCTTTTGTTTTGGAATCTTTTGTTTTAGTCAAATCAATAGCATTTGCATCCAGTGCAGTAAAAAGATGGGCTAAAGACGTTTTGGAAGTGTTTCATGTTCAGTGGCTATTTTTTTCACAAAAAGTATGCTATATGGATCCACATTTGAAGAAGAATCATGGTTGACTGTAAACTAGCACTGGATGTGGTGGCTGAAAACATGTTTTTCTCTCTTGATTTCCCAAAATGCCTTTCTGCTCTTGGATTAAATGAACATAAATCTTTGTCAAGCGGAGAGGGAGAGGTTGTGTGTGAATAAGCAAAAGACTGCTGTCCATGGTCCTGATTTGCATTTTCATATGAAAGCATGTTGATCTGTAAATGACTGAATGGACGATCAAAGCTAACAGATGTAGTTTCTGCTATAAAGGCGTTTAATTCCAAAGGCTCAAGCATACTGGTTTCCCTTTTATTATACTGTGCCAGTGGTTTTGTGCCAAGGCTGAAAATAGCATTGCTGTGCTGTCCATCACCGGAAGAGGTAGTAGCTTCTTCGGAAGAAGCCGGGTAGAAAATTGTTGTTTTTCTCCCTAAATAAAAATTTGATTTATCACTACCCAGACTGGTGATTGGTCCCTGAGAGCCAGTTGGAGAATTTGTCCTCGGTGTGAGAGACGCGTCTATCCAGAAGGAAAGCGGTTTATTAGTATTTTCTGGTCAACCATGGTTTTTAAATGTGCTATATAAACAAATGTTATTGACTGATTGATTGATTGATTGATTGATTGATTGATTGATTGATTGATTGATTGATTGATTGATTGATTGATTGATTGATTGATTGATTGATTGATTGATTGATTGATTGATTGTTGTTGTTGTCTGGAGAGTCACATTGTTGGAGTTTTGATTCCAATGTAGCCTTAAAGCTAAGGGTAGAAATTGGTTTTCCCAACAAAACTTTCATTTAACTCTTTTGAAGATGAGAGCATTATGCTCTTGGTATTGAGCAAACTCTTTTTCCAATAAAGCTGGCACTAAAGTTGTTCCAGTATTTATGTCAATGCTTTTAGCTGAATTTTCCCTTTGTCTCAAGAAGTCACCTGTAAAAGGTAAACCATGGTCATCCTTATCCAAAGAGGCTTTAGTTGAGACCAATGTGAGTTCAGATTTATTTGAAGGTGTAACTAAATCCTTTTGGACTGGTATTTTTGACCTAAATGAAGACATTATCTTCTTTTGAAATGCAAATGCATTTGTTGTTGTTGCATATCTTTTATGCTCTTGGTATGCATTCAAAAAAGAAGGCAATACTTTCTGATAATCATTTTCTACTGTTGCTATTGCACTGAGCGGACTTGGGGTAACATAATTAATATTAGGCCTCGGCTCTGAAAGGGAAAGTAACTTATTCAGGTTGGATGATATAGTTGTGAACTCTGCTCCCTGAATTTCTCCTTGCTTGTAAATCATATTGATAGCAGGAGCTTTAGGGCCACTGTGACCCACTGCCTTCAGTAAATCACTATGATGAGATGCATGCTCCAAGGACCCTGTACTGTAATGGATATGTGTAGACTTGGTGATGACTGGATCAGAAAAAGGGTCCACATCAGGAGCTGTTGCCGGGGTAAAAAATTATATGCTCTTGTTGTTACTTTCCGATCTACAGTGTGTGAACTGAAAGGTGACATAATTTCTTTTCTTCAGGTTTGGTATACAGAAGAGAGCATCTCTGTCTTATATTTGACATCTGCTGTGTGACATGACTAGAGAGCAAAAGGGATAGGGGCGGGATCGATGTTAGATTTTGGGACGATTCCCTTTGCCTTTGAACTTGTAGATGTTCATGATCCGAAGAAAATAAGATGCTAGGTTCTGGATAATTAGAGAATGAAAAATTGGGCTTTTAAACAGCAAATGCCAGATTAAAAAGTGTAAGACTTGCTACTTTAGATTCTATCTTATTCTGCTGAATTGTGACTGTGCTTTACAGACTGTGCATTACTGGTCAATTTAGATCCATTACCTAATTGCTTATGAGTGAGGAACATAGTATTTTGCAAACCTTTTACAGCAGTTACAGGTTGTTCACTTTGAGATGGCACAAATTCTACCATCTTCACCGGCAAAATAGGCCTGGACTCAAATATCTGACCTTGAGAAGAGTGTATTTTGGGCTCAGTGGCTGGTGAAAATGTAAAAAAGTGCTTGTACAGATGGAGAAGATGCAGCTGGTGATGAAAACATGGGCACATTATGGTCCCTATCCATCAAAACTAAATGTTGTAGAGCAGACACAGTTTGAGATGCTGGTGTGACGAGATTGTTAGTTGTGTTTTTTGCCAAACCTGAAGATGGAGAGGAGACAGTGGATGAAGGCAATTGAATGGTACGGTCCTCGTCTCTGGTGATGGTGGGGGAGGTTCGACTTTGTGCGACTGGACGTCTTACAGTTCCCGCCATGACAGTGAAGACAGACGAAAAGGCGGGCTGTCCAGAGAAGCTTTCGCCTTTGGACTCAGAAGCACCATCCAAAATCAGGGCGGAGAAAGGCACTGCCCCCACTGCAGACAGATCGGCCAGTGGGTGAGGAGCAGCTGTAACAGGGTCGCCCACAAGAGACGAAGAACCAGAGGCATCATAGGTAGATCCACCTGTTTGGAGAAGAAAATCAGAAGAAAATTATGTACGAATAATGCCATAAGGGAGGAGGAGTGCAAGAAATTAACATTAGAAATTGTTAAGATTGTTTTGGCCAAGGGCAACAATCACTACTATTAATCAATAACATGTATGAGAGGCCCGGTAAGAAAACATTGTACCAGCCTTTATTGAATTTTCCGAAATCTACACTACAGGTCCAAGAATAAAAAAAAGGTAAATAATGCCAATATTCTATGCAGGTAAATAGTACTAGTTTATCCACGTTCAGCGGATTCCTGGCAACATATCAACTTTATTTATTTATTTTTTTTAATGTCTGTTTTTATTGAACGTGATTTTAAAAATGTGTATACAGTAATTTATTCTGTCAAACAAAAATATATTTTCCCAACATATTACCTCAAGCTATTACAAAACAGCAGGGTTTCTCACAAAACAATAATTTACAGGTGACAGACATTGGCAGGATCAATTTATAATCCAGTAACACAGTAGGACAAAACTGATGGTTGCTGTCAGTTTACAAACTCAATTCAGTCATCTGTGTGTGTGTGTGTGTGTGTGTGTGTGTGTGTGTGTGTGTGTGTGTGTGTGTGTGTGTGTGTGTGTGTGTGTGTGTGTGTGTGTGTGTGTGTGTGTGTGTGTGTGTGTGTGTGTGTGTGTGTGTGTGTGTGTGTGTGTGTGTGTGTGTGTGTGTGTGTTAACATAGGATTGAACAGCTATGCAGAAGACAGCAGGGACAGACATTTATGTATTCCCCAAGGAGTGAGAAAGACTTCAAAGTAAAACAAACAGAATTATTTAGAAGATGGCAGACGGATGTTCAAGAGAGGGATAACATTGTTTTGCAAAACACACGAGTTTTGCTCCTCTGTACTCGTTTAAAAAGACTGATATAAAGTTTTCTTTTTGCACTCCTTTAATTTTCAGCACATCTTGAGCATGTCCATATAGGAATCCTTTCATCCATTTATATGGCTTTGCAGTCTTGTCACATCACCCGCCCACGAACTCTGTTAACCCAGGAGTCTTTAGACTGTAGGAGGGCCTAGAACAGGGGGCTTAGTTTAAAGTGAGAACGATGACAAATGTGCCCCAACTGCAAAGCAAGATACAACAAAATACAGTAATGGTGAACATCTATCTGTACTATCAACATGCCAAATAATGCACATGGGGAATAAATGCTGATCTATAAAAATCCAATAAGCTTTATTAGCTCAATTAGATACACCTTAACCCTCACATTCAGTTACACTCTATATCCCAAAGAACTGTCAAATTGTTCTTTATAATTAGTTTGGTGCAAGATGAATTGTTGAATTCCATTAACTGATACTATTTTGGAAGTCAGGCTTTTCATACGGCATTAATAAACCCAATTTAATTCCCTTTCTTCAATGAATCACAAATAAATAATGCGTGGAAATGTGATTTGTGAAATTGCAATACTCAAATGTGTAATCCACCTTTGAGGAGAGATGAGGACAGAAAAGAAGGGAAAACGTATCAAATTTTTGAAGAATTCTGTTCTTCAAAGCAATTTTACATTAAATATGGGACTGTACTTGATTACTGTCAAGGTCAAAAACAGCAGATGACAGTGCTTTTGTATGTGTTGTATGTTCAGGTAAAATAGGAGAACCTTTATTTGTCCAACAGTTGAGAGATTGCAGTGTTGCAGCAAATAAAAATAGCAATACTGTATTGTTATAACAACAACAACAACAACAACAACAACAACAACAACTACTACTACTACTACTACTACTCCTATTATTATTATTATTATTATTATTATTATTATTATAAGTTAAGATTCTAAATGGGACAATATAAAACTAGATTCTTCAAAAATATTCAGTTACTTTCCACTTCTGTCAATGCAACAACATGGTCAACTCATTATCTTTCCAATGGCAGAAACTTTGGTAACTCTCCTCCTTCTCTTGTCAGTCTGCAGAGGAAACAAGAGTGCAGCAGTATGGGACAGAATCAGTGCCAGTTTAGGTGTGGGACCCTCCTATGGTGAGCCACCTGCTCTGACAGGGCCGACATATGGTGGGCTTTCATCAGGACATGATGTACAGGCGTGATATAGACAGAGATAAGATGAAGACATCTGTAAGGAGGTAAAGCAGTCCAGTTTAAATAAAACACACAAAAAAATATACAAGGTTGGTTTTATTGTGGAAAAGTGTTTAGACATCTAGACTCTACAGGCAATTAAAAAATATTATATAATAATTAATATTTTTTTTCCAGTTTATTTCCAGTGTGTTCCTTGCCACATCAAAGGTAGGTTTGTCACGTGTCAAATAACAATAAAGTTCAACTGTGTAATGCTATTTTGACAGTATAATGGGAACTTCAAAAGGTGTATTTTATGCTAATTATATGATAATAAAAGGGATTACACAATTGACGGGATGCTTTTTTAAATTTAAATAAAGAAATTTACAAAAGATAGAACTTGTATCGGCAGATGATATTTTATTGTCTCAATAAAATATGTGGTTAACACTTCTGGACAGCTTGAATCTCTTCAGCTATGCTGAGTTAGAGCAGTTAGAGACGAATGCTCTTGAACTGATGTCTGCTCTGATCTACGCTTTAATTCTGGACCTGGATTTTGTCTTGAACCTCGACTTGGTGCTGCTGGTATTCTCCCAGCTTTTACAAGCACATTGTATTAATATAACTGGTTGAAAATCCATTGGACTGAAACAGTTAAAATTGCATTTGTCTTTTATTACAATTCATCTTGCATCCACTGTATTATAATATGTGAGACATTATAATGTGAGTAAGCCTTGCAACAAACTAGCCATGTCCAGGGTGTACCCTCCTAAAGCCCCCTATAGCTGCATAAGTATAGGGTCACTAGGGTATCCAGTCACTCGTGACTAGTAATAGGTTAAGAAAAAGATAAATAAATGTATGAAGAGTCCTTGACAGATCATGCTCACAATATGTTGTACTCATTTACATACTTTTGCCGCCATTGCCACGTCTGGTTGAAAGTCTATCCTAAGCCGCTGTATCTTTGAGCTTGCGGCTCTCAGACATGATACAAGTCTGCACTGCTCCTCTCAAATTATACACAGCTTCTCCCCGAGCTGTTTTTGTTCTCTTATGTGTGGAAAAACAGTAAACACGTGTAATTCAATAGTGAGGTGGAAAGGGCCCTGGGAGGAAAATAGAGCAAATTTGAAAAGATTTGTTTGGTCAAGGAAGTGCCTTGTAAGTCCTCACAATGTTTTGGTTGTTTACAAAGAGCCTTGGCATTCGTGACCGCTCCCAGCTGTTGCTGTTGAAATTATGAATTTGGAGCTGTGAGAGTAGGGAAAGTTTGAGAGCAAAGCATTTGAGAAAAGCCTGCATAAATATGTATAGGACACTGGAGGAGGAAGGTAGTGATGGTGCCAAGTCTGCTGTTGAGGTGACAGTGGGCCGAGAGGAAGTCACAGCGTGTGCAGAGCCCAGCAGGCGCGATACGCACCATTGGTCAGGAACAAGAGGCAGCAAACACTTAACCCTGTTAGCACATGCAGTCACTCTAAGGAGGATGCTCAGTTTGCCTTTTACTGGATGCCTACATATAATACTAATACTAATAATAGTAGTATTAGTAGTTTTTGATGAAGCAACAGACAACAACTTTGTATTAAAATCCCGGCCAAACATTTTCCCATTCCTTGGTAGCTCTTTTAGCTCTCCAAAGCTAAATAATTGTTAATTGGGACAACCATGGTTATTCAACCATGAGGAAACTTAAAAGCATCCTAGGTGGTGCCTGTTTAATTTTGGGTTAAGAATAGTGAGTAATCAGTTCTAAAAAGCTGTTCTGTAAAAGAGTATGTTATAAATGCTTCACTCCAAAGTTTAAATTGCTTATAACACTCTCAAGTGATATAGATCACAGTCAACCAAACGCTGTATACAGCTAGATGTCTGTTTTTTTTTTTTTGTTCTTTCTATTGAAATGAATCAAGGGAAAAAGGCTTTCATGAGTAATTATTCAGATTTCGCTTTACAAGTGAGCAAATGCATATATGCTTTAGACTAGGGCTGTGCAATTAATCGTACATATAATTGTGATTTCAATTATTATTCTATTCATTTACAAAATTGCAGAATCACAAGCGTACTCTTTTTGCCTCAAAACCTGGAGCAAAGGCACTTTTTTAAAACATTACTAATAAAATATATTTGGTCTATACTTTCTCTACGGAATAATGTTGACAATATATAAGTAATTGAAATAATCACAATTTCAATTATGTGCCAAATAATAGTGATTATAATTTTAGCCATAACTGAGTAGCCCTAGGAACGTTCTAGATATCTGATCAGTAATGCTGCAACATATTTCTGAAACCTGTCCACCTCCAAATTAAGAAAACCGAATTGGCCTTGTGCTCATTTATAAGCTAATAGTTAAAAAAAAAAAATTGTAATTGTAATTGATATGTCTTTAAAATGCTTAGTTTGCCTGTATGACATGTTTGATGAAAAAAATACACCCTAAGGATGTGCTAGGACACATCATCAGTGATGTATCCTGAGTTCATTGGGTGTTTCACAAATGCAATACACAATAAGTAGAGTTGTCCAAAATATACCGATACTAATTGATGATAAAACTGATATCACAACTAAATAGGCTTACTCATTCGAAAAAGTATCAGAAAACTCAGATACATTTTTAGAATGGTCTTGATGGTCTTCCATAGCAGAAGTAGTATAAGACTGTATAAGAAACTACTATGATTATTATTTTTTTAATAACATATTGTCTAATAAAAAACTATATCAAGTTTCGAACCTTTTCCTTAGGAATAAAATAAAATAAATACAAGTTTGAACTTCATGATTGTGACAACACTACGACTCAGAACAATGCATGTTCTGTAGACGTCCGATATGTGTAACATAATCAGGCTGTTCTTAAGTGTGTTTTTTTCTCTGCAGGTAATGACTGTAGGAGCTTTTAGCATGCATTTTGGAAGGTGACATTCAGTCCACTCGCATATGGACTATCATATATCATCAGGCGAGGACAGTCCGTGCGGCAGAGGAAGCCGAAATGAATTGGGCTGCATTATTATGTAAATTTTGTAATGTGCTTTGTGGCAATATTTTTTAGCCTTGTCTATCTAGTGCATTGGACAGATGTGTACGCTACTCTCATATTACAGTCAACACAAGTTAATTCCATAAAAGCTACGTACACTTTAGTATTTGCTTTAGTATTTGCTTTATACAGAAAATGATAGTGCTTACTATACTATACTATACAGATTGACATGACAGGTTACAATTTCAGATTTACAAATATACACTGCTATTTGACAATTATTCACAATTATTGGAAACATGACCAAACAACAGTCAAATTGGAAATTAACTTTTTTTCACGTTGTCTGATACATTAGCATTCTCTATGTGACTGGTTTAATAGAATCAAACTATCTGAAAGTAAAGTTACATAAACAGCAAGATAAAAAAAAAAACACTTTATGTTTAGGTTTATTTTTTTGGAGTCTGGAGGGTTGAAATCACTTACTTTTGCTTTATAAATTGTTGAAATGAATATGTATTTGTTTTGATTTTTGATTTTATTGTAACCTGTATAATCACAGATATTGATTTAACTAATTATAACATTAATTCATTAATTTTCTACCGCTTGTTCCCGTTAGGGGAACAGTGACTTTGCGCCTTAGGCAGGGTATACCCTGACAGTGGCCAACTCGTCGCAGGGTTAAAACAGACAGACAGACAGACAGACAGACAGATGCATGGACAGACAACCATTCACTCCCACATTCAGTCACTACGGGCAATTTAGAGTTGCCAATTATCCTGAACACATGCATGTCTTTGGACGGTGGGAGGAAGCTGTAGAACCCGAAGAGAACCCACGGTAACACAGGGAGGACGTGCAGACTTCACCCAGAGAGATCGTGTGATGTTGGTCTGGTCCGGGATTTGAACCCACAATCTCCTTATTGAGAGGCAATGATCAATGATCCTTTTAGCTATTTTTAACTGAGAAATCCATAGCCAATCATCTGTCGGTAAACGTGTGGAATAAAGTTCAGGAATCTGAATTTTTAAAATAAAATTTTCCCTATTTTTCTGTTTGCAGCGGTGTAAATAATGTGTTGTTTATGTTCAGGAAATTAAGATTTAATGCTTTTATCTTTTAATAAGACAAAATAGAATAATATCTAAAATCATGGTCAGTATGAGGAAAAGATTTTTTCTCTGTCATATCATCCAGACAGCCCCTGTTGGCGCAGACACACTGGCTCTAAAACTACAGAACAAACCAATGCTCGTGATGCTATAAAAAACCGAGAGCCCAGAGGCAGTGCTGATCTATGAACTGTCAAGGTGGAAGCGAGCGGGGCAAATTCTAGTGGTCAGCGCAAAAGCAGACTACTCTAACTAAGTCACCCCCATGAAAACTGAAACTGCTTTAGTAGACATGAAAGTCTGCTCAGTTTGGTTAGTTGTTTTGACAAAAAAAGTGTAGAAAATATAATTACCTTAAGCCATTTACATTTGCTCATCTTGACTTGCAGTCATGCAATCTCATCTGATCTTGGAAACTAAGCAGAGCTGGGCCTGTGTGGCACCAGGTGACAGTGGCTCAGTGGTAAGAGCCCTTTCCCTCTCACACTAGTGAATATTGTTGCTGTGCACCTGGGCAAGACACTTCACCCACCTTGTATGAATGAGAGTGTGTCTGTGAGAGAACCTTCGGTAATACAGATGCAAATTAGCTCATGGCTACAATCTGGATTGTTTGCAACCAAATAAATAATAATAGTGGCAGTATTGGTACTGTAAATCCATTGTTAGATCAATGTTCCCTATTTTGACTCAGGAGTGTCATCTCTGGGCCGGAGTCTGCAGGTGGAGCAGCAGAATAATCCCATTCCATCACAGTCTCAGGGTGAGGCTAAACTCCCACTCTGTCCCCTGCCTGCTCTGCTCTCACCTACAGGAGAGTGTGACCAGCTTCACTGCACACACGTACTTCCAAGTGCTAACACAAGCATTGATCCTAACATTATCATGATCCAAATTTAAAGTCTTATGGCCCCTGGCCAGCACTTCCTCTCATTATTTGTGATGAGTCCTTCTCAGTGATTTGAAGACTGTTTTCCAGCTCTGTTCCTGGTTGGCTGATGGCTGATTGCACTGGTTTGCCATTGTGTCTTTGTGCCACCCATTACTTTCTCACTGTAAGATAGTGTTTATTGGCTTAGTATGTGACTCGTGTTTATTTGGGACAATTGTGGTTTGTCACTTGTTTTTAATAGGCCTGAGTGACTCGTTTTCTGAGACATTCAAATTACTTTTCTCTCATCTGTTATTTGGGTTTCTCAGTTTAGCTCTTTGTAACTTTTGTTTAGACTGAAAATATCCTTCTTATGTGCATATTTTAGATTATTTAGAGTGGATTTTTTAAAATGTATATTTACATTCCTTTTCATTAAATTACAACTTTATTACACCTTTTTAACACCTTGGTTTGTTACCTCCAATCCCTGGTCTTTAGCTTGGTGAACTGAGTTTAGGCTTAGGTTAGTTTACCCTACTGAGGATGTGTTATTGTTGCAATAGTAATCCTTAGCTAACACAACAAGTTCTCTAATGACAGCCCAGTCTCCAGAAAAATGCGGACATAATTTACGTTTTTATAATTCCATTTACGTAGCTATTATACGTCTTTGTTGTCAAAATACATACAAGCGGGCTTAAAAGTACGCCTGTGAAACTTACACATTGTACATTTTTGGAATAAGTGCTGCATGAAAACTGCAACGCAGACTCTAACCCTAATTTACAAAATGTGTACAAACATGGTACAAACGTGCTTATTGAACGTATTTTGACAAAAACAATACACAATACAATACTACAATAGTTATGTAAATGCAAAAACCTAAATTATGTACGTATTATTCCGGAGACTAGGTTGCTAATGAAGATAATACATAAAACAGCTTGTCAGATTATGGACACGTTACCAATACCAATGAAAGGCATTTTAATTACATAAGAGGTAAGAGAAGATTCATCCATTTAGTGCTATAAATAAATAACCCAAATCTATAGCTAACTATAAAGTCAGTTATTTCTGCATTCAATGTCACACTCAATGATTATATGATGAAATTAAAGTACCATGGCAATAGAAAGTGGTGTTTCTATTTTTATGGTCTGCAGTGAAGCTTAACAATTCCTTTGGATCCTTGCCTTTTCAATGAGAGGATCCACTCTCTCTTTCAGTAGAATAATGTATGAGATTTAAGGTAACAGAAGTAGGTTGATGGAGGTGAGTTAACCAACTGCATACTAGTTAACCTATTACAGGACAAGTGGAGTACCGTCTATTGAGCTGTGTATTTACTTAGTGTATCAAAGCACGAGGTGAACACACCTGTGACATAAAAAACTAAAAGGGCTCCTATAAGCAGCACTCTGCACAGATCACATGTCTGTGTTTTACCTTCTAATTGGGCCCTGAGAGAGACTTCAGACAGAATCAAAGTTCATCCTGCCAAGTGACAGAATGTGAGCACCTCCTGCTCACTCCAAATGTCTTCTTCAAAACCACTCAAAGTAAAAAGGTTATTGTTCCAACATCATGTAATTGGAGTCGCATAGCCTTTTTGAAGCCTTTATATGAGCAAATTGTTTTTTCATACTGAAAGAAAAATGCAATGCTTTACATAGTCAACCAAGGGAAGCTCTTGTTGATCTGTTATTCACTGTAAACAAGTTCAGTGAACGTACAAATTATGAGGAAACTGATTATTTTAGAAGTTATTTACAAGTTATAACATACTGCAACTCATAGTGTGTGATTAAATTAATACAGCTAGAGTGTACTTAATTATTCCACTGTATTATTGTTCATTTACTATACATTATTTTATTTGACTTATTTTTAGTTTTATTAACTGCTATTAACACAACCAGTGACTAGACAAACCCCAAAAGACAAAAATCATACAAAAAGTGTCTTTACTTTGTCAATTCAAACATAAAAGTTTCTCCTCAGAGTCGTGATCATTAGACGTTTGCTGGTTCTGGTTGATCCCAGACAGATTCACAGGAAATAGATTCATGGCCCGGCTGGCTCCTGAAAAACAAATACAGGACAAGTCTTAAGAGCTGAGAGGCCTCTTCCTCTTTCACGATGATTTCAGATGCTTCAGCAGCTGGACAGAAGAGTGTTGTTTCTCCTGTAACAGAAAACATTGAAGTCATTAGATTTATGACACTGCTACTTCTGCCTCCTGGTGCCGTGTGCAAAGAATTTTATACAAATGAAAATCAATTAAAAACAAATAAATAAGGAGATGCTAATAAGTGGTATAGAAAGCAGTGGTATACAACACTGTCTTTTTAGAAGTAAAGAGAAATTTAATTTAAAAAGAAGACTGAATGAATTGACATGCATTAACATAAACATATCATATTTACACTGAAAGCAGTGCACTATGAGAGTTTTCATAAAGCTGCACTCCACATCACACAAGCTTCTACTGACAGCATGCAAGATACTGAGGACAGGACTTCTGTGAAAAGAAAACATTTGGAATATGCAGAGCTGCATGATAATTGCTAAGAAGCGTAAATGAACAATCCTTCCTTACATTGGAAGTGTGGAGCTGTGAGCTTCTCACAGAGCTCCCTCTCTCCATGTCCTCTGCATTCTCTGTGCATTCTCCACTGATTTTTACTGGACGCCTGTAAAAAAAAAAAAAAAAAACATTTTAGAGCTTGCAAAACTAAATACTAATATTGAATTCAAATCCATTGTGCACTTACACAGTTCACGAGGACTTCAGTCTGGCCCATGTGGCTCAGGATTCACTCCTTCACCAGCAGCTGTCGGTGAAAAGGAGAAAAAGAAAAGCACAATTTGCATTAGTAACATTACAATATTACTGCCAAAATGTAATTTCAAACATAAAATTAAAACATATTTTTATGCAGACAGTCAAAAACTAAATTATCCCAGAGCGAATGAAAATACAAGTGAATATCATGTCATAGCAATATATTACAATAATAACGTAACGTAATAATAAGCACAAACTTGTCCTTGTCTTCAGTTGTTTTATTCAATGATATTTAAGACAATTATTATTATTACTACAGTGTAACGAACGCTGCCTGACGTAATTTAAAAAATGAACGCGCAAAGTCCGACAAATATAAAGCACAAATATAACTTATAGCACAACAATTTTTGAAAATTGGAGAAAATAACTTACTTTATTCATGAGTAGTTTAAAAAATCCTTGTAAAAGTCCCTGCGCAGCAGCAGCAGACAGTCATGGCGTAATGACGCAACTGGCACGCTCCTTCACTCATAACTGTATTAAAGTGAACTCACTGGAGATAACCTGGATGGAATTAAAACTAGAGTAAACATGGATCATTTCTGACTTGACATATAAATTATTTGTTGAGTTAGCTTTTTTTCTCATTTTGATTCCTGTCATCACAAAATGTATAAGCAAAACGGTTGACATCTGTTTATAGAGTCACTAAATTGTACATATTTGCAAAATTATTGTCCAATATGCTCTTTTACATACAAGATGGGTCACACAGTTAACTTGCACACTAATTGTTTTCTGCTCTAATGGAGGGTGAAATCACAATGGCATGAAACAGAAATGTGCACACTAGCACGGTGTTGGATGCGGGACAGATGAGGTTAGCCCAGGTTTGAGGAGGAGAGAACGAGGGGACAATGAGGGATAACAAGGAGGGATAAGCCTGTTTAAGCCTCAGGGTCTCGTCACAAATCCACACTGCACGAGAAAAACCACCAGAATGTCAATAATATGTAATGCAATCACAAGGAATGCATAATCTGGGTGGGAAGAGATAAACACACCTCGGAAATGTTTGATAGGGCTGTATGATATGGGAAAACATGCCATAGGAAATAACGATGTGCTGAACATTCTAATAACAAGATGCCTGCCAATATGTGGCTGTGATGTTTTTACAATAAATCTACTGCTATAAAAACAACTAATAAACAAACAATGACTTAAAGGTCCCATAACATGCAAAATCGACTTTTCAGAGGTTTTAACCTTCCTACAGTGCTATTTGGGCCTCGTATGTGTGCCCAAAGTGGTTTTTTGATTGATTCCCGCATGCTTTCGCTAGAGAACTGTCTTTTTTGTCCCCCTCGGCTGAGCAGGCAGACGGGGCTCATCCCATGGATGACGCGTTTCCCATGGATGACGCAGTGTTTAAGCCATGCCTCCGGGAAGCGCGCAGCCGCAGAATAAAAACAGCTAATGCTAATGCTACACAGTAATTACACGATGGATACGACAGATCGAAGAGTTAGCTTGTTATTTACCAAACGGCAGCGTCCGTCGTCGAGGTACTGCATGATCGTCAAACTCCAGGTCAGATCCAGGACATAGGACTCAGCACGACGCACCATCAGGACAGATAAAATGTTTATTCCCGTGTTTGTGTATCGCTGTTTACCGGAGCACAGGGCGCATGCGCACTATCTCCGCTCTAGGCTTCTGCACGAGTTGGGCGGGGGAGGCGCGCGAGTTGGGCGGGGGAGGCAGCCTGCTCTCTGTTCGGGGGGGTCAGATCTCAGAGTGAGCCGTTTGCTTTTGCAAGGAGGGGGGCCAGTCCAAGAGATGGGTGTTTTTTGGAAACTGTTATGTTATGGATATTACACAACGCAAAATTTTATCAACAAAGCCCTTAGAATAGACTGTGTAAAGGGCAAAATAGCAGAATATGGGACCTTTAAGACTGAAGTCCCATAGAGTAAGATTTCAGTGGAGAAATAAGCATTGACTGAATTATAGGTGTTTTATGGCATTAACCGTAAAAGGAAATGCGAGAAGATGTGAAGGGGCTTGTCTCTCCACATGAAACTTTTCAGTGAAGCGCACACCACCAACTATCCTTATTTTTCCTCAAATATTCCAAATCTGCATGTTGACATTTTACGTTATTTTACAACTTTACCTGCTCCTCGGTTTAACTGAAAGATGCCAATAGAGTGCTGTGATGTCATCTGAAACTGCAGCCATATTATTCCGCCCTATTAAATCTCATCGGCCCAACCTTCACTCCACCAGAACAAATATGGCGGGCACCTAGTCGCTTTGACACTTTGATGGATGTGCTCCCCACATGCTTCTACTCAACACCACGGCTTTGCTGCACCACAACACGACCTTAACCACTATCACAGCTAATGTCCAATCACAGCCTGCGCAGGGTAATGTTTATGCTAATTAACTCTCTGTATCATTACACTTCAGCTCGAGAACACTTGTGCATTTTCATCATTTACAAGTAATTATACAAAGCAGCTTGAGAAAATTCCAAAACAAACATGATTCGTCAAGCTAATAAATAACAACATGCAAAAATATGTGTGCGTATTTCTATACAGGACCTGTCAGATGGGCTACTCCCACAAAACACATGAAAGTTGTGTTGAAATGCTGTAAAAATGTACCATACCACCATTTGCAAAAGCTATTTGTGTCTCTATTACTACCATGATGGTTATTTCTGCATTTTTGTTGTAGAAGTAGGCATCATGGTAGTAATTCTGACCCAACGACTTTGTCTGCACTTCGATCATACAATGTTGAAAAACATTTTGCTGTCCTACAAAAATAAAGATATTTGTGAAACGCAGGATTGGAAGTACATCAGATGGATACAACCACAAATAATATGAGCTATGCCCAGACTGTAAAGAGAAACATTAACCATAGTATTCCATCTGTTTCCATAGAACAGCCCAGGCATGTTTAACGAACACCCGAGGTTCGCTTTGTAAATCCCAAGCACTCACTAAATTCAAATTCCTCCATACTCTGTTTCTTAAGAACTGCCTAAATGCTTCCAACAACTCTGTGGCTCCCAATACATCTTGTGCTAAAGTGATAAACAGCAGAAAAATCTTAATTGAAGCAACAAATGAAGACACCAAAGTTGAAATTTTCCCAAAGCCTGATGCAATTCTATATACAGTTTTTAGCAAGGATGCCCAAAACTGGTGATAGTCTATGGACTTGAGGACATCAAAGTTGAGATTTCGACTGAATGTGCATCTGTGAATTTGGTCAACAGCCTTAATCGTCCTGGCTCAATATGGCAAGTGTCAAGGTTAACCTCACTGATGCTAATGAAGTTACAGGAATCTTGTCCCACGGTGTACACATTGGACTTTTTAGACTCGAACCACTGGTTGCTAGCCGTGCGGCCAGTATAATTGCCGCTAGTTTGTGGTTTGACTAGTTAATATGTTTATTCAGAGAATGTATGCTGGAAGCCGTGGAAAAATCTCAGGGACACTTACTTGAGGGAGAAGAGAAAGGAGAAAGAAAAGAGGAGTGGGGCAGCAGTGCGTCAGCTGTGCGTTGGTCGCGCTGGTCGTCGCGCGTCTGCTGGTGACTCTTTTTTTTTTTTGCCACGCTAGTCACGTGAACAAAGCGACAGTCCTCAAAATGCACAAGTGACAAACTAGGCACGACCAGCTCAAATTTGTTGCTGTGGTGTAAACAGGGCTTCAGAGGCTGTCTCGTTCGTCATGCACTAACACTTTACCTTAACATGGCAATTTTCAGTACAAATGTTCGAGCTCTTCTCAGTAACTCGGAGGAAATATCTGCCTTCTTGATGACTAATCCACATGTAGATCGGTTTGTTTCTGCATTGTGTAGTTTTATAGTGTTTATGGTGTATTAAGGAGTCACAGGACCCTGCTGAACTTTTGGAGGCACTCTCTGTTCTAATCTAGTTAACAGCAAGGTCAGTATGTGCCGCGATTTACCAGTCCAGCCCAAACTCTTCCCATAATGAGACTTGGAAAAGTGCAAAACAAAGCCCAAACTACAGAGGGTACGACAATGGAGTTAGCACTCATCAAATAAAACATAACATCGGCATAACATAAGAGCTCAATATGGGCTTCAGGGGTGCCCAAACTTTTTTCATCTGCGAGCCAAAATGCATACATTTTAGTGTGCCAAGGGGCCAACCCTGATTTGTGTTGCAATGAATGTGTTTATTTGCAAAGTATGATTAAATTGGCTTTTATTAACATGTTTTAGGGGAGTAGCCTTCATTTGGTCTCTTTTGCAACCGCAGACAGCCTCTTTAGCACAAAATTTTAGCAAACAGATACTACTTAACGCGCTCTAAATGCACTGCTATTTGTGGGCAGTTTGAGAAACCTATACGTACCAACCATAAACTTCTAGAACACAGAACATTTTGATGACAGTGTTGGTCTGAATGAATGGATAAACGTAGAACCCGATGTGCAGTCTCCAAGAATGTGTGCCGAATCACTGACCTGGACCTGGAGCACCAAGGCTGGATATGCTACTTTTCACTTGGACTTATAATTAGGCCTTGTAAAACTAATGGAAATGCACTATTGTTAAGGATTTGTGGAGATTCACAAACAGACAACACGGATCTATTAAGACACACAAGTGAATTGCGACTCCGGGTGAGTTAAGCCTCTAGCAATTACAGAAAGGAACAAATAGGCTACACGAATGTTACTGTTATGAGGTTCAGTGAAAAGGCTATATATTAAGCTATACGTGAACACGGGGTACAGTGGGACCTCTGTTACTGTACACGCGCCTATGTTCATAGGGACCTTTAAAAAAAACAAAAACAAGTGCCAATGTTCCCCGGTGCCATAGTTCCCCTGTTCATGGAAATTGGGGAACACTGGTACCGGGGAACACCATGATGACTCAAACTGCACAGTAAAACCACTTTGAGACTGTTGAGTTACACTCTTAGGTCTGGATAGGTTCGACAGAGGTTGTTGGTGTGAGTGGTGACGTCCCATCTCTGTACCTGGTCCCATGCTGGGGTAGATATTACGCAAAAGACTGGGCAGGTCCCTGGTGTCCCAACATGTCATGTGGATCCAGTTCTGGAGGTAAGGAGAGGAGCGAGACCAACGTACAGTGGACTGATGTCTTAGCAGGTCAGTTCTGTTCTGTCCTGGTTCTGATGTGGCGCAACGCGTCTTAAATCAGCGGATCAGTCCAATTCATCAAATTTGTTGTGATTTCCTGTTCAGATAAACACTGCTTTTGCCGTATTCCATGCACTTAAATCCTCTGGCTGAGGCCACTTGAAACATGAATATTTCGGGGCATTTCATAGCTGGTTTTCAACCGCTGCATTTATCACCAGCTGCTCTGCATACGGCAGTTTCGGAGCTTTACACACAGGATCATAAATGTCACACACCGTCTTGCATATTTCCAATATACACCCAAAATGTGCACCCTTTTCTGCGCAATGCTGATAAATGAGGGCCAATAAGTGGTGCCCTTTACACCATAAAATAGAAACCATTTACAACGTATATATATATATATATATATATATATATATATTGTGTACGACTTTTTGTTTGTATTTTGGCCAAGAGGCATGTCTTTGAATGCTGGGGGTGTTGGTGTACACGCTACTGTAAATTCACTGTAAATAATAAGACTGTGTTGTGCCCACCAATTTCCACTTGTACTCCTATTGATGATGTACACTCTCACACCTGTTGTGACACATGAAGCATGCAGTAGTATAATAGCTGATTTGGTAAAATGATTAGGAGATAGCATCACAAACAGTCTGAACACAATGCACATACCCAGCTGCTGACACTGTGTCCCCCAGTCGCTTGGAGTCTTTCCCAGTCGCTTGTTCCTTCCGAGGACAGGCAAAGCTCGAGATGCAGTTAAGTGTCACTCTGCTGCCGCCCTGACCTGAATGGAGTGAGTTCATTGCTGCTGTATATGTCATTCACTTACTTTACTCATCACAGGGCTAACAAAGAAGCATAGACATGGACAGACAACTATTCAACTCTCACATTCATCACTAGGCTTCAGACGGTGGGAGGAAGCCAGAGAACTCATAGAGAACCCACAGTAAAACAAGGAGGACATGCAGATTCCACACAGACACATTGTGTGATGTTGGCCTGCTCCGGGAATTGAACCCACAATATCCTTTTTGGGATGCAAGACCTCTAACCACTTTGCCACCGTGCACACCTGCTGCTATATTTGACATCCATGTTGGAGCATGTGAGTTCACTAAAGTTTCATTTTAGGAGGCTGCTGTATTTGACATCTCTAAAACAAAAATTCAGTGAACTCACATGCTCCAACATGCTGATGAGAGACTTATAGTATGATGCCAAGGGCTGGTGAGGACACCATAGACTACAGGATTCGTCTTAAAAGTCTATTCATGTTGTGGATGAGTGCCTCAGGAGGCATGGCAAATGTATGGGGGACATAAAGCATTGTAACTCCCAAACTATTTGTTCATTTGCACACCGAGTCACATTTCGGGTGTCAATGTGTAGCGGACCCCACCTCTAAGGTTGTGATGATGTTTATAAGTCACTGTCCTGACCCTGCTCTCTCTCTGTCATTTCAAATGAAGGCCCCCAAGGAGTGGACAGCTGCTGAGGTTCAGCGCCCGCTTGGACAGTCATGTGGGACAAATTAAAGGTCTCGTGGCTAATACACACTTAGTGACCACTGCCTTGTTGACTCAAGCTCCTGTTTATTCCATCTCTCAGCCAAACACTCTTCATGACTGTGTTGAACAGACACTCCCTTCTCCGCCTATTGCCAGCTATGACCAAGTTCCCGGTGCACTGCTTCTGCAACTAAAACCCGACAGAGCCGCCCACAAAGCCGAGTGTGCCAGGTTTGTGGTTCCGGTGAACAAACCACTTATTCACATTGTAGATTGTACAGGCTACGTCTTAACTGTTTCGGACTAGGACATCTGCAGAGTGAATCTACAGAAAGTATGTACACACATCCGCCACAGCTCCATCTAATGTTGATTTAAACTAATAAGCCAGTGTGATGACAGGGGCAGCATGGGCAGTGTTAAAGATACCCTCATCAATCCTCCTGATCCTCACAGCGTATGTTAACTGCTACCCTGAAGACAATACAGTCATTCTGCTTAGGTCTCAAAAGATCAAAGGAGCTAGTGAACTGTTTTATATTCCTGTGTCAGTGAACAATTGGACGTCCTTGAAAGAGATGCTGGATTCAGGCAGCATGTTATGTACACTTAGTGAAATAAGGGAGGTCAAGTTCAGAGCTGCTGGTGTGGTCTTAACTCCACAACCTATCTTCGAGCTGGTGGTTCTTATATTAGTGGTCTTGTTACTCAAACTATCTATGATTTGGACACTGAGATTTATGGCCTCAAGTATGTGGTGCTAACGCTTCTGGTTCCTGGGCAGCGGGGTGAGCGAATGTGATCCGTCCTGTTGTCCAGAGGATGAAATCTGTATAGAAGTTTTGGGAAATGATATCCTCGCACACATCTGAACCTGAATGTGAGCAGTTTCACCAATTACTGAGTTGTTCCTCCCGGTGGTTGGTCCCAGGAGTTCCTGATTAAGTGGGGACAGTGAGATTGCAACAGGCTGTGATGCTGCTGCGGCAGAAGGAATGCATTGTTTGGGGAAAGCTGCCATCATCAGCTCCAGTGTCACCTGGCAGCATGGTCACTGTAGAACCCACGTCCGCTCACTCCACACTCAAGACTCATGACTGGCCGAGTTGTTACCTCGATGTGGGGAGATTGATGGGTCTCCATGAAGATCCTCAATCCCACACAGACTGCTGTTACCCTACGGCCTAATGCAAAGCTGGCTGACGTGTTCCCGTGGGGTCACGGAAGATTTTCCTGTCACCCAGGGTCAGTGTGACGCCAAGGTGGGTCCGTCCACTGTTTCATCTGGTCACCAAAGTAACCCACCTGACCTTGTGCAGCTGCTGAAGTGCTGTGGCTTCAGAGACATTGACGTGGAGGTTTGTGAAGTGTCAGATGTATGGAAGACTAGGCTGGCTGAACTGTTGTTGCGCTTTCAGAATGTGTTCTCTAGGGATGGTCTGGATTGTGGGGAGGCAAAAGAGTTTGTCCATCGTAATCACCTCACTGACGAGTGCCTCTTTCGGCCGCCATTCTGCAGAGTGCCACCTCAACTCTTGGCCTCTATGAGTACAACCGCATGCCCCAAGGTCTCTGCAACAGTCCTGCCTTCTTTATGCGGATGATGCTCAGCATATTCGGCAACTTGAACTTTCTAAGGAGATCAGTGAGATTTCTTGGACATGTTGTAAGTGCCAGTGGTGTCTCTGTGGATCTGAGAAGGTGAAGAGCGAGGACCTGATGGAACCTGATGGCTGTACTCCATCTCAACAGAAGGTAAGATCTTTCCTCGGAATGGTCCTATTTTATCAGCACTTTATCCCTGCATGTTCTCATATCACCAAGACGCTATATGCCTTAACAGCTGATGCGAAGGTTTAAAGATAGTCAAAGTCGATGCAAACCTGAAATTTACAGGCAGTTGATGCCACAGGATCTCTCCTTAAGAAGAGCAGTCTTGATGCCTCAGTACTGAAAAATTACTGGCCCATCTGAAATCTGCCATTTTTAGGCAAAGTCCTTGAAAAGGTTGTTTACCAACCGCTCACTGACTTCCTCTTAATAAACAACTAATTTGATTCGTTTTCCTGTCAGGTTTTAGACCTCATCACAGCATGAGACTGCTCTTATCAAGGTGACAAATGACATCCGCCTGAACACTGATGTGGGCTCTTAATTTTGTTATATCTGAGTGCTGCTTTTGATACTGTCGATCATGGGATCCATGAGTCCTACCTTGAGGACAGGAAGTACTTTGTTGAGACTGGGAACTATGTCTCAGATCACATGGGCTTTACCTGTGGGGTGCCCCAATATCAAGACTCTGATTCTGAAAGCTAATGAAAGCCTAAAAGCAATTTCAGAATGGGCAGAGCGTTGGAATCTTCCAACCAGGAAAATTCATTTTATGAACCATCCAGTAGAGTTCATCTCATCACACAAACATCTTGGAGTATGGATCAGTGAAGAGTTAAAGCATGACAGACTGATCACTTATGCCGCCAGGTCTCAATCCTATATTTGCCCTCATTTTGAATATGCTTCTCCATCCTGGTGATCACTGTCTGCCACCCAAACCAAACTCCTAGAGAACCTGCAGAGGTGTGCCACATGCATTATTTTGAGGTACAGCAGCTATACAAAAAACCTGAATAAATCAGATTATGCAGTTTGGTCACCCATGTCACCAATTTTTCTCTTGCCTGTTATGGCTACAAGTTGCTTCACTGTACGTTACCAAGAGCCCTTGTTCAGTTTTAGCCCACCCTTCATACATTCAGTGTAAACTTAACATAACAAAGGCTGGAACTGCCTGGACTCTCATACTTAAGTCACTTACTTACGACCGTTAAAATTATTTTTTGCAACAAAACTACTGAATCTGATCCCACAAATGTGGAACTCAACATCAACTGATTGTCTTCAAATCCTTACTTTGCGACCTGGGAAAGCCAATATGTGAAATGTCATACTGAATAATTGCCAGGACAGGTTTAACTGTTACATTTATGAAAAACATTGTCAATGCCTATACTGGTCACGACATTTAAATTTAGATTAATTTAAAAAACATGCAATTGTTAAAGGTCCCATATTCTGCTATTTTGCCCTTTACACAGTCTATTCTAAGGGCTTTGTTGATAAAATTTTGCGTTGTGCAATATCCATAACATAACAGTTTCCAAAAAACACCCATTTCTTGGACTGGCCCCCCTCCTTGCAAAAGCAAACGGCTCACTCTGAGATCTGACCCCCCCGAACAGAGAGCAGCCTGCCTCCCCCGCCCAACTCGCACGCCTCCCCCGCCCAACTCGTGCCGAAGCCTAGAGCGGAGATAGTGCGCATGCGCCGTGTGCTCCGCTAAACAGCGATACACAAACACGGGAATAAACATTTTATCCGTCCTGACGGTGCGTCGTGCTGAGTCCTACGTCCTGGATCTGACCTAGAGTTTGACGTGCTCTAGTACCTCGACGACGGACGTTGCCGTTTGGTAAATAACAAGCTAACTCTTCGATCTGTCGTATCCATCGTGTAATTACTGTGTAGCATTAGCATTAGCTGTTTTTATTCTGCGGCTGTGCGCTTCCCAGAGGCGTGGCTTAAACACCGCGTCATCCATGGGAAGCCGCGTCATCCATGGGATGAGCCCCCGTCTGCCTGCTCAGCCGAGGGGGACGGAAAAGACAGTTCTCTAGCGAAAGCATGCGGGAATCAATCAAAAAACCACTTTGGGCACACATACGAGGCCCAAATAGCACTGTAGGAAGGTTAAAACCTCTGAAAAGTCGATTTTGCATGTTATGGGACCTTTAATTAATTTCATTAACATGAACAAGACCGATGCCATTTAACATAAAAAATTGTCAAACGTATTCCTCCAAAGTCTGATCTTCATGCTTTTAGTACTATTAGTAGACCTGACGATTAAACAAGCTGATCAGTGACTATTTGAAATGATTGGATTTCTAAACTGAGTAAACCAAATATTAATATAAATTGTTACTGCATACATCCAAAAGAAAATTTACAATATGATGTGGGTTTTTTTTCTATTGGGCTAAAATGGCCATTTATGTTATTTGCACATATTGGAATGAGTGCAGTGTCTTGCAGGGACACAACAAAAATATATGTTTGGGCACCTACAGTGAATGAATAAATCCTGACAATCCTGTTCATTCGGTTTATTGGAAACATTCATGGAGCTTTACTCTGGAAATGTCATTGTGTCATAGAAGTGCTGATTACTACCAGCCGATACACGGCTCTGGTCTGTCGCTCCTCAATCCCATTCCTGAGATGTATTTCCGCAGGACACACACTGATCCAATACTAGACACCCTCTTGACCTTTATTAACCTCCTCACAGAGCCAAGGAACATTATAAGACGTTCAGTCAACAGCACTGTAGATTGGATATTTGTCATTTTGGACCTTGATTATTTGATTTGTGTGTTTGTTTGTTTTGGAAATAGCTGAAATTGGGTTTCTGGCCCTCAGCAATATATTATGTTGCTTGTTGTGACTCAGCTTTAACACCAACACAAAAAAGAAAAAAGGAAAAAAAAAAGATTTTAGCCGTAATATTTCCTGAACTTGTAATCAACAATGTCACAATTTTGAGAGCTCAAAATGCTCATCTCCTCACCTTATGTAAGCATTTGGTAACACTACATTTACATGCAGGAACGGAAAAACAGGTAAGTCCAATTTAAACCAAATTCCCTGAACAATTATGAACGCAGGAAGTACAATTGACAGAGGCGAAGTCCAATTTAAACCAAATTCCCTGAACAATTACGAACCCAGGAAGAACAATTGAGGTGTCTTTATTTAAATCTCAAACATCCCAAAAACACATCTGGAGAAGTATGAGTTTGGCATGTTGCTGCTGCATGTAACAGTGCAGTCTAGTCAAGACTGGAGCAGACTCAGAAAGACATTCAACTGTGTGCAGTAAGAAATAGCTTGGAAAAAATGTGTGTGTATGTACTCACTCACTTTAGAGCAGGGAAACCAAAGCTAGCAAGTGTTAGCATCAGCTGTTTCTTGTTTTGGATGCACGGCACTTGTCTCAAAATTAAATTATTATATTTCCAGTGCACAGTGCATCTAAATCAACTCCATGCATTACATAAAGAGATGTTAAAATGCGGAGTAGAGGCACAGAGACCTGACCACGTCATGTTTCACTGTGATACAAATTTGGAACATCCGTTGTTCTGAACCTTGACCCAGAGCCTTTCCCAGTCAAACAAACATTACAACGTTAAAAGATCCAAGTGTCCATGCACTTTAACTGATTCTGATCATTTCAGCACTAAATTATCCAACCCTAACTATTCTGCTTTGGGTATCTGGCGGTGTCTAACACATGAACATTATTATAGTTTGCCTGTAACTCTGCAACCGCACTCTATTAAGCAGAATGATCTTTAATACATTATTTGACATATATTTGATCAATATCAGTATTGATCTCTATAGAAGCATTTACAGGGAACTAGATCAAAATCATGGCCAGGCAATCGTTAAACTCGGTGATTGCAAACATATTAAAAAAACAAACAAAACAAAAAACATTACATATCAAATGAAACAAGAGGATTATGGGAAACTGAGTCCACTCCTCCTTGTTGTCATGCAGTGAGTCTTTGACATTTTGTTTGTTTCTGTGCAAATGCCTCTATCCTCCAGGGGCAGCAGAGCGACACATTGAGATTACCCAGTAATGAATTGGCCGGTGGGGAGCTGCTCATCACATTTTAAGACTTACGGACTGACTACGCCGCTCTCAAGTCAAGGCATAAATCTAACAAACGCTACAGGGGATGGGTTTATGAAAATGCTTCTGAGATTGTTATTTGCATGTGTCGGTTTGGGGCTGTCTGTTCAGAGAAAATGTCTTTCTCTGACTTTGAATAAAACTTTAAACTTGAACCTGTAATTACAGGCTTTCACTTTGCACGTCTTTTTAGAGGCCCGTGTCTGGTTCATTAAACTCTTTTTTTTTTTTTGTAAAGCTGTCTTATATTCATACATGTACTGCTGAATGACGGTTGTGAATACCAGAATCCCAGAACCAATCATACATGTTTGTCATTAAGTGAAATTTCAACTGGAGACGCATTGTTAAAAAAAATAAAAGTTTTAATAACTCTGAACACTGAATCAAATTCCCCAATAGAGAATGCTTGTGAGAGTGAATGTGAGAATGAAGGCTATACAGTCAGTTGCCTGCAATTATGGTTTTAAGTGATACAGGGGGGGAAAAAAGAAAACTTACAACAGACTTCTTTTTACACTTAACAACAAATATCCCGTTTCAATGCATCCATTGTGAAGCGCCATCTCTCCCCTGTCGCAATTTCTAAGCACCAATGGACAACATCAAGAGCACACAAATTAATAGCAAGAATTTACATGAAAATAACATACCACAAGAGCTTTGATCAAATAAAGCAAAAAAACAAGGTCACAAACAACAATGACATGGTTTAGAGAACTACAGTATTTGTGATGTGCCAATGTAATGTTATAATTAGTTATTAGTTTTTGTTTTACAACATGCCACAATGGTTTGTGTTTTATGTGAAATTGTCTGAAAGCATTTTGAGGCTTTGTGAAGTTAAAGTGTTTTTATGTCTTGGTGCGCTCATATTGTCTCCTCCAGTGGTTAAAAGGATTAGCTAAAATGTCACAGTCCACTGTTGCATCAGTATGAATAAATCAAGCCCACAGCCAGCTACATCTCCACATTTAAATTGAACTAGTGAGCAAAATGCCACAATATATTAGTTCGACACCAGGTGCAGAGTGAGAGAGTCATACGCTTGGTGTTTCTGATAATACAAATGTACAACACTGATTTAGTGCATTGTTGCAGTGGTAACTCCTGTAGTAAAATATACACTTGGTGGTACTTGTCACGGAAGCTGAGGTAATTGCATATATTTTGATATCTTTTTTTGTATTTTGATCATCTGGACAGACTCTAAAACACATTTAAAAAGGTGTTAAATCAAAATGTCAATTTCTGATTTTCATCAATAATCCATATATTTCAACCTTTATTTGGTTGATCAATGTACAATATAAAATAACTGTGTGACTAGTTGACTAATCGAAAAATTGATTACTGTCTTGTCGACCACCAAAAATTGTTGTTAGTGGTTTTCCAAATCAACATCCAATTCACCGCACAATGATTTACTGTCACATCAAGAGACCCTTACCTTTGAAAATAGTATGCTCTGCCTCAGATAAGCTGTGCTACACTTGTGTATTAAGTAAGCTGGTGAAGAGTGGCCTTGTGCAGGTCAGTGTGACATCCCAATAAATACAGCACCATTACAGTTTCCCTACAGTAGATCTAAGCTAAACTTAATCACCCAAAATGTTACATTTTTAAAATACTGTTAAAATTATATGATCACAGTGCAATACTCACAAAATATACAAAATTGCTGGACTGTACAAATAAGCAGCCCATCCTCAGACAATAAAATCAGGTGGTTTGGACCCGAGATTGTAATGTGTAGCTCTCAGGATTTTCTGAACTCTTAATCTTACTCTCTGAACTCTTACTGGCCAGGTTACTGTTAAAATTTTGTTTGTTAAATGGCAGTGAAGTCTGTTTCGTTTTGTGTGATTTCCCAAACAAGGGTAAAACGTGATATTTGGTTAATTCTATGATTCATTCTCATTTTGCACTTGAAATTCAAGACATTTACAGGCACACTTGAGCACATTTCAGATGGACTGATATAAAGTAGAAAAAACGTATACAGAGATATTGATTTTTGTCAGTATTGAAATAAATGTGATATATTTACTTCCAAAGTAAGCACAATTCACATATGAAATCAGTGTGTTCCTTTTCCAGAAATGCATGAGAGATGATATGAGGCAGATGGTCCATGATGCTAATTAGATAGCATCCTGCCGTATACCTAATGACACATAAGAGAGCATTGTACAGTGTATGTGCTGCTGTTTACAAAGCCATGGGACAGCGGACTGCAGACCTAACAGTTTTCTCCATGATCTACATTAAACAGCACTGAAGGGAGAGATAATGATACATGTTCCTTTACAGCCCAAATGAACTCCAGAGCTAATATGTTTTTAATCACTTGATAGTGCTCCTTTTCTGCCCTTCACCACAATCATTTACTCACACATTTGCATAATGGGAAGAAGAACACGCTGATGTTTTCTGTTCAAACATCTGTCAGAAATGGAGAATCACTGAAACACGAATTCTATACTTTGTGACTTTCAACTTGAATCTGTCTGATTTTAAGGATGGCTAAATTAGGTGGGAGCTCATAATAACCTCTTTGTAAAACAGGGGATTAAGCTGAAAAGTCATGTCCTTGGCAGCGTGCAAAACAAATGACAGGTCAATGGATAAAGGTGAGTCACAAACTGTTTTCAACCCGAGCTGTGTTAAATTTAACACTAGAGAGTCATTTTTAGAAGACAAGATGAGGGGAAAATGTAACTGGAAGCAGAATGAATAAATAATTAGTCTGGGAAGCACAAAGCAGGACACTCCGGGTTTGATTCCCATCTTAGTGTGTTGCTCCAAGTGCAGCCTCAGCTATATCTAATTCATCTAAAGGCAGCATACAACCGGAAAAAAAATTCAAGACATATTGTCATTGAGTTTAGCTGAAAATGTCACTTAAATCTGATGATTACATTTTGAGTAATCATGCCACAAATTAAGACAGGCAAAACCAAATCTTTTTTTAAATCACATACACACAATGGATGAGTTATAGTATACTGATGGATGGCTTTCAATATTCTTCCATTATAACAAATCCCAAGATAAGATTGCAAATGGGAAACTGATATACAACTGCCTGCCTGTTCCATGATAAATTGGTTAACATAAACTGAAAGCAGGCAATTGCTCTCGATAGAATCTCAAATCACACAGGATTTGAGAGGTTAAACTCCTGTCAAAGCCGTCAGCGCTCTTATAGAGCACCAGGTTGTGGTAAGAAAGAAACACAAATAATACAAAACGGTGAATAATCAGATTTGTGTAGTGTAAGAAAGACTAAGGTAGCGTAATCTCTGCTGGTTTCAGTGTCCCATCACCTCGATGCATAATTTATCTGGCCAAGCCAATAGGAAAGCTATAAAGCAGACAAGAATTAATTAGGTTCAATCAAACTGCAGGAAACCACAAGACACAGCAAACAACAGGCTGCACTGCCCTCTGCGAGTCCTCTGTGCTTTTCAGTGTTGCCGGAATAATAATTTGAAGGCTCGACCACTACATGCACATTTGCTCCAAAAAGTGTTACATAACGTGATTAGCATGCTTTAAAATTACCCCTCTGATTCCAGTTTAATCTACCTACAGTGAAAATTAAAGTTCATCTCTAGAGGATTTGTGAAAATGTCACTGACTTTTTTATATGAACCAAAATCACAGTGAACAACTGTCTAGCTATAGTTTAATAACCCATTAATGGTGATCTGAATTATAAACCAGAGTTGAATGGATACTTCATCGTCACCAAACCAATGTGTTAGAGTTAGGTTTCTTGTTTTGACTAATAAACAATGTTTTGTAGGCGATGGTAGTAATTTTACATATAAATGAAGAAACCAAACCACCACAGTGCAAACTGCCTTGACTAAAATGACTAAATAACCCACAGTGGGTAAGAGTCTGATGTAATCTAAATAGGCCCACATCTGTGTCCTTCCATTGTCGGAAGCTGCTCTGATGAAATGTACAGCGTTTGGCTCAGGTGCTTCTGCTGCTGGGCTCATGTGTAAGAATGGATGTGCTGACTGTGAGAAGAGCGAGAAAGGGAGCCAAAGAGAGAGCAAGGGGGGCTATGCATACTGTAGCAGTGCATCAATGAGGTGAGAGTGTGCACATTATAGCCTGCCCTACACATGTGGAAGCTGAGAGTGCATCGGCAATTTCAGGTGAATTTACTTTGAAACCAGATGGAACAAAAAATGCACTTTTAAGTTGAAGATGTGGTTATTGGGCGGCTTGCCAATTTGAACAAACCATGGCTCATTAGTGCTGACCCAGATGAAACACTGCTCTGTGAATTCACATAAGAATATCTCTAAAGTTAGGGTTAAAGTGAAGTTCAGTAAATTATTATTATTATTATTATTATTATTACTATTCCAGTAAATTAAATCAGTATATTGTATGTTGAGTTCAAAGAATTGTGTTACTGCATGAAGCCAATCTGTGCAGTAAGAGAGCAATGAAACAAAAGAGTTGACAGAGAGGGGTGAAAGGAGGTAAACGACTGCAGACACAAAGCATCGTGAAAATGCAGACAAGCAGCCAGGACACTCATTCAGAGCGTTCAGAAAGCAGCACACTACTGTTTTAAACCCACAGGCCTTAAAACTGTGAACAACTCATGGGGTTATTGACGATGGCCTTTCAGTAAAGAGATTTACAACTTGTTTGTGTCGTTGGAAATAGGTAAGAAAGAACGCTGTGTTTGCATTATCTAGGTTCAGGTGCATATACCCAGCTATGCTTATGAAGTGATCACAAAGGCTTTGCATTGACGCTCTGCGTTGAATATCAAAACGTAATGCAGCATTAGTGATTGTCTCGGCCAGTGTCAGTAAGTGCTTACCCTCTGCAGCCAAAGCACACTGGACAATAAATGAAAGCATTCCCGCAAACAGCAGCCAGCTGACATTCTTCTTCACTGCTCCGGTTCTCCACCTGGTCCTCACACATCTCCTCTCCGCTCCAGCATCGGTTATTCCCACGGAGCATCCGCCGCCACGAGCAGCACGGCCACTGGGATGACCTGTCCGCACACCACTCCTCACACCGGGAGCCATCTCCAGCCGATGATTCGCTGAACTTTGGCCCGTAAATAATACATTGGATCAGTGTGTGTGATTAGGAATGGCACACAGCGGTCCTGCGGTCTCGTCGCGTCCACGGCTGGCGCGGAGAGAAGCGGCGCTCAGGGTAGAAGAATGCGCCCTTTCTCGCGCTGCTCTCCTCCACTTGGTCCTCCCATCAGCGTGTGGCGCAGGGCGGCGCGCACACTTTCTCCAAGCCTTCACATTTAGCTGCTCGTGATAAACTCAGAGGGCTGTGTTAGATTCCCGTGTTTCAGGTCGATGCCATTCGCTTATTGTTGGTCATGTGTTTAGCATCGGATTTCCAGAGACCATAGCACACGTATCCCGACGTGTATGGCCAAAAGAGGCAAATTAGCATCTGTTAATTGCCAAAAAAAAAAAAAAAAAAAAAAAAAAAGGCGGGACGACCTCTGCTGGTCTTTTAAATCACACACAACTGATGGTAAACTTCTTATGTGACGTTTGTAGTTGTTTAAAAGCTGTACATGTAAATGTTGACCTTACCCGGCCCTTTGACACGTGCACGACGCATGGATATGAGATTGTTTGCTTACTGCGTTGCTGGTAGCGTTTCATGACCACTAGATGGCGTTCAAGGCCAAAAATGTGTGGATGTGCAGCATAGGCATCTAGCCTAAATTCTTCTAAAATGGTTTTATTTTTGAACACAAAATATCCAAACAAACACAGTCAGAAATATTTGCATCAACAGATTTTTTTAATTCAAAGTGGATTTTAACAATAATACACCATAAAGTCTTATTTTGACACTCACCAAAAGAGTCACCTGGAAAACCCGCTTAATGTGACAAAGTAGAGAAGGCTTGGTCACACCTAAATCACTGAGAACTAGAGGAAACACTATGCAAACTGTAGACATCACATCCATCAAGTTAGTTTTCCCAGTCGTCATACTGTAAATATTGCACAGTGCAATTGCTACATGGCAAACTAGTGTAGCACAAAATAAAAGCTAATGGAACAAAAAGCCACAAAAAAATCTAAATTTAACAGTAACCGTTTAGATTTTATAATCAAGTCTATTTGAGAGCAATCTTAAATGATTCTATAACTTGCAGTATGAGTTAACTCTGAATTTAATACAAATCACCAGAAAATAACATCCATTTAACTAAAAGAACACCGTAGCATTTTAGAAATACAGGCCCTGAATTAACATTTGTACATGGAGCATAAAAGCAAAGATTTCCTTAAAAGTAAAATAACAAAAATCTGTTAGTTTTATCTGTTAAATGTTATGTGTTATGTAAGAGAGTTCATTAACAAAGAATGGTTCTCTCCACTTCTTGCTCAACCTCGGACGAGAAACATCAACAGGTCTCAAAACATCTCAGCACATTGTTCTCATTTTGAGCAGAGGACGCTTTGTCAATTATTCCCCCAAATGAGAGATGAAACACAATACAAAAGCACTTTTTGAAACCTGTTGTTGTTTCCTAAAATGCCAGGGTGACTGAGGGACAGACATATTCGGGAGAGGTTACGCAGGTGTGTTGCTGGTGAATAACTGGAGTAATATTGTTCAGTAGATCCACATAGTTAACAAATGTCAAAAAACAATATCGTACTTTCGATCAACTACACCTTTATATGTCAGTGCTGGGTGTTGAAATGAATCGGAACAAAATATGACAAGCAGGTTAAATTAAAGAATCAATTATTTAAGAACACTTGGTGGCGCGATGACGGCACTAAAGTATTGCATCTGTTTAGCCAAAGAGACTTTCAAAGATTGAGTGCCATATCATTCAAGTGTAAATGTGTTTGGAGGATTCAGTGGCAGCTATTTTTAGATTAATACTTCAGCGTTGACACTGTAGTAACAGGAGTCGTCTTTACAAGTTGAATAATTTTTCCACTTCTACTCTACTGTTTTGACCACAATTATGTTAACGTTGTAAATTCTTATTTTCTTATTCTCAAGGCACAAACACAGTGCTGCTCACACTGTCCATTTCTGAAAGTAACATGTTACAGTGGCCACAATTCTTGCATTTGATGTGAGACACTCATAAAGGGGAGAGCATTAGGAAAACAAGACAGTTTAACAACAGAGAACAAAACTAGCATAACATTAAACAGATAAAAATAATTTAACGGTAAAATCAATATTAAATCACCAGTAAATATTTTCAGCACGCAGACAATACAAGGTGCTTGTCTGCTTATGAACGCTTGGGTTGAGTATGTTGGTTTGTAATAGTGAAAAAAACAAAAAAACAACAGATGTATTCTTATGCAAAGGGACATCTTCTGACATGTCACAGCACTCAGGTACCACATATAAAAAGAGCACTGACTTGAAACACAAAAGGAAAAAAAAAAGTTAAATCAATCCTGCAAGCTATAGCTTTAGATGTTTACAAAACCCCATTATGAAAACGTACAAAAATTAAGTTACATCAATACATTTGATATGCAGTGATGAGTCCGAAAGGTTAATAAGGATAAAATACTGATGCAAAAACACAGACCCCAAGAAACAACAAACGCAACAAATGTTCATCATAAGTAATACAGTAGTTACAATGACATTCCAAATAAGAACACAAAACAGAAAAATCAAACCACTTAATAATTAGGGACCTATACAAAAATAGCGACGCCAGGTTTAAACTCAGAAATCACCTAATTTCACAGCTATTGAAGTGGCAATTATCATATAGCAGCTTATCTATGATACATTCAAGAAAGAAATGATACGACTTATTAATTGCCCAATAAGCTAGACAAAACCTCTGCCATTTTAAATAAAGTTTTTGTTTCTTTTTATATAACCCCGTTTCATGACTACAGTAAAACTGAGGTCATTGCAAACAGAGTAGCTACCTTGCTTTAGGAAATGAAATACAGTCTTTGGTGCTGCACACGCAACTTCATTTGAAAATAAAGACAACACAATTAAACACAAAACTAGCCAACTGAACCGAAAAAGCACAGATACACATATATTTATAATGGGTGTAGCCACCATAAACATATATGTGTGTGTATATATATCCTCCCTGACGGAATGTAGGAAATAAGCCGTCGACACCAATACATTTTAAGCATTTAAAAGATATTATCATGTAAAGGGAAAGTTACCTTTGTCACACATGCATAAATGAGAGAATTGCACACCATTAACTCACACTTTGTCAAGCATCTGTACTTATAGCCTAGCTCTATAATATATGTTCATATACGTGTCTATATGAAATACTGCATGGTTTGCTCAGGCTTAGAAGATTCCACACTGTGAATGGATTTGCATGTTTCCTTACCTAATCAAAGCCATGCCCACCACACTTCTACACAGCTATAAAACAAAGTGAACACATTTAGAACATAAATATGAAGACAAGAAATGTACTAAATTTAGATTGTATTGCAGTTTCATTAAACAGTACAAATACTGTTAGTAATAAGAGTTCCACTAAATATAAAGTGATTATCAAATATTAATCAATACTCAGTACTTGCACTTGTACACTAGTTCATTCAGGATGGATCCTACAATTCTAATGAAGGAGCAAGCATTTGCAACAGCAAAGCATGCTGTTCTTCTTGAGGAAACAAAGTAATTCACTACACAAGGAAATACACCAACTCCAAATAATAAGCATCGCTATCAGCAATGCCTCACCTCCATGCGAGCTATGCATGAACATATACAGGTGCATATATATACTCACACATAGGATGCATTGAGTGATTGGAATTTCAAGTGCTGCAGTCCAGTACATTTATATTCGTGTTATAGTCATATATAAGTAACATTAACAACCTCAAATATGTAAGGCACTATGGCTGGGGACAGTTATACAATGCAGCGAGTCTTGTAACACAAACATTTAGAGCATGTCTATGCATCTTCCTGTTTACATTTTTGCTCATGCAAGACCACATGCAGCGTGAGGAATAACCTTATTTAAATTGGTTAACTGACTTGACATTGCTAACACCAAAAGACAACAAGAAAGTACAAATACTTTGAAAGCGGTACAACATACACTGTGGACAACATGTGCATTTGTCAACCTAGAGCTAGAGACTGGGATGGCTTTACAAATATGGATGTGTCTTGCACACGTAAGAAGGCATTATAGAAAAATAGCTGGGATAAGGGGTGCAAAGTCCAACTATTTTACACCACCCCAATTATTTACCTGTTTTGAGGAGTATTCATATAAGATCCAATGCAAAGGTATATCAAATGTGCAAAACACATTAAGTGTGAGTTTTAATATTCATTCATTCTTTCATTTAGTCATCCATCCATTATTTCCTTTAGATTTTTTGCCAAAATCATCCACCAATGAAACTCATGTTTTAAAGCTTGAAGTTCAATACAACCATATCTACATGATTCAAAAAATATCTTGCTATCTTTGTGGTTGTGCCATGGTTTTGTCTGGGAAAACCATGTTCTTGTGGTTTATGGGTTGAGATATGCTCTGCTTGAGAAGCCCTATTGTGGTATGAAGGATACTACAGAGCTCAGATGTAGGGGTACTGGTTTATTTTGGTGGGGCTGAGGGGGAAACTGGCGTAAGCAGGCGAGGCGATGTACGAGTGCGGGGGAAAGAGCGGCTTGAACTGCCCCGGTGGGTGCAGGGTGGGCGAGGGCAGCAGTCGGGGGTTGAGTCCCACTGTAACCTGATGGACAATGCCTGCGGGGTGGGAAATGCTGTATGTGGGCTGGAGCACCGGTCGTGAGGCCCCAGGAGATGCCAGTAAGTGGGCTACTGGTGCAGCTGTGACCAGAGGACCAGACGCAGGGTAGGGCAAGAGCGTGGGCTGGCTGTGAGGGTGACCACCAATATGGGGATGTGGGCCAGAAGTGTGGCTGGGGCTGCTGTGGGACAAGGTGAACGTGTGCCCATGTATGGTGGGAGGAATAAAGGCCTGCGGTCTGCGGTGAGGAAAGTTGCCATTCCATTCTTGACACGAGCCAAAATGCTGAACCTGCAGACGGGAAAACAATGTGAGCTTGGACCACTAGATGGTAGTGTTTTTCATGTGTAGTCTTCAAAATGAGTGATTAAATATATAATAATAATCTGACTTAAGTGAATAGATCACTTCTTATGATTTTATTATCTTTTCAATGTTTATTTTTATTGTGTATAACCTGTTTGAATTGCTCTTGCAAAATAAAGTAAAGGTGATGACAAAAGGTCCTGTATCGTATTCACAATGATGTCAAATTACACACACACATTTGTGCCCACCTGTCCAAAGCCAATGGGCTGCTGTGGTTGGGTCTGGAATGCGGGGGTTATTTTCTGTGGCCGGTTGAGAAGAGGCGTGGAGTGGTGATGTTGTCGCCCTGGAATGCCTCGCCCTTTGGACTGGGAGGATGACTCTAAAATTGTAACCAAGACCAATGTTAAAAATCAAAGCTACAACAACAGCTCATTTTGACTATATAAATATAGTTGTGGCACTTAAACGGGGTGGCTAAATTAATGGGGCCTGCAAATTAATCTTTGCGAGAGACCGGTGAGATTTTCAAGGAGTATCTATTTAAATGTAGTTGTGCAGTGAAGGGCAGACAAAACCAGTCTGTATCCCTCAACAGTACAACAATAAAAAACATAGGTTTTACATGCAAAAAATTTAGGCCCTTGGTCCACTAAAGCACACCAATTTTGGCCGCTACTGCAGACACAGCTGTCAAAATTAAAAAATTAAAGGTTTTGCACCCCTGCTTCGACTTTAGGCATGCTTGAGTTTTTAAGCTTGTTTGAGGTTTGCAGCATTTAAATATAGTACCATGTGTCCTTCCCATCTGATCCCAAGTGTTATAAATAGACATGAATGATGGGATAAATGTGAGCTACTCATGAGTGCTGACAAACATTTGCTTGGGTTTCAACTAAGGTTGAAGAGTGCAGTAAAAAATAGGCATGGTTTAAGATAGCTTTTTAGTTTCTTCAGTCGATACAGCTGATATTTGTCTTATTACTATGGCCAACTACCAATATTTACAGATACTGATGTCCAGATTTTAAAATCTAGAGCAAGGCCCACAGATAGATGTCAAGTTGTACTAAATTTCAGAAAAAAACCTTAACAAAATGTATTTATCTGGGATATAAAATCATTTGTTGCATGTGCACAGCCACCTCTTTAACACCATTGCTTTTTTGTTGTTTGATGTGCTGATAATCTGGGAATAAAACGTAAAAACCCTTTTTTTTTATTATATCGATCTCTGGAGCTTCCTTCTGGTATCACAGATACCGATATTATCGCCAATATATTGATGAATAGCATCAAAAATATGTTCAGTAGGTGCAGATTTGTACAATTTTTATCAGCTATACCAACCTCAAACTGATACATGATGATGTAATTTAATTTCACTGTTCAAAGGCTGTTGAAAATTAGTCTGCACTTGCCACAACAGTATTTAAGCTACATCTAGAGCACACAACACAAGAAAAACACACACAGACTATGGTCTAATGCAGGGATCTCAAACTCATTTTGAGAGGGGGCAGAATTGAGAAAATCAGACCTAGTCGAGGGCCGCAACAGAGACAGATTTGAAACACACTCAAATACATTTTCCTTACCCACAAAATATTTATATAGGAGATTTTAGTTGTCAGAAGTTTTATAAAGTATATTTGTATACTATATTTTAGAATTTAGAAATGATAATACCTTATAATCCACAAACTTCAAACTATATGTTTTAGTAATAAGCTCATGTTGATATTAATTAAGTCATGTATTACTAGGCCCAATAATTACTGATGTTGTGATCTGCGCAAGCCTGGGATTTTAAGCAGGTCCTTTCTCTTTGTCTGAAACAGTGGTTTAACTCTGGCTCTTGTGAATTGTCAAGCCTTCAGCTGCAGGAGTCATGAGCAAGTCCAAACATCTGCAGCTTTAGGACGAGTGCTGTTTGTTGTCTGTGTCAAAGTATTGGTGCAGCACTTTGTCGCGTTATTGAGAGAAAGCCGAAAGAGACACAGGAGAAAGTGGGTGTCAGATGCCCTCCCCATGTGTGATTCACCTGCTCATGGATACTTCTCAACAAACTGCTCTAACTCTTTGTAAATGCAGCTGGCTTTAGTTTTATCACACAGAGCGTGTATTTGCGATGTTCGCTTCAGAACACACTGCAGTGAAGCCTAACTTTACTTGGATAACAAATTAACACCAAACAAACAAAGTTATTTTACTCCCACTTCTACATTCTCTCTGACCTGCTCCTGAAGCTCCTCCGTTCACATCCTGCATGGTCTCTGTCCATTTATTTGTTGAGGAAAGTTAAAAAGTCCGTGGAGAAGTGCAGTATCCATGCTGGGTTCAACTCTCGGCACTGCACTGCAGGAGCATCAGGGGAGGGGCTGTGTAGGCACTAATGCCGCAGTGTATTATGGTAGTTGTAGTTTTGACGAGTTCTATGTGTTTTATCGGCAGGCCGCTTATAATACAAATTAAAAATCATCTTGGGGGCCACCAAAAATTGCCTTGAGGGGCGCATTTGGCCCATGGGCCGTAAGTTTGAGACCCCTGGTCTAATGACTGACATGTTTTATCACTTGTTTCAGGCTTAATTCTTACAATTCATTATGAAGCTCATTTATGTGGCAGACTATGAATGTTTTAATGCATTTAACACTCACACAGAAAGAACAGAAAGAGGTAGTATAGAGCTAGTGTGACGAGTATTGACAGCAAACAAATATTCACACCAGAGATCTCTGCAAATATGTCAGCCAGGTCAACCATAATCACCTGTGAGAACCTCTGTTGCCTAATACAGGATAATCCTGGACCATGTGACCTACAGAGTAGACAGCAGCAGTGACTAGATCTTTGGGCTTACACCATGCTCCGTGGAATGTCTTAGGTTAGCGCAAACTACTTCATAAATGTGACACATGGAATAAATGACATACACAAGGTTGTAAAATAAATGCTTACCTGTGTTAGAAGAAGTGCTGTTGTCCTGTATTCTCATTGGTGGCACGGCAACAGTACGAATTTGTGGCTTGCTAGGTTCAGTTTCTGGGGCAACACAAGCGACACGTGGCTCACAGTTTTGATTTGCATCAGCAATGAAGTTCTCCCCAGGAAAGGGACTATTTGCATGACCAGTATCAGAGGTGGGCGTGCTATCCACTGTGTCACAACCACTCTCCTGTTCATCTTCTGACATGCTGCAATAGAACAGAACATCCATTTTAGTTTAATCACTAAGAATAAAAGTTCTGAATATTTAATTCTCTGGGTGAACTTGTTTCTTCAGTGTGTTTGTATCAGACACACGAGTTAAAAAAGGTACAGGTACGTGCCTGTTTGAATGTTTGCAGGGCGACACACTGGACTGGGCTGAAGAACTCGTGCTGAGTGTGCTGTCCGGACTACTGAGGGAACACACCCTCTCCATATCCACTGTACTTTGACAGGCCTCACAATCTGTGTTACCTTCACATCTGTATTGAGAAAGTAGATAAATCATTTTCAATAGAAAAGCTATAGACTAGAGAGTAAATTTGTAAAGAATTCACACCAGAAATATACAGTGAAATGTGTACTTACTCTCCCACCGAGTGCCTTTGCGTGTTGTCCTCCTCGTCGCTGCTAATGCTGATGATGCTGACTGTGGGGCTGGTCAAGTCAGACATGACCACAGCCGGTCTCTGCTCTTGAGACCCTGACAGCTCGGCACAGTCTGACTCCACCTTACAGCAGGTGTCTTCATGGTCCTGTCCCTGCACTCTGTCACGTTGTTTTACAACACAATGACCTTCAGCCACACATCTGGACTGTTCCTTCACTACCTCCTGGACATTCTTTGCTATATCGGCCATCTTTGGGGACTGGCATTCAATATTTTGGATGTTTGTAATTTGGGAGAAATTGCTGCCCCTGTAAACACAAATTAAAACATAGCTTGATCATATTTCATTTTACAGAATCAGTTACCATGTGACAACATGTAATTACATAGTAGTAAGGGTTAAGATCAGGGTTAGGGCACTTAGATACATGTTATTACAGGTTGTTTCATTGTACTTAATGAAGAAGAACATTAAAGGGTAAAAAACAGTAAGATGTTACGAAAATATTTTCCAACCATAAGCTGCATTCAACTTTAACTGAATGTATGTTATTACCTGTTTCCACAGGGCTTTGATCTTTTGTTGGCAGCAGGTTGTGGCCACACCACATGTGCGATGCCGATGTTGATTGGCTGATGGGTGGACATTGTCATTTGGTTGGCTAAGAATGGCTGAGAGTGGGCAATCATGGAGCTGTAGTGGTTGCCATGGGGACGCACTTTTCTGATTCAAGAAAAGAGAAAATGGTGAGCCAAAAGCCGTCAGTACCATTACAGACAAAATGGTCCCTGTCAGTGATCCCAAAGGACACAGATGACTCATCAGTCATTAATATTCTGAAGAGCAGGCACAGATTGGAGCAGCTAAGCCAGTGCAAGTAGCAAGTCATATCTTAAAACAGCACAAACAGAAACAATTTATAAAACCTTTGTGTATCGTATTGTGAAAGTAAGCAGCCAATTCTGATAGTGTAAGCGTTTACATTATATATTCTATATATTTATATTCTCTGATTGATTCATGAATTAATCAGAGACATAAAATAGACTGATTCCTGCGAAAGCTTACCCCCAGTCTCCCAGTCTCTGTGACCCGGCCACAGAGTCAGAGGCCAAAGAGCTTGGCGGGGGAGGAACTGATGTCACCTGCTGCCATGTGGGCACCAAGAGTTGCTGAGCACGGTTGGACCAGGCCTAAGTAATGTACACATGCATTAAAGATCAGTGGTTCTACATGAAATATAGTATTAAATCAAACGTACCTGTGTAATGACTCCAGGTCTAATTTGTAGCGGCTGAATTGGAGGTGCCTGAGTGACTAGAGGCACAGAAGCTTCCATTCGAACAGGATAACCCGTTGGTTTAGCTATGTTTGGGCATATTGGAAAAAATATTTTAAAAATAAGAAAAATACTACTACTATGAGAAGATAGTAGGAAGGAAACTTTATAAAGTACCTTGAATGGTAGGTGGACAGAGGATGAGAGCCGGCTGAAAGGAGTCATTGACACCAAACTGACCATTTCCTGTTTGGAGGGGAATTCCAGGATGTATCACTGAAGGCGCAGATGGAGCTAAACCCTAAACAGAAATATAAACACATACAAAATTAACCGATCTGTACAAATGTAAATTGTTAAGCAACCACCAGGGGGCAAAATGTGAAATCTATCAATAAAGAAAATAACACAAAGAAAAAACACAGCCGGGTTGACATTTACAGTAAAACAATTAGTTACGCCAACTTGTTTTCTTACAGACGTGCAACTCTGTAGCTGCTTTATCAGATTAACTATGGACATAACTATTATACATGTCTTTTGAGGTACCAGCCAGGGCACACAACTGAGAAGAAGAAGAGTCAATTTTCGAAATAGTCCCTAAGAATCATTATCAATGACAAAAAAAGCAACTGATCATACTTTCATAATTACAAATGAGTGCTAATTATTGTGCCCTAAATTGACACACTGACTTTCATGAACATCTCAGCCCAAAAAAGGTCAGCTGCTTTTTCCTCCTCAGCAACAACAATGCTTTGCTCTGTTGCCATGACCACAGCAACATGACGCGAAGAAGTTGCCATGACAGCGGAGCTAAGATGTGACAAGCCAGGCAAATCAGAATTTTCAATAAAGACAGGAATAGGTGCTCTATCTGTAGCATCAAAGGCAGCAGGGTGTAAGGCTTACTTGTGCATGTACACCGGTCAGCTTGGGTCTCATGAAAGAACCTTTATTTCTGTTTAAATCATATGCACCGGGACGAGTCCAGCAGATGTCCATGATATGAAAACATGATTTTACGCTACAGGAAGAAAACATGAGAATGTCAACTGTTGCCAAATATAATGTGATAAAGATAGATAACAGAAATTATAAGATAACAAAACAAACTGGTTACTAACTGGTTGCTATGGGGAAAGTCAAGCAGGTGTTGCATTGTTACAAAAGGGTGGGTCAGGGCTTCAGCTGGGACAATCCTTTCCTCAGCATCAATCAACAGCATCTTTTTCAGTAAGTTTACAAATTCACGACGATCTGCCTTCTCTGCCAGCATGTCACAACCTTCCAGATTCATCACCAAGTTCACCTGCAACAAACATGGTAATTACTCTCAAGACTCAGCTCTGATGCAAATACAGCAAATAATTCATGGATTAAACATGAGGATTTATTAAAACTGTACTTGAACTTTCACTTAAAGATCAACACTTTTAGTGTCTAATCATAAAGGTTTGAACAGTCACACTTACATGCGCTACGTCATCTAAACAGCTGAAGATGTACTTTCTGGCTTCCTTTGATTTCATTCCTGTCTCCGTCTCATGTTCATCCGTAGACTACAATGACAACAGAAAGCTTTTGTGAAGTCCATAAAGAAAAGCTACAGAGGTTTATTGATTATAATGAGAGCATATAAGTCATGTTTTACCTTTAATCTCCAGGCTGCATAAGGAGAGTCGGATTCCTTGCAAAAGAACCGTGCTGTCTTTGTCCCTGTGTTCAGTAAGTGCTCCCCAGGCAAACCTTGTGTCTGGGAGATGTACCGAATCTGAACACATGAATAGAACGAGATATTGAACATTCCATGTCACATTTCTTATAACAATATATACTAGCAGACATGTATACTTGCATCTTATCAAAATGCACATAACAGTCTCAGTATCATGATACTGAATGTTTAGTTGAATGGGAGTCAAAGGCTTGGATATTCTCGTAGTATTTATAATGGAGGTTAAGTTACAAAAACTTGATGTAAAACTACCAGTAGACTGAGCATAGCCCACAAGGGTGAGGTACATTTTTCTGGAAATTAGTATTTAGTGATGTGTTTTCCAGCAAGAGTTAAACTAGACAGCATTACAACTTATGTGTGGTTGGGCGGATGCATTTTTGCTACTGGGAAATCGCATATTTTTCCTGGAAGGAGTGGCTAAGCTGAGATGGCACCAAACAGTTAAGTGGCATGTCCCTGCCTGCAGTAAAGACAATCTGAATCTACTACTTCACGACGAAGTCCATACTTTATGGAAACATCACTTAATTTCTTCATCTGTATGACAACGGTCATACAAATGTGATAAAAACAGAAGACTTACACTTTTACCAAAGAAAGAAAAACATTAATTAATTTTAGTGTAGTGTCTAAATCACAGCAGCTAGAATCAAGCATTAATGTTTGAATTGTGTATTGAAACTGATAAATATAAAAGAGGTTAAAAAAAAGTGTCAGTAAGTAAAGGTAAAAGGAGCGATATTAGTCAGAGTTATAAATACATTATGCTGTGTGTGATGGAACAAGACCCATGTTGAAAGATAAGACGAGTGGAGGGGCAATGACGCTCTCAGCTAAGATCACCCTGTGGCCCTTGGATGACACCCCCACACCGATCCTCAGTCACTTATAGGTGATACAAATGACACGTTTCTGTTTCAAATTATATTTTGGTAGTGAAGTTACAGAACAGACGTTTCTATTGAACATCCACCCCAGACATTTTCCAAAGCATGGGCATTGATACAAGTCATATTAAATGAATACTTTGACTTTGTTTTAGCCATCCTGTTATTTTAAACCACACCTATCCATAGGGCTGCTCGATTATGGCAAAATTGTAATGTTTTTTTTTTGTCTCAAAATTGAAATCACAATTATTTCAAACACTTCTACATTGTCAAAATGATTCTGTGGAGAAAATATACACCATATATATTTTATTAGTAATGTTTTAAAGTTTCTGCTGCAGGTTTTTTTGCTTCTGAGCAGAAGGCAATTCGGTGTATTTACGATTACAACATTTTTGTAATTGAACAAAATAATAATACATTATACACAATGAATTGCACAGCCCTACCTATCTGAGTTTCAATCCCAGCTTTTTTAAAATCCCCTGTCTTGCAACCCATGTGAAGCTTATTTAGCCCTACTTTATACAATCCCCCAAATGGTCACTCCCCAGGAGGGAAGGCTTCCCCAGACCCTATGAAGTAGATCCGAATCATGCTGGCTTCCACAAAAACATATTCTCATCTTATTTGGAGACAGAGGCTTTGCTCTAGTCTGGTTAAAGCCAAGTTAGCAACAGTCTACAGTAATATTAATGCACAGAAGGTCACGTGGCAGTGTGGTATTACAGCAGACAGGGCACAATCAAACAGAGACTGTTGGCAGCCTCTGAGCAGATATGGCTTCGGGGGCTGGGAAAGCAGTTCAGGATAAGCCCAGATCAGTCTGGTCCAGGGACGCCACTGTAGGGAGGGGCAGACTGCAGACAGTTGCTAAAGCGCGCAATATAACACGGTCGATATATCTGTGCCAGTATAGATGATGGGTGATATCAGGCATTTTCCCCCCCCCAGATATTGGCATCAGATGTTATTGAAAATTTAGATTAAAAAATATTTTTTCTAAGCTCAGCTGACCCAGTGCCCAAGTCATTCCCAGTTGATTCTCAGTGTCGATGTGCTGACTATTGAGTTACAATGGAAATAGATGAGCAATTTGGCTAAAAATATATTCAAGACCTTATTTTATGCATCCTTTTATTTTAATCTTTTAAAGATTTTATTTACAATTAGTGTAAGGTTGCATCATATTGCTGAAGCACATTTCTGTGTGTGTCTGTGTACTTTGTTCACTTAGCCTTCTCTGATTTTTCTGATTCCCAGATTTACACATTATTTGTTACTTTTCCAAAAAGGTAACTTTGTGAACTTAACTACATCTTGACATCAATGTGTGGGCCTTGTACATTTTTTAATGTTGATATAGGTCAAATGCAGACTAGGACAAATTTCCTAGTGTAGCTCAACCATGACCTTATACTTGTCAAAGCAGCAATGTGTATTGGAGAATTCTTACAAAATAACATGGTTGTGGTGGAATATTATCTATACACAAAATACAGCAAATGTTAATAAAAGGAAAATGCAGGTGAAAATGTATTAAATGATTGCTGAATGTGGCCACCATTGACAGCTGAAATGTGATGTCATACACATCTGAGAGAATCAAATCCCAATTTTAATTCTTTCTCCTTTTCACTGTGAAAGTTTGTGAAAGTTAAGTGGAGAGGAACTAGGAGGAACTAGGAAAAAAGGAACGAGACCAGGAAAACATGCATAGATGAGCTTAAACTGCAATGGCAGTTCGATTTGAAATGTAGAAAGTTAGCACCATGTGGTAAATTACTCTGATACAGTCAGACCAAGTCAGATACAGAGGAAAACTTTAAACATAAGTGTTTACCTGATCATACTCCAAAGCGCCAGGATACAGGGGCCAGCCCAAAAACAGTTCAGCTATGACACAGCCCAGAGACCACATGTCTATGGCTTCACAAAAGGGTAATCCCAAAATCACCTCTGGAGCCCTAAAACAGATAGAAACAATTAGGTTAGAAATTGCAGTGGATTTCACAAGGAAAAAAGGCAATTCAATAATTAGTTGAGCAAAATATAATCCATCTAATGTGATACTTTAAGTCAAATATAAAATTTCTATGCACAACATAGTTTGAGTGGTCAGAAAATGATCACTGCACTGCAACAATACAGTCCTTCACATTGTTAGTCCAGGTCTCCATTGAGTACGCGAGATTTAGCGAGAGTTCATTTGAAAGGGCATTGTTTATATGGGCACCGATCTACACACAAATCAACTTTTAAATTAAAGCTATCCATAATGGGAGGCCACGACTGTTGTGTGTTTGGATGCACTCATCGAAGGGACAAAGAAGGGAAGGAGTGTTGTTTTTATGAGTTTCCACGCAGGGCTCACGGAAAATCAACGTTTTTGTGATGCGGCTTCCCTGTCTGGAAGTGGCATCCACAAACTTTAATGTTCTTGATGAGCTATTTCAAAGTCAAGTCCATGCAACCAGTTTGCCTCAGCCACATTGATTTTCCGCGAGTCCTGTCCGGGAACTCATAAAAATCACACGTGTCACAATGCGTGATTTGCAATTGAAGGGACATGCGTTATCTTCAAAGAGAGAAGTAACAACAACACTTTCTTACCAATCAACACAACCGCAAGTGGCCCCACTCATAGACATTCATAGACATGAAATTCTCTCTCTCTCTGCCCGTTGCTCAAACACCACCACTTTGCCAGCCGATGCTACCCAGATTTACGTCAAAACGAACACTCCTTCACAAACAAATTAATGGAGAAGCTGATCCCTATATTAAAGTGTATGTTTTATTTCATGATATTTATGCCATTTATCTGCTCTCCTCTCCAGTAACACGTAAAAGAGGATGTTTTGCAGTCACTGGATACTCACCAGAAGTGTACAAATTCAGAAATCTCAACTCAAAGTCAGTTAGCCTTTAGCTCAAATGACAGTTTTACACGCTCATTTTTATCTGAAATAAAATACCGAAAAGTCTACACACTGAACAATGACTTGTAACTAGGATTTGACCTCTCGTAAATGTCCAGAGAACACGCAAGTTCTCTGGATTATTCAGAACTTGCGTGTTTTGAGGTCTAATGCTAACGGCTATAGGGAAAATGCATGAGACTTATGCCGGAGTCCTTTAAATCATACCGGACTAGCCACGTTGCTAATTGGTTGATCGCATGAGCATGGAACGTCACGTCTACTTATTTACTACATTTATTTTATGTCTATGGCCCCACTGATTTTCCCACTTGAAGCACACACACAATGCCTTATAGATAGAACAGGACATAGAAGCCATCACCTCAGCATTCACCAGGAATAAACTTCCGTCCGAAATTTTCACGTCAATATGCCAAGCAGTTTTCATTTTCTGTACGTAGCCATCGCTGAAGAATTTATAAGCCTTGAGGCTTTTAAACGCTCGGAGACTGTCGCAGTTGAATCTTTGCTGTTAATCAAATAGTCTTTGATGATGCTCTGCATGCTAAAATGATCAGGTACACTTCCTACTGACTTCGTCCACACCGTCTCGCAACCAATATGTTTAAAATAATCTGTATAATCGATATGGTTTCAAACGTTTTTCAATACTCTATTATCTGCCAGTGTAGTTAATGTTGTTGGTGTTGATAACACATGCCCCTTCAATTGCAAATCATTGTCATTGTCAAGCGTGATTTTCGGGAAATCACTCGGGATTTTGAACTGTGAATGTGAAAGGACTCTATTGTAATGTGGTGGTTACATAGCTGTGGAGACAGTGCATTCTCACAGTTGTGACGTTTTGGGGAATGTCGGGTGACCCATTTTGCTTTTGCTTGGGATCCAGAATGAATTCTTTCCAAAGAGTAAATATTCAAACTCAAAGAGTACCTTGCAATCAGATTTGTTTATTTATGTGGCGCGTGTGAAACAGAGAAGCTCATTGGTCACTTATCATTTAGAACAGTGGTTCTCAAACTTTTTCAGCCGTGATCCCCAAAATAACAACAGTTCACATTGGCAACCCCCAAACACTAAAAATAGGTGACACACAAAGTGATAAATTAGCCTTATATCTAATGTTTGATTTTATTTTGAGAATATAGACCTAGAGTTATTGAGCTTAAATAGTCTTCCAGCCTTTAATACAGAGGTGAAAGCATGGTTTTTAGAAAAGCAAACATGTACGCACAATTAAGTATGACTGAAATGTAAATGTTGACTGTATAGAGAATGTGTTTAACGAGTGTATGAATATGTTGTATGAGTTGGTGAGATTGGATAGATGCTGTATGTGGAAGCAACAAGGGTTGTGGCTTTTTAATTGTTGTAAATATGTAAATAATTCTTGTTGACCCCTCCCCCTGAGGACTACAGATGGAAATTAGCTGTGAAGCTAGAATCTGGTACAAGCATCTCTGCCATTGTGCTTAATGTAACTGTACACTGTCCTAATAAACGAATAAAGAAAGAAAAAGAAAAATACATTTTTTTTTCAACAAATGGGAATCTACATTTACATTACATACATCTACATTTCCCCATCATCTGGGACACCCAGAAATCATTTCGTGACCACCCCCAGTTTGAGAACCATTGATTTAGAACCAAATCAAATTGCTCTCACCTAAGATTAACTAAGAGTTTAATGCTCTTTGATTCCGAATCCAAACACACTCATCTGAACTAGGGATGCACCAATCCAACTTTTTCAGCTCTGATAATAAATCAATTTAAAAGCTCAACCAGGATCTTAGCTGAACTGATATTCTGAAGCAGATATCCGATTCAACAAATGTTTCTTTATCAACACGATATTCGATGCCAGTATCGGTATCGGTGCATCCCTAATCTGAACTCAGAGAAAATAGTCGCCAGCCTGATACTGTATAAACATACTGAGATATCGTTTTCTGGATTTTCCAGGCAACTTCAGTCTTCTCATCAAATTCTCCAAAAATAGTGCAAGAAATGAGCTCAAATGACTCAACAAGAGATTAGAACACTAGGAATTGATCATATGGTCAGGATATTTATTTTTTTCTCTAAAGTGTTCACATTACTTGGATGTGGGAAGCCCATCCACAGTAATCATTGTGAGGATTCAGGTTGTTGTACGTAACACCAGTCGCTAATCTGGCTCTGTTTAGTTAGAGTACAAATGCCAGAGAACGAAACAGTGCCAAAGTGGAGACTATCGCTGTCAGTGTCTAAAACTCTCTGCTATGATACACACAAATAAACAACAGAATTTCGAGTTACCTGTGAATTGCTGCAGGAATACACAGTGGTTGTTAGTCCTACTTTGGTGGTTAGAGACAGCCTTTTCTCACTTTTGTAGCTGGTTGGTCATACATTGGTAATAAGTACTTCCGAACTTCTGATCGAGTTCAGTATTTGAGCCTCTACTCCAGTCGTACCATGCTTTCTTATGGGCTGCTGTTTAATGTTTTCACCTTTGCCAAGTCGAGCAAATTATCACGCGAGTCCTGACACCCGGCTGATTGACCGTGAGAATGGGAAAAACAAACCAGAAGCTATAAGGATGTTTAGTCACTGCATTAAGCAGTGACTTGCACCTACTATCGCCTCAAAATTTAAGGCTTACTAAATACCTCCAGATTTCTACCAGCCTAGCAGATGTAAAACCAAGATCTGAAGTTTAAGAACCAGTCAGTCATTGCAGCTCAGGGACTGAGTCTTAGGTTAACAGGTCAGCCAGGCGCTGATAAAAAAGCCTCACAGTCTGAATCTCTTTAGGTCAAAGGAAGAAGTGCAGTCACTACTCTAATACTCAGACAACATGCTGGCTAAGGCCAGCGCACACACAAGATAATCATTATCCTGTAATACTGTGTCACAAGTGTAGGCTGGTGACGACTGCCCAGCATTAACATGGTTCTTAAATGTTAGATTAAAAATATACAATCAATTGCAGGGTATGTAAAATGTACAATTTTATAAGTATGACCCATCTGTGTTCCGAGATATGAAATCAAGTGCTGATTTTCCTGAGAACAATTGTTGATTTATTCAGTATTATACATCATGTATAAGTTGCTTACGTTAGCAATTCATGTTTTGGTTCTCAAGATGATTATCCAATCAGAAAACAGGATGAGCTCCTCACTTTGGACTGCCAGATCCTCCAACTAAATCAGTTTGGGAATAAAGCCAAGCTAAGGGGGCTCAGAATACTCACTACTTAAAGCCTATCACCTGCAGTCAATCACCAACTAGTACTTCAGTGCAACGCCAAAACAGCCAACCGACCCGGACCACCACAGAAAAATTATACCGGTAATAGTTCTGAGAGGTTAAAAGTGAAACCTTTACTTTTTAACGAAATTGCTATAAATAACACAACAACCCAGGTAAATAAATAATGTTAAGCCTTCAAGTGAAATATATTAGATACAGATTTTAAAATGTGTAGTTAAAGCTCAGCGAATGAATTTGGGAGGTGTCAATTAAGGCATGGTTTGTCTGAGAATAAGCAAACATTGTGTTTAGCCAGATTTAAGTTGTGATTATAACTATAGCACCTTTTTAAACCGGTATGAGAAGCTTATACACAACTTTTAAGTCTTAAACCAAGTAAAATGGTCTATTAAAAACACCAATTCATTTCTAGTCTTTTAATGTATGGAAATATACTGTACTCTGCAAATAAATAGCAGCAACATTATAAGCATCTGCTAATATGGCCTAGTACAGCATGCAAAACATTACATTTGCTCAGAAGTCAACTGCTGCAGCAGCAAAACAGAGGCATAAAGATATGTCAGCAATGCAACACTAGCACTATTTATACTCATCAGGGTCTTCCTGGAAAATAGTCATCAACACCAAGTGATGCAAGTACATGAGAATCTACAGTACTACAAAGAGCCCAATGTGCACTTGGACACACCACGACTAAAGCAGAACTAAACCAGCACCTATACCACTGTTGTAAAAAAAAAAAAAAAAAATTGAATGGCTGATCTTTATTTTAAATAAATGAGACTTTTGAAAGTTTCACTTCAACAACAAATTCATGGTTTTCATTCCGCTACCATTTTACAAAAACGCCAAAGTTTTCAAACGTCCAAACTCTGTACAGAACTGGCTGTAGATGACTGACAAGCCCCTTGCTCATGATTGACTAACTGTTTTTGCCCCCATTTTTTCAAGGGATGAACTCAAATATATGAACCTTTTTCTATATAACCTACACAAAAGAATTGTATTTCTAAAACATTGCTCACAAATTTGTCAAAATCTGTCTTACTGAGCAATTATTAATATCTATCCCGACTCACAGGTGTGGTATATCAAGAGGCTGATGAAACAATATCTGAGAGATATGGGTCTTTTGAATATATAGAAAAAAAGTCTCATATATTTGAAGCAAAAACAAAAGTGTTGCGTTTATATTTTTGTTTAGTGTTCATTATGTAATGTAATGTTACAAATTAATACATTTCCTCTGCAACACAGATCTGCAGGATAATATATAAAACTAAGATGTATATCCATGTATCTAACCCAAACTGCACTCAAAAGACCACAACTGCAGAGGAATTTATGCAAAAACTATTAACTATTTTTATAGATAAGGACAAGGAGACTGTATTTATATGTTGGACTTCAGCAAACTCATTCCATATGTTCTTGTTTTTGCTGTTTTTGCCAAATAAATCCTTTAAATCTAAATAAAATACTTAGTTAACTAATAATTGTAATGTAATTGGTTGTATTAAGTCAGACAATTTAGTCAAAATGATCAAAATTGGCCCTACATTTTTGGCTAAAAATATAATCAGTCTATTGGTTGCTTTGGAGTCTAAAAGAAATCTGTATCGACTTTGTCCATGGAAAAAAAAAATCGGCCTCTATAGAATGAGTGTGGCACATAGAAAGGCTCTTTATCCAGGATGGGAGTAAACAGGAATGACTTTCATCATGTGAGCACAAGCTTTGGATTCTTGTAATTTCGTCCTCCGGGTACTCAGTGTCAAACATTACCCGGATAATATTCTGAATATGAATATTCTTCCGGTCTACTGTTTACAATTTAGTGTGTAACATGATTTCATGAACATATTCATTGTAAGGGGCGGATGTTAAAGATAGAGATGACCTTGAATGAGCGAGTGAGAGCTCCAGTATTTCAGGCTGTCCCTCTCTCATTCAGCCTATGTGCTTCACCATCTATAGAAGTCAAGGCGCACCGGCCAATGCCCCCACAGCTATTTTGGGAAACCTTCACTGGCAGCCTTGGCAATGCTCACTGGCTCTGCTTACTCCTGTCACTGTTACTGTCCCTGTCTGAGAGAGTATAAACAACTAAATGTTTGGAATGAGGGGGGAAAAAAGCAAAACAGTACCTGCAAACACAAGCTTACAATTATGTTTCCACATTAGTAATCAATAATGTATAGAGCAAATATGGCAAATGCTTATATTGGTGAAACATCATTCTGGATTCCCACACCACACACAGTTGGCCAGTGAGTTTCTCTGATGTTCTTTGTATCAAAATAACTGACAGGACGGACAGAGTTAAAACAGCTGCACTGATCACTTCCTCCTCTGCACAGTAAAGCAGTGTGACTGTTCTATTTTCAGACATTTCCTGTTACACAGTGTTAATAATAATAAAATAATAATAATACAATGCTCTCCCTCAAGGCTGACAAATGACTGGAATAAAAACACAACTATGTTCCCTAAAGTCAAGTGAGAGTTTCAATAACTAAATCTATACATTTCATGATTGTATTCTATTAACAGGATAATAATCAGACAGCAGCACTAGTTGAATAGTAGATTAAGCCTTTACTGTGCCACAAGAAGACCTCTGAAATTATACATTAAATACAAAGAATCTTTCTCTCTCATGGCATGCCATACCATGGCATGTTTTCAAGTTTGTGTAGACTTCAGACAGTGAATAATGCATTATAAACATGGTTGACAATTATTTCAATAAATTAATCATTGTAATAAATCAATCACTTCATCAACTTCATGAATCTTCTTGCACGTAATTATTTTATAGCTAAATAGGGCATTTTATAAATATTTTTTTTAATTATTATGTAATATAACATTTTAAAACATGGCCCCTGGTCAGTTTGTACCCGCATGAGGCCCAAAAGTCTCTGGGACAGGCTCCAGTCACCCAAGACCCCTAACAGGAACAATAGGTAGAATATGAATGAATTAAAAAGCTAAAAGCCATTGAATACACAAGTAGAAAGTATATGATTTCATTAAAGGTTCACTACATGTGTACTGCATTGGAATTTAACAAATTAATGAATTTCTTCATTAATAAATACTTTCTGTAAGGATATATACAGTCTGTATACAGGCCAACTGCTATCTTAAATTATTATCATAGTTTTGCAAATATGTATAAGCAGCAACATGGATATTTTGGTGAAGAGTTCTTTTAAATGTTCAATGAATGGAAATGTATTGCTTACACAGTAATGCATTATTGTATTCTAACTGAATGTATTATCAGGGGCTTGAGCTCAGACACTGTGGAGGGGCATGTGGTTTGATCAGCTGCAGAACAGCCTATTTCAGTTTAGCTTTTTATTTCCAATCAAATTTGACACAAAACCTTACTTTTTTTCGTCTCACTCCCATTTCTTGGTTTATTGAAACGCTACCTGGAACCTTGTTACGATCCAACCATAAAAAATGTGACTTTTGCCATTTATTCAACTGGTCTTAAACTTTTGATCAGGACTGTATCTGCAGTTTTGAAACAATGCAGACGTTTCTTTTTTTTAAAGGGAATTATAGAAAATCCAGTTACTTGGCTGTCCATTCATGGAATTTAAAAATGACATTACAAAAGCATAATAGAAAGATGATACAAAAAAATAATCTTTTTAAATGTTTCATGTGTGTGTTTACCTGTAGTAGCGGGACTGAAGGTACGTGGAGCACACTGCTTTGGACACATGACTAGCCGAGCCAAAGTCTATGACCTTTACCCTATAGGGCTGCCTGACTGGGTCCACCAGCATGATGTTTTCAGGTTTGAGGTCTGCATGAATCAGACCCATGCTCTTCAGCTTCTTCAAAGCAGTGGCCACCTGCTGCAGTACAGGTCGGATCACCTTCAGTGGCAGCGGGCTGAACTTGTTTTGCTTCAGAAAGTCATAGAGATTCTGCTCGAGCATCTCAAACACCAGACAGGTGTGACTGCGGTGCTGGAAGCATTCAAAGGCCCGCACCAGGTTGTGCTCATCCGCATTCTCACCACTTAAACGGGCAAGGATGCCCACTTCGATCTGGCCCTGCCGTGCATATGAAGGGTGGTTCTTCAGGATCTTCACCGCCACTACATCACCCGTACCCCTTTTCCAGCACTTCACAACTTGACCGAAAGTGCCACGGCCCAGAAAATCCAGCACTTCATACGTATTTTTCATGGAGCATAGGACTTCATGTTGAACAACCTGATAGTCCCCATCCCCACCTGCAGCACCCTGCTTGGAGGGCCCACCTGTGGCCCCCGCAGTCGCGGCCCCCACATTCGAAGATTGCAACATTGCAGGCAACATTGACAGTTCCTCCACGATCTGCATTACGCTCCCTTGGGTTTCCAGCTCTCCACTTTTACGTTTGAGCCCACATCGGTGAGAGCTGTCGGCCAAGTTTAAACCTGTACAGTCCCCCTCCACCTCTTCCTCCAGACGTCCTCCTGCGCCCTCGCCCCGTCCCCGCCCCGCTGCCCCCGCCGCTCCACTGCGGCCTCCACTTGCTGCGCCTGTCTGCTGCTGTTGCTCCTTGCCCTGCGTGTGGTTTACTCCTTCACCTCCTCTTCTTTTGTTGGGCTGGTGTCTGGGCACACCCCGCACCACCACCGTCTGGATCAGGTACTTTTGCCCCCCACGCACTTTCACGCCAAATGAAACGTCTCGGTTCACAAACAGCTGGCCTTGTTTCGTTGGGTGTACAATAGGAAGGGTTCTGCTGTTCAGATAAGTCCGTGGGTGTGCCCTCTCATGGTACACACAGCTGCTGGGCTCGACTTTGAGTTTCTTCACACTAAAGGCACTTGTCTGGGTTTGATAAATGTGTGGTGGGTAAACCAAGACTTGTGAGGCCATACCTGCAGAGACATAATTAAGAAATACTTGATCAGTTTAACGTGAAGCACAAATATAAAATAAAAATCAATCATCTTTATAGTGGGCAGTGTCTCTTTAGTTCAATTACCATAAAATGTGAATGTGAAATATTTTTAGCTACTGGACAAAATCTCATTTGCTAAACATTACACAAGTTTCCACAAAACAACACAACCCCTGATGTGAACACCCACAGTCATGACTAAGAGGATATTTTTATATATTTGCAAAACACAATGACATGAAGATTTATCTTATGTAGCAGTGGCACATAAACAGCCCATGTCAAATGGACCAGTGAAATGTGTAGAGGGCTGAAACACCTCCACGCAAAATGACAAACTTCTCAAAGGTTTGCCTGACCTTTTTCTGCCATTTCCATGCATCTTACTGCAGGTCTCTAAGCAACCACCACAAAGAGGATACAAGTGAGAACAACAAGTCATCATACTTCAAGGAAGCACATGCTCATGGCCAATGTATCAGCCAATAGATAGAACACTTTGGATCATTAGCTTCAGTTCATCAGAAGAGTCCTGCACCAAATGTGACTTCACAGCTTTTTATTTTTTTAAACCTTTATTTAACCAGGTAAAATTAACAAATTGTATTACTTTTTTTCTTAGTAGACTTATAAGCTTTGGAATATTTACCATCAGCTCTGGATTTTAAAAATTTGCTTCGACAATGAAAAAAAACAATATTGGTCGAGCTCTTTCTCTTGTCAGTGTTACCAATGACACTTCAGTGCAAAAGTTTGCGTTAGTGTTGTGACTATGCTGTGTTGATTTATATTAATGAATTCATTATTGAGAGTTATATAGTTCCTTTCATGACACTCAGAGCACTCTGTAGTGCTCATTCATTCAGTCTACACTTGGTGGTAAGCTACTACTGTAGCCACAGCACCCCTGGAGCAGACTGACAGAAGCGAGGCAGGGAATCTGAGCCATAGGCTCCTCCGACCACCAATCATTCACTCCCACACTAGATTCAAATGGGTTAGTATTTTTGAGTGATATTAGCATACCATTTTTCTCAGTTACACTCAAATTCTGTTAACATCTATGACCATTTGGGAAAGATGAGAAATGTTTAATGTGCACACACAATGTAAATGTGGTACCATACTTTGCATCTTATAACCTCAGCACCATGTCTTTTTGTGAAATTTGTTCATATCACATCAAAGTCACATCCACCAAACCATCAAATGTAGATTAAAATGTCTTTGTTTATCTATTAAATATATTAAACATTAAAGGCTCTTTTCAGCCATGGCAGACCACATGAAATAACTGAAATAATTATTAAAGTTATATTGGCAATTAAAACTATTTAGTCATCAGATGGTCAAATGAAAATATTAATTATGCAAAAAAGCAAAATATCTTGCTTATTCTGCCATCTTCCAGATTTCTGATTACATGCTTTTTGGGTTCATCCCTTTCAACTGCCTTGTACAATTTGAAAAGGAATAGGATCATTACTATGCAATGAATGCAATGGAGCTTTAGTCAAGGCGTTAGAGCAGTAGCTACATATTTACACAATTAACATATTTCAAAATGAATTATGTCTGAAATGTTTAAAATTTTAATCAGGCAAGGATTCAAATACTACAGAAATCAAGAAATAATTAGTCCATGAATTACCCTATTTTATTTTAAGTTATAAACTGATGTTTTCTCACTTTCTGTTTTAGGGCACACTTGCAATGTGTTCTTTGTGTGTTTGTCTATAATCATGAAATGACATCATTCTCAAACCAATACCACAATGTAGGACGTGTGACCAGCTGTCCCTGCCCAGGGAATTATGGAGGCATGACATCACACAAAAACACATTCCTGAGTCTGACGGACAACCAACAGCCCCAACTCATCTCAACTGGAGGAGAAATTATTCACAACATTTTTGGCAAATATTTTAACTTGGAATGGGTAATGTTGCCAAAAGTGAGAAGATAATTGGGGGTTTATCTCCATTACGTATTTATACAATATTAGTGCAAACCATTTAAAAAGTGCTAAGCTAAAAGGTGCCTGTAGATGTCTTTGTTAGGGTATAAGTATCATAAAAACATGAATGTCAACTGTACAATTAAGAAAAATAAAAGGATTTTACGACAAGTTTGTTACATTTGAATTCTAACACTCTGATGAGGGATAGGTACGGTGTGCCACTACAAAAATACCGACACAAGTAACAAAATCTTCTTAAAAGTATTTAATCTGACCGTGTGAAACATGCATTGCGTTTCTGAAACAACGCTGCTGAGAAGCTATAGTAAAGAAAGTTAGGGCTAACAACAATTGCAACCATTAATAACTTTTGGAGAAGGGAAACACAAATATGAAACAATACTATCAGACAACTATGTTTTGTTTAGGCGAAATGTATCGTAACTTTCAGTGTCCCTGACCACATGAAATCAACATCAGCCTTTAGCCCAACGCTAATATTTACATCGACGTCAAGGCGATGGCGGTTTGAGATAAAAGCTATTAACACAAATAATACCTAAATAACATACAGCGAATACGCAAAATGATAAAAGCCTTTAGCTACAAACAACTCTCTGGTCTATTGTATGGTTAGTTTATAATCATTAGCTTCAAGTTTGTAACAGTTAGCCAAGTTGCGACTTTGTGCTACGTCACAACTTCAATGTAGTTTCTAGCTATGGGATCAACACAAACCCATATTAGAGCATTTGTGTTGAATGCTTACCTTCACATGGAGTAACTATAAATAAAATCCAGGGCTTCTCTGAACATGTTATGGACTCACAAATCCACACCATGTACAGTTCGCCTGCATTGCTGCCATCTTGTCCGAGACGACAGGAAGGGAGAGCCCGCTCTCGTCAAAGCCACCATCTCCCACATTTTAAGCATTAGCTTACTCCGTCATTTTGGCCTCCGACGGCATCCCACCAAGTCCAGATTGTATGTACAGTGTTCACGCGTGTCTCAGTCCATTTAGGGCAACGTAGCCCATGTTAATTTGGGTTGGCAGTAGCCCGACTAGACGTGCGCCTTCGCGGCCCAGCCAGTTTCTAACATGTCTCTTTTCCTCCAGCAGAAACAGCGAGCGCAATGTTTGTGAACTGACGGCATAGACCAGGCCAGACTAATCTATCATCGATGTGTACAAACCATATGTCTATGGTACAAACAGGGCAGCTCTACGTAGAATGTGCACTTGATGCTTCCCAAACGTTTCATACCAGTTAGGCTACCAGGTTGATATATGTCTTACTAGTTTACTGAACTTACAGACAGGAACAGTGCCATTAGATTTTAGTTCAGTGTATGATCTTATTGACCATCATCTTTTATTAAGAAAAATGCAATGTTATGGTTTCAGTCCAGCAGCATGAAGAGTAGCTGTGGTCTCACAGCTAATGGAGAATACAAAACTCAGATTGGACTAATCGTGAGAACTCTAGGTGTAATTGTTTAGCCAACCTTCTTGCATGTGACTGTTTTGGAACTTTAAAGTGACACTGTGCAACTTCCTGGAGGTGGAAAGTCACCTATACATATTTACATGAAAATAAAAAGTTAAAAATATACTTTTAAACTGACTCTATTTTTTGGCAAAAAAAAAAAAGTTACAAGTTGGGGTACTGAAGCTGAACATTTTCAGGCAATAGATAGACATGAAATGATGAACAAAAACAGATGCTTTACTTTTTGAATGCCTTGCTTATCTCCATGAAGATATTCTTACTTTGCCTGAATGTTCTACAAGTATAAAACTGATTCATTTGCATGGATCTGAAAAGTTTGTCTTTAATCGCAATGAGGATTCATAAACATTTTCAAGCTTTTCTGTTGACTTCTTTTCCTGTGTTGTAAAATCGTCATAAATATAAATAAAGTAAATATCTTGTGCGGCAATTACATTTTTACTTCTTAAAATGTAAATTAATTTTGTCGATCCTGGGGGTTTATTTGATATTGTGATTAATTTAGTTCAGTCTTTTCTTTTTTCTTTATTGATTTATAATTTTTCTCTGCTGGTCTGTTACGTGTCTGTAACAAAAATAATTTCCTCTTTGTGAATGAATGAATAAAGTCTGACTCTGATTAAGTGTTTTGATTGTTTAATTTATAGGATAAACTATTATTACATTTTGTGTTTCTACTGATTATGTCTTCATGTTCTATCCAAAAATATAGTAAATGTCAGAGAAAAAAATGACAGAAGGTTTCCATGGTTTATAAAATCTCTTTATTGAATCTTTAGTGGGTACATTTGGTTCAGCATTTGAATACTTCTTTTACTGTGTTTTTTTTTAATTTTCAATAAAAGCGCCTTTCCAGTTAATTTGTTCAAATACAAAATGCCATTTATTTTGTGTGTGACTGTAATTTTGGTTTTGCATACTGTACAAAGCCTAGACATGTGTCTATTATTTCATTTTTGTCAGCAATCAAGGCCTATATCTTCTGTTAACAATTGAGGGTCTTTAACAGTGGTGTGGGGGGCAGCATTTTGATCTGACAAGTAATTGCTTTTACATTATCTGGACAAAATAATTATAGTTTGAATCCAGAAAAGTTTGGTGAACAAACTTCACAAACAATAACTTGCTTTGGCGGTAAGGTGCAACATACGTTAAGAATAATTATAATAACAATAATAATACTAGTGGCAAAATTATATGCTAAAAGTACAGTAAGGAAAGTAAAATATGTGTAAGGATAAAAAAGCAAGGGAAATACAATATATGTACAAGATCACAATTGTGCAATGTATTGTAGGCCTAGGTTGCCATCTGTATTACAGGCCTATTGTGAGGCCTACATTGAGCCTTATTTTTATGTTTGATTTACTGATCGTTCCATATTCAGCCTCTGCCAGGGAAACTGTACTATTCACCATGACAATAAGAATTGCTTATAAAAGTTTGATAGCAACATGGGTAATTTATTCACCCCATATTCACATTTCAAAAGAAAATTGATGCCGCCTGTTTTGATTTTAGACATCATTTTTAACTTTAACCATTTAACCACTTTAATTTTAAGATGGAATTGGCTGTCCCAAACTCAAAACTCATTTTTGGACGTTCAGGCCCATTGCTGCATCTATAAAACATGAAAACCCTCACCCTTTGACTGGATATGAAAACAAGGCAAGAGGTCTACATTAGGTCCAGACAAAATGGCTCATGGGCAAAGAAATACATACAACATATTTTTACAATTTGGGAAAAAGGATTAGGATTAGCCTTGTATCAATTCTGAAACTCAAAATTGGCAACATTTTATGAAACTCCGATACGGCTAACATATCTGAATGCACTAACTCCCTTCCCTTCTTCTCTAGTATTGAAAGAAAAGCTAAAACCATTAATGCCGACTCAGAGAAACAATGTGACAAAAAATACAATACAATACAATACGATATTAACAAAAACATTATAAAACAAAAAGGGCCTGGAAGCAATGGACTGACATCGGCATTTTATAAAGAATTTCAAGAACACAGGCCAATCATATTGAAAGTGTTTCAGGAAGCCACGGGTACAGCGTCCTTCATGTAATATTGATTGACAAATTTTCGCCTTTTTGACAACTTTTTCAGTGGAGTGTAAACTATTTAACAAGCAACATGCTGTTCAAATGAATCAAGTTGTCACTGGGATGTGTCCAGTCCATTCTGGTGTGCCCCAAAAAAGCACTCTGGCTCCTACCTTATTTGTATTGTTTATGAATGACCTATTCCTATTCCTGGCTCTTATCAATCAACAAAACTGATTGACAAAATTTACCCCACTAATCAATTTATGATAAAATATATTAAAACCCTAACTGCACTTTTAGTAAAGAACACCCTGAGACGTTTGGTTACCTTTTTTTGAAATATTATATAAAACATTTTGGAAAAGACTGTGTTCATTTATAAAACATCGTATTGATTTCAACTTTAGATCAAATCTGAATATATAATTTTTGGTTTTCATGATACCAATGTGGACTTTAATAAGAAAATGGTTATTCACTTAATTATTATATTTGGTAAATTCTACAGTCATAAAATACATTTTCATCATGATTATCCCTTTTTTCTGAGTCCTAATCAAACAAATTGAAGCATACTTATGCACAGTTTCCAAAGTTTAAACCCAAAGGCCATAATTACATATGAAGGTTGTGTGGCTCTGAATATTTTTTAAGATGTAAATGTGCCTCCTCCTGGCATTCTGTTCTGTTGTCACGCATGACATGTATTGCTCTTTCAATAAAAAAATAAAAAACAGCAAGTTCACCAGGTATCATCAATGAATGTTTGTTTTATGCCAATGATACAGCACTGTTTTTTTCCTGCTCTAAGGTTATCTCATTCTGTTAATGAAAAACATTTATTCTGCAAATAAACAAATCTTGCCTCTATTCGAATATGCATCGCCTGTTTGGGCCGCTCTCAATATAACTCAAGTAGAAAGACTTCAGCAAATCACATGTGTTATTCTCCACTATCCACAAGCACAAATAGGGCCGGCCCGTGGCATTAACAGTTTACTGTGAGCAAATGTTCATTGGCACAACCTATAGGGGGCAAATTATCTCGTGTGCTGTGTCAAGACCAGAAAGAGGCTATAAACACAAGTTAAAATGTAAAATTCAAAACAATTCAAATAGGTAATGATCAAATAAAATATTACATATAATATAGAGAAGAGGACTTTTTTTTAGCAAATGTTTCAATAGTCTTCAATTGGAGGCACAGCGCATTCTAGCGGACCAGGTACTGTGTGTGGAGCGGGACTTCTTGTTGAATATCTTCGGGGATTTCAACAAGGGAAATTTCAGGAACTACCAATGCACAGACAGTTTACTAAATGCCCAACCAGCGAGCAGAACACGCTGGATCACAGTGAGTCATGCCTTTAGTGCCGTGCCTCGTGCTGCCCTGGGCTTTTCAGATCACGCCATGGTTCACCTGATCCCCACGTACAGACAGAGGCTGGAGCTCTCCAAACCTGTAGTGAGGACTTCTAAGAAGTGGACCAACAAGGCAGTGGAGGAACTACGTGCGTGTTTGGACACTACAGACTCGGATGTGTTCAGAACTGCCACAGATGGTTTGGATGAGTACACGGACACTGTGACGTCATACATCAGATTCTGTGAGGACAGTATTATTCTGACTCGCACCAGGGTGAGTTATAAAAACGACAAACCCTGGTTCACACCCAAACTGAGGCAGCTCAAGCAACAGAAGGAGGCAGCTTTTAGAGCTGGGGACAGCGAGAGCTACAAAGGTGCAAAGTACAGCTTTATCAAGATGTGAACAGTTTCGGAAGTCCAATCCCCGAAAAGCTGCTGGATCAGACGGTGTCTCCCTGAGACACCATGCAGATGAGCTGACTCCTGTCTTCACGGACATTTTTAACACCTCCCTGGAGCCACGCTATGTCCCAGCCTGCTTTAAGTTGTCTATCATCATCCCTGCCCCCAAGAGGCTCCGGACCACTGGACTTAAAGACTTCAGGTCTGATGCCTGTAGTCATGAAGTAATTTGAGCACCTGGTCCTGCCCCTCCTCAAGTCCTTCACCTCCTCCACCCTGGACCCACTGCAGTTTGCCTACAGAGCCAACAGATCTATAGACGACACCATCAACCTGGCCCTCCACTTCATCCTGCAGCATCTGGACTTCCAGGGAACCTACACCATGATCCTGTCATCAGGACAGGAACTCCACAGGGCTGTGTGCTTTCTCCTCTGCTCTTCTCCCTGTACACCAACTGCTGCACTTCCAGCCACGACTCTGTAAAACTGATCAAGTTTGCGGACGACACCACCCTCATCGGACTCATCTTGGACGGCGATGAATCTGTCTACAGGAGGGGGTGGACAATAAGCGACAACAACCTGGAACTCAACTTCCAGGAGACAGAGATGATCGTGGACTTCAGGAAAGTCTCAGCCCTCCCCCACCCTGACAGTCTCTCCCATCACTACCGTAGACTTCTTCCATTTCCTCTGCACCATCATTCACTCACTCGACCTCAAGTGGGAGCCGACCATCAGCTCCATCATCAAGAAGGCCCAGCGGACGATGTACTTCCTGTGGCAGCTGAGGAAAGCCAAGCTGCTGGCACAGATGATGGTGCAGTTCTACACGGTCATCATCAAGTACATCCTCACCTCCTCCATCACCGTGTGGTACGCTGGAGCCACAGCCAGGGACAAACAGAGACTCCAGCACATGGTGCGCTCTGCTGAGAAGGTGATCGGCTGCAGCCTTCCATCTGTCCAGGACCTGTACGTCTCCAGAACTCGGAGACGAGCAGGTCGGATCATAGCTGACCATTCTCACCCTGGACATGGACTATTTGAGCCACTCCCCTCGGGTAGAAGGCTACGGTCCATCCAGGCCAGAACCTCCCGCCACAAGAACAGTTTTTTTCCCTCTGCTGTTGGACTCATGACCACTTTATAACACCTGCCACTTTAACAATCATATAATAAAAGCAGCTATCTATTTGCGCTTACACATTTGCACTACTGTCAAGCCAACCTGTACATTTCTGTATATAATCTGTGTCTATTTTATTTTATTTTATTCTTAATTTTATTCATGCCTTCTTTTATATATTTTTCTACTATTGTATTCATTGTTTTATGTTGCATCTTACCCCCAAAGCAAGTTCCTATATCTGTGAATTTTGTTCACTGACAATGCCAATAAACTGATTCTGATTCTGATTCTGAATTCATCCTGATGCCAGTGCTTTCGGGCATGACGATTTTTTTTAAATCAAAGATCGAGTATCAAAATAATAATAATAATAAAATAAACTGAAGGCTTTAAGGTTGTCTGAAATTATGAATCAGAATCTTGATTTGTGAAAGGACAAGGCATTAGTAACCTAGATTAATACTGGACTTAATAGATCATGGTGATTTATATTAAAAATTGAAGACTTATTCATTCTTGACATTTATAAGGCATTCACTACTGTACAACACCAATGCATGTTTGATTTAATCACACTAAGAAATTAGCAGTGGTTTCTGACCACGTTTGACTGATTCTGTGATCCCTTGCTTCAGTCTGTGTAAACTTGAGCGATAGTGACTGGATCTTTTGTATGGAAATACATTTCATTTCATCCTCCACATGGATCTATTAGGCCCATGGAAGCCTGCACCCATGCAGAGATCCTATGTTATTTACAGATGGCTATGACACCTGATATACACCCGTCATTTATGTTAACTGCATACCATCAACGTCAACCATCGTTTTGTTTTGAAGGGACGAAAAGTGAAGAGCGGAAGTAAAATCTGACGCCATTTTGAAAAACCAGTCCCCATAGAAAAGCTTGTTCTACTTGCCTTTCGACAAAAAAATATACATAATCTGGCTTTTAGAAGCAATGCTGAAATTAAAATAGTTTCAAACAACTGTCAACACGCCGTTATTTTAACGTTTATGTGATTTACCTTATCTTTCTAACCTAGTTTACTCTTCCAGCAATGACCAGCGAAGCAGCAGCCGATCAGGTAGTTAACCTACACATTGCATGGCAAGCTAACAATACAGAGAGAGATTGTTCCTATCACACAAAGTACACCTAATTTTCATTTAAACGTATTATGGTTAATTTAGTTGTTTAGACTTTGGCTTGAAAGACAAAAGACACATAGTGATGATTAATGTTGCAGCAATGCAAGACCCAAGCAAGTAGCATAGCAATAGCTAACTAGGTGACAAACAAACGAGAATGGTAAACCGCATTGCAAGCAGAAGCTACCTAGCATTAGCATTTTCACTCTTAAGTTTTCATAGTGCATTGGAAAATATCGCATATCACTTATCACTAGAGCGCTACCTTGTAATGTAGACTTTATGTTGCATCCATTTCCTTTTCATGGCCCTTTGTGTGTAATGGGTAATGGCAGTAAAAAAAAGCATAATTCCCTAACCTCGTTATGAAATGTGATTGAAACTAATAAAATAAATAAAATAACTAATGTGACATTTTATTTCATAGTTGTTTGTATCCAGTTATTACATTATATTTGTTATTCAAAATTACGAGAAGCCTGTTTGCCACTTTCAAACATGTCCTTGTTTTTGTCTTGTAGGCTGCAGAGTATGTTCCAGAGAAGGTGAAGAAAGCAGAAAAGAAGTTGGAAGAAAACCCATATGACCTTGACGCATGGAGCATTCTGATTCGAGAAGCACAGGTTTAGTGACACAGAGTTGCATTCCTGGGGTTCAGCATATTGGGGTTGAAGGGTGGGTTGTAAAGAGGGTGGGGCATGTACATTGTTTAATAGAGTTTTAAATTGATCTCTTTACCATTTATTACTTGAACTTTACGTTTTTTAGAATCAACCAATAGATAAAGCCCGGAAGACCTATGAGCGACTAGTCACACAATTTCCAAGTTCAGGCAGATTCTGGAAACTTTTCATAGAGGCTGAGGTTATTTTTTTAAATTCTCTTTAAGTGTGCATGGCTGGGGTATGTCTTACATGATCAACATTGTGATTTTCACACAACCAAAATGTGTAATTTCTACTTAGATTGATTCAATTTAAAGTCACAATTCTTGTGTTTGGAACTATCAATAAATTCATCAAATATATCAAATTGGGTTCGTCTAGAACTGTGACTTTAAAAGACCAACGCCTTAATAGGTGTTTTTATTTTTCCACAAGTATTTGGGTCTTTAATGCAGTCTTTTTCACACTATTACGTGGGGTGGTCATGTGCATTTGTTGCATGTTTGGTCTGCAACAGTATTAAAATTATTTTAATGGTAATGGAGTGCATTAGCCTTTTATTCACTTGTCGTGTCAATTTATTGCCTCCTGTGTCATTTCTTTTGGGTTAATACATTGTGTGGCCCACTTTTTATTTGGGACATTTTTCTCCCTTGTAAAGGAACATGAATAATAACACGATATAGACATGCTAGAAATCCACAGAATATGCTTACATCCATACATCCTACATACAGTTTCTAACGTTCAAAACCTCTAATAAGAATATTTCAGTCTACAATCCATTGCATTTACTGCCCTCTATAGTCATGTTGAAGTACTGCAACATTTACCGCACTGTTAGTCTCTGAAGCAGGTTTTCATAAACACGTTTTGTTTTTTGTCATCAACCTTAATAAGGGTGGACAGTATTTCTGGAGTATCTCAGTTAAGATATTCAGATGATATTATGGCAATCCAACAGGAAAGTGCTAAAACATGTCTTTAAAATGTTATTAGTAGAGGTTTGAGTAGCAGACCTAAAAAATGCATACATATCATCTTAGACCCTTAATGGGAACTGGTAACTTTTTCCACCTGTATGACTAAATGGAGATAGAAAGTTAAAACTTTGGAACTTTCTTCATGGAGGGAAAAAAATCAGTTTAATGCTATTATTTGGAATGTTTGAGGAAAAGTAATAACAAAAGGGACAAGATGAGGCGATCCCTTCACCAGAAAAGTGTCAGGTCTGTGGAGAGACAAGTGCCCTCACAGCAAGGGTGAATGTTTTTTTTGTTTTTTGTTTTTACTAGTGCAATATATAACACCTGTAATGAAGTAAATTACTTTATTCCAGTCCCATTTTTATTGGCTGATACCTTGCGCGGTGGGGGTTTAACAAATTATGTTTAGAGTTCTGTTGTGTTTCATTTTTAATCGCTCTTTTAGCATTATATAAATTATAAACTATATGCTTACTATATTTTATACAATTTACATTTTATATATTGAAAACGACATTCATTACATTAGCAATATTTGGATAAATCTGCCCTATATAACAATATAAGTTGATTTAATGTTTTTTTAAATTGGAAGGAAAGTTTAACAACCAAAACATTTTAAGCAACAACCTAGTGTTCATATTGTTGGTCTCTTGTCGGTCACATTTGCAAATTAATATTTTAATTTTCCGCCGACCTAAACTAGGTTTTCTTTTTTGATGCAAGCGTAAATGCACTTAACATCAGAATTGGTGACCACACCACTCCAACATGACTGTTGTGTTGCTTAAGATAGAGAGATATAGACGTAGGATTTAACTTTTTACAAGAATTGACTTTTAAAATCTTCGTCTTTCTTCTCACTAACATATTGGCCTTTTCATGCACTTTTGGCACGTTACAAATTAGGTTCACAATCTTTGTGATTTTACATTTTTATTTTGAACGGGTCTAGACCTTTTAACTTTTAGTATCGGCTTGGTTATGAAATCAGAAATCGTATTCACATTATTTGGGTCATAATTGAAGTGATAATTTGAATTAAGACATTTTTTTCTTCCTAAATGTTGAGCATCAGTAATGTTTTGTGGCTTTGCTCCAGGTTTTGTTGGGCAAAATGAGCAGCTTCATCCTTTGGAGCGGAATTTAATTACACAATTTTGTAATGGATTAAAGCAATAATTCTAGTCACAATAAAAATGGGATTTTCACAGCCATAACTTTTACAGCGTAAGCCATTTTTTAAGTCTTAACATAATATTAATAATAATATTACTCTACATGTAGCTAGGCATCAAAACATCTTATGATAAGAAAGGTTTATTGCTTGTTATCAGTTTTGTTTTTTCAGGCGTGTTGTAGTTTTTGTCCGTGACCTTTGAATGTTTCGTAGCTTTTATGATTCCACGTGCATAACCAAATCTCACCCTTGTCCAGAGCCTTATGTTTGGTGAAAAACATCAGGCTGCTGATTTCTTGTTGCTGTCATCTTTTCATCTGTAAGATGCAAAGTAAATCCAGTGGCTTTGCTGTAGTACAGTTTTAAACGAAATAAACAAATATTCCCTGAAGCAATCTCTCATTATTGTGTGAAATTCACTTTGTTGATTTCCTCTGTTTGACTGTGTGAATGATCAGTTGCATGAATGCATGTCCTCAAAAAGCCATACACTGTTATTATATAAGGGTGTTATTGTAACATTGAATGTGCACTCTCATTTGCAGATCAAGGCTAAAAACTATGACAAGGTTGAAAAGGTAAGTGAGCTAATTGTTAATTATTCCATTCAAACATGTACACCAGCCCACAAGAATATGTAAGATAAACATCTGGTGACTATAAATATTACAGGGCTTATGTGACTACCCAGTCACATATAATTCAGAAGCATTAGAAACATATTCATAAATACTGTCATCTTGCTTGTAGTTGTTTCAGAGATGCCTTATGAAAGTATTGCACATTGACCTGTGGAAATGTTACCTCTCATATGTCAGAGAGACCAAAGGAAAACTGCCTAGTTACAAGTAAGAGAATAAGACAATAATTTGAGTTAAGTTTTTCCAGTTACATGAGCTCTGCTAAATCTAATACATCCATGTGTCCTACCAACAGAGAAAAGATGGCCCAGGCTTATGACTTTGCCCTTGATAAGATTGGGATGGAAATCATGTCATATCAGGTATGAAATCCCACCAAGATCATTTTATTGTTTGTGGATATAGCTTTGTTTTGTTTTTTTCTTCTTTTACATTATCTTTGTTTGTTAGATCTGGGTGGACTACATCAACTTTCTCAAAGGAGTGTAAGTGTTTTCTCTCAAATAAAATGTGTTTAGTGGCTAGCCTTGTGAATATGTAATTGTGTGTTTTCTTAGTGAGGCTGTTGGCTCTTACGCAGAGAATCAGCGCATCACTGCAGTGCGAAGGGTCTACCAGCGGGGCTGTGTCAACCCCATGATTAACATTGAGCAACTTTGGAGGGATTATAGCAAATATGAAGAGGTGAGCTGAGTTCTAACTCAGATTCAGTGTAGAAGAAAAATAATAGATCGATCAAGTTTGTATTGTATGTAGCATGTCGTTGTCATTTGTGTTATCAGACCCCTCGAAAATTATATGATTAATTTCAAGAGGCTATCCAATGATAACCGTAAATTTTTGTATCTTTTACACGAAGGGAATTAATGTGCATCTGGCAAAAAAAATGATTGAGGATCGAAGTAGAGACTACATGAATGCCAGGAGAGTGGCAAAGGTATGACACAAGATGGACATGTGAAATAGGCAAGTTCTTAAAGCGTATCATAAATATGGTCTCTGCTGTTTTATAGGAATATGAGACTGTAATGAAGGGACTGGATAGAAATGCACCCTCAGTACCACCCCAGAATTCCCCACAAGAGGCACAACAAGTGGAAATGTGGAAGAAATACATCCAGTGGGAAAAAAGCAACCCTTTGCGCACAGAAGACCAGACACTCATCACAAAGAGAGGTTACTGTCATGTACTATTAACCATCGACAATACCAACGTATAACCAGTAGAGGGCAGAAGGTCACAGTTTTTTAAAACCTGGTTTTGAACAACATTTATTTTACAAGTAAGTCTGCTGTGTATTGCAGTCATGTTCGCCTATGAGCAGTGTCTATTAGTGCTCGGTCACCATCCTGACATATGGTATGAAGCAGCTCAGTATCTGGAACAGTCCAGCAAACTTTTGGCAGAGAAGGGGGTAAGGACAAGTTTAAAGGCATTATTGAGGTCACTTATTCATTTACAAAAGAATGTACTTAATATGAACATTAAACTCACTACTACCCTCAGGACATGAATAACTCAAAGTTATTCAGTGACGAAGCCGCTAACATCTATGAACGCGCTATTGGCACTTTGTTGAAGAAAAACATGCTTCTATACTTTTCATTTGCGGATTATGAAGAGGTGGGTGTCTGATTTGTTTTCAGGGTGAGGTTATTGTTTTTTTTGTTGGTTTTTTTACATAGCCCATGTTTTTTGCAGAGTCGTATGAAGCATGAAAAGGTGCACGGCATCTATAATAAACTGCTGGCTATTGAAGACATCGACCCCACACTGGTATATATTCAGTACATGAAGTTTGCCAGAAGAGCAGAAGGCATCAAGTCAGGTCGAACAATCTTTAAAAAAGCCAGAGAGGATCCACGCACTCGTCACCATGTGTATGTCACTGCAGCACTAATGGAGTATTACTGCAGCAAAGTAAGATGAAACTGTCATCAACTGTCAACTATCCTATTGTACATAACATACCATCTTTAATTCCCTTAATTTTATCACAGTTTTGCCAGATACTAAATCTGATTAAATACATTAATCTTAAAGTTTTAAGTTCTATGCTAATTACTCTGTTAAAAGATTAAAAACACTTTTCAGGATATTTTGCAAAAGAAAATAAAAAATCATATACATATATATGCACACAAACACACACACACACACACACACACACACACACACACACACACACACACACACACACACACACACACACACACACACACACACACACACACACACAGTCCTGATCAAAAGTTTAAGACCATTTGAATAAATGGCAAAAGTCAGATTTTGCATGGTTTGATCTTAAAAAAGGTTCCATAAGCTTCAATAAGCAACAAGAAGTGAGACAAAAAAAGAAAAAAAAAAAATATATATATATATATATATATATATATATATATATATGTGTCTGTGTGTGAACACACGCTTGCCTTTTAAGCCCAAATCTGCAAAAATGGAGATACTGCCAGGTGTTCACACTGTCATGACAATGGCAAAGGCAAAAAAAAGGGCTCTTTTTTTTTTTTTTACGTGGTCTCGCAGCGCACCATCGCTGCTGAGGTTTGATGCAGTCATTTTGAATTTCTCCTGAAGTTTATGGAACAAAAAAGTCAAGTGGAAGACCCAAAAAAAATAACACCTGCACTGAGCCGGAGGATCCGATTGGATGTCTGTCAAGACACTGGATGATCTTCGACACAAATTAAGGCTGTTACTGATGCCCACTGCAGCCCTGAAGGGCTTCAAAAACAAAAAACGTCTTCAAAGGTCTCGTCTCCTTGAACTGAACTGGACTTTACAAGAGACACCAAACATGAGACAGGGTGGAAGGTGTAAGAAGGTTGTATTCTCTGATGAGAAAAATGTAACCTTGATGGTCTCTGACTCTTGAATAGGAAAAATACTACCTACTAATACTACATACTTTATATAGCGCTTTCATCAGACTCAAAGACGCTTTACATAGAGTAGGGAAAAACAAAACAAAAACTAAAAATGATGTAAACAAAGGCAGTCAGCAGGGATTAAAGGCAGTGGTGACAAGGTGAGTTTTGAGTTGCTTATAACAGGAATTTGAAACCCCTGAATAGTATTTTTCACACATCCTTATTCTACTGTTGCTGTTCTTTAACTTTCCTGCTTGCTCATGCAATGGCTGCATTAACCTTTGTGATTTCAGGACAAATCTGTGGCCTTCAAGATATTTGAACTTGGTTTGAAAAAATATGGTGACATTCCTGAGTACATACTTGCCTACATAGATTACCTCTCACATCTCAATGGTAAGTAAAGTTTGTCCGACTATTGATATTTTATACCATATATAAAGGGATTTTCTGTTTTCCTCAAATGTACTTTTTTGTCTTCAGAGGATAACAACACACGGGTCTTGTTTGAGAGGGTGCTAACTTCAGGAAATTTGTCACCTGAAAAGTCTGGGTAAAGTAAATTATTAATACTGTTGCTTCTTATCAAAAACAAACACAACTAACCCATACTCTCCATTGTTACTTTCTTTCTTAGTGAGATCTGGGCTCGGTTCTTAGCTTTTGAGAGCAACATAGGTGACCTGGCTAGTATTCTCAAAGTGGAGCGGAGGCGTTTTGCAGCCTTTAAGGATGAGTATGAAGGCAAAGAAACCGCCTTGCTTGTAGACAGATACAAGTTCATGGACTTGTACCCCTGCTCTACCAGTGAACTCAAAGCTCTTGGATACAAGGTGTGAATGTTTGTGGTTATCTCCACATTAAAACAACATGAATTGTTGCTAACCTGTGGTTTGTATGGTTAAAGGATGTGTCTCGTGCCAAACTGGCTGCACTACTTCCAGAGACTGTGGTGGCTCCTTCTGTGCCTATACTGAAAGACGAAATTGACCGTAAACCAGAGTATCCCAAACCTGATACTAATCAAATGATCCCCTTCCAGCCTCGTCACCTTGCCCGTATGCGTCTTCATCATTTGTATATATTAACAGATTAACAGATTTACCTCTCAAAAAAAAGTTATAATAATTTCACTTTCTACTGTCCACAGCCCCAGGTTTACATCCTGTCCCTGGTGGTGTATTTCCTGTCCCACCAGCCGCTGTGGTGTTAATGAAACTTTTACCCCCTCCTACATGCTTCACTGTAAGTGTAGGGGCAAGACATTTATTCAGATATTGTTTTACAATATCAATTACTCTCTATTCATGTTTTAGGGCCCATTTGTTCAAGTGGATGAGCTCATGGAAACATTCAGGAGATGCACTCTTCCTGAGAGTAAGTAGATTTTTGGGACTGTGTACTGAAGCTTTATACTTTTTTAAATTTTTTGTTCCCAATTTAGCTGTAGAAGCCGCTGTGGAGTTGATCACTGGAAGACTGCCTGACGCACAGGGAGAGGGCAATGGGTCTATGGAGAACCATGCTCTTGCAAAGTCACTCAAGAGGCCCAATGCGGACTCCGATGAAGAGGACGACAAGGGAGCTATTGCACCTCCTATACATGACATTTACCGCGCCCGTCAACAGAAGCGAATCCGATAAACACTCCAAACCCTCTAAGTGTACATACACAGTTGTGGACATCATGGGTACTGTTTGTCCACTTTTGACATCTATCTGTACAAAAGATGGGCAAATGTGGTCTGGCTAATTGTTCCTATTTTTAAAGACTGATCCTTATTCTGTACACATTTTTAAATCTGGTAGTCGATGTTGTCACATCTTGTGAAGTTTGAATGATGGCAAATTAATCTTTTTTTAGAAAACGGAATTGAATTTCCTCTCAATAAAGACACTGAAAAACATAATTTTGTCTTGTCATTATGTCAGTATTAAGCCATTAAACACACAAAATTATTAATTCAAAAGATAAATGAAAAAAATATTTTAATTATACATTTTAACAAAACAATTTGTTAGAACATTTGTTTTTAAGTTATTTGACATTCCAGATGCCTTAGTCATGAAAATATAAAGTAACCATGTTGAAATAATTTAAAATAAAAATAATTCCTGAAGTGATCATCAAAGCATTTGTATACTGAGTGAAACCAAGACTTTGCAGTTTCTAACATTAAACATTTCTTTGTAAAAATTCATTATGATGTCATTATTTCTGAAAAATAAATATCACCTCAGTAACATATTGACTGCAGATAATCTATTCCCAAAGTACTGAACAAATATTTCTGGATGGCCTTTATAAAATTGTCCCAACAATCTTCTTTTTTCATTAGCTGAGAGGTGGGGATTTTCATGGATGGTCTGTAGCAGTGATAAAAGTTCTTCTTTTGTGTTTTTTTTAGTATTTTCTACATATTCATTAGAACTTATTCTGTTACAATATGTTGTATCTGCAAAAACAGAATCATAATGTTTAAAGTAAGAATTTTATTAAGAGAAGGCATTGATGAACTTACCACTCATACTGTCTGGATCCCCTCCTTTAACAATGTTAATTATTTTGTCAGTAACCAACTTGTGTAAAGTCAAAGGTGTCTGGTGAAAGGAACATTCATTAAAAATTGTTTAGAGCAAACTTATTTCTTAATGAAATTCTGTGTGCATTTTCTTTTACTTCTTACTTTAAATAAATCGTGATGTTTATCCATCATAAATAGCACCATTAGATCTACTTTGCCTTTAGGCAGTCTTCTACTGTACACAATGGCACTTGAGAAAGCCCTTTTTACAGCCATTCTGTTTTCAATCTGGAAAAGAGACTTTTCAGTTGATATGAACACAAATAGACAGCAGAGTGCAGAGCCACTAATCACCTCCGTGTGGAGTTTAAGTTCCTGTGATTTGGATGCAATCGCCATAAATCTCAGCAGTCTACGTAGTTCTTCTCTACTTCGGGAGTCCTGGATCTTCAGGCTCAACTGGAAGGCCTCAAGAGCTTGCTCTTGCTTTCCGTTCACTGAGGGGGAAAAAAAGTGTGAAATAAATTTTTTGTTGTTGGTTTTTATTCATGTGCATTAAGAATAAGCACAAATCTGCTCACCAAGAAGTTCAGAGATGCCAGAGTGGATGTCAAAAATGTGGTTACTCAACAGAGGTGGTTGTTGAGCATGTCCATAATGCTGAGACAAAATCTGATAGAACAGCTTCTTACATTGGAGCAGGTCATGAGCACAGCGAGCCAAACCACGGCTCAGCTCTACCACCAACTCATCCGGCACAAACTCCAGGCAGTCCACTGCAGATGACATCCAATCATCTGCCCTGCGAGAAAGGACAACTGCAGTCACCTAGAGCTAGAACAGCTGTAATGTGTTTGAGGACACAACTGTATATTTTAACACAACAAGGAAAAATAATTTTAATTACGTTATATAAAAACTCACTGTGCTTCGCTAAAAGCCTTGAGAACTTCTCTGTCAAGGTAACTTGATGTGCATGTGACATCTGTGTCATCGCTTGTTCTGTTCATTTTGGACTCAGATGGACCCTTTCCCTCTAACAAACTCTCCAACAGGGGGAGCTCTATGAGCTGTAACAGTCTGAACACAGCCTGCTGGTGCCACACCTCATCCAAAACTGTGACAGAAATCAATGAAAAAACATAAGATCTCCTTCAAGCATACATAGTGTGGATATATTTGATCTTAAAAAGTCATACTCTCTTGTGATAATCCAAAATTGATCATCAGTGGTGTGACATTTGTACTCAGATCCAGGTTACCCAGCACTTCTTCTAGTGACTTGTCTGTTGGCGACTTCATGAAAAAGCCATGCTTCACGTCTTGTCTGAGGAAATACATAATTGCTTTAATTAGTGAAATTGCTGGAAAAGCATTGTTTTGCTTTTCAACATTAATCAGCTAAATAGTTCCAATTATTGTACAACAATGTCATAAAAGGCCATCTGGTTTCACTGTTTTCATCTGAACACAAATACATCAAGCCTTTAGTATTCACTCTCATAATAGATCAAAGGGCCAAATGCGTTAAAGCCAAGGACTCACACCAGGTCTGGTTGTCCAATAATCTCTCACGCTGTATTAAATGTGGCAAACATATTCACTTAATATGATCAAAACAATAGGTCTCCTAAAGCCTCCTACAACTGCACTCAAAGAATCATCTTTAGTAATAATAAGATGTACCCTTCACGTGTTGGACTATTCTTGTTCCATTTGATGCCTGGGGATTCATATCCACCGACATTAGGCTCCGGTGACATGTGGTTTAACGAGCTGGTCCCTGGACTCAGAAACCGGTACAAACTGCAGCTGCTATCTTCAAAGGTCGGTTGCTTCTTGTCCTTTCCAAAAACCACTTTATTCCCAACTGGTTCAAACACTCTGGAGTCCATAAGGGCTTGGCACAGACGAACAGCCTTGTATCGTGGCACGGCCTCCTCTCCAAAGAAGCGCATGAGTGTGATGTGTGTTAGGACTGCATCTACAGCCTCTGAGCCCAAAAAGCAGTCGTGGTAGGACTTCAGGTTGTGTCGGCGGCGTTTTACCTCCACATGGGTGTGGAGGTTGGAGATAATACTACCCCAGATGTAGGTAGCCCGGAAAGGCTTCCCCGCCATCGCCATGTCTCACCTTGAAGCAGAAGGACATAAAACATTACAAGGAATCAGCAAGTTAGAATCAGAGAAGTTTGAAAACTCCCCTTTATACTTTTTATTCCGTTTTCTCAATATAATAATGAATAATATTATGTTATTCTTCAATAAAATGTTGGGAGACCGTCACTGCCAAATTCACATTATATCACATGTTCACATTATCAAGTAAAAATATAACCATGGAGAAAGGGTTACGTCTATCAGACTTTGTCAACTTAGAAATGCATGTGTTATCTGCCGCACTTTTGAAATGATAATGTAAAATACTTAATTGACCTTCTTTCAATAGCTCTTTTTTGTTCAAATATAAAGTAAACATGCTCAACAATAATATTGATTATCCTGATTAATTTATTGGTTCATTGTATATTGATTTACTTACAATTACAGGAACAGCTGATTATTTCCATGTAGTGTTTTGATTCTCAAGCTACTTATCCAATAGCAGAATGAACCCCTCACCAACTGTTGCCAGATCAGTTATAATTTGCTTTTTTAAACTTGTTTAAGCGCTTTTTAACAGCTTTTACCTTTAATACTGTATTGAGATCCTGGACATATACTGACCTCATTGTACTAAACATTTACCTTTGCCATCAAACATTTGCCTTCAAACATAAAAAGAGCAAAAGGTGTCGGGTCTGCTGCTTTCCAAGGGAACATATGGAATCCTCTGAACAAATGTTGGCAGTGGATCAGGCCAGCACCAGGAAAGACAAAAACAACCAGGAATCTTAATAAAAATACCAATTGCCTATTGAACCATATGAATATCAAACACACATTAGCAATAAATGCACTCTGCATCACATCAAGATGTGGTTTGTCGATTCTGAGAATGACAATTCAATCTTTCCTCCAGGTTGAACAAGACCTCCCAGATCAAGCCATTTGAGCATCAGATACGTTTAAGGATGTAAGGCTGGACCCATGTTTTGTGTAAATTTCAATCATGTGGCTGGATGCATAATAAACCCAGTCAAGATATAGATCCATTACCAGAATGAAGTCTTTATTCTGAAGAAGAGCCATCTGCTGCGTCCCTACAGGGGTCTGTGGATTACCTTTTATAGATTAGATTCATTAAAGGTATGGGAAGAGGGCACACACAAAGTTTCTCTACCACATGGTGCGAGTTGATCCCACTTAATGTTATTCCGCCAACCTTCAAAGTAAGCTATGAGTGACCTGTATTTCAAGTAAAGACAACACTGCCATTTGTTTGCACACATCAGTGGAGGTAAATACTCGCAATGGGAGCAGCAGCAACACATGGGACTGTCCCCTGTGAACACAAACAGTCTATTACAGGTGGGAGATAAAATACTAGCTTTGATTTTGTGCAGATGTCAAAACAATATCGAGGCAAAGAAGCAAGGAAAATGCTTGAAGGCTTCATTCTTTTAACATGTTGAGTCAAGTCACAATAACCGATCAAGCCCAAGGATATAATTTGAGAGAGTAGAGACCATTGGCTATTTTGAATGCACCGATTTTGCAGGATAGATTAAGTTATGACCCTGATGTGGTGTCTCATTACAAACAACAGAATGAAGTATTATAGAGAGAGTCTGAAAGAACGCAACAGATAGCCTTCAGTTAAAATGGAAATATAATGGAACATATAAGTAGGATGAATGATTCAACCGGTAAAAATCAGATCGGGCCCATATACCGAATGTAAAATAGGCCTTAATTAAACGCTGTTCTTTACAGGATGGGCATATAGCTTTGAAGTACGGTCCAAATAATATCAGTCTACCTTCATTTGCAGTTTTCTTCACAATCAATTGTCAGTATATTCCATAATCACATACGCAGTAGTGAAGACAAATGTATTTACATTTGAAGCATTTCATACACGCGCTTAGTTTTAGTCAGTTGCGCTACTACTCAGTTTACTAAGCGGTTCTATATGATTTTTATTTTATTTATTGCGGGGTAAATCTGAAAAGCACCATGATCTTACCTTATCTCAGAAGTATAAAAACTTCCTTCAGTCACTGTAGAGACTGCCATTCAAAGCGCGTAGATCCATGACTTTGGTTTTCAGTGCACACACCGTGACGCACGCACTTGAGTCCTCTGCGAAACCGTCCCCTCCCACGACCATACATTATTCATAGGCCAATCACCGCGCGCCTGGGACGGCCAATAATGTCATAATGAGCCATGCACTGGCTGGCGCACGCAACTTACTTTTGATGTCAGCACTGTTAAAGGTTTCAGTACGTTTAAATCACCAAGATTAAAATGCTGAAGGCGCAATTTCAGTGAGTACGTCATAATTATAGTTTCTCTAATGGCTATCAATAATTTTGAGCATGGTGAGCATGCAGGGCATCACTGAATAATACCATAGCCATACCATGTTACTCTTTCCACAGAAGTCACGACAAACACATGCATATTTTGTTGCCAAATAGCCGTTTCTCCAAATGACGTTTCAGGCCTATTAAGCAAAAGTAGAAAAAATAAAATATGAAATCCATCTGCACCTAGATATGCACATTATATAGTGTGGCTTCGATACAACAGTATGTGTCTTGAGGTGTAATCTGACAATGGGAAAAGTAGTAAGGTGACACTGCACAGCCAGTGTTGGTCACTTGCTGAAAGAGACACTGCAAAAGGAAGTTGGTGAGGCAATATTATCACACTCAACTATTATATGTTTACACTGAAACTGTAGTTTAACTTGTTTTTATTTATCTTTTACTGGTCACCCTTGTCTGGACACCAACCCCTGTTTCAGTCAAGACAAAGATCTTCATTTCAGGAAGTGATCTCTTGAACATTCTCGGCTGAACTGGTTTAGCAACTCTTGAACTAGGCCCATGTCAGGAATCAGGTGTATGGAACAGAATCAAGCTGACTCTTGAGTCATGAGAATAGGACTAGGAACACACATAGAACTATGTCAATACTCTTTCTATTTTCTTTAACTTACAAGTCATACAAATGTGTGTCAAACAGAGAACATAGCCTATAGTTGAGTATTTATTTGAGTATTTAACTACTGCAGTGACCTCTAGTTAAAGTTACCCGTTTTATAAATAATGCTTTGTGGATAATGAACTTGCTTTGCATTTTTGTGAGTGTGTGTGTTCGCGTCTATTTTTATGTCAGTTTGTCCAGTGTCCTCTTTATTATTCTATTAAATACAATTAAATACATATTGGAAAAAAATGCTTTTCTCCTTGGAGATGTTATTGCTTTGCCTGAGATAAGTAGGTGATGCCACCAGGGTAAACACCATCTCCATGACAAGCACATGGCAAACCCCACCACCAGAAAAGTTGCATAGTACACCTTTAATATACACAAAGATAAAAACTAGTTAGTTATTCTTTTTGTAGAAAACATCCAAGTCACAGTCCCACGTTCATAAACTTGAAGGGCTTCTCAATAGAACTCTCACATGTTACACAATACTTCATTAAAATTCATTGGCTTTTTATCTAGAGGGCAGAGCTGTGTATCTCTTACAGCTGTGTCTGCATTGGAATCTGAAATGCCCGCCTGACGTCTGCCTCCTTGTTTTCCATCTCAACAGAGAGAGGACAGTGGCTCTCCTCATTGACAAACTGTCGCCTCAGCACAGAGAAACTTTTGTTTTTCTCAGAAAGGTTGCCAGTAATTGTGCCGTCTGAATGCATAGATCATATTTTGTTCAACAATTCAGGCAAAACCAAGTCATACTCTCAAAAGCAAGAAAAGTTTAAGAATGGCATGGCAGTTGTGTTAGCCTAGTGTTCAGTAACATACTTTAGTAAGTACATGGACTGACATATGAAATATGATTGCGAAAGATTGGTTAATTATGTTTGTTTTGGGGTTTCAGCATTCTCAAGAAATTGTTTAATTCGTTTTTTTGTTTGCCAATATAGGGTTAACAGTACCTCATCATAACTTAAGAAGGCAAATACAATATACCAGTCACCTTGCATCGAGAAAAGCATGCAGGACTTTATTTACAAACTGCATTTCAAAGTGATAGCAAAACCAATTTCTTGGTTCACAGAAATCTGTTGTGGAAATGTATAAAAATATTAGTGTAAATAGAAATCTATTTGGCTTAAATTGGGATATTTGAGTAATAAAGCAACTTTATGAACGGTGAAATATTATTCATTGAATACAGTCCTCCTTCCATTCTATTCTTAAAAACTTACTGGAAGATAAAAGTTGGAAGAACTGTGTTTGCATAATTCCACTCGTACACAAAAATGTACATAATTCTTACAGACAGAAAAGGGCTATTTTCCAAGCTGTAAACAACAAGGTTATATAAAATAGTTGTTCTTTAAAAAAAAAAAAAAAAGATTTGTATGTATGTATAGAACTACTCAAGTCTATTGTAGACATATGTTTATACTTTTTAATTAGTTTAATCTCATGACTACATGTTATGCCAAGGGCTTTCTATCTCGATATACAACCATGGGTTATAACATTTATCTTTAAAAAATTACTTACACATACAGACAAAAGACACAATAGTTAAAAATGTGTTTCCTACAAAACCCTACACAGAGACAAGTAGCTTTCAAAGTCTGTCACGTTCTTTAAGCTACATTCGGGTTTGGCGCAAAGTCTGAAGTAACTTGTCTCATATACTCTCAAAAAGGCAAAAAGGATATTGAATCCGCAACAATCATGTTTTTTGAGATCAGATTGAGTTCAAATGTTGAAGTCACCAGTCCTGACAAGTGAAGATCATCGGCAGACCTGCTGCACTTGATTGATTAGCTCTCCAAAGCGATCAAAGAGGCTCTCCAGCCATGCTCCATTCTGCAGGCACTTTTGTACGGTCTGATCCTGTCCCATATCTCCCGCCTGGACCCGCAAAGACTCAATCTGTTAGAGAGAAAGGTGCAGCATTGTCACCAAATAGGAGAGTGCAAAAGAGTGTTATATACCAGAAACTGTGCCTCACCTCATTTTTACACATGAGGTATGTGTGGTACTTGTAATGCTGTAAAGAGTGGTACAGAGAGAACCACTGAGACTGCTGCTGGTTAACAGTGTACTCCTGGTGCGGTAGAAAGAGCATGACAGTATAAGAAAGAGAAACAGCACCCTCTGTTGGATGACAAAGTAGTTACACGTTTCAACCTATTCTTGTACCTGTGGCACTTTGTTAAGCAACTTGTAAGGTTTCATTGTTTTCTTGTTGTAGGCCCTTCCACTGAGACGAACTTTAAAGGCTGGAGTTTCACCATCTTTTTTTAGTTCCGTCACTACAGCAATCTCAGGAAAGCTGTCCAAGGCCGTCTAGACACAAGCCACAGACAGGATTGTAAATGCCACATTTCTTACAAGCAATTTAACTTCATTTTGTTTTATAGCTTCTAGTTGAAAATAAAGAAAGACACCTTAAGAATACTTTCAATAGGAAGTTTGTGAAGTAAACGTTTCCTGTTGTCTGTAATGATCCCATCCACCTTCTTCAAGTGTGATAGTAGTAAGTCATCTGTGAAAATTGACAAAATATACTTTGTAGTATAGCATTTTCAACTAATATGATGAAGATTGTGTAATTTGTCAAACATGTTTCACTCACCAGTCGATCTTTCTAAAGAAGTTATCAAATCCTCGTCTACTGCAATACTGATGAGCAGTTCCACAAAGCCCTTAAATGTTTCTTTCATTGTCCTTGTGTTCAGCAGACGTGAAGTAAAGGGTACAGGAGGATTTAAGTCTAAGAACATAAGCAAATAGAATATAGTTTTATGTCTATATGACAGGTTAGTTTAGAGGGATACCACCTGTTGTAAATATTTCATAGTTATACATTTATGAAAATTAAAGTTTAAAATTTAAAATTCCAGACAGTAGACTGTCTAAAATGGAATCCCTCTGTCTACGTCATCAACAAGCGACATGCCAATGAAAATGAAATTTTTTCTGACAGTTTAAACAATTGTTGAACAATAAAAAGGTGTTATCGTCATGTACTATTTATTTCCAATTGCTAAATATTGTGTGATTGTATATGGATTTTGACCCTTTTTTACAGCATGGTTGCTAGGATATGGTTGTCCAATCAGGAAGCAACATTATAATCTTCACAAAAACTGTCTAAGGACAAACTGGCAAAATGTTTAGAAAAATCTTAAATATAATCATGTTCACTATGTTTTAGTCTAACCTGTCATATGCACTTTAATAGTCATGTTATAAAACAGAGTAGGCCAAGAGATTTACCATCTTCCTCAGCAGATGAGTCGGAGTGAGCAGATGAAAACTCCTCCTTCCATTTCCGACGTTTCTTGGGCGGTGGCTCTGCTCTGGACTTGGGTTGTTTGAGTCGGGGTTTTTGACACAATGTGGTGGTGCAAGTATTGGCGGTCAAACCAAGCAGAGTTTTAACCTGCACACCTCTGAGTACAGCAAGAAAGAAACAAAGACTAATAATCCTTGCTTCGGCTTTATTCAAATTATGTTTTTTGAAAATTAGGAAAATAAATCTACCTTAGGGAAGTCATAGGCTTGCAGCGAGGTTTTCTACTACAAACTCGGACATATTCTCGCTTATTGACTGTGTCCAAAAACTTCACATAAACCCGTCTGTACATGGATTTTGCATCTCCGAAGTACCCCAGATACTACATCAAAGCATAAATAATTAAAACATTTTATATTCATAACGGTATCAATGTATAGCTTACACTGTTTGTGGCAGAAAAGACTCTCCGTCCATCTCGTAGCTCAGGCACAAACTTTTGCAGCAGAGCCTTTTGGACCTTCCAGATGGCTGGAGGCTCACTCCCTGCTTTCATAGTGACCTGCAAAAAGCAACATTAAAGTTACAGAATACATGCAGTTTAAACAGCATTTTTTATGAGAATCAAACGCAAATGCACCTTCAAACTTTCAATATCTTCATTTCTGACAACAAACTCATCTCTTTCACGATACATTCCCTCTCCTCCACTGTCAGAAAGTTCATCATCTGTGAGTCCTTCCAATGCCACACTTGTCAGCTGCAGTGCCAACTGGGAAGGTGTTGTCACAGAAGACTTAGATACCGCAGCAACAGTGGTCTGTCTCATGGCGCTGCTTATTTGTTGTGGAGGAGCAGGCAATTGTGGCAGACAGATAGCTGTTATAGTAACAGGCACCATGACTGGTTGTTCAGGTTTCAACATAGGGTTGGAAATTCTGTTATCTGCAACATAAAAAAGATTATCTTTTTTAACTAAATCGATTAAAGAAAGTCCAAAAGAAATGTAGATGAATGCAAACAACTGACAATAATTTAATCATGAGTACATAAAAAAAGAAAAAGCCAAACACTCTACCTATTTGTATTTTCCTATCTGATGATTCATCCAGAGACGAGAGTACAGAACTAATGCTGTTCCTTAAAGCCTGATTCTTCCCAGTATTTTCCTCCTCATCTGAGCTGAATGATGGCAGTGTCTCCAAGTTCCTCTGCAAATCTTCATCTAAACGTTTTGAAACAGAGTTTACCACCGGGCTCTCTTGAGATATCAAAGGTGTTGTTAGAGTCTGTAGTTTAGGAGCTACACTTTGTAAAGTACTTGTAGAACATGCAGGTGGTTTGGGTGGGTTGTAAGGCTTCTTAGACCGACTGACAGTTCGTGTGGGATTGGGTGAATATTGCTGTTTGGGGCCAGATTTGAGGAAGTCCAAAAACGAACCTATAAATCCATTTTTTACCTCTGGCTGCTTCTCCTCCACTTCCCTGATCTTTTGTCTCATTCTTTCTTGCTGTGGACAACTGTCAGCTGTATTTGTTGTAACAGGAGGTAAAATATCACTTTGTCTGGAGGATTGTCGCTTAGTTTGTCCACAGCGCTTGGCAGTTTTGGCATTTTCATCTTCTTCACCACTTTGCTTGGTCAAGGACTTTCCATTCTTCTCCACATCACCATCAGCACACTCCACAGAACCATCCTCTGTTTTCATACATAATATTGCCCTTCCTTTGGTTTGGTTTTCATTACCAGAAGGGTCATATATAAAGTTATTTTCTGACCTCTCTTTGTCTTCATTTGTGTGATGTTCAGAATTGTGGTTAAAATGGATGGAAGATCCCGGACAGCTTGTCATGTGAGGTCCATTCGATGCCATGGCCACAGTGCTGGACGAAACATTTGCAAGTTCTTGTGCAGTTGAGAAAATGGGTGATATATGTCTCATGTCTAAAGTCTGGAAGTGATGTTTTGGATCAGCAGAATTCCCCTTTGACCTATCAGCCTCAGAAGATGATGCCTTCACAAAATCTTGCACACCACATGCTGCAACTGTAGCAGCCAAAATATCATCAACATTGGACAATATATTTCTTTCATCCAACACTGAGTCAGAAAAGCAAATCGAGTTAAGGGCAAAATGGTTCTTGGCATCATTTAGTGTTTGATTTGTCGTCTGGTCATAGTGGCCTTTAGAAGTAAGAGAATGATTAGAGTCAGGGCATCTAGAAGTCTGCTCATGAAATTGCCCTTGCTCATTTGTGGTCTCGGCCATGCTAGATCTGAGCAAATCTCTATCCATCTGAAGATACTGGACATGAACTGGACCCAGGCCTTGGGGTTGTTGTATTCCTGGCACAGATACCACCTTTGATGAGGCCTGACTGTGACTAATCATTTGATTTGGGTCAATAACAACTTGATTACAGGGAACCGTTATAAACTGAGTATGGCCTGCTGCAGTGAGGTCCTGAATTGGATTATGATGACTTTCATGATGAGATTCAGAAGATCTGATCTGTGGAGTATGCAATTTTTGCTCTATGTTCATTTGTGCAGGTGAATACACTACACTGCTGCCTGCAGGCGATATACTGGAAGGTAGCTGCCCAGATACAGTGGTTTGGTGGGCATGCTGTTGGCCCACTGTGACTGTACTTTCATCTTTAGCCTGTGCTGTATTAGCAGGTCCCAGTCCATTTGCCTGGTCACCAGCTCGTGAACTACTTCGAATAACACTTTGTAATTTATGGTGGTCTTCCATCTTGGAGACAACATAAATAATGTTATTGTGAGCGCTCAAAGTGCTATCTGCTAAATTGACAGACATTGGAACATGCTGCGTTGAAGGCTTTACGTCTTGAACTGAAGTTGCAATGTTATTTTGTGATGATTGCAATGACAGTGAATAAAGGGGCATTGATTTGTTGCCGTGTGCTTCTTGCACTTTTTCTCCTGAGGCCTGAATTAAAGAGTACACCTGAGGAGAATTTGAAGTGGGAAGGCTCTGCATGCAAGTGGTTGGAAATGATGTGTTAAGTGATTGCCCTGAGGCATAACTGTCTGGATATGTTAATGACGCTTGCACCTCTGACTGGGACGTGTAAGTTAATAAAGGGGTACCCTGAGATTGGGGTGTGGCATAACTTTCAGAAAGAACAAGTTCTTGACACATGCCCTGAGCCTGGGCTGCGTACTGGACATCCTGCTCCTGACCACGAGAGTAAATATGGCTCTGATTGACAGATGAAACACCACCCGATTGGCTTGAAGGTGTAGGGAATTTGTCAGGAGATGAACATGGAGGCTGTGACTGAGCATGTGACGTGATGTAAATCTGGGTATTTGTGGTTATAAGGCCAGACAATTGTGTGGATTGCTGATTAGCAATCACAGAGTTCTTCTTTTGTTCAGGAGAACCATGATTGTTATAATTACTGTCTTTGTCCACATCATTTAGATGGTTATCTTTAGCCTTTGGCACAGAAATAGTTGAGTAGGCCTCCGTGACTGAATCTGTTTTGACTTGGGAAACTACTCCATTAGAGGAATCTGATCCAGTGGAAAGGTTGCAGGACACAGGGGAGTGCCGAGAAGGTTCAGGTGGAAAAGATACCTCTCCTTCATCAACAGCACCAAAGTAGCCTTGTAGTGTATGCTCAGAGTCTGAAGACTGCTCTGTAGCTGTGATGTTTGTAGAAGGCCTCTGGTGGTGTTTGATCACACTACATTCTCTCTGAAGGGCTCTCTCAATAGAGCCTGAGAATACAGTAGCGCCATATTGCTGTGTAGGTCCATGAGGACTTGATAACGGACAAGGCAAGAGGCTAAACTGGGGTTGAAGGAGGTGAGGGGCTGACTCCTGAGCTGAGCGGTATGTAGAGGACTGGACCGGTAAAGCGGAGCCTATAGCAGGAGTAGAAAAGGCCAAAGCTGCAGGAAGCATGGTCTGACTGGGTTTGAGATGGAGAAGGGGGTCGTGATGAGAAAGGAACAGGCCACTGGTGGAAGTGCTAAAGGCAGGGTCCTGAAGAGCTGGAGGAGAATTTGTAGCACAACTTCTGGTGGGATAGGCACTGGTATGTTGATAAGACATAAGAGCAGCAGTAGATGGGAAAGTGGCAGTAGATGGCAGGGCACCAGTCAAGTATAGCTCTGTAGTAGAATTAGTGCCTGGAGAAGAAAGAAAAAGGGTAGACAGGGCTAGTACAAAAAAACAAACAAACACATTATGCAACTGCAACTAACATTTCCAATTTATCAATTTTAGTTTATTGCAATATTAAATAAATGGTATACAATATCAATAGCATATTTAACTGTTTTAACAATTTTAACTAAAAGTGAATGTACAAAACATGTACAAAATGTACAAAAAACAAGGACCACGACTCATTCTCTCCATGTATCTACTCCAAACTGCACTCAAAAGACTGTACAGGGGTATTATGCAAAAACATTTACTATTTTCAGAGAAAGGCACTGGTAAAGAATGTATTTATATGTTAGAAATACATAAATTAGATTTAACTCATAAATCTCTCCAAAATCATCAGATAACTCATTACATATCTTCTAATTTTTGCTGTTGTCCCATATAAATCTTTTTAATCTACATAAAATAATCCTTTTAATCTAAATAAAATTACTAATATTAGACCAGCATTTGAATTCATGAATCTCTATCCAAAAATAGGCAAATTTGCATTTAACCATTTTTAGAAGATGCAGCTTCACGCAGGAGTCGAAGCATGAGCCGAAGAGGCTAACTGCTGTTAGTAGCTGCTAGAGAATCATGTATTCAATTGAACATACATCTGTCAAGACACTGACTGTACACTGTGTTTGGTTTGGGCTCGATTTGTATACAGATAAAAATTATAATAGTACATTTTAACAGCTTCAGTATGTATAATAATAATAATAACAATAATAATAATAATGATACTAATAATAATAATAATAGATTCTTATTATATTTTGCATCTTGAAAAAAACCTACCAGCTGGCCATGATGGCGGTCTAAAAGGAGGAAGCAGTGAGGCACCAACAGGTCCTGCCTGAAGACTTCTGGACTCCATGGCTGACAAGAAGCTCATGATTGAGGTCTCAGAAGTATGACTATTTGTATCAAGTGTTCCTAAAACAATAAGAAGAGAACCACCTTTAAAAAGAGAAGCACACGTCTGCAACCAATTATTAGATTGATAATATACAGTGGTTTAATTTACCTGCTGCAGGAAGGTGTGTTGTAGTGTAGTTGGGAAGCTGGTGGGAGGAAGCGTAGCTTTGCCGGGGAAGACCCTCTGTATCAATGTGTGTGGTGCCATAACTGGTACTAAATGAAGACATGCAACATTAATTGTATTATTAATATGAGCACTGTAGAATAACACACTATTCTTATAGTTTTTAAATAAGCACAAAGTGGCATACAGATTATACAATACTCGTACGTAATGCCCCTGTGTGAATATAATACTGTATAAGCTGGGCAAAGATGAAAAATGTGTAGGATAGATCTGGCAAAGTAGCAATTTATAAGAGCGAAGTAGTCTATAGGTTATGATTGTAGATCCAGATTTATTAGGATGAGTTGCATGTGCTGACTGATAAACCAGGCTAAAACACGGAACAACCTAATTTAGTTTAGTGGAAATCGCGAAGATTGAAGCAAACCTTTGCAAGGTGGGTTAAATCACGGCCATTGTAGCACTTATAAAATGTTCAATGGAACACACAGGCAACTAAACTTTCTCACTACTTTGATGTTACTGACAACAAACTAGCAGTGGGAGGCCTTTCATCCCCGACATTTTTTGGGAAAGGTGACCCGCCCTCCTTGTCTTTACCTTGGCTTGATACTCGCGGTGCTGCGTTCATAGGCCCAAGAAGCTGCGGTTTGTGCTGGAGGAGCCAGCGCGTCCGCAAAGCTTGAGCACGGGTAGTTCCTGTCCATCATCCGGTTAAAGCTCTGCTTCCCCTACGGAGCTTCGAGAGGCACTGGACACACATTGTAGCAGCTCGGTGTGACGGACTCGGATCAGTCCTGTCAGCGCCGTGGACAGTCCACAAAGTCCGTGAAACACTCTCTTGAGTATCTCCGCTACTTTCAACGCAATAGTCACTTTTTCTTCATCACCCTTCTTCGAGAGCCACGATCATGGTGCAAATCTTGCACGCTTTCGTCCATGTTAGCATATTTCCCAGGATGCACCGCAGTCAGCTTGTAGTTTTTGCCCCTTCCCAGACTGTAGCCATGGACTTTGAAAGTAGCCCATGGAAAGCGAGTAGGTTGAAGTATAAATGGTAGTGCCACATCATATCTTGTAATGAGTCATACAAACATTACAACAAAGTACATTCAAATATATATGGCACTTTATTTCAAATATATTACACATTCTAATATAAATTTACAAAAACAAAATTGTATTTCCTCGATTTCATAAAATTTCCAAGATTCCCATTAAAGATATTAAAAATAGACATTGTAAAAACTCAATGTAGCGTCCCACGCGAACTGTGGCTTAGATTAATTTAAACATATTTACACAATGAATTTATAAACCATGCAAAATTGTAAAGCAAAGCATAAGTTAATTGATAAAACAAAATAATACTTCATTAAAAGGTTTGCTCACAGCAGCTGTATCATTTTTCTTCCAAAATACAGAAACGTGGGCAAAAAATGTTTTCATTATATATGAAAAGATTATAAAACAATCTTGTCATCAATTTAATTTGTTATAAGCAGCAATATAAAAAACATGAAAAGGTATTGAGATTTACTTTAAGGTGCTTTAAATAAGTCAGTATTAGTTGGAATTATATCCACTTAATTCCATTGTACAGAAATTGTTCTGTAGAGCACCAAAAGCACAATAAGATTAGGAGTAATCCAGTGTAGAGGTCTGGGGAGGAAAGGCAGATGATACGTGTAGGCTATTCTGGTTACCGTCTTGTACTGCCAGGTCTTGATCTACAGACAGAATACTTGGTTACATAACCTCACTGCAAAGTTAAAAATAAAAAATAAAAAAAATACCCAGGATATGGTGGTGGTGGGGCATCATATTGTCCACTTTTTGCAACAGCCTGCTCATATGACGGAAGGCCTGGAGCATTTGGGTCTTGTACAGGGTCCGAATTTGGGTTCACAGGCTGCAAAGATACTTCCTCCAGCCGCCGAATGATTACTGATGCATTACTCCTCCTTGTGCGAACGCGAATAGAACTGAGAAAATAAAATCTTAATATAAACATTGCAAGTGCTTTTGTGTTTGTGTTGAGATAGAGGACCTATACATTAATCATTCAAACTCCACAATTGTCTTACAGTGACACTGGATATTATCAAGTCACGCTTTAGGGGAGTGGTTGCAATAGGAAGGGCATCTGGCAGAACTTTCTATGTAACTAACTGCCTGGTTAAATCCTGGGGTAAAAATAGCCCTGGTAAGCACTGTGCGTACCCATCATCTTTTGAAGGTGCCTGCAACAAATTTCCCTTTGTGGGGATGTTTCAGTTTTGCAGCCACCATGGAGTAAAAAAATCTAAGAACGAATCGATACTGTGAGTCTTATTGATGCGAATATTGTTAATTAATCACTGGATTTATTTAGCAGTTTTCATACCAGCCAAAGCGTATTACAGTCATTCATTCCACTCTCTGTGGTGGGAGTAAACTACTTTTGTAGCGACAGCTGCCCTGGGGCAGACTAATGGCAGCATGGGTGCCAATCTGCCAAATCAGCCCCTCTGATCACCACAAAACATTCACTCACACACCAGCTTCCTACTAGAGCATGTGGGTGATGTGTCTTGCTTAAGGACACGACAGCCCCACTGTGGCACCTGGTTCCAGCTGTGTAACATCCAAGAACTAACCAGGCCCCGACTTTCTTAGCTTTGGAGATGTGATGAGATCCGGTGAGATCTGGCATTGACAAGCACGTTTGGCAAGATTTAAAATGAACTATATGTCCAGTTACTTACCTGGCTCGGCTCATGTTATCTTTGAATTTGCCCTGACAGAAATACCAAACAAGGAGGCCCAAGAAAACAAGAACCACGCCAGCAGAAATTAGACCAATCAAGAGCGATGTCACATCAACTCTGCTGGGTCGCTGGACCTTATCTGTGGACATATCAACATTATACAATGACGTTCATCACAGTTTGTGGGTTTATCCCATTGTCCATCACATTAGCAAAAGTGTCTCAGAAATTTAAAAAAGGTAAATTAGTAGACTAGAAGACAGAGTCATTCCATCAGGGTGTTTTCCTCTTAAGAGGAAGCACACCACATATTTTAAGTGACTAAACACAACAGGTTTTACACTACATTCATATTTCTTTTAAGCAAAGCCAACTTAATTAAACCGATGTACCTTCAGTGTATTTCTTCCAAAAGGCGTCCTGCAAAACAAAAATGTTAGTATTACTCATGGTGTTTGGTTTTTGTTTCTCTTTTAAGGAAATATGACTGCACACTCAACTGTTTCAGGGATGTTCTCAAAAACCTCTCTGGCTTCTTCATAGTTACAAACTTCTTCATAACACTCCCTCTCCAGGTTTCCGGGGACGAAGATTTCAAAGTCAAAACGATTCAATAGAAGGTGACGACCCAAGAACGCGTTTGCGCCCTCATCATCAACAAAAACTTCAGAAGGAACAGATACTAAGATACACAATAGAGAGAAATGGAAGAAATAATAACAACATTTAGACCTACTTACCGTCACTGCCCGTACTCCGCAGACAGCCCAGATCTCCAAAGGGCAAGAGCAGCAGTAGTACGAACAGAACCCCTAACATGGCCAGGCCTGTGTGCACCTGCGCACGGACCGCGGGTGGAGCATTAATCACCACTCAAATGTTTTTACGACACACGAGTGTAATAACTACACCAAGATCGTTAAAAAGCGACTTGGAGACTACACTTCCATTTTGTAACCAAAACTGATAAAGTAGTAAAGTTGTAAAGCGGAAAGACACATAAGAAGCAATACGAGCGGGTGTGTCCCAACTTTGACGACGATTAAACGAAAGTTGTTGTTCAAAAACTACACAGCGACTTTAAACTCCCCGAAAAGGCTATGTAAAACAACATCTACTTGTCCTTTGGTTGAGTTGAAGCTTGGTTTGAGCTGTTTCAGAGATTACAAGAAATGTATGAGTAATCTTCCAAAGTCTGTTTACTCCTTTCCAATTGTCTATCCAAAACCACCTGCGCACAGACGTGACCAATCGATTACGCGCACCTGAACGATGTGGTGCGTCATTCATAAAATGCACGCTAGATGGCACCCTCATGTCTTAGCTTGCTGTTAACTGTGTATAAATGACACACAACATGCAGTCTTCTCCAAATATTTTGTCCAAATGATTTCCACACTGAACTAAGAAAACTATGGAAGGGTATTTAAGTTTGTAGCCTCTGGAGCTCAGAGGGCCTGAAGTTCTGGAAGTTCTGGACTTTCACTGGAGAAATGGCCTGTTCATATGCTGAGGGGGTGACACATTTGTATTTGTCCTCTATCTGCTGGTTCAGACACTGACAACACAGCTTCAGTTGTGACTTTAGCTGATTAGACCAGTATAAGAGCACAGTCTACCCACTGCAAAGTTAGTAGTGCATTTAAAGGTGCATTGTGTAACTTTTCTAGCATGGGGTCTGCCACCTGCTTCGTCTCCATGGAGATAGAAGCCTATAATGAAGCCAGGTAAACTGTGCCACCCAAAGTCAAGGGGCACATCTCTTGTATTCGCTGTGAATGAATTAAAATTGTTGCCACAACATCACATGATCTCTTGCAGCTGTTCTGATTGGTCTGGTGATGAAAATTTTTGCAGGACAATCATTTGTTTGGACAGTGGCACCAAAACATGTAAAATGTTTGTAGCAGTAAGAGAAGTCTGCCTTCAGTAAAATAAGGTTCATATAATTTTCTGTGGTAAATGAAGCAGTAAAGCTCTGCAGATGTGAACAGGTGTCCTTGTTAAGAGAAACACGCTTTTACAGTATCTATACATAAACACAGACTGCTTACTCAAATTACACCCCAGCCCATTTTAGCTTAAGTTGTTAAGCTAAAATGGGCTGCCATTTATGGTAAAATGGGCCACTCTATTTTGCATATTTATCAATACAAATGAAGTTTATCCATTGTTAGTCTTATTTCACTGATAATGTCTAAGCGCTGGCGCATTATTTCATTAATGTATTCCAGCTGTTTTCATTGGTTTATGGTTAATAAGGCGGAACAATCAATTAAATGTGTCTTAATAATAGAATATTATTCCTTATTAAAGAGTAATAGTAATAATTTTGAGAAACTTAACAGATGCATTATTGTTGTTGTTGCTGTATGGGAATATATAAATAGGCGATCTGTACCTTATTTACTGCTATTGACAAACTAATCGCAAATTAGCCAATTCATTATAGACATATTTTAAATGTAATTTTAGATGAAATGTAGGCCAGATGAAATGTAGGCCTACAGCAAAGAAGAGGGAAAACTATCCCTGAGTGGAGAGCAGGATGAAAGGAGCAGTGGACAAGTATGATGAATGTGAATGGTTAAAAGACAAATGTTCACTTCAAGGTTCAAAGTAACTTTGTATGTTGTTTTGCACAATTTCAAGATTCAATATGAAGTTATGTTGAAGTTATATAATTAATAATAAACATATTATCTTGATGAAAACCAAGACTTTTATGAGTATAATCGGGTGGCTCAATTTATGGTGTCCCATTTTACCTGGGATTTCTGTTCTGTCAAGAAAGTGGCATCTGGAATTCAAAATTCTCAGAAAAATCTATTTTGAAAGATAATGTACCATTGCAATTTTTATTTTTATTTAAAACAAGTGGCTTAAGGTGGCCATAACTCTTTTGGGTGATGCACATTTATTTGGTGCTTTCAAGATTTTGCCAAAAAGTGGCCCAATTTAGCAGACTTCACCCTATTTAATGCCATACTTTGGAACATGTAGGTGAAGTCAATAAATGGGCCATAGCAGAGGCACAGCTTCTGTATTTTCTCTAAATTGTTTCTATATCATAATTGGTCTCGAAATTTTACATTTTGCAGGACAATATTTGTTTGGGCAGTGGAACCATGTTTAATGTTTGCAATGACAGTCAATAATTTGAAATAAAACCACATTTCCTCGATTGTTATTTAGTGTCGGATTCAGTCCCTGGCTCCTTTTACCACCTCATGTGGCTCTCTCTTACTCTTCTAAAATTATTTAACTGTAAACTGATTTTTTTTACTATATAATTGAAGTAAACTAAAAAGTAACTAGTGACTCATTAATGACATATTTATGGTTGTTTTTAACAATCGACAAAAATGGCTCAATTTACCTGACTTATGGCATTCATGAAGCAGCCCAATAATCTAAATGATTACTACAGAAAAGAAACTAAGCATGTATGAAGTTACATTAAACACATGGACAAATCCTAATGCAGACATGGCCCTCTGAGTTTATAAAGGAGAGATAAAGCACAACCAAACACTGTCTAGTCAACCTCTGCTGTGGTTGAAGCTTTTTAAAATGTGATTAATCTGTGAGAATGCAAAAAGGTGAATAAATTAGATGTTTATCACCATTCTACATCAAAATAAGGACAATATAATATTCTAGTATATACATATATACTATTAGCACCACAAATAATTTGAGCCTATGTCTACATTTGGAAGATAATGTATGGTCAAAAACAGTAGAAATCTATCCTATGATACTTATACAAATAAAAGAGCTCTGTAAATAGTTTTAAGCTTGTGTTACATGTATTTATCTGCTCTGTGCTTCACCTCGCAGGTGGCTGTGATGAGGCTGTGCTCTTGACGTGTTCTGTGATTTACTCCCCTGATAAGAACTGCAGACTGAAATCCCTTTGGACAAGATGGCAAAGGTGAGCCATGAGACTACACAGATCTTTGCAAACAATGCATTAAAACAATAATGTTTTATGAAAAGGGCTACTTTGATGAGTGATGTTCAAATAGACATTACACAGATATTGAAGAGGAGTTGCAGCTGGTAAGTCAAAGATACAGCAGTAGAAGGGTGGATGCAGGTATGCAGTGTGCATTCAGTGGTCTGCACTTTGTCAGTTTGGGCTGATTTCACCACAACCCATGTCCCCCCTTTTTTATACATCATTACACACTGCACTACCACCTGAAGTTGGATTTGGATATGGGTTAAATATTTTTATTTTATTTAATTAGCACTTCCTTAAAAAGAAAATAGTTGTAGCTTATGACAGTGGTTCTCAAACTTTTCACCCCGAGTACAACCAAAGAAAAGATTTGGCTTTCTGAGCACTACCAAATCTAAATTGGGTCTATAACAGGACTATTTCAGGTCTAAATTAGGTATAAACCGGTTTTAAGTGGGAATACACCATTGCCACAGCGGCTTTACCTAGAAATTTACTAAAGGAATAGCAAAAAATGTGGTTAAAATGCAGTCTAAATGAAGTAAACATTACAATTGAAGTAGTGTCCACGTACCATCAGAAGAAGTTTGCATACCACCAGTGGTACACCTACCACAGTTTGAGAAACACTGGCTTATGATAATCAAATAATAAAATGCAACCGTTTACCACTGGTAAATTTTACTTGACAAGTCAAATTTGTTCCAATGAAGATAAATGTTCTTCAAGAAAGTAAACTTGCCTTGATATTCATTTTTGTTTAATACTTGCTTATTTAGTCACACATTTTTTTAAGAGTACGTTGCACTGAGTTTTGCAGAAGAGCATGAGAAAAGTGTTATTCACCAACAAGTCATAACCACAAGACTGTTGATACTGCAGTCATGTGGCTCTAAACCTGGTAGATAAGGTGAGCCTAAATATATTTAGTATTATCTGCATTTCCAATTTTTAGACTATAAACCTTTGGTTTGTAATATAGTTTAATGTTTTATTTTTATAATATGTACTGAATGTATAAACATCACTGAAATAGGCAAAAACAGTATTCTGTTCTAATCTGTTGATGTAGAAATGCAATGGCATTGTCACTTTTAACAAAATTTAGATTGGGAACTGTTTTTTTTTTTTTGAACCCCTGGATTTTTTCCAGAAAATGGACCATTTCTTCCAGAAAAATATTGCAATTACAACATGTTTATTTCCTCTGTGTGAGGAAAAAATGTTAAGACTGGTTAAATTTAACAAAAAGTCAAAAAATGGAGCGAACAAAATTGATAGCACCCATAACTTAATACTGAATATCAATGGCTTCCTAAAATCATCAATAAGCTTCTTACATCTCTCAACCGGAATTTTGGACCACTGTTAGTTTGATAATTGCTCCAGGTCTCTCATATTGGAAGGATGCCTTTTCACAACAGCAATTTGAAGATCTCTCCACAGGAGTTCAGTGGGAGTGAGATCTGGACTCATGGCTGGCCACTTCAGAACTCTTCATACATTTCTGGGTGCTTTTTGAAGTATGTTTGGGGTAATTGTATTGATAATCCTCAGATTTCATGACGCCTTACACACAGTCAAGACACCGAGTGCCAGAGGCAGCAAAACAATCCCAAAACATCTTTGAACCTCCACCACACTGCAAAAAAGGCCTATCAAAAAATAAGAAAAATAAACTCAAAATAAGACCTTTTTACCCTAATTTAAGTGAAATTATCTGCCAGTGGAATAAGATTATTTTACTTATCAAGTTTACTTAAAACAAGTCAAGTAATTTCAATTTGATGTAGTCCTGTCAAGTGAAAAATTCTTAAAATTTGACTTTTAAGATTAATTTGCTTAATTCAAGTAAATTTAACTAAGTTAGATAATCCCTTTTTGCAGATATTGCACTGTAGACACTGTGTTCTTCTGTTTGTAGGCCTCATTCCATTTTCGGTAAAAAGTAGAATGAGGTGCTTTACCAAAAAGCTCTACCATGGGCTCATCTGTCCACAACATTTTGGCTTACTCACATTTTGTGAGAGATCTTTCTTATGTCTCAGTGTCAGTAATGCGGCTCGCCTGGGTCTCCTGCCATAGCATTTCATTTCATTCAAATTTCCACTGATAGTTCGTGCTAACACTGATGCACCCTGAGCCTGCAGGACAGCTTGAATTTCTTTGGAACTTATTTGGGGCTGATTTTTCCACCATCTGGACTATCCTGCATTGCAACCTTTCATCAATTTTTCTCTTCCGTCCACATCCAGGGAGATTAGCTACAGTGCAATGGGTTAGAAACTTTCTGACTATGTCGAGCACTGTGGACAAAGGAACATCAAGATCTCCAGAGATAAACTTGTAACCCTGAAATTGTTGATATTTACCACAATTTTGGTTCTCAAGTTCTCTTCTCCTCTTTCTGTTCTCCATGCTAAATATGACACACACACAGATACACAATGCGTAGACGGAGTCACCTTCTCACCTTTTTAATCTGCTTTTCGAGATCTTCTAGCCTCCCCTGGAATGTTTCACAGACTAGTACAAAACTGATGCATCTACATGGAAAATATTCTTAAATTTGGCCTTTTATCTCCATGGCACTGCATTTCTTAATCCATGGAGATAGAAAGTTAAAAAGAAAAATGTAGAACATTCTCCATGGAAAGAGAATTGTTCTATGCCATTTTTCAGAACGTTTCAGGCAAAACAAAAAGATCTCCATGGAGATAGGCAGGTGACAAGCCCTCCACCAGAAAGGTTTACTAGTCAGGTCTGTGGAGAGATGCCCCTTCATAGCAAGTGTGTAGATTTTATGTGATGGGGCTTTAAATGGCACACTACGTTGTAAAACCATACAAAATTCCCTACAGACAAAATAAAGTGTACCTAAACTAACCTTTTGTGAAGTGGTGAAAATAAAATGCTATGCGTTTCTTACACTTAAAGAAAAGTTTTTTCCACTTCAGGCAACCCCCAAATAACTCAACAAATAATGTGACTTTTTTTTTTTATTGATGAATAAAAAAAGCTGATCGGTCAGCCAGAAAGCGGATGAGGGATGAATTTTATGTGTTGCATGTGTTTCTGTTCATTGTAAATTAAGCAGAGGGTGACAAGCCTTGTAGACTTGTCTTCACAGTTGCAAGATTAGCCTTCCAGGAGGATAAACTGTCATACAGCTGCTGCCACTGCTGTTTGCCAAAGGTGCGATGTGTGCTGTGACTAAAAAGAGTAGAAAAATCCATTAGCAAGCAAATCCATATTATACATAATACACCTTGATAGTGAAGAAACATACCTCACAACAACTTTGCGTTGTGTTTGATCAATTTTGCAATAAACCATCTTGGTCCGTACAGCTATGAAAATTAAGGAACACATGCTTTAATAACCTGAGTGTAAAGCATAGAGACTAGAGACATTGTTTCTAAGGGCATAAAACTAAAAACACCAAAACTATATCTCAAATATGTGCCCAAAAACATAATTTTAAGACAGTTTGTACCATCAATGACAAATGCTTCAACATCATCTGCCCCAATCTGCAGCTCCTGTTGCATGGTGTCAAATGGGATTTCTTTGAACTCTGCTGCCATACCCATGAATGTTAGCAGACGCATCTTGGCCATGTTTTGCTCATGGGATAGTCCTGGGTGGTAAACATCCAAGGATCATTAAACACAAAAAAACAGTTCACAGTCTATTGCTCTTGGCCCTGGGAGTTTCCCTTTTAATTCATTTAACCTCACGTGACTGGGAAAATCTCTACTCATTAAGACTAACAAGATCCTACATACGTCTGTTTTCGCTGTCCATCCCACACAAGCTTGTAATTACAGCCATGCTTTTCAAAGGGCTTTGCTGACACATGCACATTCCAGTGTTGGATGAGCACAAAAACTGAGATTCTAACTTATAATAGTGCTATAGCATGGTATATTATATTCCCGTTTCTGGTTCTATGCAGGTAATGGCATATACATTTTAGCTTATAAAAACAGTTACTAGTGCACCAATTGTATTAATACATACTTACCCAGAGATTCAATAAAGTCTTTGTTACTTTGGTAGAACTTGATGTATGCCGCCAGTTTAGCGCTTACAAAAATGGTTAACAGCTGAAAAGACAGATTAGAAAATAATTGTATACAGTTAGGCTTATTGTTTACAAAAAGCATGACCACACTGACACATGTTGGCTATATTAAGAACCAAATTTGTATTCACATAGAGGACACGGACACACACGTTTGAGTTATTTATGTCTGTGTCTATATGAGAAATTTCATTTCATTTTTGAAACCTCAAAAAAAAAATAATAATAAAAATCACATTTATTTATATAGCACATTTTAAAAACCACCATGGTTGACCAATGTGCTTGACAGGTTCAGTTTCACACGCACACATGCACACACACATACATTGATACAATTAATGCTGTTTAATTTATTTACTATACCATATAATAATTGTTCAAATATTTTACAGTAGTACTCACATCATGAATAAGTTCCCCTTCCAGGAAGCGCACAGGTTTCAGAGTGAGGAGATGGTCAAAGAGGTAAGTGTTAGGGTCTTTGAGTGCACGTACAATACATCTAAAATATATAACATAGTTCAAACACACAGTTATTTTAATTTAATAGTACTTTTACAATTGGCCAATGATATAGAATGCCACTGTACCTGTGGGCATCAACACGTGCTTGTGAAGCATTGTCTTCTGTGTAACTTCCAAGCAGCTCAACCATGACTTTAGCTGCAGCCTCACTGCAAAATACACACAAAAAATGTCTTCAAGTACAGAAAAATATACTTATAGGATATACATACCATATCTTAAATAAGAGTAAATCTAGGGCTGTGCAATTAATTGTATTAATTGTTCAATTATTACTCTATTCAGTTACAAAAATGATCGTGAGTACAATGAATTGCCTTCTGTTCAGAATTATGAGAGCACTCCTTTTCTACATAAAATCTGGCGCAAAGACACTTTGAAGGAAGAGGTAATTGTTCTAAATAACTGTGATTTCAATAATGAGCCAAACAATTGTGATTATACATTTTTGCCATAATAGAGCAGCCTTGACAAAATGTACAAGAATAACTGCAATAAAAATAATTCAAATTAGACTTAAAAACACGTACCTTTTTTTGCAGTCTACAAGCGCTTCATACACCAGCCTTAAGAGTGTGTGCTTCTTTTCTGTATCCAAGTTCCAGTCAATAATCCACTTACGCACCTGCAGGTTGCATACAATAATATTTCTTTTTTTTACAAAGGATCTACAATGAATTGCTACACCAACTATAGTCATAATAAAGTAATGTGTTGAGAAATGCTTGTCTCACCTGATCAAGGTCTGTAGGAATAAATGCAATGGCATTGCATGTTGCAGCCACTTTAATGAGGCTACAAAAGACAGTGTACCTCACCGGAGTGTTCTCGTCCATCCCGTGAAATAGGTTACTCAGACTGATCAAAACACAAGGTCAATCAACCTACTAAATGTTTCAGAGAACCAAAATAAGTGAAGAACAGTGTTACTTACAGCTGCATCCTCAGGGAGGGTCGCTCTCCTTCACGAAACTTCACCAGTTTCTCACAGAGACTCTCAATGAGGGCTTCCTGCTTCTCCGTCTCCAGGATCAACAGCAAGGATACAATGCTGTTCATGACACTCTCCACATCTGTTCAATAATGATCATAAGTAATGCACAAGAGATAAACAGAAACATCACTTAATTTTTTAATATGAAAGTACAGTAGAAATAGAATGGTAAACATGATAGATACCTTTGTCATCATCCTTGAGGCAGACATCACATGCTTCAATAATTTGAGCAAGATCTACGTGAAGCCCACCTTCAGAGTTCTCTTCAGAGATGTCTGCTCCTTTTGCCTTGATGTAAGCTCTCAGTTCAGAGGCCTGTACAAGGAGCATCGTGTATCAATACACATAACACTTTAAATTAAGGTAAACCCACAAAAGGTAAGTAATTTGAGCTGAGAGCACGCTTCAAATATGTCATAAGTCTGTAATATGCAATAATAGCAGTCATCTTCTCCATTTGGCACACAATATTAGTATTAGCCTCACACAGCTGCTCGGCTCTGTTAGCCGGCTAACTGTGTTGAACGTTTGTCACCGAAAACGAGCCAAACTAAAAATGTAACAAACTAAAGTGTTTAGAATTCATTTGCCGTACCTGATCCTCTTCTGTAATGTCAATAAACGCAGGGACGCTCATTTTGAAGCCTCGGAAAGCTTCGGTGATGAAATCCACGCTCACACCGCGATAGAAAGAAAACCGGAAGGAAACAGCAAGGGCTGCCCTTCCACATCCGGGTCATTGTGTTAAAGCTGTAGTAGCCTTGTAAATAATTGCGTCAAAAGTTGTTTCATTTTTGTTTGTTTATCACTCGATACTTCGTTTATCTTTAATTGGCTTTTAAACCTTGTGCCTGTACACGTTGGTCACGTGCCTGTAAACTCGTTTTCTAGATCTGTTTACTCAGGTTGTCTACCTGATCTGTAAATCTGTAATCTCTGTAATGCATGTCATCGATGAAAGTTGTAGCGGGAAACCTGATCCCTGGAGGAGGAGAGGTTATCTGAGGGACCATCTGCGTGGACCACCGAGGAAGACTGAGAGGTCTCCATCCCATAAGCCTGTCAGGAGAACTGACCATCCTCTGCCCCATTGACCTATGGAGACTTTTTATGAGCACGACCTACGCTGTCCTTTAAGATGGCAGAGTTAAAGTTTGAAGTAAGGTTTAAAACAAATGTATTCAGACCTGGTTGTGATTTGAGAACTAGCCATTTTTTTGCTTACAGTTTACACCCATTGAGCACCTAGTTTCTCTTTCTCTCTTTCTCTTTCTCTCTCTCTCTCTCTAGGTGCTCTATGGGTATATATATATATATATATATATATATATATATATATATATATATATATATATATATATATATATATATATATATATATATATATATATAGCACCTATAGAGAGAGAGAAACTAGGTGCTCTATGGGTGTATATATATATTTTAATTATTATTATTTTATTATTAATTAATTCCAGAATATTGTATCATAACAATAGCCCTCTGCATGGAGCAATATTTTCCCCAGTAAAGAGTAAAAGCTGATAGAGTTACACCATACCATGTGTATGACGTGTCATTGGGAAGGCAAGTGCCTGGTACCACATCACACTCTTTCTCTCTGCTCTTGTAAGCTGTCAATGTAGAGAATTTATAACCACTTCTCTGCAAGTGCACTTGGAATTTCATTATCTGATTAACAACTGTTGCCTGGTGTATTTCAAGTCCCAATAATAGCTGCTAATGCTTTGAAGATCCAGGAGCATATCTTAAAAGGTTTGTTAAAGTCACATTGTGTGTGTGAGTGAAGGCCAGGATCCTCAACGCAGAATGGCTTGAAACTACTGTACTACCAACAGCTTGGCTTTTATTCTTTATTTTCTATTATTTTTAAAGACTTAACTATAGAAAACAATCAACCTACTTATTTATACATAATATCACAAATAAACATTGCTGAAACCCATGCATTAGACCCTTTCTTGTTGGGTTTAATGATACAATGACAAACTTAAAATAAGGAGGAGATGTCTTTGCAGTGATTGTTTGTAATGACCTGATGTCTGTTTAATTTCACACACAACGTTATTCTTAAACTCCTGGCTCATTGCCTGGTTGGCCATCTCAGTGATGAATTGCCAGTGTTAAGAGTTTTGAGCCCAGGTGTAGCCTTCTCTGTCCAGCCTCCAAGTGGTAAGTATCCATGTAAACCAACCTCATGCTCATCATCCAACATGGCCACCTACCGCCCACCCACTAATTGTCTGGTTCCCACAGTTCTGCTTGCCTTCACAATCTCTGAAAAATCCCCTTGCTCAGCCTCATCTATCAGGCAGTGACCTTGTCAAGAGGCATTGCATGAGTAACTTTCCTCCAAGGAAAGGTGGACAGAATAGCTTGTTAATTACTTAGAAGCACACTTGGCCTCTGCAAGCGTTCAACCACAAAGGAAAAACAAAACAAACAAAAAAAATCTTAGTTTGGAGATAAAACTCATGTAAGAACAGACTAAAATCTGAAGGAATGAAGAATCTCTTTGCTCTATTTGGGTCTCTATTTAAAATTAAAAGTACTGGTTGTAGGTTTTTTTTGGCTCAAGATGAATGTATCCTAACTGAATTAAAGTCTGTGCAATAGGGAGATATCTGGGGATCTGTCCAGCTAAGCAGGTGGTAATTACTTAATCAGTGGTCACTCAATGAGCTGCTAAGTTAAAAGGACATAGCTTGCAAAAAATTTAGGCTTACGATACCGTAATGTGAGCTCATCAGAAATCGCACACGGAAAGATAACATTCTAGCCACTTATACAGCAGATTATTGCATAATCTGTATTTACTTCACTTATTGAAGAGTATTTTACTCAAAGTTTATGGTATTTCTTATGCCTTATTTTATGCCTCTTATTGTATATTTTAGTTTTCACTTTTTTTTTTACTATTACTTCTGATTCTAATTTGTACAATATTGCCAAAGCATGTGAATTTTGTTCACTCACAATTGCAGTAAAGTTATTCTGATTCTGAAAAATTAATTTTAGCAACTTATTTGGTTTTAATGCTACTTTTTGATGGTGGTTCATGATTATTACTGAAATCTTTTGCCCAAGTAGGGTCCATATTGCCGAAAATGTTTTGTAAAATAACCAATACATTTTGTGAACAATAACCAATAAATTATATTCTTACATATTATATTATGGATTTACATATATGTATTATGTTCGCAAATTCAGCAAAATGTGCAAAAAATATATATATCATATGATATATGTATATATCACTGAACAATACAACAATGTGGACAGAACATGTATCTTAAAGTTGTTTTTATGCAACTGCTTTCAAGTAGGTAGTCACAGACTTGTTCATAATGAAAATAAGATTGTGTGTAAATTCCACTGTTATCATTGACCTATCACACCAAAGACAGCAGCATCTTTGGAGTAGAGCTATCTGAGGTCAAAAATCCTGTTCTGGAGAGTGTTTGTTCTACATTTAAATTGAAAGGCTGCAAAGGAGGAAAAGGCCAGTTTTCTTGGAAATGATGACACTGTGACTGTGTGGTTACTGCTTGAGTTATAGGGGCTTCCTTTAGAATCTCATTGGGGATACATTATACACAGAAATATAGGCTACAAGAAATATATAATCAAACTCATAGAAGCGTAAAAAAGTAGGACATTGTCATTAGAATTTTTTCTTAACATCGTTTTTGAATCTTATCTGTTAATATTTGGTGCTTAACACCTGTACTTTGAATGCGTCAGAGTATTTCTGTTCAGCAAATGTTGCAAAAATCTGTCCCAGTATCCTAAATATAACATTTCTTTATGTTCCCCTTTAGCTCTGTAAGAAGTGATTGCGGTAACATCTATTGCCCCATGTCACACATTTTACTGTCATCTCAACACCATCCTCACTTGAATGAGGTAGAAAGCTATGACAACAAACCAGACTGTAGTCACTTTGTAGATATGTGCAGAGTTTTTTGATGACTGCTCACATCCAGCTGCTCAGGGCGTGATCCCTGGAAAAGGCTGTGGTTTACTGTAAAGACATGATAAAGGCCGGCCTTGATACTGACACACAAGCACCTGTGGAGATGAGACACTTTCAGCTAAATTCATACTCAACAAAGTTATATTACATTGATCATCCACATGACACAAGCCAATGAAAGAAAGGTGGGGTGTTTTATGGAATTAGATATACTATGATGTACATGTATTGCACAAAAGGCTGATGTAGAAAGGCCTATTGTAAATAGAAATGTCCAAACTATGTGATTGTCTGTACTGATAAGGGGCTACCTGCTTGTTTACACTATTTTTCTTTCACCTTTTTTTTTAAGTCAGGTTAGCAATCTTCAACGAGACAAAGCAACATGGTAGTGATGTGGGATGTCTGATTCAAGATGAAATGAGGGAAAAACAACCCCAACTGGTTAATATGATTAACCCTAAATTATGAATTGTCTAGTCAAACTTTATTTCAATAGCACATTTAAAAACAACCGCAGTTGACCAAAGTGCTGAACAGGGACAGTTGTGGGTTTCAAGAAACACCACATGCGGTTAAACAACATCAATCAACATAAACAGTGAACCTTACCCAGAAAAGACTCTTGCTTTGTGTCAAACGGCACGATATGAAAGTAAGTTTTTAGTCTAAAAGTGCGTCGGTGTGTGCAGCTCTGATTGGCAAAGGGAGGCATTTGGGCGCTGCCACAGAGTATGTGTGGTCTGTTGTCTAGAGCGAGGGACAGAGGAACAGTTGGTCCACTGACCTCAAGGCTCTGCTGGGTGTGTTGGGCTGTAAGAGAGTGAGGTAGAGCCAATGTATAGGCTTATAAAAAACTATAAAATGATTTTAGACTTAATCCTTAAAGTCACAGGGAGCCAGAGCCCTCCTCCTTGGTCTGTATATCCATGCTGTAACTTGTTCTTTGTGAAAACACGAAAAAGGATATGGGGGAAAAAAGCGTAAACAGTCTTTGTAAATATTATACATAGCTGTGAGTTATATTCTCACCATTTAAATTAAATTAAAGTAAACACCTCTTAGATTCAGACAAATGTATTTCTAAATGTTTTCTATTGACAACTGTTCACTTAACGTTATTTTAATGTGAAAAAACAATTGTCTTTGTCATATGACGTGTCAGGTGACCATTGCCAAAGCTTTAAAACAGGTGTGCTTTCTAACACCTCCGTATCTGTGGAAGGACTTGTGGCCCAAAACGTCACATGTGATGCGGAATTAAAAAATGGGAGCTCTAACAGCTGTGTGGATCCTTTTTTTCATGTTTTCACTTTGATTCAAGTTCGGGACCCTAGCACGCAGGCATTAAAGTTTTTTGGATGTGCATGTCTTCTTCTTTGATCATAACTGCATATACTACGTGAAAATATCAGACCCTGTTTGTACACGCAGTTACGCCACTGAAATGCTGTTGGACTGTACCCAAGGACACTCTGCTCTGACCTGAATGAATCTATAATATATTTTTAAAAAAAACAAAAAAAAACAACAACATTGCAGTAGTTTATTATGGACTTGCATTTTTCTCTTTCATTCTGGAAGCATTTATTCAGAGTGAACCCACACTTTTTGGCATTTATCTTTGTCACTATAACTGCACATCTGCAAATCTAAGTTTATTGAGGCTAGTATTGAGTAATGTGCTTATTCCTGTCAGATACAGGCCCTTCTCATATTGCCTCTTACTCAGAGCTCTTGCTGTGATTCCTGTTAGGGGTCACAGACAGTGTTGACCATTTCCCTTCTGCCCTGCACTGGTGTTGTTTTAAACCCAGAGTTAAACCCTGAGATAGGATTGAACTGAGGAATGGCCATGTTTGGGTCTGCCATTTGTCATGAAGTGACTAAAAGAGAGAAGTTTTCTCCAGGGTCTGTCACTTTTGATGAATCTTCACTTACTGGGGGTTCTGCTATTGCCTGTATTACGATTGATTTCAATCATTTAGAGAGAAGTTGTGGGTTCAGTTGTTTAATAGCACATATTAATTTGATAGTATTATGTTTGGAATAACTGAAGGTGCACTATTACGGGTGTGTCTCAATGTAGTGTTTTCTATTTTCCTCTACATTTCTCTTTTTTATTTCCTTTCTGTAAAAATGTTACATCATTCAGAAAGGATGTCTACAGCATATCTGAGAAATTGTGTGATTCATGTTTGAGTTATACATTATGATAAATGCTTAAATGTTTAACCATTTGTTTTTTTATTATTTTATTTAAGATGTTTACGTAAAACTTAGCTATGAGTGCTAATAGAAGAATATTAACCTGATGTTGTTGTTGGGTTGTTGTTTTTTTCAGGCAACAAAACACACCACAACTTTCAATGGAGTCCAGTCCAGTAGTGTGTCCAGGGTAAGGCAAAGTTAGTCATCGTCTTGCTCCTCCCATTGTCCATCCTATTTGAGCTGTCAGGAAAGTAAGAAAAGCCAGATGTGATAGAGACCAAAGGACAGATCCAACCACCTCCACTCCACACCAACGGCAGTGCTTTTATCTAATATTTAGAAGATCTGCAAATCTAGTTTGTCAAATGCCTCGTTGTCCTCAAAATGCACTCTGCTAGAAGTGTTACTTTATTCTGTTCAACATTAACTGTGGGTTAAGTATTTTTTTATTTTTATCTTCACCTGGAATCTTTTTCGGACTCCTTTGGACTCCCTCCTTGCAATGCTGACAGAGCCGTGTGCTTCCATGGGCCCTCTGAGCTCAGAGGTTCGGGAGCTGACTCTCCTGTCGCCTGCGCCCCCCGTCTCGTCTTTACCTGGGCCCAGCATCAGTGGAGGGTGTGGGATGTCAGCCAGTGAAGGACAATGGAGTCAGTTTTTAGACCTTCATCCCACCTCTCCTTACAACTGTCTTCCGCCTCATCACTCGCTCATCAAACAGGAACCAGGCTGGCCCACCTCAGACACTTTTGAGGACCCACACTGTGGGCTGGGGGCCTTCACGGTACACTTTGCAGGGCAGTTCACAGGTGCGGGTAGAATTGGGGCCTTTGGAGAACCAGCAGCAGGCCAGGCCAGGATGTTTTCAAATGGGTCGTATCTACCTACCTGTATGGATAGTCCTTCTATGCCCAGGAGCCAAGGTGAGCAGAATAATATTTTTTGTTTTTTCTTTTGTTTGTATATGTGACTGCCAGCTTTTATGATTTTGTTTTCACATTATGCCTGTTACCTTTATTTCCATGACGACCATAGAGAAATGTGTTTTCTCTAAACCTAGTGGGTCATTCTGTCATTGTCAGTGAACATTTTCTGGTGGACAACCATCTTCTGATTTTTGTTTACATTATGGTAATATACACTTATGTTTGGATCCCAAGTGGAGATAACCAGTAAAAAGAGCGTGCGTATCTCAGTATAAGCATGTTACAATTACTGCGTGTTTATCTTCCAATAAAAGAAGACTAAAAAGAAAGACTAGAAAGACTACTCGTCTTATCCAGTGCTGTGTTCGCAGAGTCAGATGTTATTATTTTAGTTACGTTCTTTGTTGACACTAACGTAACTAAATTAACATAACACAACTATTTTCATTCAAATAAGATGTGAGGATTAGCTCAAACTCACCGTGAGTGTTTCTCAATGCCACATTATTAAGTGCTTACTCAGTAACTTCTGATAAAATACTCAAAGCTGCCCTTTGAGATCAGAATTCAGAGGAACTTCACTTTTAGTTCTGACTCATGACTTGCTCGGTCAAGTTATGGTGTAACATGTTAGTGGCTTAAATAGTTTTAATTGTTCATTTTTAATTTGACTGCGTTTTTATATAAAACTTTAAAATTAGTGTAGCATATAGTACACACCAAGAATGTATATAATGACACTCCTGGCTTATATTTTAGTTCTGGTGTGTGCTTGCAGGTTATGGAGCAATGAGCTTGGATAACAACCCCAGCTATGGTCTCACTCCATCTCACCAGCTCCCCAGCTTGTCCTTCAAACATGAAGACACACTGTCACCACCAAACAACACAGGTAAACTTCTCGCCCTTGTGTTTTCACTACATTAATTCACAGACTGTAGAACTGTCATGTCACTGCAAGGTTATATAAGTAACCCATCATTTTACATATCACAACAAATCCATTTTCCTCTGTCACATCACTTCAGTTTCTGTCATATACGTATGTAAACACCCTCTACCTGTCTTTTTATGCTTTTATGCTTTTAACTTTAATGACTCTTGAGATGTGAAAGTGCCTTTACGTCAATGCTATGGAAACAGTTAAACTAGTGATTGATCTGTTGTCACCCTGGGAAAAGAAAACATAACATAATCTGTATTTGAGGTGGCCGGGTCTTAGAACTCAATTCATACATTTTTGTAACACAAGCTGAGATTTAGTAATTATTACTTTTTCAGTTGATCAGCAATACACAGCTCCAGCTCCTGTCTTTGGGTGCCACAGTCCTCCTGAATCATGTCCAAACAACCAAGCTTTACTTCTTCGAAACTACAACAGGTAAAACCGTCATTCCTTTATAAATGTCTTTAACTTGTGTTTGTTATTAATTAGTTAGTTGTTAATGCTTAGTATTTAGCTAATGGAAATCCATGAGGAACTTAATAATGTAAATTGGGGTGTGGTGATGAATAAAGGACATTTTACCACAACAGCGAAAGTATACCAAGTGCAGTAGAATAAAAGGCTCTTGGTTTAGGATTGTATGTAGTTTGTACACAGATGTGTAACACACTCAATGAGTTATCATTACTCAAAACATAAGAAATGTGATTTCATTGGTTATTTTAGAAGACAGTTCGTATTTGTTATTCACTTGTCACCCATTAGTAATAGCATGTGTAGAAATACTGTGATATAAATATTCCCAATTGTGTATTTGCACAATCCTAAACTTAACCTTTCAGTTGTGTCTTTCCGAAATGTGTTGTATCTGCTTCTGACTGAAAAAATAATGATAAATTATCATGTGATATGACTGACCCTTGGACATGTTGTAGATCTTGAGGGAAAATAGAGGGATATTTTCTAACGTTTCCCATTTGCCAGAGCAAACACAGAGCTATGTACTACTGAAGAGGTATAAACAGTTAAAGCACATCAGAATGGAGTGGAAGTGGCCTTGAATCTCTTTATTTTAACCTCTATAACAGTCCCCTCCATGTTTTCATTTTGATGCAGAACATCTCTTGGGGTAAATTAGGAAGAAATTCTTTGCATGCCGCCTGAGCAATGTTTTTGGAGAAAAGGAACATGTTCAACCCAAATAGTGGACCAGCAGCTGATAAGAGAATGACTTTGAGAGTTTCTGATATGAGCTGGAAGGCCTCAAACCATGTGTATATAAGTCATGTGTCAGTGAGTGCTTCCACTGTTTTCACCAGAGCTTCAGGCTGATTAGGGAGCCATCGCTATCCTTCCCCTCAAGGACTTCTTCAGGAATGCTGTCCAGAATTCCCCCGAAACTGTTTTTCCCGCCTTTAATGATACAGAGGACTGAGTGATGTCATGCACCGGGCTGTGGAGTACTAGGCACGGACTAGCTCGGCCCTCAAACTTCAGTTCACAGAATGGCCGTAGTAAGTGTGTGTGTACAGTGCAGAGATAGTTGCCAAGGTAAAGAATGGCTCAGAGCCCATGTTTTTAATGAAGCCAGGGAGGAGTATGGTGGGTGGACGAGATGTGTTAATAAGTGAACCATTTGGACTTCCCCTAAATTGTCCTTTGTTGTCCATACAAGAGAAGAACAATGAAGAATAATAATACATGCCTCAATGGAGAAGAAAAACAAACTTAGTTTATTGAAATTTTGTTGTTTTAATAGCTGTTTAATAGCTGTTGAATCTTGAAATAGAAAGATTATGTAGGCAATAAAAAACGAGGAATTAGTTAAGTCTGCTGAGGCCCAAATTTGAACTGGGTCAGAACACCAAAAACAATAAATAATAAAACTTTGCAGATCTTGTGGAGTGTTCCTGGGCTGTAATTGTCCGTTCCGTTCAAAAGTACATTAAAGGTGAAAAGGCTTTTTACATCAGGATTTCCTCAACTTTACAGACTGGGACCCCAAAATATCTCTCACTGTGAAATGAAACATGCACCTGTAATAATTAAGTTTTAAGTTTTTGATAAAACTATAATAAACACAGTGTAACTTTTTTAGAAATTATCTTTAAATCATTTTACGACCCCCAGATTACTTTGTGACTCTTCGGGGAGTTCTGACCCTCATTTTAGTTCAAGTGAAGATTGGAAAAAGAAGGTGCCACATGTCGTTAATGAAATGTATGTGGTTCTTATGTCAAAATGCACCAGCCATAACATGAAGATGAAAATATGGCAGTTAATTTTATGTCAGTGTAAATACTTTTGTTAAAACATTTTACTAAAGGCAAAACCGAAAGGGTATGTGGCAATATTAATGCTGTACCTCTTTTTACAGTGATAATCTGTACCAAATGGCATCTCAGCTGGAGTGTGTAACGTGGAACCAGATGAATACACTGTCCTCTTCTATTAAAAGGTACTTCATCATTTATCTGCTTTAGAGTTTGATAGTGCACTTACCTGGCTGATAGTCTTGGAGGAAAAAAGCAAAAGAAAAAAGAGAATTTATAAGGAGAAAATAAAGAAAATGTAGGTGTCGTAATAACGCCTCACTTATCCATTCGCTACTTTTGCACTATTGTTTTGACCACGCCGTAAAGCTTGTGTTTAAACTCAGTATTTGGTCTAGGTCTGTTTTATGTTATTTTAGATTATTTAATTTAATATATTTTCATGTTTTATTTCATTTTAAGTATTATTTTATCCTATTTTACTATTATTATTCATTGTTTTCATGTTCCAAAATTACTGTTCAATAACTTTTTTGCTTTTTTCTGATTTTTTGTTTGCATGTCTTTTGTCAGTGGCCCTGGCAGTAGCTTTGAGCCTGACCCAGCTCCTGCACCTCCTCCGATGCTTGTGAGCTGCAGCGCTCAATACCACATTCACGCACACAGTGTCTTCAGAGGGCTACAGGTTGGGAAGAGAACAACACTCACTTCTCTAATTTAGTCGTGCACATTTTAATATTCATGTTGTGCGTAGGATGTGTGCCATGTTCCTGGTATCGCGCCATCCACGGCAAAGTCTGTTACAAATGAAAAGCGGCCATTTGTGTGTGTTTACCCTGGCTGTAGCAAAAGATACTTCAAACTGTCACATCTCCAAATGCACGGACGCAAACATACAGGTGAGCGCCTTCGTTTTATTCTGACAGGTAAATTAAATCAATAAATATTGAGTTTTATAATGGGCTGTGTAAGCAAATAATTTTACAGTAAAACAATTAGTTGTATTAAGCACGTATTCGAATAGGAATCAGTGCAATGTAAGGGCATGAGCAAATACAGATGAATTGGGTTCTAATAGTTGTCTTTCACTTTCTGATTATTTATCATTGAATATACTAACATTATACCGTCCTTGTATGCCTGTTTTTGTCTGGACTTAGTCTGTGTAAATAGTATGTATACTTTATCTTTTATCTTTCTGTAACATCAATCTGAAATTAGCCTAAAGCTATAATCTGACATGTTTGTATCTGTTAAAATGAATGAATGAATCAGTCAAATGCATTGTTCCCCCGTTTCCTTTAATATTAAATAAAATAAATGTATTTACCGCTATTTGCAGGGGAAAAGCCATACCAGTGTGACATAACGGAGTGCGGGCGCAGATTCTCTCGTTCAGATCAGTTAAAAAGGCATCAGCGCAGACACACAGGTAACTGCTGTGGCATATACTTAAAAGACTACAAATGCTGTATATAAAGAATGTAAAATAAAACAGACAACAATAAAGTCTCCTTTGACAATCATTTTAATGTTATAATTTAGTTTTTATTTTTATAGCAGAAAGAAAGTGGAAAATATGGTAAATCAGTTTTGCAGTCAGGTATAGAGTTTTGTATTTTCAATTGTTTATGGCTTATTGCCAAAATTCAATGATAATATTAAAAGTGTAATTATATTAACATTGAGATATTACAAATTACAATCAGGTTTGTTATATGAGGCAATAGGGACGTGACACATAAAAAAATTCTGAAATAGTGAATTAAAAAAAAATTTTTTTTACAGACTTGACATTAAAATAAATTAATTTCAGAAATGTATATTAAAATGTATTGCACTATTTATGTAGACAGTGCTTGTATTTTTGTAGGTGTGAAACCGTTTCAGTGTGGGACATGCCAGAGAAAGTTTTCACGGTCAGACCACCTTAAGACACACACTCGGATTCATACAGGTAAAACAAGTGCGTACACCTTTATTTTTCTACTTTTGTATTCTGACTTCAAATCCTAGTCCATTATTTTTTTAAGAGACTAAAGCAATGATCACCTCTCTCTCTCTCCCACTGCCCTGTCTGTCAGGTGAGAAGCCTTTTACCTGCCGCTGGTCCAACTGTCAGAAGAAGTTTGCGCGGTCCGACGAGTTGGTGCGCCACCACAGCATGCACCAGAGGAACCTGAGCAAACTGCAGCCTGCCATCTGAGCCACAGCAGCCTCGGCATGAAGAGGAGGGCGAAGAGGAAGGTGACAATGTGCTGTGCCAGCGATTGGGACCGACGGCGCAGGAGCCTGGTCAGCGCTTATATGGTGCCGTGCCAGATTTACTGAAGTGGGGAGAGCAGCTGATGCCTCTGCGTTGGCCAGATGACAGCGGGAGATTCACTTTCCTAATGTGGCACTTGCTTTGTTATTTGACTTTAAATAGGTGCATTCATTCTGAGCCAAAAAGTTAAAGGAAAATGTAGTACTATGTAATGTAACTTGCACTGGCTTCTTCTTGTGTCATACAACATGTAATGATAATGTATGTACTGTGGAAACTGGATTTAGGAAACATGTTTCATACAAGAATAGGTTGCATCATAACATCAATCCATCTAGTTTAAAACTGAGCTGGGGGCAGGTCAGAATTGTATGGTAGACTTTGCTGTTTAAATATCAGAATGTAGATTTGTTGACCTGGTTTTTGGTTTATATATCTCAAGTTACTGGGTTTATTCCAATGAGATAAACACTGGCACAAAGTTCAACGTATCCTCTGTCAGCAGAGAAGCTATTCAGTTGAAGTTTTTTTCCCCTTCACAATAGATTCAAAAAGTCGTTGAATAATTTGAATACATATGCATGATTCTTGTCAGTTAAGAGGAGTTTGAGCTGCAAGTTTTATATGGCTGGTTTGTGAACCCAGTCCTTAAAAAATATGAATCTAGTTCAACGTTTATGGACTTTCCGTTATGGTGGTTACTTCTTTCAATAACAGTGACCTATTGTTTTGTTTCAGTGATCGAGATTTTTATTATGTTTGTTTTTTTATTCACAGTTTGTCATCGTTATACAATATACAATAACCAACTTCATTAAAATTATTGTTGTCAAGGTGTGTTTGTTGTGAAACCTAGAATTGCTATTGTGGTGGATGAATGGATTGGATGGAATGGATGGAAACTTTTGAAAACAGATAATGCCAAGTATCCAGAAAACGCCAATAACTTCTCACTCCCAAATATGTGGAAGTTTATTTCCTGTCACTCATTAGGAATTATCTTATCTTTTTTTTTTTTTTTTTTTTGCGGTTACATGCTTGACACTTTTTTATTCTGGCTTTCCCACTGAAATAAAAAATTACAATAAAATCATTTGTAGAATATAGAGTTACAACAGCGGTAATGTGCTTAACATAGTTTGACCACAGGATGGCACTCTCAACCTTTTTCAGGGACGCAATCTGAGCGCGCTGAACCGTTTTCAATTGTTAAATGTGAACTGTAAATGCTCTTTTCTGCACTTTAGATGTCCACTTAATATCTGGCTGTCAACAAAACATTTAAAATACACAAACAAACCAAGAAAGACATTTAAAAAAAAGTCTAGATCTATAGAACAGATGATTGATGTCAAACATGTACAAATTGTGACTTAAGTAAATTGTGTTATGTAGCCTACGACAACTTGGATTGTGACATGCATGCACACATTTGCAATTGGCTGCGGGCTTTATAATCCCTCGCATCATCTCTTTACTGTATCTCCTCTGTCTGCACCTGCACAGCCTCCATCCTGGACATCCAGACGGATTAAAATGCCGTTCTTGTATTCCAGGGTCACGAGCCTCCCATTTGAAGTGGTGATTTAGGTTGTTTTTTCCACTCCACATTAACAGTGAGCTAGTCTTGCCTGTGATGTGCTTCTACCTAATCCAGTACTTTGATTAAGGACCCTCTTTGTTCTGTCTCTGCAGGGCGCACCAGGAAGAGGAGAGTATCAGAGCACTTCAGGCACACTTCACTCTTAAACTAGAGAGCCTGGGAAAAGACATGGTGATCCTGTGTCCTACCATGATAATTAACAATCAAAGCAGCGCCTGAGGAGCAGTTTCATCTTGAATCCCTCAAAATTGAAAGCAGGTATTTACCATTTATTAGGCCTAATTAACTTATCCAAGCGGTAACTGAAATTGGACTGCGTGCATTTTATGTAACCACAATGTTTGTTTGCAGCCTGTAGTTAATGTGCAAGACTGCTATACTTTTTCCCCAATGAGATTGAATAATTGTGCTTTCCACTTGGCGCTTGTCACCAACAAGCAGGAATAAGATAAACATAATAAACATTAAAAAATGAATAAATGCATTTGCTTCGAAAACCAGCAGGTATGATAAACTGTATGCAGCTGTATTGTTGTAAGCAAATGTAATATTTTTAATGTGATGGCAGTGAGTGTCTATTAGAGATTCAGATGTATTATTTGCAGGCTTACTACTGGACTGCTTCAAATGACGTAATGATATATTTTATAGGGACCAGAAACTCTAATGTCTGCTATAGCTCACTCTGTAAAATGTTATCAGTAATTTGAATGCATGAACACACAGAAACATGCACAAACTCCCATGCACATGCCACCAGATGCCCCTTCAGCTGTTGGCTGTGTGCCTTTAAGGGGTGTGAGCGTGGGTAATCTCAGGTGACGTACACCTGGTAATGCACAACCCAAGACATCTGTAGGACAGCAGGCACGCTAACTTCACAGCCTCCAGATCCATGTGCAGCTCCTGCAGTGTGTCTGCTGAACGTATGACTGATCAACCTCACAGGCACGGAGAAAATACAGACTTTATACTGTGAGATTTTACCTGAAGCAAAGAAAAAATACTTTTATCCTCAGTTGTGTTTTGGGTAGTTTTGTTTAAAGTGAGACCATAAATAAAATGCTCCATAGTCACTCTGGCCATTGCTCTGCCAATGTTTCTTCTCAAATGTGGTAGTTATCAAGTAATATTACCCTAATCAAATAGTTAGATGGTCTGTTCTACTGAAGAGAACATGGAAATAATGACTAATGATAACTTAGAGAAAAGAACAATAATGTGAGTTGACGAAGAATTGAGATCAGTTCCACTGACACTTAACCAAAGTAAAGTAAGGGTACAATACACGGGGCTCCATATTCTCTGAATGCACAGGTGCATTTGACATGAGGATACTGTGAATCTTAGGGCCAAATAAGACATTGTTTAACCTTCAGAGCTGGAAAGGTCAGTGCACATGTAGCACACTGAGGCCTCAATGAGCCCCCAGGGATTGTTAACAAGGTCAGGGCCCCAGAGACTAAACTCACAGGGCTACAAAGAGACCAGCACGCAGCAGCCTGGCTGTGCCAACAGGAGGCGCTGGCCAGGCCCCTTTGTATGTTCAGTGAAGCATGGATTTAGTGGTATTCCCAGACAGCTCCTCTTCCCTGAGGCTGCTCTGCTGTAGAGCTGAGCTGGGCCACAGTCTGAGGGCCCTGGTTCTTGGGGGTATTCCCTGTGGTCTGAGGCTGCCGGAGGGGCTCCGGTGTGAAGCAGCTCTGGGACTGCTCAGGCCTTGGGGGCCTGGAGCTCAGATGGGGCCTACAGGGTAAACTTCCTCACTCAGGGAGCAGAGAGGCACACTCCACAAAGACAGAGGGAAAACACCTTGAGAGGAGTCTGTCATGAAGGCAGCAGCAGCAGCCGTCCTATATTCCCATGAGGATAAAGCACACAAACACACTCATGTAGTGAAAAGAACCAACATGCAGCTTTAAACAGCCTCAGCCCTCAGCCATCTTTCATCTTCCTCAACCCCTCCTGCTGTCTCCTGCTCTACATGAGGATGTTCATTTCTAACAGGATTAGACGTATTTCTATCATGTGAGATGTCAGATCACAAACCAACACAAGCCCCTGGGGAGCACAGGACAGGAAAGAGATAAAACAAGGCCCCAGCATCACCCCCATCCCGCTCGCCCACTATCCCAAAGGTAACCAGATGCTGAGATGTGGAGAGAGGAAGGGCCACAGTCAAATGGAGCGAGAGAGGTGTTTTGTCCAAAGATATCAGTCTCATTGGGATAGCACTGTCTACGTCCCAAGCCAATGTGAACTCCAAAAACAACTCCTCTGTGGACCTCTTTGACTGTAGCCTTTAATGAACACTTTATCAAAGATATGCTGAAGTGAAGCTGTAATTGTATCTAAATTATCCAGACCCTATCCTTTGGAGGCACTTACAATTACTTACCAACTCACTAGGTTTATGGTTGCTAAATTAAAATATATGGCAGTTTAAAGCCGTCTCTCTAATTGTGTGGCCATTAATGGGCGATTTCCTATCTACACAGGTCTGACAGGCACACAATAACTCACTATGATAGATGAACAGAAGTAGTTGTTAAAAGTATGAAGTAGGGCTTTTTCATCATCAAGTACAATCCCAAAATGTGACCAGTCAGCATAGCCCTCTATCTCTCAAGAGTGTTTAAAAGAGTAATTTAGTTCTTCAAGCATCATTGTCCAGGTATTGTATAAGATAATATATGAATTCCTTTTTAAATTGTATATTCTCCTCTTATTCTATGAGAAAAGGGATTTGTTCGTTGTCTGATAATAAGTGGTAACAACAAGTTTGTGTTTCGTAACTACAACACAGTTACTATAAGTTTTACTTTGAGGGCTTTTTGTAAAACTGCAAATGAATGGGCATGGAATACGATCGGCCACAACCCCCTGAACAGCATCAACACATGAAGGCAGGAAATTAAAAGAAATGAAAGGCAGGGACGAGAAATCAAACAGACCCCATTAAAACTCATTCAGGCTTTGCTGTTAATTGTTTTAGAGTAAATGGCACAGTGCTATAAAAAGCCTATGAAAAAAGATGATTGTCAGTGGACAAGTGAAAATTATTCTATAGTGGAGGAGGGTTAATCAATTCAGACGTCCAATAAGCTTCACTTTACAAGCCTCCTCATTCTCGCCCTCCTTCCCCCGTGTTTTACCCCAAGGGCTCATTATTATTAGTCCAAAGCACATGATGTCCACAGACACTCATATGAGAGACGTCTGAAGTCATTATATACAAACACTCCCCCAGTGCCAATGATTAAGAGGCGATCAGGAGCGTCAGGGGCCGGCTGTTAAGCATGACCGCCAGGCAAATTTAGACAGACCATGAGCACGGACCTCACACAAGCAAACACACAGATTTACTTCATTTACATCCTGAATATGCATAGTCCATGTTCACCTTCACTCATACATTGTTTCCATATTTTAAGATGTAACCTGACACATGCCACAGAAGATTTCCCCTACTCAGCTGCTTAAAGCAAATTTGTAACATAACAAAAGGATTTAAATGCAATCTGCAAAATACAAAAAGCAGTCAGATCAAAAATACCGCCTAAGAATTTAAAACATAGCTATTGTCAAGTTGTATTTGTTGCCCTCATCTTAACCACTACTGGCCTGAAGAATTTTGAGGTCAAATGTATCTCCAAATGTGAGAAAAATATAGTGAATGCATGTGCGGTTTTTCCTTCTCTAATTTGTGATAAAGGTTCTCTTATCTTATAAATAAATGCATAACAAATGGTGAAACAAAAACAAGAAAGTTTTAATCTGTTGTGGTTTTACATTATAGTATAATGCAACTCAATGTGAAAGTATCCAGAATACAAAACTCTGATTAGAAGTAACAGAATACGTCCCAAAATACATTTTATTGCAGGTATTCTGTATTCAGTGTTCTGTAACTGAATACATTTTCAAAGTATTCTTTCTATCACTGGATATTAAAAAAAAACTAAAGTATAACACATCCCACACATTCATAGGTCTGTCTCATACTTCTTCTAATGAGTTTTATTACATTGGTCTCGCTTGACTTGCCCCACTAACTGGCACAGATATATCCATATGTTCCACATGAGCAGGCAGAAGGGACAGGCTGGGTGGCAGCACGACTTTCTCAGTTACATGTAAGAGTCCTGCAACAACAGCCAGCAGCAAAGGCAAGTCAGCCCAGCTCCATCTCCTCTGTTCATTCAGGACAAGACAGAGTGTGAAGAGCAATTACTGAGGACAATATGTGTGTCTCCTGATGACACTCAGTAAATACTACTCTTTTAAACTCCACTGTTTGCTATAAACACCTTTATATACTCTTTTTCATCAGAGAAAATAGATGTTTACTCCTAGCTGCAAATTTTGAAAAATTAGACCAAACTTACAAAAATCCTTAAATATGATCAATAAGAATTTGTAGTTCATATTTCATAAAAATAGTTGATCTGTGTCCCCAGATATGAGGTACATATGTCAAATTAAATATTTACTCATAACAGTAATGATGATTAATTCTTGATTACAAAAACAATGGACATGAAGGGGATTTTTTTTTCATTTGGTGTTTTGGTTCTCAAGATGATTGTCCAATCAGAAATCAAAATGAACCTCACATCAGTCTCTTATTTGTGTTGCCAGTTTGAACTTCTAAATTCAACTGGTTTAAACCTGTGTGCCCTCTGCAGCTCAGTGAGCCTGGAATTCTGGAGCTTCTGAGCTGAACATGAGGCATGGCCTGTCTGTCCATAAACCGAGAAGGAGAAAACCATGTATCCTCCATCACTGCCAAAACCAGGTTCTGTTGTCATTCTAGTACCTTTCTGAAACAAGTAAAAGTGCAGGCTACATAATCTAACTTTAATCTAAAACACTGAAGACCCACACGCAATGTCACAGGATATGGGGGACGAATCTCAGTATTTAGTATAGACACAATAAAAGGTGTAAGATTTCTACGATAGCTGTAACAGTAAGGATTACGTTTCACAAAATGTAATCACTTGTAACAGAGGCAGACATTTGTAGACTCATAAACATAAAAGAATCATTCACAGGCAATTCAACACAGGTGTGTGCAATACCATTATTTGAAATGTTTTCACATCTAAAAGAAACAAATCATAAAAAGACATTTGGCAAGAAAAACAGGTAAAAAAGCCTTGCGAAACCACAACCATAACATTTTTCCAATACCTTTTATAAATAAATAAAAACAGTAATTGTTGGAGCTGCAGTTTCACATTAAAATATAAAATTTCCTATCTACAGATGCCAGAGACATGACTTAAGGCACCACTGCTGATAATCCTGTCCACTTAGAGCAGTTTAGTCCCTGAATGTCAGAAACATGATCTACAATGGCAGCCTTAGTTTAGTGGTAGGACGAGGCCAGCTCTCACTCTGAGTCACAGTGTAATTCTGTTCCCGTGGAGAAGCCTGATGATGGCTGGCAAAAAGAGTTTAATGAAAATAGAGACGTTTCCTCTCAAAGCTCATCATGGTTCCTGGTGAGGTCCTCTCCATAGTTGGTAGCTTGGCTTCCCACAAACATGTTCCAGTTATCAATGATTTCTTCCCTAGTCAACATTTGATCCTAAGAAGTACAAAAGCAAAATATTAATTTTATCCCAACTCCAGATTGTATGACAATATATGAGAAATATGATTTACAATGTACGTCATTAGAGACTTACCTTGTCCTGGTCTGACTCATGGACCAAATGCCTGGCTTCAGCCAGAGCGTGGTCGTAGTCTTGAGGCATGATCCAGTGACGGATTTCATCCAGGTCCATTTTCCCATCTTTGTTCAGGTCTCTGAAGTCAGAAAACTGCTCTCGCTCCGTTCTGACCCAGTCCGGCTCAGGGCCGCCTTCCTCGTGAGCAAACATATCCGCTGAAGTGAATCAAATGTTAGTAAAGGTTAACGGTGGTCACTTAACTCTTTAAATCGGTTTTGAGTTGTGTTTCAAACTCACTAATGTACTCATCCTCATCCACATGTCCATCACCATTTCTGTCAATATCCTCCAGGGTTTCCTGCATCAAAACAAGTTAATGATGTCATTATAGGGTCAACAATAGACCGGCCATTACCGTACTGTAGATACAATACATGAAACATGTCATACTGAATGATGTGTGCAAATTACATTAGGCTAATCTTACAGCTGGGCCTCCACTCTGAGCCCAATTATGGCGCCACCTCTGTGTCCTCACATTTGCAACCTTACATTTTACCATTACAGGAAAATCTGTCCCAAATTACAGTTTTGTACATTTATTGCAACATGCGTTTAAACAAGATAACCCTTTCCCATGTTTGATTCTCTTAAAATGATTGGAGGAGTGGTTGGTTGCACACATGCCAGGCTCTGAGCCAGGTTTTGCTGAATGCCCTCCATGCTCTTCTGCCCCATCTCGTGCAATACAGTCCAGACCGATAAAGCCTACAGGTCAAAAGACTGGACTAAAGACTGGAATAAATGGAATAAATTCCATGCAATGTTTTTAGATAAAGTGATATATAAACCAGAACCAGTTTAGCATGGTAGCTAGGCTCAGGGGGCTCTCACATGTTTCAGGCCTTGCAATATTATGAAATATTTTGTACAAATTTTTTATACAATGACATAATTCTACAAGTACATCTTGAAATCATCAGAGCCTCGTGACCCCCCAACTTGGAAATCCCTGCACGAGTCCACAACATACACTGATGCAATTAAAATGAGCAATCAATAATTAACTCAGTCAAATGGGTAGTACAAGTTTTATGAACACAGAGCATTGCTGCAGATATTTGCCACGCAATGGTTAGATAAAGCAAATTTTATATTTAAAGTTTGAGCTTTACAAGACAAACTTTGGATAGCTTGTACCTAAAGGAAAGTTAAAAAGATAAAAAATACACACCCAACCAAAGAAAAAAATTACAAAATCTTCAGAGTTATTCAAACAAATTTTGCTGCCAGGGGACGTTAGCAAGTCTACAAAGAACAAAATGGTTTAATATAACTTACCAGAACCACAATATCCTTCATGTGATCAAACTCTTCTGGGTGAAGAAAGGCTGTGAACTCCTCTTTGTCTGCCACATTGTCATTGTTCAGATCAACGGTTTTAAACCTCCTTTCATCACGGGGCAACATCTTCTTAAAGTTGAACTGATCTGAAGCATCCTGAAACTCTTCTGGGTTGGCTAATGGATTATGATACATTTCTCATATTAGAGTACAATAAAAATCTTGCATCATTTATGACCTAAAAATACATACCAAGATAGTATCCATAAGTCGCTTGTTTGTACTCCTCCCATGAAATTCTGTTGTCTTTGTTGAGGTCGTAGTCTGTCCACACTTTTGCCACATTTTCATAGACGTAGCGTTTTTGGGCACGCTTTATCCAGGCCTTTAATTCAGTAGTAGTTATAAGGCCATCTGCATCAGTGTCAATACGGTCCACAATTTTGCTGAAAATATAAAAAGGACAAGAAGAAAGGGTTAAACTTAACTGTAAAATACTGGCTATAAGTTGACTTTTTGATTTTTGTGATTTATTGCCAATAAATATGAACTAAGAGGGCTTCGAGTCACTAAAAACAAATTCCCAATAGTCCTTGCTCTTTAAAAAAAATCCTAAATTCTATCTTCATTGTGCAACTTGTAACTTTTTAATGACCTTGCATGTACATCTTTCTAACTGCACACAGAAGGCCAACTGTAGGATAACAGTAAGGTTAAGGTGTTTAACAACCAGACAATTATAAAATGGGATTAGCTTCCTATTTATGTTTGCGAATGATAGGCATTTTGGCCGTTACAAACATGGAAGGTAAGAAAAGAAATAGTATAAAAAGAAAAAAAAAGCCTATTTGTTGAACTATTTCACTAGGAACTGGACATCAAATGTACAGCTTTGGGTGGAGGGGAGGTAACCAGAGTTTAGTTAAAGACTATTCTTAGTTGTGGGCTGCCACGTTGGGATGTTAGAGGGATCCACCCACTGCGCACCCAACAAGTGACAGATAGTGCCATCTCATCACCCAGCGCTCGAAAACATTTGGGCCTTAACCAATACTAAGTTTGTAGCTGTACTTGGATTACTGCTCCCAGTCACCCAAACAATTCATGTCAAACCTTATCAGCTACATTTTGTTTTAATATTGATGTGGAATTAAGCCCCTGTGTAACGCAAGAAGTGTGCGCAAAGTGCTTGTACTAAAATAATAGAACTCACATTTGCTAGCATGCACATTTCCTCACGCAGTGTTAATTTTTAATGTTTTAGCATGCAATATTACACGCAAACAAGAGGGGGCTGGGTGCGCGTTGGCCGCTATTCGCCAAAGAAAGACGACGGTGCGAGTGCGTCTTACCTAAGCCTGTCTTTGCTCTCCTCTGGCGTGAGCTGGTCAAATGTTTTGGCTTCGTCTTTGCCCAGAAATGCCTCGTGGTCAAACTGGAAGCTTTTATTATCTTCGTGGGCTTGTCTCATGGCCTCTGGGTCGTGGAGGACTCTTTCTTTTCGCACCATGGGCTTCCCACTCGCCACAGTAATGCACAGAAGCACAGCCGAGGCGAAGCTGAGGACATCCATGAGTCAGAGATGGGCTGAGGTGTTCTGAGGTCGAGGCTGGTTCTAAGTTGGCCTGCGCTCCAATGCACCAGAAGCTATTAGAGGAAGCTAATAGCCACTTTCCCTGCAACACAGTAAGTGCCCCTCTGAACAACACAATGTAGCGGGCCTGGGCAGCTCCAAACGCAGAGCCAAACGCCAAACGCGCACCTATGCCCGAAGGTACAAAACGTATGAAAACACCTCTAGAGCTCAGATGATTTCGGGCAGAAGCCTATACTATCCCATTTCCCGAGAAAGGGACGCAATCCAGCCGGGATTTCCTGGCGTCTTTGCGTAACGCGTACGCAGCCAATCACGTCCTCGGTTTGAGACTTGGCCCAGCCTTATCTCTTGCCAGAATCCCCATTATTGGTTAACGGAGGTTGACAAGAATAGAGGCTTTTCAGGCGCCACGTTGCAACTGGGGACACACATGAGTGAGAGTGGTCTAGTATAAAAATTGAAAGACACGCTTATTACAGACCAGGGTAATGTGGAATCCTATGGACTTTCACACGGACCACCCTAGATCTGGGAAGTAAGGAGCCCAGCAGACTGCATACTTGTAACATGTGTTTGAATTATAGCTTGAGGATAGGTCAATGAAAAAGGGTGAAATAGGCTATATATAGCAGATAACCTGCTATAGGCCCACTGAAATCTAAAAACTACTTAATTGAACAAACACAAAGATCAGACTCAGAGAGTCTTGTGCTTGAATTAACTCAGAGTGCATACCTAGCCTTACCTAGTCTACAGTTGCCCAGAAAGATATCTCTGTATTTTTACACAGATACAAAGTATCAGATGGAGAAGTGTGTATTCATTGTACTTCATTTCAATTACAACCTGCTTACAGTATATGCTCTAAGGCCTATGAGTGCTTGTAGATGGGGGGAATACACAGGCCATGAACTTATTTGTTATTGTGGAAATGGTTGGTTGGACCGTTTTATTTCATGTTGGGCTCATATTTCTAATAGTACATATTGTTAAAACGTATTGGAGATCGGGACCGGTGGTCTCATAATGTTGGTTGTCACACTTCTTTTTAGGGGATCCTGGCTTTACTGTTATCAATAAGCATCCTGTTCCAATCACAAACACAACCATTTGTTTTTGTTTTTTTCTTTTCAAAATAGTTAAATAATAAAATCATTTTTCAACCTTTTGATGTTTTTGTTGTAAAAGCCTGTAGGTTACTGAAGTCTGAATAACCAAATATCCAGGGAAAAGCCATAGGACAGGACTTTGAAGCATGGGAGTTTAATCCAGCCATTTTATAGCTTTCAAGCTAAAGACCTGTGTTGGCTAGCTTTAACTTTTTTCTTTTTTCAAAAGTCAGTTGGGGTTGGTTGTCATGGGTTGGTAGTCACATGGGACATAGATAGAGGGGAAAGAAGTTGAATCAGATATACACCTTAGCTATTCATTAAAACACCATCTTCTGTAAAATCTATATAGTCAACACAGAGAATTCCTTCATACAGCTTAATATGCCTAATAAAGTAAAGAGTAAAAATCAAACAAATTTTTATATTTTACACAGGCCTATTTCATTCATAATCAGAAAAGGCTTTATTGCCATTTTAACTGTCAGTGAATAAAATTCACAAACTATAAGAACTTGCTTCAGTGGTAAGGTGCAATATAAAAGAATGAAAAATAATAGTTAAAAAATATATTATGTGTGAATAAAGTTTTTTTTTTGTACGATAAAAGTTATGTGCAAAAAAATGTGTGAATAAAACAGGCTTAAATATAATGCAAACTACCAGTGCAAATAGATCAAGTGTTGTTGACATAAGTTGTTAAACTGACAGGGGTTCATGAGTCCAAAAGCAGAGGGAAATAAACTATTCTTGTGGCAAGAGTTTCTGGTCCAAATGGGTTAGCCTCCTATTGAAGTGGTTCGAATAGTCCATGTCCAGGTCAGCTATGATCCGACCTGCTCGTCTCTGAGTTCTGGAGACGTACAGGTCCTGGACAGATGGAAGGCTGCAGCCGATCACCTTCTCAGCAGAGGCACAATGTGCTGGAGTCTCTGTTTGTCCCTGGCTGTGGCTCCAGCGTACCACACGGTGATGGAGGAGGTGAGGATGGACTCGAGGATGACCGTGTAGAACTGCACCATCATCTGCGCCGGCAGCTTGGCTTTCCACAGCTGCCACAGGAAGTACATCCTCTGCTGGGCCTTCTTGATGATGGAGCTGATGGTCGGCTCCCACTTGAGGTCCTGAGTGAGTGAGTGATGGTGCAGTGGAAACAGAAGGAGTCTACGGTATTGATGGGAGAGACTGTCAGGGTGAGGGGGGCTGAGACTTTCCTGAAGTCCACGATCATCTCCACTGTCTCCTGGAAGTTGAGCTCCAGGTTGTTGCCGCTGCACCAGTACACCAGCCGGTTCACTCTCCTGTAGCAGACTTGATAAAATCATAAAACCATTCATTAAAAGCCCTGCCACAGACACCACAGAGTGTGGAATGGCACTTAGCTGACCGAAGGGGGGTCGTCGTACTACTCCCCCTCCAATGCTCCAGCACCACATTCTTCGCGTTCCTGCCCCTGGTTGTTCTCGACCCTCGACTTCTACCACCTGGCTTGGTGGTGCAAGTGTGCCTGGGTGGTGCTGCCCAGTGCTCTTCGTGTGTTCCTTGAGCTGCAACAAGACTGTCCGCTCTGGCGATCTCTCCTCCCTTGGCTCACCTGTCCCCAATTATATCCACCCAATTATATCCACTCAGTCCCACATGCACCCACATGCGGCTGTCCAAGATGAGTCCGATGAGGGTGGTGTCGTCTGCAAACTTGATCAGTGTTACAGAGTCGTTGCTAGAGGTGCAGCAGTTGGTGAACAGAGAGAAGGGCAGAGGCGAAGGTACACAGCCCTGTGGAGAGCCTATGCTGATAGTCCGACTGTCCGAGACATTCTTTCCAGCAGCTGCATGCACTGCCTCCGGCCCGTCAGGAAGTCAGTGATCCACCTGCAGATGGAGTTGAGCACCTTGAGCTGAGAAAGCTTTTCCTGGAGCAAAGCAGGGATGGTGTTGAACACAGATCTTAAGTCCACAAACAGGAGGTTCCCAGGAAGTCCAGATGCAGCAGGATAGAGTGGAGTGCCAGGCTGATGGCGTCGTCTACAGACCTGTTGGCTCTGTAGGGGAATTGCAGGGGGTTCAGAAGAATTACTACTTGAGACGTCAGCACCACAGGCCTGTATCTTATTAAGACCTGTGCGTGTATTTAATGTATGAACGACTTTTGGCAGATGTTCAGATGATGAGTGATTTGCCCAAGCTTGTGTTAAAAGTGTGACAACCAGCCCCAGTCTCCCCCACAGTTTTTCAGTTGCCTATGACTGTATGGATTATTAGTCTCCCATTGCAGGAAGCAGTGACTAATCAAACCTACACGTATAATGAACTCTAAAATGAGTTTGTAGTGGGAGTGTGGAGGTGGCCTGTTTTACAAACTCCCTGTGACATGTTTTCTGCAACACAGAGGAATTCATTTATGTGGGACAGGCCTGGGATCCTAACTATACGACGACTTAAAGAATCACATTACTCAGACTCATCTCAACAGGCCGTAATAGGAAGTAGCAGACTCTGTACCCTGGAAACTACTTACTGACACTGCCATGCCTAATCCTTCGTCATGGGCAGAGGAAACATGTATTTTGCCATTCATCATTAGCATAATAAGCCAGCACATGGCACTTTGCTGCTTTGCATAAATAGCACACCCCAGTTTATGATTATAAAGGGGCCCTGGGGCTAACTAGCCTCTTTATTTAATTAATGAATTGTTAATGTATTTAAATGAGTCCTGCCAGGTCAAATTGAATCAGTGTGTTGTGCAGAAATTATGCAATTTATACTTTTTTTTCCTGTGAAAGATGGAAGTTACAGTAATGGCTGAATATGATTGGGTTCATACTTATAATTTGTGTGTGTGTGTGTAAATACAATAATGTGAATTCATTAGAGAGTAATTTTGCGTTGAATAAGTTTAATTGTACGATATAAAATTTAGGATTTCCGCTAACATTTGGTGAACAGCGCAGCCTTAGATAGAACGGCTTTCAACATGAATATTTCAAAAGGCTGGTGGTGGGTGGGGGTCCATCTCCTGGGGTGTTCTGTTAACCATGACATTACACACCCACTAGAGAGGGCATTTGTTTAATGTAATTAAGAAAACCCTATGGTGAGAGACACACAGCATTAGTGTCCACAATGTATACGATACTATTCAGATTTGGCCTCTACGTGCCCTTTTTCTGTAGCGGCAGAATTTTTATATAATAACATAATACGTAACAAATAATAACAAACAAGGTGGTGTTAATTCAAGTTATATGAAAACCTTTCATTGCCCAGTTCATTGTGCAGTCCTGGGTTGTGCTGCGATAGAAAGAAAAAAATTAGATGAGGAGACGTGTGGGAGACTGAGGTTGGTTATCACAATCTTTTACAATGGGGCAATTTCTGAATTGCCTAAAAAAGTATATCTTAAAAAATCTATTTCAAAACAAGAAAGAGGGATAAAGTCTCATGTAACAACAATAGTCCACTAATTCTTCATTGATCATAAAAAATGTAGGACCCCATGTCTGGGTCCCTCCGTGATTTATGGGAAAACCTGACATATATGATTAATGTTTGGGTTTATTTTTAAATGCTTGGTTAAAAACACAGTAGCATTTCATGAACAGAAGAGGATACAGGGCAGTAAGTTGTTTATTTTGTTGGACCTTTGCATAGCTTCTTTGCACTGAAATGTAATATTAAAGATGCAGTGTTGTATTTAAAAGTGTGACCCTGCTCTCACTTTGTGATGCAGTCTCACCTGTCAAATGTTACAATCAACCCCAGAGAGTTTTTAAAATTCACTTATATGTTTACTCCTGCAGTTGATTAAAAATGTAATTGTAGCCCTTACCTTTGCCTTTATGATGACATTAGTTGTTAAGCTTTGAACATATGTGTTGATCTTTGATTTTCCTAAACATTTGAAACTTACTTTTTTATGTCAACTCACCACATTGCTGAACAACCAACTGAAAGGTTAATTTTCTGAATATTTTACTAATTTTTTTTCATTTCAATTCTTTCATAAATTGAGATACAGTGAGTGTGATAACTAATTGTCTATTCCGTGTAAACAAGGACCAATTTGCCCTTGTTTACATGAAAAAAGGTGAAAACAATTACTGCATACCATAAAGCATGTTTTTGCAACCCAAAAAAGTAACTGCAAAAGGAAAGGAAAGAACAAATTGTGAGAATAAGACAATATGCATTTAAGAAAATAAAATGTAGACTAGATCCACCCCCCACTATTTTGCCTTCCCAGTTATTTTCCACAGTTATAACTCACTAGCTCTACTATTGAGGACAGATTAATAAACTTCTCATCGCTGCCATATAGGAGAATAGGAACCTTTGCTCTGTTTAATGACAACTGTAAAGTGGAGGCAATCATGGGACGCCTCTCGTGACATTTCCCCGCTGCTGCCCGGTCCACTTATCTTACACAAATGGCTGTGCCAGGCCACTATCGAAATGAAGCGTTTTCCCCGAGTCATTACGTCTGTCACTGGGGCCATTTCCATATTGAAAAATCTGAAACAATAAACGACGCCGCAGCCTTTAATAACTGTGCAGGAATCATATTTGGAAAATTGCATTGAAGCAATAACCTTTTCTCCCTGTAATTAGATGACAGAGAGGTCCTGGTTTTAATTAAGTTGGCAATTTATAGTTGGGCGGCCATACCTCGGTGTGCTGATTGGTATAGGAGGGATCACAGAACAGCATTTCCCCAGTTTGAACAGATTTGATCTAGTAATTACTGTGTTATATGGCAAAGGCCGAAGCCAAGCCTTTGAGTCAAGTTGATGTGGTGCTCCGTCAAGCATGGCCAGGCTTCAAATGTGTGGCAAGCAAGTATATCTGTCTGAATAGGTCTTGAAAGGGGGTCATCAACAGAAGACATAATGTTTTAGGAGTCACATTAAAACAGGATTGTGGATGTGTGGGGGCCCTGGGTGTGTGAATGTCAGTGCGAGAGTGAAAAGAGGAATTGTTCAGGCTCAGACTCATTTTCTGCTGCGTCTTAATTGCTCCTCTTGGTCACTGTTAAAGAGGGGGAGATAGTGGGGGCAGAGGGTGCTGTTTAAGGATGCTGTTCCAGGGCCGTGTTAATAAACAAGGCAATTTACTGTCAATTTATGTCCTGACAGGTCGTAATGAAGACCATGAAAAGAGGATTAGCCCACAGACCGTCTGGGAGACAGTGACACTAGGGATGGGATGGATGTATGAGCTGGCACACTTTGGCTCTGTGTTCTTCTTGTCATTTATGAATCCAGATTGGACTAGAACAGGAAATTTGGGTCCCCTTTTGTAGGAATAGGTTACAGCATTTTTATGACCATTTATTTTGATCATAAAAACTACGCTAACTAAAAATCTCCCACAGAGGAGGAACTTGTGTCCTAATATTTCTCTTGTTATACAACATGTCAGAAGTGGTCAGAACTATAAAATATAGATAACATTGAACAGATTACTTCTAGCTGATTTAGCCATTGTAATCTGGGACTTTTTTAAAGGTTTTTGATTTATATTTTGCTCTGGGGCTTTGGTGTGACTTTCCTTGCCCACTGGCACAGAAATTATAGTTAAAGCATTCCTAAAGTAGCATCTTGAGATCATTCTGAAGGACAACTACTCTAGCATTTTTGAGCCACACTAGGCTTAAGAGCAAACGTTTATTTTTGAAATATTGAAATATTTATTTGATTGTATTTTATGAAGAGGCTTCTGTAGTCAAATTAGATGTGGGCAATATAAATGTGAAATGCTGACAATATTGTTTTGAAGATATGCAACATCATCTGCAAAAAGAGCGGATTAAAAAATGAAAAAAAAAAAAAGTGTCTGATAATTAAACCTGAAAATACAATTCTGTTGGATTGACATAAAATAGTCAAGATATTATTGTCAATATTGCCCACTCCTAACTCAAATAATCTAATTTAGAGTCCCAGGGGCCCAATAAGAAAATTGGGTTAATTAAACCTTGTGGACATTTTAAACTGGGTATCTTCGGGCTTCCGACTGCCCCCATAAAGGTCACAGTAAACACAATCCATGCAGCGCCTCAAAGGAGTCTCATTTGATCTCCCTCTTTTGTTAGAAATCTCTGTCCCCTCAGACAAAAACCCAAAAGACACAAAACATTAACAGCTAATACTTCCAGCTTTAGGCTTCGTTGATCAGTGACGCAATGATGCCCTTCCTGAGTCTGGTGCTAAACGCCTGCCACTGGCTGCACATCAGTGGTGAGCTCTGAGTGTCTGTGGGCTGTGGCTGCGCAAGTGTGGCCTGTCATCTTTGGGGCATTGTTTGGACAACCTTTTTTCTTTGACATTCAGCAATACTACATAACAAGATTTCTGCTGGGTTTTTTCCCTGCTTTTTTTCATACATCAAATGCATTTATAAAAGTGAAATTATAACTCATCTGGTAGAGCACACAAGGTTCAATTCCCAGCTTAAACCAGCATGCTTTATGATTCCTTCTCAGTCACATTGGTTAACTTTAAAGACACAGCAGAATAAATGTATTACTTTTAAGTATTAGTGTTAATAAGTGATAATATGTGGCCAGTAATAAGCGGTTACATTCAAAAAATATATTGACTTGAATAATAACACTATTAACGTTATTTATGGCTAACCATTTTCTCTAAAACTGTCATCTAGCCCACACATCTCTACTTGGAAACCATAACACCTAGATGAACACCTACGACACAGTTGGAAAACAGTCCACATCAGTGTATCAAATCAAACCTTGCTGTGTGTCAACTAAGCTAATCACTCCGCCGCCTAAATGTGACTTTCTTGACTTCCAAGTCACCACAAACATTAAAATTGTGTTTTCTTCTAACTTCTGAACCCGTTCTCCTTGTAACTGCAGGGTCCCCACCTCACTACAGCAGACGAGGAGGATCAGGCCTGGTGGTGGTGGTGGAGAGCTCTTGGCTGCCTCAGTGCCATCGTTTCCCCTGGGCTGTTGCGTGGCTCCTGTCCCCCCTCCATCTCCCTGCAGCTGGAGCTCGAGCAGAGCCAGATGCTCCATGGCTGCACCACCCTCTGTCGCCCCTCTCCCTCTCTCCAACAGGACCGTGCCCAGAGAGGGAGATGACAAACGCCTGTGCCTCCTCTTACTGACGGATTTGGACGACCTGACTCCAGCCCTGCTCTGTTCCAACCGCCAGCACAAGATGTTGACTTAATGGAAGGGGGTTGGCTGTGGAAGGGCCCATATGTGTTTGTATTGGGAAAATATGGCGCTGAATCTCTGTGTATCTGTGTATTGAGTAGCAGCATGTGTGTAATTGTGTGCCTGTCAGTGTGTGTGTGTTTTTACCTAGCCCAGACTGCCTACATCCATCATGCCATGGCGTTCTGGCAGAGAGTGCGACTCAGACAGCTTCACTAACACACGGTCAGTTAAATTGCCTGTTAAATTGTCCCAGTCCGTATCTTTCTTAGGTGTAGATAAAAACACTGCTCTTAAAGCTTGCACTTAAAGGCCGAAATTGGCAAGTAAATGCCAGTCTAGAACGGGGAAGACAGGGTGCTGTCATTACAAGGCAAAATATATTGACAGAAAATGTTTATGTTGACCTCATGTCACTTATAAACAGGTTTTGGATGAAAATCAGTTAGAATTTTACCTTCATGTTTTCTTGTGCAACTATGATAGTGTACTGTTTTCTATTCAAGAGTTTCAAGCTATGGCAACAGTCCTCTGTTGCTATAGCAATTAAGCAATTTGAATCAAAATATTATATGTTTTGAATGGGAAAAGGTCCTCACAAAATCCTTCAGGAAGAAACAATTTGTCTGGAAACCCATGCATAGCATTTAGCTATTGTTAAAGTCTATATGACACGTTTTCATGTTTGTCTCATTATGACTTAGTTTGGTGGGAGGGCACCTGTGGGAAATATTTATCATAGTTGCAGTTTGTGAGGAAATTCTGTAGGATAAAAGTTTAAAATTACAGGAAATAGAGCTGAGTTCTAAAATCGAATCCCTCTACCAATGTCATCAAAAAGTGATGTGCTATTGAAAATACAAGAACACTTTAAACGTAACTGACACATTTTTCAGACAGTTTCAACCATCATTCATCAAAATAAAGTTCTTATCAAGTATTATTTATTGTAAATTCCTAACTTTTGTGCAATATATATCAATGTCGGCCCTTGTTTACAGTATGGTTGCTAGGTAACCGTTGTAGAAATACCTCTACCTATGTCATATTTGTTGCCCATGTCCATCCAGGAAGTAATATGATAAACTTCACAAAAACTGTCAAACTGAGGACCAATGTGCAAAATGTTTAGTAAAATCTTAAATGTGATCATGTTTAGTGAAATGTGTGGTCTAACCTGTCATATAGACTTTAAATACCCAAGAAAATACTCCAATCATAATGGGTCACAAGCACTGATGGATGGAGGGGAAGGGTTTCAGACATGAATGGCCAGCAAGGAAAAAGAAAAATAATAGAGAGAGATTAATTTTTTTTTTTTTTTTTTTAAACCCAGGTCAACATTATGTTTTGCCTGGAAAGTAAAGGTTAAGTAAATAAATAATAATGTAGCATTACACAGAGCGCACAGTTATGAGGGAATGTGTATGTAAAAATGCATTAAACGTGATATTTGTTTCTGCAGAGCGAAGTTAAAACTGCATAGGGTGGGATTTAATATATATATATTTTATATATATATATATATATATATATATATATATATATATATATATATATATATATATATTGTCCACACAATTATTCTAAATTTGGGTGAATTTTCAGCAAATGGCAAATATCTCTTCATCAAAGTCTACTGTTCTTCCATAGTGATTATAACTGTCTCAATCCAATACCTTTGACATTTCTCTCTATTCATTCACTTGGAAAATTAAGTCTTATTGAGCTGGAAGTCAGCTTTTGCAGCTGTAATCAGCACTGACTATGAAAATAGGTGGTTTAGTCATGGCTTCAGGTCCACACTCAGAAGCACTCTCATTAAATGGAAATACCAGTAGTTCATCTCCAGAAATAGTGACAACCTCAAGATATTTTTAATGTTGAAAATGTAGCAGATTGTCCAAGCTTACACAAAGTGTAATAACATTACTAAATATAAGTCACTAGTCTGTGTAATTGAGGCAGTGATTATATTAGTTGTGTTGTAAAATATGCAGTTCCCTTCTTGTGGCTGATTTTGTTGAACAAGTTAAACTTTTAACTGTTACTCTAATCTAATTTTCCCAGCAAATTGTGGTTTGGGGGGTGGTTTTTTAAACCTGATTGTATAATTGATGTAATTATGCATAATATAATATACATTCTGGTAATTTAAGGGTCTTTTTAAGATGCAAAAGGTACACTGCTTGAACTATTCGAATATTTTAATACTATGCACGTAAGCCGTGCATTTTCACTTTTTGACGTAAGGTTAAAAAAAGGTGTAATGTGTACATAATAACAAAATAGACGTAGCGTTAAGCAATCTATTATACGGCAACGTCAATTAGACAAATGCTAGAGATTAATGCACTGATTAATTTCCTAATGTAGAAAACGAAAATATCTCTCACAATCACAAGGTGTGGATCCTCATCATGCCACAAGGTGGCACAAAAGCTCCACTAAAATCCACTCAACAGTAACTCCGCATCAGTCAACTTTTCTTTGTATGTGTTAATTGACAATGTTAAATTATCTAATTTAGCCACCTATGGACTAGAATATATTCACACATTTTAACCAAACTCCAGATATCCATTCATGCCGATGGACAAAAATGCATTTAATGGACATTATATATTATTTGGGGGGGAAAGTCTAAATGGCTAAACAGTCTAAAAGCAAAGCTATACATTTTTAATTGTCCTTTTAACAAATATTTTCCAGGTTCTACATTAAAATTAGAAATGCTATTAAGGACACGTGCAGGGGTCGTGAAGGAGCCTAACCTCAAAGCGCAGGCCTCCTCTCGTGGATGGCGCGCAGGCAGGGAACTTTGCGTGGGGTTTTGGCTAAAAGTCGACCCATCTGCTTGACCATCTGAAGACGAAACTTTCACAATGCAACTTGGGAGGGACTGGGAGTATTTAACTGGGTAAGTACGCGTGCACGAGGGACTGACCTGGCCTGGGCAATAATGAATATTCATGAGGAAGCTTCACATATTAGAAATAGGCCTAATGCACAGGCAACACAGCTGAAACATTAGGCCCATCAAACAAAGCAGTATAGGCCTATTATATGTGCCAGAACAATCCTAAATGAATGAATGAATCTAACAAACTTTAATATAACCTTAAGAAGTTCACATGTGAATCAAAGGCGGGTAAGAGGCTATGGAGTGACTGGATTCCTGAGTTGCCGTCACCGTTTCGGACAGTCACGTGTCACTATCTGTAGCTGTACTCTTCAGCCTTCACACTAATGCAGTCTGACTGGAGCTTTCTTTCTCAACAAAACCTACAGCTGCCTACAAATCAATAGCTCACACGTCAATGAAATATGACAACAAACACAATGGGACGGTCTAAATACGCGACTCTGAGTGTATTAAAACAACCCAGACTGAAAAAAAGACTCCATGGTGTCGCATAATTCTGTGTTAGGCCTGTATGTATTTGAGATTTAGGCCTATATTTGATTTGCTAAACATGACAGCCTTTGCTAAAGCGTGTCAGTGCGTCCATGTATCGAATGCACTTTCTTTATTCCAGCGTATCGTCATGCGTACTTGCGTTGGCTGTAGGGTTACTTTTTACTGCACCGACGCAGGAGGAGGGTTGCATCTGTTAGGGTCCAATGTTAGTCTTAATTACTGGCCTTCATGTTCTCCATAGCCCTCAACCGTCTTTAATTAAAACCTTGATTAGGGGGGAGGAGGTCTCGGGCAAGGCTATTACCAGATGGGTTTCCAGCAATAATAATAAAGACTTTATCTGCTGCTGCCGCTGCTGCTGTGAGCCACAAAGAGCGCAGTGCAGCCCGTCCGTATCAAAGCGCACACAACAGAAAGACCTTGTTAATTACGCTGATAATTACTTGTCTAATTACGGTTCGTTTGTGATTAGATTTAGAAAAGGTTCTATACAAGGAGACTGTAAGGCTTAACACTGTATAGACAGAAATGTGGCGTGGATACACAGCGGGGGGCTGCTTAATAACTGCTCTATAAGGAAAAAGACCTCAATCAGATCAATAGAGGAGCGATGACCCGGACAAGATCTTTTTTCCCTCGGTGATGTGCTCAATAATGTAGGCTATACGTTGAAAGGTAGAGGTCGTCTCCAGAAAAAGTCACAAATGTGTTGCCAAACAAACAGCTCTCCACTTTTTTGGGCGTTTATGGCGATATCCCTCGCTTCAGTCTTTGATTTAAGACGTCTCATTAAGAGCCAAAAGGCCGAGACAACTGTGTTTTTAAATCCCATTAGAATTTTCAGGATGTTCGTGTAGCCTTACTAGCCTATAATATTAACGTGCCACAGCCTCAGTGCAAAACTTTCAAAACAATCCGTTCAATTATTCTCAAAATATAAAATTTAGCGGGGAACAGGGTTTGTCATGCAGACGGAGCGGGAGGGCGAGGGAGGGCCGAGGGAATCTTGTTGCGCTATGCGTCCATTTTCCAGGCGGTTTGTTGTCGTTATTGCCTGATTTAGTGTGTTGTTTTACATGGCGCGTTCTTCTGTGTGAGTTCACGGTCTCCATTGCATCCATTTAAACGTATCACACTGATCCGCCACGAGTTTGTCACATTTGGAGCGCGGCGCGTCTCTTGCTCCCAGGCGCATCTCTGACCAATGCTTTTCCAGTTTTTACAAATATTCCATGTTCTGTATTATAGGCCTAAGCGATTTTCAGTGCGCCTGGGTCTAATAGTATAAACTTATCAAACTGTCCTTATTTATGTCCCGTTTGAAATCAGAAACCAGGATAGTCAACAACATGACGTTATCTCCCGTTTCTCCCAGAAGTATCTGCGCCTTGTCCTGTGCACGTGCAGCGGTGCCTGCTGCGTAATTACTAGTCCTCGCGCTCTGCAGCAGGTGCGCGTGGCCTCTGTGAGCAGCGTGACCCTGCGCTGCAAAGTGCCAGGAGCCAGGTGATGGCATTAGTAAAATCAGGTCTATTTTTACTCGTACGCGCCCCCTCCCCTCCGCGCCAGGACACAACAGCGCGTGGGGATCTTTACAAATGTCATCATGTCACCTGTCACTTATAGGCCCGCGCTGAAAGACACCGAGGCGAAGTCCCGCACAATGAATCAAGAGAATCATTACAAGCTTAGGTTCAAGACCAGACTTGTAGGGATCACATTACACATGGCAAAGAGACTCAAGTTTACAGTGCAGTGGTGGTCCCTTGGAAAATGAACATCTCAATGCCTTTTATTTTAATTTTACATAGCCTATAGTATAATATAGTATACCAGTATATTACTGTATTATAATCCCAAATGTTCTTGAAGGTACAAGACATGAACAAAAATAATAATACGGGCAAGTGGTCAATGTTTTTCTTTTAAGATGTTGGGCTTTCAATGTGTGTTCTTATTTTGAATCTTACCGTTACCAAACTACTCCAACCACTATCTATATATCAGGCTAATATATATATAGCCTGATAATGATACAATAGGAAAATGAGGAAAATTGTCGTAACATTTTAGCAACTGCAATTTCATTTTTTAATACAATTATCATTTACGATGTGTTGATGTTCAAGTTTATACTTTGTACATCATAAAAATGGTCATAAAGGCTGGAAAGTCAAAGTATTCTTCTCGAAATGTATAAAAGCAACATAACAAAGTGCAAGTTCGGTTCTGTCTCCAAACCCAGCCATGGTTGTCAGCAGTGTTTTGGTACCGCTGAATCCAGGCCAACGCCCTTTAGATGATGCGTAATTTACCTCACCGTGCGTAATTAACTGCGTCGCTGCCATCAGAGCCCAACTTGCAACGTGTGTAACACTTTATTTTGAACGCTGCAATACGTTTCCATTAAATGTTATTAAGGCGTGGGGAGTGACGAGCTCTCATTTGTCTTGTCAGGGCATCTGACAACCTCGTTAGCTCCCATTTTCTCCTGTCAGCTCACAGCGCGACACGGACACTGACTTCAGCCACTCCTGGCAAGTGACTGATAAATGCGCCTACTCAGCCCTGTGCCAAACAGCCGCGTTATTGTGGACAACACTGCGCATCAAAATCAATCACGCGAGCTTGCGTGGCAGGTGTCACTCATCAATGTTCTTCCATTGGACCATCCTACGGTCAACTCCTGATGCTTGAGTCCATCTTTAGTGTGCTTCATCTCTTATCTAGCCTTGAACGCCACATGGAAAGTCTTGAATATTTTCAGAAATATAATTTTACTATTTTATAACCAAGAATACACTTAATGGCATGACATCATTACCTGTTACATTCGCCTCGTTGAACTCAGATCGAAGTCGAGGATCCAAGTCCTAATTGTCACGTTGAGCCGAAGTGAATTACTAATAAACATGACACTTGTCTGTCTGGTGACACATTTAATCCATATAGATACTTTTACAAGTAAGTTGGCCGATAGACTGTTCATTATGCACAGAGATCAAGTGCGTTATTGTGCAGGAGAGACGAGAGATCGATAATTAGTTATTTCTTTTGGTAGCCTTCATTCTTTTAATACATGGAATAAACGGATCCAAATACCCTACACATAATAAAGTTTTGTACAGACTTTGAGTGCTCTTTCAGAAGAAACAGTTATTAATCCTTGAAAAGCACAATAGTGTCTGTGTGAGTGAAAGGAAGGTGGCGTGGTGACGGTGCAGGGAAAAGGCGGCTGGACAGATTTGTCTTTCCGCCTGATCTGCTTCTGGAGAGCGTGGCTGTGTGGGAAGGGAAAGGCAGCACCTGGCTCGACCGCTGTATCCCCATCTCGTTTTATTGACAGCCTGATAAGCGGGGAGCAAGCCGTGTGGTTTCCAGCGTGGATGTCGAGCACCCTGCTGCGTTGCACAGTATCAAAGCTTCTTAATGGCCATGCCTCCAAATAATGGCTCACAGAAAAGTGGTGAGTCCACGGACTGGCCTGTATACCTGCGCTGCCCCGGTCTCTTCCTGAGAGACGCGCAGCAGAGCGGTTGCCCATTTACTCAGCGTCTTGTTCAAATTGACACAAACATCAGAGGTTGTGAAAGAGGAGCGTGGGCTTTTAGTCTGTCTGAGTAAAATGGAGAGCTCCATAATGACCTAGGCATGACACGTTTATGAGGCTGGAGGGATAAAAAGACGTGGGACGGTCACAAACAGGACAGCTGCATTTAAGTTTATGGTTAGATGACGTTTTTAAAAACGTGATTTGTTGGGTTGTGTTATAAAAAATAAACATAGAGACTTTTATTTACTCCATATAATGAAGCTTGCACCTGTTATAGGCCTATGACTTGTTGCGCACTTCACTCACGCACTTTTTATTATAAACTCAGCATTTATAATTCCACACACAACCACTTCACACCGTTCACTTCAAAGAAAATATAATAAACATGCATGACATCTAACGTGCAGTTTACCTCTGCGCAGCGTAATTGCTAAAGTCAGCTTTTAACTTTACTTATGAAATGATTGCAAACGTGTCTTATAAAGCACAGCTATTCGTCACTGGAGCAATTATTTTTATTGTTACCATTAAAAGTTTTTTAAGTTATTGCTTGATTTACGGATGTGCACTGACAATCCAAAAGGAGACTTTGGACAAAAATGTTACGGTAGTAAAACTCCACTAGTTGTCAAGAGGAGGAGAAGGAATAAATGTTTCGTTCAGAAGTTAAAATAAACGTTTCGTTTCTAAAGGCTTAATAAGTTCAAATACAGTACAACCAACGATGGAGAGTGCACCGCATCAACACTGGACACAGCAGCCGGGCAGTAAACAGCAGGCCGGTGCGCTCCACATGGAGCTACCTTCACGCACTTCCCAGTTCACTGCTCTGTGTCCTGTTTCAAGGTATGACGTCGATCTATCGCTCACCAATCACTGCCAGCGCCGGGGCGGATACTGAAGAGAAAGTTGCGGGTAAAGAGCTGCAGATTTTTTTCCTCCTCACTCTAACTGACATTTCAAGTCCAAGACGGATCCAAAGGTAAAGATAGATTATAATCGGGACATTTACGGTTGGATCTCCGTGGAGAAAACAGTGCACACCCGGAAGGAAATCGCGCCGTTACGCACAAAGGATACGTACATCATTTGGGACGTTGATAAGGTACGTTTGGCCACACACACTTTATTTGCACATCATATGACTGGACTCATACAGATGTATCACGTGGATTGTATACGCACGGAAGAGTTGAAATATTTTTTGTTTTCAAGTTAACTGTTCTGCGGCGCGCAGAGGGATTGCCACACAGAAAAAAGCCCGGTTGGGAATTGCTCGGTTGATGTTGTCATCTATCACACAAAATAGCGTGTAATTAGCAATCTTCGCCGAGAAATTACGCATACGCCACGCTATTTAAAAGCGCGTGGGGAAACGTCCCATCGAAAAGTGAACACTACTGCGAGTCGCACACGCGTGAGGAATGACAGGCCATTTCATCACTAATGTAAAAAAATGTGCAATCTCCCGGTGTGTGAATGCGCTTTATATTACCGACACAACTGGGCCAGTCATTCTAAGCCACAGATGTCTACATCATTGGATTCAATTATGTAATGATGTGCTGATTTAAAAATATATTTTACAAACACAACATGCAATAAGGTGCGTTTTCTTTGGCATGTTATACTCGTGCTTCTCGCAGTTAAGCCAGCATTTTTTCCAATAATACTGTGATGTGATCTGCTTCAGCCTCTAACCAGGAGAGGGCTGCTGCGGACTGCGCGCTCCGAGCTTCTCAAGAAATCCAACCCTAACCTTATCTGGTCAAAACCTTTCCTTTAAAGCAAATAGACATTTCATCAAAATAGTCTACCTATATAAACCTATATAACCTAATATAAATGAATGAATAGTTGTTAATATATATATTGTTTAATATAGTGTCCTTTTACGCATGTTGGATGTATATTTTACGCACACACAAATGTGTAAAATAGCACACTCCACTGATTATAGATTGTGTAAAAAAAAAAGTAGATACAGTAAACTCGCTGCTTCACACAACTATAAGCACAATTAAATAATGCCTTAAGGGTCAGATGGATTAAATGTCTCCACAAAAGTTGATTGTTTAATCATTGTTGTAAAAACAGAACTATTGCACATTGTTCTCGTTCAAATGATCTATGCAAATAGGGCAAAATGTGCTCATAAATTTCCTTAGTGAATGCATGTGACAGTCTGAGGCTGTATGATGAATTACACGTCACATCACTCGTGCACCTCGATATCACTCATTCATAAAAAAAGAAGAAAACACTTTTATGCGTTTAACCGAGAAGAATTAAATAAATAATAATAATAATAATAATAACAATAATAAATATAATAATTATTATAATAATTATTATTGTTGTTATTATTAATATTGGTAATATTAATAATAAAAATAGGACTCAAATACATTTAATTGAGCTTTTCCATTATTTTTGTTCACGTATTTTCAAGTAATTTTCATTTCTTTTTTTGTTTGTTTGTTTGTTTTTTAATATCATTTTTCTGTAGACCTAATTGAGTCTGTCTTTAATGATCACAACCACTTCCTGACATTACTACAATAATTTCTAATTCTACAGAAGAGAAGAGCATTACCTCCGTGGGGTGGAATGACATTTCATCTCTTATAAAAGACATGTGTAGATATCATTATGGAATAGAAGACTTTAGTATAATTCCCATATAAATCTGACTATGTTGTTTTTGATCTTGTGTAAAGCAGTGCACCCTTAATGTTTTTTGTTATATTCTTTCTCGTTTGGACTCTCTGTGAGGGGTACAAATACCACGTTGCTTCGGGGTAAACAGTGACCAGATTAGTCTTTTCTTTTCAAAGTCTGTGACATTAGTTGGTGCTAATCCGAATTGGGCTAATTGCTACCCTTTATAAGCCATGTGTTGCGTTCGCTGACCTCTCCTTCAACAGGGCATTCTTATAACATTTAACACCATATAAATTACATTCCTTGGCATGGGATTTCTTATTTGTGGAATAGAAATAGATTTGTGGGGAAATTGCAAATCTTTTCAACAGGCGACAACAAATTAGCTGTAGGCGCGGATTTACTTCTTAAGCAAAGAAATCAATAACCAACCAGCGGCATGGTTTAAAAAGGAAAAAACAAATACTTGACGCACTCATCAGGGAAGCTGTTTTCCAGAGGAGCACGTTAGCACTGTTTTTGACAGTTCCAAGTTTTTGAGTGTTAATAACATTTGCATCCCAAGGATGGATTAGAACAACAAGAGATAAGCCAGAATTCATAGGCCTAGGAAAGAAAAAAGAAAAGGAAAGAAAGAAAAATGCTTACATTGTCACACACAAAAAACAGGATCTGAACTTTTGTTTTAGTCATACGTGTTTGACAGTAACTCCATCACCAACTGTAGTAAAGGGAAGTGTGTGTGTGTGTGTGTATGTGTGTGTGTGTGTGTGTGTGTGTGTGTGTGTGTGTGTGTGTGTGTGTGTGTGTGTGTGTGTGTGTGTGTGTGTGTGTGGGTGTGGGTGTGGGTGTGGGTGTGTGTGGGTGCGCAATTGTGGACTCCTTGACGCGAAAAATGTTGGGGAACCCCCACTCTCGCTGATATAAGCAACACGCCATTCAGTGGGCCCATAAGCTTGAGCCACCAGTCTACAGTGAGTAGAAACAATGCGTCCGAAAAGAAAACCCATGAATGTGCTCGTTTAGTTTACGGCTTGTTTGATGAAGGAGTATTGGCCAAAGTGTTGTTCCTCGCCGCGGGACCCTGGGTGACAGTTTGAGCCGGTCCTCTCAGCTCATTATCTCGCCGGCCCACTGAGAGCCCCATTCAAAAACGAGCCAGTCCCTCGCTCACCCCATACCCTCCCTCCTTCGCTCTTACCCGGCTCTGCCTCGCTCTGGCAGGGTCGTTTGTCTACTCATTGAAGCCATAGTCAAGAATGCGATGGTTGTTAGGGAGCCCTCTTTCACCTCCGAAGTGTTTTATTGATGAGCTTTGACTTCTCCCACTTTTTCTCATGTCAAAGAAAGTCAAGTGTATGCCTCCATGACTTCATTTCACGGCCTCCAAACCCCGAAAAACTATCTTTCTCCCCCCACGTATACTAGTGTCTCTTCTATTCTCCCTTTCCCGTACCCCCTTTTCTACTTTTACACAAGTCTCTTCCCATTGCTTCTCCTGCTTCTTTTGGGGGAAACGGTGGGGCTCCTCAGTGCTCGGCTGGTGCCTTGGGTGGACACTCACAACACGGGCGCAGAGGGGATGCTTTTGGGTGCGTTGAGGTGTGCGTTAATAGCCAGCCATTCAAGCAGCAGTAGCACAGTTTGGGGAGCGTGTGGCCATGGCTACACAGTCATTTGCTTGACTTTATTTACGCGTGCTATTTGCTGTCAGATCTCAGGCAGGAGTGACGTTGCCCAGCCTCGCAAAATGTGTCCATAAAGAGCAACCGAGCCTGCCTAAAGGGCTGCGCGCTTTTACGCATGGCGTTCTTGTTGACAGGAGGAGAATGCTATTCAACGGAAGGTGATGCTCAACAGAATAAACACAAGCACGTGGTGGACATTTGCACAAGGTTTAGTGGAGTAAAATGCGGCAAATGAATAACCAATTAATGCAGTCATTTTTACAATAGGGGTCAATTAGTTGTACGATAAATTTAAGCTTTTACGCCCGCTATTTTATTTTGATACACACACGTAAAGATGATAAAACTATGAATATGAAGTAGACATCTTATATTAGGCGATTTGTTTATGCTTTTATTCTTAAGTGTATCCGCTATATTGTGCGTATTTGTCAAATTTAAATCAAACTCATCAAAAGATCCAGCGTCACAAGGACACAGTTTCAACACATCCAAAGTTTTCCAACAGTTCTTTATGTGTTTCTGTTAATAAAGCATACTAATGTGAAGCACGTGGGTTGGACTTGAGTAAAATGTTATGGGCGTGTTACAAGAACCAGCATTCGACGTGTGCACACTGTCCCGTCTCTTAAATAAAATAGATTTAAAAATAAAAGTCCAGTGGTCGAAGCAGTTTCCTTTGCAATATTCAGCAACTGAGCGGAGGCTGTTTGAATGCGGAGGCTGATTAGTGGGCTGGGAAGACGAGACTCTCTCTCTCTCTTTCCGCCTCTCTCTCTCCGTGGCTCTGCCCCGTTTCCCGCTCTGGCTGCGGTGCAGGGGGAAGTGTTTATATGGGGGATGATGACAGAGGTCGGGTCGCGCTAATGGGCCAGTGAAGAGCGGCGGAGGGAGGCGAGGCGCACACAGCAGACCAGAAACACATACATTAATACACTTGTCCCATCACCAATCAGCATAGGTGTGTTCATTTTCTTACCCCCACCTCCTTCCACCACTCCCCCCCTCCTGACCCCCTCCTTCTCTTTCCCACTCGCTCTCTCTCTTCCTCTCGCTCATTCGCTCACTCACACGCCAGCGCACATCCACGCCAAACACCGTGCGTCCTGACATCTGAGTTCACTGTCAATCTCTGTCTCTTTCGCAGGGATATCCCCTCTGTCTTCGCCACTGAAGACCACTGGAAACTAATTTTCCTCATCAGAAGTTCCTCAGAGAGACTGATTCGGCTCCGTGTGGGCTTTTTCTTTTTTTTGTGCCTGGTCCGGAGAACTGGGCTAAGCCTGTAGTTTGCCAAGGACTTTGAAACCGGAGCAGGATGCCTCAGAAAGGTGAGAAACTTGTATAGTGTTTTATTATTATTATTATTATTATTATTATTATTATTATTATTATTATTATTATTATTATTATTATTATTATTATTATTATTATTTAAAGTGACATCGGTGTAAATGTAGGCATGCCTTCTCGAGTCAAAATTGCGACCAGTTTTTAAAAATCCCTGTCCGTTTTTTTGCGCAGTTTGTTGTTGTGTTTAGGCCCTGTGCGGAAAGCTTAGCGCTTATTTATGACAGCAAAGAGTAAAAAGTCACGTTGGGCCAGGACAGTGTTCATCGTGGAGAATGGGGCGCAATGACCCGTTTAGGAAAGGTGTCAGATTGATTCATGCAGGCTAGTCACCCAAGCGCCTTGACAAAAAGGAGAGCTCCTCTGAAGCACTTGGGAACGGAGAGGCCAGTTACATTTATATGTCTGTTACAACAGTTACATATCCTACGCCAAACGGCTACTTTACGCACACGACAGAAGTTTAAACTACCACACTCTTCCAACCTGCGCAACCAACATCACAATAGGCCTATACATGAATAAAGCCCAAAGGTAACACAAAATGTTGCACCTGCCACAATAGTTATAAATATTAAATTCAATTAATTGCATGAAAAATTCTGCGTGCCAAGCACGCATTTTCAGAGGCTTTTAATTAACAAATTAAAACAAGAAAGTTTTCTACAATATAGCGCACAAATATACCATAAAATATAAACAAATTCAAATGATATCTGCCTAATTGTAATCAGAGTATAAAATACTAATTAGTTCCCTCTGGTGTAAATAGTAATTTAGCATAAATCAAAATTAACCATATAGTTAGAGCAGCTAATAATAAAGTGTTCTAACTTGTTTCCGAAACACATAAAGTCTGCCAGACATTGTTGTCACGGCTTACTTGAAGAAAAGAAATGCAGATCAGTTATTAGGCCTTCTTATCCACAGAAGAAAACGTTTGAGCTTTTGGCCTTAAATCATTAACCAGCGTGGACCATACAAAGTTAGCGGGCAGACTGTTCCCTATTTTTAAACATCGTGGGCCTAAACTGAAAGCTTTTTCACATGCATGTGCGTAAATGCATAAACCTTAACATTGGGTCATTAAATTCTAATTAGGCCTACTCAGCCTGTTGGATGTTTTCCGGAATTTGAGGTAAAATAGGCTGGCCGGGGTTATGTGGGCCACGGTGATGGAATCTGAGTTTGATTAATGAGCGCGTCGACTAAGCTGTTTGTTAAAAGATAAAAGAAAGCTACAAACTCTGCAATGGCGGCCCTGGTGCATCTCTCACACTCCTCACACTAGCCTGTGTTAGACCTCGCTATAAGACCATTTTGCCTTGCACACAACACAGCTTTTGGTGAAGGAAGAAAATGAAAACTTCAGAACTCCCTGCCTGGCCCCCTTTTTATCTGTCCCTCCATTCAAAGGCTTTTTAATGCATTTGTCTTTCCCAATTGAGCGCCCTACTGCGCTGTTGTGTCTTTAAAACTGCTTTACAACCCGCACCAGCAGCACCGATATAACCACCAAATATTTAACACAAGAAATTACTTTAATTTTTCCTCTAAAAAAGAAGCGAAGACAAAACCCACATTCACACAGTCTGTAAAGCGGCAGCAGAGGGGTCACGGTCTTGTGTGTAGGCTGTGCGTGCGTGTGAACGATCCCGGAGGGGGTGGATGCATGCCTCCGGCTCTTTGTATTAATCTGAACTTGTTGGTATGTTTGGAAGGGAAGCGGTGTATTTTTAGAAGCCCAGACCCAAGTTTTGGAGGTGTGTTAACGGGAGGGAAGGGGTGAATTGTTAAGAAGACTGTCTTAAATCCACTTTCACTCCAAGCTCTTTTTTAACGAGACGAGACAGTCTCTATAAACGGATTCAGGTCTAAATAAGTTCATAAAAGGGTAGAAGCGCACAGGTAAAATGGTCAAATGGATGCTGTTGCGTTAAAGTGACTGATATAGGCAGCATTTAGGGCACAGGGTGAAGATAGCTGGAGGTGAGGCTGTGCTAATGTGTTGTTTTGCTCTGTCCTATAGGGAGACATTAAGTAGTGAAACGGCAGATGATTGACTAAATTGTAATAGAGTGGACAGTCAACTCTGTTTCAAGGCAAGTTTAATTAATACAAAATTATACACTGAGGATGTCATATTGATATTTTGTCATACACCTCGCAAAAATGGCATTGGAATAAAGTGAAATAGGATTTATTTTTGCACAAATAAAAAGCTCTAAAATACTGAATCACTAACATTATACAATGTTTGCAGGTCTGTGCATTGTGTTAATCTATTTTGTTATTCCCTTTTGACGCTAGAATACCACAACCAAGCCACGTGGGAGTCTGGCGTTGCCTCAATGATGCAGAACAGTAAGTTGGGTTTATTTATTTTATTTTAATGTTAATAACAACTATAATTGCGATTGCATGGCGCCCACTGACATATATGCACCTGTTGGTTCTTTGAAAAACAAATCCCTGACTTTGAGCTAAGGCCAAATATTCATTTGATTGATTTGATAGCCGTCTCATTGCTGTTAATTTATTTTTATTATATTATTATTTATTCCTTTTGCAATGCTAGGCCATAGGAAGAAGTCAAAATTGAAAAAGTTAATCACACGTCGCATTACTCCAGGGAGAAGCTGAGGGGGATGGGTTGAAAGGGGATGCAGATTTTTTCATGTTTCTGCTTGAGTTGGTATTAAATAATTGCACAGCCGTCTGCATTAGCGTTAGAGCTGGCTGCCAGGCTGCATACGAGATTAGCTGCGTAGATAAGAGAGAGCCCTGCATGAAACATGAGGAATAGCAATAATGTCTTATGTAGATGACTCCATATTCTTCACGAAGACAGCATGAAGAAAATACTCATAACCAAGGCCGCGGTGTTAGCAGCGCAGCGGATGATAAATATTAACAAGCGCATTGTTGTGGGTGCCAATCAAAAACAAGAAGTTACAGTTGTATTAATAAAGTGGCCAGTGCTGTATTTTGTGTGTCAAAGCAAAAGTATAAACATGAAACGTTTTCTCTCTTGCTGCTGGACAAGAGGTGTTTGACATCTGTGATGAAGGTGTGTGGAATAACTTTATTATTATTGTCCATATACCTTCATGTGTGTGGAATAGTTTACATCATTTGATGACGCAGTATGGATAAGTGAAAATTCAGACTGGTGCTTTTTGGGACATGTATTTCCTTTAATTTTGGTTAGGCCTTATAATATCAGTGTGCAATGCCCAGTGCCCCTGTTTGCCGCGGGTGGATGTTAATAGGATGCTCCCTGGCTCAGTGCGTGCTGTTTGCTGAGAATTGCCGAGTAGATATTATTGGGCCCGGCCCTTTGGGTTGTCTAAAGGTCGCGCCGGTCTCTGTGGCTTTTGTGCTAATAACTCCTGGGTGTATATAGAGAGGAGCGTCCAAATTGACACCATATGTTTTCCTATTAGTCGGCTCGCAATAGAATACAAGGCGCATAATCAGCGCCAGCGGGCGAGATCGTCTCGAGTCACTTGAGGGAATTGAGCTATGATTAAGACTTAACCTTAGGACATTTTGATGTGATGTCCTCATCTGACAGATTTATCGATCTGTTGGATTTATGAGATAGTAGTAAATCAGAGGTAAAGACACAGGCGTGGAAAAGCCGCACAGCAGTCGCGCGTAAGCAGCCAGGTCAGTTTCAGAAACAACTCTATTAATTCCCTTAATCCTGGTATTACCAAGGAGAACAAGGGATGATAGTGGATTTATATCAATCGCGTCCTTGTTGTAAGAATATTAACACAGCGCAAAACACCGGTTTTACGCACACATTTTAATGTTTTAATTTCTTTGCATTAAAACTCTGCTCATTTAAAGTAGCGCCTTGACATACTGCATAGGCTAGTGAAGACGCCAGCCGACTGCACACAACAGGACTGCAGTGGCTGTGAGCATTTGTTGTCAAATACAAACAAGGGGGGGAAACTGCTTGTCACTTTTAATATGTTAAGAATCCAGGCGCGCCCTCGTTTCTGTGGCCGCGCATCGCCCCCGGCCACCTTAAAACGAAGTCTTCCTCCAAGGGTAAACGAGTAGCGTCCAATTTTGTCTGAGTGATATCCAAATGCAGACAGAAAGGGTCGTTTTATCATGCTACTATTTGTCGTGACGATGCGATTTTCAAAAGCAGAGCGGTGTCATAAAGTGACATGCCTGCCACAAGTGCTCCAACTGATCTTTTCAATTAGCCTCCCATGCATGATCCGAGGCGACTTCCGCCTATTTCCAGAAATTAAGCTCAAACTTGACGTGCAGCTAGCTTTATTTTAAAGACAAATGTCAGGCAGGCTCATCATATTTTCCCCCTCTTCTATATTTGGAGCTTATTTATTGCTAAGGAGCCTCTGCTCTCAGAGTCAATGTAGCCGGCGCCAGCGCAGGGGAAGGCAGCGCGGAGGCACAGACAGAGCAGCGCAGCACTCCGGGGAGTCAGGGTTCCCTCTTGGCTTCAGGTTTGCCTCTTCATACACCGCTTTAGAAACGGAATAAGACGCTAAGGAGTCATTTCAAAATTTTGACTTTAACAGTAAGTTAACTGTAAAATAGGCGTGCGTAATTACGTTAGATGTCTTTATTATGGCCGTGTGTTTTGCATGTCTAAATTGTGTCAGTGAGGATAGTTTGCTCAGTTTTAGTCCGTTTGAAATTCCGGTGTGTGGATGTGGATGGTCTTTTTATTTTATTTTATCTTAAATCCTGTTTTAGAAAATGCATGAAGAAAAGAGCGACTTTGTTGTTGATCCGAGGACAAATGAGTCGCTGATGATTGTCAATCCTTTTAAGTTCATATTTCATAGAGCAGATGTAGTGTTCGTTTTGAAAGGGGCTTGCACATCAAGCGACACTTATTTTGTGTCTCCATTCTCCATTTTTATTCTCCTTTTCCCATTCTCTCTTGACTGTTTGATGGACCTTTATCATGTTCTATCTGAAGTTTCCATGCACAGGCGGTGCGCTGTGATGACCATAGTTGCTTTGTCTCCATGTAGGTCACAGTGGCGTGAACCAGCTCGGTGGTGTGTTTGTTAATGGGAGACCGCTGCCGGATTCCACCAGGCAGAAAATAGTTGAACTTGCTCACAGTGGCGCGCGACCCTGCGACATCTCCAGGATCCTGCAGGTGAGATACTTTCCGCCTCTACAAACTGATTTAAACCCTTACCCAATTACAAACAAAATGGAAAGACAAAGAACGAAGGTAAAGCATGGTTCTGTACAAACAATAGGCCTAATAACAATCATCATCATGATCACAATTCTCCATGTGTGATTTCAAGCCAGTAAATCACGCATAACGCACGATTACATTAAATGGTAATGTAATTAAGCTGATAAACAGGAAGTAATCCACCTGTATCTCAAGCTGTAGAACGTGCCTCTTTACTATACAATTGAAGGCATGTTTTCTGTGTTTATAGACCGATGATGAAGTCCAAGTGCTGGACAGTGAAAAGGTGATAATTATTCGATACAAGAAATTCAGTGAATACTAGTCTTAAATAATGGATGTGAATTGTGTCTTTTGTTTTTGATCCAGGTATCCAACGGCTGCGTGAGCAAGATCCTGGGCAGATACTACGAGACGGGCTCCATAAGGCCGAGAGCGATAGGCGGAAGCAAGCCCAGGGTAGCCACTCCGGAGGTGGTCGCCAAAATCGCGCAGTATAAACGAGAGTGTCCTAGTATCTTCGCCTGGGAGATCCGTGACAGACTTTTGTCGGAGGGGATCTGCACCAACGACAATATACCCAGCGTAAGTGTATTGACTGGAAGTTATGTGCATGATTTAATTTACCACATGAAGTCACTTTTCTCATGCGGCAACGGGAAAGACCATCCATGCATTCAGACTTAATAAACACTGCATGCGCGCCAGCCACTTAAAGCCTTTCCTCTTGCGCACGCTCCTTTGCTATGATTGCACGGTGGCTCGGTCTTATACCTATCATATGTGTTGTGCCATTCAGGTGTCATCGATAAACAGAGTCCTCCGCAACCTGGCGAGTGAAAAGCAACAGATGGGCGCAGATGGCATGTATGACAAGCTGAGAATGCTCAACGGTCAGACAGGAACTTGGGGGACCCGGCCAGGCTGGTACCCCGGAACATCGGTGCCAGGGCAGCCCAACCAAGGTGAGTCTCATTATCAGAGCGCGGCGATAGAGACACCTTGACGCACGGCATGGATAGTCCTTATTGGATCACAAACGCGTTTTGCACTTTTAATTGTGGACACTGTTTATGTTGTAATAATGCGCAATTTTAGAAGTGAAGGTGGAGGCCGCGCGTTCATTTTGTGAATACGTTCAGTGGCAGCCGTGGTTGTGCGTGACAGCAGCTCGTCTTTTCAGCGGAGGTGTCCGTCCAGCAGCTTCTGACGGGCCGCGGGGGCGCAGAGATGGGTGAACGCGCGGATATTAGTACAAAGGAATGTTTTTCCTTCACACGCAATGACTGGTTATGGGAACACTCAACACTAATGTAATTGCTCATTAGAAGGGGCTTTGTGCGTCTTTATGGCAACATGCAGAAGTGTGTGGAGACGGTTTACACTTGAAAGCCCCCTCCCCCTCGTCTCTCTTAGAACAGCGCGCAGGTACAGGCTATTTGTTACGAGAAACCAATCATTGCGTGTCGAGCATGTGGTCATTAGGCTAATTATTTCATGGTGCACTGGGAAAGTAAGTGTTGTATTTATTCTAAAAGGTTATTTGTTTTTCAGACTTTTTTCAGAGTTTGTTTTTATTAGGTTTTTGTTTTTTTATTCCCATCTATAAATTAGGAAAATAACCTTTTACAATAAATCAGACAAATGAACCTCATTGGACAAGCAAGTTTGTGGGCCTTTCCATTTTTCTCTCTAATTTCTTTTTGATTAAAATGTAATCGGCTTAGCACGCAATAAGGCATAATTTAAATTCAACATTAGTATTATTGTTATTAATAATAATATTAATAATAATATTATTATCATTATTAATAATATTAATAATAATAATAATTATTATTGATTATAATAATAATAATAATTATTATTATTATTATTTAAAGATAATATGTTGGTATTTATATATATAAATATGTATTTAAGGCGCCACACACAGAGCTCAGAGTGACAGGCCCAAACAGACATCTCTATCCAAAGCAAACCGAATAAACCCTTTGCGCCGATTTGCGCTTTTATCTCTTTCTGTGGCCTATATGGTTCTAAATCCTGTCTATAGGATTTAGTCTCCCACTTTCCTTTTCACTTTTAAGCGGTTTCTCAAGAGTGTTTTGATCTGGTCTCAGCAACTGAAAGGTGCCGCAATTGGTTCGGTATCTCTAACTCTTTTTTTCTCTCTGCTGCTGCTGCTTTTCCGCCTCACTGGTTGAGACATCGTGATACTAAAGAATGAGTTTATTTCCCAGCGCTTTTATAAAGAAAACAAATCCCATCCATAGCGTCAGTGGGTCTGGCAGACGGATAATAGCTGCACATTCACTCCTTTTTATGGATTATCCGCAGTGGAGAAACAAATAGTGAGCACAGATACAAACCATTGGCTTTTGGAAGAAAATACTTTTGTTTGTAGGAAACATGTGGCATTCGGTTTACGCACAGACATTAGTGTTTAAAGTACATTTGAAACGTTTTCTTAAAGGTTTAATTAGGTAAAAACGCTTGACTAGTTTGGTTAATGTTAGGCCTTTACTTTTTATCTTAAGTCTAAAGTTTTGCTCCAAGAAAGTTGCGAAGAGAAAATCAGCTTCAAACTTTGATTAATTCGTTGTCAAATAAATAAATAAACAAATAATTAAAACAAATAAATTAACCTTTTTTGCTAACAGGAGAATAGGCCCAAACGTAAATTTACCAGGTCATGAGCAATTATTTAATTCCTTATTTCTAAACAAATAACTTAAGAAAACAGACAAAACCATCGCGTCCAAATTGCAATTATGAATATCCTCAGCCACAGTTTGTCTTTGTCAAACCGGCTCCTGTCAAATATTATGTTCGAGCGCACCCCCTGCTTAATTTCGCATTAACTCCTCGGTGTGATAATGATGTCCAACAAGTGGACAGGCCTCTGCGATAAGCCCGGGCCCGCGGCTGAAAGGGTCTGCGCGCCCACCGCGGACACGCAGCGCCAGTGAATACATGGGCCCTATTTGGAGTTGTTCGGGGCCTTGCATGCTCTCTCCTCACTCATTTGTTTCCAATTGAAGACAGAAATCCTGAGTGGCGTGTAGCTGGCTGGGGGACGTGATTAATGATGGTAGTGGATAAGGGTTAACACACTGGACTCAAAGCTCTGTTGACTGGGATCCTCGTGCGCACAATGCCAACGCACTATAGCCTTGTATGCCTCCACAGAGAGAGGATCCTTTTGTCATCCGTCGCTCCCCCTCCCATACATTACACCCACCCAGGACTGGCTCTCTACCCGTCCCTGGCTCGGACCGTAGCTTAATGGTTTCCCTTACTCCTGGAGGCATTGTATCAGTCTGAAAAGCGTCTTCTCCTATTCAAAAGTTGGTGGTCACCTCAATGGCCATACCAACGCCCATATGGGAGCGGACCATTGAAGCATTGCTGTGGCCCAGAAAAAAAGGGGAGCCAGCGAGCGAGTTTGAGGTTTTAATACATTTCGTGGGCTCTGAAAAGGGGCTCGCCACATCTTGTCACATTTCTCTTAACCTTTTGAGAACACACTCCATTGTTGTGCCGTAAAAAGTACGAGAAGGTTTTTGCCCCGGACAGACTGTTTTTCCCACAATATTTTATAAACACTTGAACCACCGCTTTACGTCAACACGAGCTGGCTTTGAGTCTTGTAATTTTGAATCAGTCATGACGCGATTTAATTAATGTCGTGCAGGACAATTAGCTCCAGGCATGCGCAGAGCAAAATGTTGGACGTGTGCAATGAAACAATTGGGTCAGTCGAACGCATTTTTACAGATTTTTCTTTCCTTTATTTCTTTTTTGTTTTAGACGGTTGCCAACAACAAGACGGTGCAGGAGAGAACACCAACTCCATCAGCTCAAACGGAGAGGACTCAGAAGAGACACAGATGCGCCTGCAACTCAAACGGAAACTCCAGAGAAACCGCACATCTTTTACGCAAGAACAGATCGAAGCGCTCGAAAAAGGTAGGCCAAAAAAAAAAAAAAAAAGAGGAAAAGAATTGTAATTGTTGATGTTGGAGTGATTGTTTACTAATTGACATTTTACCCATGTGTTGTCATCTTAGAATTCGAGAGAACTCACTATCCAGACGTTTTTGCGCGTGAAAGATTAGCAGCCAAAATCGACCTGCCCGAAGCAAGAATACAAGTGAGTAAATTCGCTTGCTGTCAACAGGTCTGACTCTGACTTTTCCATCAAGTAAAATTACTCAAAATAAATAATGTATATCTATATTTTTTTTCTCTAAAGGTATGGTTCTCAAACAGAAGAGCAAAGTGGAGGCGAGAGGAAAAACTGCGGAACCAACGTCGTCAGGCCAACAATTCTTCAAGTCACATTCCCATCAGCAGCAGCTTCAGCACTAGTGTGTACCAGGCCATCCCACAGCCCACTACACCCGGTAGGTCCTGCATTACTCACCACGTGGACGTTATGGTGAAAAAGAACCAACATTGTACGATGATAATGATGAGATTTAATTATCAAACCAAATCCAAGCCCATGGAGCACAAATTTTGAAAAAGGATAATATTGCATTTTTTCAATTTTAGATATGCACAATTGAATAAAATATTGCGCATAGGCTTTAAATAAAACTGCACTCAAAATACGTGGAAATGTAGTGTAATTCCCCAAAACAAAGGTATAATGTGATATTTCTGCCTTTTTGTGGTTAAGTGTACGGTTCATTGACGTTGACTCCCATCAAAGACATTTACTGGCCAATTTGAGCACAGTCCTGATGCATTGTTAAAATATAATCTGAGACAATAAAAAAATACTGCAACATTATTTTTTTGTCAACAGCGCCCACCCCTAACCCTAAATGAATCACCTACACCGTTTAAACACTGACCAATTGTGTTATACTGCTGAAGTCAAGCCATTATGACCCATTACATTACTAAGCCCACTGTTACACACCATTGAACTAATTGTAACCTGCCCTTCCTCAGTGTCTTTCACCTCGGGGTCAATGCTGGGCAGGCCTGACTCTGCGCTCACAAACACCTACAGTGCACTGCCTCCAATGCCCAGCTTCACAATGGCAAACAACCTACCTATGCAAGTAAGTACGCACAGACACCGGCCTGTAGCTCAGTCGATCTCTCATAAAGGTAGAGATTTAATAGCGTATACCCAACAGATCAAACGGTGGTTGGCTAATGCAACGTTCTCTTCCCCTTTAGCCCAGCCAGACCTCCTCTTATTCCTGCATGCTGCCTACCAGTCCACCAGTGAACGGTCGGAGCTACGAAACATACACGCCCCCTCATATGCAGGCACATATGAACAGCCAATCAATGACCACTTCTGGTACCACCTCAACAGGTAGGCAGAAAAGTTCAGTCTTATCACTTGTGTTCTTCCCTGTACACTCTGCCGCCGCACATACTGTAACATGAGGGTACCGTTCATTCACCCAGTCTCCTCCCACCCATTTGAAAATGCTCTCATTGTCTGCTAAGATATCGTTCCATCAGTTCTATCTTTGTTGCATGACTGAAGCTCATTTCGCCATCACCGTCTTTACGGCGCCATGTCAGCCCCGACACTCCTGCCCATAGTTTAGTTCCACCCCATTAGAATGCTGTTACCGAGAGCCATATATACCAGTTATAGTCATGAAGAGTTAATCATGCATAACCACATTTCCTCTGTGCTAAATTGCTAATTAATTTGATTCATTTGCCCGTTGTAGCCTCTCTGTTTAAATGCCATTGCAGCGGCTTTCAATTTATTGAGCTTGTGAGCGTTTTACTGCGCAGCCCGTGTGTTGTGATTTTGCCTACCTATTTTGCACAATAGGTCGCGTTCACATGTCACAACATTCTAAAAGGCCCAGTGTAAGTCTGAGATGGATGCCTAGCAAACGTTCTCTGGTAGAAAGTGTCACTATATTCAGGCGCTTTAGCATGGGGAGAGACGGGGGACGTCAGGATGATTCGGTTAATCGATAATCGTGATTATGTCACAGTGTAATCGGAAGAACTGAAAATGAATCATTGTGAAAATTGTAGCCAGCAACAATGAGTAATTTCAGTTAAATCTTCTTTCCAATAAAGTCAAACTTGTGCTTTTATATCTAGCTGTTTATGTGACAATATCATTACATTTTTATTCAGAAAGTTTGATTTCTATCTAGACCTGTGACAGAAAGCAAATGAGGGATTTCACTGCTGCTTGGTTAAAGTGCCAACAATTGTGAAAACACTAAACACTAAAATTTGAACATCAAAACCATGATATCCTTAGTGACAAATATAAAGTCAAAAATGTAAAACACAGAACATGAAGTCACAAGACAATTTTCTATTTGTGAAGCTCTTTGTCCTTAAATTGAATAATTGACTACCGATTGTACAATGTGAATGCAACCATTTTAAATAGGCAAGCTTAATCATCAACTTGGGTAATACTTTTTACTATTTGTCACTAATGTATTGTTAATTCTTGTGTGTGCAGGACTCATCTCTCCTGGAGTGTCTGTCCCTGTCCAAGTGCCAGGGAGCGAGCCTGACATGTCTCAGTACTGGTCAAGACTACAGTAGAGAAAAGAGCTACTTGACTCTCTAAGCATCCACTCCACTGTCGTCCCTCCGGCTTCAGGACATCCATGGCACGCAGGAGAGCTAGAACAAAGCCAATAAAGAGTGGTTTGAAAAAAAGGACAGATGAGGAGGACTCTGTGAGAGCTTTGGGACATTTCTAACCAGCGGGACTGTGTGCTGTTGTGTAGCTCGAGGCACATTCATGACCTGAGGACTTTGAACGGACGGAAAACGACAGGAGAAAAAATATGGACCTCTGTAAAGTGCCCGGTGTTTTTATGGAACAAAAAACTTACCTGTTTCTTTTTCTATTTCCAACTTCAGTCATTGTTTCCTTTTCTGGTGTGTTAGTATATGACCATTTGTATGTTAATATAAAAAACCAGGATAAAGTACTGATAGATGGCCTGCTAGAAAACCATGGTGGTCTTGCGTTGGTGTGTGCAAAGGAGAGAGTTGGGAGCTTCTGCCATGACTATCGTTTTAAATCTGCTTATATCAAGACTTTCTACCAAGCCTTTTTTGCATGATCTCTGGACACTCGCATATCATTAAAAGTTGCATTGGGAAGATCTTAACTAAATACTGATCCTATCTTGTACAATATTAGGAGAAGAATAGATGTCCAACTAATGCTGAGGGCTCAGAGAATGGGACACGCAACTTGAACCTCTGCTTCAGCAGTTGGGGTCGAATCTGGATTACAATGAAAACAGGTCTAAAAATAAAAACATGTAGTAAATGGTAGACTGCGTCTTCATTATAAGCTTGTTTATGTCAAAATGTAAAGTACTTGTCTTCCCTCTAGAAATCTGAAAGAAAGATTTCACCAATATTTTTTTTTATATCCCCGAAAATATTCTATAAATGTTCCATGCATCATGAAAATACATTTCTTTAGGGTCAGGTACAATTTGTCTATTAGCTATAGTTGTATTATAGTGTCCTATGGTCAAAAATGTGCAACTAAAATATTTAATTCCTATAAATATGATTAAACATTTGCTTGACAGAGTTCTAATGTGTTTGGCAGTTGTTTACAAGTACATATCAGATTTAATCATTGTTGATTGTAAAACAGACCAAAGCCTTTGTATTTCATCTAGTACACAATGTTTTTTTTTTTTAAGATATTAGTCTTGTGTTGCAAAATTTTGTAACCATGTTCTGCTTTGATTACATTGGCTTCGAGTTGGTAACCCGCAGTCTATATTTATAATTGACGACCATGGGAGGGTTTTTCTAGCATCATCTGTCATGCTCTTATTGAGTTTTTGCGTTTTGATTTTAATGTGTATGTAAAAACATCAACACATAACTGGGTTTATGTCCGAGCATTGCTTCTGAGATAAACGTCGACACGCTGTCTCTTAAATATTTCAATTTAATTTTATTTAAAATGGAGCTTTCTAAATGTATTTTGTGAGAACTATAAAACATTTTGTACAGTAAAATTGTGTCTTAAAGAAATGATTTTTGTGTGTTTAATGTAGCAAAGTAACAGCACTTCCCAACACTAATATATATATGTGCCATTTCTCTATGTGCTACTGCCAAACAGTACAACTGTGGTACTTTTCTAAACAAAAGATGCCTAACACAGCAAACCTGACTAGATGTAGACCACACAGCGCAGACAACATTGCATGTGGAGAAAGGTCAAGCAATTCACCAACATGGCCTCTTGTTTTAGTTGAGTTACAGTGTGGTATAAAAAATACAGGGCCAATGAGGAGGGGAGGGGGAGGGAGCGCAAAAGAAAAAAAGTCATGGAATAAAGCAGTCAGTGCCTAGAGCAAGGCAGAGGAGCAATTGTGTGGCAGAGTGAGTTATTTTGCTTCACTTGCCGCATCAGCAGGGGGGTGGTGTGTGTGAGTGCATTTGCCAGTGTCTATTGGTGAAAAAGAGAACAAGAGCATCTAAAGGGGGGCATTTCCAGGAGAGTGAGGTCAGGTAACAATCACACAGCATGCACCACCACCTAGTATCCCACCAAAGTGATTAATTGAAAATCACACATCACTCAAAGCTTAGCAGGCCAACCCAAGCTCGGCACATGACTGAACTGGCTTTTAAGCAAATGCAGAGCAAAAATGTTTTAGAAAGTAATACAATATTGTTTTCACAGTAGGAAAAAAAAAAGAAACTTCCAATTCAAAGACACATCTTTTGTCTTTTCTGCTACAGATGTATACAGGCCTCTGTTTAAAGGTAAAGAATTTTATGACAATTATGAGTGAAACGGTCTAAACCGCCCCAGTCCAGACTAAGATTAATCATTTTATTCCCTGAAATAAAAATAAGATAAGAGGATTGCACTATTTAATTTTGGGCCAATATAATTTTTTCATCTTTCCGTTCAGTTCATCACATGAGGGAGATGGCTGGATTCGAGAGTAGGGCAGAGAAACACAGAAGAGAAGCATTAATTATTACACACAAAGAATGAGCGAGAGACTCGCAAGAAAGATGCAATTAGAGGATGTCTAAATAATACACAGCTCCAGGATTAAAAGGTTTAAATGTAATTCAGGGTTGGTACAACGTCAAGCAATTAAAGTTTTTGCAAAAGTTTGGAGAGAACGTTGTGTGATAATATGGACCAGGAAATCCCACTGCAGCAACTAAAAGCAGACACTGTGCATCTTAATGTGGAAAGTTACATTCAAAAGTCGTGTGAGCTTAAGTTTAAACAAGTGCATCTTACACATTGGAAATGAATAATGTCCAGCTATGCCATAAGTACCACTGGCAGTTCTACATTATGGTCTTTTGAGGCTAAAACCTGCTTTGTAATGATATCAGTGGTAATGATAGTCCATGTAAATTTAAAATAATGATATTGATCTTCATCTGTTAATTTTATTGTTCATATAATGATGATCAGAGACATGACAAAACCTACCAACTATAAAAATTATCCGACTGCACTGACATAATTCTGGCACCGATATATTTAGGTGAAAAATATGAACACTGGTAAACATATAACATGTCTAAGTAGGTTTGTAAAAGTTTATTTTCAAAAGTGTACTCTAAATGTGTCTGCTCTCAAAACTCAACTGGCCTTTTCCACAACACAAACAGACAACAGCTTCTGTTGTTCACCTCTATAAGAGTCTGCTGCTTTGCCCATTCGCTCAAACAGCCAATACAAGTCATTCATGCATAAAGCTGTCAGGTAACACTAGCTCTCTCTCAACCATGTGTTGAAGATAGTGACCATTTTAGTCAACTTTATGGGCAAATATATACAAACTGGCACCAGAACTATTCTGAAATATACAGTGTCTTTTATTTTATGTTGTTCTGTAATTGTCAGTGTCACCACTTGACCTAATTTGTTCTTTTGGGCTTGTCATTGCAGAGTAGCTCATCCAGCAAACACGCCTGATGAGGTGTGAAGCTTGTACCCAAACCCTCTGCTCACACTCTCCGCTCGGTGGAGGTGGTTCATGGGACAGGTGCAGGTTCAGATGGACAGCACTGGCCTGACCTGAAGCTCAGGGATCCCATAGATAAACCATTCAACAAATCCTCACACAGTATCAATTAAGCAAGAAAAGATAATACAAAAATCTTTATTTACAGAGACTTTTTAAAAAATAATATTAGATATTTTTCTTGTCTTGATTAGAGCAGAACAATTTACCCTGTATTTTGAAATAACACGACACTCACAGGGATAAAATATTCAGTATATATCCATTCATTGCCATACATTTCCTGTGGGTGCTTAGTCTTGTCCGCACTATGTGTTGTGGTGATGTCCCATTGACATTCACAGAGGTGGGTGCAGTGAAGGGTACCAGGAGGGCTTCTCAGAAATCCAAGTGTTTGTTTGTTGAGGTGCTGAGGCCACAGGCTGACGCTGCACTGGTCGCTCCAGGTAGATCCCCTCGGCTCACTCGACTCACCGTTTCAGAGAGATCTGGAGGCAAATGCAGTCTCTACAGAAAGAGCAGGCAGAATATTAGAGCAGCTCCTACGGATGAAATGAGACACGAACACAACAGTGGGATCCACGTACAGTAGACACTGCACTCCAGTGATGTTTATTCAGCCCATGTTGGCCTGAAATTGCATTAGATGCTTCAGCACTCCCTTTAGCACTGGCAGAATGGAGTAAACCTGCTAGTGTGTTGCTAAATGCTTCAGAGAACTTTAGATCTGTTACAGCTCAGAGGGAGTGTGTTCAAGGGTTGTGAGCAGCAAATAACCACATAATATAAGGTACAGGGTACAGGGATGGGCACATAGGCTCAATTACTCAACCTTTTATTTTCCCTATATGCTTACGGCGTAGATATAATATGCCTAGTTAGTTCAGTAACATTTTTCTTCTTTAGAGAGCTTATCGGACTAGCTGCCCTTGTGTGCCAACTCTAAGCACAAAGACGGTAGGTTAATGAGAGTCACTCATCTAAAGCCCACTCACACCAATTGCTATAAAGCTTAAGAGGGTTGCCCTTCTCTCTGAACACGCTGCATGAAAGGCCCTACTTCAACAGACTGAAGTTGAGAGGACTTCAAGTACCTCTAGAGTCCAAAACTTGTGTTGAATCAGTTCAAGTGTCTTTAGAGCGAGCCACCTCAGTATACAGGCAATGCAGCCTCAACAATAGGAGAAGTTGAACCCTATAATTTTTCCATGAAAGAATCTCCAGTGACATCTGAAACCTCCACTCAAAGTAGGATTCAAACTCCACCTGAACCCTCTCTGCCCATTACATTCACAGCCCCTGAAGACATGAGGCTCACGCAGATGCTTATCTTGTACCTAATGACCAAGCGTTAGAAACAGGGCTTATCTACGTCGTTCCTAGGAGATAATTCAGGACTACACTACACTTGTTAACCCTTTGGGGTGCAGTACTTCCTTCTTTAACACCAAATTGTGTTTTTAAGGATTTGGGGATTTAAGAGAATGTTTTTTCCCCCCAAGAAACTGATGTTCACGTATGATATGAAGTCTTGAGTTTCCTCCCTCAGCAGTCAGAGTCTCTGCATACTCGCCCTTTGTGTGTCCTTTGTGTGTGTAGAAGAAGTTGCCTGTCAGGCCAGTCGAGGAAACAAGAGGAGTTGTATTCATGGAGCCAGTCTTTTATGTAGAGCAGGTGACTACTCTGCAAGCCCTATAATTTAATGTAATATGGTTAAGGTAAGCTTTCACAAGAAGAATACACACAGGGGTGGAAGATATCCACTGGGAAAACACAGGAATCTACAAATATTTACTGGAAGACACTAAAAGGAACTACTTTCTCAAACTTTTGCGAGACACAAAAGTTGTGTGTGCCCAAATATTGGCCTTGGGGGTGGCTCCACAAGAGCTGTATCCAGCTCTGCCAAACCTCACCTGTGTAACCTTTCGTGTCTTCGGCTCACTCAAGTGTGATTGAAAAAGAAAAACAATGCATTGATCAAGCCTGGATTCGGTCCTGCTTAGTGCAGTGCAGCGGAAACGCGCAAGAGAGAAGGCTAGTAGAAAAATCAATCACATATACATCATCCTTGGTGGGAGAGTAAAAAAAAAGACATCACACCGATGTCTGGCTGTCACGCATCCACAGGCCTGGCTCTCTGGGTCTCTCTGGCTCTGGGCTCGCTGAACCAACTGAGCATGTGCAGAGGGAAGGTCAAAGCAATCCAGAAGTGAAGCTGGCTCCTCTAACCTTTGAGTTCAGGGGCATATGAGAACAATCAATGCCTACATCAAAGTTGGAGGGAGGAGCAGACAAACCCAATCGATTACTCTGGCACACAGGGAAAAGGCAGCCTAGTAATAATCCGCCATCAACCTGGACATCCACAAACAAGCTTTATTATAGTCACATACTGAATACTTGGCACAATATCAAATTACTTTTACAAGAAAAAATAATATGTCCTATTTTTACAATACTAACAGAAATATTATGTACAACATTCAAAACACTATATCAAACAAATCAATATTGCTGACCAGTTGTGATATACTGCAATTCCGACAGCAAAAAATGCAATATTTGAATGCGTAAAATTGATAGTTATGCCAACAGCCACGCCATATGTAGTGACTCCTAGTGAATGGAGGTCAGTGTAGGATCAGACAGACACAGTCACAGAGGCTGCCTTCCTGCGACCTGCACACTCCATGAAGTAAACAAGGACATCCGGAAAAGCTCTCAGAGGCATAGTGGGGTGTATGTGTGTGCAAAGTCTTTCTGTGCTGCCTAGCAACCTTCAGAGGGTGCAAAAAGAGGAGCAAAAATAAAAGGGTCTGGAGGGCTGGAGGGGGTAGTTGGACTGGAGCAAATGGCGGGAAAATAATCTATTGGCTCTGGTTCTTTGGTTTTGTGGTGGTACAGTGAGAGACTGTGAAAGAGGATGTGCAGCAGTGTTAGAGCAGAACATGGCTTTGCGTGTATTGACATGATGTCAGCGGTGCCGCTGGTGCAGGCCAGGCTCAAGGTCTGTGGTTTAGCCCAACTCCACAGCAGAGTGGCTGGGGCTGTGTTGGCTAAAGGGTGAGAGGTGACACAGCTCGAAATGAGCGCTAAGTACTTGAAATGAGCCCTCTGGGCCGGCCCACAGACTGGATTTACCTAAGAGGGTTACCCATATCTCTTCACAATGGACAATTTCCTTCAGCATAGCTCACTAAATATCTGACATGATTAATTTGTTTCTTACTACCCTTATCAATCACGGAATTTCAGGTCTGCAAAAAATAAATGTGTACATTTTGTAAAGCTTTTGTTAACAACAAATGTGAGCCAATGGCTAAATCCTATTGGCAAATTCTTTTAGTACAAACTCTCAAAGCTCTGCCATCAAAAGCATTCCAGTGGCGGTAACTGCTTGCTAATGACTGGAGTATTAGGTGCTAATTTAACGAGTCATTTCTTCCATAGAGTTTTAGCCACAGTCTCAAATGGCCTGTGTCACTGTACAGCTTAGAACTATGGGAAACTCAACACCTTGTTGTAACACATGATGGCTGGAGTGCACTTCCAATCAGATTACCACTGTTTGAACAATCAACATGAACTCTCAGAAGTGACACGATATTTACCACAACCAAACTTAATGCAGTAATAACTGTTCACTCTGTGAATTAAGTCGTTTCGGTATTCCACTGCAGCTACAAACATGGCCCAGACACAAAAATATAACAAATAAATTGCAGATATTTCATTGATGCAGAAGGAAAATATTGTATGACCATTATTATTCCGGACAGTTTTTATGGAGTTTATATATTTATATTCTTTGTCAATTCAATTTCACAGAGCTGCACTGCAACAGTGCATCCACTGTGTCCTAATGTGTGCATCTGTCCAAGCACCAGGTCAATGTCCAACATTTCCAGTCTCGTCTTTGCAGCTGTCCCAGGGTCAATATGGAAGCCCTACATTTTGTAATTGGAATTGCTACACATTTCCACAGACTTCCTGGTCTTTTCACTCTCCTCCAGGTGCCATAATCCCTTGTACCTATAAAGTTACCATGCAGATTGTGTGGGAAAATATTTCTTGAGCCTCCAGAAAGAGGCATCACACCAAGCAACACACCAAAATCCACAATATGACGTGATGTCCCATCCTATAATAGAAACAGACTGTCGTCAGATTATCATTGGTCATTTCAGACAAACAACTTGGGAAACTGCCATAACAAACTGCACAACAATCTGTAACCCAAGCCCACCTGAACTAACCCAAGTCTGAGAAAAAGCTCTACCTTCCACTCCTATTGTCTAAAGAATGCAGCAGGATCCCACACTGTGCTGGGATATCCTACTTAAACCTTAAGTAAAATACATATGAGTGTTGTCACAAAATCATTTTAGATTACAGGATACTACAAGATACTATCTCATTATTATTTTTTGGTATTTAATTCACCTATGCCCTGTTTGCCAATCAGCACAAAAATACACCTGATACCACATAACTTTAGGGTTCAGCATGTATATTTACAAATGTGGAATGTAGATACAGTATTAACAATATTTTGAACGTTTATTGTTATTGTTATTGCAATGACAACATGTTAAATGCTGCAAATTGTATTCAATTAGATCCAACTCTGCAATTTGCAAAAAACATTGGATATGGCCTATGAAATGTTGTGATGTAATCTGAAACTACCAAAAGTACCAAAAACCAACATACATTTATAACATGTTAACATGCAACATGGACATCAAAATCTTATTTTTATCTGATTTTTTGACCTTTAAGAATATTTAAATGATCCACAAACTGCAAAATCTGATGTGAGCAATCAAAGAGATCATGATCAGAAAGAAATCAGATGAGCTTTTAGTTTAAATAACAATTAAATAACTGTATGGCTCAAAAAATCTGATAATAATTTGATTTTGAGCGCACATGTAACCACAGCCTATGACATGAACCACTTTCTGACATCACAAATCAGTACATACCCGCCCAAAATAATATAAGTTGTACTTATTATGAAAATTGGCAATTTATGTGAATTAACTACCAAAATAAACATCAGAGACAAGATAATAATCTCTGATAATTAATGCATTTTTATTTTATTTGAGAGTACAATGCTTTTTTGTAGTAAACAAGGTTGGTTTTCAAGGTTGGTTTTCCTGAACGAACATGGCCAGAGCATGACTGATTAAGAAGCTAAAAATATTAATATCATATTATATTATATATATATATAATATATATTTTAAATGTAGATATCGAAAACTAAACAGAGAATAGAATGATCTAGTCTACAAGTAACTGGCAATTGTTCAAGAATTTGAAATACAACGGTATTTCAAAAAAGCATTTTATATTTCTGACTTAATACAGTGTCCAATTTAAGTTATTATGAAAAAACTTGCAAAAACTATAAATATTTAAGGTTCAAACTTTTTTTAAAATAACTATTATTTTAATCTTTTAAAATATGTTTAAGTTTCTGGTGAAAACTGAAAAAGTATGTTTTCATCCAGATGAAAATAGATGTTTTACATTGACCATTATTTTTAGTATTAAGTTCAAACCATCCTTGCCCTCTTGTCTTGTCTGGGTCTGCATTAATATCTTCTCCCGCTTCACTGCTCCAAGTTTTATTCTGATAAGTGATAATACCTTTGTTTTCTTTTTTCAGAAGAAAAATGTAATAATGTAATGCAAGATGCATGTTTGTGTTGGTGGGTTTGTTAACCATCACCGCAAAATGTCAACTTGTCTCTCGTTCAACATGAGGGTATAAAATATGGGGGGTATTTATGTATATTATGTGCAACTTAAACGCTGAAACAGCAATTTAACATATTTCTAATTTAACTATATTATTTTGTCAGCACATATAGAGGCTAGGGTTATTTTTCCCAACATATGCTACAGTACCATTTATGTTGGGAAACTACACTGTATACAGTGTAGTTCTGGCTCTTTCTTCCATATGACAATTTGGCAGAATTTTGATTCAGAATACTTTAGGCATCATTTTATATTGATCACATTTTATTCAGATCTTTTTTTGTTGTGTGCAGGTAAACAATCTCATACAAGAGGACACAAAAAATACAAAAAACGTACATTACAGCTCATCAAAACATAAAAAAAAAAAAAAAAATTAAAAGAGCAAATGCAAATAAATAGTTCCAGTATATATTTTTCACTCGTCTTTCTAAGAATGTGAAATGTGATATTTAAATAAATAAATATAAATAGCATTTTTAAGAGAGGACCGAATTTATTCCAACTTTAAAGAATGATAATACAAACGGATGTCATGCACTGGGCCCTAGCCTTGTAGTGCTTTGGAATAACCAAATAAAGCAGGGCCAAAGTGTAACTGCACTGGAGAAGGGGATTTGACTTTTTCTGGCCGTCACCATCTTCTGGGGGCCTCGGTTCGAACCTGTCAAAGACCACTGACTGAAGACACAGCGTGAGGCCATTTTGTCTCTTTTCAGTTCATTTTTATTTCTCTGTGGAAGTGTTGGTTTGGACTGTAGGCATTTTGCAGGGCGAGGGGCTGAGGGCACTCTGACTGGGCAGAGAAAAGGGTGGTGAGGGTGGGCAGGGGTTAGTGGGTGTTAGATGGACTTGGGCACAGTCGGGGGGTGTGTTGAAGCCCCGGGGTGACACGGCGCCTGCGGAGAGGGGCAGAGGGAGAAAGGGCGAGAGAGTACAAACATGTCTAAGTGCTGCCTTCACTGCGTATAGAGCCATAGCAGAGAGTGCGGCTGCATGGGTTATGACAGCATATCTGGGGGACTGATGGTGCCCTCAGACACATTTTACCCTTAAACCATGACTGTGATATATGAAGACTTTGAGAAGGGATGGAGCATGTATTTGTAACTGCAGATGTAACAGGCATTGGAAGTTTATTAAAACATTGATTTGAAATAATTGTCTTTGTTTAAATTGTATGATTATATCTTAACTTTATGCCACTTCAATACAAAACATGGGAATCAGCATTCTAGTTTTATTTTTATGCTGGTAAAAATGGAAAAACTATTCTTGAAAATGTGAGACAGGCCTATACTTTTGAAGGGATTTTATCTGCTCTTTTCTCTTTAGTTTTATCATGATCATTTACGTTTTCTTTGTTTGTGTTCTGATTTTAATGCATCTTTTGCCTGTTCTGTAAACCACTATTACTTATTACTTCTACAAATAGTGCTCTACAAATAAACTGGCCATGTCTTATTATGTTTTTGTGTTAGGCTTGTTCATGAGAAGAAATGTCTCAAGAGTCTCAGCATCTTGGAATTAGCTGTCTGTAAATTTAAGACAAATAAGTAACAGATTTTCTTTTCATAATACTCTAAAACAAAAATATATGATTGAACTGTATTGAATAATAAGTTGGAATAATTTGAATTGTACTGTATTAATAATACATCATTAACAATGTTTTGCTTGTAAAAACAAACAAACAAACAAACAAATGGCCAATGTGATGTATACAGTATGTGATCTGATTTTATGCCAGGAAGGTTGTGGAAGTTAATGGGGCTATAAATAAATAAACACACATTTAAGTAAATAAATAAATAAATAGGCATGGTCTTGTGTCCTTAACTATGTGTTGTCTTTGGTTACTGTTTAATTAACATCATTACCACTGAAAGCAAAAAAAAAAAAAAGGATCAGTAATATTATATCTAACAATAAAACATATCCTTTGTATTGACACAAACAATTTTCAAAGTAGTTATTACTATGTTAGTTGTTAATATTATTACTCTTAAACTATTAAAAAAGAACAACAAGACACAATTACGTCACAATTCATGGAAAAAAAGGAATTATTATTACATTGTTCAATCCATTGTTATATTTGTTGGTGTAGTGCAATAGAAGAATAAAGAACTTCACAGAACAACGTCAGGCGACTGTTTTACTCTGCTGAATTCACCCCCCAAAATACAACACTCAGGACATTTTGTCATATATTATTCATAGTTTTTGCCTCTGCAGGCGGACTACAAGAACACACAGCAATGTACAAAAACAGAGAGGGACCCACACTGACTCTCTCATGGAGTGCTTGTGTCACCATATTAACAACACAGCGACACAAAGCTAACTGTAAAGCCCTAGACCACTAAACCAGTCTTTCTCGTCGTCATATCTGCCCCTCATCGTTTGGGGCACAGTGGAGTTCATGACGTTTACAGGCAAACATTCGACGAGTTGAAAGGTCATTTGGAGGTTACTGTGTTGGCTGGGGAAGTAGTTCAGCCATTAGAGGGGTGTGGTAGAGGCAGAAGTGGGAGTTTTAGCACATACTCTGTATAATGCTTGTACAACTATTAAACTGAATTATTGAATTTGTTTAGTTTAAACACAGTGTCCCATGAAGTTTGTGACGGAGCAATGCAGATGTTTGAAAAAGCAACAAGATAGAAGTGACATTATGTCCAATATTGTGACAGTGACACAATTGATTATTGGCATCATTCCCCACATGCTCTACTTCAAAAAGCAATACAAATTCAGAAGTATGTTATATCTGTGTAATTACTACAGATGGAAGTACCCCCCAAAAAATAAAGATTTAAACTTTCCAATAATAGTTCCTCTTTTATGGACTTGTATCTTTAAAATCCATTAGTGATATCTATGAAGAAAGTTATTTGACAAAGGCTTGAAGCTCTAAAAACTAATATGGCTATAGAAATGATTCCCCAGTCTATGTGTCATATAAGAAAATTAGGCTCTATTCAGTTACATTCGACTTCACCAAGTTACATTGATGAGTTTGTAATAATATCTGTGAATGTGCTCATGAGAGTGAAAGTTTGCACACATCCTCGTCGAGCCGCGAGAAGAAAGGGGGGAGTATAATCCATCACTGGTTGATAGTCCTCACAAAAAAGAGGCCTTTTCTGCTCAGAGGACAGCCCTTGTGTGGACAAAGACCACCATACTGAGGACTTCATAGGACCCAGCTGAAAAGGTGTTGCCCAGAGTAACCCTATTCACATTAACAGGCATGCCGGCCAAAGCCAGTCATTACTGCTGACTTGGACCAGCCGGGCCACACATAGACAAGCCTTACAGACCAATCAGCACATCAGGAGCATCTGACTGTCCACCGAGAGGACGGATGCAGAGAGTATAAGTAACAAATATAACAAAGCTGTCATTTTGATGACTTTGTCCAGCTGTAATTATAGTGACGGGTCAAGCTACATTTAGGTTCAGATTAGAATCAAATGTATGTATTTGAATTGTGAAAATGTTAACAATATGAAAACATAAATACAACATATAAGAAACTAGATGCTTGAAATGCTCATATTTGTTCTGAATACAGCGAGTGTGCACTACAGAAATAGAATGACATTTTGCTAAAGAGAGGCTTTATATGGAAATATCAAAGTCCTTCAATTATGCATATTTCAAAGTGGCAGCACATTTCAGTAACCTATTGTCTCTGTCTCTCTCCACTTTGCCCTCTACACCCCAAAACAAGCTCAGCCTCTCCTGCATGCCCTCGCTGAAGGCAGGTGGTGATGGTGGTGTAAATTTAGCCACAGCTAGGTGAGGTGCTTCCTGGGCAAGCTGAAGGCAAAGCCACCTTTAGGGTGTCCAACACGTCAGAGGGAATGAGACATCACCTCGAGTGGCCTGTCAAAAAATTCACCACCTTCCATCGCTCTGTGACCCCCAGGTCCTAAACTCACGTGGGTGATGGGGATTTGTGTTTTGTCCGCTTTAATTTTGCCCCAAACATAACAGTTTTTAGCAAACCATTAGCTGAGTGTTAATCATGAGGCACTATTCAAACTATTAAAACAGTGAGCTCTGGCCTGAGGAGGATACATGCTATTTGAAATCAGTAAGATCAGGCTAAATACATGTGATATCTCCTTTGCAAATGACCTCTAAAGGTCGGAATACAATAAAGAAACAGGTATATTTTGCATATTAATGATTTGTTCCTTAATGTCTGGCCTTTCGTTGTTTAAATGTAATGCCACATAAATAATAATATTATTGACAAAACTGTTACATTGTGACAGATAACATTATTGATATGTGTAAACTTAGACCGTTTATAGCTGATTCAAAACAATACAACTTTTAACTGTATAACAGGGTAAGTAGTGAGTGCAAGATAAATCTAAACTAAGCCTCATAATTCCACAAAGTTGTGCGGAGGATGGTTTGGCATGTTTGTCAAAGACATGAATGTGATAACTGAAAATCTCTGAAGATTAGAATAAGTTACGAATATTAGTTTGATGGTTTGTAATCACAGTCCAATTATCTTGTTTCAGTGTGAAAGAAAAGTTGGGAAGGAGTTTTGAACTAGAATATCTGCTTCTTCATTCTTCCAATGAGACATTTTGCTGGGAATTGGGCGGCCTGCCAGATTGGGGCCAAGTCAGAGTTGTCAGGGGATTACAGTTCTGCCTTGCTCACCACAGGGGGTGCGGAGTGGGCCTCAATTACCCTGGAGCGGCGTGTTTGATTTGGCCCGGCACTTTTGGGGACAGACCAAAAGCTGAATAATGCACCATTAGCAACTCAAAATCCTGTCCTAAAATGAGCCCACTTATGCATCACATACAGTAATTGTGTGTCTATCAAAGGCTGGCAGGTCTACACCAATTACCCTGATAGCAACAAAATAATATATGCATATTATAAAGTACAGAGCACCTGTGGGTACCAAACTCATCTTTTGAATTTCACACTCAGGCGGCTACTGAGTGTCAACTTTAAAGAGATCAAATCCAAAGTTGTTACAATACAAAACAAAAAAGATGAAGGCATTAGAGAAAGAGAGGGGGACATCCTCTCCATCTACAGTGGGAGTTCTGTGCAATTGAATTATACAGGATATGAGGCAGCAAATGGCATGTAAAGGCTGAAGCGTCAGACGGCTGCTGCCACGTGGGCTACACAGATAAGGGAGGTGTAAGTGAAATCATTAGGTAACTCTGCAGGACATCAGGGCCAGTCCGAGGTTGGCAGGGGGTTAGCACAGCCAAAAGGTCCTCCTTGAGCTCCATTGAACAGCCACTCATCCCGATATACAGGCACTTACAAACGCACAGGGAAAATCACTTCTACAAATAACTACCAGACAAACAAGAATCCGTGACTGACACAGGCAAGCAATCAAGTTCTGTTTTTCCCACTTCTTCAACAATACATACACAGCAACACACAGATGTAGTGATGGTGCACGTGCGCATACTGGAGCACTCAGCACTTCAAACTACAGATGCCTCATTGAGGTATCAGCCCAGGCGATTGTGTTTGTCCACCTGGGTATGAAAGAGCCTTTCTGGCTTGTGTCACACAAACTGCAGAAGGGTACAGCTCAAGCTGGAGCCCAGCTAGACTGCGTCTGTCTCAGGCTGTGAAGCAGGGAGCAACCAAGTGTGGATGCACCTCATTACCTCACTCATCCACACACCAATTACCCCTAAATAAATACACCCAGCCCACAGGCAGCAACAATGACATCCTGCCTGAAAGAGAAGAAAGGATGCTGTTCAGAGAGCATTTGCACGCACAAAAAGTGCTGTTGGATAATGCTGAGAAAAGTGCACAGAAAAGAAGCAAATAGAAGAACATGCAGCAGGATGTAAGTCTTTTGAAGACCTCAAAGACCAGGCACATAAAGAAGAAGAATGAAACAAACACTGCGCTCGCCGAGTGAAGTGATTCAGAAAATGATAATTTCTTGCTAAATTTCACCCAACACATCCACAAATGATTTTTTGTTGCAGGGGAGGAGCCAAGTTTAATTGTTTTAAAGCAGGCAGCCATGAGATAGCTGCACAGTACAGTTGAATAAAATGGTGAATACTGTAGCTGACACATATTTGCATTTAAGATGGCGAGCTTGACAGAAATCACAGCAGAAACTGTGTCTGAAGGCCATGTCGGCTAAAAAGCAAGTGAGTTAGCACATACACCAGAATATTTCTGTTAAACATTTAAACAAGTGGGACATCTTGTATTAATTGATATTGATTTGCATTAAAATGTTTATTTAAAGCATTTACTAAAGGTGTGTAGCACAGGAAGTGGGACAGCTGTATTTGGAGTATGGGGGAGTCTAAATGAGGAGATAGTTCCTTAATGCCCCCTCCTCCTCCTCTCCCACCTCCTCCATGTGGGATCTTTCTGCATGAGTGCCTCTGTCGTACCTGGGGACAAAATGGTGTCTCTCTTCCCTTTCTGTCTGCCGCTCTGCCCCACTTCCTTCCTTCCCATCTCTCCTTAAGCGTGTGTACGGCCACAGTGATCTACTGAGGGACAGGGGCCCAAGTCTGTTGTGCAGTGGTGACACAGCCCAAGGACCTCTATGTAAAATGTAAATAAGTTCAAATAAACAAGTCATTAATAATAACTCTTCAATGTCCACTGTGAATCACTGTGTACAGTAGAAATGTTGCATGACAGCCAGAGGCAACAGGATGATTCACTTCCTCCTTTGACACCTGAACATTCAGGTGATGGGTTTGATGAACATTTTGATGAGATGATTTTCAAGCCACAAGAACAAGCCGAACTGATTTGGACGACTCAAGGCAAATTTTTGGTTAACAGAAACAAGGGCTGGGAACGTGTCAGTTTCCGAGCTATTGAACCTGTGAGGTAAAGATGATTTGATGAATGGAGTAGATGAGATGAAGGCAGGTTTATTAGGGTTCCACGTCTATTTAAAGAAGGGCAGTGTGTACTGTAGGTCGAATGCCACAGGTGGGTTAGGCACTGCTGTTGACAAACTGTGGCCACATAATCAGGATTCTTGATGGTGACACTTCATGGGAATCCAAAACTGGCATGCACTTTTCAGCATGACTCAATGATGTTTTCCCTCCCCTTCACACGCTCATTATAAGAAAAAGTAATCTGCAGTATCTCCCAGCACATATCAGTGGTAAAGGTAGATGAAGGCTTTTGTTTTTGTTCATCAGAGTATTTCCTGGGGCGGTATCTGTCACCACTTGAGTTTATTTGACAACTGAAAATGATTTGGTGAACCTGACAACAAAAATTGTGGTTTGGCTATGGGCACAGACTGACAATCACAGTTTTTTTGTTTGTTAACATTGCAGTAGCAAAGTCTTTAACAAATTTGTAAGTCTCATGTCTAAATAGAGCCAGCCACTGACACTGATTACCTGTGCATATCTGTAATGGATTTAGTTTTTTAATTCAAATGATAAAAGAACGCCGGAGTTGAGTGACAGTACACTGTTGCTGTTAATGAAACATATTCATTCGAAAAAATATAATTATATTTACACAAATTGCTGAAAAAGGACAACACTTATTTGGACAGTACATATATTGGCAAACATACGACATCTGCCAAAACTCCAAAGTAACACCTTCCTTTTCGGTGAGAAGGCCCAGTATAGAGCAGATCACACCAACCCCACAGCTGGCATTCAAGGGTAAAATTAATTACTTCAGATACATGTGCTTCCTCTCAAAGTGGCAGACTTATTTGCATTGAGGAACATTCAGCAGAAGTAATCGATGCACACACAAAATACGGCCACCCGATGACCCCAGCCCCGTCACAAAGTCCCTCCTCATCCCCAAAGCCCTGACGGCTCAGCCATGCATGGAGGAACAAACATAGGTAGAGAGAGCAAATCACACTGCAACAAAACACAGAAACATGAATGGGAGCAGTACAATGACGGGCAGGATGCAGGACAATGGGCTAGCTATTAAACAAACGGCAAATCCCAGGATGGGCTGCGCGGGTATGATACAGATTATAGGCACCTAGTCCCTGCCTGGGGAACAGGGGAGTTGGAGAAAAAAGGACACAATATTGCAATCTGACAGCTGACGTCTTCATATAAATGTATGAATTTACATTCCAATTAGAGGAAATTTACATCTTAATCACAGCGAGCAGTACGTCGGTCCCTGGGTTAGTGTGTTGCTACGGTAATGAGGTGGGATGCTGCTGTGCTCTCTCATCCAGACAGTGATCTGTCAGCAGACGACACCTCCCTGTTATGAGACTGATGCTTCCTTAAATGCAACACCAACACAATTCAGTAATTTTCGCTCAAATCTGTCTTAAATACCAACAAGGTTTGAGCTGCCACCCGAGGATAATTTGCCAAATACAGAGTTTGAAAAATATCAAACATGCCTTAAATACAGTGCACTGAACCAAGAGTGTCTTTAACTGTCACTCAAGTGACAAGCCTTCAGCTCATTCCACTTCTAATTTCCATACTAATAATGGGTGTATTATATGAAATGGGATGACTTTGTTTTGTGGCATTTAAATTTTATCATGAGATAAAATTCTGTAATGTTCAATAAGTCAAACTGTGAGTTCCGAAGGATTTTGTACAGGTAATTTTTACATTTGTGTACAAAATATTTGACAAACGTAATCTTCAGTGCTTGTTTTAAATGGTTCGACCGAACCATGATACAAGTCACTTTTAAAAGTGTACCTTAGAGAAGAAGTCTGAGTGAGCCGATAAGAGTTGGTTGTAAAGGTTATTACGATTATCTGAACTAACTTTTTGGAGAATTTTGCATTGAATAACCTTTTTTCTGTGGGTTTGGCATTGGTCACTGCTGACGTTGCAAACAGAGCAGATTACCTATGAGACAGGAGGAGATCCCACAAATCAGTTTAACATTGTCCTTTGCCACTGCTGAATTTAATACAGAGATGTGTGAACAAAAAATTGGAGGTAAATGAGGCATGGATTCTTTATCAGTCGCCTCATAGCCAAACAGGCCTTTTCCGCCAGAGACACTGCTCTAATGGCTCATATCTATGGACGCAGCCTATTACTGGATACTGCCTGTAATTAAGACAAGTCAGATTACACCAGGGCATTTCCTCATATTTAATATTAGACTGCTATTAGGGTGAGTGGTGTTATCAGAATCGGAAAGGGCACAATCAGCACAGTCACTCATTCCATCAGAACAATAAATGGGGCAATGAACACCATGGTGCAGATTGTACCAGGCTAAATGTTTAGTGAAAAGATGCACACACACAGTTATGGGTCACATTAAAACTAAAGGATTTATTCCTGACACCCACAAATTACTATCCTGTCCAGTTTGAAAAGAGAAGTAGTTAATCCGTGATGTAATTAAATAGACTACATCTCATCACAACTGTTTTAAGCTACAAAGCCTTAAACTTAAAGCTCAAAGCTTTCAAACTTAAAAGTTTGAAAATGAGAGATGCTTTCCAAAGCCAGCAAGGGGTAATGTAATGGAGTCAAGTTATATTGTGAAAACAAAAACAAAAAGGCATATAGCAGATTACAATAAAATTAAGTATGACTGTATTAAGCCTAAACTCTCGGCCCAAAGTTGGTAATACCATTGTCAGAGGGAAAGGGGATTCTAACATATGGAGTAACCTTTGTGGCCTTCAGGCCTTGGGGAGCGGTGGCGAGGTTTGAGGGGGGCTGTAACGCTCCGAGGACGGTAGGCACGCTAGGGAGAGGTGAGCTGTCACCCCCCATTACCATCACGGCTGCGCTCAAAGAGAGGGAGGGGGAGCAAGATAGCAAGCTAAAGAAAAATACTGGTTCATTGCTAACCGCCATCTAGAGCCATCCTCAGCCTCCAAACCCTCGGTCTATAGCTGCCTCCTGGGAAACATTTGCACGCAACTTCTCCCCATTCTTAACTAGTATGGGCCACAATGAGAGCGAGGTGCAGGGGGAGGGGCCTGTGTGGTCGGCCTGGGTAAGCAGAATGTATAGACTTGCGAAACAAAAGGACAACTGCCTCACACATTGTCAAGCCTTCATGCCTTGTAGAATTAGTTAAGATATTCTGATTATAAAAGACAAATATAACGTGACAGAAACCAGATTTTGCTTTGAATTTAAAGAAGTGGAACGAAAGGTCAGGGATAATTCGAGGAAAATACACCAGGGTCAAAACATCCTTTCAATTGTGAAGAGCCCTGAGATAACATTAAATATCAAACACAAGAATATGACGTGACATCTTTAACATGTGTCATAGAAGATGCTTGCCTCAAATATGACCTTTTGGGGCCTTTTGTGTGAGTTTAGGTGAACACTGCTTAGCCACATTCTGTTCCCCAGATCCCACCGCTAACACCCCTGTCACTCATCATCACTCATCATTGTTGTGGACAAAAGGAAAGTTTGGTTAAGCCACACACTGGAGTACTCTCCCACCCCAAACTTCCCCCACTTTAACACAATCACATATGTGTGTAGGTAACACAGAGAAACAAGAAAGAGCTGTGCTTCTGTATGACTTGTGTAGTGTTCCATAAACCTTTCTGATAAGCTGTAAGCATCTTGTCCTCAAAGTTGCCTTTTGAAGTGCAGACTTGTCCTCCCAGCGCCCTGGCTTTGACTATAGAGGGTAATTAAAGTCTATTCAAACCTCTACGTGCCCTAACTATCCTCCATCATCTGACTAAGCCTTTCAATAGCCACCTGTGAACTCTGAAGGACACTTGCCCTCACAAAATTCATGAGTGTAACTACATTCAACCACAGCTCAATGTGTCTCACTCATTTAAACAACTCTGCATTGACTGTTGGTTGACTCCGTTTAATGCATTGGCATTTTCCTAGTTAAGAGGTTAAGTGGTTCATTTGATTAGCAGAAACAAATACCTAATTATTATTATTATTAAGTTAAATCAGGAATAATTCATCAGACAGGGTTTCTAAGAAAATCATATGAAATAATGGATGTTGGAATATATAGTTATATGTACAATAATATTGTTCAACTCTCATTTCTCATACATATCACTGTAGATAATAAAATAACAGAGACAAAAAAGAACTGTGATTTAATTTTGAGGCTAAATAGGCAGAATAATGTGTTAGCTGCATGACCAATACAGAATTAAAGAGTAAAATAATTGACGTTGTGGATGTTTCTAACGGCTCCACAATATTTCGCAATCGAATCAAAATCGCACTTGGAACGGTTGCAATTAGCAGTATCACAAGTACTGCAATTATGTAGCTAATATAATTTTCTTTGCAAACAATGCACTATCCTGTCTTATTCTGGGTAAATACTGCTAATCCTGAAGTTTAGACCTCCTCAAACATGTTCTGAAATTCATTCTAGTATTTGTTAATCAGATATTTATGTTAAATATTTATGTTGCTGGACATGTTTATTTAATATGTGAACTTTGAACAGAATCCAACTACCAAAACGAATCACAAATTGAAAAGTAATTGCAGTGTTTAGATTGGATTATTTTACAAAATTGTTCAGCCCTATGTTAAATACTAGAGATAATGATCTAAAAAACAGGTAAACATGTATGATTTAAATAGATGCATTTTGTCTGAAAAGCAAAACATCCATTTAAAAGAAAGCCCCAGTCAGTCTCCATGTTGTGAACCTTCTGCACATTGAGCGGTGAGAGTGTGGGAAAGTTATTTTTAGGACCCAAGCAGAGAGCGTTCCAGAGGTTGATGCTCCTGCTCCGGATCAACATTCCACCTTTGAACCACTCAGACCATGGAAGTGTTTGTGCCCACATGGCAATTTGACATTTTTCTGCAGACACATGTGACTTTTGCTACACCACTTGGGAAACTTTACTATTAAACTGCAAAGAAATCCTAAATCTAGCACCCTGGGCAATAACTACATGCCACTATCATTATGGTAATGCTGTTACAAATATGAATGCATTTATACAGTTTCTATACAAGCAAAGACCTCATAGAAGCAAAGTGGCCTGAAGAAACAGCCCTTTACTTGTACTTTTAATACAAGCTGAAGACGACTAGTGCTACTTTAATCAGGTTTGAGTCCAGTGTGGCCGGTCTGGACTGATCAGGGCAGAGCGGAGCATGGACAATGTTAAAGGTTCACTGCTCATTGATGAAACAGCTTCACAACCAGGCTCATGTAGACCAAGTTGTTACTCGCTTTGGCAGAAAATGGTGCATGTGGTCTGTTTGCTTTACTTTGGTATTCAGAAGTTGCAAGTATTGTTTTGGCACAGTGTTGATAAGGTGTAGAGGACAGCACATATTCGGACCTTAAGTGTCCCGAAAAGTCAACAAGAAATGTCTGTTGCCTTAGTGCAGAAATAATAAACAAAGAAAAAATGAATGTTGCTAACCAATTTTCTCTTTTTCATCAACACAAGGGCAACGATGAATTGATTAATCATGACAAGTTGACCAATACATGTCGTTTTTTGTGATTAAATCAAAACGTAAAAAAGAATAAACAATTTCTGACCTTCATAAATAATACACAATATACATAACATTTTCTCTATTTAGGAGCCTTCAGTGATCATATTTCAACCTTCATTTGGTTATAATGTATTTTAAAAGTCTCAGTGTACAATAGAAATAATCCTTTGACAAATTGTAAAAAAAAATATTTGCTAACAAGTCACTACACTATTTTCACACAATAAGAATGAAAGTAAGCTTTAATTTTGTCTGCTGAAGTAAAAGTTTGTTAATGCAGATGCCTGTCTCTTACACAGGTCTTGACATTATAACTAAATATGTCTGATTTGCCATGAAGCCAAAGATAAAATGCCACAGTCGTATCATAACATATAAAATTGTAAATAAGTCAAAAAACATCCCTCACAAACCCAAGAGTCAGCAAACGGTCCTTACAAGCACATTTCCAGAATAGATGAAAACCCTTTGAATAATTGATGCATATCTGATGTATGTTGCGAATATTGTTCAGCTAAGGGGTCTGATCGCGTGCCACTGCCTGGTCTGCACTCTCTCATTCTCTTTCTCATTCGCATACTACCCCTAACCACACCTCATTCTAAAATGTGACACAGTGCGGTGTGCGTTGAGGGGGGAAGTATAAATTATTTATGGAAATTTTTATTCCAAAGGTCCATTCACATCTGATTGTGATTGTGATATGGATAAGTCAAGAAATCCATCAGAAAATGCATTTAGTTTTCTCTTGGCATGTAAATGTGCATCGGGAATCAGTAGTAAATATCGAATCAACGGTTGGATTGATAAGTTTGCTTTAACATAAAAGCACATACATATAGGGCATTGAGTATAAACAAAGACACAAGCATACAAAACTTGCCCCAGGACTGTGGCTTGTCCAGCTCTCTAAATATTTCTCTCCATTTTACATTTGCTTTCTGATAAGATGGTTTAGTGCCTCTGAGGAAAAGCCCTCATTTTAATTAGACCTGACCTGAGAATCACTTAACTGCTCCTCTTCACCAGTGCACCCCTCCCTTCACAGTCTTTGCTCTGTTCCTCACATAGGTCCATTAACACCCTTCCCTTGGCACCCACAGGCTGCAACAGGGGGCTGCCATAGGCGTGGCTAAAAGATGTTTTGAGGACATGCCAAGAAAAATTAAACTAGTCTCTATCCACCACCACATTCAGACACTTCTGGTTTAACTCAAGTTTATGTCGTTTTTATCCTTATAGCAACATCTTAAGCAGAACCGTGGCACATGGCCCCAATAATTCCATTCTGGTTTAATTATGTTAAAAAAGTACAATGTGCATGTCCTGAGCGGTAATTGGTCGACTTAAAGGCAACGTCACACGGTGCTGGTAAGGCTCTCAAAATCTTTGTATCTGATTCAACTGCACACACAAGAAGACCACAGGCTCACACCAAAAATCTTGTGCATATATTTTTGTTTATACAGTACTGGAAAACATGTACTGACATCCATAACATAGAATAAACCAGTCACTCCCAAAACTCCAACTAACTCACTCCATGTTGTCATCTTGCTACCGTTGTCCATATAATGCCTTTACAATGGGGATAATATTAATCAAAATGCCCAGCTGCCTCCTTTAAGCAGTAAATCATCCAAACGACTAGAGGACCACAGCCCAAACTTAAACATCAAGACCTTCATATTATTTTAGGCCAAACTAAATGAAAGTTAGACTCCGACTATGCAGACAGTCAACAGTCCTTGAAATGAAGTGCTGTCACTGAAATAGACACCTTTAAATTGCCTCTTTAAAAGGTGACTAATTTGACAAATCCTTGTCTTATACTGTATTTGACCCTGTGACCCGCCTGTGGCCCCCAGAACCCCACAGGCGCATTGCCAGTCAGTTTAAAGGGTCACCCAGAGGTAAGACTAATGTAATTACATACCGCCAGCATTCTTCCCAGTTTCATCCTCAGAGTAGCTATGAAAGAAGCCTATTTTGGACTAATAGGAGAAGGTGTGTGCTTGACAAACGTTCTGTCACCCGAATTCAGTGTGTAAGCAGTGTCAAAGGCATGGACTGAATGACAATACAGACCCATGTTTGACGTGCGTCTATGAGTATGTGTTAATCTTGTCGAAACACCTACGCTCCCTACCTGCTCAGACAAGGGCTACAGGTTAATTCTGGCTGCAGGCTTTGTGCTAATAAGTACTCATCAACCGCTGTTTGAACCTTTAAAAACATCAGCCATCACTATAGTTACCTTATCGTTTAAGTGTGTATATTGATAGCTTTAGAGCACAAACAATACAGAGGAAGATAAATGGATGAACATTGTGACCTAATCTGAATATATGTGTTGTGAGATTGAAACAATCAAAAAATGTGTTAGCATCATGACCGTGTATGTAGTTACCAACCTGCCAATAAGGGCAGCAACGAACAATTATTTTAGTAGTCATTTAGTCCAATAGTTACATGGTAGTTTGTCTATTGAACGCTGACAGTGAGTACATCCATTTCTCACAATATAAAGGTGACTAAAGGCTTTTAGATAAAGAATATTTACAGATAAAGGCATTGCTTTTGACAGTTTTAATTAAATTACATTTTTAATTTGATTTTTTTGTTTTTATTTGAATTATTCAGTTGTCTATGTTATAAATTGTATCTTGGTGTGTTTAGAGCAAGTATAGTCCATATAACAATTAACAAAAATTAAAATTGTTGACTAATATTTTACTTGCCAATTATCCTGATTAATCATTGCTGCGCTGTTGCCAGTCTCCTATCAAATATATCATAATTAATGCAAGTTAAGAGCGACAGAGATGAGGAGGGCAACAGGTAATGTCCTCCAGTCTGGCTCGAGATGTTTGGGAGCTGAGGTGGCTGTATTGCGTGGCCCCAGGCAGAAGAATCCTGTAGTTCGAGTAAATGAGGTGATTAGCAGGGATGGTGTGGGCTGTCACATGTCAGACACAGGGCTTAGATTCTTATCACTCTCCAATGTGTCAATCAGTGGGCCACCGTCACAGTTGACCAGCCGGTCATACACAGCAAGGGGCAACACACAGCCAGAGCCGCAAATGAGGAAGAATACCAGCGGACATGTTGATATCTGAGACAAATGACTGTTTCAGGTGCTGATTAATGAATGGTAACTGATTATCGCAGATGACATAGCACAAAAAAAGCAGGAGTAATTAAATTTGAATGACTAATTTGGGTTTGACTTGACTTGACATATGGCTGCTAGTGATACAATATTTTGCGGGAAATACCCTTTACTTTACAGCAAGTCGTAGCAGGAGATTCCAATTGACATTTTTTATTATACGCGTTTGTGTCAACAGGTGCAGCTATGATAGACTTCTGAATGCTCCCATGCAATGATACCATTTTGGAGCTATTTCTAACTTATTAAAATATAATTAAGTAAAATCTATTTGGTACAGATATATTTCAAATGTATCTTCTCAGACCACAGTGCATTCTCTGCCTCTAATCATAGTGTTTTATTCTCAGAGAAGCAGGAAGTGTGCTATTGGCATGCTAGTTGCTGTTAGCTTTACCGTGAAAGTCAACGGCGTGCATAATTAGGATACTAGAACTGTATAAGGTAAGTGAGCAATACATGTGCAAAGAGTTTAAAATGAAGTTGTTCTGTTTTTTTACATTTTAAAGTAAAAATTCAGGTACAGCGCCTTTAAGCACCAAAGTTAATAATGGAGTAATAAAAATCCTGTAAAGCGACCAAAAAAGGCCAGTGACAATGGATGGTTTTAACTGTGGGCTGCTGGGATACATGACCCCAAGAGTTGCAAGGGATGCTTTAGGCTGTGGCCCCTGCCCTCGCCAACACAGAGGACTAATTAAAAGACCATTGAGGGTAACCACCTTGACATTTATGGGCCTTATAAATCCATACTGTAGTGGCCTATTTAGGAACGAGGGAGAGGCACAGAAGAGAAAGGATGGTAAAGGCTGGCAGAGCTTGACTATGGGCATTGAGGGGTATTCCTCCCCCTCAGCTCCTAACTGAGACAATAGAGCTCATAGGGACCAGAGGGTGTGATAAGGTAATGATAATGTAATGAGAACCAATCATGAGCCGGAGCTAAGCGGAGGGCCCCTTAATTTGCTTCCACAGAGGTTGTTCACTGACAGATTGATTGCCCTGAGTGAGAATGATGATGTGACATGGTCAAAACCAATGCACCTTTGACTGCACGGGGAAGAGAATTCATAATATGGAAAACAGAGGAGGTTAATAAACACGAATACAACAATTTGCATTGATTAAAAAAATGGAAAAAAAGTACTGTTAACTGTGTGTTCTTTGTCTAATTTAGAAAGTCTTGTGTATGTTTTTTTCTTCAGACAACTAGCAGTCTGCAACAAACAGACATATATTATGCCTCAATGTTGACATATGACAAGCTATTTGGTAAAGGAAAAATCCCATGGCATAGCAAGTGTGTGCGCTGATTTCAAAAATGTCAATTGAGAGTAGAGGTGGGAGACAATACAAACATTGATAATATACATAATTGTTGTTTCGGAGATTTGAAAAATTGGAATATATATGTCTATAATTAAAACAATAAACAATAACTTATATCTGCCGTTTTGTGTTTAATTTCATGGTTCCTTCATATTTTGTGCCAGGTTTTGAAACTCAGCAAAGACATTTACAGACATAACCCTGATGCACTGTTACAATAATGTCTCAATATTGTTATCGAGCCAATGCAAAACAATATTTATATACAGAGAGAATAATTTTGTAAATATCGCCCATCCCAAAATGGAAGAGTTAAAAAATTACCTCAATGCTGAATTGTTTTCTCTTGAGCTTAAAAGCCAGGTCCTTGTGGTCAGGGAATTGACTGGCCAAACAGTTCAGTTGAGGAACTTGTCGCACATGCAGCAAACCTGGATGGACAACAGAACAGGCTTGGTCCAAAAGAGATACATTTTAAGATGGCAAGAAGTATTCACTTCTACAATTAAAATTAAAATTGTATGTGTCTAATTCAAAGAGGACTAACAAACATGTGAACTCTGAAATAACAAGATACTGAAAGTGTATCACGTGGAGTAAATCATTTAATAGATCATGAGTAGAGGTGTCCACCCCTCTATGAACTTCTTTGCGTAGTGATTCCTCTTTTGCCTAATAAATGCATAGATAAAACAATCATACGTCACTGAAACATACAACATTCATTGGACAACCATCTTCAAGTGGTTGCCATAAAGTTACATTTGTTCAAAGCTGAGAAAGAGGGGTAAAAGTGGGCTGGCATAAGTGTAGGATGGAAGAGAAGAGATGGAGGGAGTGACGGAGGAAGAGAAACAGACAGACAAAGTGGGGGATGGTGGGCTCTCTCCTCTGTGCACTTGGGTGATTTCCCCTTGCATGATTTGCAGTGACAGGCTTCCCAGCATGCTTTGAGCAGCCCCGAACTGCCGCCGCAAACACTCACGCACGCGCATCCCCTCGCGCACTCTTACGTTCATACCAGATGCGCTTGTACTCATGACTAACGCACATTCAAATGTATTTGTATGTAAGTTTTTGACATGAGGAAAAATTATACGCTGTGATAAAGTACAATTCTTTTTTTTTTTTTAAGTGCAACCTGTTTTAATACAACAGCGAAAAAGTGATTCGTCTCAAGGTGAGCTTAGGGTGGGGTTAATTTGAAAAAAATAAATAAAAATGAATGCTAAGGCAAGGCTAAAATTACTCTGAACTGAAACTACAATGGTTCTACTGACCTTTATGCATGGATAGAGTTAAATTGATAGGAGGAGAGAGGATGAAGAAATCAGAGAAAAATTAATGGCTGCCCCCAAGAATACATAAAGACCCACTCCAAAGTATCCTATGGCTTTTTCCTCATTTGGTCTTGTCCCTAAAAATCTTGCCTACATTTATTAGAAGCCCACGCTGGTTAGGGAGACATTGAGCGAGAGACAGAGAGATAGAAGCAGAGGGGAAGAGAGAGTGATGGTGAGGATATCGATTCCCCAGTGTTAGTCTGCTCTGGGCCTCGGGGGTCTGGGCGCTGGGACCGGGCAAGGGCTGAGGGTGAGATAGGCTGTGCTGGAGGAGAGAAGCCAGGGATAGAGGGAGGGAGAGGGCTACGGCGTGGCAGCTGAATACCCCCCGGCCTGTCTACTGAGGAGCACGTCTGATTGAGCAGCAACACGCTAACTTGCACTGACAGCCTGGCCTGCGAGAGGGATGCCCTGCCTCCATCCACGGCCCAAGCCCCGCAACTTAATGCACTGCCTAGTGTATGCGTTTGCAAGACATGGAGAGAAAAGCCAGTGTGTGTTTGTGTGTTCATACCATGGTAATCTTTATAGAGTGGGTTGGTTTCCCTCTCAGAGCCTTTGAATGATTCTAGTGCTATGGCGGTGTCGGACAGCTTGGCTATCCTGCCCATTAACGCTCTGTTCTGTTGGAGAGAAAGGGAATGGGAGAGAAACATAAGCAGGTAATTAAAAGCCTCCCGATGAGCCATCAGTGTTGCAATTAAATTAGGTCATCACTTCCCATGGTCAGGTCATGCCTGTCCTGGGCTTAAAAGAGATACAAAGGGGACAGGGGCACAGGTAAAGGTGACAAAGGCCAAGGCCAAGTTCATGTTCATCTCTACAGAGGAAATTATTATGAAGTGACAGATGTTTTCACGCCAACTGTTGTTATGCTGTGGATTTCTGTCCAATGGGGTCTGTTATTTAATGAATAATAATAACAACAATAACAACAACAATAATAATAATAATAATAATAATAGTAATAATAATAATAATAATAATAATAATATGTGGGTTTTCTGTTCTTTTTAAAGATGGTGAGTCTCTAATGAGTTGAAAAATATATATATATTTTTATCATATTTTTATCATTTATTAAGTGAATCATGATTGAATTAGTTGCAAAGTGTTTTGATTCACTTCTGAATTCACTATATTAACAGATTTAAGAGGACATAACTGCAACATTAAAAAAAAAATGAGATGGCAAAACATTTTGACTATAAGTCATGAAAAAAAACATAAAGTGGAGTTGCAGAATCAAAACAAAGGAGGAGAAAATGTTACCGGTAAAGGAACAGTGAGGAAGCTTGATGAGGAGAGCTCCCCCTACTGGTTAGGTTGAAATGTGTGGCTGTAAAGAGGGCAAATCAAAGAGGAATGGATGGAGGAGCAAAGATAGAGGGACATTGGGAAAAGGGGGGGAGAGAGAGAGAGTGCCCTGAAATATTAATCTGTTTTGCCTCTTGAATCATTCACATACTTCTCTCTGTGTTGGCTGCCACCGGCTAATGCAGTTTTCATGCCTCCATGTCTTTTCCTAACTCTTTCTTCTTCCTTTGCCTTTTTGTCCTACTTTTAAAGTATGCAGATCCTAGTCCGGACAACCAGCACTTATAGGGTATGTAAGGTCAGTCTCCAGCTACAATTAAAAAATGATGCATCAATAAAATATTAACATAATCAAGACTTTTGTTACAATGTGGTTGTTGCTTACTTACACTATTGAATAAACCCCCAGAGTTGCTGAGTGCACTAGTAGGGCATTTGAAGGTCAGTGTTTATTTGGTTCAATCTTAAGGGGTGATAAAAGGGGCATCTGTAACAAGTTTATTATTGATAAGAGGCAAAGATAAGACAGTTTATCCTTTGGACATTTTGTTTGCGCTCCATTAGCCTATTTCAGAGTAAATATTCTCCTGATGTGTTATGACCTACCACTTTTCCTGCACAGTACGAATAGTATGACCAACAGTTTTACCACAAATAATTAATAATAAATTGGTTCCCATAAAGCTCTAAAGTACTTTCAGATATTACTGCCCCAAAAACACATAGCGATAATAAAATGTTGAGCAATAATGGGTGTATAATGTGTATTCAAATATCAAATTTATGCTTAACTGTTTCATTCTTATTTATTTATTTATTTATTTTTTACATCAAATAGGTTTCATTCCAACTTTATGAGCAACAATAAATTTCAGCATTCAGTGGGTGGGACACTTTCTTATTGTTTACAGTTTCTTATTGTAAACAATATCGAGATGCAAGCTAAAATTAATATGTAATGCTAAAACAATTAGTAAAACCCTCAGTGTCATATAAAGGAAAGAAACATGTAGAAAAAAAGGAGCCAAAGGTATAATATAGTGGGAAGTAGCACATAAGATTGTTTCAAAGTCATTGGTCTAGACACCACTCAGCATGAGTCGCAGGAGAGGTGTAAATAGAGGAAATTAATAGTGAGTGTGTCTTTTGATTTGCATGCATTTACTGGCAGTGATGGGTGTGGTAGCAGGAGATCTGGTATGATGGAGGAGGACTAAGCTAGGACAAGTCTAATTAATGTTTCAGACGGATTGTGGCACTGAGCTGCCGTGAGGAGCTTTCAGTGAGTTGCGCAGCTTCAACGGCTCTTAAATAATACATTGAGTCCAGAGTGGTCAGTGCTAGTTCACTATTGCAAGTCTAGACGGACCCATGCTAAACAGGTTATTAATTAGGGAGCCATTTCCTCAAGATAGACAGTTTTAATGGTGTCAATAAGGCTTGCAGCAACACTGCTTGATAATAAAGGTACATTTTACATTCTATTAATAATTATTTAACAGTCCCTCATTACCTCACTGCTGGCTCTAACAGTCCAGGGCTGGCTTTGGAGCCCAGGCCAACAAAAGACAGGGGGAACTCTACCACCACAGCTGACATTTGTGAGTTAGACACTGGCTCTTTTAGCAAGGAACAAGAATTTTGTCAGTGGAGCTCTGGTTTAAAAACATGTACCTGTGTGAGATATGTCCAATAGATAAATATAAGAAGTGGAGGATTGCCTCAGCTGCTTCTGTGCTTATGTACTAGTGGACTGTCTGGCGGAGGGTTGTGGTTTGCCATATGCCTCAGCAGATGACTCCACCTTCACACTGAGAGGCCAGACTGAACTCAGACGACCAAGGACTCAGAAGACCCCCCCCCACACACACATACCCTCCAAATACAAAAGTTAAAGGAGGGACTATTAGCTAAAAAACAGCGGATTCTGAGGCCTAGTAAATTCATAGTTACATTCAGTAACTAGTAATACATAGTTCTGAAGTTTTGAAAAACACGCTAAATTGCAGTGGCAATATCATTTTGCCCCTATTCAGAACACAGTGTCAAGTTAAACTGTCTTCAACATCACTGTATTACCTGAATAAGATGTGAAGGTACAGTAACTACAGCCACTGCCAGTGATGACCTCAGCAAAGCCCGCAGACCATAAAGAAAGGTTGTGAGGGCGTGTGCATGTTTTGGGTTGTCACAGCAACACAGGTCATCACCCCAGAGAGACGAGCCAAGGGAGTGAAGCCCTATGCGGAGGATGTTTCTTGACTTTGCCTGGAAAAAACAGAATCAACAATAAAATCAAAATTATTTATGCATTTATACCGACATCTATCCTTTTTATATACTGAAATATTACCCGAACACAGTGTTAAATATTAATTTAGTTCTGCTAAATACAACGAATGAGAAAAATAGTAAGTAATTTTTCTGGGTGGGACTGTCTGCTCTCCAGTGCAGACTATTGGGACACTGAGCTTAAATGTGACTGGACACAACTGTCCAATCACAGGGGCCATCTGACACACACACAATGGACCTGTCAGACTGTCCTCCAATATGGCTGCCACCCAGAAACCCCAGCACATTCTTGGCAATACAGTGGTACCCTTTAGCCAAAGGGGCCTGAATGAGGGTAGACAGAAATGTACCAACCCACAAGAAGAAATCAACAACAACATACTCCAAAATGTAACATGTTAGTAACATAAGTAAGTTGCAAGGAGCAGCCTGCCTTTAAAAACAACTGATTTTCATTTTGGGACTTGTTTAGTTCGAATCCCTGGAAAACAAACCCAAGAATTCGAATTGGTCCATTTGCGTTGTTGCTTATGTCATCTATGATTTAAAGCCTCACAAAACCTCACTCTCCATTGCTTCAATTCACAAAAGACTGACCTTATTTAGATCAGGTTCAGAGTTACAGGCATCTTGGAAAAATAAACTCCATTGTTCATGAGACTTTTTCAAAGCTGAGTCAAAGTTTCCAAAGGAGGAGCTCTCAAACAGGATCCATTATTGACTGAATCAGTTCTTATGCTTATGAATGTGAAACCCTGTATTGTAATTATATCTGTATGCTACACCTACAAAGACCTTCAAGAGAAACATTATATTAGTATGATATTATTGGATATTATTGGAGGGTTAAAAATGTCTGGTGTCCAACGAGGGGTTGCTGTGGCAACAACAAAGAAAGGAGCCAAAGTGAACTCTTATAGCTGGCGAGCACTCAGGGAACAGTGCCAGTTAAGTCTAGTCAAGGGCCTGCCATACAGCCATGGCTTACCTTAGTAAAGTGTTTCAAGTAAAAGTTTCTCCAAAACATGCTTTAAATGAAAGCACATATAAAGTATAAAATTACTGTATATATATAAAAAACAGCCTAATCCATATAGGGCATCCTTGTGTCTGTGCCCATGTGGCTCTGTGCATTCCTGGACTGTGCCAACAGTATGTCAGGCGGCCACACAGCTTTAATGATGTCAGCAGTTAATCTGGCGTGTGAGTGACAGCGCTTGGGGAGGAGAGGTGGGGGGTAGGCCTGTTAAACCCTCCATCTGAGTGACGGGGGAGAGGTGGCTCCAGGTGACAAGCAGGGAGGTCACAGAATGTAGGTGAAGAAACTGTGGGGTAACATGATTTGTCTCACGAATTATTACATTTAGGTAGTTATAGATAATGAAATATGACGTACTTCACTGCATTTGTGATGAAAAGATGTTTTCAATCATACTATGATCTAGTCCATTCAGTGTTTCTTACCGATGAGGCAGCGACTGCAAATCCCTCCTTCTGAATGACCTCTTGAAGTGACTTCAGCAAAGCCGAGTAGGACTCCAGCATTGGACTAGAGAGTACAAACAGAGACATGGGGGGACATGAAAACTGTACAGTAATTGAGACAATTCTGATCAAACTGGGCCAAGCCTATCATGGCAGTAACCTAATCCTTTATGACTGCAGCATGTTCCTCCTGACTGTGCTTTTCTGGAGCCACTGAAGCAGACAGATCTATATCAAGAGATCCAATTAATGTATTTGGTTGATTAAATTACAACATGACTGGTTCTCTTGTCAGCTCCCCAAGGATTTCATTGTGCCTCGACAGTCAGACAACTACATGCCCAAACATTTATATGACACCAATAAAAAGAAGAAATTGGCAATTAATGGTCTAGTGTACGCAATTAAAAAGCTGCAATTTGGTGTTTATCTGGAATAAGATATGGACCATCTCCAAAATCTTAGGGATGGCTAATACAAACGTTAACCCTATCTTTTTACACAGAACTGTCCACTTAAAAACTCCCCACTATTGTAATGACTACTTTGCAAAGAGTCATACTGCGCGACTAGTCAGATGTCTATTCTACCCCCATGCTGCAAAAGCTGATACACAGATTGGTCACACGTCAATAGTCCTACATAAAGAACAGAAATACACCACTCGTCTTGATTACACTTACGCCAAGTACATCTATGTACTCCATTTCAGTTATTCAGCTCAACAATAGTGCGTCCTGACCCGCTGTGGCTAATGATACAGCAGGTTTGGTGAAACAGGGACACCTACCCTCCTTGGCCTCTCTGCCCATGCCTGCTCTCAGAGGCAGGGGGTTGGGCTGGTTTGACATGCAGTTAGGCAGGAGGTTTCCTCTCGTTGGCAGCCATTGTAGGAGCGCATTGTGTTTAAGCTACCCCTACTGAGCATCTCTCATTCAGGTAGCAATGAGGTCTAGATGCATTGATTTTGGACTATAGTGTTACCCAACTAGGATCATACAAGAGAAGAGTCTTTATCTACTATCTCAATTCAATAAAGAAAAAAGAGGCTAAAGGGGGTAGATGGTTTTAAACAACAGGATCTGTATCACCTAGAGGGCAATTTGTGCCAATTATGCCTTCAAGTGAAATGGTGCAATTTACCAGCAAGGGTATCAACATGGGGCTGTAGCCACGTGTGAGGGGGAGTAGCCTGCTTAGGAGTTTGTGTGCTATGTAGTGAAAAATGCTGAGTGTTATACAGCTTGTGAACACAATTGTGCATGCAGGTGTAGTTTCCTGTTGTCAAAAAGATCTAGAACCCATTCTGGGGTCGTAGGGCCATATTGACAGTATGACCATGTCACTCACACTCACGGAACAGCTGCCCTTTATCTTCACCTCAAATCAAACTCAAAAGAGCGCTTCATACCTTATACAACTGAGGATAACTCTTTGTTTGAGTGGTGACTCTTTTGTTTGATAAAAAAGGAAGTGTTATTGAATGGAGGCCCCACACCTCCTCTGTGCCACAGACTGCTGTATTTAAACAGTGTGTGCTTCGTGTGCCCTTGTGTGCTCAGCAGCACTCTCCGAGTAAAGAGTCAGCATGACCTTTGAACCTTAAGTACACTTGACGCAGGAGAAATCAAACAGACACTGAGCAAACAGGGGCCTTATTTGAATATATACACACGCTTTACAAAAGGCTGAGTGTTTTAAGTCACTGGCAAGTGACTCAGAGCTAGACACAAGCTAGTGACAAAGCTAGACACTCTTGAATAAAGTACATGGCAATTTATGTATTGTACATTCAAGATTTTGTTAACAACTTTAAAACCCTTCTACACCACCAACAAATGGTTTAAATTAAAATAATGTATAAAATGAAATTTAAGTACATATTTTGACCACTTCACTGATATTTCTTGTATTTTGCCATTTCACAAAGTTCTTTTGGAGCAAAAAACTGTATTGCAAATTATGCCGTATTTGTGCAACATAACTTTGAAAATTGTGTCATATTTGTTTAAATATGTTTCAGGGTGAGTGCTTTATTGTTGAGCAAACACTGAGATGATGGCTTGTCATTTTACCTGTGGGAGAGTGCTGTCTGGTTGAGATGATCAGGCAGGTAGAAGCAGTGGCACTTGGCTGCCTGGCGGATTTCTGCTTCCATTGTCTTTGAGACATCATAATAGTGGCCAAAACGAGATGATGATGTAAGTGTGGTCTGGGAAGGTCAAACAAACTACATTCACTGTCAAGCACCGACTCAATAAAATTAAAACATTAAGAAAATGTCTTTGCTATTGTACTGATGGATACATTTTCTTAGTTAAAATGTTATAGAGAAGAATGGAGCATATCATTATAAAACTGGTACAATTAGTTTTTCTTCCAAGTTAAGAGTGTGCGTCCTACCTCTGTGAAAATTCAATTGAATTGTTTATGGGTCATTCCACTACATTTCTGCAGAATATAAGTTAAATAACCACTATAATTGTGTTCTCTAATCATTTCTGAACATAAACGTCCACTTCTGGCTGTGAAAGCAGAAGTGTCAAGCATGCAGAGGAAAGCGGATGTTTTCCTGCAGCTGAGAGGGAGAGTTTTAGCTCTTCACTCTCAGTGAAACTAGGGATTCCATTGTTAAAGGGGCCCTTAATCTACTCTTAATCTGGATTAGGTCCCCCGGTGTGTCCCTCTCCTGTCGGGACGAGGGGGTCAGCGGGCCAGTGGGGTCAGGCGCTCATCTTCTCTTTGTGAGCCTGGCAACCCGCTTAGTGTTATTTCCCCGCCCCGACGGCCTCACCTTTGATCTGACGTCTTCATCGGGAGTGACTCAGTGGGTTGTGTCAGCAGAGGTGTATGTAAAGGGAAAGTAAGCAATGACTCTGAGGGTAAATTTGGGATGCAAATCCTCTGCTGGAGGCTTACTAGTGGTTTGTAAAGACGATTTTACAGGGTAAGGGGGTGAGGTGAAGAAAGGACACAGATATAAAGAAGTATCCAAGGAGAGAAAAAGAGGGAAGGATCCCCAGGGATGCCCTGTGTGCTGTTAATCCACATAGCGATATGGATTATAGAAGTGCTGGGACTGTAGAGAAGTAGTAGGAAGGGTCACCTCTCCTCAAAGCAGAAGAAAGAGTGTAGGCCTGCCGACTCTAGCTGGGGAAAAGGCAGGGATTTGGGGGAAGACAGAAGCACAGGTCTGGGTCATGGGGTTGAGCGAGCAGACATGCCAATGCACAGACTGCAAAGTACCGTTGTTTCCCAGGCTAAGCAGGGGTCCAGGCGTGTGTGCATGTGTATACGTATATGAGCTGGGGGCAGTGAAAAGCCTACCTATCACCAGCTAAGTGTGAGTAATCTGGTGCAGCTCTGAAAGGAGAGGCTGAGAACTCATTCACTTCACAAAGGAGTTTAGAAGCTGAAGGATTTAGTGTGAGGACAATTGCCAATCTAAAACCAGAAAGCTTAGGTCGGTTCTTTCAAACTCCGCTGACAATGACAAAAGCAGATGTCACAGAAATGGCCCACATGACACCTCAACTGTAACAGTATGTAACAGTTGTAAAGAATGCAAAGATTAATCACAATAACTGTGCAATAACTGACAATTAAAATAATTAATAATATTGGCAATTTAAATAATTGTTAATCATTATGAACAATACTGACTCAACAGCCATAAAATATTTTCATATATAACAGATTTGATTAGTCGACTCATCAAAAAATAATTACAGACTAGTCAACGACTAAAATAATTGTTAGTTGCAGCATTAAGTGTGTGAATTTGAAAGTTGAAGAAGAGTATACTGTGCATTCAAAAAAACATTTCAAACTCCCTTCAATTTTATTGCAAAAACATGCTGTAAAACAGGCTACCTCACAATTCAGTGCAATTTGGATGCATATGCAATGTATACAGCACGAAAAAACACATTGTATTTAGACACCACACAAAGAAACATTTCTCTAAATCAGATGTTTTTCTGCACTTTCAGTGGACCTGTGGTTAATTTGATAGATTGGTCATGATCTAAGAAAGACTCACTGTTATAGAATCAGAGCAAATTGCTACTATCACTATTTTCTGAGAGCCAGTTACATTTTTTCTTTGGTAAACCATGACCTGCACAAACATAAAAGAAAATATGCCTATTTTATCACCACAGCACTGATTATGTCAAATATTTTGCATAAACTTTCTCTTAACAAGCAACAAAATTGTAGCACTGTTACAAAATAAAGCTGTAAAATATACAAAAATTACTCATGGCGATATGTGGACACAGCAGTCCACAATATCGATACTGTATTAGGCATGGGACGATATTGAAATTTTATGTCACAATTATCTATCAAAATAATTGCGATTAACGAAAATATCACGACAGTTACTACAATTGCTGACAGTTTGAAAATGTGACATATAAAGAACTGACATATTTGTACAAAAATGATCTAGAGGAGAACATAATGGGTAAGTTGCCTTTTTCTGAACAATCTGGTGACAAAAAGCGATTATCTTTGTTGGCGATTATCACGATGATACAAATGTAGCACAAACGATTATTGTCTTCCCTTTTTATCACGATAAACAATATTATTGTTTATTGTCCCATCCCTATACTGTATCACCAAATTTAGTATCACAATATATCAATAGTTTGATATTTTGGCACATCCTTATTAAATATACGAAAAAATTAAGGAATTAAAGGGGGTCTGGATTACCTGAACTTTTGGAAGATTCTGATAGCGCCATGCAATCTTCATTGCGTCCAAATGATCTTGAGGATCAGAGAGCCGCCTGGGATGCTCTACAGGTTTAGCAATGGCAACATCATCCATGATAGGCGATGGGAGTTCCTTTCAACAATATTTATATATTTATAACACATTTCAATACTTTGAGTTTGTAGATTATAAAACATAGTAACTTATATATATATATATATATATATATATATATATACACACACACACACAAATCATGCATATCAAAAGGAAGTCCTGTTGTTAAAAAAGGGTTGAGGCCGTGACCCCCGACTAGACCCATAGTCTTTTTCAGTATGATGCATCAAAAAGCATTTCAACAATCCTACAATATGCCACTCAAACTCTCAAGCACCGCCCCATCACACCACGAGGACAGCACATCACCAACAGTGAGCAGCCTTATTTAAGCTGATGATTTACATAAATAAAGTACATGTAGTGGCTCAAACCAAAACATACCTGCATAATGTCATCTGGTGAATCCTGAGCTGATGCAAAGAAAAGTTCATGTTGACACACCACTCCTTCAGCCAAAAAGTACTTTAAAATCATCCGGGAGTAGCTATCATACCGATCCTCCTCTAAAAAACAAAGTTAATTTACAAAAACAAATTTCAATGAAAGCTTGTAATGTATAGACTGAGAAAGGCTGTCATTGTCCTTAAACAAATATATTGAACTGTAAGAAAAACAACACCACAATGCCGACTTGTAGTTTACTCTGATAGGGTTCAACAACTCCAGAGCCCACATCTGTCAGGTTGCCTAATATTTCATTTCATCATCACCGGTCTTGCAGTTCCCCATATCACAGTACCTGACTATAATCGATTTAAGGACCTTTTTTTTTACTGTAACATTTGGAGCCTAGTGGCATATAAGATGCTGGCATAACAACACAGAAGTCCTTGTGCTGCTTTAGCGTGTGCACTAGACATGACAACTCCCACTCTCTTGTCAACAGTCTCAACAGTGTTCCTGTCGACTTTTACTTGCAGTTGAGGTGCGAGCAAGACACCTGTCGAGAATATTCACCTGACTCCTCCCTCTGGAAGCTAAAGTGGTCAAGCTGTCAAGGCAATAGAGGGAATATATAGGACACCGGATGATCTCAAAATGCAATCTGACATAACGGTTGTTTGTAGCTTCTATTTTGTCAGTATAGGACAAGATATGTTACAAACTTACTTTGACAGTAATGCTACAACTTTTTATTATAAAAACTAGTGCAACCGACAAACAGAACTTCCGAAAGTGCATTGCATTGTAATTATGGACTTCCCTCAAACATTCACATTCATGGTTCTACACAGCTTGCCACCTCGGTTTTCTGTCAACATTTCCACCACCATCACAACTTGATAGGCCGGGCCACACAATAACCAACAGTGGGCAGAAGAACAATGGCAGTCGTGACGGTTTAAGGTAACACACATGATGGCTTAAGACGGACATGTCATCCCGAGCATCTCTACTATTCTCCCCTCCCACGTATTCTGTAACGCCCTCACCTACGGACTATAACTTAGACCAGGAAATTCCATGGCTCTTCAATTTGTTGACGGTGGGTCTCCCTGTTCTCTTATTGATGGGTTTCTAGGTCAGCATGCCTTTGTGTCTTTCAGATGGCCCCACAAAGACTCCCAGATGGGCCCTCTCAAGATGGGGCCTATTGTGGCTGTGTTTCTATGGGAGCCTTACAAATGGAACCTCCAGGAGTCATTAGGCTGTTGTGGCAGGGGGTAAGGGGAGGAGGCAGGAGGTAGCGGGATATACGAGCAACAGGGGGTGGGGCAGGCGATCAGAACTTTGAGGTAGATTGGTAACTTTTGTCCGTCTTTAAGAATATTGTTTTAATTATATTCAAACTGAATCAAGTTCATGAAACAAAGAAGTGTTGGCCACCAGAACTCGAATTGGCGTAAATGGATCTAAAATATTTCAACATATATGAAAATATTTGAATGTTTACTGTTAAATCTAAAAAATAATAACAGACAAGGAATTTACGTTTTTACGTTTTTAGGAATTTTAGACACTGCTGCATACAACTTTTAATTATAATGTTCTACTATAGGAAAAAATAAATGAAGCGATTCATTTTTATTTACAGTACAAAGGCCATGTGTTTGTTTTCCATTTTAAAAAATGTTGCTCTGCGCAGATTTTTGCCTTTAATTTCTGAAATGATTTAATCTTTATTGAGGGGTTTTCATTCCATGTTTCACACATTGAGATCTACAGAGTCTTGTTTTGGTTAAACTGCCCAGATCTTGACCATACTGCAGTGAGAGTTTTGACAAATCGGCAATGACAGCTCGAAACACTTCAAAGGCAGACAGCAACCACTGATAATTTTATCTCTGCGTCGCTCAAAGAGACCATCGCGGACGGCTAAAGGGCCAGGCTGTAAGACGAGCGGCTGAAACAAACACAAACAAACACACACTCCCAAGTCCCCCATCACACCTCCCGCACAACCAAACAGCGCACAGCCAAGTGGGTACACACACAGACAGGCCGCTCTTTCAGAGACTAACACAAGAGGAGAGCACAGACGCATTTCACCTTTACTGTGTCTCTCATTACCAGATGAAACCAACCGTACATTGATTCACAAAATGGAAGGGAAGAACGCATTAGTGTGTAATCACTGACTCCTGCATCGATTGGGGGGATGAATTAAAGGGCAAAGCAATATCATCAGTTGGTATAGGCCTCGGCTACACAAATTACAGCATGAAGGGAAAACAAGACTACCTTAACCTTACTGTCTGTCAGCGCATATAGCCCAGCCTATGATGAACGATAATAATGCTAATAACACAGTAGAAGACATTTATGTGCAGGAAAGCCACTTGTTTTGAATGCCATTTGAAAACTTTGAACACATCTGCAGAAGAGCATATTAATTAGAATTAAAGTGTACACTTGGATTTATTCAATAGACTAGAAGTCTAGGGCACGTTAACCACTCTTGTGAGACACAAACAAATGCCCACCAACACTTAAAGTGGACATATTATGTATAATTTATTTTTATGAGTTTTTAACAATGTTATAAAGGAGTTCCATGATCATTAGCTTACTCAAAGTTGTATTTTGATTGATTCAAGCATGTTTGCGTAAAACTGTTTTGTCCTGCATTTGGAGCTTGAGTGCTCAGAACATTTCAGTTTTCAACTAACCCCTATGTTCTCCCACATCCCCATACTTAAATGTAGTCATACGTGTAGGGTTCAAAAATGTCACATAATAATTTTTAAACAATAAAAACACTGCTTCATACGGTACGATGCCATGGTGAAGAGGCAGGTCCTCTCATTTTGCAGTTTTGAACAGGAAGTCAATAGGCCCATTGCTATCTCACACACACACACACACACACACACACACACACACACACACACACACACACACACACACACACACACACACACACACACACACACACACACACACACACACACACACACACACACACACACACACACACACACACACACACACACACACACACACACACACACACACACACACACACACACACACACACACACACAGAAAAGCAACAACTTGATGAACCCTTCTTCTCAACACATGTCCAGCATCTTTCTGATTCAACATTAAGTTAAATAATGTAATGTTTAATTCAAGTAAGTAAAACTCACCAATAAGTAGAACAGATCCAACAACTAATCCACCACCTGTAGAAAAGAAAATAATTTAAAATACCAAGAATAACTGACAATATTTGAAAATATTAAATTATTATTTTTTTTAAATCAATGTTTAAATATTTTTCTTGGAATCTCCCCTGATGAAAGTAATCAAATTATATTACTATAAAGGATTAGACATGTGCTAAAATATGGATACATTGGATAATTGCCTTATCCTGTTTGGAAGACTGCACTGCGCTATAAAATAGATATTTTTATAGTTTACTGCAGCTTTTTAGTTTTCTTATGCATAAATGACATTAAGCCCACTGTTGCCCACTTCTCACTTGCAACTTTCAACTATATTATCTATTGTTTTTCACTGTCTGCATGGACTTTGACCATTATTGAGGATAAAACAAATTCAAAAACACAAACGAAATACAACGGAGAGAAACTGAGAATAGCATATTGTTATTCATCTTTATTGTAGAATAAATATCTTATGTCGCCCCCTAATAATAAGTGTGCCAAGAAGTAAACCGTATATTATAGTGGGGCTGCTCAAATACAGCAAAAAAATACAATCACGATTATACGGTTCATAACTGAAATAACGATTATTTTAAAAAAATTACTTCTATTCTGACACAATGATTCTGTAGCAAAAGTATAGACCAAATATATTTCATTAGTAATGTTTTAAAAATGTGCCTTTGCTCCAGATTTTGAGGCAAAAGGAGTGCACTCATAACTCTGAACAAGAGGCAATTTATTGAATTTACGATTACAACATTTCCGTAATTGAGTAATAATTTAAATCACGATTGATTACTATAATATAGGGCTGTGCAAATAAACACATTACGGACTTGATCAAGATTCATACTGAGACACAAAACATGGAAGTGCTTGACATCCCATAATGTTTTAATTGACATTTTCAATCTCTCAAATGGTAATTTAGGTTTGATAGTTATTGAAAACATGCATAAACAAGCGTTAGGTTGTCACAATCAGCTGTGCAGTGTTTCCCTGCACGCTTCTGTCACTGAAGTGAACTCTGCGGAATGCTAATGCTAACATGCTGCACTGACCGAGTAAAAAGTCAAGTGAGGTGACACCAGTCGACACTAAAAGCTGTCCATTTTGAACGGAAGGTCTTGTGCCGAGTATAGAAAAAATCTTGCTCCTTGTTTTCTTCTGAAAGCTCGTCGAATTTAAAGATGAAGATTTAACTCCAGGATTACACACACCGCTCATGGGGGCCGCCATGTTGTCAGTGACGTGATGACGTAAACATTGTGATACATGTTAATGGCCAATCCCAAGTGGGCGATTGGTTCCAGACGTAATATCACCCGGAAGTTGTGGATGTTGTTTTGTTGGACCTTTGAAAATTGCTCTTTAGCAGGTGCGTTAAATCTATTACTCTGTATTATTAAGAGATAACGCTTTCATGTTCAATACGTTTTTAACTTGCTCCTGAAATTCACAAGCAATGTCTAACGCTCGGATTCTGTTGTTCAGCCTACTAAGCACAAGAATGCGCAAATATCTTGATATAAATCCTACTCTGACAAACGTGTTTCTTGTTCTAGCTTATAGCTCTGTCATAAAACATGTGGCCTAAATGACAGTCATTGATTTTAGGATAGTCCAGGATATTATTTGACCTTTGCAGTTCGTCTCTCCAATCTTAGAGGGGTTATTTAAATTTTGTGTAGACTTGATTTTTTTTTTTTTTTTAACTGTTTTTCTCTTTTTTTTTTTTTTGCTAAGGACCTCACAAGATCACGTAGATATTGCTCCAGAAGACGATACAGTCTAGTGCTCACTCCACCAATTTTGTTTTGACAACACAGTTGAGATGTATTTGCACTGACAGGAGACCAAGAGGGGATATCATGACTGACAATGCTGGAGAGCCTAAATGAAATGCATAAGACATGTAGACTGACCTGCTTCTCAGAGGCTTGTCTAGTTCTTGTTCGATTGGACGGGATGCAAAATATTTTGAAACATTATATTTGTTTTACCACCACCCTGTTAATGATATTGGTGGTGACATGGTAAGGGTTATAAACCTGCCCATTCAATGTGTCATCTGCGCATTTGTATTTGCCTGTTTTTTCTTATTTATCAGCCTGCATAATAGTATCTGATGTAGCTAAATAATGGCAGTAGTCATAACATGTCAACCCTTTCCTGGTTGACTGTTTTTCTTGCTGGGTTCTTATGTCTGCCATCTGTGGACAGAAAAAGAGAAGCAGTAAATGTTTTGTGTCTAAAGGAAGCAGATAGCGATCTACTGTATTTGTTTGGTCAGTGTTGAAAGGAAAGTCATATTCTAAGGGCACACACAGTAAGCCTCAGACATTGTCATGCACAGCAAATTTACTTTTAGATGAGAATGTGTCCATCCATTTGCAAACTTCATGACCTACCTGATATATTATTGTCACTGCCCGTTACTTTACCTAAAAGTTAATTCTGTCTACCTAGTTGCTAGTAAGTTGTTTTTCTGTCACTCTACCTCCTTCCATATGGGGAAATATAAGATCTATTCTGTTCCTTCAGTGCACCTGCAAGGCCAGGCAGATGCATAAATACAATAAGGCTTATTGACTTATTTATTTTCTGGGTGTAATTGTCTGGGGAGTTTTTCAACCCACATTTACTTTCATAGGTATTCATATCGCTTAGCTATTATTTCCTCAATCTGACCCATTGATTGTAGGTTTAAGCCCTCTGCTCTTCAAATAGCAACATTCAGCTGTTTGGCGGCTGTGTTGCTATTGACAACAATGAAAAGAGCAATATGGAGATCAGTTGGTTCAATTAAGCCTCAGATACAAGACACTGGGATTGTCACATCTGTCATTCTCCGTCCAGCCAGGTGTCTGTGTCTAAATCAACAGGATTAACTCTGATTGGTCTGATAGAAGATGCAGACCCCCCTCTAAGACGGGGCGCCTTCTTTTTATAGCTCACATTAAGTTCAATTCAAGCTCAGCGCAACAGGACTAATGCCCCACCTTCCTCTGCCTTCTGCTGCCCAGTGTTCAACTTCAGAGGTGGGATCTAGCCAGTGTCTGCTACGCCTGCTTCTCCAGACTCCCTTCCATCTGGGATCCTCAGGGACAAGTGGGGTATCTGACAAGGGGCTTGTAAGCCTCTTAGCCCCCCTGTTGCCCAGTTTGCTCTCAGCCCATGTTTTCCTAATTTAGTAGTGTAAGGTGGCCACTGCAAGGTCCTTGTGTGCTATTTGGATTGACTTGGTCTTTGTTGGTCTAATAGACTGCCTCTGTATATCAATTAACACGACCCAGACAAGGCAAATCTTACCTCTCTAGAGGCCAATAGCTGTCTTCCTTTTTGACTATTGAACATTTCTCCAAGAATGACATGTGGCTTATAAATCCAGGTTTATCTACCGACTTCATTGATTATAATTTTATCATAATCTCATTTCTACAAACTAACGCCTAACACATTTTCCCGGTATCAACTTTCAACTAAGTGGATATTTTTACATTACTCCATAGTTTTTGTAGTCAAGACATTTATTTGGTTTAAGCCTTATGCCTCAGTTACATTTAAGGGTTTCAATGTTTGGCAAACAAAGACAAAACATGACATGTGACATTTTCATGAAATAATTAAATCTTATGCTGACTGACTGTAGACTTAATTGTAGATAAAATTAACAATAGCAATTAAAAGCAATTGTGGCAGAAGACAAAAAACTCAACAATTTAAATGCAGTATAACTGTCTAATTATCTCAAAAGATGGCAGACAAGACAAAATTACAGAAATCATCTGCAGATCTTTGTCAAGCCTTTGCCCTAAGAGGATCATAGAGTTAAGCACACAATGAGCTGTTTCCATAGGTGGCCATTCATTGAGGATTTCCCTCTTTCTCTACTGTAGCACTGTAGCACTGAGACAGCAGGAGGCTGCTGACTACAGATGGTTCTGCTGAGAAAGCTCTGGTGACTGTCTTTGTTTTCACATGAACGTGTTTACCGTGTAATCCTGGATTACACACAGAGGCTTTGTGTTAATTTACAGCTGTAATGCCGCTTTCAATTAATGTTGCTACTCCCAATGCACACATGAGCCGGGTATTAGCCTCCTCACTATATTCTGGGCTGCCCAGCTCTCTGCCCAAGAGGAATAGGGGCTAATATAGATCCTATCAGTGGTCCCTGTAGATGTCCATCCCAAAGGAGCCTTATACACTTTGTATTAGCCACCTAGGTGAGGCCGTTGTGTCCACATTCACACAACACACACACAGGCACACTATCAATGACAGGGGGTGCCTCAGAAAACCAGGCGGCTGCATATGGACTCGCTTGATATCAGTCACTGGCCGTGTGATCTTGTTATGCAAAATCCCATAATCCCCACCTATGATGAATGCACGCTGGAATGGAAGAGGGGGAGACACGGGAATATGAGGCCAGCTGTACTCACGGCTGTCCACTGTGCTTTGGAAGTAAGTGCCATAGCACAAAGCTCTTTTCCAGCTTATAGTAGAAAGGAGAGCACAGATCATAGGTGTCTGCAATAGTTGTGGATAAAGCTGTGAGCAAGACGAATTGAGCTGAACATATTGCATCCGCACAGGTCTGAGATTCGCATTAGCCTTTAGACTGCTAGCCTCCCAACAGAGGAATTAGCGGGCCAGAGGTGTTACAGTACCAGCTGGATGGTAGTCGGTTTGAAGATGTGGACCTTTCATGACATGGCTACTTTTAATTATAGTCGTTTTTTTTCCATTTAAGAAACGGCTGGATTATTGATTTTGTTTTTACAACAAATATTGTAACTTCAGCTCCTTAAAAAGAAAATCTACTCGAGTGATAAATCTCAATTGCTTGTTTTTTGGTCTTGCAAGGTGCCAGTAGGATACCGATAAAGTTAAGGGTATATTTCTAGCTAAAATGGGAATATGCGTTTTATGTATTTGTATGTGTGAGAGGACCAGTGGGGGTAATGGGATTAGAGGTAACACCTTCGGCTGGGCCGAGTGAGCCACCTGACACTCGGTCTGTTGGGGACTCGACGAGGAAAGGGAGGACTGGAGGTGGCAGGGCAAAGGGAGACATTGAGGGGACTAATCCGTGTCCATCTTTGGGAAGTCATTCCCAGAGCTCCGAGGATTTGGGGCTTTGCTTTCCGCTCTGCTTGCTTTGGTTAATAATACCCTGGGAGGAGGAGAGGACATGAGGAGAGTGGAGGAGCTGGAGAGGAGGAGTTTGATGTGTCCTGGCAGAAAAATAGTTTAAACCCACAATCTGCACAGTTTGTTTTTAAGTCATATGTGCAGGTGTGTACGTATGCACTGTGTAAATATTAACTCACTTACTTGTGTCTCTCCTGCTGATGGAGTAAAAGTCAACATCATAAATGTGTTTGGCTGTTTGCTTAGAAGATACACAGATTTTTGTGTGTGTCCATGTGTTTTCAGGGTGGTGTTTGTTCGGATCGCCTTTATGTTTCGATGGCACTGACACAAGTTGATAACCACTGGGCTGATTGGGGCACCCTCAGCGGCAGCACCGTGTCAGGTACCAAGTGAGGATGATAGAGAACCGCTTTGCTAAAGTGTCACAGCTTCAGTGTTTGTCCGTCACCTGAGTACCAGGTGTTGATTGGTTCATTCTACTGCAGATCAGAGTTCAGGGCAGTTCTCTGGTGATAAGAGGGTGTTGAGTCTCTGAGAATGAAACACCCCGTTTCATGTCACTGTGCCATTTTAGCAGTAGACCATCTGTGACAACCTTGTCCGCACCTCCACAAAACCTCAAACCCCCAAAAGCCTTTGTTTAGCCCACGCAGAGACCCTAAGCCTACCATAAGTGGACACACTAGTCATGCCACAACTGTGTGAGTTGTTTCTGAGTTTAGATTGTGTTTTGTCCACAGGTTAAGATGTTCCGGGGCCTTCTGGGGAAGACATTGGGCTTTGTAGGATACACCATACAGTATGGCTGCATTGCTCACTGTGCTTTTGAATACATTGGAGAATTTGTAGTGGTTTGTATTGAACGTGTATCTGTTGATCAACTGTATTGTGTATAACAATGAAAGTTATTCTGACATAAATGTAATTTTGTTACAGTGCTCTGGTCCTTCCATGGAGCCCACCATTGTCAGCCATGATATTGTGTTTTCAGAAAGAATGAGTCGCCATCTTTACAAAATACAAAAGTGAGTTTAAATCTTTTTTCCGTACTGAACACCTACAATCCTAATCCTTCTTAATATGAGAGCACATGATGGTTAATGATGAAAATTACAGACATATATTTTATTTGTCTGATTGTTGTTTCAAATGTGTTTCAGGGGAGATATAGTCATTGCAAAAAGTCCATATGACCCAACTATGAACATCTGCAAAAGAGTCATTGGTCTGGAAGGGGACAAGGTTTCCAGTCGCTCAGACATCTTCTCCTCACACACATATGTGAGTATTTACTTACAGTATCTACAGTGTGCCATTATCTGTTTTACCAGGTGAGTTTCAGCTTGAGATACTTTCGCTGTTACCAACTAAGCAAAGAATTCTTAAAAGAAACAGTTTCAAAAATATTTCCCAGTCAGTCAAATGGCTATTGAATGAGGCATTCATCCCTAACAAAACACCTGATAGTTTGTGTCTCCCTAAAATGGCGAACCCCATCTCCATGCATAATGCAAAAGGCCCTTTCACTTTGACATAAGCTTTTTGGTGTGCACAGTCTATAGACCATCATAGTTGTTTACATTTTAGACAGCACACATCCATTTTGTGTCATGGCTCAAAATATTAGCTTTTGACGACACCTATATTTCCTCGGAACAGTGATAAAACCAGAGAGTGAGCAGGGGTTCTGCCGGCGAAACCACTGTCATTGCTTTTCTATTACTACTCCCTCCAACGCCCATAGCCTAGGCCTGCAATCACTCTGAAGCCTGTTAGAGTTAGTGCCAGCCGAGTGGACAGACTGATGGGTGGGCGGAGGTGCGCCTGTGACACTGTGTACATACATTCTCAAAGCAAAGGTTGCATTTATGTTTTTCTCTATTGGTTGTGTATTGCATAGACTATTGAGCAGCCTCTTGAGATATAGGATAAAGCCAAACCTAAATGCAACAACACATGTTGTGCAGGTCTTCTTTTAACTTCGTAGTTATATATGCAAGCATAAATGTTGTTTTTGGTGTACCATTTATCATAAATATATTTTAACACAATTTTGTATACTACATATCTAATGAGCTCATGTGACCCCTAGACTCATAATACTCACTTAAGTTCAACACATTAAATTATAACTATAACATCATTGTTTTAATTCACTTTTTTCCCCAGAACTGGCATAAGTTTTATATGGTGTGCCTTCAGATACAAGGTGCTGTCAGTACTGGTCTGACAGACAGGTCCTCTCCACCCTTCTTCCACACAACATACTAATTGCCCTGTCACCTTTTAGGAATCATTTCTAAGTCTGAAAAGTTGTGTCAAAACAATGACACTTGAACCCTAATATTACAGTAAAGACATCAAGGAAAGAGATGACACCTGCTCTTGTGGCTTATGTGTGAAATTAGTCTGAGCTCTGGAGAAAGATGAGACATCCAGTATTAGTGTTTTCAAATGAACCACTTCAATCATGTTAACATAATGAATACTGTAATGTGGAGGCCGTTAAACAGCACAGGTTTGTAGTGAGTAGGAGCGCCTGGTGACAGGTCTCTGACAGGTACACAATGCCTCATGTCGACCCACGCACCAACCACAGGATGAGAGCAGTCTGTGCCATCCATCACAGCCATAGAGCAAACTGACTCCAGATTTGTTGTTCTTAGATGTACAAATGTAAACACTGATGTTAAACTATTTAAATCTTAATACCATGGCATTATTATTATTTTATATTTTTGCCAGTTTACACTTTATACTGTATGAATTGTACAGGTCTCAGTCAATTTAAGACACTGTGCTGTATGCACATTTCTAATTGAAAGCTGTATACTTTTTTTTTTGTGGCTTTCAGTTCCAAAGATCCATGTCAGTATCTCCCAAATGTTTTTACTTCTTATTCTTTACATGTATGGATTTGCCTATTTGACATGTCAGTTATGATTATTTGGTCAAATTACATTGCCAGTCACTTACAGAAATGCATAAATAAGATATACAGTTCGGGCTTCAGGTTTGGCAGATGACAAACTGTGATGTTTCTTTTGCTAGTGCTTGGGAGCCAGCATATGTTACCATGTTAATGAGGTGTAATGGTGGGAATCCAGCATGCTGGCATATGGTTCTCTGATGACTCCTTTAATCATATTCATTTGTGACGTCGTTATTCATTGAGTTGTTTACCTCGTGTTAGGTCAGCATGTCACTGCCTCCTGATTATGTCACATCATGTGTCTCAATTATTGACTATCAAACTAACAGAGCCATCATTAAGTGTGATTGGAAGAGGAAGTGAGGAAAAAAGCATGACAAATAAGCCAAATTGAATGTAGATAATGATCTTTTTCTGCAATTCATGTATTTCCAGAGGACCTTTGCCGTTAAAAAGTTGGGCAACACAAAAATAGACTCGTGGACTGTGATGCCCATTATGACAATATAATGTGTTGTTGATCCTGTCTGCATATATAGGGGGGACAGCGCACTTAATTAGGGCCTTGACAAGCCTACTCTCCTAAAGTGATGAGATTAATCATAATTGGTGTCACTGTGAATTAGAGCCCGCTTGGATGACCGCCCCACTGGCAGGTCGGACCGCGGTGCAGACCCTTGGACACTGCTGCTAGCCGCGGCTTAGCCCTCTTCATCCATCCTCCCTGTGTCTCCCTGGCTAACTCAAGCCCCAGTGTAGCGTGGCCCTCCTCGGGTAAAAGGGGCGCACATCTCAGCCAACAGCCTAATGACCCCTTTTGAAGTTCTGCTAATTCCCTCTGACCCTGCCCGTTACCCATGACCCCGCTCCTAAGACGGGACCGGGTTAAAGAGGGATAGGCAACTTGACGTTAAAACTATGAGGGAAATTTTTAGGGGCAGGGGTTTAGTAGAGCCTCATCACATATTAACCATTAAACTTTCTAAGCAGAACTTTAACAATAGAGACCTTTTATTGAAACAGGGAATGAAGTGAACCACAATAGGCTACGTAGGTGTTTTACTGGTTCAGAAGTAACCAGATGTTACAGGTAATTGAATAAAAAAGAGGTTTTGTCAACTGCCAAGCATTTTTTTGTATGTTTAGTCCTGATGAACATTATAGACATATCCTAGAGCGCATCACCAGATTGCAAACAGTGCACCAGATAGTGTTGCGTCACGTGCACAAGAATCTGTATTTTCTTAACAATGAGCTTATAAACTGATTACATTCTGTTGTCAATGTTATGATTTCAGGTTCCAAAAGGCCATGTATGGCTTGAAGGGGATAACCTTAGGAATTCTACAGACTCTAGAAGCTATGGCCCAATTCCTTACGGCCTAATTCGTGGACGGGTTTGCTTAAAGGTATCTCATCACAAGTAAATACTACTACATAAATATACATACATAGTTTATAGTAAAATAAATAATTCAACAAAAAGAGCTGATTAAAAATTGATTGAAAATTATGTTATGTTTTGAACTTTTAAACTTAAAAACATTGTGATAAATTTTACTGACATTACTCACATTTGTCTGATAAACCTCAACTAATACATTTTAAAACATGTTTTGACATTTCTGTTCGATTGACATATTATCGTCTAACTTATTATCGGAAAATATAAAGATTGTTGTTTTTTTTGTCAATATCGCCCAGCCCTAATCCCAAACCATTGTGCTATTTGTGTATGTCCCAGACCTGGAGAGAAAAGGGTTGCTTCATAGAGGAGTCCATACATCACATTATAAAGATTATTGGTAGTACTCTAACAATACATCCACCCATATTGTGATGCTTATAAACCCTATTTAGAGACATGAGTCAGTTAAAGTTCAAAGCAAGTGTGTCTGATTGACCAAAGCTTGGACAACATATTGTCTAGCTTTCCATTCTGCCGTGTTGTCACGTTACTGGATGTCATAGCAACCATGACCCTGGAAACGGGTCAGCCACCCTTCTGTCCTCCTGATTGGACAGCCGCACTCTCCTGGAGGCCCTATGACGACAGCTGATAACATAAAACCCCTAGTTTCCAAGAATATGTAGGGGTGACAATAGGGTAAAACTGTTGTATAGAAAATGCTATGTTTTAAATAAGCTTGTCTGTTTTTATGTCTGTACAGCTCTGGCCACCACATACCTTTGGGACCCTTGGAGAAAACCCTAACAAACAGATAGTAAAAAGCCATAAAGATTCAGATTGACAGCATACTCTGTAAATATATTTGTAGTTTTTTTTTTCAAATAAAGCCAATGCATTTAATAGTTCGTCATTTGTTTTGTGTCTCATATTGTATATCAGGACTGCTCTTCTGTTACAACTGTGACCTATAACTGTGGCTATAGAAGCTTTTTACTGACTCAAATGAAGCAAAGTCAATGAAATAATTAAAATGTATTTCATCCACACTGAATAATCATGATACAGATCATGATCACTCAATCACAGTCCTAGTTATCCTTCAATCTGCACAACTATTTCTCCCAATTTAAAACATAAGCTATAAATTTCTTGTTCTTTGTTAGTATAATAAAACAAAAGCTTTTTGGTTTAATATTTCATCAGGCCATTGAGGGTAAAAAGTTAACATTTGAGCATACAATATTGATGAGCACTTAGTTGTGTGGTGTGTGTGTGTTAGACTTGAGGCATTAGTGTGCCTCAATCATTTAGATACACACAAGATACTGCATTATTGTCAACCTTTTGCAAGTTTGAGTCTACATGATCTGACGTTTGATGATACATGATCTACAGGCCCTCTGTAATCAGGTTAAATAATAGTTAACATCTCTGCTTTTCTGTGTCAAGACTATAATGTTATGAATATCATTGAAGTCATACTGTGGAGGTTTGGGGGAAATGACATTGCACATCAGATACAGATTTATTACTTAAAACAGACAAATCTGTCAGGAAAGTATGAATTATTTACTAAATTTGCTGTTTGCCAAGTGCCAGATCACTCATTCCTTTGTATCATGAGACAAACCAATGTTATCAGCCAGTAGTTTGTCACTTTATCGCGAAGAGGAGCATTTCTGTGTGATTGTATTTTAAATATTCATCAAATTATGTCTCTCATCTAGATAATTTAGATGTCGGGAATATTAAGAGAAAAAGGGTCACACAAATGATTCATCTTCTAATACACTGATTACGCATTGCTCCAAAAAAATTTTCCGAAATGTCAAAAATAATAGAACATTTCACTGGTCTAAAGTAAACATCGCCTCTGTCCTGCTCCTTGTGCCTTGGCCACAACAGCAGAGTGAAGCATTCACACAGAACAGTGTTAAAGCTCAGCTGGTCATCCTCCGAGGCCAGAGAGGGAGCACTGTGGTTGGGGATCCCAGAGGGAAGAGTGTCTCTGCAGCCGTGGGTCCTTGTCCAGCTGCTGCCCCTTTCTGGAGGGAGCCGCAGGGTCAGTCCAGCCTCCCTGTGACACTGAATTATCTGCCTGAGTGTGATTGTGTGCCTGCTGGGAAAGATGCTCAAGACTGTGAGAGCCTGTCCTTACTGTGTGTGTGTGTATGTGTGTGTGTGGACAATATTTATGCATAGTTTGGCTTCAAGCACATCTTTGTTTCTCAAGGTTTAATACTCATCTGCTGCACGTCAACATGGTGCCAGAGCTCAGATGAAATGCTGACACGAGTGATAGTGGCCTTTTAACCATGTCGCCCTATAGCACCAACACTGGCTGTTTACGTAAAAGTGGTCTACCACTCCAAGTTTACCTTCAAATAGAAATTTTAAGGCGGCAGTTTGTCACATAAAAACAAATGTTTCTCATATTAGTTTCCTTTTTTTTTTGCCATATTTGCACTTGTAGCATGAGTGGACAAAGTTTGAAAGAGATGATCGGGCAGAGGTGTATATGATGCTCCTGCTGACTGCACACAAAGCTGAGTGGATTGGAGACAGCAGACAACAGACAGCTGTGCTGAGCAGTGCAGCAGCAGCACACAGTCAGGCTGTGGGCTGTCAGCCATTCAGGTGCACTGCCACAACCATACTGCTGGAGGGAATAATGTATTGTTTTTATTGGACACTTCATAATGTATCTGAGGTCTTGGAGTTTATGGAGCCAAGCTAACTTTAATGTCTTCATCGTTTAGAATTTTCAATGTCAATGCCATGTCACTTGCAAAGCAGGGGACAAATATCTCAAATAAGGGTTCTACTGCTGTGGCAGGAACAGTTTTACTCAAGTATAATTTTTGTTGTAAGACTAGATAACTCATTACATTGCATTCACCAACCTGATCATACATAGATTAAGATATTGTAATATTTTTATTTAATACAACATGATATCATATATATCTTTTCAGTGTAGTAAGTGAATGAGGAGGAAGTGAAGTGAAGAAGAGACCAAACAGTGACTGTATCTGTTTGCCAGATTCCTCAGTTCAGTTCAGGTTAATTGAAGCCTTTAAAGTGCAGAGACTCGTGAAAGAGGACAGAAAGAGATATGGCTTAAGAAAGAACCGCCCCTCTCTGGTAATGACCTGGTTTGTTTGCTATCAAATCTCCACTTAGGACCATGACCTAAACTTGTATTCGGACTTACTATGACAGACTACCCAGTCACCTATACAAATGAACTCTTCAGAAACGGTAACTCTCACCCACTCCATATCATATCAATCACATCTGGTCATGCTTCACTTATCACCCTCTTTTTGCATATTCTTGTTGATGTTTTCTTTGACTCGCCCTCCTATACCACACATGTAGCTATTAGCCGATGAGGGAATTGCTTCTTTCATTGACAGATCCTTTCATTTGCTCCTTTTAATCAAGCTTGTTAGTACTTCTTAATTAAGACATCACAAGCCTGTTTGATCACTGTGTGTGTATGTGTGGGTGAAAGGCGGAGTATAAAAAAGCGAATAGGGATTCTCCAACCTCTGTTGTGTGCAAAGATGACTGCGTAACTTCAATTGCGTCGTACACACAAACACACACACCTTCTATAGTGCCAGCCCTGAAGGATTGTGATGCGTAACTTCAGGCGCTAGCCTCCAGAGATCCATACAAGACAGATGGTATCGGAGGCTGGGCAGAAAGGCTATTTAACTCCCAACTGTCAAGTTTGTGGAGATGATCACATGCACCCGCCTGTCAATACTCACAATCCAGTAATCAAAGAGAAACAACTGCACAAAAACAGGGCACAGAACAAGAAAGTTTGGTATTGAGCCACAGGAGTACCTTTGTTAAAGAGACAGAAGAAAGAGAGAAGAAATAAGTTGGTATGTTAACTTTGTTACAGTAGGCAAGGAAAATAGTTGGTTTAGTTAGTTAGTAATCCAGACAATCAATTCTCAATCAATCAACAGAATTCATTTTGTCACAAAACCAACCCCTTGTGACAGGAGTCACAATATGTAACATTAATAATTTGATCCTCCCACTCTAAGGTTCTTGTTTCATTAGCCATCTATAATAGTGTAGCCTGTGTATGTAGCTCTTACTGATTAAAAAAAAGGAACTGTGTTGCTTGCATATAGAGGACACACACTCATTCTCAGTATGTGGACCGCTCATGTTTAGCTCAAAAGAATTCCAGGCTCATAGAGCTGCAGAAGCTGCACTAGCACTTTTTGGGTGCAGGTGCAGGGCTTATGCTTTATGTTTATTGTGACCATTTAGATCAGAGAGAGGAGGCATAGGTTCAAACCAACTGGATTTACTTGTAGGATCTGGCAACACATTTGAGAGACTCATGTAAGGCTCATTCTGCTTTCTAAATGATGAATTGTCTTGAGAACCAAAACCAAAACAAAATCACATCATACTCAATGTTTTATATGATTAAGAATAAATCAACAGTTGTTATCCATAAAAGCAATATTTGATTACAACATGTTTACCTTGTATTTGGGAGTGGCCATGTTTATGAAATTAAAATGTAAATTCTACAAACAATAAGATCACTAAGCAAAAGCTTGAAAGTTGTTAATCGGAAAGCTATGTATTACTGTACTTTATAAATGTACTCATTTATACCTTCAACTTAGAAATATAAATTACCAAAATGAATAATAATAATAATAATGATGATAAATAAAGATTTTTACTTCTGGATTTTCAATATAACACTATTTATAGCCTTAATTACTAGTATTTATCTGTTGGTGTAGAAATGGATGTTAAAAAATAAAGCATGCACAGACTTAGATGAGTAGCAGATACTTTCTTTCTCTTTTATTGACAAAGTTGCACTACAAATATTAGAGTTAATGGAGAAGGAGAGGGGACTGTGCACTGCCATTAGCAGCATTTGGTCTTGGTGTTTGACCCCTGAAGGCAGACTCCACACTGCTAGTGCTTTCCTCCCTAATGGTGTGAGTGGGATTAGAGGCTGCTGTACATACACTACTACATGGAGGGCCCTTAATGGAAGGCTATGGGACCTCTATCCCGGGGCGAGCAGTGATGCACAGGAGCACAGAGAGCGGTGCGCCGTCCAGTGGGGGATGACACAAGAGTCACTCTGACAGGCCTGACCTATATCCCTTTTCTCCATAGAAAGAGAGGAGGAGTAATTGGCACACAGGAAAAGAAAACAGTGGATCACAATAAAAATACATTATTACAGTGGAATTATTGCAACAGTTTTACAAAAAAATACACAGTTAAAAGAAGAAATTAGGGCATTTAGTATTAAAATTTCACATATGTAGATACTTAGCACACTATATATGTTCTTCGTAAACCACCGTGAATATCAAAGCTTAATAGTAAAAACAGATCCACTGACTCATTGGTCAACACTGTAGAAATGAGACTTCATGTGGCATTTCACCGTAACAAGCACCAGATTTTCATGTATGCGTTTTATTTTTGAACAATGGCTGTGTGACATTTTTTTACCCTATATCTCTGACCCAGAGTCATTTTTTAAATATACTGCAAGAAAATGAAAATACAATGATGTGGGTGGAGATACGACATTTTTTGAGCACTCATCTAATGCAGGCTAGTACAGGATTCAATCCCTGACGTTTATTTACCTGTTGTTGTGTGATGCATTGTACATTTGAAATGTCTGCCCTGTTTGTTCTGTAACTGACAGAAGATATGAGCATTTCTTGCTGTACTGGAAACTTATCGTGTGACCATTAAACATTGTTTTAATTCCAATTACTCAAACACGCATTAATCAATTAAAACACATCATAGACCAAGCTAATGATGAGGTAACAGTTATGATATGATTTTACATATTATGTCCCCTTAGCATACTAATTTTATGATACATCTACTTTTTACTTCTCTCTTCTCTACTTGCAGAGCGAGAGTCATTTGTACATGTAAAGGCTTTTGATTCATCCATTAAGACAAAAAGTATATTTTGTGTCTCGATTAAATATGTTACAAATAATACAAAATAATGATAATAAACATCATAAAATGTTTTTGCAATTGATCCCTTGCCAAAGTTGTAAACCTTAAAATCTTCTGGGTCAGTCAGTTTCCCTAATGTATTTGAATTGTTGGGTCTTACATTGTAATTTCACTTTGACTGAGCCTTTTATATTTTCTCAAAACTTGCATTAGCTTGGAAGTAGAATCCAGGCCCATAATGATCTGTCAGCACAATAACACATCTATTCACTGCAAGACGTGCAAATGTGTTTCCAACCCTAATGGCCATTCAATTAGTGGAGGCTGCTCATGTGCGAGTCGGTGAGAATAAGGTGCTGCTGCATGCATAGTGTGTATGTGTCCAGTTCTGGCCTGTCCCGGCTCAGGCAGAATATGCAACTCTTTCTGCCTGGTTTACTGATGGGGGCAGTTGGGCTTCCACACGATTTAGCAAAGGAAACTCTTGCACAACAAACATAAACAGAGCGGCATTGATCCAGGCAATAACAAGCAGCGTGTGCACACATACAATCACTGCATGGATATATATACAATATTATTATTGTTTATTTTACTTTAATATGCAAATGTTTTTGTGTGTTACCGTAAAATAAGAGTGCCTTAATAGATGTAAAAATTTTAGTTATTTTGTTCGCTGAAAGTGTAGAGCAAGTAAAAATGTGGGTCCATGAGAGTCTGTCTGAGTTAGACCCTCCATAAATAAAAGAATAACCACTACAAACTAGAGATTCTATCAGTGTTTAGTGACTGCGAATGGTAAAAACAACTTGCTCAGTGTGAACATGCTACTACATCCTTCAAGTCCCAGCTAAACGAAGAATACAGTATGTTTGTATTGTATTGTGATTTGTACTATAATTTAATTTATTTTTAATTGTTAGCTATTTCAATATCAGTATATCTGTGCTGTAAATTGAAGCGGATGATGCAACTGCCAATCATTTCTCCATCTATCCATTATTTTCTTCTCAGTATTTCAGCAACTAATCCAAGACTTCCATTGCCACTACAAAATAGTGCTTCATTTGCCCCCAAGGTACAAGACGAGACTGGGCAATAGAAGAAAGAGCAGGATAGAATGAAAAGAGAAAAGGACTTAGATCCTTGTGGACCATGTGGCCCTGAGTGGCAATGGATGTAAGTGCTGAGCATTGGGAATCAGAGCATTGCGTGCGCCTGTGTTTGTGTTCTCTGCGGTCACTGTAGTTCAAAAGCTGAACTGTGTCCAAGGTTTGGTAATGATGACAACAGACTACAATAACCCAACAGTCTATGGCTGGCCAATTACTGTCTGTCGCAATTATATTTCCAATTCAGAGGTAACAAGGGAAAGTGGCCCAACTCAACTAATCATTTCGAGCAATTACTTTTAAAACTAATTAGAATGTCAGGTTTGGCTGTGCGTGCATGGAGCTCGAGGGAGGTTTTTGTTTGTGTTTTTGTTGATGTTTTCACTGTTGTTAAATTGGGACTTGAAAGGGGAGAACTTGAAGTAGAGGGTAATACACCAAGGGCAATCCGAAACATCAGCTGTCACATTGAGCCATTTGAGAGGCTGGTCATTATGGGAGTTCGGCAAGTTCTGGAGCCCATTGTGTTAAAAGAGGAAATGCAGTGTTTGGTCAATAGCTGCAACTTTGTAAAGATTGATAAAATGAGTTCTAGGTTATGTTGGGTGAGATTGAAGAGGGGAGAGTGTTCACAGACCTCTGGTGAAAGATGAGAAAGGGGCACTTAGGATTAGAGCTTCCCAGTGAACACATACAAAGCCAGACTCTTGGATCAAACTACACCAATGTAATTAATTCCTTGAAATCATCATTTGTGTTGGGCAACATTCCCTTGATTCATTTGAATCAATTTTCTGGTCAAAATATTTCACAAATTAATGTTTTATTATCTAATGACCATTACAAAAATCACCAGCAAAGTGTAAGCTTGACTGATATGTGTTCACAAACTATGCTAAAGTTGTAATGCCTTTATTTATTATTATTATTATTATTATTAGTTGTTGTAGTAGTATCATTAATAATAATAACAATAACAATAATAATAACAATAACAATAACAAATTTAGTGTGTTGTACACAGTACAATTCAACAATGTCTTTGCGCCTCGCTACACCACAATCAGCTGCATGATACATTTTAATTTCGGACAATTCCGTGCACAGCTTCAAGACCATGCCAAGCCCAGATAAATTATCAAATTAACTTTCATCAAAATGCAAATCTTGAACATTGATCATTGAAGAACTATTGGGCTCTGACCAGTGATCACTAATTATTGCCACTTGAAACTAAAACAAATAATTTCAAGAACTATTTCCAAATGCTTCGATAAGTCAGTGGGTTCATGTGTATGCGTGAGCTACTGTTTCAAATAAGAAAATCAGCAAGATGGGCTGTCGTATATATTTTATGAGTCTTGGGGTTTCCTTTTATACCATACCACTTCTTGACACGCAAATACCTGCTATACAGCACACCACACGCACATCATGACTGCTGCAGCTAATTATACCTTAACCTAGCACCACGACATTAAGAAAAATATAAACAGAACATTATATCAGATTTCCTATTTTATAGTAATATTTTGCCCAAAGACTAGTCTCCCTATTTCTTATGTCAGCTGTCACAGATTTATTATTCCTGTCCTGCCTCATGTTCACAAATGTCATACTGTAGCTCACTATTTACCAAAAACAAACATTTGAAATGTGCATTATTCAGTGTTAGCTGTGGGCTGTGAGTCCCCGCCCTCTGAACATACACAGATGCACTGTGCCTGAGGTAGTTGTCATAACAGGCCTCCTCTGATGGACTGATGGCTCATTAATAGACAGCTTACAGCAAAAAGCACAGCGTTACCTCTCCCACTTTGACTGAACCTGGGCGACAAAACAAACAAGTGCTGTATACCATATGTGATTGCAGCATAAATAGAGTGGGCTATTGAGGACAAATTCAGAAAATTAGGGGATTCAGGAAAAAAAAAAAACTCTACGAAAGTATATTTGAGTTAACAATAATCAAAAATAGTGAACAAACCAGATGATTCAATTAAAATAAGCAATGTAATCAAAAAGTCATATTAATTAGTCTAGTCATTATCTATAATTATGATTATTCCCTGTTCTTTAGTGTAGCGCATGAGTACACTTGAGATAGCCTTTGAAAAAACATAAATCCAATTTGAAATATAAAATTCTTGTAATTTTAAGCCTATTATACATATATAGACTATTTTGACCTGTAATGTCTATTCTTTAGCTGTCAACTCAATGCGAGTTTATGTTATGTTGATGATGTTGGTCAGAGCATGTTCCTCTTCCCATCCTATTTAATTTCAACTTGATGGAATAATGATTTAGATTTAAATTACATTGAGATGTTCACTTTATTCTAATAATTGTTGTTTAATTATCAGTGTGGTAATTACATTGTAGCAGTTAATTGGGTAAAACGGATCCACACAATGTTAATTGTCATTCAGCTGGAGTTAGATTTGTTCTACCATTTTTGTGCAGCTCTTACCTTATAGTCAATTAACTGACCCATTAAATGCATTATTAACACTTACACATCTGCAAATGGTGTTTGTCTTCATCAATGCCCCATCCAATCATGGTTCACCAAAAAGATCTAGAGAACTGCACCAGACTGTGAAGGATATAGGAGGCGAGATGAGGAAAAAGGAGGCATGTGGACAAGGAGGTAGGAAAGGAGCGGAGGTGGCATGATTGACAGTTGTCTGGCCCGCTGCCTGCTGAGGTTGTTCCCCCCATCGACTGCTATTATCGGCCCCAGAACTTGGCCATCGCCTTGGCAGAGACCGTGTCGCCCCTCTCCCCTGGAGGATGCTGTCCCTTTGGGGAGGAGATGAATAGGGGTCCCCTCACTCCATATGAGCCCTGGACAGAGTCTTTGCAGAAGCAGTGCGGTGAAGTAAAGAGGCAATAGGGGCACAACAACACCACAAATCTTCATATCAAACAAACACAGGCAAACAATATACACTTCTAAAACCTGGTGTGAGACAGACTTCACAGCTCGAATCTTAAACAGACTTTTTTTTTTACAGACTATAAAACTCATTCAAACAAATTTTCACAAATGTTGAGACACAACATATAAAGAAATGCATTGAGTGTTACATGAAATAAGAGTGACTATACTCAATACCAATAAGTATTGCTCTCTTAAATGCCCCACTGCCCAGTCAAGATGCTTATCTCTTTTAATAAAGCATAACAAAAAATGCCTTAATAGCCAGTATGTTAAATAATAAGAACTACAATTGTTAGCATAATAAATTAAGTGTAGTGCAATTTGGTACTATTTCTTGCTCTGACATTGACGAATAGCCAAATGTAATACTAAATCCATGTACTGCATTAATTACACTTGACGTGGCAATTAAAACTATTATCAGTATTTGAGTGACTAAGACTGAGTGAGCGACTTGTCACGACATTTGTCCCCTGTGTCGGCGTGTGAAAGCCGCGTGCATAGCTTGGAGTTCATTTCTAAAGGAATGCAGACACCTCGCAGTCAACACAACACACAGAGAGGCAGCTGCAGTGAGCACAGTGAGCCTGATTGGCATGTTCAATGTGCTGTGTGCTAACTCAGGTAAAACCCTTCTCCACTCGGGCAGGTGCGTGTGTGTGTGAGAGATAGACAGAGTGTGCAGGTGTCAATGCACGGCTTTATTAAATTCTCTTCTTTTGACAACAGCCCTTTGGCAGTGGGCGTGGGCAGGCCTCTTGAGTCACTCTGCCATTTGCATGTGTTGTTCTTGGAGGAGGAGAGGAAGCAAAAACAGGCAACTCCCACATGTCTAATATTATTATATCAAGGAGATGAGCATAACCGAAGAATTTGTTTTGATTGACACCATCAAGTAGTAAAGGAAAATGAATGCACTCTAAATGACAACTAACTAATTCTTAATCTATTCTTGACAATGGAGCCCTTTCGGATCAGAATCAAAATCAGAAAAGTTTAATGCCATTGCCAAAAGTCACAATGAGAAATTACAGAATTGGTTTGTTTTTAAGCAGATGGGAGACATACTTGGATATTCACCACATCAAACCAGAACTAAACCTGGACTAGACCAGGACTAGATTAAACCATATCTTCAATAGGATGCAAACTGAGCCCAAACCAGGACCAAACCAGAGCAAGTGTAAATAACCCTAAATGACAGCAGAATATTTGACACTGACAGCCTACTGTAAGTGCTACTACTATAATTTTACTTTACTGCTACTACCAAATTAGATCTCCCCAGCAAGGTATTTAAAATATTTCTTAATCTAAATGACATCTACATAGATCAGATAAATAAAATAATGCTTCACAGACCACAATCACAGTACCATACAATTAGGGGGCAAAAACACTTATTATTGTCTTTTGGTTCAGGAGGTTCATTTAAAGTAATTAGCTCATTTGTTCAATTCAATTCATTAAAATCAGAATTTCAAAAACTGTTCCAACTGGAATTCATTATAAACCCAAATGCTCACACACAATATCTCAGTTTGAATCTTGTTGAATGCCTCATCCATCTCTTTTATGTCCTGACATTATACTCCTTTCATGTACCACCTGGGCAAAAGAGATACAGTGATATGATGTGCTAAATGCAATAGTGAGAGCATCCCTGTAGATATAGGTCTATTGTACAATCTAAACTGATGCACCTGAACAACCTCTGAAGGCTCCACTGTCACAGCTACCAATGACCATATTTGGACCTTCCCCTGTGCACGCATACATGCATATACACGCACTTCACATCTTCACTCTCAATTTAACCCTGTTGTGTGATGGGGCACCCATAGTTAGGCTCCTTGCGGGTGTTAATGGCCAATGGAGCAGATATCGTAATGAGTGATCAATCCAGTTGCTTGCAGTCACAGCAAAGCATTAGCCATTCATACAGATTCAGTACACTTGCTCAAGCAGAAGATTCAGTTGCATATTTAATGTTTATCTTTAACAGATCTCTTTTAGAGACAGTCCTAAAGGGAAGGTCTTTGAGAAAAAGGTGATAAAGTCCATGTGAAGCAGTGCACCTAGCTGGCAATAATAATAACACAGAAGCTTTTCTTTTTTTTTAATAATCGTGCTTTGAATTATACTGTTGATAATCTGAGCCAAATGAGTAACAGTTCGGCTAAAAACTCCTAAATGTGCATTAAGTGGGACCATAAAATGTTGCATAAGATAAGAGTGAGCTAAAGCAGCTAATGTGAGAGGAGGCGAATCTGAGTGACCGTGTGGGACAGCTGAGGAGAGAGCTTTTAAGCGCCTCAATCATGCACCTGTCACAACACAAACGCATGTAGATATCTGTGTTTATCAGAATTAGTCCTGACACAAGACAGGTGCGTTTATGTGCAAACAGAACTGCAATGTATTTTAAAGGTTTGTACTAAAAGCGTGTAAGATCTAAAGATATGACATCTCCTCTGTCACAATAGCTGCTTTCTATTACGAATATAAACCTACTGGCTTATGGTTGCTGGGTCAGCTATCCTCTTGTTCACCAAAGCTAATACAAACTATTAGGCTTCTACATATATCCCTTGATGGAATAGTACAACAAGAGATTTGAGCAATAGACTGCCACAAATCTTACATTCCGCACTATGATGTTGTAGTTTAATTCTGGATATTTTTTTCAGGGCATAAAACAGAGACCCTGAATACATTTGCAATGGAGCCCGTATTTCAGAGACTTCAACTCAAATTGCAGCATCATGCATCCCAAGTCACCCGAACAAAGTCTGAAAGCAGGTTTCAGGCAAGGCTGGTTCCAATTCAACTGTGATAAATGGGTAGATAAGACAATCAGTGCACACCATGACATAGTGCAAACTGCTGTCAGACACTCTGAGTAGCTATGGTTCAGCCTCAGAACAGGAAAGTAAAGGATACCATAATATTTGGATATGCAAATCTAAAACAGATCAAAAGCAACATTGAATGATTAAAGTAAATTGCTATCATAATCACATAACCATATAGGAAACAAATGAGACTTCTTCCCCTTTTCCAAACCTTCTTGGCTCAATCTCTAAATGCCATTTGCTGCTGACAGACAATGGAAGAGTGCGTGCTTGGCTGGCTAAAGGGCTCCTGAATAGGGCAGGCTGTTTTATGCGTTTCTGTGGTATTGTTGTGGCAAATGTGTACATGTGTACATGAGTCACTGTCTCTGAAGGGTGCCAAGTCACAGTAGGGTAGTGCCCACTTTGCACTTCGCTCATTTCTGGATACAATCATCAGTCTAATTGTCTACAGCTCACTTATAAACATGCTAAGTCCTTATCTCCACCTTGTTTTAGCCACAAAAGATGGACTTCTACAAAGTCTTAAATGCTAATCAAGGCAATTAAATACAATTTTTTTCTGCTTTGTTTAGAATTGTTCTTGGTTAATTATTCCTAAATAATGATTTTAAATTTACAAACAGTTGACAAGACAAATAAGTGAAATGTTTTGGGGTTTTTTTGTTCCCGGTTTCAGCAAAGTTGATAACAAAAATAGACCTTATGCGACCAACTGAAATGCACCAGAGCAGATAGAAACTATTATTTTCATAACCTTCACAACAATATTTTTTCAATGTTCATACAAATTAAATGACTGAAAAAAGGTTTTGTGCAATCACATCACCTTCGAAAGAGTTGTTCTATGAAACAATTCATGAGCAAACTCCAGTGTGCAACCAATAAAAACAGTAAAATATAAAACAAATACATTTTTTTCTTATATGTAAAAATGTATATACACATACAAATAATAGAACAGTAATAATAGTAATAACAACCACAACAACAACAACAACAACAATAATAATAATAATAATGATAATAATAATAGTCTATTTTTTACAACTAACAAAAAACTATGACTACGTGACTATTTATACTAACCACTACAAATACTGGTCAGACCTTCAGAGATACAGAGGACCAAACATCAGGAAATACAATTCTTAAACTTAAAGCAGATTTTACTATGATCACACCAACTGTGTGTATTAAAATACAATAGAAAACAATAAAATATATAAAATAAGTAGCAATAGATTGTAGCACAGCGGAGTATAGGGAGTGTTGCGTTTTGGTTCGTAGAGACAGAATAAGTTCCTTGATTTGGATGGCAACACTGCCACCTAGGGGGATGTTGCAGAATGACTAAATGTATTAGAAAAGATGGGACTTGGCCATGGTCTAAGTTGGCTGCAGAACTATATTAATTTGGATGAACTCTGCACCATCTGCACATTAATATAAATATAATGTACATTAATGCACTTTCTGTATAAAGACAACAATCCCTGATATTATCTTTGTATGTTTTACAGTAACAGACCCATCTGTGCAGCACACAGACTGACCTGCTCCATTAGCTTCCACAGAGCTGCAGAACCCCACATTGTACAAGAGATCAAGTACATGAAGAGAAGGGCCTCACCTGTGAACCAGAAATGGCCCGTTCAGGTGGGACCTGTTTTGACCTGTTGCCATGGGGACTGTGAAAGGTGAAGAGGAGTGTCCATCTGGTGTTCATGCCAGTGTGTGTGATGGCATTTTTTATATATATCAAAATACTGGGACTTATAGCATCAACAGCATTCTCATGCTGTTGTCTGCCAATGACTTTGATCATGGATAAAATCATGCAACATTGCATGCAGTTAAATCTAGGTTTTCCCTTCTGTAATCACCAGTCAATGAAAAATATTGAGTGGTTTATCCACACTAACTATGATTAGCAGCACTTTGAGACAAATATTCAGAGGTAGAAAGTACTCTTTGACAGTGACGTTAATGCAATCCTCTATTTGTTACAGTCAAAGGTCACAGGTTTTCACAATTGTAACAAACACAGTCATAACACAAGCACACAGACTAGTCAGAACAAAAACCAGCCATCGCTGCGACAGGGAATGACCTTTTCTGTCCCCACGTAGGGGCAGGTTTTCTGACTATATCCGCACATGGGTATGCACACACCCTTCCACCTCTGGAGACCATGTAAAAAACCTAATTGGTATTTTAAATTGCTCCGCAGCCTGGGGCCCCTGTTTGGCTGCATGTTTGGTTTATTTGCTTCTCTCTAAGGTCATTTAGAAAGTGCTTGTTTAGGGATGAGTGATTAGCGGAGATGTCCAGGGGCAGGCGACTCATCTGGGGCTTCCTGGAAAGGCGGTGTAAAACCTGCTACAGTGACAGGCCTGGGTACTTCGAGCTCTAGGGCTTTACTGTTCAATTCGAAAGGAGAGTGCACTGTCCGCACACACAAGGCAGCAACTGATTAGGATTACATTAATCTATAAAAATATACTTAAAATGTAAATGTAACGTTTTTTATGGCTACATTGGAAAATATAACATCTCTACTGCAAATGTTGCACCCTGACAAGGATTTAATCATTATCCAATCAGTGGCTTAAAAATAATAACTGTGACCAATGATAACTTTAGTTGTTAGGGTTAGAATATGGTTGATACAGAAACTTAAAACTTGAACTGACTAAATAAGGTATATGCATGTATAAAAAATGAAATACAAATATTGGTAGTCATGTGATTTCACTCATAACCCTACATACAGGCATAATTGTACAGACAAACAAAAACTATAACTGCACTTAAATGACAACATGGACATTTGCACCGACATTTGTCCGTATCCCATGTAACAAGTCCTCCTTTGACCCTGACATCCAATTTAACAAACACCAGTTTAAAGTCCTGTTGACAAGAAGCAGGAAGCGAGAAGAGAAAGAGGATATGACATGAGCAGAAATCGGCTCCTTCTGTTCCTTGTCACTCCACATTATTGAAGACTTACCCAACATGCACCTGGGGGAATCACTGTCTGTCCACCCTAGCCTCCCTGTCTCGTGTTGCCCTGCACACACACAAAAGAAGACACATTTCTGTTCCTTTCTTCATCATAGACTTGATCAAATAGCTTCCCACTGTATTCCCCATTGTGTTTTGTTTTTATTTCTCCAGCCTAAGTGTCCAGTGCAGGCATGTATGTCAGCGTGTGCATGGCTCTACATATGTGTACATGTGTGAGCAGATGTTTGCCCGGGGCGGTCGCGCATGTCGTCCCTGATAGCTCAAAAGAAATGTGGGACAAACTTGATATTACAAAAGGGGAACTTTGCATTGAGATGTATTCAGCACACATAGTGAATTACTAACTATACTGCCACAATCAGTTCACCTCCATCAAATCACACTGGCCTCATTTTGGTTCAGACTATTCATTACGTGACAATTTGTTAGAATTTGCATTATTTCTGCATGTTCAAGGAGGAGGAAAAATACATCTGTTAATAGCCACAGTCCTTGATAATGTCTGAGCAGAATGGGTTTCTCTGGTCTATCTGATATTAATAAGTCTCAGAAACACATCTGTAGTTATTACTGATATTTATACATTTACCTCACAAAGCCAGTATACCTCAGTGAGCACCAAATATATTTTGTCAAGCTCTTTAATGGTAATTTAATGAACCGTGACCTCTACTTGACAATTAATGTTGGATGTATTTTCACTAATGTTCATTTATTACGAGCTAATTTTACCTTGGCCGTGTATCCTTCTGTCTGTATATTCATGCATCTCTTAATGAGCCTGCCTTCATTAGTTTGAGGCAGTGGGACAAAGAGCTCCACGTCCACCTCCTGGAAACTGTACAGAGAAATCAGATCATAATCATGTTTGTAAAGAACAATTACAAAAACTCAACTTTGACATTAAATTACATTGATGAACCTGGGGTGCAAAGAAATATGTAAAACTCGAGTGGTTGTGTCTTGACTGAGGAAAATATTGTATTTAATTTTTTGTCTAGTTCTAGAATAAAATTGTGATAAAGGAAATGCTTATATTATTATCTACAGTATATGCATAGTAAAAAAAGCAATAAATAAATACATTCTAATAGATAGTTACAAGTACAGCATGGAGCAAATAAAGCTATTGTGCTTGACTTGCAGTGCAATGTCAGGCATAATTTGAACATTTTAAGTGTCCTTTCAATTAACTCTTTCCTTTTTTCACTATATGGACCCGCATGCTAAAACCCCAAGGCAAGGAAAGTAATAGAGGATTGACTTGTTCCTTGTTTTAATAGCATATAAATAATTTAAATGTACTATAAAAATAATAATAATAATTTTTCTATCACAGAACATTTTTATAATGCAGTTTTTTATTTTTCTGTCTTAAGTGAGTCGGTCATCACAAGGTCTTTGAAATCTCCCGTTTCCTCCGGTTCCTTCTCAGCCCTTCTCCCCTGCCCCTTCGCACTGTGTTTCCAGTCTATCATACATCCCCCTCTCACTGGGATCAGTGGGGCCATCACGCGCACACCTTTGATGTCTCCTGGAGTTAAGCTGGTTTTGAAGTCAGATTAGCGAATTGTAAACACCCTTTTAGACCTTCAGACTCTCCCCATAGAACGAGGGAGCGCGGCGGCCAGTGAAAAAGTGAAAGAGTAGTGGGATTAACCCTGTACACTATGGCACAAAGGTTAGGCCATCTCAAACCATGCAACATATCGCTCTCTGCAAAAACATAGACATTGAGGGTGCACCACTGATTTATCATCCCTCTCTTCGCCCGTCCCGGCCTGTTTCACTTCACTTTTCGAAGATGCTTTGGAAATATGACTATTGAAGTAGACAGTGGATCTGTGTGGTGCCCTCTTGGACACACATACGTATATGTATACATGTACACGTGTATGCAGTGAGGGCAGTGTTTTTCAGACCAGAAGCCCGTCTGTCTCTTTCACATTCCATTAGTTCCTGGAGCTACATCAGAGGGCAGAGGGAGCGCACAGACATTCCTGCAAGACGCAGATGTCAGGATCAAAAGTCGGCCTGGCTCCTGTACGCAGCGGGGGAGAAAGACAAGAGAGGATAGAAAAGAAGGTAAAGAAAAAAATCACGTAGGCAACCTATGACGAACAAGTCATTTGAACATCCTGATTTGAGAACTTCAAAAAGATGCCCTCTCCTACTCAAGCCTTATCCCATGCATTTTCACCTGTGTTCTCAGTCCTATTGTTACTTACAGCTCTCTCGATATCCCTCTGATGGGAAACTATGCACCATGCTGCCTACATCTTGTGCTTTATTTCAGTTATTAAAAGGCATGGGACCAGATGGTATGTTGCAGTGTGTATGGATGGGGTAGTGGTGGTGGGGGAGTCCAGGTCTACACTCTTTGGCTTCAGGCTTTTCCAGCACTGGCACAAGCCCAACTGGGTCATGCATGCAAAGGCTTTCTCTTTTTCCTCCAACAACCACAAACACAAGAGCGCATCTGCCTTTGAAATGTACAGTATGTATGTTTAATATAAGACAGCATTTAGTCAAATAGTGGTGGTGCTGAGGCAAACAACTTCTAAACAAATGTTGGTAACATTATTAGTCTAATTTCTATTGTTATTATTATCAGAAGCTAAGTGAACAGTCAGTCCAGCGTTGTACGTATGGTTGGGCTATATGACAAAAAAATGTACTGTGATTCCCCCTTACTTCAAATCAATTATGTAACAAACTAATTTAAATATCTTTAAATGAAGTTCCTGAACATAAACAAGCCAAATGAAAGGCTTAACTTCAAACCACTGTGAATAAATCTCAATTTCAATTACAGTTCAGTCTAAAAAAAGGAAAGTAAAAACACATACTGTGGGACTGAGATTGAGGTACAACAAGCAAGAGCCAAGGCCATAGTGGCAAGTGCAGACATATGTGCAGAAACAGTGAAGGTGATAGTAGAAGATCGGAGGCTAAACACTGAGGAACACAGAAAGACAGAAACAGAGCCATAGGCCGAGTGGAGCTGTCAAGATGACCAGGGAGCTGATAGACTACATAGTGTCAGGAAACATTGTGTGCCTCCAAGAACTGTGAAAGCTGCAAAACTCCACGCAGGTGTGAATTTCCATGATGGGTGTTTAGGGCAAAGATGTTGTGACAATTGACAAGGTGAGAGAAATACTGTACATCATGTGGACCGTTCTTGGGGTTTCATAGGAAGTTAAATCACAACATTTAATCAAATTGAAAACATATATGTGAATTCAATTGTTGCTCTGTTCAAATACATTTGACATTTTATTGTTCTAATCAAAAGTACAAGTAATTAAATTCAAAATTATATAAGAGACGTTCTACCCTGAAATAGCAGGTGAAAAGCCACTTAATGGAGCTAAACCGTCTAATTTGAAGAAAGTGTCACGAAACATCACTAATAAATTATAGCATGTCTTTGATTTCTCTGCGGATTTATTTTAACACTAAAGAAGTTGTGGTTTCAATTATGAGACAAATGCTGATTTTGTTGCAATCAAACGAGTTCTAGGGTCTAGTTCCCAACAGAAATGATCAGGTTTAAAATTTGTGAGTTAACTTTTTAAATATTTCTTATGAGAATACAAAGTGTGAGAGTGTTATCACATTCTTCCATCTGAAAACCACAAACTTTTCAAAAAGGAAATAAGTGAATAATAAGAAGTGAAAAATGACTGGTAAACAGAGACAAGGAAGACATGACAGTAACCCTTGGTTAAGCTTGAAATGGTAAAGGAATCGGTAAAAAATAAAAAAATATATATTTCCTCAATATTTCATCAAATATTTGTGCACAAGAAACCAATCAAAACAAACAATAAACTCATCTTTGTTATGTTCTGTGGTTGTGTAGCTGTACCTGTAAATATAGGTGCTCCAGGGCTGATGATGAAAGCTCGTCTGGGTCTTCTCCCACCTGTCCGGGTGTAATCTCCCCTCAGTCACCTGCCGCTCCACAGAGGCAGAGGGCACTGATTACATTAGTCCTCTGAGGCCAGTGCGGATCAATACAGTCACACTTCAATCCAATACTATCAGACGCACTCCCTAATGAGAGCTGGAGAAAGGCCTGCAAAAACAAGGAAGATAGTGCTGTTTTGTCATTTATTTGTCAGGGGGAAATCGTTTTATTGATCTGTCTTCAGAGAGAAAATCATGGTTTTCTTGTTCTATACTGCTCATAAATATTGTAAAACAAAATATAATTTTTGAGGAGGAGGATATTTTAAATCTCAGACAGTTTGTTTCGATGTTTTTGGCCAATCTGGGTCAGAATGAGAAGAGACATTTGGCACACTGTTGGAGAATGGATTAACATTGTCCCAATTCTTGTCTGTAGATTGCTTGAAAAGTTTACATTGTAAAGGTTAGGGCCAGTTCCTGTTATTTAGATCCAGATCTTCTGTTTGGATTTCCTATTGTCTATCACCACTCTCCATTTTGGCTCTCTTTTTCTCTCTCACATACACTGTTTAATGATGGTAATTTTCTACCCAGGTCCGAGTGTGAGCTGATGTGGTGAAGCTCTTGGCCCCCCACTGTTCCTGATGAGGCATGATGGGAAATTACCCACAGCTCTCTGTTGTCAGACTGTAACTCACTGTTTGGTTGTAATAAGCAGTCGAACCTCAGCGTGTGTGATTCTATGCACAGACACACTTTGTCTGTATTGTGTGTATTAATTACACTGTGAGTGAGCTGGTGACCACAGCTGTGGGCGCCACGCCCTGCTCTCCGGGTCACTCGGGTCATCCTACGGCTAGAACAGCTATAGTGCTGGCGCGGTCGGACACAATAATAGGAGTTCTTCTCACTGAGCTGTGTTCGGATACCACTCAAACACTTCACTCCTCTATCATCTATCACTTCCTTTCTCTCAGTCCACTTTCGCAGGTGCTGCTGTGAGTGGCCGCCTGCCGGTTATTGACTGATGTGGGCGAGGTGCGGGGCTCGCTGGGGCACTGGCGCCGGGTGAGAGGATTGTGTGGAGCGGGCAGTGGGAGGCTGCCCCTGTCACCATGGTGTATCACCTCCGCACAACTGCTGTCACTGGCAAATGGAGCTGCACTGGAACCCTGGAAGGAGCATCCCGCTGGGCTGCGCCTCGAATCAGCTCGGGGACAGTGGGAGACTGCAGGTTCTGTTTGATCAACATCAGAGGACGTCCACTGGCAGTTTAACTAAATGCACAGTACACACACACAGACAGACAGACGCACACACACAATTATAATAGATCAAGTTATACAATGCTCATAATAGTATCTATTAATAAAGCTGGGGGAAAGATATTGTATCTGTTTTTACATGTATATTTCCTTTTTTACCTTAGACCTATACAAGTGATACTACATGTATAATACATCAAGCCAGTTGTGGGAATAAAAGTAAACTTTTAACACAATCTCTTTTCTGGGAGTTGGACTGCCATCAAAAACCCAGAATAAGGTGAATAATGTTAATATTTGCAGCTTTTTGTTTGTTTTTGCGACATACAAATGCAGCAATAATGAAATGAAATATAATGATAATGCCTCCGTCAGTTCCGTCAGAAATATAGTGAGTACTGCAGGAAACTGCAAGAAGCATAGACCTCTGTAAAGTTTTCTTTTCTCTCAAAAAGGCAATCAACAATAATAAAATTATCAATAATAACAACAATATCAGCATTATCAAAAATTTTACTCATACTTAGACCACTGTAAATTTACAAAACTAAATATACTGTACAACATAAGCAGCTAAATGCCTGGGACACATTTAAAAGCGCCTTTGGCCAAACAGATTGCCACTAGCTAAATGTTGGTAAAATGGCAAAGCCTAAGCAGACTGTGCCTGAACAGCTTCAGACTGAACGCACACACAGCCTGTGCCAGGAGCTGACAGTAAATAAAACTAGGGGCCCTCCTAATTAGCTTTCTGCCTGAGGCTGGAAGCACAGAAAGTGTGTCAGACTTTCTTTGTGTTGGATGATTTGATGCCAGCAAGAAGTCCAAGAGAAAGCTGTAGAATATATTACGTTATTTGTGTTATTTGTGTACCTGTGCCTTTTTTCTTTTGCCATAAAATACATAGAATGTTATTTTAAATTACGGGCAAAAGGCAGAATATAAATACCATTTTATATGACTTGTTGCTGTTTTGTACAATCCTAAACATAGAGGTCATTGGTTGTGTCTGTTTTGTAAAAATGTTCCTGCATATAATAAAAAATACACACTATAATGCAATATATCTTCATTAGGAGGCTCTTAGTGAGCCACGAGACACTGAGATTATGGTACACCACTGACCCCTGCTGGTTAGATATTACGCAACAGTTTCAAAACAAAACATTTTTTTTTCCTGCCACAAAATTTTTAAGATCATAATTATGCTGTGCTTACCATGTAAAGCAGGGGTTCCCAAATGTTTGAACTTCAAAATAACCACACAACCTGTGAACTGTAAAATGAAATTGACGCCTGAAATGAGTTCAAGTTGGAAAACATTTAAAATTAAGTTTAATTAGGTGTTTGTTGTTGTTGTTTCTTTTGTTATTTTACCTAATTTCAATCAATTACTTTCAATTAACAGACAGATTAAATATAGAGTCATCATTTTAAAATTACATCTTGAAATCATCAGTTCTCATATCACCTGGGGACCCCTTAAAATGATTTCATGACCTCCCGGGGGTCCCAACCCCCCGGCTGAGAACCACAGCACACCACAGAAATTCTATCGCAAGTAAAAACTGCAAACTGCAGGTGGTAGTAAATGCAGTGGCTGATGCTGGTTAAAAGATAAGATATTAAGATGAACTTAAAAAAGAATTTAAAAACATGTGTTTATGTTGTATAATTTCAGTTATTACAAATGAGATTGAATATACTATTTGATGAAAATCAACATGTTTCCAGAATCCAGATCTAAATATTTAATTCAAGTATTTTTACTTTGTGCAATAACAACAGTTCATCTATCTGGGGACAGCACTTTCTCTCTCAATGCGTTTCCTCTACGGTAGTTTCTACCTGTGCTTAAAAGTAGTTCCATATATTTTCTTCAGTAACTCTTCAGAATTATTATTATTTTTCTGACTAACTAAATACTGTGAGATTAAATGTGTAATGATTATATTGTGGCACTCCCGAAATTGAATTATTGTATGTAATCATTCATCCAAACGCTTTTAAAATTTCCTTTGATTAACCTAGAATTTATTCTTAAGCGCAAGCATTTGAAACATGTTGTAATACATTATATAGAAACAGAATAAGTATATGTTTTTATATAAAACTACATTTCTTGTGAGCTGGAGAAGTGCAGTGACCAGAGTCTAACTCTGAGTATCATATGAGATCTGACAAGTACAAACTACACAAACTGCATCTAACAGTGTGTGGCAGAGGCCCTGGGGCCATGAATGACTATGAGTGGACTATCAGTCGCAGTATAAGAGGAAGGACCAATTAAGAACATTAATTATGCTTCTTTGGCACCAACTCTATCTATGTCTTTTTCGCCTGCAGAGCCTGTCGTTGCACGCTCCCCTCGTGACATCATCCAGTAAAGTTGAAGAAGTTTGTCATGTTTGGCAGAACAGGACTCTCCAGGACGAGAGGACAGAGAGGTCTCAACCACAGGGTAAGAAAGTGAAGTGGATCAGAAAATGCACTGTGATTGCAAAAGCTGCTTCTACAAGGTTGTCCTAATGTTCTCTGAAAAGAGAAAAGCAAGACACAAACACTGCCAAAACACTAATGCGCTTAATGTAAATTTACGATTCAAACAGAGCATCTGCAGCGTGTCACTTTACAGAGGAAAGCTAACAAGGAGACCGGGTTAAATATAACCCGAGGCATGTTGATTAAAAATGATTCAGTTCGTTACAGTCTGTCAGACGGAAGAGTTCACTAGAAGAAATGATGGTGGTAATAAGGTTGTACACAGCCCTTGTGTTATTAATCAAACATTTCTCAAAAAATCTCAAAATCAAATCCTTTGCAGATACGTTAGGGGTTATTTAATCAACACCCTGTGGCAGTAAAAGCATGTGGTTTAGAGGAGTTCAGGGTTTGGATTTTACAATCCCAGGTACACTTCATTGATCTAGGCTTGGTCAGGACCTACTTTTACTTAATGTTCATGTTTGATGGGACATGCAGGGAGTCAAACCCACAACGTTCTTACTGGGAGGCATGACTAATCACTCAGCCACAGTGCTGCCAATGACACAGACTAAAGGTTTGCATTGTTTGTACTGTATTAATGAACCTTAATTTAAAAAAAACATGAAAGTGTTTGCTTAATATGAAAAAAATTATATCTATATGAAAATTGTGATCAACACAAGGGATAAAATGTGATTTTTTTTTTTTTTCGCCACATCACCCAACCTTAGTGACAAATCAGCATTCTGTTTGTTCTCACAGCCAAAATAAACAATTTGTCAAAGTATATATTGCTTTGGTTGTCCTCAACTAAGGATATTTGAGTAACTTAAAAAAAAACATTACAGTAAAATATCACTTTGTGTGTTTGTCTTGTCAAAAAATCTAAATGTTTTTTTCCTCGGTGTAATTTGCCAATTACGTACACGTTGTCTAATAATAACTGTGTGAGGAAGAAATGGATTGGGTCAGTCACAACCCTCAGTAAAAGCACCATAGGATCTAAAGCTACTGTCAGACTTGAGGTTTTTATCTAAAAGCTGCAGCTGGAATATCATTAGAAAATGTTCCTGTGACTGGACTTTGGTAATGTTAGGCTATTGAACTCTAGATCCCTGCCAAATGAACAATCAAACAATGCTGAATGGACATTTGTTAATTTACTTGGTGATGGTGAATGAATGACTAAATAAATTACAATTAGGCTTACATAAGATGTTTCGACACTTTGTTCCAAAGATTGAGTGAAGGCAGGACTTACAAATTGGCTCTTTGGAGTTTTTGGAGACAATCCAGTCAGACTGATCAGCATTTTGGTGCAGATGATTCTCCAACATGAACAGATGATCTGTTGGGGAAGAAAACAGTGGGTCAGCTGTGCTCATTTTCTATATCCCTCAGTTCACACTGCAGTCTACTCACTGGACATTTACATAGATACAATCTTCGCTAAACTCTTGTGGACGGCCTTGCTCTTAGTGTTCCCAGATTACTAGACTTTAGTTTTCATGGCCAACAGACCATTAGTATGCTTATTGCTCTCACCGATTATCCTCACTATGTACGGTACATTAGCGAACCCCCTGCCTGCACAATCAACGGAGAGCGTGAATGAATGATCAGCCATTAGCAGGTCGGGTGTGAACTGTGAAAATGGGCTCTCACACCAATGACTGCAGGAGGCCTTGATTTGCTCTAGCCTAGCACCCAGCTAAGAGAGGCCTTCTCTTCTCGCCCTCGTCCCATGTAGAAGCTCTGCGCGAGCCCGAGCTACCACTGCCCGATGTGATGCGCACAAATATGGAGTAGTGTAGCGTGGTGAAGCCCAGTCTACTGGAGTGCAGTGTGCAAGATCATGGTAAGACTCCTTGCTAACATATGCTTGTGTTTAATGCAGCGACCTGCTTCTGCATAGTGATTTTACACATACCCTGCAGTGAAGGTAGTGTGTGTGTGCAATATCAGTAATCACTGTACCTCAAACAGACGGAGTATAACTAGGCCTGGTGCGCAGAGAGTGCCATGAACAAGTGCTCCGCCAGTCCATGTCAGAGACCACTTCATCTGACTGTCTGATGCTGCTCTCACCCGTGGGAGATAATGGATAGCCTACCAATATATCAGCACAGCTTCTACCACCAGATATCTTCAGGATGGGCCTCATAAGGAACTGCACAGAGACTCAAAAGGTGTGTTTAGTTCTTTCAGTCTTATTTTGTGAAATGTCTTTTGTGGCCTGTTTTTCCACTATTACAATAGAAGCTGTTGATTATAGGCCTATTGCATATGCATTTAAAAAAGAGGTTGGACATGAGTTGGATTTTTTTCACACAGTTTCCTACATGGAATGGTCAGTGTCTCCAGTGTTAGTAGAAGTGGATCAAGTCGGGTTCATTTTGTCTCTAAGGATTGGATGCTATTAGAGCTGCCAGCATGAGGGAACAGCATGTGAAAGGGTCAATGGAAAACCACTGATAGGCTTCAAAAATCAGAAGTCTTGTTGCCAGGAGACACTGTCAACAATTTAAAACAAAATATGATATCTTTTGAATGGTAATAAGTCCTCAAAATGTTGCCTGTAACAAGAAGCTGAAACCCACACATAGCACATAGACAAATCCAACTTTTCTGTTCCATAAGAAATGTTCAAAATAAGATCCTGCAAAAACCACCACATAAAAAACAAAATACTCCTGACAATTTTCATCTATTCACAGAGAGAGGCGCAGGAGTGTGATGCGCTACTTCATCCCCATCATGCCTGTTTGGTTTTCCACTTTCACACCCCTGTCTAATTTCACGGTAAAGGATAGCGACTGCTGTGTGTGGTCTTGTTGTTAACATCGCTGTTGTTGAACCAATGGACCAAAGTTGACAGAGCGCTTCTGACTTCTGACTTCACGCCTTACCAACACCAATGCCTGCCTGTGCATGGTTAATTTAATTGTCATTGTCGCAGATGTGTGTCCCGATAGAATGGAGAGGCCTGTTGGTTCAATGGACAGGTTTTATTTCCACTGACTAGTCTTAATCAAAACACAATAGGATATTATACTTTCATTGATTAATTGTTCATTTTATTGCACTGTAGATTTTAGATTTGTGTAGATTTAAATGAGTTCCACAAACAATATAGACAACAAATAAAAAAAAATGTAAATCTAAACTTAACATTGTTTTTGAAAGACAATGAAGTAACTGATGCAGTACAACGAACACACATACATTTTACAGTTGGCCGCTTCTATCTTTTCCATTGCTGTAACTTTACCACCCCAAGCCATCATATTCTACTTTGAGTCTTTCATTGTCACATCAAACTATCATATGCCCACAAAAACTATTCCCAAACCACTGGCTGTTCACTAATGTCCTCACACTTTTTGAATAATGGCATTATAAGCTCCCGTATATGTTAACATCTCACTTACTTCATGCCCCACACCTAATTGGTTTAGTCTGTGGATGTGGTCAGTGGCCATGTGATATGGGCATTGTGCACCAAATAATGAGTAAGCTTTAAACACATAATGGGTGAGCTTTACTATCAAACTCTCACACTACCGAATCGTAAATTAGTGTCGCATTTTGATCCCATATCTTGGTTCTGTTGACGCAGCTTTCCTGATCTTTATGCTGGCTTGGAGTGATGATAATGAGCAACAAGGGACAGCACAATGAACACTAGATGCATGCGCTCCAAAGTGTAAACAGTCCTAACTGGATTCACCTGATTTCTGCCCTGGCATGCTCTGCTGCGCCATATTCAGCACCCTGGCTCATTATAAGACCTAATTCAATTGACCTTGAGATGTAAACATGCTAACGTGCTTATGAGAGGGCCAATTAGAAACACTACAGGACCAGAGTGCGGATCTGCTGTTCCGTAAAGATGATCAGATGCACTGCCATAGTTGTAAGGGAGAGGCCAAAGCAACAGAACATTTGGTTGTCTCACTTTGTCAACAGATAAGGACGGCAAAGAGGAACAGAGGAGGTCACTGCAGACCCAGCTAGTGTCCCATGCTTACTTGTGTGTAATGACCCATCAGTGGTGACATCTTGTTTCATCAACTTCTGCTTCCCTTCACTTGTCTGTCTGGACTCTGTCTCTCACTTTTCTCCCACCTAAATCTCTGAAACCTATATCTGCTCATTTCAGTCTTCACAAAAGCTTTACTTCACAAATAAAAATCTCAAAAATACTTTGCAGTTTCCCTTGTGAAGAAAAAGGCAGTATGGTGGATTTCAGATCCATGAAAAGTGGATATACTGTATTTGATATTCCACCATTACCTTTCAATTTCAAAGCAAACACAGAAGGAAGAGCATTCAAATTCAGGGTAATATTAAAATGACCATCTCTCTGTGCACTGCAGGTTTGTTAATTCACGTGTTTAATTTACATTTTACTAAGGCTAAAGGCTAAGACTTAAGGCTAAAATATGGCCAGCTTGAAATTTGTGGTGATTAATCTTTGGACGGAGTTTTCTGATTTTGTTTGTTGAAGAAAAAGTTGTTTTACTGTAAATGACTGAAGCAACAAAAAATTTGGAGAAACCTTGTGTTACCGAGATGACAGGAGATTGTTGAAGAAAAATGTCCCACCAGTAAGACTCCTCTGTTATAAGAGTGTGTGTTTGTTTTGTTTGTGTGTGTGTGTGTAGGGAGAAGCAGGGGGCCCAGCTGACAGACCTCTCACCGGGACACTGGCAGGCCCAACTCGCCGCGGGCCCTGCTCTCAGCCCCACCTCTGACAGGCATCGTACTTATTGCTCAATGACATTCGATGTTTTCCTTCAGTTTGCTGTAAGATTGATTTCCCAGATATGTTTGAAATATCTCCAGAGCGCTTGAGCGGGTGACTGGCACAGTGGCACAGAGAGATGCAAGTGAGAGAGGCGTTGTAATGAAGGGGTGCTACAGAAATAAAAGAGCTACTAAAATCACTGTAGTCAAATGAAACAGTGCAGAGAGCTTAGACATATACAGTGTATATCTATCCAATTTTGCATATAGATTTCCAATTTATTAGGTTATATTAGCCTGACCACCTAAAGGGGCCATGAGATATACATTTATGTTTACATTTACATGAATTAAATAACCTTTTGGCAGTATGTTTTCAATGCATACATGTACCTCTTAATAATTGCACTCATAAATACATATTTTATGTTTTGTTCTGGACCAGATAGTATTTTTCAAATCCAAGTCATGTGGTGTCCAGTGGCCTTTGGCAATTTGGATCACAACCCCACATCAGACAGTACAAACTACTGGCACAGGTGACAGGGGAGAGGCATGACTCCAGAAGGGCCACATGTGGTATGGGTATCATATCATGTGGTATCATACACGGGGTGACCTGGACACACCCTTCATAGGAAATTGGAACACTGGCCACTTATGTACAAAAGAGCACACAAAAAATGCCATTTGGTGTTCAACCTGGAATCCATTAAAAATTGTTATTATTTTTGTCTTTTTTCATATATTGTACCTCTAAACTCTTGAAACATAAGTATTTATTATTACATTTAATTAAAAGATAGGACTGCAGATAAAATCCTATCAGTTGTCACTGCTAAAGACAATCGTTTTGAGCCTATTTGAAGATTCAGTGGAGTGCTGTCTCACATCTTCATTGTTGCATAAAACTAAAAGTTTTCCATGTTTAATCCTGACTCTGGGCACCAGTCCCTGAAATCCTCAGAGTCTGAGATGGCTCATATGGTACTAACATATCAGAGATGTACTTTGGCACTAGGTCGCTTAGAGACTTGTACACAAGGAAATCTGCTATAAGTCTCTTCTCTGAGCCGCAGGAATAAGCCAGTCCTGAGGACTGGACAGCTGTGGTCATACTTCTTGATTCTAGTTGGAACCCAAAATGCAATGTTCATTACCACGTGCATAAACTGAATGACATAAATCTGGTTTTCTCTTGCAAATAAGGCAGTTTACTGGATTGACTCCCACGCGGCACGGGGCCTTTCTGTGTGGAGTTTGCATGTTCTCCCCGTGTCTGCGTAGGTTTCCTCCGAGTGCTCCAGTTTCCCCTAGCACTAAAAACATGTACAATAGGCTCCTCCCCTCTGGGATCAGGACTCCCCTGAAAAAGAGGTTCAGAATCTCAGTGGGACTTTCCTGGTTAAATAAAGGTCAATATATTTTTTATTAACTGCATCAGCGATTTAATGAACTAGTCATATGCCATAAACCTAAAATCGTGTAAGGCTTCCTATTTTGCTCTGGGTTTTGTTTCTTTGAGATTAACCTTTTTTTTTAATTTGTCACCAGTTTAACAGAGACATTTGAGGATTCTATTCTATATCTATATCTCTAAAGTTTGGCCTTTAAACGTTATCTTAAGTTTGACTCCTTTCCAGTCATGTAGGCCTATGTGAAAGTGATAGGAATATATCTTTTCTTGCCTAGGCGTTGTCAGTCATCCTGTGACTCCTGCTGCAGTACCGTGTTCATCCGGAGTGGGTAAAACCTCTTAATGAAATTTTCCCCTTTGTGGAAGTGCATGCTCGGTGCATATTACATTATGTCACTTCTCATCAGTGAGCTTTGAAGCGCGCTCACTGCTTTGTTTGGGAAGAACTGGGAGGGGGCCCACAGATCTACACTTTTAAACTCTTTAATGCAATTTAACAATGGCACATATTCTTTTCACGTTTCATTGGTGTCCCATACGTGTGAAATTGCAAAGACTTGCCTAGCTGGAGCGACACAGCGTAGCAGAGGCAGGGTCACTGTGAAGCGCCAGATGTGGGAGGGAGAGCACAATTAATTGCTACACATTGTTCAGTGGGTGTGTGCGCCCCTTCACTGAATTAACCACTCTGAGTGCGACTGTTTCAATAACTGGAATTAGGTATGAGTGTCCTCGCTCACAGCTGAAGCCAACTGCAGACATTGCCTCCAATTAACTTATATGGCCCTGTATTCACACGGTTAACTTAGTGTGAAAAACAGGAAGTATGTAATATGGGCAAAAACAAACAGTCCTTGTTCTTCACTCATTACCTTTCCTTTTTATTATCTCCCCTTCAAAATTTTTTACTTTTAATCGTTTGATATACACGATGGTGGTCATTAAAAGTCAGTTACTTTATTGGAGGAATACACTCCTGACAGTTGAGGTGATGACCTGAGAGTTGAGCATTAGGTGAAAATGGCAAAGCAATTAGAGTGACAGTGTGAGCTCATTAAGGTACATCTTAATATTGTGTGTTGTGGCTTGTGCTGCCTTAGAGGAATCGTCACAGCAGGCCCAGAGCAGAGGTAATGCACATTAATGACAGTTGGATGGCAGGCATCAGGAACATATGGTGCTCTCCTATATGGACATCATACAATTAGGGCCACTCCAAATGGAAGATGACACAAAAATGAAGATGTATCTTAAGTACCTAATTTGAAGCAATTACATGTAATATACTATATGCACAATTCAATAATATGTCAATTAATTTGAACCTTGCCTGAAATTATTTTGCCTATTGTTTTTTAGAAAGAAAAATAGGACAATGCATTGGTGCTTGAAATACACTCTTGGGCAGTGTTTCTTAAACTGTGGTACATGTACCACTGGTGGTGGCTTTTTCTGGTGGTTCAGGTTCCTCTACAGTTCTAATGTTTGCTCAATTTAGAATCCATTTTATCCACAGATTTGTCCTTAGGTAGACCAAGTTTAGCCCTAATTATGCCTGGGATAGTCCTGTTTAAGACTGATTAAATCTGGTAGTACTCGGGAAGACAGATAATAGTTTCTTAGGTGATACTGGGTGTGAAAAGTTTGTGAACTGCTGCTCCAGTGGAATACAGTATCAAACATTTTAGTCTATTTGTGCACATTCGAGGTTTATTTATTTATTTTTTAAACACACCCTGACTTTTTGTTATCATGTAGGTGTCCCATAGTGGTGTGTTGCAAATGTGATCCTACTCCAGTTTTGGGTAAGGAGAGAGCTTTTTCTCATCCCTCCACCTGTCTCCCTGACTGTTCCTGAGGTTGATGTAGGAGCTTGGTTGGAAGATGCAGTTTGCCCGGGGGGGTGGGCTCTGCAGCAGAGTGACCCAGCTTGTCGCTCGCTGACCTGTGAGAGGGACATTATGAAGTGTGAGTGGCTGTCACTCTAACCGCTTGTGACAGCATGGCTCCCGGTGCAGCTGTGCCATCGTGCCCCAGTCTTAGACCCAGAGCCCAGCGAATGAGGGGGCAAGAGGGGGAGAGCAGGTCTCTCAGAAGGGGATCTCTTGTACGGGATAGTGATAATGTTTCTGTTGGACAGGAGAACATGTAGCTACTTTAATTAGTCTGCTTTGGTCAGTTTCTTTCCATGTGAAAGTTTCCCAGATGCTGGGTGTAAGGGACGGCTGCTGCACAAACCTTGGATTTTATATTTAATATAAGTATGATGGAACAAAATAACCCTATGCAAACTCTCCCTTAGTCACCTTTTAACCACAACATCAGCTTTACAACCAGATATGCTCATATGCTAAGATTCACCAGAAAGGTCACATATTGCAACTTTTCTGGAGGGTCCTCCACCTGCTTGTCCAATGAAAACGTTTTGGCTTTGTCTGAATGTTCCACATGGCATTAAGTGTAGTCTAGTAGTAGGCCAAATTACAGGTCAGATCTATAGAGGCTAGCAAATAATGGAAATGGATAAATGCACATAGACACTTAAATGACATACTGTGGTTGTGGACCACACCGGAGTTACCTTTAAATACAGCTGCTCTTTAGCAGTTGCACTCTGTCTGCAAGCATAGGGGCCTGGACTGATTTTTAGGCACCAATTTTCAAATGATGAACAATGTAAAAACAATGTCCTGGTGGTGATTTTAAAAAACAACAAATTTTTTGTTGTTCCCTGTTATAAGCTCATAAACAGCTCTTCATGTCCTTTGCTGCCATTGCTCTCCCAGCTCTGGTCCGTGTCTGAACCGTCCTCTCCCATGTCACAGCTGACCTGGTCTTCTCTGCAGGCCTCTGGTAGCACCCAGCTGGCACTCTGTCCTGTGCAGAGGCAGTGCCAGCTCTACTGGTGCAGAAAGGACCACACCAGGCAGACAGGCCCAGTGTCAGCAGCAGCAGAGGCTGTCCCCCGGCTCCACATCCAGCAAACATATGCTCACTATAAATACAGCACCCTGCACATGAACACCAGCATCAGCCGACCAATGCCAAATACGTTTGGTCCGACAGGGACCATGTTAACTGGGACAAAAACATATTTGCACACCAGACCGATTGAAACACACATTTATGTGATGGAAATCAGATTTCAAGTGTGGCTCATGTTAAAAAAGGATACTAATAGTTCACTGATCTTGAGAAAATGGATGGGGGGGATTAAGTAACTAGACGTAAATTGTCTTTTTGCTGTAATTCTGGAATGATCTATAAGTGGATCACTGCATGAGCTCTTTGTCAAAACAGTCAATTGCCTGTTTGTAGAACATCTTCGTCTTAAATAAATATTGATTAGATCATTTTAATTTAATATTTCAACTATAATTTTGAAGTTTTATTAAGAGGCCTCTTATGTTTTTGTGGTGCTTTGTTTTAGAATTTCCTTTTAGAACCATAGTGAGCAGGGGGTGTTGATGTTTTGGTCCAATTTTATTCCAAATGAAGACTCTCACTTAAGATTTTTTTTTATATATAACTCCTTTACCTGCTTCTATAGACATTGTTTATATAGGGTACTTGTAAATAGTAAACTCTGAAATATTACACAATAATACTAAGCTGTTCAGCACAATCTATTTCAATTACTACTAACGTGAGCATATAGTTTAAATTTCAGTGAATAGACAATAAATAGCAAAAATTAGAATTTAATTTAATGTTTATTTAGTATAATTCACTGAAATTGAAACTTACAGATTTGAATATTTTTGATTTTGTGTGGCCATCCAAACTTCCGTATTTGTGTTTGCATCTGTGTGAGTGACCTCTTCCACAGAGACCCCCAATTGTGTTGCAATCGCCCACCGGGCTCACTGAAGCGGGGCCTATATGCTCATTGGCATTTCACACACTTGATTGTGTGCAAGTAAACACACATGAAGTGGATTTATCCAGCTGGGGTCCTCCTCTATGCACACACATGTAAATATACACATGAACATTGACATTATGTTGGATATGGAAATAATGGTCTTGTCTTCCATGTGTAGCTTCAATCACTGTATCCTGCCTCACGTGCGCTTCAGCCCCCCGTCTGCTGTCCCAAGGATTTGAGGTGCACTTCCGCATTAAAAGTTGTTCAACATCGGCTTTTGATAATCAAGACAGAATCCAATTGAGCTCTCCCAAGCGTAATACTCTCGCCTTTTTTTGTGCACACTTTTTGAGGAGACGGGGGCCTGTACTGTTTCAGCTCATCCATCTGTGAGATTCTCCGTTCCCCTTTTCCAGTCCTGCCATCATCTCACTAATGGTGTTTCTATCTCTTCTCCATAGGTGGCAAATGAAGCTTTTAAGCAGGGCGGGGGCGAGGGGAAAGCTGAAAAGATTAATTGACTTTCCGTGGAGCTTCACTTATCCTCCTCTGCCACCTTTGACTTGTCAGTGTATTTGTGTTTTGATTACATGATTATATCACCGTTATTGCTGCAATTTGTGGCCTGTTCCAAACTGTGTCTGAAAAACATCAAGCTGTGTCCCATTAAGCCTTTCATCCACAGTGGCCTTATGGTACATTTGTGCACTTTGGGTGCTCTTTACTGAATCAAACTTTTAGTAAAATAAATAATAATTATGCAAGTTGCAACTCTAAATAGACTTATCTTGGATCTTCATTAAAAACTGGGATTCTTCTCGTCTGGAAATTTGGGCCAGAAACACTTAACACTGTCAATATATAAAATATAACTTAGACTCAGGAAAGTGGCCAAACATACATTTCCGATTAGGCTTTTGTCGTTGTCTAAATGCATGCTAATTAAATGACAAACCATCCCTTCTCTTTGCTCCATCCATAGACTTTTAGCACTTGCAGCGTGTCAGAGACAAGAGTCAAATGTGTGAATGTACAAAGAGTTGACTCCTCGCGCCCCCCACTCCCTGTCGTCCCGCTGCTGTAAAGTCCACCTCCCACAGCTGCACACTCTTCCCCTGTCACACCCGTAATGTCTTTGTCAGGAGCCGTCTGCTACAGATTTGTCCGTCTGATTTGGTAAGTGTCCGAGTGGCAGGTCGAGCTCTAGTGCCAGGGGCCGTCCTTGGCTCTGTCTGGTCTGAAGGTGGTGGGATCTTTGTCATTGTCACTATGTATTTTATATTCTTTGTCCCAACATCTGACAAATATCATCTGGAAGTAAAGGACATGATGTGGGCTGGATGGAAAGTTTTCTGAGTTTGGTAGTAACTTGTTTGCAGTGATTCCCTATGATGGAATATCTCCTGCAAGAAAAGAATAAATCATTTTATATTTAGCCCAAAGAATTCCAGGTAATTGTTACAGTTTGTTTTGTTGTGTCAAGACTAGTGCTGGTGCAATAAAGCAGCATACAATGTGGTGCAATCTGTAACTTTACCACTAGATGTCGGCATGCTTTGCTCTTAAAAAAGTAAACTGTCAGAACTTTTACTGGGCATGTTCATAAATCGGTCCATTCATTTAATTTTAATTTCCAAACTAGTCCTTCTATTAAATATGTCTTTAAATGCGAATAAATACAAAGACCTAGTGTGTTGTGATTAGAGTGACATTAGATCGGATCTTGAAGAGATATTTAAAGAACCAGAAGAACCTGAGATGAGAAAATGGTTGTTCATTGTTGTCAAAGATGACAATAATTATGACAAAGCTCTAATTGTTGGAGTGAGTTATTGTTTTTTTGCAGTGTCTTCTTTGCCTTTCATGTCTTCATTGCCAACACCTTCCTCTTCCCTTATCTGTTGTTTGGTCTTGGCTTGTCACTCCACTGCAATCATCCAGGCAGGGGGGCTTGTCATCTGAATGTACTCATATCCCACAATGCAGTGTGTTCAGAGCACTACTGCACTTAAATGTCAGAGCTGATGAGGCTGCCACACCCACCTGACACATCTGCTGCTGCTGCTAAAAGCTTTTATGGACCAAAGTGTGAGCCTTCAGCATGATACAAATTAAACTTTGTTGTGGGGATTATGGCTGTAAACAGACAACTTTTGAAGAGGACATATTCTTCAATCAGTTGCCATCTAGTGGTTATTGTGTGAAAATATTAAAATAGGGAATTTTATTTCATTCTTTGTAAATTAATGAAATGAGTGGGTTTATATATATATATATTATATATATATATATATATACACGCACGCACACACACATACACATATACATACACACACATATATAAACACACTAGAAACTAGAGAAATACCAAGTGCTCAGAGAACAGCTGGAAGATGAAGGCCAAAGTGGAGCACTCGGGGCAGTGACCCCCAAACTGGAGGAGTGGCTGCAGCAGAACCCTCATCAGACATCTCAGTCTAGAAAAGCGCAGTGCCAAGAACAGCTAAGATACTGCGCAGAACTGTCAGGTAGAGGACCCGAGCTCATCATGGATGAGAAGGGATTTAAAAAATATATATATTATGATAATAAAATATATATATTTTAAATCCTTCAGGTTAGAAAGCAAATTTACTTTACATAAGGTGCATTATTCATGCGTTCACTTGATCCTTGACTTATTATTGGTTTTGTGCTTTTGTAGCCAGACTCTATAGCACTCTATAATAATATATATATATATATATATATATATTTTTTTACTCTGCAGTATTTGAATTTGAATTATATTTTGTCACTCTAAAATCTAAACAATTATAATTTATTGATAATTTATTTTAAAATACCAATCTTAAGTAAAATCAACAATCAGTTGTCAATCTGTTGTCATCTTTATTTGTAAAACCATGGTCCTGTCCAATAAATTTTCTGTTTTCCATCTATTCACAATATTTACACAGCAATGGAAACACACTTGCTATTCAACTGCAAGTATAATATATACAACAAATGTCTGTCTGAATAAATCTGCACAATATACAGTTAAACTAGCTTTAGCTTCTCTCATTAATGTACAAGTTGTGTTGCTAAACTATATTTACAGCTTCTACCCCAACTAGCGAGGCAATTCCTTTGCGTACCAGTGTAATGCACAGTGTAATCTGTGCTTAGTTGCACAATATAAATATTTGGTTGTACTTCATAGCAACATCACATAAGATTGTTACAGTACATTGCTACTCTTGTTAGTTTTGTCAATATTTAGTGATGGAAAAAGTCATCACATACTATTGGGGCTACTGACACAAAGAGAGACAATTGATTTTCTGAGACTAGTGCTACCCATTTGTGTTTACACCAAAGACACAGCAGATCTAAAGCTGCAGTTAAAGCTTCTATGTGACATACAGTGGGACATTTTGTGGAATACATACAACAGATACATTTGTCAGAAAAAAGCTGCAAGTAAACAACTGCAGCAAAAGCAAAGCAGGTAATGTATTTCTGTACTAGTTTAAATTGCGCTATATAATTACTGTGAATGCACAGAAAGGAAATGGCACAGTGGTTTAAAAAAAATAAATAAATTTTGGGTTATGTACTTTTCTTGCGCGTTACAACATAATTAAAGTCAATAACGCTGTAATAATAATAATAAAATAAATAATACATTTAATATGAAAGCTACTTTTTGGTCCACTATCTCTACTACTAAGCTTGATTAAAGCTGGACAAAGCTTTTAATTGTACAGTAATAATTTATAGTGCAACTCTTTATTATAGACCATTTAAAATTGTAAATGTGTTGGTATTAAGGTTGCTGATTGATTGAAGGTGTTTTACATATTCATGACTCCTTCTTAACCCTTTGTATTTGGCGTATGGTCATTGGATTGTTCCTTCTCTTTAGAGTCTGTCTGGACGATGGGACTGAGGTTGGGACTCGGGACTTTCTTCATCCCTCTGCGCTGTGCCAGGCTGGAGGATTGGACAGGCTCAAGGACAGGAGCTGGAGTGCAACGTCTCAACGCACAATATGTGGCCGAGAGTGCCCCCTAGTGCAACAACACAAAATTACAGACATAAATCTCCTACCAATCTGCAGTAACCTATTACTGTATGTATGCAGTGCCATCTACTGGTCAAAGAAAATACAACAACACCAGATACATTATAAGTTTTGAATTCATTCAATTGATCATGCCCAAGGAAACTGCGTTGAAAGATAGATTTATAAAGATACAAACTTGACTTACTTTCACTCTAAAAACATCTTGCCTTGTCAACGATTTGTCAGACAGCTTATCTCGCTCTACAATCCATGCGTGACGCAGGACCTGAATAAACCCAACAGTAACAGAGAATAGATATAAGTGTTTATAATATGATTAAAACCAACCCGCAAGAACTTCAAATATACTTGTGGAGCAGTGAGCCGCTGGTGTGGGTCCACATGTAGCATCTTTGTAACAAGGTCCTGAAATAGAAACATACATGCACTTACATGTGGATACAGTACATAAAGCAACCAAAAATAGAGCTGTAGCTTGTGCAGTTTTTACCTTTGCTGTGTCTGACACCAGGTCCCAATTCCCTCCAGTGATTACAACTTTACCACATCCAATTTGGGCAAGTATTTCTTCTGCTGTGCTGTTAGGACTGCTAGCAAATGGACTGAAACTAAATCAGAGAAACAAGACAGAGAGGAAATAAGAAAAAAACTATGCAATCCAGGGGGATTTGAATGTGCAAAGGACTGACCCAGCGATCATGGTGTAAAGCAGAATCCCTAGACTCCAAATGTCACACGCTGCGTCGTAGCCTTGTTTCTTCAGAACCTGCATACAACATGATTTAATAGATATAACGTTTCTATCTATTCAGGTGTGTAATTACCTATCTGAATATGTGCTTTGGAATACACCTTACCTCGGGAGCCATAAATGTAGCGGTGTAACAGGGAGTCATCAGTAAGCCATTTTCAGCTCGGAGCTGTTTGGCAAAGCTAAAATCAGACAACCTAATACTTTCCGGCAGACCGCTGTCATCTGCGTACTGGATGTTGCTGGGTTTGAGATCTCGATGAACAACCTGTAGGAAAATAGACTGTATGCTATAATGCTATAATGAATTTATGTAACAAAGGAATGTAAAACCGCTAATATGTGCTTATTATGTTTATTTTTTGGGATTTATGAACTGCAAGACAATAAAATAACGTTTTCCACAGATTTATGATAAAGATGCACGTTATATCTACCATTTTGTGAAAGGATGAAAGCACAATGGGTTCTGGTGTTAGTAAATAATATAAAACATTCATGTATAAAAACTGAATGTTTTATTACATTTTTACTTCCTTACTTACCCCTTGTGAGTGTAAATATTCCACAGTTTTTGTCAGTGTGCAAATGATGTCCGACGCATCTCTCTCTGTAAAATTTGGTATTGTCAAAACTCTGTCCAGGAGCTCATTTCCTCTCAGTAGATCCTGAACCAGATATGCACTCTGTCCGTCATCAAAAACCTAAAATCAAATCAAAGACACACACGGACACAGACAAGATATGAGAAATTGTAAGACATTTCCGTTCAATAAGTTTATTCATGTTTTTGTGTGAACCAGTCATTCTTTCATGCACCACTTGTAACTTACATCTTTTAGGGTAGAAATGTTTGGATGTTGGCCATAACGCAACAAAATCTCAATCTCCTCTGATGGATCCTTTCTCGTTTTGTCAATAATCTAGAAAAAAATAAAAATACAGAAATTGGTTTCCAAAGTAGAAAAACAGACTAAATTATCCCAAAGCATTGATTACCTTTACACAATACTCCACTGCAGTAACTCTGTGTAGACACCGCTTACAAACTGATGTGGTAGTCTGTGAAATTTCTTCTTTCAGTTCATAAACATCGTTGAACGCTACATCACCCCGAAGATGCTATGGACAGAAGACAGTAATGCTACAATGTGAATGATATAAGGACAGAGTTTGACCAAAAAATAATTTGCCATTCGATTAAGCGACCTATAGTAAACTCCTTTCTCCTTTAAATTTTGATTGTTTTCGCAAAATAAAACAAAAACATAAAATAAAAAAACTCAAGCCGTTGTAAACATATACAAACTAATAAATGTTTTAACAAATAATAGCAGTGTGTTAAAAATTAATTATACAAGGGCTGAACGATTTGATATTACAAAATAATCTTTAATTGTGATTTATCTGACAAACTGCGATTACAATTAGATTTGCAATTTATGTTCTGATAGTTGGATTGTGTTCAAAGTTCACCTTTTGTTTGAGGATCATTTAAGAGAAGACTGAAATCTGAACTTTAAACTAGTCCAAGCATCACATGTAAACTACATGGTTAGCAGCTTTTCGACAAAATAAGATATTTCACAGTTTTGATTCGATTTCTTATACCACTTCTAATAAAGACCAATACCTCTCTACAACTATCCTGAAAAGTTGTCATATGTAATTAATATGGATTTATGTTAACCTGCCCAGATGGCTGTCTAGTTTGAATACTAGTTTTATTATCTATAAATATCTGTGTATCAATGTTTTGATAACTCCAGAAGCATGTTTTTGACCCCCAGAGGTCCATATTAAAGGTGCACTATGTAATGTTTCTAGTGGACCATCTGCCACCTGCTTGTTCTCCAAACGAGCTGCAGTTCATCCAGAACGCTGCTGCTCGGGTCCTGACTGGAACCAGGAAGTACGACCATATTAGTCTGTGCTCAGGTCTCTGCACTGGCTTCCTGTGACTCAGAGAATAGACTTTAAAGCAGCTCTGCTTGTGTCCAAGTCTCTCCACGGCCAAACACCAAAGTACATCTCTGACATGTTAGTGCCATATGAACCATCTCGCACTCTGAGGACCTCAGGGACCGGCCTCCTGCTGGTCCCAGAGTCAGAACTAAACATGGGGAATCAGCACTTCAGTTTTATGCAGCTAAAATCTGAAACAGTCTTCCTGAAGATGTGAGACAGGCCTCCACTGCTCAAACCCAGGCTAAAAACTGTTCTGTTTAGATGTGCATACGACTGAGAGATCTATCTGCACTCTTCTCTTTTTAAGTCTTTATATGTTTTCTGATTTTAAGGCAAATGTGTCTGTTTTGTAAAGCACTTTGAATTGCCTATTTTAATTGAGTTATTGTGATTACCTGTGTTGTGGGGTTGACGTTGTTCACTTCATTTCGAGGAGGTGCTACAATATTGACACTGGCTTCTTGAGTTTGATTGGTTGCTACAAAGCTGAAGCCACGGAACAACTGATGTGTGTTTGCGCTGGGGGGAATTCCAGGAGAATCTAAACGGGCAAAAACAGACAAAACTAAAACATTTGACAAAAAAAATAAACTGTGACATTGAAAAAACATACTAGCACTGCTCTTCAAGTAGACGTTCTTACCTGTGGGAGTTCTGGAGGTGAACTCAGGGTCAAAGTGGAAGGTGTCCTCGGGTCGCCCCACTGAGGGTTTAAATGGAGGCCTCATTTCTTTTTTGTACAATTTCTAAAGAGCAATAAAATGAGATAAAACACTTGTATTAAGAAATCACAATTGTTGTCAATTATAAATTACAGTTCATCCGAACAAAACGACGATACGCCATATTTTCATTGTAATAAATACGTCCAGCAGGAGGCGCCATTGGAAAAGCATTCACCTAACCAATTCCTATACCAGGCAAAAGAGCCACCAAAGCCTGTATAATGCAAATGAATTACTCCGAAACATACCATAAATAAGGAACTTGATTGTCACAGTTCTAAGTACTACAATTGTTACTACTGCTTTTACCACTACAACAACAATACTTCTGAATATTACACTATTTGCATATTCAGTAAATAAAAGATACTTTTATTGACTTGTATTAATATTATTCTATTGTATAATATTTGAAATACTCAAATAAAATGTGGGTCGTTCTTTCAAGCACCATTTTATGTAGTGTAAAAATAAAACATTTCTCTGTCATCTCTCTGTTTTCTGTCAAGTGATTTAACAGCCACTCTGTACAGGGAAAGACGAAAAGCCTCTTGTGCATTGCTTCTAACATTGAGCCAGCATCACCATCTGCAAATGGCAGAATGTAGTATTTGGCAGCAAACTGGTTTAGTTGTATGTGCAGTGCAGGATAAGCCAGGGACATAGAGCAGATGATGGTGGATTTTGTCAGAAAAGAGAGCATCACTGTGGATAAACAGCAAGAAGCCGCTCCCATTAAGAGTTACATAATGGTTAGCCAGTAATTTCTTCAATAAAAACATAGATTACCAAGAACAAACAAAATATGCATGTGGTTTAAATACTGTTAAAGCAACAATTGTTATAGACACAGACTACATTATTACTATGTAATGTATTGTATCAAACAAAACAGAACAAGAAAGTGAGCCACACACAAGACATTTTTGTAATCTGTTGCTGCTAAAAAAGGTTAATTGTAAGAAAATTAAATTCACTTTGTCTCACTAGACTTGGTAACAAAATAATGTGTTGTATTATCTGCACAGAACATATTGCAACTGAAAATGACTCTCATAATGTTCTTTCCTCTCAAGATAGAAGTCAGAAGTAATGTGCATTGCAGCTACTGTTATTTTGTCTTTTGTTACCAATTTTAAATTTCCTACTCACATTCCAGTCAATTGATGCGAAGAAGCGATGTCTCTTTATCTCTTCTACTCCGTCTGGCCCTGCACCTGTAAATAATACAGATTTAAAATACGGGAAACATAACACATAAATTGTTTTTGGAGGAGATTAGCAGTTAATTATTAAAAGGGCTCTTGTAAAATGAAGTGGGTAAATTGGTTTAGACTGTTCCTTGAGTGAATATAATTGAGTCATTATTTATGTAAAGTACCGAGTCGATTAGCAGGGTTTCTCTTGAAGAGTGCTCTCAATAAACTCTGCACTTCAGGACTGAGGAACTGTGGCATTCCCAGTTTGGCCCTGCACACAAAAGGTACAGCAGGTTTGCATGTTTGGTCAGCAACATTCTCTTATAAGAAAATATTATTGTTTCTGACTTTATGGTTATAAATTTACAACAGAATATAGCTAGAGTACGATTAGTAAAAGTTTATGAAAAAGCATTTACTTGAGGATGAGTGCCATGGTTTCCTTACGATCTTTTCCTTGGAAAGGTAAGGATCCTGTCAGCATTTCAAACTAAAAAGAAAAGAAAAGAAAGCACATTTATTTGATATGAAAAGCCCTGATTACACACAGTGGCCAGTGGGCTTAATGGAGGTCTAGTTAACATAAGGGCAAATTGAGATGAATGTTTTGCCCCATACAATGATGTAGCAGCCAGCTGTCAGAGAGCAAGGGCCCCCTTTTCTGTATTAGTGAAATAAGCCCTAACAAAACAAGTGGTATCCAGCAGATGTGCGGTTATTGAAAGTGATGAGATTTAATCTGCCAGATTTGTTCATTAAGCAGCCGTTCTGGCAGAAGAGAGAAAATTAACAAACCAGAACATGCGCCTATAATCCAACAGGCTGATAAGATATGGTAAACTGGCCTCTTTCAAAGCAACTCAAGTGGCACTGTAATTCTAATACAACACATGATTTTAAGTCTTTAAAATCTTAAATTGTAAGACTTAACACAGAGAACCCAATTGTGGATCAGTATTTAAGTAAAAATGAGATGGAACAAGCACATAGAATTAAAGAATTGTAGAATTATGCATTATTTGTATTGTTATTGGCCTTTAAACATGCTCTTATATATATATATATATATATATATATATATATATATATATAAACATGCTCTCATATATATATATATATATATATATATATATATGTATAATTATTATAATTTTTTTTTTTTTTAAAAGAACAATATAACTTTATTACAGCCTTGGGAGACGCCATATAAACTTAGCTGTGACTCCATCTACTGGCTGCAGAGGCAAATATGCATGTTTGTATATACACAATGTAATGGAGCTGCCCAGAGATGTGACGCAGTTGTAATGATTGTGTTCAGACAGCAGAAATGCTCAGAGAGTCTGCCAATGATTTAAGGACTTATAAAAACATTCTCAATGTCAAAGATTCTCGGGTGAGTGACATCAGTTATCGCAAACGTCACACATCAAAGAAATTCAAAACAGAGCGTTTTTGATGGTCAGAGGGGGAGCGGATTTTCAATCCAGGATTCATCAAACAATCAACAATGAGGCTAAAAGCTACTCCAAGTGTGTTTTTGATGACGGAGCCATGTAAGAACATGGTTAAAAGCTCAAAAAGGTCAATTTTGCATTATTTGTACAAATACATTGTCCCTCTCAAACATTTAATGTTTATCACAGCACTTTTCCAACCACAGTGCAAAGGATTCTCTGTATTCCATTCTCACCATTAGGACTCCAAAGGACCACCAGTCTGCGCTCTGAGCATGTCCTCTTCTGTTGACTACCTCAGGAGCCATATACTCGATCGTCCCACAGAAAGAATATGCTCTTTTGTCATGGTCAATGGCCTCTTTACTTAGTCCAAAATCTGAAAACACAGGAACAAAGAAACTTACTTGGTTAGACAAAAGATTAAACTATAGAAAAAGTATTTGAAGTCAGGTATAATCACTGACCAGTTATCTTGATGTGTCCTTCTTCATCCAACAAAATACTATTTAGAGATACAAAATCTTGTTAATATTATTGTAAAGATGGCAATCTCATGTATAATACTGTATGTAATGTACTTTTCTGGCTTTAAGTCTCTGTAGATGATTCCCAAACTATGAAGATGGTCTAAGGCCAAGGCCAATTCTGCAAGGTAAAATTTCACATCTTCTTCTGTGAACATTACCTATGATAATAAAATTAAACACAAATTAGAAAATTGTATTCATTTATAAAATAAATTCGCAAAACACATAGATTTTGCACTAAAACTTCCTAAAGACAAATCCCACTATTTCTGCAAACAATTGTGTAGTAATTCTGTCTGTAGGTCATTCTTACACAAGTCACTTTTTGAATACCTCTCAAAACACCTTCTCTTCAGAAAATGATGCGGAGACTTTGGCTATTCCACTATCCGACATGATACAGGTCACCACTGGTGCATGTTGACCCCCAAGTGTCCTGTGTGTCCTTACCTGTGAAGTACCTGCAACACTGAACTCTTTTAACAAGGGTAGGACTAGTCAGTCTTGTTTATGTGTCTCTTGTGGCCCTTAAGCTGCTATTATTTTTCTCTAACTGAATTTTTGGTTGTAATGAATTCAATCACAATTGCTGGAAAAAGTCCATTGTTCATACAGTATGTCTCAAAGTCCCCATTTGCCAGTATTTGCCAGCCGTGATGCAGACACAACTGCACCTTTAACTATTCTTCCCACTAACAGCCCATTCCTCCATAACTTTTACATCAGCCTTCACAAAGCAAATATTGCATGTGTAGTAATCCAGCATTCAACTATCCTTGAACTGGAGGGTGCAAATACATAAGGGGTTGGTTTCTTCACTTTAAACAGAAAGTAAAAGTTTGAATGTCTTCTAAAAATAAATGTAGCTTCTGAGAAGATTAATAATGAAACGCACGGAGGATTTGAGCAGACCCACCTCCTTTGACAAGCGAGTGAAAAGGTCGCCTCCTCTGAGGAAGTCAAGGATCAGATAGAGTTTCCCCTCTGTCTGGAAAGCTGCACAAACACAAACAGTGATACAGCACGTTTCCACATGTTTAGAAGGCATGAATTATATATTTGATCATAAAAACGTCAAACTCTTTTATTTGTTTAAATGTATGTTGATATTACTTTAGAAATGATCCCCAAAACTTACCATAGTGCAGTTTAACTATAAATGGGTGATTAACTTCTGCTAGAATGTCCCGCTCCATTTTCGAGCGAACACGGTCTCGAACTTAAAGAAATAACATATTAATATATTATCAGTTATTGAAATGCAAACACCAATCTGTCATTTTTTATGTGTTGTCAGTTTACAATATGGCAAGAACAATTATGACAGTGGTTTGACACTCAAACCACTGAAAAAGAGAGGTGAAATATACTTTTGAAGTGCAGGTGAAGAGGATTAGAGCTCAAACAAAGAAACTAAAAATGTAGCACATGACATCAGAAAGTGCTTCTACAGTGTAAAATAATCCCTCTGACAAACCAAACAATCAGACATACAAACTAACCTCTTTTACCCAAATCCCCTGAAAAGTAGGCCACTCTGTGTGGTCTTGATTATAAAATTATAACAAACTATTATTATGCCTGATGACAAGCTTTAGTATATGTGCTCACTTTCTGCGTCACATTTGATTTTAGCATTAAGTTCATAGACTTTACCTTTGAGAGTAGCCTTTTTAAGAACTTTCATGGCATACAGCTGTCCTCTGTCTGCTCCGCGGATCTTCCTCACCAGAAACACCTGTAATAAATGTTCAGTGTTAAGTTAAATTACAATGATCTTTGTGATTCCGTTAATTATTGATGTAAACATAGAACTGAAAAACTGTATGACGCAGCTATAGCATAGCCTCCACTTTGCAAATGTTACATTAAAATTCCAGCCAAGGTGTGTTAGGAGAAAACAGGTGGCCAGGCTGCAGGACGCGATCACAGCTGAGCCAAGAGTCAAGGGTTATTTATATCTAGTGCCTGTCTGAGAGAACACTGCTTGCACAATGACCTGCGGCATTAACAACAGTGGTTGGTCTATATGTATTTGCGGTGTATATGTGTATTACCTTTCCATAGGAGCCCTGGCCAAGCACCTTGAGCAGCTGGAACTGTGAGGGGTCTGCTTTCTCACAGCCCTCCCTAACATGGTGGCTGATGTCGAACTCCTTCAATATGCTGTCATCCTTTAAAAAAAAAGTTAGAAGATGTCAAGGACATTTAAGATTAGCAAATATGTTTCTAAATAAATCAAGAGCAAGAAAATCAAATATATCAAAAGGAGAACCAAAATCTTAAATCTATGTTGCCACAACAGGGCTCTCAAGTCTCACACATTGACCATGAGACACATGCAGTTCACCTCCATCACACGCACACACGCCACACCTCGCATTTCTCATGCGGGTTGTTGTCCCAGCCCTCGGGTCCAACTCCCATGGCGTTCTCTGACCTGCTCTGTAGCAGCAATGTTTTCCGCCCGTTCCCACCCCCACGACACTAAACATGGTAACAACAGATGTGCATTATGCTAATGTTTTAAATAATAATTCTTTTAAACAAATTATTCAGACTAAATAATACAAAATGACTGAGACGTCAAGTCTTTCCTCTCACGCTCGGGACAGGAGCTGGGGACGAACGAAGACACAGGTGAATCTGCACACACAGTTTGTGTTCAGAGGGGACATGGCACGTTCGGTACATGTTGAGCTGTAAAACTATTGCTAAAACTTTTTTTTTTGCCTAAAGAGGAAAGTAATTAAGATGTGGCTAAATGCAAAGGTACCAAGTAGGCTGTGGAGTGGGCCCCCAATGAGTGATAATGTGATTGGCTCCAACAGTGGCCAGGCAATGTCTGATTGGCTATTAACAAAAATGCATTTTTTCCAGTGCTCAAACGTGACAAAATAATGCCTTATTAGCCTATTTAAAATTAAAGTTTGAGATATCATGTTATATTCTAACAGTCCCTGTTAAAGGAACCTGTTTAAATTTCACAGAGACCAAAAGGTGTGAAATGAACAGTTTGCATAAGGAGCTCATTATTTTTCCATATTTACCATGTATCCTTTGTTCATATTGTGGATTGTCACTGTAAACACAATGCACTCTTAAAATCTATATTATACTTGTGAGTAATTATAGTATAATAAATCTTGACTATAATGACCAAAATTGTGCACCATATTACTGGAAATGTGGTTATATATATTATAACCCAATAACCCCCCAATTCTGGCTAGCCTTGCTTAAAATTGTCTAATAAATAAATGATACATAGGGATTTGTTTCAGATTTGACCATCAGAACTGTAATATTATTAGAACTGACATTAATGTCAGACACACACACACACACACACACGCACGCACGCACACACACACACACACACACACACACACACACACACAGACACACACAAAAATCTCACTCCAAATCATGATCAAAACTTGAGAGCCCTGATCTTGCCACTGAAGAGCATTGTGGGAATCACCTGCTGTGATGTCATCCTGTGATTTTGAGCCTGACTGAGAATTGCAAAAAATATAATGACGAACTTTATGCTGAGCCCCATGTTAAGCTGACGTTACAGAGAAGGTGACATGTGTCCACATGGACATCAAAGCAGCACATTGCAGATATGAGTAGGCAGCTGCACAGGTAAACAAACCAGCAGACAGGCAGTCATGAGACACCACCAGACAGAGACTTCAACTTGAATCACCTTCATTTGGTCACAATAAACAGCCAGGAGACTGGCTCCTTTGATTTCTATAAATATCCTCAAGCGCAGGTACGTGTGCTGAGGACAGCGTGTGGGCATCTGACACTCGCTATGGTTATGGTTATAAATAGACTTCCCAATGTTGTGGACATTCATTCAAAAGATCAATTCGTTCACTTTCAATTCGTCTGTCACCCAGCTGACTGCTCGTTTGTTAGTATCTGACAGAGTGCATCTCAGTTTGGCCTGTGCCCATCTGTCAACCTCTATGTGGCCTTCTAGGACAGCAATGGGTGCATTTCACGCAGCATGACATTTTACCAATTACATCTGTCTGCTTATGGTAGAAACTATAAGTTATATTTTGACCACGCAAAGTACGCAGAGTGCAGCTGCGAAGCAAGCCGATTGCAGTAAGCATGCACACCATAATCTCTTGTCTCTCGTTGACGGAAGTTAACTTCCCTCTCTTCACGAGGGTGAAAAAGATTCTCACCTCCAGCTGACAGAAGCTTGTGTTGTTCTTGTTCCTCGCGGCTTTGTTCTTCAGGTAAATGGAGAACCATCTCCGTACCGTGAATTTACGAGTGCTGGTATCCATGACAATGGGTAGTTGTGCGGTGCGTCTCTATCCCATAATGGTGAACATGATCCCTCCTTGGAGGTCCTTACGACAGATGCAGAAACAGAAGCAGAAACTTTAAAATGATTGTCCATTAGCCTCGCACTATGTCCACTGGTCCGTCCTGAGCGTGGCCTTTTAGCTTCGCCATCGTCTCCATTTGGTCCTTGGCTCTGTCTAAACACTGCCCTCAGTCGTGTCAGCTGCAGTGAGCACAGTCCGAGCTGATGAGCGGACGATGCACTGAGCGGTCACTGCTGGGCTCGTCCTCCCGCTGCGTGATGCTGCGTGATGCTGCAGGCTGAAATGAACAAATAACCGCGTTCTGCTGATTACTGCTGATTCAGGATAGAGCTGTGAGTGAGTTCCCTCTTCACATGTGTCTGCGCGTTGATCCTGCGCTGCTGTCGCTCTGCAGAAACAGGGATTGTTGCCAGTCACATTGTGTACCTCAGAGCTCCTCACAACTCCCGCCCTCCCGTGTGCGCCGTGTCGTTGCACTCACATCCCTGTTTCTCCCAGCAGCATACAGCAACAGCTGGTGAGGTCACATGGTCACGTCCTGATACCTCTGCCTGTCTGCCTCCTCCTCTTGTCCTCTCTGGTATCAACATGACACTCACAAAAACAGACACTGGGTAGATAATAATACGCCTCATAATGACTGCAGTGGGTAGTTTAGGAAACTAACTTGTTAGTGGCCATAATTTACCACCAGTGTCAATAGTCATGCCATGACCGTGTGTTATAGAGGCCTGAATGTGGAGGTATTTGGATTTGGCACATCAGCAGCTTTGCAGAACTGCAGTGTTACATAACAAGGTAGAGAGCCAGAGAGATGGGACCGGAGAGGGAGGCGATCACTGGGTTTCTTAAATAATGACTAAGGGTTAGGTTGAATCAGAGCATGTGCTGTGGCGTGTAACTGACTGTACCTGTGGCTTATGGATTAAAACGATGAACATAGGATTTTAGCCCATGGGTGGTATTAGAGCATACTAGTGATTTGCGCTGCACTTTTCACAATATGTCACCATGTAATGTAATGAAACACGTCAGTCTGCTGAGCACTGTAGCGTACAGAGAAGATTCAGGATTACTGGCCTGTCTTTGTCCCATTGGGATTAAGGCTCTGTAAGAAGATCACAACATTAATATTTATACACTGTCAGGGAAATGGCCAGACAGCCAGACAAAAACACTCTTAAATCAACCGCAAGATGCCCTTTAAATAAATCCAGACTAAAAACAAATGCTTTGCTCTATTCACTGCATTACAAACTGATTCATAAATAAGCATTGTGTACAATAAATTAGTAGCATTCAGACAAACAAAATTTTATTGAAGTTAAAAAGTATATATAAAGTTTCCTGCACAATTTTATAAAGGTTAAAAATGAGCTACTTTTGCATACAATGACTATTGCACTAAGCACAAAAGGATGTTTACAATTTATTACAAAAAGAGAAATAATTGGAGGTAAAGACTGTAGAGATGCTACATTAAAACAGAAGGCATTACTTGTTGGCACTGGTAAATAAATATTACTTGGTACAAAGAGGTATTCCTGTCTGTTACCGACATGTTATTATTAGTGAAATTTGTTACATAAAGAAAAAAAAAATGTAATTATTTAAAACTCAAGCACTGTGGCTTTTACATAATTAATTACTATACTACATAGTAATACTTTAAAAATAGCTCTCCTCATTTAATGTACAAGTGTTTTCTATAATCTAAATTTATCGCCTAAATAATACATAAATATACTATTCCTACTACCCGTTTTACAAAACAAAAGGGGGGGGGGGAGAAAAAAAACAAAGATATAAAAACATGCCCGTTGATTATCAAATTGTCCACAGATTTTGGGGCTGCATCATGGGTGGATAGTAGACTGGAACTCCAGGGTCACAAACATTGAAGCCAGGCTTTGTGTTGACCGTCACTGAAGAGTTCACAGGTTTCTCTCTAAACTTTCTCTCACAGTCCATCAAAGAGAAGTCAGGGTTGAAACAGATTTCAATCTGACCTAAAATCTGATAACCAGCATTCTACAGAAAACATGGAAATATGTTACAAAATATTAAATGAAAACAATAAAACACTTCCTATAGTCATACCTTTGAAGGGTGAACACACTGGAACTTCAATGTGACACCATAGAAGCTGTCAATAACCTCTTGAATGTGACCAAACTATACACAATCAAAGAAATTTAAAAAATATATACAAAAGATAATACATTTTAAAATGCAAGCCTTACTTACCGTGTAGTACTGTTTTGAGGGGGTTATGTCAAACTTCTTTAAAACACTGTAAAAAAAAACATTGTTATAATTTTTTTTTTGTAGGTCTGGGTTTGCTAACTTCAGACTAATCATATCAGAATACTCAATCACTGATCATAATTGTGACTTATCAAAATATATGTTCAGATTTTTGTTTCTGCCTTGAATCCCTAAGGACGTAAATGTCCACTTTTCAAAGTATAGATTTGTTTTTTTTAGATTTGTTTTTTTTGCTCAAAGGCTTTGTTAGACGTAACAGATGTAGCGTGAAAGGGGGAAAAGTGAGGGTACACCGCAATGGTAACCTCACATGTGCAACACCTTTATCCACTGCGTCACCAGCAAAGCAGATTCATGTTTTTCCATAGTTAATCTAAACATTTAGCCATGTCCTAACAAAAATTGAGATACTTTTTTTCTTTTAGAGACAGATTATAATGGGGTAGTGGTACATTTTTACATGTACTGTCTACTGCCCAGGCAGGTTTAAGGTTGTTTCAAATTTCAAGTTTGAAGCATTTTTTGTTTCTGGATATCAGATTACAATAAAAACTCACTGCAGCCATAAAAGCAGCACATATTAATAATTTTTTCAAGCTTTTTAAGATGTGAATTTTACTGTAATCTGATGCTACCCAAAAATGTAAATGCTACAAACTTCAAACCTTCCCAGGACACATAAAAATGTACCTCAATAGCTTCTGACTTCAATTTTATGGGAGATATATCAACTTTTTCTTTTTTTTTTTTGCCAATTTTTCCAGTACATGTGAAATCCAAGTTTTCAAACTGGCAGTTAAAGGATTAAAGAGTTTTTTTTGTGTTTATTATTTTATACAATTGTTGATTGGGGCATGAATACATTTATTTCAAAAAGAGTGAATTTGTATTGTTTTTTTGGCTGCGTTTGTGAGTGGACAGGCATGTCCTTAGTAGGGCTGAAAAAATGCAAATATCTAATTGCACTTTTTCTGATAAAAATTGCAAATACGATTTGATTTGTAATTTATGTTCTGAGGGTTTCTGTTCAATGTGTACATTTCAACCCCGACCAGGAGCATTTGACAGAAGACTGATATCTGAACTGCTAAACTAATGCAAGAATCCCATGATGCATTTCACAACAAGCAGAGGTCAAAACTACAGGGTTAGCATGTTTTACACAACAGGAAAATGTGTTGCATAGTGTTAGAGATAGATAATGTTAAATAATAAATCGTTTAAAGTCCTTGATATTTGCTAATTTTGAGTATTCAGACAGTGATTTGAGTGTGATTTCTCATGCAGTCCTTGGGGTGCTAAGTATGATTTTGGGTTGAGATTAAATGATGTAGAATATAACAAGAATAAACAGTGGCTATGGAGCAGTCCCTTGTTGATATGCTATACCTGTCCAGGTCCATTTTATGGTACAGTTCCAGGGCTTTGCCAAAATATTTATGCTGACTATTCAGAGATTCAGCTTTGGCAGCACATGTTCCATGTTTGTTCCACTCATACTTCCTGGAATGGGGATATCACAAGTAACCAGGTTACAATTCACATTAAAATTATAATCCAAACTACTATATAAACTACTGCATGTAAACATTGAACAATGAATATAAAATGCATAAAATAAAATAGAAATACCAAAATTCCGTAGATTCGGGGCTGATTAAATCTGGCCAACTTTTCTCCATGTCGGGAAGTAAATCCTACCATAAACAAAAAGCACTTTAGATGCAAAACTGAACACATGTATGTACTCCATATGACTAAAAAGGACAATGAAGACAAACCTCTATCAAAGATACATTGAAATGCCAAGTTGAATTACACTCATTGCCATTGTCGGGCCTAGATAAGAATTGTTAAATAGAAACATTTGTTGTTTATCAGAAGTTGAATGGAGGAAAAATAAAGAAGAACCAATATTACCAAAGTCCATGTAAAGTCCAGGTGTCAATTTTAGAATGACAACGCTCCATCTGAAATGTACAGCATTAGCATTTACTAATTGATTATGTTACGAGAGACATGATTTTCCTAAAGCATTGGTTACAACTGTGCTGATCTCAAATGTAGCCTATATGTTATGTGTGTGTTTGAGCATAGGGCTGGATTGAACAGAAAATACATTTGAACACAATAAAATCTCTTCAGGAATGGTCATATTATTGTTATATCAACCATCCCTGCTGTTGTGGACTATAATTTGAAAAACGTATCATAAAAAAGTACATGCGTAGCACCTAGGCAATATCACTTCATCAGCTACAAATTCTTGGGCGAAGCGTTAGTCATGTGATTGAAACTAAATTAACTGAGCACATGACTCAAACTACTGTCATGGCTTTCTGGAAATGCTATACACACAAAAACCACACAAAATACAATCCAGAGTCCAGATCACATACTCCGCAGAAGGTCGTGGGCCAGTGGTGTGTCAAGATCAGTTTTGTCCATAGGTGTCTGAAACATTAGAATAATACTGGAATTCCTTGGGATGACAAACTATTGTATTACTCAATAACATGTTTACTTACTGAGGTGACAGCACAAAGGCAGAGGCTGTGGCTGTGGCTGCTACCAGGAAGTGTAAAAGAATCAGCTTCATGACTCACCTGCAGTACAAGTTACATTAAGAGTTTGTCATAACAGCCTTCAGTAAACCTAAACTGCGTAAAACAGAAGGATATTAGCTAAAACAGGTGAAAGTAAGACCAGCATTCAGACAAATGTGTCAAGATCAATAATGAGCACCTTTAACTTCTAACGCATTACACAAGCAAATACGTAATAATAATGTAACTAACTAATTTAAGCCAACTGCAATGTCGTTGGTGATAGACAGGCCTACTTTACTGCAACAAAGACACAAATTGTACAGTAACAGGATAACTGTCTATGAAAACCATGTGTTAGTCGTCTACTTTCTCACTTTATCACTGAAAAGGTGCCGATACTCACCCGAAGAGAGCAGACAAACAGTGTATGCGCTCCTCCAAGTAATGGCTATTGGTTCAACTTGCTCTTCTGAGTAGATCTATATCACAGAAATATGTTTATGTCTCACACTTCCTTACTGCGCTACACGTTCAGCCAATCACATCCTCCGAAGGGTTTACGCAGCGTCACGTGACGAGATTTTGCAGACTTGTTGTTCACAGCCTGTTTAACAATTTGTCTCTAATGTATGCCTGCTGTATTTTGTTGATTGGGGCATTGTTTGAGTTTTTACAACTACGAAAATTGAAGAAGAAACAGCAGACTAAGCAAATCGACCAGCAGAGGGCACCATACAGCAACCCAGGAGAAAAACAAACTACCATAATAACCTGCTTCTAAAGCCCGCACCTAAATTGCGCGGAAATTGTACATTGAATGAAAGCATAGTCCTTCTTTGAATAGCCTAATACTGTGTTGACTTGGTGCAAAGACTCGTGTTCATGATTTATCTTAACCTGTTTAATTAGCCTGCACACTTCCTTTAGGCTCTACTCCAAATAGCCTGTTTTTCAATAATACTGTCTTTTATGTTTCTTCTCTTTTATCTTTTTCTACAGATCATCTTGGTGCCTACAGTGTCCCTCCAGTGCGTCAGGAATAGCAGTAACTGTAGCTGCTTTTAAAAATAGGTCCTGGCCAAAGTTCAGCATACATCACAGTTTGGGACAAGCTGCAGGGAGATCTGAGAGGAAATGTATGAGGACCAACTAATGTTTACTGTATACCCTCAAATACGTTATGACATAATAGGTTGTGTGAAACTACTGGTTTTAAGAGTTGCAATGTGTCATTTCAACAAAGGGGCCAAGTAGTTTGTGATGTTTTATTATGATAATTAAGCAACAGTTGCACAGGTATATTTTTCATAATAGCTTACACATAATCCTTACCTCTGTGGATCTTTTATGTCTGTTTTTTACTGTAATTTTGCAGTTAGTGATGAGAGTCTTGAAGGATACTGGTTATATATAGGCAGCTCTCTCACCTTATAAGGCCTCAAGGAAGACCAGGTGGGGGTCGGTGGAGACGGGTGGTGGTTTCGTTGGCCTGGTCCAAGGCTTAGGCTGACTCCCTGTGGATTCAGGCTGACAGCCGAAGTTGCTCTAGGGGGATCTAACGGGGTAAGTAAAGCATATTTTTTACTATTAATTCATAATATATATTTAGATGATTATGTATGTCAAATACAAGGAAGGTATTTAAATCTTTAGTAAGTGCAACAGGTGCACAATGAGGGTAGGGCGCTATAGGCTATGTTATGGTCCCTTGACAGAGCCTAATGAATGTGTCAAGTGAGATATTCAATAACAATTTGCTGTTTTGAAAGTAATGACCATGACCGCAACAATTATTTTTCAACCCTGTGTCAACACATATTGACTCTTAAACCAGATGAGCAAAGCACTTTTCAGCTTTGAAGTAATTGTTATTTGGTGTCTACATTGTCTGTAGTACATACTTTGCTGCATTAAGGGGATTTGTACAGTTATGGTTAGAGAACTGTAGTGGTTTACAATTACAGTCAGTGTGACTCAAGTGTCATTTGGGAGGCATCTTTGCTGGGACACTGTGGTTGGAGAGGTGTTGCTACTTCAGTGCTGTGAAAATATGAGCTGCCTGCTGAGGCAAACTGATTACAGCTAACCTATAAGATTGTTAATGCTTGAATGAATGCTTTTGGCTTTATAAAATAGCTATCTATTGGTATCTATTTTATAAAGCCCAAAACCCTGTTGATGACCAGAGGGGAATTAAGAGATGCACAGCAGTCAAGTGTGAACATAATGGTGTAACCTAAACACACCAACACATGTCACATGTGACATCACATGTCAGTAATCATTAGTCTTATTATAGCTCTAATATTGAAACAATTTAATACATTTAGCACACACAGTTATTAATTAGTTGTGTTGACTGATCGGTTGAGGGTGGCCTACAATTCTTTCTTTAGTTTAGTTTAGCTGTTTTATCAGGATTCTAATGGACTACAGCAGAAATGAGAGGACATAAAGTGAATTTGCTGTAGTTTTGGTGGTCAATCTCCTTTTTACATAGAAAATGCTGTTTATTAGTACTTCTCTATACGAACGGTTGTTTTTGCATGAACTCCTGTAATCTTGTGGTCTTTTAGCAGTTTGGCCCAGATGATAGAGATACTGAATAGTGTAGATTGCTCTTGACGCCACATCACACCCCCTTTTAATCAATACAGAGGGTATGTCTTATTAATTCTTTAGTTGACAGCCCAGTATGTTTATACATGGCAGCATCATCTCTGTGTTCACTGGGTGCACATCCTGGTTGTATATTGCATCGTCTTGTCATTATTGCACATGACTAACGACTATTTGCATGTGTATCCATTACAGGTGGACTGTAAGTCTATATTTGATTGGTCTTGTCATTGTCTGTGTGTGATCTGTACTGTTATTTGTCTAGTATGATATATGTTACGGTTCAACAGGTCAGAACCACAGTGTCACCATGTCGGTGTGGATCAAACCCGGATACTACGACCATGAGTATCATCACAAAGAAAGCAAATATGTGGTTAAGGAGTACAGCAGGTATCCTCTGTGGCTAATAACAACTAAACGCCAGCTAATCTTGACACTTTAACAGTAGTGAGCTTTGCTGTTAAATACTAAAGCAGCAGGTCTTTTGAACGTAATGGTGTTGATAGGATAAAAGCCTTGTTAAAGCTTGAACTTGAAGTTTGTAGTTCATGCTTACAGTCATCTCACCTGTGTTTTTACTGATGCCTGGCCCCTAGGTAACAATAGAGCAAACTTACAGATCAAACACTTGTGGTTAACCAACCAATGAAAATGTTTTTCTCATCTCTGTTTGTGTGACTGAAGATTATACTTTGATTCTCTGAACCTTCTCTCTTTCCAGGCCAGAATTAAGTGCTTTCTTGTGTTTGTAGATTTAGTGACCAGTGCTCAGGACAGTCAAATTTAGACAATATATTTTGAATAAATACCAATCCTTACACAAGGAGAAGGATAACATGATATGTTCTTTTTAAATTAATCATAATCAGATATATATGTAACATGGAATCTGACCTAACATTACAAAAATATTTGAATAAAGCTACCTATATTGTACCATAAACCTCCACAACAATGCCATCTGTGATTTCAACTTTTCAAGTGAAAAGGCTAACTCTAGTCTAAAGCATACTTTTGCCCAAGTGGATCCTGAAAGGATTCACAAACCATGCATCCTTTTCTTTGTGAGCTTCATTCTGAATTGACTTCACTTTAGGCTTATTGAAAAGAAAACAACTGTGTGAGTCCAATCATAACTCCTTCTTACTCAGTGGGGTTCGCAGAGCAGTAAGTGTGTCAACTGGCTGCACTGTGTTGTATAGTAAACTTTAAAACCTTGACTGTGAGCGTTGCAGTTCACTTTTCTTTCTTGCATCAGTCCTCTTCCTTCTTCTTGTTTTTGTCACATTTTGTTTTGTCAATAACGTCCGTGTGTTGCCTGTGTTTAGCTCTAAGACGATGGAAGACAAATATGAGTACAAAACACAAGCTTGCATCCAGGAAGTGGTAAACATCACTTCATTGTCAGACTTCTTGCTTTATGCCTACAATTTTCTGAATTGTCTATTGTTTATCTATTTAGGTGAGGTCAAAGATGTTGGACAAGTATGTGCGTGAGGAGCCCATGATTAGGGGTCCACAGTTCCTGGTCCGACTCAGATCCCACACTGTGTTCGAAAACACCCCCATTACACTCTTCTGCACTGTTGAGGGCTACCCCACTCCTATTGTGAAATGGTCAGTTGATAATTACTTGTGTATATCCCATTTTGCAAATTATGTGTTATATTGTGGTGAATTAATGTTTTGTTTTGTTTTTCACTGCTTTTTAGGTACAGAGATGGCGTCACTCTGGACATATCCTCTGGAAAATACCTGGTCCAGTCTAAAGGTGGAGTGCACTCACTGGAAATCCCAAGGTACATATAACATTAACACAGACATTGGGAAGATAACCAGCTTTGCCAGTGTCAGTGATCATGTTAAGTGTAATGCTATGGGATGCGGATCGATACCAAAATATTGATGTTTTGATTCTCACATATCAAATATCTTATGTAAAAATAAATATCAATACATAAAATTTTGCGCCAACAAAAAAATGCTGTTCCTCTTTAACCTAATTTTAATACAGTTTTGAAATATTTTAACCTAACTGCAGACATATTTCATTTGAAGTTCAGTTCTAGTAGGTGTGAAGAAAAAAGAATGAAAAAGCCTCTGAACGCCAAGGTGAAATGATCTTATCGTAGCTTTACTTGGAATCGAATCGGAACAATAATCACTGGTATCGCTCATAATAAGTTACAGTGTGAGTCAGCTGACAGTGGAGGGCCGTTAAAAGTATGCCCCTCCAGCCTCAGGAGTCTCAGCTGTTCGAGAGCTGACCTCAGTGCTATGTGATACTGCAGGGTTCCTCCGCTCTAAGTCACTTTTAAAACCTTTACAGTTCTGCAGCCAGATAAATTGTTAGTTGGTGTGGTTTGTTTGCATGCAATATTAAACTCTTGTTAACCTTTGACCCGAGGATTGTTGTAAACATGTCTGTGACACAAATAAGCCCTATAGCTTCTTAGTCTCATACAATTACATCATGACGTTCCTGTTGGCAATCCCTACTAACACGTATTCAGAAACTCCGCTGTCTGATGCAATAGTCGCCAACAATGCCAATGGTAATTCTTTATGCCTCCCCAACCCATCGTTTAGCATTCCTCACACGGATTTTATTCTCTAGACAGAGGATTGCACCTGCCTACGGTCATTTTTTCATTTGCTAACGGCCCTACACATGACATCTACTTTAACTGACGTTCATACTATGCTGTAACCTTATCCCAGTGCTTTATAATGTGTTTTATTGTGTTTGTTTAGATGTACAACTGATGATACAGCCCAGTACACTGCTGTGGCTGGTAATCTGCATGGACAGGCCTCCACACAAGCATCAGTCATTGTCAAAAGTAAGTCGGATTGGCAGGTGATTTAATTATGTGCATGCAAAAGACAATTCATCCAGTGGAAACTTAAATAGACACAGACAAAAGGCACTTAGTTGAATATACAGACCCAGCATCATGCATATTTTGGACGTTGTGAAAATTGTCATAACAGTAATTCATATGTACTCATTAGCATATTAGGAATCAATTTCAAATACCTACGCCTGGTATAGTACTGCAGGAACTTATCTGTCCTATTTTATATTGACACTTTGAAACACATTTACACATTATGTAATGTATGCATGTATGTAATCTACATACATGCCGTTGGTCTTGCAAATTGTCATTGTTCCTATCTGCCACACATTTTCTTAGTAGTATTTTACATTTGGAAAGCTCCGTTTTAGCCATCTGCTTTTTGTTTGTAATTATGCAGGGTACAAACAAGAGGAGGAGACCTGCCCTTATGGATGGCTGCCTTACACTGGTAGGACACCTAATTATTACTTATTTAGTTGCCATGTTTTGCATTTCATTCATTCTAATAATTTGTTTCTCATCTCGTTTAGCTGCAGTGCTTCCAAAGATCACCTTCACTAAAATCAATATTACATTTTTGAAGACATTTAGTCCAGTTTTTGCTACTGAAGGGGAGTCCGCCTCTCTGACCGCCACAATGACACTCAGCCCCAACCTTGCCAACCTGCAGCCTGAGGCACAGTGGTACAGAGACGGTAACTTTTGGATAATAGCATCATAAATACTAAAATATTCGCTCTGTGCGTTGTCTTTACAATTTTATCTTCTTGTCCCAATTCAGCAAGTCTTTAACCATAGGCATGAATAGATAAAAGTGGAGTGTGTTATGGGTATTATTTTTATAGCCCTTTAGCAGTACATTGTTCATTTAATCTGGAAACACGGGTTGTAAAATAGGCTATAACGTTATATGTAGTTACATAGTCAATTACTTCTACAAAATTATACCATAAAATACCCTTTTCTGTGTTTTCTTTTTTCCCTGCAGATGTCCGCCTCGCAGATTCTAAATGGGTGAAGATTGAGACAGGCAGGGGAGTGACTACTTTGACCCTCCCTGACCTGTACAAAGACGACGAGGGCCTCTATACCCTGCGTATGGTTACCAGAGGAGGAATCGCTGAACACAGTGCTTTTGTCTCTGTAGCAGGTAAATGAAAATGAATACTCTATCTTCTTGAACAATTGTCAAATTAATGTCTTTCCATTGTTTGTTCTAGATGGCCCTCCCCCTGTGCCCAATGCCCCTGGAGCCCCTATGGACATCAAGATCCATGATGCAAACAGAGACTATGTGATTGTGTCCTGGAAACCTCCTAACACCACGACTGAGGGTCCAATCATAGGATACTTTGTGGACAAGTATGTCCATAATATATTATACCAATATGTTATTGTGCTTTAGTTGTATGTTTTATAGACCATATGCATGAATGATCCAAGCAGTAACTACAAGTAACTACTACTAATAATTATAATAATACAATTTTGTTTTTTCTGTGGTGCCTATAGAACATAAAACTTCCACAATGGAAACAAATGGTGTGCCTGATCTTTTGGCAGTAGCTAAAAAAAAAACCCCTCAAAAGCCAAGGAAATGGATGACAGGGACAAAAACTTTCAAGGACTAGACTGAAATAACATTGTACATTTACAAAATGGAACAATTTACTTTTACTGTGAATTTCAAAATGAATACATTTGCCGGACATTTGGATGTATACATAAGGGGACAACGGCCTGACTGACACTAACTTCTCTGTTTGTTTTCTGTTTTTGTCTTTTCACTCGCTGTGTCTTGTTTTTTTTTTGTGTGCATGTGTGTGTGTGTTTTACATTAAATCGTTAACCTGAGTTGATGTACTTGTGTTATTACATTCTATAAAACAAGCCTTCTGTGTCCTTCATCAACTTGCATGTAATGAACGCAGCACATTGTCCACCACTGTTTTGTTGATACTTACCTACTTAGATTCATGCTGTCATTTTTTTGTGTATTTCAGATGTGAAGTTGGAACAGAAAACTGGACCCAGTGCAATGATCACCCCATTAAAATCTGTAAATACCCAGTGTCTGGGTTGTTTGAAGGACACTCCTACTACTTCAGAGTGAGAGCTGTAAACTCCCATGGCATCAGCAAAGCATCACGCATGTCCGAGCCCATTGCCGCCCTGGACCCCACTGAGTTCGAGAGGCTTCATAGTGAGTGTCACTGTAGGCTAATACTCTTATCCAAAATGCTTTCCTCTTTTATTGCCTCACGTTGGTATTGATTTAAATAAACTGAATATATCACAGAAGCAATTAGGCAAGTAAGCAATTACAAAATTACCACATTAATAGTCATGAGCTTTACTGCCGACTGCTGTTTGTGTTATTTTGTTTCCCGCTTCACGATTAGCATATCAAAGCTTTACTCAAGGCTTATACATGTACGCTAATGTAAACTGTTAACATGTGTTTTTTTTTAACAATTAATTAAATCTACACCAAATGATCTGTTTTTTATTAGTACATAATTCTCCTGTTTTTATCTTGTTTAGCAAAAAAACTGGGTGGAAGACTGGACATTGTGTCTTACCATGATGACCATGAAGGTAAGATTATATACAGTACATACATATAAGTTTACTGAAGTAAAGTGTTAATGTATCACACCATTGTGTGTTTTTGTAGAGGAGGGACAGCCACCTGCCACCCCAACCGGGATCTATGCCTCTGAAACTGACAGGACGTATGTTGTCCTGAGCTGGAAGGCTCCTCCATACTGTGGCAAGGCGCCCATGTGGTACTACATAGAGAAGGTAAATTATTCCTTTACTCACACTAATCACCTTAAATGACGTCGTTTGGTCTGCCTTGTGATTCTGCTTTGCCAGTTCCACATTTAACACATTTAACACATTACGCAATCATTTTTATGAACCATTAGAATAAGCCGTTTACGTGAGGATCATCTGTTATCTTGTGTATTTAACCAATCTTTGCATGTTTTATTCTAGTCCATGGCAGGCAGTGGTGCTTGGCAGCGTGTGAACACTCAGGTGCCCATTCGCTCTCCACGTTATGCCGTCTTTGACCTTGCAGAGGGAAAAGAATATCAATTTAGGGTTTTGGCTGCTAATATGTATGGCACCAGTGAGCCATCAGAGCCATCCAAACCTGTAGAGACTCAGGAACTCAAAGGTATTTATATTTGGATTCAGTTTGTCTCAAAAGCCAACGTGAGTGAAAAATCATGTAATTGTGTTTAGGTGTGCCATCCGCTCCTGGTCAGGTGGTTTCTACGAGAGAATCGGATACTTCTTTGCTCATCCAGTGGGCTCCCCCTAAGGAACCCAACAACCTAATTGGCTACTACATTGACCAGTGTGTAAAAGGCTCTAAGGACTGGACCTCTGCCAACCACAAACCACACAAGAGCACCAAGTCTGTTTTAGATCCAATAAGTTGCTGTTTTGTATTTTGTGCATCTGTTGTTTGAAATTAAATGTTCTTGACGTTCAGGTTTGTGGTGAGTGGACTGACGACTGGGGAGACCTATGTTTTCCGTGTCCAGGCCATCAACGAGCTGGGTCTGAGTGATGAGTCCCAGGAGTCTTCCCCACTTATGGTCAAGGCTGCGCTGAGTCAGTCCTTTGTGTTTATTGATGTTTCTATTGACACAAGCAGTCTAGTGCTTTACTAGATAATCTACAGCTATAACAAAATGTCATTACCTAAACATATTATAATCACATTAATGTTGTATGTGTTTATTGTGTTTCAGCCCCTCCCTCTGCCCCCTATGACATTGCTCTGTTGAACTGTGATGGCATCTCAATGGTCCTGAACTGGAAGAAGCCCCTTCACTCTGGAGGGTCAAAGGTTAAGGAGTATTATGTGGACAAGAGACGCAGTGGGGAAAGTGTATGGAGGGAGATCCATATTCCCCCAGTGACAGAAAGAGTTTACAAGGTGACATTGTAATATGTGTTGTATTTTATGCCACATGTCATATTTTGTAATCATTTATTAGCAATGCGCTCAAGTCTCTTCTGTCAAGATGAATCTGTGTTTTGTGGGATCTTTAGGTGGAGGGCTTGACCACAGGAGCTGTCTATCAGTTCCATGTGTATGCTGCCAGTCTTGCCGGTCTCGGACCAGCTTCAAAACATTCAGCCGATTTAACCTGCAATGCTTGGAATATGCCTGAACCCGGTCAGTAATATAGCTATGTTTTGTTTGATCTTTAACGCCTAACTCTCCGATCATCTTTAACAAAAGGGCACTTCTTTGTCTATGCCAGGTCCTGCCTATGACCTAACTTTCTGTGAAGTCAGAGATAGTTCAGTTGTGGTTGAGTGGAAGAAACCTTTATATACTGGATCTGGACCCATCACTGGGTATCATGTTGAGTATGCCAAGACTGGCTCTTCGGACTGGATCACAGCTAATGCGACAGCTGTCAGTCAACGCTTCCTCAAGGTCAGATGATATTTTTATTCACTTCCATTTATTTTATTGAAATTAAAAGTAAGAATTATGAGGTTATTTCTCCATAATCATTAAAGAATGCAGATTAAACTCCATATCTAAAACCTTCTGTCTGTATTATTATGGCATTCCCTTGGTTTCAACAGCTCTTGTTCAAGGGCATCACTAGCTGGACGCAGACACAGTGGCACACGCTTGTGTAACACTGACATCTAGTGGATTGTGGGAATAATTACTAAGAGTATCACTTAGCTGGCCAGTAATTTAGTAGTAAGATTAAACTCCATTTATCACATGATATCCACAGTTTTTTTTACTAATTTATAATGCATTCATCAAGACATTGTAAGGCGTGCATATCATATTCACAATATTTACATCCTACATTATACTGAAAGGTGACAGGTTTGGAGGCTGGTGCCAGTTACTTGTTCAGGATCCGTGCCGTGAATGCTGCCGGAAAGGGAATGGCCTCGATGACCTCCGACCCTATGACTGCCAAAGCTTTGGAAGGTGCACTTATCCCATTAATAACATTTAATGTGTTACATTATTGTGGGCTAATTTCTATAATTTCTATAAATTTGTGATTGCTTTTTTGTGTCAGGTTCCCAAGAGGTGTCCTGTGTGGTGGATGAGAAGACCGGTGACATTGTTTTGTCTTTTGAGTCCTGCCAAATGAAGGACGGCTCTCAGTTTATCTGGAAAAAAGATTATAAGGAGATCACAGACTTCTCCAAAGGACTAGTGATAAAGACCGAGGGAAACCTGTGAGCATATACAAACACACATAAATATTATTTTTATGTCCACGTGCAGTCCATCTCACCAACTGTCTCTGTCCACAGGTCTAAACTGATCTTTACCAACGCCGACAAAGAGGACTTCGGCACATACTGTGTCAGTGTCACCAACACTGAGGGAGTTTCCTCCAGCTATTCAATTTCAGCAGAGGGTATGATTCTACACAAAGTCAATACTATAATACTTCAAACTACACGGGGGGGAATTTTTTATACATTTTACCAGAATGAAAATGCTGAAATATGCATTATTTATGAAACAAGAAAAACACCAATCCTCACAAGAAAGTATAGTATCTTATGCAGATACCCTGTTCAGTATATCTGAAAAATGAAAACGTAACAGACACAGTCCACATCAGATGAAACACATTATGGCTGCAAGTGGTTTTGTGCTTCACAGAGAAGTCTTTGGTGGTGCAATGCTCTTTTCTTACTGTTACACCAGTGCCCACTAGGCTATATGATGCGACTCTGAAAGATGTTAAGTGTTTTTTATTTTGCCTTAAGTTTTACACTTTAATTTGGACCCACTCATAAATTGCTAGTCTTTGTGTCTTCATTTATTAAACTCTTGAGTAAAGTCTCCCAAAGTGACAAACAGTGCATTTTTTGTGCTGCTTTGTTTTTCCATAACTATTGTTTTGGAGCGTAGAAGACTCGGCTGTCTCCCCTGTGGTTGTTTACTTTAGTCTTTTATTTCTCTATCTCCTACCATTTTAATTCCAGTGCTAACTTTTCTCCTCCAAATGGCCTTAATATATCAGCTCCCCATCCTAAATCAGTGTTAAAGTCTGCATATAAAGAGTAAGCTCTGTTTTAATTGCTTTTTTTTTTTTTTTTTTTTGCTCTTGGCTGAATGGAATGAACCGCTTTCCCTTTTCTTTCAGAGTTGGCTAAGATGCTGGCACTGAGCTACGATATCAGACACCCAAGTATGTTCAATCTCTTATATTATCTGTCTTTGTCTGTCCTAATCTCCATTCTTGTACTATACTTTATGTGCATCACTGCTTTAATATGCTTATCCCTCTTTTATTTCCACATTTCTGTTTTTCTTTGCCATCACTATTCTTTGTTCTCAATGCCTTTGAACCTTTCAATATTTTCCATTTCATTTGATCCTCAAAAAGTCTTACCTACTTTTGCATCACCTGCCTGGCTACTATTCAGCCCCTCTGTTCTTTCTCATCATGTTGCGCTTCTCCTCTCATCTCTAAGTGCTTTTATAAATAATCAGTCAACAAGTGTAATTACCTGGTGACCTTCTTGTGCTCCAGTCATCCCACTGAAGACCGAGTTGGACTACAAGATTCTGGAAAGAGGCCGAATGAGGTTCTGGCTGCAGGCTGAGGAGATTTCGTCCAATGTCACCTACAAGTTCTTCGCTAACAACAAAGAGTTATCTGGAGCCAGTGTAAGATGCACAACACAAAATAAAAAAAAAAATCAATATCATACAATGCTGCAATAAATTAGTGTTGACTTATTTAACCTTACTGTATCAGTGCATCTATTTTGAAATGTCACTTATCTTTGAGTGCAGCTTTTACTTTAAAGACTATAATTTAGTTCTGCATCTTTCTTCTGTCTCCAGCCGAACAAGATGGGTCATGATGCCGCCACAGGTGTCATCGAGTTCATCATGGACCATTTCACGGAGGACAATGAAGGCACATTCACCTGTCAGATCACAGACGGCGGTGGCAAAGCGCAGAGCTCTCTGGTTTTGATTGGAGACGGTATGTAGGGGCAAGTCACAATACTGCAATGCACCTACTCTGTGATTGTTGCCAAAGCACATAGAACTATTCATGGGTTTCAGGCATAAGGTTTCTTTCCTGATTTGAAGGATTTGGCAAGGCAATGGTCCTACGTTGTTATGGAAATAGCATGATTCAAATCAAAATTTTACATCTTTTAAATGGGGAATGGTCCTGGCAAAATCCTTCAAATCAGGAAGGATTAATTTACCTGAAACTCACGAATAGAGCGTAAAATGAAGGAAAGACATAAGGCTTCTGAGCAATGACTGGTCCAGGAGACGTGATTCATTTTCAATCAGTACTGTATTGTAAATTATTAGAAGTACTATAGACTTTATTTTAAAGCGGAAGTTTTGATAAGCATTTTGATTTAAAGGTGCACTATGTAACTTCTCTGGTGGAGGCTCTGCTTCCTGCTTGTCTCCATAGAGATACTGTTTCTTGATCTTGAATCTTCAACACTATGGCACTAAATGCATCCTCCATGCAGACAAGCAGGTAATGCCACCAGGTCAAGTTGCAGGTCAGGGATTTCATTAATAAAGAGTGCCTATAGATACAAAAATGACACGCACGTGACTTTCACATAGATACATAAGTATACTTCACAAAAACTCCTACCATTTTCTAAATACGCTTATGGAAGAGAACAACTTCCTTTGTTTAAAAAGCATACCACTTATGGTACACTACTTAAATGTAAGGTTTGTAATGATATGGAAATGTATTCAATTTAAGGACAAGTTGAAATCAAAATGTAGATGAATGCATTTATAAATTATGATTATGTTCTCATCCTTTGAATGAATTAGCTTTATAATTCACTAAAAAGAATATATAGGGAGCACTGACAGCACTTTGATCTCCTAATTATTCAGTGTTTATGTGCATCTTTATGTGTGCGCAGCTTTCAAGGCAGCGCTGGCTGAAGCTGACTATCAGAGGAGGGAGTACATCAGAGTCAAGGAGGGTAAGCAGCACATCATTGCTTTTAATTTATATGAGCTTTACTTTACAACATGTGAGGCAAGTTGGCTGCTTGAGTATTTCCTGAGAGACAAGTGGTGCAGCTAATGTTGAAGGAGAAATCAGACAGGAGTTAAAGTTAGAATACCATAAACATGTGGAGTAAAAGGGATTAGGATGCAGAGAGAGTAACGCTAATGCAATCAAAGTAGGTGGATAATGATGTTTTAGGCTCACAGTGCTGCTATTTTATTCCCCTCAGGACCCCACTTCAGTGAGTTTCTGTCACTGCAGGTTGGAGATGACTGCTCCGTAACCCTTGTCTGCAAGGTACACAAAGCACAACCCAAATATTAAACCATATTAACAAATGTAAACTAAATTTACATACAGAAAGATGAAGAAAAAAGGCTGACTAGTTGTTTGAAAACAATTCTATGAAATATTGTAGTTTCTAATAATTAGAACTTTTTTGTTGAACAGGTCAATTAACTCTCAAAATATGTGCTGAAATTAAAGTAATTGTTTGAATCAAATATAAGTTTGATCCCTGTGCTGTTCTTAACATTACATTTTCTGGGAGGCAGGTTGCTAATCTGAAGAAAGAATCTGAGTTCCACTGGTACAAAGAAGATACAGAGATTATCCCTGATGTCAAACCCGATCTGGGATCAGGTGTCTGCAAACTCCCCATCAAACTGGTAATACTACATCTAATGTATAAGGGAATACTCATTGAATGCATACATTCGTTTGTTTTGCTAATAAAATGCAGTTCTGTTATTATATGTTTTCTTTTTTTACATTAGTCTTGTCTTGTATCAATATCCTCTTTCAGTTTTCTCTGAAGACAACAGGAATTTACAAAGCCACCATCAGTGATGATAGAGGAAAAGATATGAGCCAAATTGATGTTTCTGGAAAAGGTATACTCAAAATTCAAATTAATGCAATGTGTTTTGAGATTCAAATGCTGTCCAACCTTCACTATAAGTTTTAAAAACTTTAAACTTTTCAAAGCTTTAAAATTGTTCTTGTGAAAGTGCACCTCTACACGACAGTATTTACTCAGGAGTAAATCCGTTTTAATTTCCCAGAGTGAATGTCCCCTCCATAAGCTCTGCATGTGTTATAATCCTCTTCAGATCAACCTCTATATCAGGAGTATTTAATCACTCCATAAGAGGGAGATTAACCAGCAAACACAGATCAAGACACACTTTTGTTTAAGGCAGAAAATAGAAAATCCATTTGCATAAATTGGTAAGTACAGTGTTAGCAGAGCAAATGCAAACAAATCCTTAATGCATTGTAGGGTTTAATTAAAAGTTCACCTCCCCGGTTGGCTTTTTAAATTGCCACTGGAGGGCGCTCTTTCCTGAACCCATGTCTGTTATTCCATTCCAGTGTTTGAGGATGCCATAAACAAGATCAGCCAGCTGGCAGGTAGGTGTCAAACCCACTCACGCCTACATACGGGATACAATGCATGTCATATTATTAGCTCACTAACACACATTAATTTTGTGGTGCCAAACATCATCATTATCAACAGCTGAAGGTGCAAAACATCTAAATTTAACACAGTGTGAGAGTTTGCACTGTGGTTTTGTCTTTCTATTCCAGCGGGGCCAGCACACTCACTTCAGAAACACGCAGAGGCATTTGGCCATCACAGCACCGTGTGGTGAAATCATGTTAAAATTCCTCTGCCACTGCTGTCATAGTGACGGTGTGGAGGAGCATCTTACTCCTATTTTAAGAGATTGTCACTTGACAGCTTGGCAGCGACAGTTACAGCCGAGGATGCAGAGGAGAGCGCAGTTCATTACAGGGATGTTAGGGAACCATGGTAATGTGACAAGATGAACATACACATGAAGCACATACAGAATCACTTTACAATCAACCATAGAGATTCTGACAGATATGGGACACAAATAATAATAAATTATATCTTGTCTTGAATGGCTCACCATTGCCATTTGTTTTGCTAACATGAACCATGGAAAAAAGTCATTGAACATTATGAAACATTATTTGACAATTAACTTTTTACAGCTTACTGTAATGCATCTGCTCTATCGGCCTCTTGGACCACCACCAAAACTCATACATTTCTTCTTAGACAAACGAGTTGAAGTGTTTTTCCCAAGGGGCTTAGGCTTGAACCATCAAACACAGTGATATTTGAGTTTATAGATTGAAGGTGGAGATGTCAAGTATTATTGTGATTGTTTTTTTGCACAATAATTTTTATTCTAAAGAGCTTTATTGTGACACTGTCCTTGTTTGAAAGGCAATGCTGACAATGGCACACGTTTGTTGCCTGGTGAACCAGTCCCTCCTATTTTCTGTGAATGGAGGATCTGGAACCAGACCATAGAGTGCATTTTTTTTTTACACATATGGACCATGTGTTTCTCTGACTGGTTAAATTGCCTGTCACAGGACACTGATCTAGATTATACGTATGTACAGTCCCGATCAAAAGTCTAAGACTAATAATTGGCAAAAGTCACACTTTGTATCTTAAGCTGGATGTAAAGCTTCACTATGTAATAAGAACTGGGAGTGAGACAAAAATTATGAGTAAACTACTGAAAACAGTTTTCAGCCGATTCAGTGTCTGTCAGGTGTTCACACTGTCATTGAAATTGAATTCCTCTTGAGGGTTGTGGAACAAAAAAGTCCATTGGAAGACCCAAAGGATGGAGGATTTGATTGGCTGTCCATCAAGACACTGGACGATCCTCCCCAAATTAAGGCTGTTACTGGTGCCGCCTGCAGCCCAATAACCATCAGACAACATCTGCTACTGAAGGGCTTCAGAAACAAAAAAGGTCTTCAAAGGCCTCATCTCCTTGAACGCCACAGAACTGCCGCTTGGAAGAGAACACCAAACATGGGACATTGAAAGGTGGAAGAAAGTTTTATTCTCTGATGAGAAAAATGTAATTTTGATGGTCCTGAAGGTTTCCATCGTTACTGGCAGACAAGCAGATCCACCTGAGATGTTTTCTACATGCCACAATGGCGCTCCAGGTGGTCCCGGAGGGATGAATGGCAAGTTTACAGACAATGGACAATAACAGTTCCAGACAGTAGATGCCCTTCGTGAGGCCGTCTTCACCACTTGGAGAAAAGGATCTCCTGGAACATGCATCAACCAATTTTTGAAGTGATCAACAATAACGGTGGTGCTACTCAATATTGAGTTTCTGCTTTGAAGTGAGTTTCGACTTTTTTTTTTTTTTCTTTGAGATGTGGTCCTAAATTTTTGATCAGCTGCAGAACAGCCTATTTCGGGTCAATTGTTGTTTTCAATCAAATGTTTACTCCCATTTCTTGTTGCTTATTGAAGCTCTACTTGGAACCTTGTTGAGATTCAACCAATGTCTAAATGTGACTTTTGCCATTTATTCAATTAATTTTAAACTTTTGAGCAGGACTGTATAAAGGACTGTAAAGGCATGTGGTCTTGCCTGGCCAGGCAGATACATTTGTTGAGACATTAAGCAACTGACCAACCAACACAATTATCTACTTAAGCAAATACACCACCTCCTTGTCCTGGGCAGAGTAGATTTACAGTATGTGTGATTCTGTTGCTGTGTTTAATACATTATTTGTGGCTGATATTCATGTTAAAATAACCACAGTGATCTTTTGATTGCTACTAACTGAGTGACCTTCAGATGATAGCATTACGTAGTTGTTTCATTTACTGGTATTGAATCTGATAGATAAAAAGGTTCCATCTGTACCTTGAGTCTGTAGGGCGGTATTGAAGAGAATTGCTTACCTCTTTACTACTCCTAGCTGATAAAAGACTTCATTGCTTCCCGGCAGCAGATCGAAAATATATGTATAACAGTGATGTCAAGAGTGCCCTGAACAACCCGTTTGACCTCAATTGCCTCTTATAGGAGCCAGTGCCGCAGAGCTTGTGATTAACTGCACAGCAACAGGTATCCAGCTGCAATGTCACATGAAGTACTACACCTCCGAGATGAACATCACCTGGTACCACGGGTAAGAATGAGTCACTCCAAAACCAGTCCATTTACTTTACAAGCAAATAATAAAAATGTCAGACACAGATTCTTTTAAGGAGACTAACCGCAGACACTTTAATTTTCTTTTCGTTCATCTTAAAAGACTACGGAAAACAATAAGCCACATAATAAAACTTGTGATGGCCACTGGCAAGGGTTTTCATTATCCTGGTTATTGCTGTAAAATTGCCTCTTTTGGGGCGAAAATCACATCCCTATCATTTCCTCCGAAGATGCTTATTTTTGTGGACTTTAAAGCACTCCATTGTACTCAAGAGATTATAAAACACGTAGGGAGAGACAACACAGAGGGAGAGAGAACAAAAGCCACTCAAAAAAGGAGGAAGTTAAGGGAAACTGAGGACGTGTTACTTAATTATTTGTTGTAAAGACACTTCCATTTATTCATTTGTGGGAGCGTGTTTGTGGAGAGGAATTAGTATCCTTAGGCATAACATCCAACAAGCATGTAAACATAATTTTGTATTTCATATCAAACAGAGCATACCTACAAACTGAAGATGTCATTTCTTGTATGGTTTTCAGAGAGACAAAACTCAGCCACAATGACAAGTTTGTGATCGGAGGAACCCCAGCTATGGCAACAATGGAGGTAGATATTTTTGTGCAAACAGATCACACACGGAGCATTATTAGGCAGCAAATAATAGTATAATAAAAGACCTCAGGCGAAGCTTTTTATGGAGGACTTTAATCAGGGTGATGCCAGGACTGTAATAGAATTTATTAAACTGATAAAACAACCTTCAAACGTTGTTTATTTTATGCTAAAAAAAATCCAGTTTGGATATGTAATAGGCGAATTAGGTTGATAAAGGATCACACTAACTACTATTTAATGATTATATATTGTTGTAAAGACTCTAAATGCTGTTTGTGACAAATAGATTATAGACATATAGACAATAGACATTATATTTATTCAAGTGATCAACCCCCTTTTTTTTTTATAGTTTGGATTGATGGTAATAATTTTCTTCTTTTTACACCCCTTGGTAAAGATAACAGTCTTGGTTTGATGTTAGGTAATTGAGCCGCTGGACAAGGACAAAGGAATGTACTCTATTGTGATTGTGGACCCTGAATCTTCCCACAAGAGAACCCTGGACTTGAGTGGTGAAGGTCAGTAAACATTAAAGGGGACATATTAACCCTGTCCTCACCCACACTTTACTTTCTGCACATTTTATTTTTCATTCAAATTTCATAGGTCGATAAAGGTAATATAAAAAAAAAAAAAAAACATGTACATGAAAATCTGCTGCTTGCTATGATGAAGACAAAGGGCTTATCAGTTCTGCAATTTGCAGAAAGTCAATAGACCTTTCTTTTTTTAAGCAGAATTAGATCAAGATGGTGTTTTTTAACCATGACAAAAACAAAAACATGATGATCAAAATACCCAGCAAATATCTATATCTATATCTATATCTATATCTATATCTATATCTATATCTATATCTATATAGATATAGATATAGATATAGATATAGATATAGATATAGCTCATCATCATCACCCTGCCTAAGGCCCAAAGTCACTGGGATAGGCTTAGTCATATATATATATATATATATATATATATATATATATATATATATATATATATATATATATATATATATATATATATATATATATATATATATATATATATATATATATATATATATATATATATATATATATATATAAAACAAACCAATAACCTCCTTGAAGACACGCTGGTGGCAAAAGCCCACCAGAAAAGTGTTACATAGGGCACCTTTAAGTCAAGGCATTCAATCTAAATATATTTGTGACATTTATTCACTCGCAGTCAAAGATTAGGAGTCATATATTACGGGGCAGTGCGCTGGATGTTTTTGCAGCAGAATCCATTTTAAACCCACGAGAGGAGAGTTGAATGAGAGACTGTCACTCTTCTGAACACCTCTGCTCAGCTGTACAGAGCATTTTGTTTTGCCTCTCAGTACACTTGTCAGCTTGTGTTTTGCCTTCACCGAGGATTTCTATACTTGTCATAACAAATGCTGTCCACCTTCGACAAACCCAAACAAATAAATCATATTCATTGAGGGGAATATTATGTAAATGTACAGTCAAAAGTTGTGAAATGCACTTTTCTTTTGTTTCTTCCAGCTTATGAGAAAGCCTATGCAGAGTTCCAGAAACTCAAGTAAGAAAAGTTTTCATTTACCTGCCTTGTGAATATTTGTGCTAATGATGAATCACATTTTATTTCCCATTTGAATATGTGTTGCTTCAGCACTGCGGGCCACTGAAAGCTCCAAGTAATGCGAAATGATTTCCCAAGACCTTTTCTGTTTACAGGCTGGTAACAGCATTCCTTATTTTAGTTGTAATTTATTTCAAAACAGATGCTCTCTTGTATTTGTATCCACATAAATTCAATTTGGCCTGAAATTACCTTTTAGGCAGATCTTATGCTCACAGAATTCTGCTTGTGTTAACCCAGTATCCCTGTTGACCTACTATCCAGCATATCCTTTGTAAGAAGGCATTTAATTTATGCCCCAGGGATAAAAACACAACAGAAAAATAAGCTTTACATAATTTGGTTGAATTTTCAAATCTTCAATAACAGCAAGGCTCTATTTTGAGTTCTCAAGGATCCGTAAGTCATTTTTCTCCATAATTTAATCAAGGGCCCTCCTGTGAAACTGTTGTATAGTCTTTGTAAAATTGTGGAAATAGCCAGCTGCTGGAGGTTCTTGCGGTCCATCTTAATCCTTTGCCTAATTACACCACAGCAAGGCTGGCTAGCAATTTTTTTCTCCAAAAATAATTTTAGAAACATAATTTGAAAATCCTATCATTAAATGCTTCCCACAAAGGGATTTTGAATGAAGATTAAAATAGAAACATTTAAGTAAAAGATTTGTGGATCCACATCAGTGACACCATGTTGCTCTTTGATGGGAGTGCCGAGAGGAGGGACGCACTCTTTCAGCCATCTGCTCCTGTGGATGGCATTTGACCTTGTTACATGGGGCTGACAGAGCTTTCCTCTACATAATCAGATCGTGTACCAGAATTTCAATTTAGGAACGACTGTCAGGCCAGCTTTGAAAATATAAATTCAGTTGTTGCTAAAATCCACTTACCAAGCTCAAACAAGTTATTTGTAAAAAACTGTGTCTATGACTTGTGTTTGCTCTCTCTGTCCTGCAGGGCTGAGGCCTACGCTGAAAAGAGTGAGTACACCTCAGCTGTGCCTTTAAGATATTTGCTGAAGTTCATCCATAGAAGAGGTTGTATGTGTACTGAACTATTGTTTGTTTCAGACCGTGGTAAAGTGGTCGGAGGACTGCCCGATGTGGTCACAATCATGGAGAAGAAGGTACAAATTGTGTTCATTAGTATGTGCGTATGCATCTATGTATATGACTATGTTTGAATATTTCTTTTTGTCTTCAGACCCTGAGTTTAACATGTACAGTGTGTGGCGACCCCAAGCCTCAGGTGTCATGGCTCAAGAACGGAGCAGATGTGGAGCCCGATGATCAGGTATGGTCTATGGTTTATGTTTTGATTCTGACTGAGTTGAGTCACGGCAATAAAAGAAAAACATGTAGCTCTCACGTAGTTACACTGCACATGTCTGCACAATCAGACAGAAAAATAGGCTTATGACCTTATTATGGAGCCTCCGATGCAACAGTATGTTTCTATTAACTTGATAAGTTTAACAGGGCATATTTCACGTTTGATACGGTATCGTTGTGGATTAGTTGAGAATGCAGATGCAACATATAGAGCAGTGGTTCACAACCATTTTTCCTTGAAGCTCTCCTTGCATGAACCCCCCCAGTCTAAAGCTGTGGTCTCAACAAATGCGTTATATAATAAAAATGATTACTAAGAAGCCGTTATTTCAAACAAATAAACAAATACACAACAGTTATAGTTTTACGTTCCCACATGCAATTTCCAATCATTTGTTTGGGATTTTGACTATTTCATTTGAACTAATTATTACTTTAAAGTTCTGACCCCCTGACCAGACAAAGCTCTGGGAACCCCCTCAAACTTCAGGCGCCCCCCCTGGGTTGGGAAGCACTGAGAGTACAGTATATCGAAAATCAATTTGTATTTAACTCGACAAATAGGAGATTAAATACCTTTTGAGGCTGAAGTTAGCAACTCACTCAAAGCAGACCAGCCTTACTTTGATGCTCTTGAGCTTATAATCGTGTTTGCTATGGACTGATTATGAGAGTGGTTGAAAGGTTACTACAGTTGCTTACCTAGAAGTGCATTCTCTGTGTCTTTATATTTACTGACTACCTCAAATAACACTTTCCACAAAGGCAAACAAATAAATAAATGAGAAAGTCTCTTACTAAGAACAATTTCCTGGATCTCTTTCTGGATCAATAGAAATCTAATACACTGTGATTTAAAAGCTGTTTGGTATTGAGCTTTTAAAATTACATTTAATCTAAAATATATCAGCTGCTTTGAAGGGGAAAATTCTGTAAATCTAATAAACACATAAAAGAGTGTTTTTAATACTGATGCACTGTTATTTTTATAATAAATGTTAGGTTAATTTGACTGATCACACTAGTCATAAGACCTTACAGATAAAAACCTTTCATTTAGCGTTCAGGTGTAATCTTGATTATTTACACAAAGTGTGATCAGTGAAGGCTGAATCCTCCTCTGTTGACTCATTGACCTACTTGCTAACGCATCACTCTACATTGGGTACTCTGCCCGCGGAGCATCTTTCAACATCATCAGCATCCTGTGGCTATCCTCAACTTTGAAGATTTTGTGTTGAAAAACCCCAGTGCAACAAGAATTCCTCTCCACCTCTTCCTTATTCATTCCCTCACCTGCTAATAATCTGTCTAAAACAATAGCTGGTGTCCTTGGTGATGGGTTTTCCACTTCTCCATTGTCCTTCTATATAAATAGTATTTTATTTATTAACCTTTATTTTACCCAGATAGTCCCACTGAGATTAACAATCTCTTTTTCAGGGGAGGAGCCTATTGTACATGTTTTTAGTGGTAGGAGAATCCGGAGCACCCGGAGGAAACGTACACAGACACGGGCACAACATGCAAACTCCACACAGAAAGGCCCCGGGCCACCCGGGAGTCGAGCCTAGGGTCTTCTAGCTGTGAAGTGAGAGCGCTAACTGCTGCACCAGTAGATACATAGTAATGCATTACTGGTCAGCACTTGTTTACCATTCACAAGTAAGCACTGAGCAAAATGCAGTGACATTTAGATGAGTAAATGACTGTAATTGTTAAAGTTATTTATAAAAATGTTAAAAGGTAAACATTATTAACATGGCATTTGCAAGGGCACAGGGTTTTAATTTCACACTTTAAAAGCGTCTCTCTTTTTGATAGAAATGAAATAAGCCTGGTATAAGTGGTACTTGGCAAAAAGTACTAGTCCACAGAACCTTTGCTTTGAGTGGGCAACATAAGAGGTCTATGTATTCTGTGCAGCACCACTCTCTGTCTATGAGTCAGAGCCATATCTTCAGGTAAAAGTGGATGTAAAGGGATGGTTTATTTCCTTGAAGATGTCATTATCTTTTTTGTTTGTCTGATATCCACAATAATCTGCTTATGATATGATATGAACTCAATGCAGCTTTCACTAAAGGCTTGTCTGTCAAAGCTAATACAGTCAGTAAGTTTTTAGTGTGAGACATTCAGAGTAAAATTTTAAGTGACAGTCATGTTTAAAAGGCTTAACTGTGTCTATCTCTTCCCTCTTATCGCAGTATGTGGTCTCTCTGGACCAGGGGAAGTTTGCCAGCCTGACCATCAAAGGTGTCTCTATGGAAGACTCTGGCAGATACACCATGATTGTCCAGAACAAATATGGAGGGGAGTCCGTGGATATAATAGTAAGTGTCATAACTGAGAAAAAGAGTGGCTTTTCTCCAAGTGGTGAAATATATCTGACCCTGTGTGCCTTTTATTGGGGCTTAAAAGTTAGATATAGCAAATCATGTTTGTTATGGAGCTGATGTAAGGCTTTATAAGTTTTTTCTGACCTTCATTTGTAAGACTTTGCAACAGTCAAAATACCAACATAAAAAGGCTTGGCAACTTTTCAGAGAAAAAGTTAGGCAATGCCAATGCTAGAGATGTACTAAACTTTTCTACATTACTGTTGCATGATCAATTTACTGATGTTGGACTCTAAAGTTTTTTAACTCTTTACTACAAATCTATCTGTTAAATTTTGACATTTTGTTGTTACTAAAATGCTTGACCATATCTTTGAGCGTAGATCTGTGTTTTGACTGGTAAATAGAATTGTGGCTTAAATAAGATACGCTGCTAACTACTTGTTTTTGTTTCCAGGTCAGTGTGTACCGTCACGGTGAGAAGATCCCCGAGGCCAAACCAACTCTGACTCCTAAGACCATCATCCCTCCAAAACAACCCATCGAGATCCCTCAGCCTAAAACCCAGCCCGCTGCCCCTAGCCCCGCCCCCAGCCCTGCCCCTGCCGCGTCAAGCCCCACCCCCAAGGCCGCAGGAAGAGGAGTGAAGAGCCCCACTCCCACAAGAAGGAAGTAGACGTGTCCCTAAAAACATAGCAAACCAAAGTGAAAACCTTTACTGATGACGCCTTTGTGCCTGTGCCTGTTGAAAAAAACAAAATAATACAAGAAAATGTGAACGAATGACTGAAACATATCTGAAATAGAATAAAACCTGCAATTATATTAAAGCAATTGCTGGAAAATAAGTATTCATGACTTTGATTAAAGTAGGATGACACAACACAAACTAGTAAAGTACAGCATATTGCAGCTGGTGATACAAAGCTTCTGTTTGTTGTTCTCTGCAGTCTTTATTTTAATTTTAGTCCTGGTGTAGTTCTGCTCTAGTAGGTTTAAACCCGATTTAGTGCTGGTTATGTTATGTGATGGTGACAAGGTGAAGTTACAAGTTTAATCCTACTGTTTTAGTTCTGATTCAACTCAGGTTTGGTCCTGGTTTACACCATCTTGTTCTTGATTTAAGTTATTTCAAAATGATTGGTAAGCTGGTAAGCCAAACATGTCTGAGTTAGAACATGGTGTGAAAAGTTTGAGCATTGCAGCCAGAGAGAATTATCATAGCCCTAAGTTGTGAACAAAGAAGACTTGTAGACACATCTAATCCCCATAAACGCCTGTGTTTCCTCTCTAATGCATTAGACTTCTCTTGATTTCTCCTCACACACGCAGCCACAAGCCGCAGCCTTTGAAGACGAGGCCAGAGTGGTGGCTGTTGGAGAGGTGGGCCGCACTGCCTGTAGGGAGGGCCAGCTGTGCATATGATCAATGACTTGGCTCTGTCTCCTGACCATGAAACTAGTTTTATCCACAGATAAACAAGCACTTCATTTACATAACTCACAGTCTACAGTTGCCATGGGATGAAGACACACAGACAACACTGCTGTGACACACACTGAATGTTAAATGAATGCAAATATGAGTGGACGGGCCATTACAAGTCTACTCTAGATCTAGTTTGGAGGTAAATGCTGTATTAAGTTTGAAAACTTTCTCACAATGAATCCTGTAAATGTAATGCTTGAAATCTTCTTATTCCACACAGAAAACTTCTTTATTTTCTTATAAGTCATGAATTATTTTACAAGCCCTTGATTTAAATTCTGACATTCTTACCAAATAATGCTTAATCTTTTTTGTTGACTTTTATACATTGTCATTGTATAAATATAATGGTTAAATTGCATCATAATAGCAAAAATGGCAACTACGACATTTTGAAAACACATACATTCTTTTTTCCCAAATATAAATCTGTTTTTCCCAAATATAAATCCATCCTAACATAAATTATATCATGTATTTCCCTGCTCCCTTAAGCAGTTAGACAGATTTAGATTAGTGTCCACATGCAGGACGTAGAGACAGCAAAGATGGCTGATGAGATTTGTGGTTTATTAAAACAAGTGAGGAATGAGCAGCAGATGGAGGAGAGAGAGGGAGGGGGCAGGCTAAATTCATTGTTTCAGAGTTTGCAGTTGCTAATAAAAGAATAAGATTACGCTTTTCTTTTTCTTTCATTCTGCTGGGGAGTTGAGAATGGATCACAACTCAAGCAGTATAGACAAAACAACCTGCTAGGCTGCTTTTGTCTTGTGTTACTTCTGGTGTTGATGAGATGTTTTCTCTATAGTGCGAGGAGAGTTAGTGAGACAGAAATGAAGTGAATGAATGTGTAAAAAGAAAGATGTGATGTGAAAAGCACATGCTCGTTTTTTTTTTTAAACTGAGGATTATTATGCTGTAATTATGTGGCAATTTTACAAAGTACAGCTGGTGCCACATGGCGTCAGCAAACAAGAATAATGGACAAAAAAGAAATGTGTATCAGTGTTTGAAAATAAAAGAAAAATGCATCACTTTAAGATCTTAGCCATATTCAACTCCAACATAAATAATTATCCCTGGATCATAGCTGTTTTACATACTATTGCTTCATTGTTTCACACTTATCCTGGTGTGCAGGTTTCCTAAAATGCTAATATTTCATACTATTATTTTTTATTAATAATTTCTAGGTTTTCATCAAGTTTTCATAAAAATAGCAAACTTTTTCAAATCATTTTAGTAATCATCTCTTTCCACGCCTCTTCAAACCTTAAACCTCCGCACAATATTGTATAAACCAATTGAGTTCCCTGCTCCTCGCTGTGTGAAATGGTTGGCTGCAGTCTGGATTTTGGAGTTTGATGTTTTGCTGATCATCTGTTATGAGATGATTTCCTTGACTTTTAATTAGTTTTCACATTTTTAATCATCATAATTACGCTGGATCCAAATGTTGCCATGACAACCAGCACTGTGATTTGAGTAAAGTTGGACCGATCCCTCCGACAGCCCTGATGCAAACAGATACACACATACACAGTTATATGGACAGCTCCTATCTAAATGAAATAGCTCACTCTTACTGATAGCATGAAATTGTGTTTCCAAATATACCAGCCCCATGTCATCGGAGTGTGACAAACACAGCCGTGTCCTCCCGCTGCCGTCCACGTGGGGGCAGTATGGGCACATGGCTTCAAAACCTAACACTTTTAATAATAAACTTTAGGCTCACGTTAGCTGAGCACACACAGATAGACTGGTCTGTCCTAATTAAAGCAGCACTGTTCAAACAATGAAGGGGAGACGTTTTGAGGGTGTGACTGCAAAATATGAAAATAGGAAATTGCATGCATTGATTCCTTTGAACGTGTGGAAGTGTGCAACAACAACAAGGTGAGCATATTTTAGATTTAAACTTGCAAAAAAACTAAAAAATGGTTGTGATTCCGAAAGATTATATTGACATTTTAGTAAAGGTTAATCCCAACCTTAAGGGGATGAGACATTGTGGAAGCTTTTAGATGAAAAGAGGAAAATAAGTTTTGGGCAAAGATGTAAAACTGGGAGTAGGGCACATTTCATCAGGTACATTGTCTTTTTATTTTCTATTGTCTTCTGTGCACCACTGTGGGAATCATTTGGCAGAAAGTCAGAACATCCTTTACTGTTGCAACATTTTTACTACCATCATTGAACCCCATGTCTTTGTGTGTTACAGCTATTGTGACTAATTCTTGCCAGTTTATTAGCATCTAGAAAAAGTAATGTCCAACAAATACTACCCCTTCTGCTTTTCGGCATCACAAGTAGCTTCAAAACATGCACTGTGTGCTACATTACAATGGCACAAAGGCACACACAATGTACTGAAAGTAAAACATTCAAAGTTGATTTCTGATTCATCAAGTATGTCAGCGGCCCAGCCCCAGCAGACACTCACATCAGTCACAAAGCTCTACATGCATGCAGTAATGAATATGAGATTTAACTGGAGATGGCAGGAATGATTGAATAGGCTGACATCTGTAAAAACCCTCACGTTTCTATAATGAAGGCTGAGCATTCCTTGGTGGGATTATCTTCAAATTCAAAGTTAAATGGATAATACCAACTTCTAATGTTTAGCTTCATACAGATATTGAAGTCACACCTTGGTTACCAAGTCATGTTCTGCTACAAAGTTTTGGGACACATATTTTAGCTTTTGTTGAGAATAATTACTTAAGTAAGTCAGCAACATAACTTGTCTTGCTGAAACACAATAAAACCATATAAAACCATATTGCAGTTTGACAGCTCAGTTTCATTAGTCAGTATTTTCATGCTGTAGAGAAGGGTTTCCTAACCAGGGGTACGAGGACTCCTGCGTATGGAATTGAATAGTTCTCTATTTTATATTTTTCATCTTTAGAATGTCTTGGAGGAGTGTCATGTTTGGCACGTACACTGCCCTGACCAAATAAACTAATAATAAAAAATAATAATAATATTGAACAGATGTATTTGCCTTGTACCCAACTTAGATGGTTCTCGGTGTGCGACAAAGCTCATGGGGCGTTTGAAGTAAAAAAGGTTGTGAACTGTGTGCGTGTGGACTATACGCTTGAAGTCCACACCCCTCCACCTTGTTCAGCCCTGGTTTACCTGAGGCCTTATCGTGGTGCACAGGTGCAGTGTATTGCAGCATGTTCCTCCCTCCACACAGATGTAGTGACTCAGTGTCTGACAGCAGCCCATCCCACAAATGTCCGCTGGTTATTTACCACATTCAGACTTAAATCCTGGATCTCTCTGGTCCAAGGACGCCAAACCTGTTTTCAATTCTGCTGTCCACTTACAGAGCTCTCCACAGCCTGTACATGCATTATAACTCTACAGACTTTGTCAGTGTCAACCGGCCAAAAAAATTCATCTGGTCTGAGAGAACATTTACTACCTGATAAGAAATAAAACTGCTGAAAACTGCTGCTATTCACATGACACAACTACTAGAATTTGTGCCACTTTATTTATAGCGCACTTCCCATGATGCCACTTGGATCCAAATTGCCCTTTACTAATTAAAACATCTATTTAATATTTTTTCCAAATTCCTTGGATAAATGCATATGGTTAATCTCCATTGCTGTGTCTTTTTAGGTCTGTCTTTCGTTCATTCAGTATCTTCATTCTTCTCTTTCTGCTCATTTTCTTTTCTCCAATCACTGTGAAATTGCAAGGCGGTTGTTTGTGGACGTTTCCGATGGAGAAATGTAGCACTGATCGGATTCACTTATCTGCATCCTTGTGCCTATTCAATTTAAATATTCTATGCAGCTCTGCAGACACACCTACCTAGACACCCGGATAGATAGACTTCTTTTTGACACTCCCGAAGTATTTGTTTTTCCTCAAATATGCACATATAAAACAAACCCTATTCACACCCAAAAGTGGTGTGACACAGCCTCGCATGCAAGAAGCTGAGCTGTTTATTGACTTCCCTTGGAATACGCAGGAGGAAGCCCTCCAGCTGAGATTGTTTAAGAAATACTGATAGATGTTGACTGGCATTGAACACAGATCAAACAAAATGGATAACATGGTAACATTCAGAAGTAGATTTTTGACAAATAATCTCGCAATGACATTACTTTTTACAAAGCGGTGTCGCTAATACTGTGTCCTTGTCACAAAGGCAAATGACAGTGTCATTTTTAATGCATTTTTCCCTACAGCACTGCTTCACCTGTGCTCCATGTTCTTCTCCACTTTGTGAAGGAACTGTTGTGGTGAGCAGGTGTTGCCTCCTCCTGAGGCTAAAGGCCACATTCACAGGCAGAAGACACACTGTAATCAGCCAAATTCTTCTTTTTACACCTGCTTGCCTTCACATGTATCACTTCAGAGTTCTTATATACTATAGAAATGCTATAGAAACATGTAATTTCTTTTTTTGTGCTGGACATTCATTTGATCATTAGTAATAATTCTGATAGTAATAATGCATTTTATTTATTGGTGCATTGGGTTGAAAAAAATTACAAATAGTTAAAAAGCAATACAAAAGTTTGTAATAAAATGTGTACAGTAGCAGAGTTTGCAGCACAAAATTCATGAGATTATGTGGGGCAGGGTTATTAAACAGGATTTCAATGTCACAATTGAGTCTATAGAACTGGGACAGAGAGAAGGGATTTATTGCTCATAATTGAAGTAAACGTAAGTATTGACTTTAAATTAACATTGATTTGCTATAAATGGTGATGATACAAAATGATTTGTATCTTGGTATATACTATATCAGCAGTCTTTTTGAGAATATCAATTGGTTTCATTTTTTAATGATTTTGTCTTTCTCCACTATGTTGCCCCCTTTTTCTGTTTACCACAGCTATAGTAGTGTGTAGGGACTTGTTTTTTTTTTCATTCTGGATATACATACTGTGGCTGACATTGGCACTATGAGTTCAATGTTTTGCCCATGTACACAGCAAAATATATTTCAGGTTTGAACCACTGACCCTCCGTCACAGCAACAAATGCAGTCCCATAATACAACACTGTTTCTTTTAGAAACAGTACATCCCTCCCTTCTTAAGATGTTGCTTCAGTATCCTGATGCTGAGACATAAATCCACAGTGACCCACCGTTTGAAGAGTGGACCTCTGACCGCGGCCCTGATCCACAGATTACACAGAAGTCTAATGAGAGCCACTTCAATCTACAGCCGACAGATATCATTTATGCTGACACATGTACCATAAGGAGTCTGCTGACGTCGGATTCATGCACTGATTATTATGGCTTGATTAATTGTGTGTGTGTGTGTGTGTGTGTGTGTGTGTGTGTGTGTGTGTGTGTGTGTGTGTGTGTGTGTGTGTGTGTGTGCGTGCGTGTGTGCAGATTTCTGGAATTTCTACTTTCTCTTACTGTCAGTAAGACAATATTGTTAGTTTACAGCAATATAATATTGGATAAAAACAATAATACAAGTGAATTAAAAGATCATTTTATTGTATATGTTGTATTTGTGTACCACAGTGCATTCCTGTATGAGCAGCCATCACTGCTTTGGAGACTATTTGCTGTGTGTTGCCTCCCTACATTGGCTCCCTCTCGCCCCTTTATGCAAGGCAATGAAATCCTCCCAAAATAAAAGACAAATTGACAGTTGTTGGGAGATAGTGTGTCTGTTTGGCAGGGCGGCTGTTCCTGCAGCGGGCCCCCACACCTCTCCTGTCGCAGACAATCAGTGTCAAAAAGCCACAGCTTCTCTCTCTGTGCGCAGGTCAGCTGTGCAATCACCCATACCTGTTATTCTTTTAGCTTCCACACATCCAAGACACAAGCCACAATCATTGTATACTTAATTAATTGCAACCTCTTAGATGAAGTGCATCTTATATTAAAGTGGGAGTATTTTCATCTGTAGTCATATGTATATAGTATGGATTGACAATCACAGGCAATGGTAAGATAAGATAAGAAAATCCTTTATTGTCTCCCATGGGAGAAATTTGTCCTGGGACAAGGGGCCACATGCTTCAGCACAAAGACACAAGACATCACCAACAGTGCAAGCAAATCCTATTAGCATCACCATTGAACACAAAATACAACACTAACAAAAGACACAAGTTACACAACATCAGGGGCCTGTCAGTCACAACATCATAAAACAATCACAGTCTTAAAAGCATTTAATTACTCAAGCGCACATACCCTGTGTGCAGTTTTTTGATTGCACATTGCCTAAGCCAGTGTTTTTCAAAAGATACCACGGCGCACCAACTACTACAATTTTTTTTTTTTTTTTTCAATCAGGTGTATAATGAGACAAATAATGTCTGTGCCATTAATCTGTTAACTCAACCTGGACATTTTGTCAAGGCATACCTGGCAAAACCACACTAGTGTTCCCCGGCACACTGGTTGAAAATCAAGGCCCTAAGCCTATGTGCAGTGGGTTTGTAATTACACTGTTAGTTTAAGTTGTTATTTAAGTTGATATTTTAAATGGTAAGAGTTAATACATAATTTATGTGAGTTGTTTTCCTGTGTTTCTGGTCTACATTTGTTGGGATTAATCAGTTGTTGTGTTTGGGACCTTTTTGTGAATGTGGTTGGAAATTAGACAGGTTGCCATGGCACAAATATAATGAAAACCAATAATAGACAGATTGCTATGCCTGATCACAGAATGATTCCTATTCCTAAAGCAAATGTTGGAAGAGAAAACCTTGATTATATACCTACATAGTCATATAATGCTGGAGATTAAGTATGTGGGTTGTGTAAGCAGCTGGCTGGTGTGTGTTTTTGTTGTCCCACTTCCCAATCAAAGATACGAGGCATCTGGTTCACTTACATAAGGCGGTGCTATGGATCCAGCGGTATGAGGATATCCTGCTTTATTTGTCTGTGCTCGACCTGTGTATTTGAGTGTCAGCGCCTAAATGCCAGGTGATCATGACAGATGCTTTAGTTAGAGCCCAACATACTTGAGCGGTGTCTGTGCCTGTTCATGCAGCCCCTCTCCTATTCTGCCCCCACCTTCTTTAATCCATCTCTGTCTCTCCCTCTCTCCTTCCACCTGTCTGTCAGCATATTTCCCCGGCTGGATTTTGCCGAACTGAATTGATAATATTTGTCAAGCTTAAAGTGGGGATTTCAGCAGCAGCGCATGCAGCCATGAGAATCAGCCATGAGTGCCTGCGCCGCGGGACTGCTCACTCCGCTGGAACTGACTCCAAATAGAATTCATGGTAGTGGCCACAGCCTGGGCTAAAGTACTCAAAATAGGTATTTTTGATGAAATCGTTAGATAATTGTGGTATGTGTATTTTGTTTTTCAGTATTTCAGAAATGTTACAATAAATACAGATAACAGACAAGAAATGATCAATGAAATAGCCTGGAGCGTAAAAAGTTGAAAGTGAGATACACTTGGTTGATATATGAATGTTAACTACTGTACGTTTAGCTTTAGAGTATTTTTGTACAATCTGGCGCTCTGACCATGGCCTTTGTCGCATCAGAAAACAGATGAGATTATTTTGTCTAATTCAATGTGGGACAAATGCATTATTCACATCATTCATTATTTAGAGTTTCAAACACACCACCACCACCAGGCAGTGGTTGTTTTTGTGAACCATTCCAATATTTTGGAGCACTTGAACAGAAGAAGAATGAAAAAAAGTTGTGTCAGTGTATTGCCCATGGAACAATAATTCTCCAATGGCCACAAGCGTAGCCCCTCAAAGTTGAAATGAAACCCTCCAGCAAAGAAAACAATTTTCACTGTCCACTTTCTCACTCTGACTGCAGGACACCGAACGCACGCTGAATTCAAGTCAGTCATCTGTATCAGATGATAATACTTCCCTCTGTGCCAACCTGCTGACTCCAAGCCACATGGCAAAAAGGTATTGACTGTTGTCAAACAGAGCAGAAAAGGGAAACGCTTCACTCCACCATGCACTCGTGACATCTCCAAAGCACATAACTGATGAAAGCTGCCGCAGCAGCAGAGCCCACTGGACACATGTGACAAACAGAGAGAGGGCTTGATGGGGGTCCTCCCCAGGCCTTTGCAAGGTTAAATCTGAGCACGCCAGGAGACATAAGCAAATGGCAACACCTATCAAAGTGAATAATGACAGCCACTGCTAATTGCCCTGGAGCCCACGCAGGAGATCAAGCCCACTTCCTTGGCTCTAAAAACCTTTGAGTGTCTAATCTACAAGACTAAAGCTCATTACAGGACCACACAACACCCTCCTTTATGAGAAGCAGGAGCATAAATTACCTTTGCACTGACCACACAAGAATGTGGCAGCCATACTAAACCACACAGTTCTAAAAAGTGAACAGCTATCTTTCAGTTGAATATTCATTATGTATCCTACTTTGACTGAATGACTTCTGCTCTTGTCCATATCTTGTACATATGAGGGTCACTACTTCCATCTTTGTCCCCAGGGTGGGCTTCACCTGGGGTAGTTTGTCACAGAGTTCAGAGTTAACAGAGAAAGAGTCTTGAGATTTGATAAACTCTAGAGGATGGAAAACAATCTACTCTGCACCTCTAGTGGAATAAAAATAATATATTTGAGTAATATTACTGCTTTTGTCAATATACATTCTGCTAAGCTTTAGCACAATGTAGTTGGATGTGTGTTAAGGAGAAGTGGGCCAACTCTGACAGTAAACACAAATAAACAAGGGACTGGCTCATACACAGTGACAACAGAGTGAAGATATGCTGTTTAATGTTAAAGCCATCAGCCAATCCAGAGTTATTGAAGTAAAATGGTCTCAACGCCCTTCACGCTTGTGTGGGAAGAAGACATCACTCTGTCACGTCTTACCTTTAAATGCCTTTGTCATGGCCCTCTTTGCACAGCATCCATCACTGACTGTTAGACTGGCTTATTAAGAATTAGGAGAGGACACTAGAAAATACTAATTCACAAATCTCATGGTTGATGACACTTCAAACAAGTACAGATAGGATTGGGTTAATGAGAAAGTAAAATTAAGTGTCAAAAACATAATACTGTGATTATGAGTTGTTTAGTGTGTGCTGGGCTTACAATTTCAGATTCCTTCAGTCACTTTTTTGTATGCAGGAACAGTGACTACAGGACTCTTCAGCACAATGTCCTCCAGTGTACAAGACAGTGAAAAATGCAGTGCACACTGTCTTTTTCTTTTGGCTTCACAAGAAAGAAAAAAACAACAACAATATATATATATATATATATATATATAGGGAATATGGTCAAAGCCCCCAGAGCCCCCAGAATCCTTGGGTCAAATCTGTGCATTCTATCTGGAGAGAGCTAATTAAAACCTACAAACTAAACAAAAATGTTAAAATCTTGAGCTGGTTGGCTTATGATCAAAGTTTTGTACTAAACAGCACAATTTTTTCAAGATTGTAAAAAAAAAAGAGAAAAGAATAAGACGAACGCCAGAGTAAAGTGATCCTCCACAGTAGCTAAGCCAACTTGGAACATTGTGAACTTCGACTGCTTCCACAAGTCCCCGTCTACAACTCCTACTTCTCAGAGAATAATGTACGACAGTCCATATCTGTATTCAGAGGATAATAAGGCAGGGAGGATACAGCTGCCACTGCTGTACTAATAGGTGCGAGATGCAGGACTTGAGACTTTATCATTTTCTAAGGAGCTCCAATCACAGAAGGGGAAAAGGTGTGGAGCGTAGTGGAGATAGGACAGTTAAAAAGAGCCTGGTCTAAATGTAATTCCAGGGATAGAAGTGTTTGATAAAGCACCTGACGACGACGCTCTCCCCATGTCCCCGTCCCTTCACTTTCTATTAGAGCCACACTATCACAAAAGCCATGATCGGACAGCACTCTCACTCGCCCCTGTGTAGGTCATAATAACCTCAGTGGCAATAGCACCCATCACCTACATAGCACCCGTGTCCACACAACAGCACCCATGAACACGATTTGAAACACAATCCGAAGTTTTAATGCACAGGTTTAAGTTTGTGAAACCATTGGCACCCTCTGAGCCACATCACTTTCTATTTTATGTTATATTTGTACTTACTGTGTACTATTCTGCCTCAGAGGAAACCTGTGAACTTGACAGGTCTGATCTTCTACACGAGAACAACAGGAGATGACAAAGTAAGCCTGGGACAGGAAATGTGTTGGGCTGAATCTGCATCAAGGTCCAGAGCAGGTGCACACATCACGCATGCACTGTAAATTAACCAAGAAAAATGTATGCACTCGTGGACCATGGCTTCATGAATAGAAAATGTGTCTATATAATCATGTTTTTTCATACTTTATTACCAGGATTATAGTCGGGGTCACCATTCATTATTCCCTTTTGTTCTGTGTCCATGGAATTACGTACATTTCTGAGAGAAGAATGTTTTTTTAATTTATTTTTATTTTTTATATATAATGACTTGATAGATAAATATGGACTGAGTTTATTTTATTTTTATTAGAATAGTCAGAATAGAACAGTCTAATTATATTTTATGCCTTGAACCATGTGTCAACTAAAACAGCTTTCTCAACAACACATTTTATTTTATTATTTATTTATTTTGGATTGCCTCTTGAGAAGCATCATCTCTTTTCCAAGGGGATCCTGGGTGTATCCTTGGGTGTAATTTAAGTTTAGGAGCACTATGATGCCCTGTTACAGTTAATGAGAACATGATCACAATTTTTCCGCTTTCAAATTTGAAGTGAAAATTAAGCGTCATAATTTCTGAAGAAAATTATATATATATATATTATTATCATAACTATTTTACTGCGAAGAATGCACTTGTACATATGCAGTAGTATGTACTAGATTACACTACAATTTACCTTGGGATCAATAAAGTATCTCTCTAATTTAGTTTATATATTAAGTCTTAAGATATTACAATTTTTTTCCTTTCCTGTAGTGAGTTAGAAAGAGAAATTACAACTTCCACCATTTGAAATGAGGCAATTTACTGAACATTTCACTCAAGTGCAGGAAAATCCTGAAGGGACCAGTTAGTTATTTTATTCCTGCATTTTAGCCGCATGTGCATGTCTGAGTTGCTAAGTGTTTCCCTAACGTGTTGCCATTTTGAATCTGCACCTTCATACAGAAAGCACAGAGGAGCACAGTCACAGGCGAAGGGCTCGAGAGGGGAAGATGAGAAGGGATTTTTGCCTGACAGAAATTCAGAATTTCCATTTTTGTGCTGAAGTCACATAATCCTGGAAAACGAGGGGAAATGATTCACTCACACAGCCAACACTGGCCGATGCCAGGAAGATAATCATGCCCAATTCCCTGAAAATGGTGCCAAAACCCATCGCCATTTCCTGTTTTGGGCACATGGCCAACACAATAAGTACATAATAGCATTTCTGCATTCCCCTGTAGATATGTTCTTTGGCAATATGCAGAGCCCCTAAAACTGAACTAAGTCATGACACCAAAACACTCCATTGAAAGCAATAACTACATTTGAGTTGGCAGCGGTAAACCATGTGATAATAAAGTTCTTATGTGGAAATCAACAACTGTGAGCGCGAGATTGAAGCCACAGCAGCTCCAAAACCCTAATCTGAGATGTTATCGAGACACAGATGCGGAGGCTTCCTGTCTGATAATGACTATAGCAGGCTCACTCTTGTTTACGCTGGTTCACATACACTTAAATCCGCCATCTCCGACATGATATGAGGCTGATAATAACCTGATGCGATCGACAGGGGGAAAATGAGCTTCATGGATGAGGAGCTGTCAGGTTGTCCCACCAGGCACGGGGCAGGGCAGCAGGGTACACAGCACCCCGCCTCGTGAGAAGCAGTAAATTCAGTGTTTGACCTCCATTGACCTTGTGAGACAACATGGAGCGAGGTGCTTTGTTCAGCCCACTGGTTTCAAAGAACACTGTGTACCAGCCTCCACTTCTAACCCGTCATGTTAGGAAATGTATTTACTTTGCTGTGGGTTTTCATCGCAAATTTTTGTCAAATTCTTAAAATTAGCGGATGCCTCAAGCCCACATCAACAACAGTACAACAGTATGTTCACCAACGGATTCATGCATGGCAACTTTTAGTTTTATTTAGTTTTGTGCAGTTGATTAAGCAAACATTTTCTGTGTGAGAATGTTTCGACAGCATATTAAAGCAATCAGTGCTCAAATGATCTTTATTTTTTAACTTTGGCAACCAGGACGGATGTGTTTGTACAATCACTCATCACATATACACCTGAAGCACGGCTCGAAGTTTTGCTGTGAAGTAAATGAAAAAGACAAATAAGAAATGTCTTGTTTGTACTTGGTATTAAAAAAAAAAAAAAGAAAAGCTCAGCATGAAAACGCACATTGCTTATTTCCTGCTCTCTGTCCTCACATCATCTCAAAGCCGCTTTACAAAGGAGCTCTCATTATAAAGTTCCTCTCCACGTGACACATTATGACACATTGAGGCTTACAACAAAGAGGGCCGCGTCTGATGCAGAGGTTAAAACACCTAACTGCAGTAAGTAATGACTTAATGAGGTATATGGGAGAAAGAGACAAAGTTGGGTTGAGGCGGTAGCATAATGAAGCCTGAGTACTTAAAGTGCATACGAAATGATACAGGAAGAAGTATATTTTCTGTGTCATTTGCTTTGATCAGGTTGAAATGACATGTGGGAGTTAATGCCAGATATGCTCTTTGCCTTTTTCTATTTGTTTCACTGCTTGACTTTTACTGCCGCTAAGCTAATATTATGGGCTAATGCAGTAAGCAGGGGAATATGTCAGAAAACATAGGACGTGCTGCTGCAGCTGTGATTGTGGAAGTGATCATGCATGCAACACAAGTGCAAATGAGAAGTGTATAGTGTGATGTACTGTACAGACAGGCTTGATTTCATATTCAGCATCACAACAAACAGTTTGATTTATCTGATCACTTTAATAAAACATCAGTGCGGACCATCTGTCGCTCCGGACAGCGACATCGTATTCATGGGTTTCGAGCTATGGAAACGGTCCTTCATGATCAGAGCAGTATAGAAATTCAAACCAAAACATTATACTTTTTGATTTGGGAATAAGGAATTCCTTATTAAGTAAGGGAAAATTTGCCTGAAAAAATGTTTAAATCTAGGTTAAAACATCTCTTTTCAGCTGTGCATATGAATGAGGGAGTTTAGTTTATTCGTTTATTTAATAGGGACAATGTACATTCATAAACATTCCTGTCAATGTACCAGAATTAGCCGGATATTTTTCATCTGCTGTCCCTGGGCAGATGTTAACCAGTCACCCTAAAAAGCATTAATATTAGAAAACACACATACACAAACTGCATATTATATAATAAAAGACTAGAAAATGTTAAAAATCATGTCAAAGTTAAAACAATACATTATAGTTTAGGAATTTTCATGTTGGTAAGTTTGATTAATAGAGAGACACTTTTTCAGGTATTTGAACCATGTTGTATGCGGCCTGATGATCACTGGTACTGAGTTCCACTGCAGTGAGAAAGATACCTGTCCGAACTCACTTTTTCTCAGTGAAACAACACAGTCACCTCTAACTGCACTCCTGGTGTTTCGATCAGCAGCAGATCTAACATTTATAAACTGTTCAAGGGGAGGAGAGGACAAGCCACGGACCACTTTAAACATTAAACACAAATTCATATACTTAATCATATTATGCCAATTCAAAAGCATATATATTTTTGTAGGAGAGCACAGTGGTGATCTCTGTGGCTTTCGGTCAAGTGCCTTTACAGTTTGCTTATAGCGTAGTTGTATTTGTATTAGACCAGATAGTTATGCAATAATTCATATGGGAATAAATCATGGCATGCATAAAGACTTTAGCTGTATGGATAGATAGTTGTGGCCTTATAAAACAAAAATTTGAGAGCCCCAGTTACACACAGTCTTTTATCTAGGATTTAAATGTAAATGTGTTGTCTAGCTGTACTCCTAGATATTTATATTCAGACACAACTTTTATCCCCTTTATCTCCTGCCACAAGGATATTAGGTTCACAACTAATTTTGGACCAATTTTATCTGCATTTTACTCCCTTACTCTCTAACATGACTATTTATGCTTTTAATTTTTTTGCATCATTATGTATTTTCTATTTTGCGTTTGTGAATTGTGAAGCACTCTGAGTTACATTTTGCATGAATATATATATATAATTAAAAAAAATAACCTTGCAGTGGTGTTTCCTCATCATTAGTTTACGCAAAGTGGTATTTTGATTGATTCCTGAATGTCTGAGTAATCATATACTGTCTTGCAACTGAGGCTCGAGTGCTCCGAAAATGTCTGTTTTCACCTACCCCCTATCCCCACCCACATCTCTGTACTTAGTTGTGATTATTTGAAAAACACAGAGTGACACTTGTAGGGCTCTAAAATGTTACATAGCTACTTTTCAAAAATAAAAACATGTAAATGACAGTCTTGTGCTTGTTACAGTAAAAGTACAGAAGAGGCGGGTCTTGTCAGATCTGCAGTTTTGAAGTCAATGGTCTTTTACTAAGCCATTTTAGATCATCATCATTTTACACTTTGTTCATTGTAAACCGCAATGGTTTACAATGAACAAAATGTAAAATGATGATGATCTAAAATGTAAAATGATGATCAACTTCTTAAATCTTAAAACCTTATTTGTTTTTAAATATATTTTATGGTACATTTCAGAGAATTCCTTAAAGCTTGACACATTTTAAAAACAAAATTAGCAATAAAAACAACAACAATAAAAAGTCTAAAATTTTTGGTGGTGTTTATTGTCAATTTCACAAAATTCCTCAATTTCATATCATCAGCTACAGTTGTGCTGTGAGTACACCAGATGGAATGACAATTATGGAATCCTGCCTTAATTACAATCTTTGTGGGTTTCCTGATGCAGACACATTTGAATGTCTTCACTTGTTGAAAAAAACATTTTCCAGTCGGTAAATCATACCTACTATTTAATCTCACATACTGCTGTCTACCCCCAGCTCAGAACTAGACATTATCACTCAAAAAGAATTCAAATTTCCACTGTGCTTCTTAGCTTGAGGAGTACCAATCATAAAGTAATTGTCTAAATGTCAGCAATTTGTGTTTTGCTGCTGGATAAAAGCACCTTCCCATAATTAGCTCCCTTGTGTTATGAAGACGCCTCTCAGGTAACTTCATGCAAACCAACCTTGAGCTATCATCACACTGATGGCTCTGCCACAATAATGAGAGCATCTTCAGAAAATCCTCAACATCCCATTAAGAGACCAGAAAGAAGCCTTAGATAAGAATCAAAAACTGGATATTTACTTTTGACTTTACCGTAGAAAGTTGGATTACTGTTGTATTTTTAAACAAACAAAAAGCAAAGGTTAATTGACGTAAAAAGTGAAATAAAGTAAGAATACATTTCTTTTATTATGAGGACTATTTTCACAGGAAAAATGTAGTCATAATCAGCACTGCGGACAGGGACAGTGTGTTACACAGTGTCGCTGTCCATGGTGCTGACTCATTGTGCGGCATGTGCTTCTCTTTTTAAAATATAAAAATTGCACTTGTATGTTTCTGATTCACTTTCAGCCAGCCAGAGGAGCAGTGGTTTCCAAACGTGTTCACACAGGCCAGCTCACATGTCCAAATTTACTATTTTCTGTGCTCAACAAGCCTCAACTTCAACACCACATGCATATTGAGTCTTTTTCTTGTCTTATTGTTGACACATGTGTGGTCAAGCCAGGACAGTGCACCTGGCACAAATAGAAAGTTTTCATTTGCACAGTTTGAATAAGTAAACTTAAACACATACGTAGTCGTCGTCATCGTCGTTGTTGTTGTTGCTGCTTTACCTGGAATGTTCCACCATATGACATTAAACACCATCTATTCAACTACAGGAGAATTAAAAAAAAAAATCGTACTTAATCTTTATCGCTGTACTATTGAAAGTCTGGATGAATTGCTGGTTCGGTTTAAAAAATGTGGTCCGCTTTGCTGAAAAAATAACTGTGAATTGTGACTTTCCTGTTCTTGAGGATATTTATGAATATCCTTTTATATAGAGCCCTTCGAATCCTTCACGGCCACTCCAGTCACCCTGGCAGAGCCTTGTTCCAACTTCTTCAGTAAGAAGATATCTTTTTTTTTTTCTTGCTTATTTCACAGTGTCAAAATGTTTCTTGGCACTTTTAGTGCTTCGAAAGTATGTCAATTTTGTTAACATTATGTTGTTGTTTTTAATATTTTACTGTACACTTTGAGCATGTTTTACAATTACAAATGGAAAATAATTGTGGTCAAACGTATCACTCAAATAGAGCTAATACTGGGGGCTGTCAGAGCTTTCCCCTTGCACAACTGCACTATGTCACTGTCCAGCTGTGGCAACACATAATCAATTATAAAGAAAGAAAAAAGTTGTCCATTTCCTTTTTTCTTGCACTGTAAAGCCATGTGAATGATAATAATTCAACCAATCCAGTTATTTTCAGCGTGTGTGGACCCCATCTTCCTGTCACCCTTTAATTTGTTTTGCCTTTCTCTTGTAAAACAGGCTGCACCTTGTTTTGTGTCTTGCTGTTTAAATAAAGTTGGAGCTGTTATATCTTATCAGGCTCCCCCGTGTTTTCGGCTAGGCTCGTCTCCATGGCTGAGTGACCATGCCTTCACCTCTCCTCTGCCTCATACCAGCGCCTGATGGAATCTCTTTACTTCTGCATTACCTATTTTCCATTTCTCACTGATATGATTTGCTGCTCCCAAAGTTTCTGACCGGCCTTTGTATCCATGACAACGTGTCGGGGAATGTGGCTTGGCCAATTTTGAGATACAACCCTGCTTATCCCACATACACTTGAATACGTGTCAGGAAGGGAAGTCATTTTGAATTGGCCAGTGGAGGGGTTAATGTGGAGAAAATGTTATCATGTATTCTCGCTCACAGGTGTCTGGAGGTTATTTTGTAACTATGGCTTCTCAAACCTTTGACCACCTCATAAAATAAGTTGGTACAATAACAATTTAGTTATCACAAGGACTAGACCAAGAAGAAATTTCAGACCAAACAAGATCTTACTATGACAAAGATGTCTAAGTCTGGACTTAGAATACTGGGTGTGAAACATGACTTTTAATCAAGACTCTGATCTGTTGACCTATGTAGATTTTTGAAGCAGGTGGAAGAAGCCACTCGTTTCAAGCAAAACTGAGTCTATTTGTTTGATAAAAGCCTCACTTATTTTTGAAGGAAAACACCATAACAAGCACATTCAAACGAGATAATACACTATAATACACTCCAATAACTGTGAGGTGTTTCTAACAAAAGCTGTATGATCTGGAGGCAAACAAAGAGTTCTATTAAGTGCCATGGATTACCTCTTATCATAGTCACTTTTAAGCTTCTGAATTGATTTACCTGCTCAAATTATTTAATTTCCAAAAGCTTTTAAATAACAAGTTAAGGTTTTGCTGCATAAAACAAGCAAATATGTTTGAAATATTTAATCTTTTAAACATGTTAGCTGATAGGCTGGTTGATAAGTGGTAACTGTCCCCACACGTCTAAATCTAACTAATTTAAGATCAAATTAAAATGTCTGTTCCTTATGTGTCACTGTATTTTAGATGGGATTTTGTATAAGACAGAGGGATTCCTTAAAAGTCAGCACTCATTTTATTTTTTTTCCCACAAAAATTACTACTTGATTGATGTAAAATTACTATTATTAGTACTATATGCACCACACAATGTTAGAAAAGCATGAAGACCTATCATATGCACTTTAATCTTCAAGTCCAAATCTTTGTAGACAAATGTGTTCATTATAATTGTATAATTGGAAAGCTTGAGATAAAGTCATCACATTAGACATTTAAACTTTACAAAAGACAATACCACCAAGGATATCTTGTTGTATAAAAAACTTTATTCTCAAATAATGTTCTTCAAAATATCTGATAAAGTGAGTCTCTTTAACAGCAGATTGTGTGGCTGCATTCACACAGTATCCAATGTTTAAACACTGCTTTGTAATACATCTTTATAATTAAAGGACAGAAAAATACCTTTTCCCATCCCTTTAACGCTCATTTGGAAGTCAGTGCAGAACCTCCAGTCTGCTCTTTATGTTGCTGCTATTGTTTCCACTCACTTATTTCTCAGAGAGGGAAGATATGGGGTAAAAATAACTGCTAGATTAGGCAACAGGGAGCTTGTATGTGGGCGTGGTTCAAAATCAATAGACTTTTATCCTACTAGGGCTGCTGTTATAGAAGGAGGGAAACATTTACATTTTAGTTCCTACACATGAAGATGGCATGAACAATGAGCCATTTTAGGCACTTCCCCTCAATTCCTATAGTCAACAGACACAATGCTTTTTATTTATTGATTTATATTTGTCTAATCCCTTCTTGTATAAAAGCAGCTTTGACAAAATAACCACATGACACTTTGATATTTTGGGGTCAGATTAAGCAATAGTACATCGTGAGCAACAGTAAAAACATTGATTTGATGAATAAGACTTCGTTGTACCTACACCATTTATCATAAAAAGTACAGTATGTTTAATAATAATTTGTATTTCTTTTTTTTTTATACAAACTCTCCATAAAAAATAGATTTCTGTACAAAACTTTTTTTAATATCTTTTGCACCTACTTCAAGTTCAGCAGCACATGATGACGATGAAATGGTGGTTGTGAGAAATGAATTTATGAAGCTTTGAAACTAAAAAAAGTGGGTGCCCTCGTGAGGAGTTCCCGCCATCTTTGTAATCTCTGTGTGAGCTGTGATGGTGTAACACAAACTACTGCAGGTCCATATGGATGACTGTCAGAAACTACACTTCTTAACAAAAACTTATAGTAAACAATTCTATGTATTGATGAGAAAAAGTGTGGCTGCAAGTGTATAATTATAGTATCATTTATAAGGGGCTGTCAATATAATATTATTTTGTAGTCTAATAACTTCAGTTCAAAAGCAATTTGGGAATATACCATTTTAGGTGCCCTGGAAGTTTTAGTCTAGTTTTAGTTTTAGTTAAAACTAATAAAATACGCACAAAAAGAAGAAAAATGTGTATATTAGTATTATAAGTTCAGATGTGGGGATAACTTCTGATCTCAGTAAGGTTTGCGTCTCATTTACAAAATATTACTGGTGCGTTTTTGTTCTATATATTTTTAATATCCACTTGTAATTTAGAAGCTTTAAAGCTGACATGAGGCATGAGATCATTGTGTCATCTGTAGGTATGACAAGTGACCAGCAATGAGTATTTAGCCAAATTACCTAAAATTGTGTGTTCAAGCAGAAAACTCTGCATGAACACACACTTCATTAATCTCAACATAGTCGAAAGGTTTAGTTTAACACTAAGAGCAAACTTCCCTTGTATAATTACATGACAGATAATAAAAGACAAAATTTAAATATGTATAGTATTTCATCGTGCTCTTTTTGACAGGCTAAAGGGCTTTAATCTCAGTAGTGCCACAAGATCGTATCATGCGCTTTTTAAACCTAACTGCAAAAAAAAAAAAGTGCATTAGGAAGAAAAGTGATGAACACAGAGGCACTGGTGGAGGAACATCCTTTGAGTTTTTACAGGCAAATGTGTGTGGGTTTGATAGGCTGAAATGTATCTTCTTCAAAAGGTTTTTTAACTCAGACATAATGTAGCACCATATGAGAGCTTCTGCTGGGCCTATAAGCAACCTTCTATTTGGATTCATGTTTCAGGGTTACATATCAGAAGGGTTCAATGTTGGGTATTTTGACAACAGCTTTAAGGACATCTCGGAGTCGACGTTTTGTGGTTGTGGCGCAGCAGGAGTTCAGATCTGTGTCATTAAATGAGAGAAATTAGACCTTTTATTATGCCTGTGGAAATCTTGCAGTCTCTAATTTCCAGCCCTTATTATGCTCTCCTGACGCGGCGGGAAACCTCTACTAAATTAATTAAATCAATTTAAATAGAAACACTAGATGCGCTACAGCAATAAAGGGGAACAAGCTCAGGATTTAGAGAGCAACAAGGCCATTGTTTCTTGATGTGCCGTGCACTGGTTTGAAAACATTTGGGTATTTTTGATCATGATGATCTACATTTTAGAAGAGCCTCACGTGTGAGTCTGATTTCAAGCACAAGAGACAACAACTTTGGATAATGATAGCTTTTTTTGTTGTTTTGTTTTTTGCGGCATGCAATTTTGAACTTTAGTAAATTATGTGGAAATGACAATGGTCTCATGCCAAATGTTTAGTTCAACACAACCATCCAAAAAACATTGGAATGGAAGAGAAAATGTAATCAAAAACTGACAGCAGTGCTGTGCAAAGCTCACAAAACCATATTTTAATATGGTTTAAATTACACCAATAGTATATTAAAAGTAATATTTCAGCATTTCATATTGAAAACTACCATTTCAAATTAAATATTGCAACAAGCCTTAAAAGTAGCATGTGGCAACAAGGCAAAGTAATATATAATGTATATGTTAAATATTGTAGCTTTATGTGATTTCAATTTAAAAGACAAGAGGGAATAAAATGAGCATTTAAGAATGCATCCATTACATTCTGTTTTATTTGATTTATCTTGGACTGATCATTTATTTATACATAATTTGTTTTAAGGTGTGTCACTGTTTTAGTGTGTCAATTCATGTTAACATATCTAATTTCAGATTGTATAGTGTATGTTTGGATGTATATTCTGTAAGTAATAGGCAATATAATGGATGAACAATAAACATGTGAAAAACACACAGACCTACAGTGAGTGCAAGACATGAAGTTACATCTGTGAACTAAACCAAATGCAGCATCTTTCAAAAATAAACTACTTTGAGATGGCACTGCAAGAAATAACAAGCTCGGCAAGTGATTTCAACTTGTGAATTTTCTCAGATCCAGTGAAAACTCTGGGGTGTTTATAAGACATTGTGACTTAGTATAGCAGGAAATAAGCTGAATGCAAGGCTGCACTGGCTAAGCTTGTGTATTTGGTGCAGTGGGTTTCCAGCATTGATAAGCAGAATGGAACTTGCTCTTTGCACACGAGGTATTTCTCCAACAATGAAGGGATGGAACTGATCGACAACGTTAATTTGTGCATGTTGTCTTTATGTCCATTTTGTACTTAGCCTTGAAGATCAACTGTCAAACTGCACTGCACGCACTCTTTGAAAAGATGTGCTGCCTAATTGCTATTATGATACATGTAAATGAGTTAGACACATCTTTTTAAAGAGCGGATCAGAATAACATGGTGTCTCTGAAAGTGAATGTTGCCATCCACAATAAGGCATTCATGAGGGCTACACCTTTAGTAGCATTATTTACTCAATACTAATGGTCAATATACCTATGGGTAAAAAAATAATTGTTAACTAATAGTAAGAAAAAGAAAGTAACTGAAACATAAAGTAGTGGATGGGCCACACGGTTTTGATCCATGTTTCCACAGTGTTTCAGAAACACCAACTATTCTGAACAAGTCAGGAACTATGGCCACAACACAAAATGTGGCAAAGAATCTACAGGTGCACTGATTCCACCTGTGTGATTGGCTAAGATCAGATGTTGTCATGTGGGATGGTAGCGAGTGGTCACAACTGCTAACAGGGAGCGTGAATTATAAATGTGTATATACAAACACTCTGGAACCCTGTATTCAGTCTAATGTCATCTTTTTAAAGATAGAAGTTTTTAATAAAATTCTCTTTTGGAACTGACCCCTTCCAAATCCCAAAGAAAACCATGTTTCATTACCCAGTCAGAAAAAACACACTAGTGCAAAATTTGTGCGGTTAGAGTTTATAATATTTTGGGCCCCAGCAGCAGTGGTTTGTGAATCCCATTGGGGCCACTGAGTTTCAATATACAGTTTCTTTATCAATATCTTCATTGAAGAAAAAATGCCAAGAGACATTCAGAGACTATTTTCATAGTATTCTGTCCTTGTCTCTGTTTGGGGTCAGACAGATACAGCGTTCTGTCTGACCATATTTTACATGTCTTATTTCTGTCAGACCACCAGCACATCCTCTTATCTCTCCTCTGTTTAGGATTCACCGGTGACGTTCTGTAGAAAAATAAGCAATATCTGATACTCAATCAGAGTTAGAAAAAGACGAATCATTTCCTGCATTGGCCAAAGCTGGTTGCAGCAGTTGACGATGGTGACACGTTATTGCCTCCAGGCTGCGTCTCAGTCAGCCACCAAACAACTCCTGGCTGGTCCAGCCACAGGAGTCAGACGTCTGACTCAGAGATGATGCTCGACAGGCCTCTGGAATCCAGTGCTTTGTGAAGACTGGTCTGCAGATGTCCACTTTTTTGTTCAGGACAGTGAGCCTAGAGCTAGAGAGTAATATTCTGTGTACATGACTAATTTAAGAGTTGGTACCCTTAGAGGAATACTGATGTCCAGAGCCATCAGCTCAAGCCTGTAGCACTTGCAGAACTTTGATGCAACCTTATCAAACACTTGACGGCAAAATAAATAAAATATAATGATACCAGTGATGGGGAATATTCCTCAAATAGTCACATCTGATTGTCCAAGAGACATCTGGCACTCACATCAGGCTAAATCTATTAAAACAGGCATTTTGAAGCTGGTTGCACATAGTCATCAGTATTTTTATAAGGTATACTGTCAGGTGGCAGCACAGTTACCTGTACCTACAACAGCGCTTTAATAGTCAGTGTCCAGAGAGTTCAAAACAAACTCAGTTGTCATAATGTCCAGTCCTATTGTGTTCAGATGATTGAAGTCTAGAGGAAGGTGTTCATCCTTAGTGTTGACAAAGGAACGATTCAATTATTATTGGACATCGAAAAGAGATTGAAAGAGGAGCTGTCCATGAGCTCCAATAAAGGGATGCCTTTTACAGTGAAGCCCATGTCCGGTCTGCAGCACAAAAACATACAGTACTCCACACTGCACGTTGGACAGGGATTAGGATGGACTAAAGAATTAAAGATGCTGTTAGCAGAATATTTTGAAGTTAGGTAAGATTAAGTAAGCCCTTTCTATTTAGAACTGAGAACTGAGGTCAAACTAGCCAAACAAAGGCTACTTAGATTTTTTTTTTAACAAGTTTGACTTATTTTTAAGCATGAATCTCCTAAAACAAGTTCTATGTTAAGTACCAGACTCCATATGCTGGAAGTGAAGGTTGCTGTTGTCAATGTGGATGTAGCTCAGAGCTGCATCTGTGCAGGTTTTGCCGGGAGACCCGGGATGCTACAGCACAGATCCAGAGTTTGGCTCCTTCTGTTGACTTTGGTTTGACCACAGAGTGCGACGTGGCACTAGGACTGGACCACTGCTCATGGGCAGTCTGCAGACGGGACTATACCACAGTGCAGACTGTGTTCAGCGTAGTGTCAAATCGCACCGCTTTAGCTTCAGTGGGTTTCATATTTGTGTCGTACATGGGGTTCTCAAATGATGCCTGGCCATTTGAACTTTCATGACCAACGTAGCCATTGAACTGGACTTTGGGCCGAGTTCTGAAAAACAAGAAAAACAAGAAACTAGAATTAGAAATAGCAAAACATTTCACCTAAATGAAAATGAAATTGTAGGAGCCATTTTGACCGCCCTTCAAATGTGCACCTCCAGCCCCTATGGGGCACTGTAGGGTAGTTGTTGGGAGTGGAAACTTCAGGTATTGACCTTATTCCGGAAGTTGCCTTACGCGCCGCCGTCTTGTTTCTGTTGTATTAGTTTACACGGAGCAGACGAGCTCAACAGAAAATAAGTTCTACACGGACTAAAAAGCCGTTTTCAGACCGCCCAGGAAATCGTTGCGTTGTTGACTTGTTGTTGCTCGTGTTCGTTAAACATTTTACACAAATCAACATACTTTATGTAACATTTTAGGGGCGAAACTTTTCCCTCGCTCGTCATTAGCTTTAACTGAGTTCTCGTCAAACGGAAGTGCGTTTACAGACGGAAGTGCAAAAAACGGCAAAAGTGGGCGGGGCAGAATAAGGTCAATAAAGGGGGCAGGAAATCGGCATTTGAAGGTGCAGAGGCATATGATTTTTGATTGTGTCTAATGTAGTTCCATGTGCTCTTGTGGCAAAGGTGAGCCAGATAAATTAATTTTAACAACTTCACTGGACTATCTTTGATGCTTTCAGCAGACATGCGTGCTTAAAGACTTCTATACACCTTCAACCAGTAGTGGCTATTTTACAGGGCTAACCAGCTTCTACAGAAGTCATCCATCTTCCGCTTATTTTAGCCTGAGAAGATGCCATTAATAGTGGGAGGAGATAACACAGATATATTTATAGACAAATATTCATTCTCAACTGTATTCACTTTAAAATTGGACATTAACCACCATGTTATAGGGAGCCAGAGAAAATACACACATTTACAGCCTACTTGGAAGAAACGTTGTAGTTACTAATATAATGACTAAAGGTGTTTAGTTACTAACGGGAGCTTCAAAGAAAACAGTGACTCTTCCAATGCTTGAATCTTGAATCCTGACTGCTGGAAATAATTTAATGAATCCATGGTTCAATAGTTTGGCTGCCTGACATCCATCTGCTCTTCTCATGTCTACAAGCGTCAAACCTGCCATTACAAAATCAAATGGTAGCCAAAAACTCCAAAACACCACCCAAGCCATTAAAAACCTAGGGTCTAAATTGATAGCCGGTGAAATATGGCTACCCCCTCCTAATTTATCTGTTTGTTACAGATTACGTGTTTGGATAATCAGGTCCCATAATCCTGTTAGATATAATCACTTACTCCCAAACCCTGTGGAACTATTAGCAGGGAGGAGAGCTGCAGCTGAAACGCTGTTTGATTCTGACCTCATTAACTGTGTGAATATGTGTGTGTATGTGTATGTGTGCGTGTGCTGGTACAGATCCAGCCCTGGGGAGTCAGTAAGCCTAGCCTACATGTTCTACCCATTACTTTACAAAACGATGCACACGCCAACACACACCGACAGTCTTCCTGAGTGGCACGGGTCCAAATCACTGAACTCATCACTGGCTTAAGGTGAAAAAGTTTAAAGATTTTTGTCCAAAAAGCTTAATTGCTCAGACAGGAAATTTACAGACATGCAAGCTCAGGCATACTGTCAAAAAAGCATCCACACTCCTTTACTCTCTCCTTTAAACCACAGAAGACATGTGACCAATTTGTTTGTGAACATTCAGACTGAAAACTATGGTTTTCTCATGTACACAGCAACAGAAACAATAAAACAAGACTGAAGTATGCACAACTCCATCATGCTGACAGAGATGACAATGAGATCGAAGACAAAATAGCATGCCCTGCGTTTACTTTGAAATGATGGCTTTGTCACACAGTAGGGCTGCACTGCTTAGAAAAGTGGTCCTTTTTGTAATACAAGCAATTTCAAAAGTCTACAGTATATACTTGTTTTCTTTGCAAGACATTAAAAATTGCTACCTGTATTTGTGTGAAGGCATAAAAAGATTGTGCAGCCTTACCAAACAACATGAAGAAAAAAAAAAAGAGAAAGTCAACAGAGGATGTGGCGGCCGGCTGAGCTCTGGTTGCCGTGGGAAACCAGGTGAGTGAAAGTTCTCAGTCTTACCTGCCGCCAGGCCCCCAGGTGTCTTTAGGTCTCTCATTGTCATCTGTGTCAGCGGACAACGCCCTGCGTACAACCAGTGATGATCAGATTACTTTGTAAAAATAATCTGATTACGGACTGCTGAATATTCATTATAAAAGTGATCTAAGTTCTACTCTGATTACTTTATTTCAAAAATTATTTGACTACTCATTACCATAATTACAAATGAAAACATACAGCTCAGAATCTAACTAATAGCACTTGTAAGCATGAAATCTTGCCACTTGTGTTACTTAATCTAACATCAAATAACAGCAGCAGAGGTACGGTCCTCCATAAAGTCTCCATTTGTTTTGATCCCCAGCTGGTCTGTGTCTGTCCCTGTGAGAGATGAAGATGCAACCTGTTTATCTTTTTCACTGTTTTGACTGGGAAAGTAATGCAATGTTACTAACTGTAACTGTAATCTAATTACTCAATTTTAAATTGTAATGCATTAGTGCTTTACTAAAAAAGTAATTTGAGTGCATCAATCCCTTATTTTGTATTTTTTTCCTGCCAAACACGGCGTACAACCTGCACTGGTTTTATCTGAAACTAAGCAGATGTTTGCCTGGATTTTTCAACACATATAGTGTACAGCCTTGAGTTGGAGATGCTGTTAGTGTCATTCAAAGTTAAAAAGTCACCTTACTATTTATATTGAATAGATGTTGTGTATGATCATTTAAAGTTTGGCAGCAGCTCAAATTTTAATTTTAATTTTAATTTTAATTTAATTTAATTTAATTTTTTATTAAAAAATAAATGCAGTTCTACGTACAGTATGGACCAGAACTAACATTACATTGAATAGTGAATACAAATGTATGAAATTCCTTTGCAGATCCAAAGATAGTCTTATTATAAACTTTAGAGCCTCTTCAAAAGTTACTGATGACATTTCCATCTCAGTATGTAAATCAAGTCATTTGAAGGCCCTTTTGTGAATGTCTGATTAGTACCTGAGAGGTCATCTACATGTAACCCTTTAGAGGAGAAGAGCTATAATTATGAGGAACCTTTTTTTAAGTTTTCATACTTCAGTTTGTTTTTTCAATAAAGTACCACTAGAAGCTATTTTATTATTATTTTTTACAAGTTTGAGAGATGGTAATTTCTCTGGCCTCATGTTACGAACCAAGTGAAGTTATTTATCAAGTCTCAAAGAAGTGAAATAGGAAAGAAAAGCCACTCTGACCAACTATACAGGAAATGTTAGAGTAGTTTCAAATATTCTTCCATTTTTACTGTGTACTTTTAGAAAACCTCTAACAAAAGTCTGCTAATACAGTTTTTGGGTGCCACAAGCAGAAGTATGTTTGCTATTTTGCCAATGTATTTTCCTCACAAAGTCAAGAGCAAATTACAAAAACCTGTTCATGGATTTTGAGGAAGTGATTACACCAAACACCAACTAAATCAAGACATACTTGTTGTAGATGTCTTGGAAGCTCAATGCATTTTCCATTTTGTTATCTACTCGCTCCATTCCTAACTTCTAATGTATGGCTCTCAATAGACATTTCTCTTCACAGATTTAAAACTAGGACAGAATTTGTGCCAGTGAGAACTCAACATAATAGGTGCAGGGGATTTTATAGTGCAAGACTCTACAATTCAACTGCGTGCCAGCTTAATATAAACACGCAACAGTACATTTATCTAGAGGAGCTTAGTGGCCACATTGTTATGCAATCCACAGCAACATTTCAAATAAGTTACAATACACAAGGCCACAGTATAAGCTAATAATATTATGTTGGATGAATAAGACCTGAAAGTTGTAAAGACTTGAATGCACAATGTCTAAATTAATTTTCCAAAACTGCAAAGCTAAAAGCTAGAACAACTTTCCCCAGAGGCAGTTTGTTTGTTTTGTTCCAGTACAAACATATACATCTAGCTATAAAATAAATATATAGATACAACATATTTGGCTAAAATTTAGGGGTGGGCTATATTGTCAAAAATTAACATATCAATATTTTATACTGGGGTATCCCAATAACGGTAGTGAGATGATATTATGTCAATCCAACAGAAATGTGTTAAAACATGCCTTTAAATTTATTAGTTGACTTAATTATCAGAGAAATGTGAAACGTCTGTAAAAATCATCACAAAACCCCCTTTACCCTTATTTGAAAGTTTACAACATAACTTTTTTATCAACTATTTACATTACATTAATTTTGCATACCTTCAAAATAACATCTACAACATTGTCTACATTTTCTTACAATGCCCACCTCTTCTATTTCATTTTCATTTTATTTCACTTTTGCAGAGAACATTTAAAGCTATATGTATTCAAACCTGAATGAATTGCTATTTCTATGACGAATACACTCTAGCATAATTTTGATTTAATTGTATTATTTTAAGCTGCCAAGCCCTGTTGTACTAGACAAGAGCGATGACTGACAGAGCAATAGTGAGAAGTGCTTTAGACATGGTTCCTGCTGGGATTTAAACTACAGGGCCTGGGGCTTACCTGTGTTTGTAGAGGTAGAAAGCAAATCCCGACAGGATGAGGGCAAAGAACGGGACTAAGATGGCCGCTGCCACAGAGCTGCTGTTTGTGTATGGGCTGGATGGGTCTATCGCCGTGGTAACAGGACCTGGGGACACAAAAATATGAAGCCACACGCTCGGCTGCATACACAAATGGAAACTCGTTTTTACTTTATACATGAAAATTGCTCCCTGTACTATGAACTTTTGGTATTGATTTTTGAGTTAGAAATAGCGCGTGTGACTTCTCAGAGGTGAACTTGATGTACCTTGTCTTGTCAGGTGGAACTTGCCAAAGTCTTTGCTGTGAATGTGTCCTTGGTAAACAAACGTCTTCTGATCCGACTCAGCTGTGACCTGGAAAATTAAATGTTTAAAAAAATGATTTAATTCGAATTTAAAACTGCATATTTTATTATTTTTTATTATGAAAACTTCTTTTTTTTTATGACTTGCAATATTTACAATTATTTGATAGATTAGAAATTCTTCCCAAGAATGATTCAAAACATAAAGAGCACTTATGCTTTTGAAGACGGCAACAAATGATACAAAAGACTTCTGATAATCTAAAGTGTGTTTACGTCTACACTGATTCAATTTAAAATCTTTTGGCAAATTGTGTAAACGAAACGGCTGTTCATTTAATAATTCAATATATTGATTGTAATTTGCTGAGTTCTTTTCATCTCTTATTCTTTCCATTCTTCTGCCCACAACGCCTTGTCTGGGATTTACAGCTGCAGCATTTTAGCAACAAATTGAAAAGAGGGGTTTCATCTTTAACCTGTAAAAAGATTGTTTCTCCGGAATCATAACATGGCCATTATCTGCCTGTCATTTTTCGCTTTCCTCCCTCAGTGTCATTTGCAACCTGGTAAATTGGCTAACTGTCTCGGCTCTTTTTGCTTCCCCTCCATCTTGCATGCTTTCCCCGCATCAATTCTTGTCGGGTACCACCCTTTACAATATCCCTGAAGATTTTCTCTATTGCTCCTGTTTTTTTCCTCTCTGTCAACAAGTCAAACATGTTGAGACTGTTAATCCATTTCCCGTTCAGGCTTTTATTTCACAGGTTCCTGCTTCAAATATCACATCACGCAGAGTTCAAAAGTCGACATGAAACACACAACCTAAAACAAAACTGGATGTCTGTTTTTGATGTTTTGACAGAATAATCAACAGCACTGTCAAGCTACTCCATTTATTTTCTTTCACAGTCGTGTTTGCTCCATCCTCCAACATAGCAATAAAAGGTAATTACTCCAAATATTTTTACAGCAGCAATTGCAAAAACTCATTGTAGCTGAAATAATAGACAAGCAAAAGAATGCACTCCCGCTCTTATAGAAAAATTACACAATAATAAAAATAGATTGCGTGAATTCTTTCGACTTTGGTGAAGATACTTTTATAAATCAACTTCCTACATCTGAACGCAAATGGGAGCAAAGTCTGGGTGAAAACAGCATATTTCTTCTTTTTCAAATCATGTTAATTAGATGGCTTTGTATTTGAAGTGGTATTTGCATAATGTGACACAAGATTCATGTGGAATCTCAATTATTTTCTTTTCACAACCTCCACATGTAAAAAAAGAGCTATTGTCAGAGAGGCAGAGACGGGAACCGAGTAGCAGATGACTAAGAATATTTACACATGTGACACAACTGTGAATGTGATCTCATATGTGGTGAAGCTAAAACTAAAAATAACTATCACAACTTTGCAAAAGGCATTGTCATAATGAAGGTGATGAACAAAGGAAAAACATAGTCATCTACAAACAATTTAAATCATATGGATGTCTGCCAAGTCATTACTCCAAACTCACCATGACAAACAAGGGTAAAAGGTATAAATGCTCTATTGAGTTTCAAAACGGCAGCAGAATGTCTCTCACTTGTGATTAACTGATGTAAAATATAATAATTTATTACGTGCACAACAAAATAATACCAGGCCCAGTTCTGTAGATGATAAAGATTGTCTGTACTTACATATCCATCCATTGCCCAATTGTCATTTTTAAACTTGCTGTAGTAATGCTCTGTTGGCCCCTTGACTTGATAGACCTTCAGGAGTAACTGGTTTTCCTCAAACTTATAGGTGCCTGTACAAACACATTACAGAACAATATTAGTAAGAGAAAACTGCATGTCCAACAGACAAAAATGACATAATAATCTTATATTGATCTTTGACACCTTGTAACCTCCATTTCTCACACCAAAACCTGACAGGTTGGTGAAGAAATATTACATCGGCCCGGGGGCTACACAACTTGGCTTGTGCTGTTTGACATGACACGCCCATGTGCGAGCTTCATGATAAAATAATGTTCTATTTCATTTTTTCCAGCTCAACTATTGATTCTGATACTGTTTGTTCAAATGGTGAGTAGAAAGCCCACATTGGATGCCAGATTGTCTAGTGCTGGAAGAGCTTGTCAGATTTATTATTTTTTTCAAACGTAGATAACCATTGTTTTATCTTAACTACAGAATGTTTGACTATGTATGACCAAATTACATAATTTCTTTATTTCAAGTAAATCAGAATACAGTTTAATTGATATTCCTATATTTGAACGTGTTACGTGTCTTACTAAAAGTAACTAAATATGTGAACTTAAAGTGAATATGACAATTTTTCATGTTTTTCTAATAATTACTTGGTTTGGTAGGATAGACCCTGTGGTAAATATTCATCATAGTTTTACATCAGTCATAAATATGTATATATAATAATAATTTTTATTGATTTTAGCCATTGTTTACGATGTACTTGTTAGGTTACAGTTATGAAATCACCTCTACCTACCAAGTCCAACCAGGAAGTACAATTATAAACTTCACCAATTACCAAAATAGGGAATAAAAGGCACTATGTATTAGTGAAATCTGTAGTCTAGCTTGTCATGTGCGCTTTACACAAAATATATTTTATTTAACTCTTAAATTGTATTAAAATGAAATACATGCCACTCAAATGTGTGATCATTCTTTAGTCTTTACAGCACAAGCTAATATCCTTATGTGGTATGAACAGAAAGCACAAATTGATAATTCTTTATATTTGCATACCAGTTTGTTTTTGTTACCTGATAATCGGATGGACACTCCAGTGGGCTCCATTAAGGTGATGTTGACTCTTCCAGTGCTTGTGTTAAACCCTGTCACAGTGAATGTTGTCCCTTGTCTTTTTCCGAGATACTCATAGAAACCACTCCAGTCAGAGTTGGGAGAAAACACATCCACAGGCACTGTAAGGGGCACAAAAATATAATTTACTTTTTCTTTTTTCTGAGGGAGTTTCATTTATTTGTTTTACCTCGAATTTTGTTCTTCTGAACGTCTGACTCTCTACTTTTGGGATTGATCTTCATGCCAACTGGAAACAAAATTTTGTTATAGAGTTCCACGAGAAACATTTATTTGAGTAGCTCTAACATGCCTCCAGATTTCTACGCTAAAAGTGCAATGGTGTATATGTTAGATAAAGAAAACATCCTTCTATAATACACTGCGCCTGAGGTTGACTTAATCTAATCTGTATGTATCTTAAGCCTCATAGGATTAACACGTCTGCCTTTTTTTTTGGGTTTGGGCCATTTTAGACGACTGTACTTTTGAGATAGTGTGTAATACCTTTGCAGAGTGGGGGCTTGCCAGACCACCTCCCATCGCTCCTGCATGTTCGATGCTCTGATCCTCCTGCCAGATAGAAGCCCTCTTGACAGGTGTAGATCAGTGTATATCCCAGCGTGGGCAGGTCCATGGATCGAACGTCCACATTACTGGGAGTCTCTGGCTGCCTACACGAGTGGGCTGTGGGGAAAACCGCAGACAGCTGCATCAGCACTATAATACATCATATGTCAAACTACCCTTCGCATCCAAACTTAATAGCATCAACCAGCTTTACAATGAAAATGAATAATGGAAAAATGTGTACCAACTATGCCAGTAAATCCATACCTATGCACTCGGGCTGGGTTCCACTCCAGGTTAGGTTTTCCAGGCACGTTCTTGTGGTGGAGCCAAGAATGTGGTAATTCTTGCGGCATTTGAAGGATATCTTACTTCCAACCTAAACAGAAAACGGATGAAGAAAAGAAAATAAAGTTCCAATGTTAGTTTTCCAAAAAGTAGCTGATAACGATAGTCAGACAATCTATCAATCCAACGGAAATGTACTAAAACATGTATGTATTAGTTCATTTAAATTACTGTAAATTACCCACAAAAGAACAGGAATATCATGTTATAACAAACATTTTTTTACCCCATTTTCATATTTAATCTGTTCTTTTTGCAGCATTTTTCATTATAAACAATGTATTTGCCCAGCCACACAGATCTACATACCCGACGTCTCAACCTGCTGTTTATTTTCTTATACCTTTTTGATTATTACATCTCATTCATTTGCCTGGGTTAAAAGTTGCCTTGGCTAGAACTGTAATCTATTTCACACAAATTGTTTTTCATAATATATAAAATTGGAGCATTAGAACAATCTTATGTCAACAAGTGATGTACAGCCAATACATTCACAAATTATAAAGAACAAATTATACAAGTTTGAAAGCTAATTATTCAAATCTTTCATTTCTAACCTGCAAACCCTGAGCCTGAACAGGGATGCCGTAGGCCGGTGTTCCTGGATCTCTGCAGCTGTTGAAGGCAGGGTCTAAAAACACACAGAGAAACATCATCAAATACACCTCTAATTATTATTTGACCTGTAATGCCGTTTAAACATGGATTCAGGGTTATACAATGAAAGTAAGATCAAATATGGATTTGATAAAGGGCAAGTGGCTGCAGCAGTTTTTTTTAGGACCTTAAATAGCCTCAGTGATGTTATCAAAGCTTTCCAAATTTAATGTTTCTGAAAACGTATTCAAATGGATGCAGTCATATCTGATCGATCACAGTGTGTACAACAACAAACTCTCGACGTCAAATCCCTGTTCATTAGGGATTCCACAAGGCTCAGTTTTGGGGCCATTGTTATTTTGGCTATATATTAATGATTTAACGTCTGTTTGTGCAGATGTGGAAATACAAATGAACGCCAATGACACGGTCTTATACACTCATGGCAGAAATGTGACAGAGGTGGTTGTAACGCTTGCATTAGCACTTGATAATATTGCCACATGGTTACAAGTTTCATGCCTCTTAACGCTAAAAAAACTGTAACAATGTATTTTAATAAGAAGCAAATCACTGGCCCACAACTTATCAATAATGTTCAAGAAGTCAAATATAAATAAAAAGAAATATATAAAAACATATTCAGAGCTCATTAAATGCTCAGGCATCAAAAGCTTTCCTTCATGCTATGATTTTTTCTTGTATAAATTATTGTATTACCTGCTAGTCGAACTCTAAACACAGGACACTATTTAAGCAAGCTCTCAGTTTTTGATTCAAAAATTATTAAACTATCTATCTATCATTGTAATATATTGCATAAATATAAGTTGTTAAACTTTGAAAATATGATTATTTTTTCTGAAATGTGTCTACTTTATAAAATCCTTCACAATACAGCTCCGCCTCCCTTAAGAGGCTTTTTTCAGTTACGATCAGAGCAGACGACGTGAGCATCTCGTTCAGCTGTAAATTATGATTTGACCAGTCCCTTAAACGTACAGTGATGGGACAATCCGCTTTCTCCAACACTGCCGCAAAAAACTGGAAGACACTTCAAGCTGAGTTAAAAAAATGTTCAAACTATCTTGCTTTCGCTCATGGGCTGAGACGGCGGCTTTTGAGCAGACAGGCCTGTCAACATTAGGCTTTCTGTAATGTCATTGAAACATTCTCACTGTGTATTCACTACAGAAATTTGTGGCGGTGATAAGGTTGTTAATTTAATCATTTCAATGTATTTAAGAAGACATGATGACTATGATGAGTTTGATTGTTATAGTTGGCGATTAAGGAAATAATGAATTTAAATGAATGTATTTTGAAACATCATGTCAAAGATTAAATTCGTAGCTTTAGTATTTTATGTGCCAATTGTATTTATGAATTGGTTACCTAATTTAAAGGTTTTGTGATTAATTTAATAATTGTAATTTTAGAAGGTTTTGCTAATGATTTATTGCATTTTAAAGTGCTGCCAATGATGAACTAAGAACTATAGTATTTTAGTAGAATTTCTGCTGATAAATAGTTGATTTATTCAGTATATAATAGGTGCTACTTTGTAAACAAATCTTGTTTGTTGTCTTCTATTTAAAACCTGCCCAAGGACTACAGATGGAAAGTAGCTTGTAGCTAAATCTGGTGCAGAGCATCTCTTCTCATTGAGATTAATGTTATCTGTGTGCTGTCCTTGTTTTAAATTTTAAAATTAATTAATACGTTTTTGCTTTATTTCTGTTACATTTGTTATTGTATTTGATTGCAGAAAGAGGACACTTGATTACTGGTTATATACCTTCATCATATGGCTATGCAACTATTGGTATTTATAACACAACAACAACAACATAGAAATCTTCAATTTGAAGACCAAAAAAGGAAGAAAAAAAAAGAATCTGCTTTGATAGATAAAAATCTTAAAGAAATAGAAACTTTATCAGACAGATTACTTACAGCACTATCTACACGGAAATCATGTTGAAAAGATTTATCTGCACCATCTGGTTTACTGTTAATCTGATTTTGACTGCTTCATGCTACATGTTGATGAAATACTTTATGTCTGTCAGGATTAAGAGTTAAATTCTGATCATTTCTAATCCTGCGCAGCATTGTGATGGTATGCCAGGGAACTATATGAGGTTTAAAAATCTACTGCCTCACTTCCACTGTCCTTAATTTAACAATGCATTTACTACTGGAGCATGCCACATAATACAATGTAGGACTTTAATATGAGCCATGTACTACTTGGTCTGAAATGGGTTATATGTTTTTTTTTTTTTACTCCATTGCCAGTTTCAGATGTAGAGAACAACATTGCAATGGTTAAACAGTCTTACTTGCATTTTCTGTGCTCAGTATTTTGCATACAGCAGTAAAATGAATGCTTTCAGTGTATTTATTAGGCAAAGGTGTAAATGTCATGGTGCACATATTTTTGTATGCACAGCTTTTATCTTATGCAGTGGCTCTCAAACCTTGATCTGCTAGCATCTACTTTTAGCGTTAGTGTTACTTCCCTAATGTGTGTACAAATCATAGAACTGTCAGTTGACTGTATTTTGGAATCTATTGCTTATTAATATTATGACAGTATGAGAAATACATAGACAGGGAACATGGTTGGAGACTTGAGAGTTACAATTAAACAAAATCTCCACCAACCACAAAGGCACCCTGTCTGTAATGTACACGATTAGTATTCTTGTTCACACATGCAGCAGGGTCAAATAAAGCATAGGCTTGAATATTAAACTAAGCTACAATGATGCACTGTTGTTTCAGCCCTTTATTTACCTATGCAGGCTGGTTGCTGTCCACTCCAGATGCCGTCAGCCTGACACACTCTTGACACAGAGCCAACGAGCAGGTAGGGGGCATGGCAGTAGAACCTCACCTCTGACCTGAGTGAGCAAAACAATAACATCGTTAGAGATTACAAAGTGGATATCTGGACGAACTTAACCACATCCCCCACGTCACTGCTGACAGAAATCACACGCTAACCTGTAGGAGAAGACGTTTCCTTCTCTGGACCCCCCGCCCGGAGAGCCAGGGTCACCACAGAGGACAGCTGACGGAACAGACAACAAGGTTAGGACATACACATCATCAGCCGCAAAGTTAAAATAAAACTACTTTAAAGTGAGACTGGCCATTGTTCTACTTTGTAAACCAGTAATAGATGATCTTTAATTATTGTAGTGTAGTAGAATATATAGCTCATTTTATAAATTAATTGCAAATGAAGAAAACAAGCCAATCAAATGTTACATTTTATTGTTATTTTATTAATTTTTTAAATATTGCTTTTGCCTTCTACATATAGTTCTAATCTCCGTTAACCAAGGATCATTATTTTATATTTTGAACATTTTAAATTGCAATATTAATCTAAAAGGTGTAATAATAAACAACTCTGCTGACTTCCAAGTTGAAAACTGCGGCTAAATTTGCGCCGGCCCCTTCACATTACGTTGTCCGTTGGAAAGCTGCAGTTCACGATAGCAAGGATTTTTTTTAAAGTTTGTGTCAAATTGGCAATGCAACACTGCAAAATCATTTGTGTGTCACCGTTTAAGAAAGATCTAATTGCAGAGCAAAGTAAGCAGTGAGCAGTGGGGATGTATCGGTGGGGAATCAGGGGAGCAGTGAAAGTTGGACTGACGGAGCAAAGGGGTATTGTCTGCAGAAGAAAGATTACTCAAATATGCATGAATTCCTCTAAATACAACTTTGAGTGGTTTAATGACAAGCGGGAACAATTATAATATGATTAAAAGCTCCTAAAAGTCAATTTTGCTTAATAGTTCTCCTTAAACAGTGGTGAGGGAGTTTAAATCAGATTACAATTGGACTGAAATGGCCCAAAACAGGTTTAACAGGTAATTTCTGGGAAGCTCAAAGTTTTTCAAATCAGCTCCTGAAATTGAAAATTGCTTTCGGATGGAAGTGGAAACATCTGGATTTTTAAAACAGTGTCCAGATGATTACCTTTTAAGTATGTATTTCATTTATTTACTTTTGGTAAGCGTTAATTATTTAACTGTGCTGAATGTATAAAATAGCAGTTTCAAGCATTCAAATATTGTATAATTTTGATAAATATAATTTTAAAAATTACAAGGGTTAAATGAGAAAATGTTTATTCGTTGAGAAAATGTAATATTAGTGTGTTGGATATGCCTAAGGAGATAGGCATCAGTTAATAGACAGCTTCAGCCAGAGACTTACGCAGACATTGAGGTACATCTCCGTTCCACGTCCCGTTCCCCTCACACGTCAGCACAGCGGGAGAGGACAGCTGGTAACCATGGAAACAGCTGTAGCTGACGCTGGAGCCCCACGAGTAGTCACTTCCCTCAACTTTACCATAAAGGACTTGAGGCGGCGGTCCACAGTGGATCACTACGATAAACACACACAAACATGACACATCGCCCACTGATATCAAATCACATGAAACAGGACAAATGGCACCAGAGCAGCTGGAGTTTCACAGCAGGTGGATTCCTTGAAAATTTGGCACTGGTTTTACTATTTTATTTGCACTGGAAAACATAGTGTGCACATAAAGTTTACACTCCCTGGTGCCAGGTGGTTGTCTTTAGACTATTCAAATACAGCTGCGCTCAAGCATTTATGAGTGACGACCATATGAAGACGCATGCTTCAGTGGTTGGATAAATTTACATAGCTCTGACAATCACACACTGCTTTGCTCTCAAATTGATACGATTTTTTAAAATCCTTTTGTATGTGCCATCTATTGCTCAGTGGATTGCACTGAACTTAGGTCAACCTCACCATGTGTCTTGTAAAAATCAAGCCTCCTGTGAAGGTGGAATACAAAGTTGCTAACATATAAGTGCAAAGAGCACAAACTGGAAGCATGAGACATACTTTTCAACATACTGTGTCAAACAGATCTGACATTTAAGACTGTTCAGTTTCTAAATGTTATTTTCACATAAAAACAGATAAACAGAAACATTTACCTCTTTTCATAAAAGACCCAAATGTTTAAAGCATGAATCAGTTTTGCTTTGGTAATTAGGGCTCAGTCTATATTTTATCCATCTGATGTCAATGCAGACAAGTGGAAATGTTGGATTTTATGAAGAATTTACTGTGAAACTTTTGAATCACTTTTACAGTGTCAATGACGGCAGTAAACCAGCTACTTGAAAACCTGATTTTATAACCACAGTCTACTTCACTAAATTGCACCAAATGCTGCTTACAAACAAAGCAATTACAGCTATATTAGATAAAAACAAAACAAAAAAGAACACATTATTACAAAATGTTAATGTCTACCCAACTTCCCAGGCTCCATAGGTCTGTGGACAAGGACATTGTGTGAGACATGTTGGCTTATAGCTTCATAGGCCTGTGATAAACATCTGTGTGTACGAGTAGCTCTCCTCCCCAAGATAATGATAGCCATCTGCACGGTTTCAACCATTTAATAAAGTCAGTGTAATACCCATCTAATCAGGAGACAGATGCTTTCATGGTCTATTCGCTCAGCTATGAATATATACACAATACACACAAACATACAGGTAAATACACACACGGAGCCAGTGGAGATGTGATAGGCAGAATTACTGGACCAATGCAAAAAAAAGAAAAAATGCTAAATGGGACAACTTCTTACAATCGAGTTTACAATTAAACAGCACACAGCAACTTATCTTTGTGTGTGTAAAAAATACCAGATTCGGTATATGCCGATTTTCAAATTGTAGACTTTCAAATATACGTTTGAACATCCTAGAATACTGGTATTCAAACGAATACTTAATTGAGAGATCTTAAAAGGAGCTGTAGTTTACATTTCTCCATTTATTCACCACTCTTTTCAATAAGTGTCAGCTATACTGCTAGAACTGGTGTGTATCCATTTTTAGGGTGATCATCTGACGTCTTTTGGCTGCCTTGCACAGCCATTTAGGTCCCTCTCCCTCGTCCCACTTAGAAAATGTCACACTTTTTTGGTGCCTAAAAATTGAGATTTAGATCGATTTTTTTTTTTTTTCCTCACAGAAGACTTTTTGGGTGTACTGGCTAATGCAATATGTTGGTACTTTGCTAGTCCAATCTCCCACTGTGCATTGCGATGAATAAAAACTAAAAATCATATGGTGTTACTGCAGTTATTATCTATGAGCTTACATTTCCAGTGTCCGTCCCTCCATGTCTCCATCACATTCAACAACATATCCCTCTTTTTCTACATTATGAGATGGTCATACCCATATTTGAAGTGGTATGTGACTGTAACCCTTAATGAGAATAAGTGCAATATAAGTGTTATAAGTATCCAGTGATACGGTTTCTTTGGGCTACCTTTTTTTCTTCAGTTTACCACTCTCCAACACATCGTATAGTCTTAATTCCTTTCCTCAGCTTTGTGTTTACAGGTTTAGGGGCAGGTATTGATTTGTCTCTCTTATTGTTTCACTCGGTCTCTTTCTCTCTCTCTTTCACCCTCTTCTCACTCTCTCTCCCTCTCCTTGAAGGCCCTACTAATGCCTTGTCACATTATCCTTTCTTCCTTCTTTTTCACAGTCATCGACATCGAGTCCTCCCCTTTTTCCTCTTACCCCAAGACTAATCTCAGGATTATTTCTATTTTGTGTCCTTTTGTGCCTATCCTTACTTTAGTGCTCCAAGACACATCTTGTGCTTTCTTCAATTATTTAACTGCCCTTTTGCTTCTTACCTTTTATTATAATATGTTTTCAGATTCGAGAATGTTTTTTATTTATATAACACCTTTTTGTTAGTCTACCTCTCTTAAATTTAAATTTTGCAAACACTTCAAAATCCATATTGTCAGGTTCTCGCTGCTTTATTTGTGGTGGCCCAGCTGTTGGTGGCCATTTTTCAGTGAATAGGCAGGTTTGGGTCATATGAGCCGCTGCTATCATTGGCTTGCCTGATCAGCTAAATCTCAACACTAAATCAACACTAAACAGAGACACATTAGTCTGGAACCATATCCTGTCTCCAAAATCGGATGGGCGTGGCTGACACATGGTCTGTTCATGCCTTCATGTCAAAACATACATTACGATTTAGAGTAAAAAGAAAGGAAAAAATATAACATAGAAGTTACATGTTGTTTTGAATGACTAAACTGTTTTAATTATTCCACTATTTAGAGACATGTAGTACAATAAGTGAGTGTGATTGGACTGTCCCAAAAAGTCTCTACAGGTTACATGCCCCCCTGCAACTGAAAGTAGAAGGGCAAATCACTGATAGATTATGCTTGGTCCTATATCAACTGTGGGTCAATGAATATTCCAGATTTATATGTAAACATTTAATCATTCAAGTTTGTTATTAAAGAACAAATGTCAATTTGGAAATGTGTGCTTCTCATGGGTGCACGGTGGCAGAGCGGCTAGAGCTTCTGCCTCTCAATAAGGAGATCGTGGGTTCGAATCCCAGACCACCCCAACATCGTGGTTTCGAATTCTGAACCACCCTAACATCACACGATCTCTCTGGGTGGAGTCTGCATGTCCTCCCCGTGTTACCGTGGGTTCTCTCCGGGTTCTCCGGCTTCCTCCCACCGTCCAAAGACATGACTGTGTAGGTTAATTGACAACTCTAAATTGTCCCTAGTGTATGAATGTGAGAGTGAATGGTTGTTTGTCCATGTCTCTGTCTCTCTGTGTCAGCCCTGCGACGAGTTGGCCACTGTCCAGGGTGTACCCCGCCTAAGGCCCAAAGTCACTGGGATAGGCTCCAGTCACCCGCGACCCCTAACGGGAATAAGCGGTAGAAAATGAATGAATGAATGAATGAATGAATGCTTCTCATGCTTTATATTATGGCAATCTGGCGTATTAGATTCTACTGGCGTTCTAGATTGGTATTGGTTCATTTTATGGCTACTCTATCTGTATTTACAGCGTTGTATTATCTTTTGATCTTACTTGATTCATTTAAGCCATCAAGCTGCACATTCATGGCTTTATGGAGTCAATGTTTTTTTTTTCTGGATTATAAAATACAATAAAAATGCTTTGTGGATTGTTTGAAGTTTAGTAACAAAGAAGAGTAAAATACTGGCAACCACAGTAGAAAAACAGAACAGAAGAGGCAACTGAAAGAGGCTAAGATTTTTAAAAAACATAAAGACTTCTATCGACTCGACTTCCTGTTTTCATTTTCCTCATTTCTATCACAAGATCTTCTTCCACTTGCCTCCCTGTGCCCGCACCGCTCTGTCTCAGTAGCCTTTGCTTTCTCTTTTTTTCATCTCAGTTCAAAGCCTGTGCAACCGCAGCAGCCAGCAGGAGATTTTCTGTTTGTGGGAAGCAATGGCAGGGCGGATCTCAGGAAACATTCCAACCTTTTGCTGTTGTGGATCACTGATGTATCACAGCTGAAATAATACAAGCTGTTATAAAGCTCATAATATATTCTGCTATTCTTTCTTTCTTTCTGAGAAAAGGAAAACTTTATTAGATTTTTGTTGTGTCAAAAGTGCACTGTTAATTTACCTCTTTGCAATGTACTCTTAAAGTTACAAGCTGTTTTTACAAGTCTGAATGTTTTTGTATATTGTTTATTTCTGTGGGTAGCGCTTGCACTGCCAAACTTTTTACTAATTAGTATTTTTCTTGCTTTATGTGACATTTGTTTTAGAGTAGAGTGTAATTATAATGTAAAGCTATGCCCTTAAGTTTGATAAAGGAAAACAAAACTCTTTTTTTTATCATTTTGAACAGGCTTAATTTGATGTGGTCAGAATTACTGCAAGGTCCAACATCTCCCTTAGCATTAAGATAAAGGCTAAAAATGGCTAATAATACTCTATCCACTCAGCACGTTACACCATTTTAGGAGTCTTTTGATAGTTTGGCCAACAGAATGCTCACTAAAACGAAAAATAGATGAGAGATTTTGTTTTCCCAACAAAACAATATTGGTCTCAACTATAAAAAGTTTTAAAATAACCTGCTTCAATCTCTTGTGGCTAAAATCCACTTGTGTCTGCAATCAAAGCTTTGTGGGCACCAGTGTATTTATATTGTATTTGTGGCTCAAAGTAAAAAGAACTGAGGAACTGTGCTTGACTGATTGGATGCTTTATACAGCACATTCACAAAAAACTACTCTTTTTACAAATGCTGCAATCCTAATTCTTCATATTTTTTCCCATACTGCTTATGTCTTACAGCAACAGCATACTTCCCCCTGGTTTGCACATGTTGTTAGGATTACATCAGTGTCCTTCACCAAACACCCAAAGCAAAACAGGCTAGGGCGTGTTTCTTCTGTTTTGCATGTATTTGCATTTGTTCTTACCTTTACAGCTAGGTTTGGTCTGATTCCAGGTCCCATCTTTAGTGCAGAGTAATATATTACGACCGAGTCCCTGAGGTTCCATCAAGTGTCCAGGGTTACAGCGATACGTGACTGAGTGGTTGTAAGTAAAATCGCTTCCTGAATAAACTCCATTGACAATAGGTCCAGGGTCTCCACAACTGATCACTGTAGAATAGAAACAGCAAATTGATTATATACAAAATCATGTACTTTATTTCAAGGTTGGCTGTAAGACTCCTTGTCAAATGTGTATTACAGTGTGGGTGAACTTAGCACACAAGATTTAATGAAAGCTGATGTTTTTAGCCATTCCTGCCTGGCCCATGAACCACCTCCTCCTTAACCTTCACACACTGTCTCCTCAAACTTCCCTTGAGCCATTTCGCACAGAATATAAAGAGCTTTATCAACCTCCTACGATCTTTCTCCAAAAACACAGTCTGTTTCTGTGCTGAAGTTGAAATGCCTTTCAGAATACCTGCACTGGAGCATACCAATCTGTCGATTCACTATTTATGTTTACTCTTCCTCATCCTCTTGTTATGTACCAACAGCAGCGTGCCTTGGAAATACTGATGGAGAATGAGGCTAGGGGATGCAGACAAGTTTATTTACCTTAATTATATTGTTCACAATTTAAAATTATAAACAAGATAAGTGTCCACCCCAAACAGACAAACATATTAGCTAGAATCAAGCATAAACTAATGATCACCTCTCTGATTTTTGTAATTCTAATGTTATTTTTAGAGCCACAACAAACAGCAATGCTGTTTTGTGTTGCCCAGTGTATTTTGACAGAATTGTCAATAACTGGCCGCTTGTTATCCCAACAAACCACTGGTTCACTGCAGTTCTTTCTAAATCCTCTTTTAAAATGGGATTGGTCTCACCAAGATAAACAAGAACTGTAGATTTGGAAATGTTTTCAAATCTAAATACTTACATTAGCATATTTTACCACTGCAGCTAACAGTGGAGTTAAAGAAGCAATATGTAACTTTATCTGGTGGAGGGTTCGTAACCTGCCTGTCGCCATGGAGACACTAGACCAAGTTACAGATTATCTCTATGAAGAGGTTACCCCTTTCACAAAGAGAATGCATGTTAATAAGTAATAACAACATCTGTAACAAAATAAATGCAAAATAAAAAAGTTTTATACTGTGGAACATTCCAAACAAAGCAATAACATCTCCTTGGAGACAAGTTAGAGGACCTTTAACTTTGAAGATGAGCTGTTCTCTTGCTGTTTGGTGTCGATGCTTTGGTGATATAATGTGTAATCAGTGTTAAGCACTTCACTTTTCTGTGGTCATAATGTTATACTTGATCAAGAGCAATCATACCTGTGCAGTCTGGAGGTTGCCCTGTCCAGGTCCCATTAGTTGTGCAGTGCCTGGTGCTCAGGCCAGATGTTTTAAAGCCATCCCAGCATGAGTACGCCACGGAGCTGCCAAAGGTGATGCCGTCGCTGAAGATGATTCTGCCATGTGCCGGGGTGCCAGGATTGCCACAGGAAACAGCTAAAGTGTGACAAAAATGTTTAACAGTGGTGATTAATCAGAATGAGAATCCCTCTATAAGCAAAGCTGCCGGGCTGTCACTCGGGCTGATCAGCTGGATGTAGAATAAAGAGATCATCGTTTGACTCTTGCGGCAAATTCCATTCAATATATTCTGGAGGCACTACTTTTGATTAATGACCCTAAGTTGTTGGAAAGGTGCCCAGACTGATTGGCAGATGTACTACAGGATTTCAAATGCGCGATAAAAGTTGTCATACATCTATAGAACCCACTACTGGGACTAAAGAATTACTAAACAATGCATTGGGCCTTCAGCCTAAATGGGAATAGTTGCTGCATCTTGCTTTTAGTTATATTAAATACAAGACAAAAGGTTTGAGTTGTAGCAGAAAAGTGCTGCTATAGATATTACAATTATGAACAGTATCACCACAAACCCAGTGTCTATACCAAGTAACAGTAATGCTTTGTTTTTCGCCTGAAAATGTTTATTTTAAGTGGAATTAGGGATTCAGGTTGGCACAATAAAGCACTGAGAGAATCTCCCATGGAGCCTTTTTGTGTTGGGTCACATCTCCAACACGTTGTTTTGTTATAATATCTGCATTATACAGTGCGCTGATATAAGATAATTAGTTCTATATTGGTTATCATTCCTCCCAGAACTTTCCATTCATGCATACAGACAAAAAATGTGTAAGCCACTAAATTCAAGACACCTTTACCTTTAACAACAATAGCTGAGGTCACCACATAAATTCAAAGTAAAACAGATAAAATTAGCATGGCAGGACACACATGGTCAGAAGGGAACACAGAGACGTGTCTGGTCCAAACTAGTGAGTCATTGATCTTCAGTTTGCTGGCACAGCACATTAACAGAGCAGACAGGAATTAGCAACCAGCCAAAGCACATTTCACTAATAAGTTCATGACAGCTGACAGCCTCAGACAATCAGACACCTATTGATGGGGCTCATTAGTTAGAGCCTTTAAAAGCTGTGCTCAGGCCAAGCTTGTGTTTGTAAACGTGTGTGTAAGATTTTGGCTTCGTTACGTTGTGTGCGAGTGTTGCAGCAGCGTGCACGTGTCTAGAGGTTTTTGGAGCATGTCTCAGTGATAAATGACAAATCCTTTCTGAATCAGCTTTTAACCAGTATTAGCTTAATTAAAAACAAGGCTGTGCAGACATAAATAATCATGGGTGCCCAAAAACACAGACAGAAGTGCAAACATTGTGTGTGTATAGATTTTCGCATTAGTGACAGGCAAAGAAAAGTCTATAAAACTGCCTTGTGATATAGTGTTTATCAGCAGAATATTCCTTAATGAACCTGCTCTGTACACTGTCTCACCTGACCACCTGCCTGGACGATTCCTCCCTCCCATCCTTTTAGCTTTATTATCATAATTATTCATTGTAAGTAATTCAGAAAAGGTATGTTTGTACTGTACAGAAAATGAGTATAGCTTTGTATTTACCCTAACCAGGAATTATACAAATCATTGCTAGAGACATGAATACATTTATATATTTAGCCGTGTATTGGACGACAGCCATGAACACTGTGGGTGTCAGAAAAGTGTGGCTACTTTTATAAACTGCAATTATTACACAACGTTCTGGATTACACAAAAATTTAGATTGAGAGGCTTTTTTGTAAACGCATTGCCTTCGTTGGTGTGTTGACAAACCACCTAAAATCTATTAAACTATAGCAGAATGATTATCATCATCATTAGAGAACTTCCTATAATTACGAGAAGTTCTGCTACGAGAGCACAAAGTCTAAAAGATACAATTTAGTTAATTACATTTAATTGTTAAAAAGTAAAAGCATAACAGAAAGTGTCTTTAAAGGGAGAACTTTAAACAGCACAAATTTAAAAAGAAATGATGTTTTGAACCCACAAAGGCTTTGTTCACACTTCCACAGCACAGGGACACAGCAGAACAGGTTTTGGTGAATTATTAAGAATAGTAAAATATCAGAATTCTATAGGAAGACTAGGGTGATATTTATAGATGTGGTGAAAGTAGACATAAAGTTTGTTGGTGTGGGAGAAAACAATGCAGAGATATTGCTGTGACAGTTCTTGAAAACAACAGCCAAAATAAGATGATATAAAAACATTACTGACTATACAAATCATACATGACTTATACATAAAATAGTATAGAGTGAAATGTCTGAGAGCCATTGAAGTTGTTGTAATTTCCTACCTTGACACACAGGTTGCGTGCCACTCCAGGTGCCATTGTGAAGACAAGTTCTCTCAGCAGAGCCAATCAGATTAAACCCAGCCTCACAGCTAAAACGCAGCAGGCTCTTGGTTTTAAAGTCTTCCCCTCCGAGTCGGGCCCCATGTGGAGGCATCCCGGGGTCTCCACAAATACCTGGACTCACACCTGTACAGGATGAGAAAACATAAAGTTAATGTACCAAACACAACTCAACTGAAGTATCATTGGACCCCTACCAACAGTGGGGCCACAGTGTTGAAAATAGACATAATGATTTAAGCTTAAAATAGTCACATCCATGTTCAAAGACATTTTTTACATACACTTTTGATCATAATCTATTTTGAGCCAGTTTGTGGTTTACAGTGACACACCTATTGTACATGCTCTACTTTGTTTGATTGTATTCTGCATATAGGCAATACCAAATAGTTCTAGCATTAAAAGCACAGAGCATGTCACAATTTCAGCAGCTTAAATTCCATCGGTGGGGGATTTGTAAGTTTAACAGCGAACAGCGCCTTGCATCTCAATGAGGACCTCAGCTGCAGAAAAGAGTCGGCCCTGCTGTGTGTTCTGTTCAGAGGCCAAAAGGAACTTAATGCTTTATAACATTGTTTGATCTACACACCAGACCACTGTAGAGCAACAAACTAATCTATGAAGACAACTCTTTGTAGATTTGATTTACCCAGGGCTAAAACAAGAGCTGTGCATCTTGCGGCGAGTTAGTAGGGAAAACATACAAAAACCAGTACACTCAATACTAAAGTTAATGCAACATTACTATTATAAGCTTTAGTGTGAAGAAAATATTCTCTCCTCTATAATTTAAAGGAAAAATATTATGCATTTTTCATATTGTTATTAGCCTTTAAGCATGCTCACGAGTGCCTTAAATTTGCCATCTCGTGTTTTGAAACAAAAAAAAAAGTTTATTATTGATTAAATGGCAGCTTTTATCAACCTGTGTAAAAAAAACACTTCCTGAGTACATCCAGCCAACAAATGGCGACAAGCACCACATACAATCTAGTTGTCTAAATTCTATTATGGTGTGGGTCAGCAGGAGGTTTCGTAGCACACACTTGGCAATGTGTTTTCAGAATTCATAGATATAGCTATGGATATAATTTATAACTGAATTCAAATACAACACATTCATGAAAGACTAGTTCTTACACTGTGATACATGTCTTACTAATTGCCCAACTGGGGACACAAATAAAATTAAGTGAAGTAAATGTCTTTACCTGTGCAGTAGGGTGGCGGTCCACTCCATGTGGCATCCTCCTGACAGTGTCGCGTGGTATTGCCCACTAGCACCCCTCCTGGCAGACAGGAGTAGCGCAGCACCGAGCCATACGTCCAGCTGTGGGTCCCAGACACCACTGCATTAGGCGGGACACTTGGGTCACCACAGGAAATGGCTGTGTGGGGAGTGATAGATCAGAGCAGAGAGGCAGACTGGTGTTAGTGAGAGTGGGACCCAATCCAGCTATAGATTGCAGATAGCACTGCATTAGGGCCTGCAGCTGGGTCACTGCAGGAGACAGTAACAGGGGGGACAGACAGCAGAAGAGACTGTTCACTGCACTGGTATGGAGAAAGGAATCTCAAGAGGTTCTTTTGTAATATTAGTGCACAATGTACAGCATGTACTTGTCATTGTTTATAGAAAAAAATATTTTTGCATATGGATTTTTCTTCTGTTTGCCTTTTTAAAATTACTCATTAAAGGTATGGACCTACGTGTTTGCCAGTTTCCACCCCATTCACCTCAATTTTACAATACGTCAGTGTTGAATGCAATGCGCATATTAAGATTCTGTCTGATTCTAAACCATCTGCACATCTTCCATTATATCTGCCTTATCCATCTATATCTGTGTGATGCTCTGTCCTCTCTTTGCCGTCCTGTTTGTCTGGGGATTTATTTTCTCTTTTTTTTGAACCAGTCTTCCATTTGCTATCGCTTCCTGGTTTAATCTGTATGTTTCTATCAGCCATAGCCGCCTGGTGACAAGAACAGCTATTGCTTCCGAGACACAAGCTCCCTTCTTTATGCTTTTACACACAAACACACACACATCTACAGCTGTCTGGTTCATTCGTTATACGTTGGACTTTGCTTCATGATTATAGCCCTATTTCCCCTCTTAAACCCACTCACTTCTTCAGTTATGTCTCCTAAAGCCATTGCATGTCTTTCCCATCTTTTTTGATATATTGAAAATACTGTAAACAGATAGTTGGATTTTGATTTTATTTTGTAAAATGAACAGTTTCTTCAGCGCTCTTTTTGCTGTAGGTGTAAGCATACCAAGGCAGCGTGGGACTGGTCGGTCCCATCGTCCATCATGTTGGCAGGTGAGCAGAGCCGAGCCCAGCAGGTAAAATCCTCTCTTACAGTGAAAGGCCACAGTTATTCCATAGCTGAACACCTCAGGGTAACGCAGGCCCGAGTGACGCACTCCGTTCTCCACATGCCCCGGGTCAGAGCAGTTTACCACTGTAGAGACAACAACAACATGCAACTCAGTGTCTGACAAATATCTAGATGATACAATGAATACACTCTCTGAAATGGCCGAGGATAGTATGTTTTGTTACATTATTGTGTGGTCCTTAAGTGACTTCATTTGGAAATAAGTGGCTTGTGTATTTTTTATTTGGAATGGTTAAATATTTGTTCCAAGTAAATTTTCCGTTTTGATCCTAAAGAAATCATAGGTTTGTTGATGAGAAGCACTTCATACAAATCATAAATTACAGTACATTTTATTCCATATTTAGCCTTTATCTGTTACTTTATCAGATCCTATTTTTGGACGTAACACTCTTTTGAACTTCTCCAGATGCCCCCCTTTTATCTTATTATTGTTCTCCTCTTTCCTCTGGCCCTCCTATTCTGTTCTGGTCTTTGGGTAGATGCCAGAGAGCAATTTCACTTTCCACATGTCACTGGGGAGACTGACATTCGCTCAAATTTAAGTCCATGGGGGACAGGGCTTTGTGCATGAGGAGGTGTGTGTGTGTGGGTGTCTTTGTCTTGGCTGGAACCCTGTGGGAACAAAGAAAGTTTCTGTCTCATAATTGACAGCGGCTGCTGGGAAGGAGAGAGACAAAATAAGGGAAAGGAGAGTGAATGAAGGGCAGAGCTGTGCGGAATCTATTCACCAGTAAAAGTCATGTGACTGTTGTGTCGACATGTATTGCAAACGACAGAGAAGAATGTATTTTTTACGTGGTTACACAGTTAGGTTAGAGTTGAGTATAATTACTTTTCCAAAAGTTCCATGGCTCTTGGTTACTAGAAGTACTGACATCTTACTGACATTTACTTTACAACATGTTATATTCAGCATCACTTTTTACATCCACTGATGATGGTTTACTTATTATTTATGTAATGTGATGCCACTATGTCCATAGATGTGTGAAATCTTGTAAACCTGAATTATTCATGGTAAAACATAAATGATTTACTAATACATTGGCTTGACCTCCAGATCAAAGGTGACACCTCTATCTGAGTAAATGTGTGTAGTGACCTTTGCAGACAGGCAGGGGGCTGCTCCATTGGCCATTGAGCCGGCACTGGGCCCGTGCACTTCCACTGAGGACATAACCTTTGCTGCAGGTGAAGTTGACCACATCATTCAGGTTGAACTCGCTGCCATTGGTCCGGCCATTGGCAGGGTTTCCAGGGTGACCACAAGTAATTGCTGTGAGAGTAGAGAGTGAGGGAAAATTTTGATGAGAAAGTGAAGGAAGGAAAAAGTAATATGTGCAACATCCTGACATTTCACCTTTTTAAACTTTTTACTGAAACTTTATGAGAAGGTTTAACTAAAAGTCCAATAAGTCTTTTTTTTTCTAACTGCAACACAGATACTTACGAACACACACAGGCGTTGTTCCAGACCACCGATGGTCCTGCTGGCAAATTCTGACAGATGTGCCAATGAGTCGATATCCCAGCATGCACTGGTACACCACAGTGTCACGGTAACTAGAGCCATCTCCACTAATGTGGCCATTGACGATTGGATCTGGAGAGTCGCAGTGACCGGCTAAAGACACAATTAAGTGGTTAAACCAGAGACTGTATATAAAAATTATGGCTTACTGTATAACATCTAAACTATACATACTGCAGTACAATTATGCAATATACGGTATATGTACTGTATATGTACACCTATAATATCCTTCTGTAAATAGTTCTTGGACTTGAGAGTGTATATGTTAAGATTTTTTGGGAAGTATCCTTTGAGGCAAAAAACAAACAAACAAAAAAAAAAACAGTGTACAGTACTCTTTAATCTGTAGAAATTCCTCTTGCTCTTTTCAAAATGTAAGCCTGATTTCTAATTTTAACAGTTCAAAGAAATAAATCAACATACTGTGCAAAATTGAAAGGAACAGATGAATGAAAATAATTGTGCACAATTGTATTCCCAGTAGGAGGTTGATAGAGTTCATGTTTTTATGTATGACATATCACCAGAGTGAAATCTGTACTGATGCTAGAACAGTGTATGCTAATCCTACCGTACTATGTAAATATTGATGATACATTTATTTAGCTATTATAAAGCTATTGAGTAAATCTGTGCACGTCTAATCTCTGCGGTTTGTAGGTGTCTAATTTTGCTAAGATGTATCGTCACAGTTAAAAACATCAAAGGGAATGCACACGACAAAACCTGGTCAACACAGCATGCCCCATACCTAAACATCTGGTCTCTGTGCCACTCCAAAGGCCGTTTGCCCCACACTCCCGGACATGTGACCCCACCAGAGTGTATCCGTGGTTACACATGAAGATGGCAGTCGCTCCAAATGTGGTCAACGTCCCCAGTTTGGTGCCAAAGGGAGGAGAGGGAAGCTCACCACAGGAGATAACTACAAGATAAAAGGAATATAATTAGAACATTGTCTGCGTTGTCTCTTTAGATTTTGGCAGTGAACATTGTAAATTATTGAGTCATTTAAACCCAGTGCCACCATTCTCACTGTTACAGATTGTTAACTTCATCCCAACTGCATGGTTATGTAAGCCAAACTCAAATACACGATAATGAGAAGACATTGTTCTAATATTAGGCAGAATTAATTTGAATGACTTTGTAAACCTTTCAAGTGTGTATTTCATTCTTACAGTGGTATAGACAATTTTAACTAATTGGAAAGTTTTCAAACAATAAGGCAGACAAATCTAAGTGTTAAGCCAAAAATCCACATAAACCAGGCAATTATGGGTTGCATTTTGGATCAGTCAGATTAATACAGGATACGTTTTGAAGTTCTAACAATTAGTACATTTTCATGGCCAGTAAAATCACATAACTAGAATAATCAGACAACCCAATAAATCTGATTTTTGTGTGTTTACATGCCAAAAGAAACATCTGGTAACATCAGTGGTGTCAGTTAAATTGATGGATTTTTAGAGCAAATTAATTTTAAACAACTTTTTAACATTTTCTCCTTTATGTTTGTCTTTGCCACATTAGTTTGCCTTTTTTGCATAACATTCTTTCAACACTCAGAAAGAAATCAGATTTCTCACAACAGATGACATGTCAATAATCTGATAATGACCAGATATTTGATGTGCATGAAAACATAGTCAATGACAGAGCATTTACCAGATTATTAAAATAACAAACACAGATTGCAACTAGATTAACATATATGACAGCCAAAGTTCACAGCCAGTGATCAGTGTGTGAATTTCTGTTTTTCACGGGCGCAGTTCTCATTTTCCCACCTTGGGGTCAGTACTCGGAGGGCTGTTAAATGAGATGAGATTTGGCTCTGACCAACATGGGTAAAGAGCCAGAAATATATATAACTACAGTTTCGACAGGTTTAGTGCTGTGTTGCAGACAATAATTGACATGTATTTACTCTTGCATGTTGCTGGGTCATCTGAGCCCTCCCATGTCCCATTGGCCAAACAGTGAAGAGTCCGATGCCCAATGCCCAAATAATGACCCGATGCACATTCCAGCATCACCACAGAACCAAACTCTCCCAGTCTCCCGATCAGCAGGCGGTACGTCATGTGCTCTGTCAAGATACTCTCAGCACTAGGGCAATGCACAGCTGCAGAATAAAACACATTTTATAATATCACTAAAATTGTATATACATGAATTATTCTTGCTTACAAATGAGAAAACACCACTCACGAAGGCATCTAGGGGGTGATGCTACATTGCTCCAGGTGCTGTCCTCTAAACATACTGCGGTCATAGGAACATCAGGATCCAAATGAAAACCATTGTTGCAGTAGTATGTCACCTGACTTCCCACTGTGTACTGGAAAGCATGGAAACTGCCGTTGCCCGGTGGTTGAGGGATTCCACATGAGATTGCTGTAAATCACAAATTATATTATATTCAGCTGTTTTAAATTAAAATGATTTGTTCTATAATGTTCTATCATTTCAAGATTTTTAATGCCATAATCAACGTCAAAACAAGACATTTACATTTTGATCATGTTAAAATTACTGACTTGTAACAATTCCATTGAGCAGCAGAATCATCATCATCATCATCAAACTTTATTTATAAAGCGCTTTTCATAAAAAAAATTTAACACAGTGCTTTACAGTCAATTAAAAACATTCCCACACACACCTGCACACACAATCACACACGCACGCTTTAAAATGCATAAGGCTGAGTACAGATAGACAGGTTGCAGGCAGGTTGAGAATAACCAGAATATAATAAACTACTTTATAATATTTATGCTAATTTACAAGTTAAACCATAGAAATGTATGTTTTGAACCCTATCTTTTAATTTTTAGATGATTTTATCTCAGCTTTATGTTCTATATCCAATAAATCCAGTAGATCTGGGAATAAAAATCCATTTGAATGTTGAATGCCAATTTAAATTGTTCTCATTTTTATTTTGTTCATATTTTTTCTTCTGATATATAAATATCCATTTAATGACTTTTAATGCTTTTTAATGCCACATGGAAACGCTGGAAAAGAAAGTAACAGAAGAGGAGACAAAAATGATTTACCCTGACAAATTGGTGTTGGTGTGTCCCATTGGTAGAGCCCATTTTGGTGAAGCCTACATGTTGCATTGGTCGCACCAACCAGACGGTAACCACGATTACAAAAGAACAGCAGTCTGCTGCCAGGACGAAGGGACGTTCTGTTGACCACTCCTCCATTGATTGGTGGATCATTGATGCTACAATAGGCAGCTGAAAGGTACCAAAACATTACCTTTAAACATACTTGGCTTGAGTATCAAAAAACAAACCATGTTAAATAATGTATTAGATTATTTATTTTTCAATTGCTAGAAAACTTGAAACACTATACTATCATCTTAAAGTGTGAGACACAAGGAAGATGGTGACAGAGTCACACAGAGCCCTTTGTGCTGTTGGTTACAACTACTAGACCATGAAAAATGATCTTTATACCCGGCCAAACTCAGCACTGAGCCACTTGGCTCTCCCTCGAGCACTGTGGTCCACCTGGACCCAGCACACCTTCCTTTTAGTTTAAAGTGGTGGATTGACATTCTTTCCAAAAACAGGACAAGCCATACTAAAATTATATTACAATCTTTGCAAAAACAAAGTTTTAGCTATAAGATTTTGCCAAATGTTTATAAGTGAGTCTTCACTTTTAGCACAGGTTAATAATTATATAATTTTAATTACAATTACAAGTATTTTTTTCTTAAAATGCTACAAGAAATTCTCCCTAGGAGAAAAAAATACCTATACTTGTAGTGTCAATACACACTTTTAAAGTGTTAGTCCTGAAATGACCCAATGAAGTGGTGAAAAATAAAGCTAGAAACACCCTGTGCATATGTTAACTTTATGGCAGGTTTGGTCTTATGTGTATTGTGGCACGGAACTTCACCTCTCTTGATGGAAAGATATGGAAGAATCTCAGCAATAAATTTCAGTCCTCTATAGCTGTTGTTGTTAGTGCTATACTACACCATGGGGAAAAGACAACGCTATTACTTCAGATGCCAGTGCTGGTAAAACTAAGCTAAAATACATAAGACCAGAGAGCCTCCTGAAGATTGACCCAGGGACCCACTCCTCTGGGCCCTCGCAGGATTACTGTGAGTGAAAAGCCAGTTTGCTATGGCTGCTACAGTGTGAATCTGGAAGGCTTCACAAGTTACCACTGAGAGTGAGTTTATAGGCAGCTAATGGTGAATAAAAGCCAGTTTGGCAAGAGCTAATGTACCTAATGAATCCAGTTCCAAATAAATTGTTAAATGCACAAACTGTTGTGTTAATTTAATTCAGATCTTAATTACCCTGATGTGTCAGAAACAAGCTAAACCACATTGGCATGGGTATCCACTAATGATACATCAATTTGTTTTCGGGAGAAAGCACTGTGCTATTAATTAGTTATTGTTTACCAACCAAAGTAAAATAAGCACATGCAATGTTTTTGTCTGCATATTGAACAACATTGAGCAAATGAATTGTCCGTTTCAGGATATACAGTTATTGGTCTATGAGTGACAATAGGATAATTATATATGAACCAATGCTTTATTTTTTCACACTATATTTATAGGACTTGACATATTTATTTCATAGACTCTTGTGTAAAGTACATTGTACCCTTTCATCTTTATAATACTGCTCAGAGACAACCAAATACATAGCAGCCTTTGTACCTGAGTATCGGATCTTGAAGCCTCTCTTATTGGTTGCATGGTCAGTGGACCATCGCAAATACAGCTGGTTTGTCTTTGATGTGAAGTTAAGCTGGGTGGAGTGGTTACCGCTCAGGGCCACTAGTAAAGGGCTTTGTCCCGAGGATCCTGGGAAAACAAATGAATGAGACATGACATTTGTCTGTACAGTGACTTGCACCATTTATAGAATATATTTTATGATAAAGCAGCAGTTTGTTGACAGTATAGTTCAAGTGGAACGATAAATGTTCCTGGACACATATAAGGGCATGTATGTATGTGTGTGTACACTATGCGTTGATTTTATTTCTGTATAACCCAGTAGAATATTTTTTCTCACAACTTTATTACGTCACCATAAGACTACAAGAATCTGCATACCATCAAAAATCTCCAATTCATCAAACTGTTTCTCGCTGTGGAACATCTCAACATAGATACTGATGGTGTAACCTAGACAGGAAGAAAACATTAACAAGGAATTAAAGCATAACATTAATTGTGTGCAAAATTTTGAAGTCCAGCATATACTGTACTGTACTGTTTGAAAAAAAAAAAAAAACAGAATAAATCTAATCTAACAATCTAAACACCAGTGCAAACGATCACCTCACAATCTTATTACTGTAATCAACATATCCACACATGTCTGACACTGTGACTAACAGCGCACCTGGAACCATCCGCAGCAGCCACGAGCATGTCTGACTGTTGGGGTAGTTGCTAGGAAACCCAGGACTGAGAATGACTCCAGATGACAAAGACCGCTCCTCATTTGCTGGACACTGGGCTGAAATAGTCAATAATAAATACATGTGTTAAAACCGTTGTCAGATATATCAACTGGCAGACTAGTACTGTAAAATTCGGACTATAAGCCACTACTTTTTTCACATGATTTCAACCCTGCGGTTTATACGGCGATGCAGCAAATGTATGTATTTTTACGGGAATGGCCTCTAGGAGCGCTCTAGCAGGAAGCGCAAGAGTTCAACAGACCAGTGAAAGAGAGAAGAGAGTCAGTTTGCATCACATGCACACCATCATCACGAAAACACACAAAGAAAAGCATATGATGCAGATTTTAAGTTAAAAACAATCGATGTGGCAGCCAAAGATGGAAATAGAGCTGTTGCACGTGAGCTTGTCATCAATGAATCAATGGTGAGACGTCGGAGGCGCCGAGTGAAGAACGGACTCAATGCACTGCCGTGTTACAGGTACCATTTGGAAAAAGGCATGTGTTAAATTACAACTTTGTGTGTTCCATCCTTCTGTGTAAATGTCTCGTTACAACGTGGACACCTGCGGCTTATAGACCAGTGCGGCCTATACATTTTACAGTAAACATGACGTTTTGTGAATGTTGTTGACGCTGTAATTTTTTCAGTGATGGCTTCATTCAGGTCAAATTTACGAACTTCCCTCAGTTAAGACAAAATGTAAGGGCTTCATGTTTGAGTCAACATGTCCATTATCAAGGAATGCAGTGCCTTGGCAACGGTCTTCGCCATTTCAGTTGTTTTAGGTTGGATTTTTCTTTTGCAGTTCTGTTTAAGTGTTTGTACATTGTTGAATTTATATTTGTTCATATTTTAACAATTTGGCAGGGTACTGTTTTAACAGAGTTTTAGCTTAAGTTGCCAGAAGGAACATTTTGATTGCACTCCTTTTTATGTGTCTTTATCCAAGCATTAGGACATCTTTTTTCTGTACAACTTTCAAACTAAAGCCTTAGAGAAAACTTTTCAATACTGCTAAGTGAAAAGTAAAGAGATTACTGAAAAATTGATGGAAATGACTGCTGCATAAATGAAAACATCAGTGTGTAACAAATTATGCAGTCAAAAAGTGGTGAATTCTTACAACCTGACATCAAATATAGTAATTAGAGCCAAGATTTCAGCTCTGAATCTCGGCTGTCTGCTCTCAAACCCATTTTTCTTTTACAAAGCATCATAGAGTGATCACACAAAGATTATCAAAGCTGTGTGTGTGGTAATAAAAGTTGTTAAATAAGAACATTACCTATGAAAAAGACGAAAAAAATATTAACTGTATTGTACAGCTAAGGAAAAGAACATTTTGAGATTCGTTTTGATAATTAATTGTTATTTTGTGTTATTGGCTGTTGTGACTCCATATATTTCAAATATAGTTTGAAAGTGTAAACATTTTCTTTATTTTCATACAAACCATAACTTTGTAATGCCTTAATTATACCAGAGACTTTAACGGCCTCTTACCTTGACATGTTGGTGGTGGGGATTCAAAAAGTAAATGGGAGTTGAGTTTACACATCAACTCTGCCTTTCCAACCAGAGTGTAGCCAGGTAAACATCGATACTTCACAATATCACCTGGAAAAACAGTGACAATTTGCATTAGTCAAACGTTTGTACCAATAGTAAGTAGTTTTAGATCATGGATTACGATTACTTTTGAACTACCTGTCCTCATACCTAGACACAAGTCAAAGCAAGGCTATTGAGCAGAATACCCTAGCCATGGGTTTCAGAATGATGACATAGTAATTAACAATTTAAAACAAAATATAATATAATTTGAAGGTGAAAGTTCTGAAAATGTTGCCTATAACAGGAAGCTGAAATAGCTGAATATACATTCTTGCTGCATGTTTTAAAAGTATCATGCACGCCCAAATATTATTGCTCAATTTCTGTATAGTGTACAAAAACGGTTTTACAAAATGTATGTGCAATTTTTGGTATCATCATAGTAACATACTTGCACTAGAAATAAATATGGTCAGATAATTCTTTGAAAATAGCCAAGTCAGCTAGAAATGACTTGACATAAGATACTCTGTTATTGATTTCCAGCCTTCTCAAAGCCCAAATCTACTGAACTGACAGATCATCACTTGTCCAGTAATGAGGGATAATTACCGATTTGGAAGTCTTCATCTTCAAAGATAATCTCTGCATTTTCCACAACAGGAGGAGTCGGGCACTTCTTCAGCCGATAAGCTGGAACCAAAATACAAAAACCTTTACACACCATATAAAATTCAGTGCAAGCATGGGTTGTTTTATTTGAAACAGTTAAAGTAAAATCAGTGTGTACTAGAATATAGTCTCACTGTGTTGCTGAATGTTCTGTCACCACCTTTTATATGTGTTATTATAGCCGCCAGCTTCTGTGTTTATCCCTGGTGTTTATACAGAATAGCATCATAAAGGCTGAACTTTATCACCCTCCATTCTGCACAGACATCAGGTCACTGTCCAACAGTCACTCTAAATTTGCCCAGGCAGCAGCCCATATAAATTATTTGAAGTGCCTCGTTTTTTTCTTTTGTTTTTTGTTTTTTTGCTCTGCTGTACTGACACTACTACTGCTAATGATATTCTGTCATTTGTATGTGTTGTATTGTGGCTTTATTATTATTTTGTGTGTATGTACTGCTTAAAGTCTATATGACAGATTAGACGACACATTTCACTAAAACATAGTGAACATGATTATATTTAAGATTTTACTAAACATTTTGCCCATTTATCCCCAGTTTGACTGTTTTCATAATGTTTATAATAATGTTACTTCCTGGTTGGACATGAGCAGCAAATATGACATAAGTGGAGGTAATTCTACAACTGTTACCTAGCAACCATTTCAACCAATAAAAATACGGGCCAAAACCCATATAAATGACACAATAGTTTTGATTTTACAAATAATAATACCCATTACAACTTTATTTTGTTGAATGACACTTTAAAGTATCAAACAGTTGTGTCAGTTGTGGTTAATTGTGTTTGTATTTTTCATGACAGGGATTCCGTTTTAGAACTCAATCACTTCCTGTGATTTTAAACTTTTATTTTTCTAAATTTCTTCACAAACTGCAACTTCACAGATGCAAAACTATAATAAATAATTGCCACTGGTGCCCTCCCACCCCAGTGCCCCACAAGTTATAATTAGAACATTTTGAGAACCTGTCATATAGACTTTAACAAAAAAACATATATACAACAAACAAAATATATATTTTTTGATTCACAATATGTTAGTTTTGCCTGTAACTGGCAATAGCATCATGTCTAGAGGTCAAGAGTTATTTTCTTAACTTGTCAGTGATTATTCATGCTTTAGTTTATGTCATTCCAATGACATAATGTACATAACATCAACTTTGCACATTGTGTTTTTCCCAATACCATGCCATATTAGGGCACTCTTCCACAGTCACATATGCACATATTCTTAGGGTCTGTTTTATCAGTCCAAGTCAAAAAATAGCATGTGCAATTTGTGTATTGTACATAATATTTTTGGCGCAAAACCAATATGCAAATTGGAGTATACAGCTGGTGCAAAAATGTGCGTGCCTCTGCTGCAGCTTCTATAATAAAGAGCCTTGGGTGGCCTAAAGCCACATTAAAAAAAAAATTATATAAAGAACACTGAGAGATTGTTTGTCATTTAAACCAATAAACATTTAAAAACAGGTTTATAACTATACGGAACTAATTGTGATCACATCATGGAGACACAGAATCCAAGGCACATCAGAGCCACATCTGCGCTGGGTTGAGATTGTGGAGCGTCAATCAGATGCTTTGAGACAGATGAACACGTGAGAACTTTTACCAGTGCTGAAGATTCTGATACACATTAAAGCTTACTTAATGCAGGATTTGAAGTGGGATAATAACAGGACATGAACAAAGAATGAGCATACTGAAAACCATGTCTCCTCCAATACACCTCTTAGACCCCTCACTGTCACTCTCAGGACATAGGACAGACATGTAAAAGTAACCTATCATTTGATGGACTAGACAGTTGCTGTTAAATGATTCTCTTTTGAACCCAAAGAGTCTCAGATAAAGTGGATGGGTATAGGGTAATGCTGCTTCCTTCAAAATGACACATCACTAGTTTAATTTTGGAAATGAGGCACATACACATTTGAAAAAATCTTTAGTGCCACATTTATTCTCAAACTGCAGTAGTCTGTTCTAATTGTTCTAACTGTTAACGCAATTTACCTCCGCATAGTCCTCCTCATAGCTTCATATTTTGTGCTTACGCTTGTTAAATCTGGCTCTTATATTTCTGTATAAATCTCTCAAGTATTATAAGAATGTACCGTGGAAGTTGAGTATGAAGAAGCCCCCGGTGGAGAAGTCGGAGTGAAAACGGATGAGGACGTTGGGGCTGCTGCTGTACGCCGTCTCCAGAGCTGTGTTACCACTGAACACTCCCAGCTGAGGGCTCGTGGTATCCGGACCATTCCTGAGTCACACAACAGCACAATTTAAAGTGAGTGAGACAAACTGTACTGTAAAGATACTCCTTGCAGGTCCCCAGCAATAAATTATTCTTTGGATGGGAGGCACAGCTCTTGCACTCTCACGTACAATTCATCCTGGGCATAACAATGATGACTATGACATTTTATTAAGCCCACAAGACTTGCATCTTATTTATCCTTTGGTTATATTATTCCACAGTATGGCATAAAATGTATGGACGAAGTATGTATGAAGTACGGTTTTAACTTTCTCTATTCATGGACTAATGCAAACAGGACAGTACAGAGTCATGGCATATTCATGCTTTTTTATTAATTTATTTATATTTTTAACTTGGGAATGATGGTAGGAGCATTACCTTCATATTTGGTTGTGCTGCTCTGCTTAAAAAAGCCGGGTGAACAAAGCCCATGAATTTTGAGGCCCAAGTCCATTTATAAAATATTGAATGCTGTCAAAAGGTTACATTTTAAAAGATACTGAATGTCCGTTGTCTGTTTTTTAATAACTGTGTAGGTAGATTAAACAAGGGTTTTAAATTTTAATTCATAAAGAGTGTCTTCGAGATCTCAGGGCTACTCAATAATTCAAGGTCTTTTGAAGGTGTTGCAGCTCATTTGGTGATTCAAAATGGGCTATTTGGGTCTGTTTTATATTAAAACTGAATTAAAACTTTCCTACAAAAAGTATGTATTATTTATAGACGAAATATGTTACGAAATACCACGAAATGCACAACAACTAAACCATGAATGATTTGAGGATAAAATACAGAAAAAAACACAAATTAAGAAAAGTATTGCTTGTGAATCTAAAATAGATTTATTACAAGCAGGAAATGAATGCTGAAATATGGCCCTTATTTTAGTCACATTATGTTTAATGAGCAGAGGTGAGTACTTCAAAACAATATTACTATATTACAGAGTGGAGCTGAAGTTAAAAAAGCATATAGCAGGCACATTTCTGGATCTCTATGGACTCCCTGACAATACCAACAATGGTATATGCTTATAACCTTTGCTGTAAAAACAACCAAAACATACACCTGAGTCACTATTGAATCAAATCTAATCAAACCATTTTTTACAGCCCAAAATTCCAACAGCAGTTGTCTCGAAGGGCTTCTCAAAAATTGTTGACTTTTTAAAATTTATTCTAGTTAAGATGAATTCTCTTTACATTGCACATTGTTTGATAGCAGCAACTTCACGGAAAGACATTGGGTTTGTAATGTATAATCTGTGAATATTATAAACGCACTTGGTTTAGTGCATTTATAATATTCTGCACTAAACTAGTGCAGAAGTGTTTGCCAGGGTCACCTCTTTTCAGTCAATCAGGCATATTGTACACTGTGAATCATGGGAAAATAACTGCTTGACACTATCCCAGACTGATTCTCTGTCATGGTGCAGTTTCAAAAGTGCTAAAAACTAATTGTGAGGACAGTTATAAGAACTATTTAGAAACAACTGCATAAGACTATTCCAGACAATTGTTTCTGAGTCATGGTGCAATATTGAGTGAACGGAAAAACTATGTGGGTGGGGCTAACGGTTAAAAAAAAAACAACATGTTCCTGTCTCACGGTTCAAAATCAGGTACAGGACCTTTAACCAACAAAAGGTTAGAAAACCAACAATGAGACAGTAAACAAAGAGGCCACCAGGAAGAACCTTATGTCCGCAAACTGAGACATCCATGAAACGGTTCTTTCACTCTCAAGAGGAAAAACCGTAGATCTATAACATCAATAGTTTCCTTATGTCTTGACGTGAGACCTTTAGCAAAATCCCTTACACTTCATACAATATGATTTGTTTTGCTATGAGCCCACAGTAGTCACTAATATAGAGTGCTTAACTGTTTCAGTACAGCGTGCTCTGTCCCTAGACCTCCTTTAGAGTCTGGAATTTAAGACTGACCTCTTGCCAACACAACTCTTGCCTCTATTTATTTTTTAAGCCTTGGGAAAAAGCCAAAACCCAACTTGATCTTGGGCAAATCAATGTTTAACATTCATTAAAAGCAAACACCATTCAAACCCAAGGTAATATGTGTGAACTGTCTGTCAGACTGACCTAAACTTGACAGATTCTACTGGAGTCCCTTTGGATTTGTGAAGCCAGCCCTGCACTCCTCCTTTCATTACATTTCCCACTCCCCACTGAATCTCATCATTACTGCCAGAGATCCTAAGCCCTCTCTGGCTCTGAGTATGGCCAGACTAGTGAGTTAGATTGAATTGGTCAGTGGTCCCATTGTAAATGCATTACTCTCACACTCCCAGTATTACAATCTCACCTCCACGCTGAATTACATTATTACAGCGGGAATCTAAGAATATATTCTTCATACCATAGACAAAAACATGCATACATTTGTTGTCAACGCTGGCCTCAACATGTACATTTTCAGCAGGAGTACATTGTATTTATGGAAAGTACTGACACATGTTTACATCAAAGCAACCACAAGGGAGCATGACAATGTGACAATATACAGAAAAACCCTGCAATCGCATAGGAAGTTAGAATATGAACCAGCAACTCATAGATCCATAACTTCAGTGACCTTGCCCGGACCACTGAAAGCCTATGAACATGATATGAATGTGTGTGCAGTGACTCACCATACGGCAATGTAATCGGTGACTGGCTCTGTCTGCAGTAGAGTGAAGTTGATATAAACTCCATGTCCATGAGGGACAGTGATGGTCCAGCTACAGTCCTGGGAGTTGGGATACTCAGAAGGATACTGCGGTGAATATATAGTCCCATTCTCTGCGGTAATATTGTAGCCACAAGGTGCTGTAAAAGTACAATGATCTATTAATTATTGTTACTTTATTAGTCTAGCATAGGTAGTAAATTAGATTCACTGTTAGCTTGTACAAAGTACGGCACTTTGTTTCTTAGTATTCTCCATTCCACTATATGATAAGACAAAATAACCTTTTGACATGCCTAATAATACACACTAGCTAAGTTCTTTATACTTATGACACATTACTTTCAATAAAAACAAGTGACGGACAACTCTCTTGATAAACTGCTTGAAAGGCTGCGCTTGTGCTGTCGACACATCTGAGCCTTATACACTATTTGTTTAGTACCGATAATGTTAATATCCAGTAAAGTGCTAAATGTGCCAATATGTAGATGGAGAAAATGGACAAACAGATGTAAATCGAAGATATTTACTGTAACGCAATATTTTTAGAGATAACAATTTAAAACCTCACCTTCACATCGTGGAAAGGGGTGGTTCCACTTCCTGTTCGCCCCATGTAAACACGTCAGTACTGGGTGTCCAATCAGAACGTATCCAGGATAGCACTGAAAAGTCACTGACTGGCCGGCACTGTAGTCACTGTTGATGATGTCCCCATTCAGGAAGGGAGATGGGTCTTGGCAGTTTTGAAGCTGATAGGCTGAAGAGAAATTTAAAAAAAGTTAACTTTGCTCTACAGGTGTCTACAGTGTTTTAGAGATATACAGCATTGTAATATTGTCATTCATGAGATAAAATGCTGAAAAAAGAGGTGATTAAAAGACAAAATGGACCACAGATGTGTAGTAAAATTTAATGCCAACTAACACATCATTTATTTTTAGACATCTTTTACCACTTTTAGCACACTCTGTTTGATCGTCTGAATATTGCTGTCAGGATACATAACAGAAAGAAAAAAATATTGGGTTAGGGCTAGGGTAATGTAAATGTAGCGATCTAATATTGATTAGGAAGTAAATAAGATGATCTACACTACAAGGTCAGGAACAAATATCGACTAAATGTACTTCAAGTGGCAAACGCAAACGGAGACTCTTGATATACTGACAGATCGAGTTTAAATGTTTAAGTGAGAGGATTTCCTTAGACTGAAAATGGGGGGTTTAAGAACTTTTTCATTTGCAGACAACGTTGTAAAGGGCTGTTAATATTGATTTTAGTTTTAGTTATGATTGACGATTAAGTCAAATAATTCAGTATAGTTTTAGTCGACAAAAATGTCATCCTAATTTTGTCAACTAAATCCATAATCATTTTAGTCAAGTAGAAAACATATTTGTTTATTTTAACAATGACAAAATGTACTGCACTGCTTCATGGTGCATGTAAAGATGTGCTCCTTAGAGGAGTTTGTAAATGTTCTGGTTTAGGGCTGGTTAGTTTCCAATCATTCATTCATTTATTTAATTTATGTTTAGTTATTAATACGCAACAAAAATATCAGTACTTTTAGCTGTCAAAAATATCTATGTTTATTCATAATTTTCATTGATGTATTGACTTTTATAGTGCACAGTGTGTATTTTTGTTTCTTTGTTTCCATTTGTTGTGTTTTATTAATATTGTTGCGTACTGCACTCTGGTCCACTGCGTTGTTTTTAAAGTGCAATAGAAATAAAGCTGAACTGGATTGGAAAAACAAATTATGTGATCTTAGTCATAGTTTTAGTCATTGTGATTATTTTTATTTAGATTTAGTCAGCAAAAATATGACAATAGAGGCCCAATTGTCAAATCCTGTTTAGCTGTGCCATTATTCATGTATTTTGATTAGTGTATGTCTCCAGTATTATGTGGTATTTGTGAAATTAAATGAAAAAATAACTTGAAACATTGCTCTAGCAACTTCTACACCCAGTACAAATTATGGGAAGCTACATTACCTAATTTACAAACTATAAAAGTAGGTTCTATGTATTTAAATCTAAGTTCCTAACTCTCACAAACCCTTTGGCAAATTATTAGAACAGTTGTTGTTTTTTTTCATATGGCAAAGTGAAATGAGTGTAGACCTCCCTAGCACAGTTAATAGGAACCCTGCTTACAGCTCTTATTTCCAGGTTTTTATATTTATCATTAGAAGCTGACACTGCGTGGTGGTCTGATTATATATACTCTATGTTAGAAAACATACAATTACCAAATTACAAGAATAAAGTCAAGTAGAACTCTCCAGCTTTAAGCTTTATTAACATGTAGATACGTTGTTATAAAAATGGCACAAGGCTTTGAGTCTACAATATTGCCAGTAAGCCCAACTAGTCCTTAATGTGGTGCCAAGGCCCTAAGTGAAAAACACAGTTATGTCAGTGTGCATGAGCCTAACGACACCTTCTTGTGTCTTTGAAGTGAAATACTTTGGGCTATCACTCAAGCCTTCTGGACAGGATGCCCGTCTCTCAGAGGGACTTGCTTACAATATTTTAATGATGGGAGGACTGCCATAAGGTTTTTATAACTCTTTAATGGGACTCATCTACGATCAAAGCATGTGCACTCACTATTCACTACTTATTTTTCCTAACACTGTAATGTTTTGATTATGTTAGGAAATGAAGTCAATAACTAACTAACTAATAATAACTAATAAGAGAGGCCACACATTCTCAATATTTCTTTCTGATGAAAAGGAAAATACAAAGCAGAACAAACACAGTCACATAGGATTTGACTGACCCTGATAGGTGAGTTTGAAGCCCGGTCTGTTCTCTGAGTGGTCGCTGTAGAAGTGGATGATGGTGAGGTGAGTGGTGCTGAGCAGAGGTGGGGGAATCTGAGAGCCTGTAAACTGGCCAATAAGAGCTGAGCTGTGTTGTGGTCCAGCCCTGACCTCCAGAAAGTCATGATTGTCCTCTGAGGAAAAGTTCTGAAACTGGATATGGGCTCCTACAAAATGAACATTACAGTGTTAAATTTTGAATGAGGTTGGTAAATAATATATATAGAGATAACATACATTCTAAAACTTCCAATATAATCTGAGTACTAATTATACTTACCATATCCAGATGGCAGGACTATCTGCCATGTACAGTCCAGGTTTCCTGGGTAGTTGCCAGGGAAACCTGGACTTAGAATGACACCACTCAACTCAGTCAGCACTCCACCACAACGAGCTAAAACAAAAGCACACATAATTAGAACTGGTCATATAAATAGATAGACAGAGCTAGCATTAATGTAAATTAATGCAGTATTCTAGTTTAAAATTGTAGCTATTTATTTAGTTAACTGATCTGGAAATAATGGAGCAATTATTTATAATGTCAATGTCTGTATATTACCAATACAAAGAGGAGGTGGGTAGTTCCAGCGACGTACTGTGCCAGGCATGCAGGATATATGAGAGTGACCCTAGATACACAGAAGTATAGTTTAATGTAGTTGAATGAGGAAACCTTTGCAATGAGTAAGTTTAGTCACCTGCAGTGTGTACCCCGGCTCACAAGAAAAGGCAACGACTTCATTGACCATGTATCGGTCTCCAGTCCTAATGCCGTTGGCCGGCATCATCGGCTCTGGACATGTTGTTAAACCGACCGCTGTAAACAAAACACAAACAACTAATTATCATTTCACTCGGCTGCCTCTGGTTTTTAATGTTTTTTAATGTTTTATTACTTCATAACTCCATTGGCCTTCTGTTTATGTATATATCTACCTAATGGGCCTCTTAATCAGAACACAAATCATACCAATAGGATTTTGTGGGACATTAAAAAATAGTGCAAAACACTGCACAAACAACAGAGAAATTAGACTGACTGGTTAATGACGAAGACAAAGGCCACTGAAATGCCCTTAAAACTATGCAATGTTGCTACAATGACTTTAGCAGAGTATTCCCAACACAACAGAGGTTAAATATGTTTAATAGGTTTGACAGCAGCCAGTCCTTTATCATAGCATCAGGGCTGTAGAGTTGTGGGGTGTGTGTGTGTTTTAGAAACTTCCGCAGGAGACTGCCCTCGAGCCGTTACCATGGCAACACAGGGCTGGAAGAGCGAGCAGAGAGAGAGAGAGAGTCTGTGTCCGTGTGCATCTGCATGTTGGCTTGTGTGTCTGCTCTTGTTGTTTCATTATCTATGTTCCAACCAGCAAAAAGATGACATCCCACAGAGCTCACAAACACAAATGGCCCAGCTCCTGTGAGCCAGCTCTTCGATGAGTGTGTGTTTTCACAGGAGGACCAGGAAGACTTTTAGAGGGAACATAAGTGAAAAAGCTGCACGACACACACCCATACAGAGTATTATTAGGCAGAGCATCAGCAGGCTGTCATGACAACTGATCAATGAAACTATTCCATTTGGCTGGCCATCTCTCTCTCTATGAGCAGCAAACGGCTCCCTCCTCTCGGTGGTTATGAGGAGCACTGATGCTCTATAAAATGCTGACAGCTCCACAATCTACCCCACTAGGGCCACTAGACTACAACAAGACATGTCAGCATTTAAATCTAACTGACTGGATTTACTATAGTCCTGCTCCAGTTTACTTGAGGACGGCTTTGGGAACAAAGCATCTCACTTTATAGAAGACCCATAAGTCACTTTTAGAACAATTATGAGATTATTAAAACACTAAAGTTGTACAGTTCATATTTACTCTTGAGATTATATATTTATTAAACACCTTAAAATTAGATTATGAGAGACTTTTCTGTTGGAAATTTTAATTTATTTTAATAAAGAAGAAAACTGTGAATTGAAGTGGAGTAGACAGATTTTGGATTCTCTTTAGTATTCAATTGCAATATTTCTGCATTTCAGCTGACGTCACACTTTTACGTTGAAGCATCTGATTTTCCTAAATGGCATGGTAAAAGACGTTGTATTTTTAGTTTTTTTTTGTAGTATTTTATTGAATATAGCCAACACCACAGCAGTTTCCATAGCAGGAAAACAAACCGCCAAGCCACAAATGTGTGCACTCACCTACAAATTTACTGAGTCCAGGAACTGCTCAGAAAAGGGGACGTGTTCATTGATCTAGAAGTGATTCTAACCCGAAACATCTACAAAGGACCAAAAGCACAACAGTGTCCTGACAGGTGTGTGTGTGTGTGCGCGAGCGCATGTGTGCGTATGAATGCATGTTGTTGTTAATAGATAAACCAGGTCTAGATTTTTGCTTGTCATCACCACTCATACTTTTTATCTCATGTATAGATCTGACATTTCTGTTTGTAGACCTTTGTTACACAGAATGTACCTGCTTTGTTGCAGCTATGTTGGTGTGTGTGTCCTGGTATGTGTGAATAGTTTGAGGCAAAACCATTTCAGGTCAGTGACTTTAGATATCTGATTCTGAAGTTTGTGGTAAATCAACATGAGTGCATTCCACAATGTACTGCAATGGTGCACTTACTTTTGTATTCTAGGTGAAAGCCCGCTGCTACTACACTGATGTCACTCTGAAAGTGCAGGAGGAGCTGATTGGATGTCGAGTTGAGGAGGGCCGGCGCTGTTGTTCCTAAAAGAAGACAAATTATGATCATTCTTTCTGGTATTCAAGATGAAACGATAACATACGTTAATCATTATTTTAGATTTTGTTCATTATTAATCAGAATATTGATGTCTTAACAATATAAACAGGTCTGTTGACTTCCTGTTTAATCCAGCAGAACTGAGAAGCACATTTCACCAGATAAAGCAGCAGATTTTTGTTTACTTTATTGTCTTTTATAGTTTATAGTTTTATATAGTAAAAATCGCTACATGACATTATTGACCCCTAGACGTGTGACCCATAGTTGATTTTTTAAAATTTTATCGCAAGCATAAAAAAAGAGTTTTTGTTTTTGTTTCAGTAAATACTGAAAGCCAACTTTAAAAAAAAAAAGTTTAAAAATATGACACAAGCAGTGATGCAGTGATTCTACAATTTAAAAGAGTTTCTGACTCTGAAGGCTGTTGTCTATTAATCTGCACAGGCACGTGGTCTATTACTGTCATTCTGGTCTATACTGTGTATGGGGGCTTAAGACAAAAGAGAACAGGGAATAAAAATAGATATATTACTGTTTATATTCAAACCTCCAGAGCACAAAGGTACATGACAGGCACAGTAGATGAACAACCCTTGGCCCTTTCTGGACAGCTAGTCATCCATCCAAACGGACAGCCATTATCGAGGCCATTATAGTGAGGCTCTTGTCACCTGGCTCTTTGCAGGCGCTCTGTGGTCACCATGGTCAGAGTGGGCTTCTCTCCTGAGTGGCTCCTTGAGAAGGGCACAGTCATTTATGTGCATGCAAGTGTGTGTGTGCCCTCTAGGTGGCATGTTCTTTGTGTGATAGGTGTGTGACAGGTATGTGCTTGGGGCAGGTCACAGGGGAAACTCCAGTGGGAAATTCGTAAAGGTTACACCATTCTTTATTCCTCCCTGTCTTTCTCTTCTGACACTTTTTTTCCCCTGTCTTTCCCTTCACTTAACCTGATGCTGACACACCTCCCCATCTCAATCTTAACTTGACTGTGAATTTATCTGGAAAACATTCATTGCGTTACATGATATTACAAGTCATCCATCACAGATCTCCAGTGTAACATTGTATGTGTTAAAACAAGGATACAGTGTCAGTGGTGGGCGACATGTCATATGTAATCCATCAAATCCCTACTGCCTGCTTGTGTGCTTATCCATGTATGGGGGTGTAGCCGTAGATGTGTGCGGATCTATAGTTTAAGACCTGTCAAGCCTCATCCATCACATGGCCAACAGTTATTGTGTATGCGCTGTTGTGTGTGCGATAGGAGGAGAGCGTGAGCATATTGTCATACCAGAAAATGACCCTAATTTAGGAGCTGTCATGTCGCCTCCATCATAGATCTCCAGAGAATCCCAGTTGTGCTCAGTAGCAAACGTCACCACTTGAATCTACAACACAAAGCAAATGAAAGATTATTGAGATTTTCCAGACTTAATTATAGAGTGATTCAGAGCAGATTTCCCCACCTGTATGCCAGCCCCCTCGCTGACATGGATCCTCCAGAGGCAGTTGAGGCTGTTTGGGTACGGCTCAGGATATGCAGGAGACAGGATGGTACCGCGGCGTTCTGTCAAATTGCCACTGCAGGGAACTGGAATGATAACATAAAAAATGTATTTGTTGACAAAGTTTATTAACGGAGTGGCTAACAAATATGACGGGTTGCTGCAATGTGGTTTGTGCACACTGAGAGACATTACAGCGCTCAAATTACCACTACAGGGTGCCATTGAGTGAATATGATAACAAAGATTATTTATTGGTGGAAGTAAAATGACAGCTGAAACTGTTAGCTCTGTGAATGTGGAGAGAGAGAGAGAGAGAGAGAGAGAGAGAGAGAGAGGAAGAGACATATCATGAATGCAAATGTTGTAATTAGTTTAAATGACTCTCTAGACTCATTTTTATTCATTGGATTTATTTTTATTTAATTGTCACGCACTAATAAATACCACTTAGTATGCATTCTGTCACAATATATAGCGATGGTATGGAGTTTGTAAAAGTGAGCCATACCTATGCAGGTCGGTGTGGATGCATTCCACTGTGCGAGGGCGCCTGGTACTGCCTGGCACTGGATAGCACTGGATCCTTTGAGCAGATATCCTGGACTGCACTCAAAGCGGACCACCGAGCCAGCCGAGAACTCTGAACCAATCCGCCGACCATACCGCGGTTCTGGCACTGAGCTGCACTGACTGTCACTAGTCCTTGGTACAGCTGAAAATTAGAATATGAAAAGTTGAATACAGTATACAATCAAAGAAAGGGATTTGAATGATGAATTTGAAATAATAGTGTTACCTTGGTAGACAAAATGAAAGCCTCTAGCTGACTGGCCACTCTTGGCATTGAACCGCAGCATAATTTGATTGGAAGTGGCTAGTGGCAATGTCTCCCCTAGGAAATACAAGCAAAAACATTCAAATGAATTATAATACAGTTTTTCCTTGACTTACTTGGAATTAAAATGGAAATGCTCTTTTCTGTTATTCCAGTTAGCACGTTATTTCCATCCTATTACCATGCTAGTTTCTAAAATGTTTTTTTTTTAAGTGTTAAGTGTTTTCACAGTTGTTTGTCTTTTTTGTTTTTATGAGAATGTCTTCTCATAAAGGCCAAGCAAAAAATAATAATAATCATCATTTTTAATTTTAATTGTGACATGTAAGATGCTGTTAACAAATCAAGATAGACAACTTTTTACTTGAATTTTAATACAAATAAAAACAAGCCTCTAGAGAAGGGCCATACAACTGTAAGAGTCCTCCCCAGTACCAATATGTGAGTGCACACACAGAGAGGCAACCCAAGTAACGATGATGAATGAGGGGAACATGGCCTGGTGTGGCTGACATTTAGAGCCATCATTAGCTGCATCAGAATGAGCGCGCATGTGTTGGTATGCAGCCCTGTGTGTTAATATGTTTGTGCCAGGATAATCAGTCATTTAGCTGGAACAATGTGCTACAATGCTTTTTGTCTGTCTCTGAGCAGAGCATGTGTATTCAGTGTGTGTGTGTGTGTGTGTGTGTGTGTGTGTGTGTCTGTCTGTGTCTGTGTGTGTGTAAAGGGGAGCGTAATGAGGCAGATAACATTATTTAGTACAACTTGCCGTGTTTGAGCCAAAAGAGGCATTTCAGACCCAAATTAACATTAAAAATAAGTCGCTCATTCTAGCCTGTTTCCTTTGAACCAACATAGATGGATAGTGCTGGGGAGGAAAGAAAATTGCATCATGTTGAGCTTCATTAAGCGGAGCACCACATCCACCCACTTCTTAAGTAGAACAATGGCTCTTGACCATTTAAGGAAAGAAAGTAAAAATATAAATGTTACTTCTTATTTTAATTAGTACTCTTGATTAAGACCTACTAATTATATTGCATTTGTTAATAGTGATAGCAATAATCCATTAGTCTCGTGCTTTTCCAGATGCTCAATATTTAGGATAATTAGGATTAATCGAGATATAAAGCCCAGTAAAGAAGTCTACACCGTTCATGAAACATATTTTGAAATTGCACCATTTTTTTGCACACATTTAGTGCCATTTTATTTCTAATTACAATGTGGAAGTACATAGAGCTCAGGTAATATCCAATTATCTATTTCAAGCAATCCAATGTTTTTAGAGCACTAAATCACAAAAAGAAGGTTTTATTGGTTGATGCGTAATTATCTTTATTAAAATGCACACTTTTCCATTGAGTAAACAGAGCCAAGCAGGGGAAATGTGATAAAAGCTCTGTGTGCAGTAGTAAAAAATATCCAGCGTGAACTCCAGAGGGATTCCCCTGCAGCGTGCCCTCTGGCCACAGCAGATAAGAGAAGAACACAACACTCCACGGCTATAAGAGCACATTTTGCCTGCAACTAAGCTAATCAATAATTTCTCCTATTGTCTTTACTCCACCTGTTTTACAATCTCCATTCATGACAACTGCATCGTGTGTTCTGGTGTGATTTCCATCATCACTGACAAGTTTGATGAAAATAATGAGACGGTTGCATAATGTTACGCAATACAATACACTATATACACTACAATACAATACACTACATTACAATAGTCTATATGGACAAGTGCTGACTCACGCTTCACTATGAGAGTCACTGGAGCTGTTTTTTAAATTTCTCTTGTACATATTTTTCAGACAGCAAACCCAATATTAAGTTATTCTATGTATCTTTGTAAATTACACAGGGATGCTATAACACCAAATCCTATAGACTCGTTCATAGTTTATAGAAAAAATAATTCTAAATTCTGCAATGGAGACAACTGGAGGCAAAAATATGAAAAAGCAAAGGGGATTTGGCAAATAAAAATCACGTGTAAGTAACCCAATTTGATGACATTTACAATTGTATTTTACATTATTTGTTTACTTAATAGGAGTATATAAAACATTTTAGATTAAACCAAAATCATGATTTATTGGTTAGTGTTAGAGTTGACCTCACAATAGTTTTTTCTTTTTTTCATTTTATCTACAGATGTAGTATACACTTTACCACATATTATATTATTTATGAAGCTCAGACAATTTTTAGACTAGCAATTTTGTTTTTCAACCCTTTGTAATTGACATTTCTACCCTGCAAATTAAAATGTGTTTCATTTTTTAATGAACACTTTAAAACATTAGTATTTAGGTCTGATGACAGTTAATCATTGAAAATGTTTTATGGTCTACTTCATTTCACCTCTAGTTGCCTCCATTCCGGAATTTTGAACTGATTGATTCCGATGACATGGCATTTTAAAGGTTCTACTAACAAATTAGAATTTTTATTGAATATTTTCTTCACAGGTTTCAATTTCTAGTTATATGCAACATTTGAGGACCTTTTCCCATTGAAAAGATACAATAATTAATGTCAAAATGTTAAGCGCTATGGTGACAGTCTTAATTTCTCATGATACTGACACCCATGGATAGTCGACTTACCAGAATGTGATCCAGCCAGAGAACTGAGCAGCCGAGCGTTTTCATTGGCCCCATCAAACAGCTCCACAGAGTCATTCATTGCCGTCTGAAAAACTGCAAACTGACCAAAAACCACTGAGGAAAGGGGCAGAAAGGCAGGCATATGCTTTTTAGAAAATTATAGCAATTATTTACTATACGTCCATTATATAACATCTACAACATAATTGTGTTGTGTGTAATTGTACTCACCAAACTGTGGGGACACAGTGATGTAATAGGAGCATGTTTGTCTGGTTGTGTAGTTCAGAGGGTAATTAGGAGACAGCACCACCCCTTCAGATCCACTGTACTGTCCTCCACATGGGGCTGGAGGAAGAAAAGAGAAAACAAGTTCATCAAGTATATAAAAGTACTTTGTTCTCATCACACTTAATTATCTCATATCTTCCGGTTATAATTAGCATCAGATGTATCTACAGTGTATTGGAATCATACAAAAGATAGACACTCAATTAATTATTTTAGAAGTATACTTTTTATGGTTTAATTGGTCAAATTCTACCATGCTGGGATGTGTCCACAGATCTGACCTGTTGGCATAAAAATTCCACTTACGTCTCAGTGGAAATATTAGTTTATTGGCAAACAATTTTAAAAGCTAAATATAAAAATTTCCATGGGGATTTATAAAATGACAGACGGAAAAGCTACATCTGCACCTTTAAAATACAGCTTCATGACACTTGCATACTATTGCAGATGTAATTTATAAGAAAATGATTGCAGCGTCTTCATAGTAGATCCTTTTGACAACAAGCCGGCACAAAAAACTCTCCTGAATTAATTTATGTGCGGCGAGCTGCAGCGCAGTGTGGGATCTTCTGTATCAGCGCTGTGCAATTTCTAAAAGCCTATTAATCCCCACTACCATTACAAGACCCACAAGAAGCAGCGAGAACACAGGCTTGATCCATCCTCCGGCTCCCGAGAGGGTTACGAGCCTTATGTGTGGGCGTGAACACATTCATACTGCGGACTACAACAAGCAAGGTCAATGAAATAAGAGTAAGCCGTGGTGTCCGAGTGTCAGATGTGTGGAGAGATAGTAACACATCTGTCAGAGCCACACACACCAGCAGGCCTCATCACCTCTGCTGACCTCTGCATTTCTGATGGTCGCCGTAATGGAACGACAGTACATGTTTTCTGTGATCTGACAGCGTGTTCTAAGTGGCCCTGAACTTTAATGTCATTTCACTCAAGTAGAAGAAGTAAAACATGTGTAGAGTTAAACCAATGTTCTTTTTATTCTTGTCAAGCTTCACAAACTTGACATCTTTACAATAGTCCATTATAGGTTGTAGAATGTTGCAGAAGCTGATGGTGGCAGGGGATAATGTAACACTATGGGAGATTGACTGTTTTTTGAAAGAAACCTACAAACAATACATCTTCATATTATTTGTTTGGGATTGGCTCCAAAAACTTGTTATATGGATCTCAGTCTTAAAGTTAAGAAACGCTTTGAAGTTACAATGTCCCAGAGAAATCTATGGATGAAGTGGATTAAATGAAATAATAAAACAGCAGATTGGAAGTTTGTTGTTTCCACATGAAAGCCTTATTATTGAGAGAGCAAACTGATCTCCAAAAAACAAAAAAATGAAACATGAATTGCCTGTAGTGTCTCGCCTTAATATGTGTCTGATTTTATTTTAATAAAGACAAAGTGAGCAGTGCTTCAAAAAGGAAAAAAGAAGAAACAGGACCAAGAGAATAACAATTTGAAGAAGAATGACATTGACATTTACACTGTCAAGACCTGTGTGTGCTCAGTCCAAGGAGTGTGGCAGGATTGTTGAGATGCAATAAAAAGTCAACGATCGCACAAAGCTTGGTCTTAAGAAGTCCTTAAAAGATCTTGAGGGTTATGGAACAAAAAAATGTTCCCCAAATGAAATTGCCCACTTAACTGAGGGCCCTTGTCTGTATGATGAATAATGCAGCTCTTTTGGACCATTTTGCAAGTTCTACTGTTCGGTCGTACAAATACTATTCTTTTGGTGTCAGTTCACTACCACTAATCCCATCTTCTGGAAATAATAATGACATTTAGTTCATCCTTTATTCACTTTGCCACTGTGTTAAATACTGAAGTCTTATTGCACTTACTCTCCAAGGTTCTATTATGGAATAATAAAGTAAAAAGTCATAGGGAACAATCATTCCTAAACTACACATTTTATTTGTGTACGTCTGTGATCAGTGCTTACTACTTTTCCCAAAGCTAAAAAATATATCTGCCTTTCCCACCGCTCCAGACTGTGGCTTTTTATATTGATTGGGTATTTTTTGGGGATTGGCTCCCTCTGTGCAGTTGAATTCAAAGCCTCAGGTCTCGTGGTCTTGACTTGATCTGCCCACAATCTCCCAGTGGCAACGCTATAGGCCTAAGTGTCAGAATTCTCAAAAGCATTCATATACGTGCTTTGATCAGTCACGCACACCCACACACTAACATGCATACACAGAGACACATACACAATTAGATGCAGCAAATGCAAGTCACAGTCTTACACATATAAACCTGCTTTGATCATCCATACACACTTTTGTAGGACTACCTCTAACTGTCTGCCTTTCATTTTATGTTTTCTCTCAACCGCAAAACATGGATGGGTTGCTAAGATGAAAACGGAATTATTTTCTAAGATGTCGCAAACTTTCTGCTGATGCTCTTCTGTAGATTATGAGAGTTAATAGTAGGGTGTATGAAGAAGAAATTAATGCAAAACTACTCTACCCTGAATATTAATGTTTTTGGTTGGTGTATAATAAACAATCTCTGTGTCCCTCAATCGTTTAGTTTTAGTTTTGTTTAGAGTTTATTACAAAAGAAGGTTGAATTGAACAAAAGTTTTTTACAGTGTCTATGAGTCTGAGGATGGAGTTGTAAATGGGTGAGCAGTTGTAGCTTAAGGATAGTTCTTTCCTGACAACATATCACTTAGAAAATGTTTGTTTAATTGCCAGTATTCAACCATTTATTGTTGTGTAATTAAATCATTATAATTTGTGTAAACTTCATTTCCCTACATGTGCAAATTTCACTATTGCAGATAGTAAAGCTTTCTAGAAATTTTAAAGTACTTGCAACTCCTACATGAGAGTTCAGTACGCAGAGCACAGTCTTAGCCACCACTATTGGGTCATGTGTAAAAAGGACAGGAATCCTGATCTGATTGCATCCAAGTACTGTTGCAGGGTAAATTACAATGCTGAGTGTGAACAAATCAGGAAAATTGCCAGCACATACAGCCAATATTGATTACATCCACGCGTTAAGCTTCAAAGCATCTACTTGAGGAAAAATGTTGAAAGCATGAGGCTACGTTCTTTCTGCTGTGCCATCTTCCACAGTCATAATAATACCACTTATGCTACTTATACATCCCAGAAATCACCTACACTACTTGGAATCTTATGGCATTTCTTTTTCTGTATAAACAGAGTTCAAGCCAAGAGCTGCTAATAAAGAAGGCATCTACTTTCTGAGAACTCTGTATAAAATATGCAAAAAAAGGACCACCTCATACGTCATTTAATATAGTTTACTTTGAGTAATTAATCACAAAGGTTAAACCATATCCTGTATGACTTATAAGTATTTCAAGGTTTTAAGGCTAGTTATAATACAAGCTAATTCCTTAAGATATTTTGTGTACCTCCACAGTGTACCACAGGCTCCATTGCTTTATGTATGTGTGTTTTAAGTGTGTGTGTGTGTGTGTGTGTTGTGTGTGTGTGTGTGTGTGTGTGCGTGCGTGCGTGTGTGTGTGTGTGTGCGTGTGTGTGTGCGTGCGTGTGTGTGTGTGTGTGTGTGTGTTTGTGCGTGCGTGCGTGTGTGTGTGCGTGCGTGTGTGTGTGTGCGTGCCTCTAGGCGGCACTCCGTAATAGCTGTGTCTCTGTGCCTTTTATGCACACACAACCCTATCAACAGTCACAGAGAATTCCGTCTTCCTCGCACCAGCTCTTAGTTACCATGGAAACCAATAAAAGAGCGGTCTGAGATAGTGAACGCTTGTGAGGGAGCGAAAGAGGCAAAGTAAGTCGAGGAGAGAAATATTGGGAAAAAAATATAGTAAATCACAGACAGACAGCGATGGCAGGAGGTCCAGGAGACAGGAGTAGTTACAGGCGAGAGGATGCGGAGAGGGGACGAGGGGAATGAAGAGGGAAAGAAGAGCAGACAGAGTGTAAAGTGGAGATGTATTATTTAAAGGGGTCTCACCTCGTCTAATGAGTTTGGTCTAAAAGCCTCAGGAGCTGCCCAAAGACAGACAGACAGACAGACAGAGCTATGCCAAATACTTCCTCCACTTGAACTGTGTGGGAAGAAGAATCCAATATCGCACCTCTGAAGACTGACACTGAGATTTGTGATTCATCAGCGTAATGACTGCTACTGAGATCTCAAGGCATAAATTCATGTATTATAAAAGTTAAATTAGTTTAAATGTTGCACAGTATTACTTGTGCCTTTATTGTAAGGCATCAAAAATGTTGTGTATTAGCGCTTACATTTTCTTTATGCTGATCCGTTTGTATTAGAATGTGTTACCTTTGTTCCTGTACCAATGTTCTTCAACTTTCCCAGATAGCTAAACATTTTAATGCTTCACGTTTTTGTTTTTCCCCCCCATTAAATAGCAAAATGTTTGGGTAATGTATTTTTGTGAACGCAATGTCAGACAAAAATTTGATCCACTCATCTAGTTGTATATTTATTATTCCTAAATGAAAACCTCCTCATACATTTTTCATTAGTTTGAAAAAAATGAACATGATCCTTAACAAATGCAGAAGATGCTGCACCTATTGTCTACTGTGGATAAATGGTGCCATTATCCTGAAAGAAACTGATTGAACCCAACTTGAAAAAAATTGATGGGTGTATTTAACAGCTTTTGTTGAGTGGTGTCCTCCTATTGTTACTGCCAGTGCAATTATCCAATCTTCTACCACTCTTGCAGCCACACTGCCATTCGACTGTCTCTCAAACTTTATTAGGCACAAGTTCTAAACCTTTTGAATACTTAACACATTCAAAGTGAGTTGTAGTTTAAATTCCTCCCTTGTCTCGTCACCTTGCTCTGTAGCTTATTTGAATTTTCTCCCCACGTGGCATCGGGTCAGGGCTCTCTTACGTTGGAGATCACACACAGATGCGCAGTCACACAAAGCGCAGAATGGCAGTTTGGCAGGTGTCGCTTTCTTGGCTCTCGGAGCTGTCAGTCAAAGCGACAGTTCAGCCTCCCGATTGTTGACAGCCTGTCTCGGATGCACAGTGCACACCCGCCACAGAGGCACACAGATACGCACTAATGCTGGGGAATTACAGGCCTTGGACTAGCAGTCTCACACAAGGCTGCAGTTATGGAACTGTATGAAATTTTGGGACTTGTCCCTAAGTACAACCAAGAGTTACTGACTTGGTAACAACAAATGCCACAAATGTACTGACATGTACTGAAATAAAAACAGCCCGTTCATTCACTTCTCATGCATCTTAGCTCATCTGGCCCAGAGCATAGATACAGTTGACATCCAAGGGAATGCCTACTAACAGAAGGTTCACACACACTCTGTATGGGAAACAAATAATTCATTTTAATGGAAAAGTCTCAGTTCTACTTAGGAGTTTCAATAAGCCCTGAGTTTAAGAGTTAACTCTGAGTTGTCTGCCTCAGGGAAGATCAACCTCTTTTATGTTTCACAAAACAGGTTTCGAGAAAGAAGCCTCAGAGTTTATCCAACTTGAGTTTTGTCAATGGAACCCAGAAAAGAGGATTCACCGTGGCAACAGCAAACCAGAGGAGGCTGCCATCTTAGGACTCATCTTAGGACTCATCTTTGGACTTATCTTTGGACTCATTTTTAGACAAGTGAGTCAGGTTTATTATAAAAAGTTGAGGAGCACATATTGTGTGTAATAAATGTGGAAAATATTTGTAAGGAGATACGACCAATAACTCAATGTCTTTAGAGAGGGAAAAGTGTGTTTTCCTCCTCTCCACCACACCGCCCCGTATGCTGTGCTGCCATCTGTATACAGTATATCTGGGCAAGGTGAGTTTGATTCATACTTTAGTTCAACATTCCTCCTCTAACTTATCTTTTTAATCCACATAATCTGATAAAGGCCAGAAGTCAAAGATATAAATGAAAAAGTTTATTTTATTTTAGAGAACTGGTATGACTTTTAAATGTGGTTGAGTGATTTTCTGTTTTGTTAAGTGCATCGCTTCTTCTGCAGATAACCAAAAAGTCGTACTGAAGCCCAGTCGGAGGAATTCAATATATAATTATTGGACACTTTGAATTTTCTCACTCAAGGTTATAATAAATACACTTTAAAGATAAATGAATCAAGGGAAATTAGGTGCATGTATAAAATAGACCAACTCCTGACTCTTGGCTTGTCGAACAGGTGTAAATCTGATTGGGTTTCTAATCGGGTTAAACAAACGTTTAGTCACATTAATCACAAACACACACACAAAAAAAATATATATATAAAATATATATATATATATATATTCACCTTATTCCGCCCCGCCCACTTTTGCCTCTTTTTGCCACTTATGTTGTAAACGCATTTGAGGAGAAAGCTAATGACGAACGAGGGAAAAGTCTCGCTGCTAAAATGTTACATAAAGTAGGCTGATTTGTGTAAAATGTTTAATGCACACAAGCAACAACAAGTCAACAATGCACCGATTTCCTGGGCGGCCTGAAAATGGCATTTTAGTCCGTGTAGAACTTATTTTCTGTTGAGCTTGTCTGCCCCGTGTAAACTAATACAACGGAAACAAGATGGCGGCGCCCATGGCAACTTCCAGAATAAGGTGAATAGGTATATACAGGTATACTATAAACACTTCAATAACAAATGTAACCTTACCTTTACAAGATGGCAGTGGCTTGTCCCAAATAGGTTTCCCATCTGGTCCCATAATGCAGGTGATAGTGTCTCCACCCACTGTGTTGTAGCCATGGTGACACTGGTAGGACACCTGAGATCCCAGTTTATAGTCATATCCGGAACGACTGGCGTTCATTATGTTTCCAGGGTCAAAACAGGCCTCTCTCGGTTTTTCTGTGCACAATCAAAATCGATAAATGTAAATGTAAACCAATAACCAAGTGTTTTGAGTTTTTTAGACAATTAGCATTCTGGTCCAACTCTTCAAAGTGAAATTATGATTCAGGGGGTGAGGAAATCAAAATGTGCCTTGGATCTTTATGACTTGGCACCGAGCCAGCTTGTTTGCAATTCAGTGATCAGCCAATAAGAATGAGATATTGGGCTTGACAGACACAGAGCGTGAGATTTGGAGAGATATAACAAGAATGAAAGAGAGGGAGGGCAGGTTGGGAGTAAATCAAGGAGATGATTAAGGTTATATTTTAATTAGAACTACGGCAGATGAAAGCCAGCGAATCAATGACAAAAGTACAGAGGTGTGTACGCTAGTGAGGCCGACAGACAACAAAAATTGAGATGATCTTTTTAAAATTAAAACCGAGACGAACAACGTAAAATAAACATGGCACAAAGAAGTCTGTTGAGAAATATAGACAGCAGAACTACAGCGCAAGCTGGTCAGTGGAGGAGATAATTATTTGTTTCATATTGAATAAAGCTTTGAAATCTCAGGTTGAAGATTTCAGGTTGAAGATTAAAAACACACATTTCACTGATGAGGCATAACATAATGGAGACATATTATGCTAAATCTACTTTTAAGAGGTTTTATCAGTGTCGTAATGGTTTCCCCTCATCATTAACCCACTTGAAAATGTGACTCATGCTGGTTTGAGTAATCTTTATTCTGCCGTTTTCACCTATCCCCCATTCCTGCCCACTGCACTTTAAATACTTGTTCCCCAGTTTTTAAAATCAGCAATACACAGATTCAGCAGTGTCGAACAACTATTTTAGCATGCATTTAAAAAAAGTTCACCGCTCACTATTGTGACTTGGAGCTATCCAGAGGCAGGGCCGTGAGCATTTTGTTGTGATGTGATCAATAATGAGATTCAATAATGATCCACGTGTGCCATAGGGGCCAGGCAAACCCATAGGTTATAACTATACAGCAGACACAACATAATGTTGCCCTGTGACCAATCAAAAACACAAATTATGCCTTCATCTTGGCATATGTGGTGAGGTATATTAGGTAGGTAGTTAACATTTTGGTGTTGATTTGGTGTTGGTTTGATGTTGAAGGAACACATTTATAAAACATACTTTCTTACACAGAGCTGACCAGCTTGTTTGCCATGGACATATATACGTTTAAAGACTAGAACATCTCCATAGAGACAAGTAGGTGGCCGACCCTCCACCAGACATGCTACATAGTGCCCCTCTCTTTAAAAGGCACTTGGTCATAACACATTAAATAGCTGAAATAACATATTGAGATCATTCAGCTAAATTCAATCAGTTTAAAACAACATATTACGGAGAGGGCGATTATTTCACTAAAGTACAAACATTCTCAGTCTTTTTGGTCAGTATAAAATGCGAAAAGTTTAATTACCTCTGAATTCAATAGCGAACCCGGACATGCCCAGCGAAGCATCCGACCTGAACGCCAGGAAGAGGCTGTTGCTACTGCTCTCGATGCGCTCTGGGGCCTGGTTGCCTTGGAGACTTGCAAGTAAGGGTCCGTTAGAGTCCTCACCTTCGTAGATGTGCAGAAAGTCATAACTGGGCTCCATGTTAAAACTGTAGGCAAAAAAATGGCAAATGTTATTTCAACTTTCATAAGCATCAGTCTGGTCCCCGTTTTCATCTCTGCGAGTTCAGATGGACGTGATTGACAGGTGGATTTGCCCATCAGGGACATGCTCGGTCTGTCCGTATCAAAACAAACATGGCTGTTTACGAAAGAATCTAATGTATCACAAGGACTGAAAAAACATTGTGGATTTCTGTAGAATCATGGATCAAAGCATAAAACAGTGTTAATCTGAGGTGAGAGAAGTTTGAGTTTGTTCTAAATGATAGGTGATCTTTGAGCACCTTTGTTTCACATGTGTCACTGAAATAAACAAATATGATTGCACAGTACTCTCTGAGTATGAACCGAGGCGCTCACTCTTCGTAAAGAATTGAAGAAGTATGTATTCTGGATCCCATGCAACTACTGGAGACCAAACCATCTTCCATGTACATAACACAAATATTAAACTGATTAATAAATATGCTTTTATTTGTTATTTAATTTAGAATGTTCTCATCAGTTTGTACATATGATTAGCTAGAAAAAGGATCATATATGATTGTAAACAACATAGGCTAGACAGTCTACGCTTGAGAATTTTTACTTTATTTGGCAATAAAGTAAAGCGACCTTATAAATTCTAGCAGTCAGTGTTCAAAGTGCAGTGTGAGCTCATTGTAGTTCCTTGTACTGGCTTCTTTTCGAACTTTTCCACTTTGACACATCCTCCTCCTCTCTCTTTACATATGTGATGACACCCAGTCCTCCCGAGGCTATAGTATGAAAGCACATCTCCAGACAGGATTCCTACAGAGTGTTTGCTTTGATAGTGGTGATGTTAGCCTAGTCTCCAACCTGTCATAAAGTAAGTCCACGTATATATAATACCTGCATATATGTGTTTGCTATGAGAGTGAGTGAGCATATATTAGCTTCAACCTGGACATTCAAGCACATAGACGTTTTAAGTTTAGTACGGCCATACATATAACCTTAAATGTTTGTGTATATAATTATTTATATCAATATATACAGTTAATCATTAAATGCAAAGTACTCACTTATACCTATTTTTTCTAGACCCAATACTAAACTTTTAGTTAAACAAATTCAGCAAAGCAGGCAAAATGCAAAAATGCACTCTAAGACACATAAACCTCCTTGCAGCAAAGCATGAAGGAAATTTTAAAAATACACTCATCCTTTTTGACAGTTCATAGAAGAAATATTGACATTCTTAGTCATCGCTAATCTCTGGGTTTACATCATGGGCCACAAAGCAATAATCATGACTGAGTCAAAATGGATGAAGTGTAATTTACATCTAGCTTATGCCCGCACCCACTGCTGAAATACACTTGTCAAACACTGATTATAGAAACATGAAAAAGTGTAAAATGACTGAAGTAAAAGACATTTTAAAGCTCCATGGGTAGAACAGGCTTATCTATGCATGAGCCTAGTGTTTCCAAACATAAAGCTGATCCATGTTAATACGTTCTGCATTAGAGACATGTTCAGGGTTTAAATACTGATGCTGTGACTGACTTAAGACTGGACAGCAATGGGAGGTATAAGAGCAACTAACGTCCAAAATCAATCCATAGACAGAATAACTAAAAGAAAAATTAAGTACAACTAACACAGTCATTATAAAAGCTTTCAAAACATTGTACAAATTCTGGTTTAGTATATACATAATATAAAAAGGTAAATACATTTGTTTTTGCTTTAATTAAATGATGAGCCGTCACCACAATTTAATATAAATACAATTTTAACACATTTGCATTTGATACCATGTGAAAGCTGTGAAATTCAATTAACATGTTAATGTGTCAACAATTGGAAAAAACATTGACTTTTTCCACTCTTGTCATTATGTCCTTTGCCGTTCAGACTTTGAACAAGAGAAACAATTGAGCACTAAGATGTCAGCCAAATCTATATTCAATTACAAGCCCTTACTAAGTTTTTCAGAGTCCATGCCAAATGTACTTTTGTCAGGTCAAACTTTTATATTAACCTTTGACAAATTTGAAGCTTTGTCCACTTTGGCAGAAAATGAGAGCCTGCACTCGTCAAAATTGGCAGACCAAAAAACATAATATCTCTGGCCAAAGCTTATATTTTTATAATGCTAAATTAAGTATGAATCATTAAACCTGGCAGATTCCACATATCTACAATGAAAACAGGTGCCAAAATAGTGCTGGTGAAAATATGTGTGTAGTCCAACCTTTTAAAGATTAATGCTATGACAAAATCAGGGTTGACTTGTATTCTCCAGTCGCACTCCTTTCCCGCCGGATAGGGCTGGGGGTAGTTAGGAGACAGGATAACTCCGGATGGACCGCTGACATTACCGCCACAGGTTGCTGAATACAGATAGAAAAAAGAGAGAGACGGGAAGAAATAATAGGCTGATGTAAAATGAGAATGACCCTTGACGGACCACTTTGATGAGCCCCGCTGGCAAAGGCAGCAGCACAGCATTAGCATTAGTAAGACAGTGCTAGCGAATTAGCCCTGATGGACAGCTAATATTACATCCACAGGTAGCGACCAGGGTTAAAAGTGCAAAACAGAATCAGGGTTAGATGGGAGATTCAGTTACAGAGTATTAGACTAGGGGGTAATTAACAGTGAACCACCCCTAGCAGTCCTGTTATCGCACAACAAATTAGAGTGCAGAAGTGCAATAACAGAGACGGGGGTACTGGTATTGAGCATACAGCTGCAGTTGTAATTTAGGGACGTGAAGGCTGGATTTCAAACATAAAAAGGCGTTTAGTGGCTTCCATGTGGGTGTGAATGGATTACCAACAGTGAAACAGACGTAAACAAAGGCATTAAAACGCTCACACACTAGACAGTGCAGTGCAGGATTCTGAAATGATCAAAGTCATGACAAAACAAGAGTGATTGGATCTGTACATTTGGGTTTTTGTGATGCAAAATGGAAAGTTACAAATGATGGGAAAACAGCTTTTTCAGGGCCCTGGCAAAAGAACATACCATGACTTACCAACAGTGATGGAAATTTGTATCAAATATGCAGTGTACCCATGGAAGCCTCCCTCTCTCTCTCTCTCTCTCTCTCTCTCTCTCTCAAACACAGCTTGTATAGTGATGCATTTAGATATATAACAAATAATGAAACCAACATAAAGCTGTTTTTAATCCTGTGTTATGTTTTTCACACTTTAATTTAACTCAGCATGAAAGTATTTCATATACGTCTGATTGGACCATGCAACGAATGTTACAAAATACATTTCTAAATACATTTTCATACTATATTTTGTGCCCAGACAAATTAAAATAAACAAATAGATAAAATGGTATAATCTCTTTGGACATTGCAGTCTGCTAAATCAGTTATGAAAATATGGAAGCCAGATAGAAAAGGTTTGAGGACTAAATAAGACTAATTTGAGTTAGGAGGTAGAAAATAAATTGTGCAAAAGCAGTGTGGAGTGGGATGTAGAAGCTCACTGAGCCGCACGCAGCAGGTGGGCTAAATGGCGAAGATAATAGGAAAAAAGACTGCAAACAATTTTGATATTTTCCATCTGATTTAATAAAGGAATCTGCTGTTTCCTGGAGCGCAACTAACTCACTTTCAGCCTCCAGCTCTCATATGCTTGTACCCCAGTTCCACTAATTGCAGAAGAAGAAGTCCACACAATTTGTAGTGAGCTACTTTATGACTGCTCACCTACAAATGTAGTTATATAACACTTTAACAGCTACTGCTTGATCAGCAAAAATACAACATCGTAAAAAGTTTCCAACCTTGCTTAAATGAAGAAAGATAGATAGTTTGAACGTAGTCTTGGAGGTAGACATACCTATGCATGTGGGTGGGTCTGGTTTCCAGTAGAAGCGGTTGTCCATGCGCACACATGTGATGGTGTCCAGTCCGTGGAGCTGGTATCCCGGATCACACTGAAATGTCATGCTGTCTCCAGGCTCTCGACTGTCTCCGTATCGAGAGCCGTTCACCGGGACGCCTGGGTCATTACAGGTGGTGGCTGTGTTGGCTAAATAGAAAATGGTACAATGTATTATCATTACTAAAAAAACTTCCATTTTTACTGCATAGCTTAAGTCATTTAACATACATCAACTGTTCAAAGCATATTCATGCAGTGCAATGTCTGTAGTCATTAGTTTTGTATTTCTTTGTCTTTGTTAAATTTTCAGAAATAACTTGGCTAGAAATAGCTTTTTGATAACATACATCAATGGTGGATAAAATGGGCATATGAATAAATGGGGAAAACATAATTACATCATCCCTTTCAATAAATCCCTAAACGGCTTTAAAGAAAACATGCTGTGTCTGTAAATATTCCCTGTGCTTTAGTATATCAAGGCAGGGGGAAATTTAAAGAGGCATTACCATAGTAATGGAATAATGCTGCTTTCATTACCATGTTAACTCCAGCAAATATTTATTGTCATTAATGTGAGCAGTGCTGTGTGGGTGTAAAATGGTGATATAGACCATGTTGTCTAAATATTTATGGACTGATAGAAGTACCTTGTTATAAAATCTGCAGTCGACTAACTTTGTGTTGCCTGTGAGTGTGATTGATTTTTGTTGCTACAGTGATTCGTAGTGACTTGGCCACTGGTTCAAACAGGACAGTGGCAGAGACATTTTAGGGTCTAGTGGCTCAAACAGTAAAGGCTATTCCTGCAACTAAAGGACAGATTTAACTCTTGAAACTCCATTCCCCAAAAAACTGCTGCTGACAACTATGACTTAAAAATGATAATTACGCTGAAATCTTTAACAAATTCAATAATTGCCACATTGTCAATCTTATTATTGTAGATTTACTAAGGTTAAATTGTGATTACATTTACATGAAAGCTCAGCAATAAAGTTAGTTGATACAATCACAATCATTCTTTAGGGATGTCTTAATGCTTAGTTAAGTGACTATGTACCATAAGATCACCAAGTTTGAGTTCAGGTGTAGATATATTTCGCACATGGCATACTTCATAGGCGTTGCTCAGTGCCACTCTCTAATGTTATGGTTTCTGTTGCATCAATACTTACTAGAGAACTGTATAGAGAAGCCTTGCTTGCTGATGAAATAGTCAGAGTCAAACTGCAGAGTGAGGATGTTGAATGTGGAGTGGATGTCTTCAGGTAAGGCAGGACCGGACCACTCTTTCAACAGGATGCCTCCATCTGATGTTCCAGAGGGGCCGTCCCACACTCGCAGGATGTCATGTCCGATTTCAGTGTCAAAGACAATAAAATGAAGACTGGCAAAAAAGAGAACAATGCACAATGCACAGTAACAGGAGAACAAAGTCCAAGTCTGTCTAAAAATATACAGAAGCTCAATCCACCTGGCATAAGGATTAATGTGGTGTGATCTCCAGCACAGCAGTGGGTTTGACAGGGGGCATTTATCAATAAGTAATGAAAAAATAACACATGACACTCTTGTATGTGCACGCAGCATAAATTCACCGCAATGTATGAATTAACTTCATGGTTTCACAATACTCTAATTTAACTTGCTGTTATACGCTGTGTTGATAAATTTGAAACATTAAAAAGCCATTCTTATAGTTTTGTACATCGGCCAATGCACAGTAGGTGAGCAGGTGGAGTGGGTCATGCATCATAATGATTACCTGATGGTTTTGCCTGTGTCCGCCTCTATTGTCCAGGTACAGTGCAGGTTGTTGTCATATGGGGCTGGGTATCCCGGGGAGAGGATGCGACCAGACACTGCACCTGTGATGTGACCCCCGCACTCAGCTACAAGGGCACAACATAGGGCATTAGTTGAACAGTATGGAGCTATAACGTCAATGAAAAGTCCTAAAAAAAAAAAAAAGCGTAACACAACATTGTTCTTTAATTATCAATGTAAGTAAGAGTATGTCTCCAAGGCCAGGTGGTTTGTCATTGTTGGCAACTTTTTGCACATTTCAATACACTTAGCATCTATATTTTTGGCAAATTACTAAAGGTGTGAAGGTTGAGCTGTAGAGTTGCTAAAATGCTAGAATCAATACATCAACCTTGAATTATAAGTTGCAGTGTCAGAATGCAAGATTAATTTTAAAAGTTAGTGTCAGCGGGGTGAATCTTTTCAAAGTGTCATAGCAGACGCCTGCAGGTCCTTTGGCACCTTGAACTAATTACTGTATTACATTACAGCAATTCACACTGTCCTGTCTTTAATAATAATGTAACAGTTAAGAAAAAATGGCTGTGAAATATTATTAAAAGCAAAAGTTGTGTGTTTATCTAAAAGAGCACCAATAATACATAATAAAACAGTTGTTGTTTTACCCAAGGCAATAAGCAAGTTTAATACAGAGGAAAAAAAGGAAAATATCAGCCCAAACCACACACAGACAAACAGAGCCGACTGGTGTATAATACGCTCCATGTTTGTGAACAGAGAGTTTTCTGAACCTCTTCTCCATACATTACATTACACAATACATTGTTTTTTAGTAATGCCAAATTAAACACATCAGACAGTTTGGGGTGGGCCTTAGGATAAAAAAATGTTATCACAATTTTCTTTGAGCTAGATGATAATTTCTATTTTATTACAATTCTTGTACACATGTATTTTTCTATTGTTTTTAAGAGGTAAATAAAGTCATCTACATTTTTTGAAAGTTTACACTTCCTGGTGATTGGTTAACTCCAGTTGTCTGTCACTAAGAACCTTACAGTAGGTGACCAATAGGAGGAGAGTGTGGGAAAAAGTGTCTGTATTTGAGCAAATAGCTGCATTCAATAGAGAATAGCGAAATATAGACTCACGATACGATGATTAGACCAAAATAGCAGATTGTCACAAGGTCACGATTGGTCTGCAGTGGGCACCAGTAATGGCCTTAATTTGGGTCGAGGGTTGTCCAATGTCTTGACAGCCAGCCAATCTGATCCTCCAGCTCAGTGCTGGTGGTTTTTTTTTTTTTTTGGGGTCTTCCACTGGACATTTTTGTTCCATAAACTCATGATCTTTTAAGAAATTCAAAATGACTGTCTTACTGCGTCCCACCCCAGAAGAGATGGCGCGCTGTGAGAAGCCCTGCTTATGCAACTCAACAACCCCACTACGATCAAAAAGAGAAAGGTTTTTTTTTCTTGCCTTTGCCATCAGACTGTCACAAAAGTGTTAACACCTGACAGAAAATGACACTAAGGGCCAGATTTATTGAGATAGGTGCTAAATTGAGAGTACTGCTTAAAATTTGCATGCGCCATTTTTTGGGCATGTTGCACCTTATTTACCATCAGAAACTGTGCGTACTGTCAGTGATGCAAATCTGATATGTCAATGAGATTACTGCGGGTGAAGATGAAGTGCAAATGTGCGTGTGCCTCTGCTGCTGCTCCTTTGGGAGAACTTATGGCAGAAGTTATGATGATAAATGATAATATTCACTAACCTCATCGGCCAACAACTAAAAATGATATACATTAGTTTAACTGTATAGCACATCAGTGTTTTTTATGAGATGTTCATCTTAGGTTATAGGGAAAGTCTGGGATATGTGTTTGTGCAGTGCAGGGTTTGTGAACGTTTAGGCAGAAAAAGCCATTCTTCTGCACGTTTATCCAGAGTTTGGATGCGCAATGTACAGAGGGATGTGATGGAAAACTTGCATGCATTTGCCTTTAACTAGCACTGCCAAAAAGATTAATTTGGGGCCACGGATAGCGAGGATTTTACAGCCTCCTCAAAAGAGTTTACAGAGTGCAGAGTTTAGGGGTCAGCACGGACACACACGCTTTGGACACGTGGAACAGGTGGACAAGTTGCGTCTGTGTCATCAACACTCTGTTCACAAAGTGCGCGGTTAAAGAACATTGAAAGGATCTGGGACGAACTCCTGAAATCCAGTTGAAGAATAGCTTCTATAACTGCTCCAGTTCAAGCGACACTGCTGAGAATCCAGACCAAGACGCTGGTGTGTTTTGATAACCTCTTCCCTCCATCAAAACAACACTATTATTGTGTAGTAGGCCTATTTGCATATCCGTACACAATCATTTGAAACAAATTTTAACACCACACTGACGTGTAAACTGCATAGTCTGTTCTGCGCAAAAGTTTAACACCTACTTTTCGGACGTACTAAATTTTCACGCAGTTTTGCTCATCGCAGTTGAGATAAATCAAACAGCGTCCATACAACATTATCATTTTCTCCGCCTCTAATTTTAAGCGTTTGGGAAAAATTTCCCCGTTTTGCATATTCAGATGTTATATTAGATTATATGTTGCATCTAAGGTCCCATGTGCTAAATTGGCGCTGCAGCCTGAGAGAGACTGCACATGCTTTTTACTCCAGTTTAGCATGCGTAACCTGTTTTGCACCTGTGCAATCGCTTGGTAAATCTGGGCCAATATCCACATTTTTTGCATGGATTTTTGATATGGATTTTAAAGGCATGTGGTCCTAAATTTTTAATCAGCAGCAGAACAACCTATTTCAGTTTAATTTTTGTTTTCAATAGAATGTTTACTACTTTTTTTTTTGGTCTCACTCCCATTTTTTGTTGCTTATTGAAGCTCTACTTGAAACCTTGTTAAGATCCACCCATGCAAAATGTGACTGTGACTACTGCCATTTATTCTCCTAGTCTTAAACTTTAGATCGTGACTGTATGAACAGTCTTATGATGTTCTACTTATTACCTGTCATGACAATTTGAAAAATGCACTTGTAGGGATTTTTTGTTGTTGTTGTTTTTGTAGTATTTGGGACTTATGAGGAACTTCTGTCACTTACTATTATTATTATAAGTGTTTATTTCTTTGTTGCATCTAATGCTTTTTAACAAACTTAGAAAAGGTGTTACTGGAATTATGCCGCATTAGGGTTAGCAAAAAGTATTTTAATTTTTTTTTTCCATTTGATAATATTTTATGTAGCAATATATTGGCCATCAAAATGTGTTCTTTTTGGAGAGGCTCTGATGCTCTAGCCATTAAGCTAAGAGCAATCTAAAATTCTCTCTTCACCTTTGTGAACAAAAAAAAAGCTAATTGCCAACCGCATATCCCTCAAACAGGTGCAATGATAATAGATTAATCTGTGATGTTCACTTCTACTGTCAGGGGTCTTAATGTTATGCCTGATGAGAGTATTCTTTGATGCAACTAAAATTAAGTTAGGAAGGAAAATCCACAATTTGGCTGTAAAATGGAGAAAAGGATGGTATAGAAATAGCTGGAGGCACAGAATCTCCTCAATGCACTCCAGTGTAGTGATACGGGACTGAGTGAAGTAGACAGGCAAGACAAACACTTCATCGAGACAGACAAAGCAGCAGAAATACAAAGGTAGCTGCAGAGGTAGTTAGCCCTGGGCTCTGTCAGCAAGTATTCTCCAGGTTGTTGGCTTACCTGAAATACAGCCACGACAGAGCACCTTCAAATTAATGACTGACTTCGACACACACGTATGTACACACACCTGTCCACACACCCGCCACACACACACCGTTGTCAGTAGCAACCATATCAGGCCAGGTTTCTCCGCTGAGAGTTCAGGTGTGCAGGAGGAAAAACTCATAACGTTTGACTGTGAAGTAGGGAAATCCAAACTAGCAGCTGCCAAATGCCCTCATCACCCAAAACAAGGTAGAAATACTTACAAGGCAAAAGTGCTTTAATTTCTAAATTATGCAAAGCCAGGAAATATTGATGTAGGCTGTAAAAATATGGCCTTTCAAATTTGCAAATTTGCTTAGGGGATTTCCAGGATTTCTGAGAACAATACAAACAAACAAATGTCAGGTTCATGCTTCACTGGAGGCTGCTGTATCAAAATAATGTAATGGCCAACTGCACACACAAAAGCCATAAACAAAAACACCTTTCACAGCTCTATAACAATAACAGAAAATTAAAACTAAAATTCCCCGTACTCAAGCACCTGAATTGTTTGGCACACATCTCTCCAACCTAATTATGAGCTGCCAACCTCCAACTAAAGCTAAAGCTGCAGTCTGGCAAACATCTGTAGCACTGGCTGGAAACTACAGAAAAATCTTACCATCAGGTAAATTAACTAGATTTTGTGGTAGCACTAAAACAACAGTTTTCAAACCTTGGTACAGAAACAAGAGGAAACAAAGTGGGTACTTCTATCTGTCGTTTGTTCAAATTTAGAACTTTCATGTTAATTTAGAACTTAGAATGTATTAAGAACCAAATATGTAGGTATTTTCTTATATGTAAATATAAGAAAATGCTTACATATTTGTCATTTTCTTATACTGAACATGTAATGTCAACATTAATAAAATACAATAGTCCAATATGGTATTTTATGGCATGATACTGTATATAGATTTTAAAGTGATAAAGCTGTTGACCTGCTTCTCCATAACTTAGAAACTAGAACTAGAAAACAAACACATTCTTCAAACTGGAGCCAAAACAAAGCCCCCACTCACATGGACTTCCCTGGGGCACCTTGGTCAGTTCACTACAAGAGAAACAAGAGGGACAATGGGAAGCCTGAAAACACTTAGTGCCTGTGGCCATGACTGTCGCTGTGTCAGAGGGACAAAACCCACCGGTGAATAATTCTGTCCCACAGCAGATTTATTTATGTGTCCTCATACATACAGTACATGTGTAGGCATACTAACCACTGCACGAGGGAAGGGGCTTGTCCCAGACACGACGGTCTCCACTCAGGCAGGTCAATGTGCTGCTGCCATGGAGACTGTACCCAGGGTTACAGGCGTACAGGACAAACGTGTTGGCATAGTGACCGTCATCCTGGATCTTGTATCCGTAGTTTGGTATTCCTGGTTCCTCACAGCGGACAAGGTCAAAACCTGCAAATGTGGAATGCATTTGTGTAAGACAAACATGGCCGCTCAGTGGCCATCAGTAATATAGTTCTGTGTTCCATGAAAATAAGCTAATCGTTCAATAACTTCAAGAAAGCGGTCTTGTGACGAGTTCCTACAAGCTGTCGATGTATCAAACACATCCTTGAATCACATCACTAAACAGATGCACCTCACTTCTGTCTACCTCTTTAGTTAATGCCTGGAACAGCTGTTTGAATCTTACGGCCCCCTTAAGAACACCTTTAAGACAGACAACTATTAAACCTGCTTTACTTTCTGACCCTTCTTAACAAACCATTGGTAGCTAAGCTTCTTTAAGTTTCCTGCTTGAGTCTCACTTAAGCTCTCTTAAATGTGCTGTATCTATTCATCATCGTGTCTGCTGTGTCACCGTCTTACCTTTAATGGTCCCCAGATTAATGACTGTCTAATACTTTATTTGACCAATAGCACATCCATCTTTGATTCATAAACCATCTTCCCACTTCAGTCGGGCCACCCTGATGCCAGATGGGTCTCTCTCTCCCTTCTTTAATCACTAGCCGATAAATGCTCTTTAAATTGCCACTTTGACTTACACAACAGATGTCTCCTAAACATCTCCTTCACAACAAGAGGCATGCATGTGTAATGTAGAATTTCATCTTCTCTTTCTGGACCAGATCCAACATTCCCTTTTAGGTCTTTGTTTAATAGGCTCAAAAAAGAGACAAATGTAGACACGTTTTGTCCAACAATTCCTTCAAATGAAAATTAAGTGGGGAAAAAATATAAAATCAAGAAAAGATTAAATGCCCACCAAAACTGCTTATTCAAATGTATATATGTTTTTTTTTTTAAGTTCAAAACTGACTGCAAGCAATGTAATACAGGTTTTCCAACATCAAGAAGTGTGAAAATAAACCTAAATATGCCAGTTATGTAAGTGGACTTACTTGTATATGTTAAGCGGAAACCCATTTCAGTCCCAGATGCATTGCTGTTAAATTCCATCCATAAGTGATTGGACGTACTGTTGATGATAAGGCCAACCATAGCATCCCGAGTGAAATTACCAAGGAGACGCGATGAGCTATTTTCTCCATCATACACCTGCAAGTAACAGAAAAGAACAAACAAGTCAAATTATAGGAACATGCATCTTTCTAGTGTACTTTACAACTGGCTTTCCAAATCATGAAGTCATCATTTTCATTTCAGAGTGCATTTTGGCCTGCACTTCCCTCCATAGCAGGCGAGGAGAAGAAATTGGTGCTCAGAAGTAAAAAGCTCCTTATTACCGCACAGCTGGGTTATAAATATGAAGAGCTCGTGCTTATAAGTGACAGAATGGGACATGTCCACAGATTGGTAGTGACAGGGCGGCAGGTGGTTCCAACGGCAAAGAAAAAAAGTCTGAGCCACTGTTCTATCCCTTGGAGTTTTACAAGTCACTGCATTTGAGAGGAAGTGCTAAGAGAAGCCCTCCACATAATTGGACAATATGTAGAGGGAGTTTTTTTTGTTCCTTTCGGCTTCTACCTTTCAGTGCAGCACTACTGTATACCCTGGGCATCCTCTCTTCTATTCAATAGCCTTATTTAGATTATTCCATTTTAAGCCTCCTTGTGGCAGCTCTTGACACGTCTACTCCACACACATGTCCTCTTCATTTGACCCAGTCTTCATTGCTGCTGGGGAAACTAACAGAAGCATTGGGCAACAACAATGACAACTTTTGAGCCAAGATTCTGGTCAGGAGAATATATATATATATATGGAAGATCAACCTTTTACTTTAAGTTGTTTAGGGAAAGGGGGGCAAGCAGAGGACATCTACCCAGACAGAAAGAGTAAACACTAAAGGCACACAGTAAATCTCTAAACTTCATTGCTGATCTCACCGCTGCAACACTTCATTAGGGTGGCTGATAATTACACAGGTTGAGTGCACTTGAACAAACTGTAGAAAGCTCAGACACATGAAAACACACAACCAATAGTAAAAATATGATAAATAAGTGCTTTGGAGAACAAATTAACCTTTCTATGAGATCACCCTGGTGCATTCTGTTCCATTGTGACCAAACGCACTCTGATTGTGCATCTCTCTGTCTACGCTACACTTTTCTCTGTTACAGTTAAAGTCTGTGCGGCTAATGAAAGGCCCTGCAGCTCATAAATCAACATGTCACCATCTGCCAACTGCCCCCAGTGTCTGTCTATTTGACTCTGTTTCTTCAAGTGCTCCTTTGCCACCACCTCCATTTTCTTTTTTTACTTTTTTTTTTGTACAATCACCACTTTCTTTCTCAGACTCTTTATTTTCCTTCGGGGCAGAGTCCATTTGTGCAAATTTGGTCAAGCAATGTATTAGAGGATATTTTTACACGACTTGAACTGGGCAAGCTCCTATGTGCCACAATGAAAACTTAGCCAGGAGCAAAAAGAATTATAATGCTCATATGTTAGCCCACAGTCGGCTGCAAATGTCAAACAAATGCTTTGTGCTGGGAGTGGCGAGGCAGTAACAGGCGTTTGCTGCATTAGCTGGGAGAGTGGCATACTAATTGGTGGTCTAAGTGGCACTTGGGGCATTCTATAAGAAAGCCCACGCTACCAAAATATTCTACTTTCCTCAGTGCTTTTTAGTTAATTTACCTCATAACACGGCCATTCTGCACTGTCAAAACATGGCATTTACTAAACTAATTCAATTTATTTGTAGCATCATCCATCAATTCACTTTGCACTTTAAATAATAGATACCTGTAAAATTCATGCAAGTGTCAATTGGTTTGTGTTCTTGAGTTAAATGTTTTGGACTCTAGGAGGTACTCATACATCTCATACTAAAAAAAATAAAAAAATAAATAAATTTCTAGCATTAAAGGTTGACCTGATTTGTGTTTGCCAAAATGAAAACCAAAAACTGTGTGTCACAAGATGTCATTCTTTTGATTGCTGTTGTTTACGTGTGCTGACTTCATTAACTTTTATGATCTCCAGTCATTCTCTGAAATGTCTTTGTCTGTCCCTGTTCTATTATGATAAGGAATCAATTTATTGCAGTAAATACTGTCAAATACCCCACACAGCACATAATCCTGTTTTTGAGAAAGAGCAAATATCTTCCTCTCTCACCCAGCCGCAGCTGCAGCAGCACGATTTTGTTCAATTATACAGAGAATGGCAGAATATGAGGCTGTGCAGAAAGGTGTGTCTACTTCATCTGCTCCAAAGTTAACTGTATAGAGATATATTTAAAAAAAAGTGTTTTTAGACTTTATGATTAGAATATAACGTACAGTATATAGTATGAAAAAAGCTGAAGAAAACCCAAAGAATGTGATCCATATCTGCAGAAAATGGGCTTTTTAAAATAATTAATCATGGAATGGAGTTTGGTTCGGTTTGGGAAAAAGAACCAGACATAATCGGTCTTTTGGGAACAAGTGCGATTTAGTCATTCGGCTGTTATAATGAATTAGAATGACTAAACAAAGTTCACAACAGTATTTAGTGAAGGTCAACTAGAAAATAGCTTTTGTTTTGCCCCTCTATGGTCACACCAATAACAAACCCAGTAATTTGCTCTAATAGAGAGATGTTCTGATATATATCTCTGACCGGTTACAATGGCAGGAAAAGAGAGTCAAAGCTGAAACTGTAATCATAATGCACAGTACAGTTACTTGATCATAAAATATCATGTTCCTCTATCACCACCATCCTGAGTGATAAATACTCCAGTCTGCAAGGTGATTTACTTCAAGAAAATGCTGCTCTCGGCAAACAGTAAATTGATATGTTGCATGTGTGCTATATGTAAAGCTGGTCTTTCTGGAAAATTGGCAGTACCGTTGCAAATTACGCCCAGCTAATCAATGCTAACATCATCATTGTAAGCTTTTATGGGGTTGTGCATTATTCCAAAGCCTAACTGTTCAGCCTAATGGACTACACAGAGTTGGTTAGCGGGTTAACAGAGGCCGAATTGATTCCTGTGTAGCGACTTTGGTGTATCCGTTCAGCTGTGGATGGGGCCGCTGCAGCAGGAACGCCATCAGAACTAATGGGAAACATGGGTAATAATCCCCTGCAGGGATGTTATTGCTTCCACCACAATGTTTAACACCTGCTAACAGCTGTGGGAAGCAATCTCTATACATATATGCTTATGGCTATTTCACTATGTACAATTCAATTAGATGTTAAAAGGTGATACAAATTGACTACTGGAACTTCAGTTTTTCAATATGATAATTTCCTTGAAATTTGGGCCAAGACATTAATTTATTCTAATTTGAATAATTGTGTACCATTCATTGAAAAGACAGAACAGACATTGTTCATACGGGTATAATAAAGCTATATTCAAGGTGGATAGAAATAAAATAAATAATTAAATATCAAAGAAGCCTATTAGCATATTGTACATAGCACATGCAATCCATTGACTACAACAATTTAAAGTGTAACAATTTGCACATACCTTGAGGTAATCTCCATTCTGCAGTGAGAAGCTCTCTGCTCTCAGCCTGATTCCTTTGCCCTTTTCCGTGGTGATGCGGTAGATACACTCATGGTTGTTATCGTAGTTGGACGGGAAGTTTGGAGAGAGGAGCACTCCCTCCAGTCCCACTGAGGAAGCCCCACACTCGGCTACAGAACAGATAATAGTGGATATGATACGGAGATGCATCAAAGTCTAAGCACACATCGTCAGAATCCGACCACACCATGTACCTGGGCAGCAATTTGCAGTGGGAGACACAAGTTAACGCAGTGTCGCAGAAGGCAAGCAACACTCTGAATTTCATCAGTAGGAATCTGAAGCATTGCCCCAGGAGGATAAGACCATTGCCTATAACTCACACCACCCTTGAATATTGTGCTACCATTTGGGATCCTTATCTAGCAATGGACAAGAGTAAACTTGAAAAAGTTCAGAGAAGACATTGTAACTTCTGACTATGGTCCAAAGAACAGTGTGAAAGCTGAACCACATCTAATCATCCACACAAGAATCGAACCTCAAACCCAACACGACCCAGTATAAAAACTATTTTTCTATTAACTGTCCCAGAATATAACCAACTACTAACTGGGGTAAGCTTTAAACCCTTTAAACTTGGACAGCTTTGGGTTTTGCAGATTAATCAACCAGAACCAGAACAAGGACACAAGTGGATGGATTTGAGAATAATCTATTGGACAAGTTGGAATGGCCTGCAAATGTACAAGCTCCTGCAATTCAAATGCGTTACAAAATAGACAGACAAAACCATGAATAAAAGCAGCTCTAAATTAGCTTGTTAAAATGTGTATGGTTGAAATCATACAGGATTATCTGGCTGATGCAGCAGCACCTATTACCAAATTCAAATACACGGTACAAATAGAGTTTTGTCATATGTAAATGAAGAGATAAGAAAAGAAAGGCAAGTGGGCTTTAAAGTTCCACTAAGGAGGACCATTACAGTGGAAGCAGCAGAGGTAATGAGACAGCATTTGGAGAACTACCACATATGGTGTGTTGGGGATGAAAACTGTTTTTGTTAAATGTACAAAGAAGGGAAAGGGAGCTGAGACATCTCAATAGAAAGACTCTCCATCAGCTAATGAAAAACTGTTGTGAGAAAGATTGTAATAGGAATTGTACGGGAGATAAAAACAAGGAGGGAAAACAAAGATGGAACAGGGCTGGCAGGGGTCTTTTGAAAAAAATGTAGAGAACATTAGAAAGGAAACTAACAAAACACAAAAGACACAACACTACTGTTTTGGCCTAATTATCCACCTGAGGACTGTCCAAAAAATGGGGTGAGATAGACAATAAACCCAACAGAAGACAAGGCTTTTTGGGAAGAGAAAAGGGGTAATATTTTTCCTCTGTCAGGTCGGATCTGCAATAACAGCATTTTCTACACAGTCTGGAGGCCAAAAATTGCCAGTTTAAAAAGGCTTGGCCAAATATATTCTAATTAAAACCTAAAAGGTGCCAAATAAATGATATATTTCCAGATTTATTATATTTTGTTTATCCTCATTCACTTTTCTTCCATTAGCAGTTGAAGGTGTCCATCAACAACTTTAGGGATCAACACCAAAGAGGAACTTGGAAACTCCACCCATACATTTATTTGGCAGACTTGTCAATCGCACCTATAATCTCTTTTAATTTCAAAGTGCTTTGTTAACGTCAAGCCTTACCTATACATCTTGGCAAGGTGTTGCTCCAGACTCGCCGTCCTCCACCCAAGCACGTAATGGTACTGTCGCCCTCTAGTCTGTAACCTTGGAAACAGGAGAAGGCCAAAGAGTCGCCAACCCGAAATCTAAACCCCATTCTTCGACTGAAGGCTGGCACCCCAGGGTCTTCACATGGCTCCAGATCATACTCTGAACATCAAAATACAACATTTGTGGTGTGAATTAGTAAATAAAATAAATTTTCAGCAGTTTCAAAATATTACCAGAGAATGTGATGTTGAAGCCTTCGTAGCTCATGGAAAAGTCAGAGATGAATCTCATTTGAGTGGTGAAGTTCCCGTACAGCCCTGCTTTGACACCAGGTGGCAGTACTGAGCCAGTCAGTCGTGCAACTGGAACCAGAAAATTTCCATCCTCCGTGATGGACAGGTAGTCGTGGTTCTCCTCCAGATGGAAGGTGTGGAAAACCAGATGGACCCCTATAGAAAGATGACACATGTAAGATTTGAAAATACCTAATTTTGCAGCGATTTAACAGGACGTGCTTACCTTTGCCATGGGACACCTCAACTGTCCAGGTGCAGTTTAAGGAGTTTGGGTAAAAGTCAGGGAAGCCAGGTGACAGGATTGTGCCTGTTTTTCCATAGACGTATCCTCCACAAAGAGCTGCACATACCGTACAACAAAAATCAGTTAATATGATAATTGCAGAATGTCTGGAGCATAGAATTTAGAGTATCAATGTCTAACTGTTCTGTTTGAATACTGGTTTGTCAGAGCTTACTGGGATGGGACACAAAACACAAAATCTTCTAACGTTTGTCACAGCTGCTAAAATATAACTGTTTTGCTCATAAAATTGCTACATTCAAAACGACTAAAAAATAAGTTGGCGTCCCCCAAAAAGCATTTATGCAGCTTGACATTGGACAGAAATAGGATATGTTTAAGACTTACGAGTGCAAAGTATCTCTCCTTCTTAAACTTGCTATTATACCAGTGCCAGCAGTAGTCTGAGGAGAGCTGTTCTACTTCTCTGACTTTTCTTGCCCTTCCCCAGGATTTAACTCTCAAACACTGACACCGTCTGACCCTGTGACCCTTGTGCGGAGAGCTGTGTGTCTGGTGTGCATAATGTTTAATAAGACACTGCATCTGGGCTTAAATGAACTCTGGGAAAGACTGCTAAATGAGGAGTTTGCTTTTATATCAAGCAATACTATGTAATGTTTGCTCTCATTCATTGTAGGTAACTGGAGTCTATCCAAACAACTATGCGCCTTAAGCACTGCAACTCACTAGAGAGTTGGCATTAAGTCCACTAGTCAAAATTATAATAGCTAGCAGAAGTAATAAAAACAGCAATATTTGATTCAGTAAATATAGCTTTGACATTAGCATATTCAGTCAGTAAATTATACTAGAAAACAATCAGAATAATGGGCGATTTGTTAGATAATTGTGTTTATTAACAATATACTGTATATTTTCTATAGCTACTGTTTAGTCAATACATTATACAGTGACTTAGAAAACAGCCCTGTGAGTTTCCAAGTGACAGGCACATAATCTTCGATCATGTGTCAAGTTTAGGGCCATTAAATAACATTGTTTTAATGCCTAGTGCCTTGAAACAGCGAGGAAGCTCAGTTGAAGTCTTGACAGCAACTGGTGCTTCACGAACCATGAATAGTTCTGGAAAGTATTGGATTAGAATTGCTTGCTTCTCCTTTCTAAGTCTAGCGGCTGTGGAGGGCTACAGTTGACATGCTAACAGAAAAACACCATATCTCTCCTCCTTAACCCTTACTGAGAGAAAGCTGTGAGTGGGCGATTTCCCAAGCACACGGCTTTAATGCACTGGACCAAATTTGCCTTGAATCTGCTTTTACAGAAATGACCACAGCTCATAAAACATGTAAACCACTCTGTACAAAGAGAGAGGTGTCAGTACTTTTCAAAAATTAGCGCATTTAAAATTCCTCTCTTATGCTTTGTGGTTGTATGCTCCTCCACTGCTGCCCATACAACCAATCTTTGACAGCAACTGTTGTATATATACATATATATATATATATATATATATATATTTGGTCTGGGAGAAAAATTTATATTAAAAAAAAAAAAAAAAAAAAAAAAAATATATATATATATATATATATATATATATATATATATTTTTTTTTAATATAAATTTTTCTCCCAGACCAAATAATACAACCCATTTTATCAAATCAAAGTCCAGCAGTTTGGTCCATTATGTTGCTTTCTTGACCTTCCACGTGTAACAATGTAGTTTTGGCCCAAACAGGGGTTATTGACTGGTGTGAGAAGACCGTGTTCTTTTAATATCGGTCCTGACAAATAAAAAGCAGTTGGTCTCCTGTTTTAAAAGCACTATGATTTTAGCCAGCGGCGGGAGTAGAATAAAAGTGTTTTGGTGAAATGAAAACTAATTGGCCTTTACGTGGCTGTGGGGAAAAAGGTTGTCTTTTGCTATTTACTTTCAGACACATTATAGACAAAATAATGAATTTCAATTGCTTCATAATGCTGTATATTCACAAAAGAGTGTTTTGTTTTTTTTATGAATGTTAACTGTGCCTCAGAGGCTTCCTTTAAATAAGATAGTTGTTGAATTGTGCATAGATGTCTAAGAGGCTGTATAGCTTTGTTGCTTCCCTTTTTGCATGTAGGATGTGAAGAAAAGTATGCAAAAATACTAAGCACATCACTCAATATGATACAAAATAATGTAATCTTGGTGACTGTACCATTTTATCACATCACTAAATCCACCTCTGAAGGCATACAGTAGTTCAGTCAAAGCTATTTTCCAAAAGCACTATGTTAAAATAGTGTGTGTCGTAATGTGACAGCCGTCTGGTGAGATGGCATGCTTGGCTGAAAATTGAAAATGTCAGAGTGGCCCTTTAAAACTGCTTATGTTATATTGCGAGTCCTGTGACAAGAATTGCCTCTATATGAACTCAATCCAAAGTTGAGACATCCTCTATTCTACCTTTCAAATTGGATTCTTTTCAATGAGTAAAATGAATGAATAAAATGTTGTGTATTCGCCTCACGTGTTGAAGAGGCAGACCTGGGAGCTTGTATTGCAAGAGTTATTTGACCAGCATATCTTTGCAAAGTATAATCCATGTTATAATGGTCCTAGACAAGCCATACACTTAGAAAAGCACTTTGGGTTTTGTCATACATTGAACATATGAAGCAAACCTTCTTTTTGTTGGTATTCCATGTTAACACCAAGTAAAATAATACAAATTAAATATCCAGATTCAACCATCCTCAGACACATTTTTGTAATGGAATAAAATAAAAAAAAAACCCAAAAAAAACATTAGCTTTCTACCTATAAGAGAAATGTCAACTAGTGAATGCAAGTGTGCAGAATCCTTTCTTTAATTGCTTTCCTGGACTAAGATGTTTATCATGAAAGGCATTAAAAGTCGCAAATGTTCTATTTTATGTAAATATGACAAAAATATACTCATATTTGGACATCAAACTTGTGTTATGTTTTTACAAACTGACAAACCTATCAAAGCTGCCTGTAGTTATTAACAGAACCAAACATATTACTCTGTGGAGCAACATCATATAATCCAGTGGTTAATATGAGTTTGGTCGTTACCGTCACAGCTGGGCAGCGCATGGCTCCACTGATGATTCTGCTCACAGATGATCGGCTCCTGGTCGCTCAGCGTGTATCCTGCATCACACGTGAATGAGACTTGTGAACCAATGGAGAAGCTGCTTCCATGGCGACGTCCATTCACAGGGATGCCTGGGTCAAGACAAGAGTCGGTCTCCATCTTCACACCTGAAGATCACCCCAGAACTGTTAGTGGTTTTGTTATGTTATTTGTGTAGGCTTTATAAAGTCGTCTTACTTTCATAACGAATGCTGAAGCCTGATGATGAGCGACTGTTGTCCGTGGTAAACAGCAGGAACAGGAAGTTGGAAGTGGAAATCAGAAAGTGAGGTGCTTGAGTTCCGTGGTATTCACCAATCAGAGGTGAGGACGCTGAGGGGCCGTCCCGAATTTCTAATGTGTCGTAGTTGACCTCGGTCTGAAACCTACAACGTGCACGGAGAAGCCAAAAAACATTAGTACCTTGTGGGAAGTACTACTACTATATTTCTCAGTGGAGATTTAAAAAGCATATCACACAATTTAGTGTATTTCCTTCCAGAGTGTATTACCTGTGAGATAATGCCATATATTTAAAAGCAAAGAGGATTTATAATTAGTTTACACGTAGTGAATCTTTGCGTGCACTTCACACGCTATTGTGGTTTTGATTTACTTTCTTCACAAAATGCAAATTAATTGATGTGTGTCTCTGTGTAATGCAATAAAAAGTATCCTTAGCAATCTAGAAGCAGAAAAAAATGCAAAAATAAAACGATTGGAACATCACAACATCAAATATTTGTTCATATTACGCAACACATTTGTTTAGTTTAAAGGGGCATCTTGTGATGTTTACTAGGGCTTCTCATCAAAATTTGATACCATTGCACAGCTTTGACCTGAAATAGCAGTGCACACTTCATCTCCAGAACAGTTAGCGTACTCATTAGCCACATTTATCCCATAACACCACTTTATCTGAAGAAACATGGTGAGTCAATATAGCATATGTTATCGGCAGACATAAAACTGTAGCTGCCATGTGATTTAATAACTCTGCTGCTTAAGTGGCAATAGACGCCAAGAGCAGCAGATTTTTTTTATGTTTTTATGCCAATATCAAAGTCAGTGATTTCATATTCCCAGTATAATGGTATTACTTACATATGATTACTTCCTATTTAAGATAACAAATCTGATTCAGCAATTATTACATTGAAGATAAACAATCCTGTCATTTTATATCAGATGTTGTGAGGATGACAGCTAAAATCATATGTGAAATTTAAGTCTGCTCTTTTTATAAAAAGCCTGTGGATAATCATAGAAAGTCAGAAGAGCAGAGCAGTAAAAATACTGTTACTGCAAATAATATTATATTATTACAGGCAGGAGGGATTTGTATTATTACAGTAACAGAGGTAGTATACACATTAGTACAAATTATACTTCGGCATCTAGTGCTACTGAATCTGTTTGTAGAAATGCATACTTACATTTACTTTTACTCCACACTTCTACTTCTCTTTTTGCATCATGGTTATATCAATGTAAAACCCATAAAGTATTAATGCTGAACATAACTTATTGTAAATCACTTAAATAAAAGTATCTTGTTAATTCTCACTGTGACCAAACAATATAGTGTATTCTGCACAGCTAGCCTTTATATTGTCATAAGATACAATGGTAAGACATAATTACTAATTAGGCAGAACGCCAAAGGTATTGAATGCACTGCCTTGCTGGTGATTTCAAAAGCTAAATTAACAATTAATTGTGCTCAGCACAGGACACTTTCATGCAATGCTAATGCTGAATCCGACAAATGACATGCCTCAAAAGGGAAGATAACTTGCCCTTTTCATCAGTCCCAAAAAGATAAATTTCTGCTGTAGCAATTTCAAGCTACACTGCATCTATTTGTGGCTCGTTTCCAGCAAAAAGCCACGAAATGCTGGCATTAATCATTAACCGCAGCAGCCACGTGCATTTATCACAGTAACTTACAGAAAAATATGCCAACTATGAGATTAATAACTTTGAAATGATGGACTTGTTTATTAACCTAGTACTTGGCTATATACTCTGTGTGCTCTATCTAACTCAAATGTAATTATGGGAGGAATGATGAGAAAACCTTCAGTTAGGCTCAAAATAATTCATGCCCTGGACAAATTTTGAGGCAGAGTGATTTTTTTTTCCAGTTAAATCGATCTGGTCACAGGAAATGACACAGCATAAAGGAAAAAGATAGAGGCATTGCAGAAAAGTTGTGCTGTACAAGATTTCTTATAAAAGCACCTTTTTGAATAATATTTTTTAAATAGTTTATAGATATTGAGGACTCGTGGTCCATAGTAAAAAACAAAACAAAAAGAACGACAACAATAAGAAGCCCTTAACCATTCAGGGGACATCTTAAACCCTTATTTGAAAGTTTACAACATTACATTTTCATTTTTTTAAATTTTTGTATTATTTTTTCTATAAAAGATATATTTGATATTCAAATGTTAGAAACAATACTTTACTTTACTTTACTTTACTTTAATTTCAATATAATGTCCACTTCTAATTAGATTGAGTCACATACTATACCCAAATCTCCTACCTGTCAAAGTGTATTTTCACAGCATGGTCAGGCTGTCCTTCGATCACCCACTGACAGTTGAGGGAGTCCCTGTAAAAGGAAGGCCATCCTGGAGACAGCAGCACCCCAGTGGGAGCTGTCAGGTGGCCCCCACAAGGAGCTGGAGCACAGAAAAAGAAAAAAGTTAGTGTCATTATACAAGTCTGCTATGCTTGGTAGATATTTGTAATCTATATTTCACACAAAAAATAAAATCTACTTGCAACATATTGAAGTTGCTGTAAATAATTTGAATTCAGTTAGCTATTTTTGTTTAGCTTACACAGCTAGAGTGGGACAAAGTCTTTATGTCCTTGAATCACCAAAGTTTCTTTCAACTCAATTTATTTTATTTAGCTGTTATCTTCCATATTATTGTAGTTTTGGAACCTAAACATTTACCTTTACAAATATGTCAGAGGCAGTTTGCTTCATGAGTAAAGTAAATGATTTTGCTTTAAGAAAGGACTAAAATGATTATAGGAATATAATTTGTGAGGGAAATTGTGCTTATTTATGAAGGAAAGGAAGGAAGGAAAGAAAAAATATGTCTTTTTAATCTGCTAAAACTGAGTAACAAGCTGGAGCTAGTGGTTATAGTATTGTGATTGCAAACCACTATATCTTAATTAACACGCAAAGTAAATTTAGCTTGTATGTCTTGCAGCCATGCAGAACTGCAGTTGTAGTTTTAGTGCTTCAGGCAATCTACAAAGTCCTCTTGGCCATCCTATCTTCATAAATAAATCATATTTTTGCGGTGTTGATTGCCCTCATAACCCTGTCTTTACTGGAAAACCTTTAATAATGTTCTTTGTGCATAGTTGGCATGATACATTCATGGGATCAATTTTAGAGAATAATTAAAAAATGAAACATAATTATCCTTGCCATTTCCAGTGGGAAAGATATCACTTTCCCATAACCCACATTTAATAGGCTGAAAACTCTATTGATTTTGATTGTCCGTTCTATCGTTTGATGGTTTCATTTTGTCAGTCTAATCAAGAGGAAAGGTGATGGGCGTATCATTAAGCATAGAGGAAAACCTTTGTTCATTTATCCCCTATAAAGACATATATCCATAACATTAAGCATCACTGCGGACAATATGGCAGATGAGGATGATATATAGACAATATAGAATGTTGTATGCTCAGGCAAGTGCTCTTGAAAGGCCCTGCACTGGATTTTTATTGTTTTGAAATGTGAAAAACAGAACTAGTTCATTTTAAAGTCTTTAAAACAGTTACATGTATCGCTCACTTAAATAATGCAGTCCCAGCATCCTAAATATTCACCGCGATGAGTTTATAAGCCCTTTTCACCTTTGAGCCCGGGTAAAGCTAACAAACATTAGCATGCTAATGGCGCACTTCCTGCTTTTCTTGTAGGATAAAAACACTCTATACATAGATGCAGAGAACATTTTGTGGTCTCATTTTCACCCAAATTCACCCCCATATTTTACTTTATTACATGCAGAAATTGGGTGCATGGAGTAGTTTTGTTTTTCCTGTTTCACAACAGCAAAAATCAGGTACAGCCCATTTAATCGTAAGTTTGGTTCTTGTACTAATCATGTGACAATTACATTGTTTACGTCATATTGTACCCTGTTGTCTGTGCCCTAGAGACCTTGAGGAGGCCGCGATTGACGAGAGAACACGTTATAAGCTGTACTGAAAACTCTAAAGTACAATTTTATTTGTAGGTTGAATAATCCTGATGTCCCTTGCTAAATGCTTTTATAAGCATCTTTTTAAAACATAACAGTTTATTTTTATCCTGTCACCAGTTGTGTCGATCATAAAATGAGCCAAGAGTTACCTTCACAGCGAGGGACAGCAGCAGACCAGACCACATTTCCATCCTGGATGATACATGTCACTTGATCTGAGCCCTGAAATACATTGTGGACACAAACATGTAACTGTGTGGCCAATCCCAGAGTCATGTCGACAGTTATCAATAGTTCACCTGTGTCCGTATGAAGCCTTGATCACACCGAAAAGCAACAGAGCTGCCGATCTGGAACTGGTCCCCGTATCTTTGACCATTGACAGGAACGCCTGGATCATGACACTCATTTTGTCCAAATGCTACAAATAAAGAAAATTATATTACTTTTCATTTTGATGTATTATACAAAATATACATAGTACTTGCACAGTATGAAAACTCCACTGCTGACAAGTAGCTCTAAATCCATAAATCTGTCAGCAAATTGATAACTGCACTGAGATGGATGGGAATGAGACTGGCCTCACATAGATTCAGGCCTGTCATATTTAGTTTAAATTAGGCCCATTCCAGAGATTAACCTGATCCCAGAAAGATCACACCTCCAGTGATTGGACATGTCTCAGGTTGATTAGCTGCTATTGCAGAGGAAGAGGGAAATGAAAAGGATAAGGAACAAGCGACAAGATGGTATGGTCAATTTATAGTAATGTCTCTGAGGACTTTGTCCATCAATTTCAAAGTCTTGGCATTTTTAGTTCATGAAGGACACAGTTCTGGACATGGTCGACTTAATGCCATTGAGTCACACATAGGACTCGACTAAAATGAAGAAATACTATAGACCACAATAAGGAACATTGATACAACAATCCCCACTATACCTACCAAGTATTTATATTTCAGTTTATTGATTCAGAAAAAAGGCCTTAATTTGTCTGAAACTGGAAGAAAAATCAATTGCTCATACATTAACCATTTGTCTCTGTCAGCGAAATGGGGCACAAACTCAGTCCTACATGTTGCATAGCCATAAAAATGTTATACAAACAATTTTAAAAGCCGAGATTATCAAGATAAAGACACAAAAATAGAAATTATCTGTCTAAAGACAGCATACAGGTTGATTAATTTATCAAGTGACACTTGTAAAGGAAGTCAAAGACAAGGTCATGTGGGAGGGTCTGTGTGAAACAGTGCAGAACATGTGAAAATCACTAAGAATTAATCAAAATGAGTCACGATGAGCATGCTAAGCTCTGAGCAGGAGCAGGTCCAAGGTTGAGTTGGGACAATGTCAGAAAACACTCTTTCAGTGTTTAATTATTTACAGCAGAGTTCTATCCTTCTGACCTTCACCATGTGAGAGGTAAGTCCTGGCACTCCACCTTTTTTTTTTACATGCTGGCTTGAGAAAACCAGGACTATAATGGCACAACATGAATCCACACCACAGGAAAACATCAACAAGGCATCAATTAAACTCAACAACACATAACAATGCGACTAATATTCCAGTAAGATATGTTTAAATTATTATTATTTACTTCACCATGCCATGTTTTCATACCAAAAGAAACCATTCCTTAGAGAGATATATACTCCATGAAACGCAATAAATCTCGTCAAATGTTTCTAAGAGGGAAAGATCATTATCAGCCGCCCAACTTTTGTGGAGTTGAGAGAGCTGTCCTCCCCCTGCTGAAGGTCATCGCGTAATAAATAAAGGACAGAGAGGGATAGAGTTGCCTGAGCTTTTAAAATGAATAAGCCCATATCATTCAACTAAGCACCTGTTGTTATCTCAAAAGTAAAACCTCATTGTAATGTTAAGGCAAAACAACGATTCTGTTACATACTTGTATAGCTGATATTGAATCCTTTTCCTGTATTTGAATGGTCCGACTGAAACTCTAGTCTCATGATGTGTCCATTTGAGGCAATTTGTGAAGGGACGTCTTTGCCGGAGAAGGTCCCAAATGTAGTTGGCTCAGACAGACCTGAAACAAAAGAGAGGAGAATGTAGAAAGCAGACATGGACCATGTTTACTTTATCATCCTCAATTTGTAGCTCAGACCTCTACAGATGGGATGATGATAGGAGGATTTGATTTGGACTTTGTTCCACAGTGAGCAACTTAAATCAAATGGGTCTTTATTCACTATATGGAAATGCCTGGTGGCAGCTTGTAATCATAAATATATAGAAGATTGTTTGTCTTGCATTAAAGAAATCTAGACGTTCCTGTTGCTTCTGGTTGTACAATGCATTAAGCTGAAGTGGTCTCATTACCATCACTTCTGCTGAATGTGAGTGTAAATCATGCATTCCTGGTCAATTCATTCACTATGGCGCTCAGACAGGAAGACCATTATGTTTTCAAAGTATCTGTGATTTCTCAAGGGACTCCATGATTGCAACAAATAGCCAGGGTCTAGCTGCTATGTTAATATACAGTCCAGCATTAAGGCATTGCTCTAGCTATTAAAGCAACAACTGTATACCAATTAAACGGTCTGAAACCATTACAGTCCACCCACTGGCCACAGCAGCTGTAACTATGCATCACTTCTTTTTGTTTCCAGACATTTGTGTCACAGCACAGCCCTATTTACTGGGACAAATGATGTTGGACTTTTGTTTAGCAGGATTCACTTTGCTCTTGAGGGTGCACTCCCAATGATCCAACAAACAACAACATATTCAGCAGGGGTTGACTAAAGCCCTAAAGGGACAGGCACTCAAGACCAGCAGGCCCATATCACTGACTTACGACATATACTTAATGCATACAGAATAGGAAAATCCCATTCCCAAATATGGTAATAAGGTCTAAGAACACAAGAAGGCGGAGAGATGGTGGAGAATAAATCAAACAGGTGTGAATAAACACATTAGGAGGCGGATGTTGGGCTCTAAATCTGATTGGGCATTTATGCTTTATGTCAAGTTTGTTCTCCTAAAAAGTCACTGCTGCAATTTGAGAAATGTAATTTGAAGCTTTGCACAGAAATAACTATGCAAGTTAAATTGGTTGTATACCTGTAATTTAGAATATATAAATGCTTTTACTAAACCAATTACTTTAAGGTACACTTTATTGTCCCCATAGGGAAATCTGTCCTCTGAATTGGACCCATCCTTCCATTGCCTCTGGGTCAACCTGTCGGGAGAAGTGAGCACCGCAAGGCACCCGAGACCCATCTCCAGAAACCCACCCGGGTTGCTGTGAGGCAAGAGTTCTAGCCACTCTGTCACTGTGTCACCTCACATGAAAAAATGATAGTGAGCAATACATGTTGCCTTTAAAACAATATAGTTTGTTTTTTCATGTTTCAGAATAATACAAATCAGGTACAAAGTCTTTACGTTGTTCTTTAGAATGCAAAATTGGATTGAAATAGCTATGGTAATCCTTTGAAGTTTTTTACACATTAATCATATTATATAATGCTCTACATAGAGAGATTTTGAATAGAATGTATAAGTTGAAATATTTAGAAGTAATTTATCTGCCAGCAACTAAAAGCATCTTTTCATTGTCATAAAGAGAAAGAGAACATTTAACAAAAGCTTTGGACCAGACATTCCTTTATCTAATCTATAGCTCTAAAAGCCTTTATGTAAAGTCCTCACTTAGATCCTTCCATCACAGATCAAGTGACAACAATAGCAGTGTGATTATCTGACGCTTTTCTACTTTTAGGGACGGTATCCTTGAGCTTTATTGCCGTTGAAGTAAATGCTTTGTTTTTTGAAAAGTTGCTAATACACATTCAGCCATAAAAGCAGAGAAAACCATAAGTGCAAGGTCATAAACATCACTGTTGAAAGCTTTGGGGATTTTTTGATGAAGAGAAACAGTAATCTTATTGTACAGCCGTGCAATAGTTATAGTTTTGCATTTTTTGGGATGTTAAAAATACATTGAAGTACACCTGGGTTATAAAATTTGAATTTGAATTATATTAAAAGACTGTGCACAGTATTATATTATACAATTTAAATTATATTTACAACTGTACACCTAAGTCAATCTTATTATAGTGAACTGCTAATGTAATTGAAATAAAAACCAGCAAGAGTTTCAGCAGATCAAAGCCACATTAGCTGCCGATGGTCAAATGAATAATTAGGAGGAATATTGCTAAAATAAAATAAAAATCAAAATAAAGTTTCTCAGCAGTTTCTTTTATTTTTTTTATTATTAACTTTGTATATTACAAGCTTTTGAGATGCAACATCCACTTTAGACTCAGCAGTAACTACTTCAAACCAGACGTTGTTCTTAGAGTTTCATTTTCCCATCCACTCAATTAAACCTCACCTTTAATGAATGATTTGACCGCAGCTATAGAGGACTTTGAATCAATGACACACAGTATATTACAATAGGGAATGTGAATCTAATTGTCTGTGTTTTGTATGTGAGGGGAAATTAGTGCAGGGCCTGTTGAAAGCATTAAAAATGTTACTATCCATCTATCGATTCTTCCCCTCAGTTTGACAGCTCTGCATTCATCAAAACCACTCTGTATCGCTTTCCACTAACAGATGCAGACCGTACGGGCAAATTCATGATCAAGTATTCCTCAAAGCTGCTTGTTTTGCTAAGTCAGGGCAATTTATTCATTAAAAATCACAGCGGTAAATGCATTATGCCAGAAAGGCCATTTACATAGGGAAAACATGTAAGATGTAATTACCTTCATCTTTGACAACCAGCCAATCAAATTGCGGCTCAAGGTCGAAGTCGGAGAAGAGGAGATGTATGCGGCTGCCCGGTTCAGAGATGATCAGCCACACACAGTTCAGGTTGTTGCCGTATTCTTCAGGGTAATTTGGAGACAGGATAGTTCCAGAGGGAGCAGTGAAGTTGAAGAAACATGAGACTAGAAGCAAGAAGACAGAAGAAGACAAAGAGTCACAAAAGAGCGTAAAGAGGAATTTAGCAAAGCAGAAAAGAAGGCAGTCAGACAGCTGAAAAGATAAACGGTAGATCAAACGTCAGGATGAGTAAAATAAAACAAGATAAGAAAATTATGTTTAAATAATTGTGCTATCTTATTATAAGTTATTATAATTGTTTTTTGTTTTTTTTTAGTCCTGTTGTAACATTATCTTTCATCACTGTTGTTATGACCCATTGATAACATGAACGGGTATCATTTTAGTATCAATTTCTAATACAATATGCAAATGAAACCAGACTCACAGACACAGCTGGGTTTGTTTCCCGACCACTGGTTGTTGTGTTGACACGTGACGGTTCGTTCCCCCACGAGTTCAAACGCTGACTGGCAGGAAAAGGTCAGCACATCTCCATGTTGAAAGCGATCTCCGCTGCGCCGACCAAACGCAGGTACCCCAGGGTCACCGCAACCTCCCCGTTCAATCTCTGCAACATGCAAATGCAGCCATGATACACTGATAATTACTGACAACATGTGACCAGATAAGCCACGGCCCCGAGAGCGAAGAGGAGTCTGCCTACAGCATACAATTACATGCCGGCTAAAATCTCATATTTCTGAATGGAATATTGTGACAAATTAACAATAACAACTTGTTTGTCTCTAATGAGTGAAAATACAAAAGGTACATCAGTTGGACAACATTTACACATCTTGGAATCACCTTTATTTACCTACAACAAGCATGCATTTAACAACTGCAAGATGCAACTTTCTATTTTATTTCTTTTTTCTTTATTATTTAAAAGGCATTATACAGGACAATTTTTGAAACAAATAAGCACAATACAACATAAATATAAGAGTTGATTTTTTTTTTTCCTTTGGCACTGAACTAAACAATGCAAACTATGCAAGGGCTACTGCAATTACACCAAAGTCATTTATTGTTCTAGTGTTCAACAAAAGTGTGTGTGTGTGTGTTTGTGTTAGCCTGGGTGTATTTTTGAATCACAGCGGCCTACACAGATCTGTTTACAGACTTCAGAAATGCCCAGATGAGTGGTGAGCCAGTGGGAGGAGAGTGGATTCAAGTTTATGCAACAGCTAATCTCCTCGGACCAGAGCTGGCAGCGCTCCTGATGAGGCTGTCACAAGATTGACAAATGGGAAAAATTGACAAGTCATAGCGGCAGATCAGTGGTAATAAGGCAACGTGGAGGAGGCTGTTTGTTCCCACACCGCAGCCACATCGAAGGAGGGGATTGTATAGTCTCATCTCACAGGTAATTACCATTAGGGTAATTGTAGTGTAATTTAACTTTAATTGGAAACAGCAAAACAATAAGTGCAGGCAAATGTAAGCACACTGATCCTTGCACTTTTCTTGTTAACAAAATCACAAGAGATACATCTGAATAGAGAACTTTGGTGGTCATGGCAATTTCAGGCAAGCTGGCTATTAAGAGATGGTTTTTAAAGAGGATAAAGTAATGGCAAAGGTTATTAAGTGCAAGCCAAGGACAGTATGATCATTTCTAACAAAAACGTGTGATGTAGATCCATTGATGATGGAATTTCACAAATAAACTGGATAATCTGAATCCACGACATATTGACCCTTTGACGGATGGCAAAATCCTTGTCTGTGCATCTAAAATAATGAAAACCTGCCCATTATTCAGCTATTGATTTTACAATTAAAATTGCGGTTGGCAGGGAGTAAACCTAATGTAACCTTTTATCGTATTCACCCGATTCTTGAAGTTACCATGGGGGCCGTCATCTTTTTTCCGTTGTATTAGTTTACACAGGGCAGACGAGCTCAACAGAAAATAAGAAAGTTGTTTCTTATTAGTTATAAAAAGTTGTTTTCAGACCGCCAAAGAAATCGGTGCAATGCTGACCTGTTGTTGCAAATCAGTCAACAGATAATAAAACTGTACTTTTGTAATTTGTAGACAGAGGTTGTTGTTAATATGCTCATTACATTTGCCAACAAGTGATAACTGGTAATATCTAACTTTATCCTCTAGTTTCTAAACTTCACTTAAAACTGTTAACTTAAAAGATGTGTGGTACTTGAAACAAAAACATATATTTTCCTGTCAAACTGTTAAGGTTAGGGCAATGTTTCTGGTCCATTATTATCCAGAATAACGTTTACTACAAGGTTGTTAGCATGAATGCTAATTTCAGCGCTAATCGCTAACGGTAACAAACTACACAAAACACTTGTTTTTGCGAACACAGCCCTGTTTTTCCACAGTTTGTTGTGTATGAAGGCTAAAGCTAACTCCGCCATTGGATATACATTAGAGCTAAGACATGGGATAGTACCATAAGACATGGGATAGTACCATGGAAATGGAAATGGAACAGGATGTTTTGTGTACAAACACTGGACGGGTCAGTGATGATTAGCCGTGATAAACCAGAACCCCTGGAAGCACTCAAAGCACTCACGGATTTGTATTCAGCACTTTTTACAAGGTAACTTGTAAAAAGTGAATTCTAATGTTACAAAACGATCATGAATATCACGATGGCCATTACAAGGCGATTTACAAAGCCATTTACAAAGAGTCGAGTGAATGAAAATGAACTTGTATGAAGGTATGTTACAATCCAACTTGCACCGATGCATAATACATATATTCATAAACTGCCTGCGCCTGCCAGGTGAACATTAATGGAGCTCTTTGATCATCTATTTAATTATAAATAATAATTTAGAATAATCTAAATCAAACTTTTCTCACCTCAGGTTAAAAGAGTTTTGTGCTTCGTTCACTGATTCTGTTGAAATAAGTGATATTTTTCAGTCCCCTGGGTCAGTAGGGCAATCTTCACTTTCTCCAAAAAAATATGCTTTTTGAGCATCTAAAATATGTCCCACTTCCAGCGACAACTGAACTAAATAAGCATTAGAAGTACCCATCACCTAATTGAATAAAAATTGCAATCAGTTTGAGTTTTTGTCAGATTTGCACTCCATGGATTGCTGCATTCACTCTTTTCTGCCGTCCGCTATGGCGCACCCACACGATCATGCGACGTAGGTGCAAACGCTCAATACCATTGGATAACTGCTAAGTTAGTTCCAAGTTAAAACTTCAAAAACTTTGTGTTACTGGCAGATGCGCCAAATGTCCCTTTAGAGATACATTGGCAAAAGTAAGTGGACATTTGGATGTAAACAATGAGCTGTGGAATAACCCAATCCCCTGCTGGGACACTAATGGTAAATACATTTATCACACTTAAGGGTCAGAACAAACACAAAGTTTCGTATTTAGCATCTTACAATCTCCATCTCTGTAAGGCTAACTGAAAATGATTTGAGGTGTGACAACACCATCCCAAGCTCTGTAAGGACATAAGTGTTTGTGCTAAATGCTGAACTTCTGTGATTTGCACTGTTCTAGTTTATGTTTAGTGCATGTGGGTGCACTGTGGGCAAATAGATCCCAAGGAAACATTCAGTGGCAGTGCAGTTCACATTGAGGTAAAAAAGAAAAAAGTATGTTAATGGACATAGTACAGTTTGGCTGGTGACACATGAACCTGCGTGTGTTTGTTTGTGTGGATTCTATGAGGCCAAAAGGCAGTTACACATCTGAGGAGTGTCAGGATAAATAACACTGCTGCTGGTCAGTCTGGCATGTAATGGTATAATGCAGAATTCAGCATTTGATTGTTCTATTGCAACTTATCTAATGAAATTAATTCATATCTAGCCTATATTAATGGAAACAATATTATGCATTTTTCATATTGTTATTGTCCTTTAAACCTGCTCTTGATGTTTTAGAACTAAAAATAAAATGCTTTTACAAAATGTAACTACATATCTGCATTGGGAGAGGCAGTTTGTAGTTAAACAGATTTGTGTGCGTAATCAGACTTTGACCTGCAACTGCTCACTGTTTACTGCAAACAAGTCGCACCAGAGTACAATTCAATCGGACCAAGTCTCACTTTCTAAATAGCATGGCATTTTATCTTTAGCTCCAATATACAAATACATACAAAAAAACACTTCTACAAGACTACCTTGACTGGACCCTGATACTGATCACTAACATAATTTGACTGAAATTACAACCCTTCATATCCAATCACCATCTGTCAGTAATACGGCTGGCTATAGTCCACTAAAACAGGCGGTAATATTCCACTAAAACAGTCATTATCTCCATCCACTTCTATGACATTGCCTGCACGCTAAACACATGTACCCTGACAGCATTTAAAGTGCAGTGCCCACATGCGCCACGCTCTTCCTGTGAGCCTGACAACCTCGGCACTCTCAGGGGGTAACACTGATCAAAGAGGAGGAGAAGGTGACGATATCCGCGGTGACAGACGCTCAAAGATGTACTCTAGGGCTCTCACACATACACACGGCACACCAGCAGCCTCTGCGAGCTCCTTCTAAGTATACAAGTTAAACAGCGCATTGTCTTGTTCATGTTTGTCTCCAGTCATTTTAAAAGGTATTCTCTGTCTACTTCAGCAAACCGATGGACCTCTACTGAACGAATTTGCTGTCCATGTCTGTCTAAGTGAACGGAAGAACAGACGCTACAAGGAACAAAAAGGAAAGCAGATGTCAAGGCAAAGCAAGCAACATACCATTATCTTGAACAACAAAAGCACTTTTTCTTTCACAACGCTAAAAAGTAGTCTGTGTGATTGTGAAACTTGTAATACATGCTCAGGCCAATATAGACTGTGGTTGCAAATTTGCTCTTACATTTAACCACGGCACATTTTTGTGTTGTTGTGCAAAGTCTTTTTTGAATAAAAAGAACTCTACTCCACTCTAGGAAGGCACACCGGGGTGATATCAGTGTATGGTCCATGACCCAAGAAAACAACGTCAGCAACATCACTGGATCAAACCAAAGCATGCGCTGAACCAAGAGGATAACCTTCACACCCTTCGCTTTCTGGCAGACAATTCAGTGTCCACACACAATCTGTCATTCCCACTCCTTCTTTGTCAATTTTTCATTGTCTCCCTGTAATCACATCAGCTCTTCCCTGACTGCCCATCTCAAGTAGCTTTGATTTACAAACACCTGCAGGGGGTCATTACAATAAATAAGAAAAAATACAACATTCAATCATTTAGTGCTGTGCAAAAGTTATATTAAGGCATAAAAAGGATATAAATAAATGTAAAAGAAAACTCTTTACTTAGAAATCTATGGGTGTTTGTCATAGATGTTGTTACATTTTGAGATATTTAAAGGAAAAATCTCTAAAAGACATTGCATTACAAAACCACAAAATTGCTGTTTATTTTTACTCCAAGGACAGACAACAATGCATTATTTTCACTTATAGTCCATATGAGCTGTCCCTGACTTTCCCACTTCATCATATAAAAATAATAGCCATTAGTATATGAGTTAGTGCGAGCATAGAGCAAAGGAGGGCACGGTACCTTCATAAACAGCCTTGAACCCCGCAGATCCAATCGTATCGTCTGACTGCAAATGAAGCCACATCTGATTGGACAAGCTGACGATGAGGTCGGGGACACTGGTGCCTGTGAGTCTATGGAAACACACCACATGGTTGTTTTGAATCTGAATGTACTTCACATGATGCAAACATACTTGGGTTTATTTACTTACTTTCTATTTATGAAAATGTACCGGAAAGTAGGTTCAGTGACTAATGCCTATATTTTAAAACTGTGGTATATTTTTGAATAACTGTGGCGTGACAACAGAGCTAAAAGAATCAAGCCTGGTAATTATAATTGTTATCAAGAATAAAAAGATTCTTTTCAGAATATTATCCACAACAGGTGCTCCATTGGAGAAAATGATGCTCCTTAACAAGAGAAAACAGCTCTGTCTATTTGGGTAAAAATAGTAACACACACCTGTAGGTCTGTTTGCGCCCTGAGGAAGGGCACGTTGGGCCGAAACATGTTGGGCATATTTTATGTCAATAGCCACGATGTAATAAAGGAGTTTTGTTTTTTTTCTAAACTAACAAAGTCTCTTGGGTTTTTGTAGATGGAAATATTCAACATATATGTTATGACTTTTAACCTAAATAGACAGAGCTGTTTTCAATTGTAATAGTTAATTTAAATATAAAAGACAAAGAGTCTTGCACCTCCCTTCATAAAGTAGCCACCACACAGTGTGAAAAGTGATATTGTACTTATATATATATAAATGACTGAAAGGGGAGCTTACACATATAGCACTCGCCGGGTGTCACCGATCTTCCCTCCATCTCCCACCGTCAGAGTGTCGTATCCTCTTTCCAGGTCAAACTCCTCAAACGACAGCTTTATCACCTAAAATGTTGTAAAGAAAAAAGCATAAATCATAATGACACTACATTTACAGAGGCTTAGATTTCCCACTACATTTGACCAGTTAAATAATAAGAGAGAGAGAGAGAGAGTTAAATCCTGTTGACTACTTCTTCATTGTTCTAATTCAGCATCCCCCTTTCTTATTTTCATGGGTGCCCACACCACTTCTGATACACATTTGTACTCCAGAAGAACTTGATTGTGAAATGCCTTCCTCACCAAAGCTTAGTGTGCAACGTCCCATGCCATGTATAGAGCACTAAAGCATCGGTCAAATGTGCACTTTAAAACACTGCTATATAGGGATTTGGGTATTATTTGGTGCTTGTTCATTATTTATTGTCTTTAAATCTTCTTCCTGACTGTGTGCACCATGACAAATCTGTGCTGTGTTTAGGTATCCTGGGAGAGAAGAGGGGAGTCTCAATCAATGACCCTGTGGTACGTTCAAGGTCTGAGATGAGACAGGAACACCAAATTTAGCAGGAGGGAATCCATCACTCAGCAGAACACACAATAATAATGAAAAAGCTAACCCCAGGTGATAGTGGTGTAAAACAATTTCAAAATGCTCAAATCAGAAATCTACTAGAAAGAAAATGTGCAGGAAAAGAGTACAAGAAGTTATTTTGACAGTGAATGACAACAGATCACATGTGTTAAATTCATATATTTACATTGAATTTACCATTTGTACAATTATTTAAAAACTAAATCAACCAGATAAGCCAAAAGCTGTGTTCTTTGGAGCTAAAATAAAATGTGTTTGGGTCCAAATAAAGAGCCTGTTTAAGACTTGCACTGAGGTGACCCCAGTCAGCAATGGTACAGAGCGGGAACAACTGTCCAGCAAGCACAATGTTCCTCATTTCCCCAGCTGAGAATGTGCAGCTATGTTGAGATGTTGGTGAGCAGCCATGATGACAGTTTAGGTCCTTTTTCCAATAAATTACTTTCAGCCCTTCAAACAAGCAGCTCAAACTAAACCACCAGGAGAACTCATGAGGACACATCCGGTGTACTCTGCTCTCCCCTGGGACAGAGTTATTTATAATGTCAGTTCATTAGAGCAGAGGCACTAGACAGCTCTGACACACAAATACTTATTTGGTAAATCACTGGAAGTTTTATTTTTGCTGTAACTGTGGCTAATCATGGCTATTACAATTAAAATATGGAAAAACACAGAGTCAGAAAGGACACGTCTGATAAACATGACACTGACCACGTCTTCAACAGAACCCCACCTTATCAAGATAGACTCAGTGTGATGAGCTATGAAGCTGGGATTCATACTGTGCATTTGTACACTGTTGTTCTCTGAAAAAGTTATACGCCTAAGGGCCCTGTGGAAATATTTATTTTTTAATATTTATTTACTTTACGAACATAATGGTCAAAACCAAAAGAGTCCAAAAAAGAAGACTAATTCAATTTGTATATAAAGATCAATAGAATAATAAACACTGTTTGTGGCTCTATGTTGTAAGACTATTGGCACAAAAGCTAGGCTATGTTAGGATTTTTTTCAGAAAATAAACATACAGGATTGTGATGGCGTGAGTTGACGCAGAGAATTACAGCTTTGTTGTCCATTGTCGAACACTCGCATTACTCTGATATGAAGACAATCTACAGCCGTTGTGATCACTGTTTTGTTTGTGTTGTGAGTGAACAGCTGTGCAGTGCTGCTCTCTGATTGTCTCAGACGTACAATTGGTTCACGGCCATGGCAAGATAAAAGTGTGAATTTTGCGAAAACTTGCAACATCTCGAAGGGAGACAAAGCGGATCTCACCTATATTCATCTATATGATGAATTCTGTGTCCCCCTTCAATGGAGACCTATGTTTTAGTGACAAAAGCAGATAGATGCTCTTGGTGCCTGCTTAATAGTGCAATAGTGCAGAGGCAGTCTGGGCATTGATGAAACCTCACACAAACCATTTTTTACTTATTTGTATTTATGTACATTTTGTTACAGAAAGAATATGGTGCTCTGTATGTGTATATATATATATATATATATATATATATATATATATATATATATATATATATATATATATATGACAAATACAAAAACCTGCCAATGTCACATGACTTAGGATCTGAACATTAGAGTGGAAAGGTACATTGTCAACCTAAAATATTCAGAGATGTTCACTGAACGGTATGCTGTTCTGCTCATTGTTTGCACTTACACCTTCTATACACCTTCAACCACCAAAAACATTGAAACAAAAAGTTTTGATGTGAAATAGTATACTTTTCTAAAGGGCAGCACAGCTTAGCTACCCTACTGAGAAATCTAATTTCTGCAGCTGTATCTCAGGTCTGGAACTGCAGGTCAAGACCCACAGCTCACGGCCATAGGTTAGAACAGGAGTGTGGACCAAGTGCTGAGCTTCACCTGGTGGATTAACTTTTCCATGACTACAGATCTTTAACCATTAACTATTGCACTGCCTTGATCCTAAATGTCAACCAGCTGGCTCTCATGCTGTTATTTGAGACAAGAACACCATCCTGTAGGGTGAAGCAGAGCGCTTGTTATTAGAGTATAGACAGAACATAGAGGGGGTGATTCTCATTCTCGTCACACTCCAGACACTCCCAACCGTCCCGGCAAGTTGAAGGTTCTGGTTTGATGAACCCAATAGGACAACATAATCCTCAGAAAGCAGACACACGGACCTCTTTGTGGCCTTTGGCTGAAATTTTGTACATAAAAATAATGAAGAGAATCATGCTTAGGCACGGATCATCTGACACTGCTGTCAGTTGCCCCAATGTACAACAAGCTTCAATTGAATATTCACCGCACTGTACAAAGGTAACATACTGGTAGCTAGAGAGTTAGTAGAGTTTGAGTAGTAGTAGAGTTTTTACACAGCAAAAAATGTTAATCTAGCCTAGTTTAAAAACTTGAATTTATCATTTAGATCTGAATTTGAGTTGTTTTTACTCGATGAGATGTAATTGCTGGTGTGATGCAGAATATTTCACTGGTTTCAAGGTATTTCTGACTGATCTTGCGATAATTTAGCCTGGAAGTTAAAAAAAAAATGCCAATGAGGTATGTAAAATTATCTTAACCCAATGGCAGATAATTTTGCCTGAAGTAAGAAATAAAGTATTAAAACAAGACAGAAATGAATTGAAACAAGTAAAATAATGTACTTATATTAAACAAATCGTCTTAACTAATCTTAACATGTCAAAACATCTGAAATTAAGATTAAATCAAGACTTTTTAACTCATCCAGAATTGTATTTTTTTTTTTTTTTTTTTTTGCTCACAGAACTGTAAATAATATATAATATATAATATAAATTGGTAACTCTAAAATTGCCTCTTGTGACTGAATGTGAGAGTGAATGGTTGTCTGTCCATGTCTGTGTTAACCCTGTGATGAGTTGACCCCTGTCCAGGGTGTACCCCGCCTAAGGCCTAAAGTCACTAGGATAGGCTCCAGTCACCCTAACAGGAACAAGTGGTAGAAAATGAATAAATATATATCTTTTTAATTTAAAAGGCAGATTTAATTCTGCCCCTGTCTTGCAGACAGACGAGTGCACACAAGCACTACACAGTCTGTAATATAAAGTGACTTGGTGCTGCCTCAGTCTATTCCCAGAGCCTTATTAAAACAAGTAAGGACAGGAGTTAGCTGCTTCATTAGTGTGAGGGCCTAAGCACTGACTTATTGCCTTTACATGCTAATTGTTTTTCATGGTGTCAAGGGCCAGTCTGGGTCTCAGGAGATTTTAGCCAACCACAGACACTGACCCTAGACAGACGGCCCACAACACAAGACCAACACAGATAAAGGAAATCTAATGACCACTTTACTTTAAGATCATTTGTTTGAGATGGAGTAAACTAGAGAAAATGAATTAAATTAAATGAAGCAAAACATAGATGCAAACCGGTTTACAAAGTATATACATGCATTTCTAGTGATTCTAGTGTGTTGAAGTAGCATGATATAGCGATAGCTATGAATGAGCATTTGTTCAAACATTAGTGTTTTACAATGAGGCCATTTCAGCTTCCCACAGTTTTATCAACAAAAATAATGGAAAACTTAACATTGTTATGCCTTCAATTATGTCTAGACAACAAAAGCTAGACAATCATGTGTGAATTGTGCATATATATATATATATATATATATATATATATATATATATATATATATATATATATATATATATATATATATATATATATATATACTATAACTAAACTTTGAAGACTTTTATTCATTAAACCACTAACTTATTTTGTAGTAGTTAGTATAAGTTAGTATAAACAAACATTATTCTTTTATTTTGTGCAACCATAAAGAAAAAACGAATCAAATTTGTTATGTTTATTTTTATTTTTGAATGACCATGAGAGAAAACGTGCATTTCTTGTTTACCTATGCTTTTAAACTGTAAATACAGAAAAGATTGTAGTATACACTCATGAACAACATGAACATGAAACAAGCGTATGTCCGTAAGCACTCACTGAGCGGGTGTCAACTACACAGCAGCTGACTGTGAGTATAAGGGCTACTACCTTATAAGTTTCTTGAACTTCCATCTCCTTTTGATCATCACTGAATTCTCTCTGACGGTATTGTACTGTATGAATTGTTCACAGTTCTTTGAACACGCATATTGCTCAAAAAAAAAAAAAAAAAAAAAAAACTAAACTAAACTAAAAACGTTTGACAGTCAGAATAATTTAGGATTGAGTGGTTAACATTTCATGCATGGAAGGATCTAGTGTAAAATTGAGTCCTACAACACAAAGAAGAACATGGCCAGGTGAAGTCATATTCTAAGATAATGAAACAAGTCTAATCCAGTATAATTTTAGCTTTACATTTATGTACATTTATGTATGCTAAATACTTAAATGTGTCCAAAAATGACATGGGGTTAGCCCCATATTATACCGTAATACAGAGATACAGTCTATCAGATGAATATGTATTCACAGTATATGGGAGAGAGATGATTACAGATCTAATGGATATGTGTGCTGATGCGTTTCAAGCTGTTCGTTGGTATGTGTGTGTGAGCAGTCAGCCATGTCTCGGCCTCAACAGAATCATCTGCCTTGATATAGATGAATGGAACAGCCAGCGAAGTCAAGAAAAAATACTAAACAACATAGTTTTCTCAATCTCTCTGAGTTAGCAATTAAGTTGACAGACAGTCCCACCGCATTTTTCCCAACAAGCTGTCAGACCAATACAAACTCTATTGATTTGCTTGCCTTTATTCAGAAACTAGAATGACAAGCAGACACCACAACCAACAACCAAAGCATTACTCACTGGCTATTTAAACTTGCAAGTAAACAAAGGAACAAAAGGCGTGCACACTTCAGTGAAATCACAGGCCTCCATCTCAATTTTGTAACATGGTATTGATGAAAGAAGTCATCTGGAATAATAGTCAATCAAAGACACGGACGAGAGCAAAATGGGTGAGGTAGGGAGCGAGCACAGGTTTAGACTTGATCTGACAGAGGGGAAAAGGCAAAGGGCGCTCCAAAGATTACACAATATGAGTTGCCCCGGGTTAACATTATAGGTGCGTTTCGGCTGATTCGCTTTGAGCGGATTGGGGCAGTCCGAGAGTGTCATAAGTGAACCCCATAAGTATAAAGAAGGCCATGAGAGGTACTAGCTTCCAGAGGGTGCTAGGTCACATTGGCCCCTGGAACACTTTAGCACAAGACAACTGGACAAGACAGAACAAGAGAAAACACAGACTAAGGTGAGAACGAAAAGACAAAAAGCAGATACACTGCCTGTCCAAAAAAAAAAAGTTGCCACAGAAAATAAAGGTCACACTCTGTAATAGTTTGTTGGACCGCTTTTAGCTTTGATTATTGCATGCATTTGTGAGTTCATTGTTTCAATAAACTTCTGTAATGTCTAAAGATTAATTTCATTCAAGTGTTGCATTCATTTTTGACCAAGATCTTGTATTGATGATGGAAGCATGTGACCACTGACAAAGACTTCTCCACCACATCCCAAAGATTCTCCGTGGGGTTAAGGCTAGTTTCTAAAATTTCCTTAGATTTTTTTTTCTTTTTCTGATTGATGCCAGTGATTTGATCCTTTTCAAACACACTGATATCTATTTCATGACCTCGGGATTCATCTTTCCTCGGCTGTTGTTTCAGAAATGAGAAATACAATGTTGTAGCTGAAAAACAAACATCCATGTAGCAATTATTCAATAGGAAGCTTGTATCTATTTGCTTAGTTGAATCAGAAATCTGAATTAAACAGAAAATGCTTATTCCCCACCAATCGCTGACTTGCTATTTTTCGATGATGATAAATTTATTTGTTGAGCGGACAAAGCTAGCAAAGCAAAGCCAGCACACATGCATCAGCTGTTTCCTGTTTATCAATGCACGGCACGATAAACCGGTAGCTTAGCCATGTCCTACAGGCAACTCTTGGGGTTAAACACTTTTCTAAGCTTTTCGATGCAAACAAAACAGTTAATGATAAATAAATGTGTCTAAAACAAACAAGAGGATAGATTTATAGACCACAATACTGTTGATAGTGTTTTCTTATTCTCCATGGCTTTTATTTCATTGCAGTGTCCCTGTATATTTTATTTGTATTTACTCACTAATTATTCTTCTTATTGTATTCTTCTTTTTATCATTAATATCATTTATACAATTTTTGTTTTCTGCACTGTAATGTATAGAAAGAAATGTCTTCTTTACCGGGATGCCCTCATATTCAAAATTGAGATCCATGTTACACAGCCACTATCTTAGATCAAATTTTCTTCTCCATGTAATGTTTTTTATCAGAGTTTGAAAAGCTCCTGGCTGTATTGTTGTTCTCCTCAGCGCCCTTCTCTTTTTAGCTCTTAGCGCCACTCGAACTCAGCGTTTTTAAACAAATCGGGTAAAGTGAAGGAAAAAGAGCTTAAGAGCAGGGAGAGATGTTTTCAGGGAGTGAGCTGCTGGAGTGGAGGCCGAGAAGTATAGAAGGAGTAAAGCGGAGAAACCAAAGACAGGAAATGTGACAGGACATGAGACGCAGATAAGAGCACAAAGAAAGTGCTGATGGAGACTTGAGATCTGGTAGCAGTCGTAGGTATGAATTATTCATCCTCTCACAAGTATGATACCACAACAAAATTCTCCTAGTCTGTTTGGATCGAGTTTGGATTTATTTAGCATTATTAGTTGCTCTATGTCTAACCCTAGTATTTTTCTGCATATCTATCATTGTGCAATTGTGTATACTCAAATATTGTACAGTAAATAATATTAAAACATATAAAAAACATCTTACCTTCGCAGGATCCATTGTGGTGATGACCCACACACAATGAGCATTGTTTTCGTACTGAACAGGGTAGTTGGGAGAAGTTATGATCCCTCTGGGCCCCCGTAGGTTACTTCCACACGTCCGCGCTACGGCACAGCAAGAGAAAACATTGAATCAGTATTTTTGACAAACTCATATTGTATTTAAACTATTAGTGCAAAAACAAATCTTTGTACATTCTAGATTACAAAACACACTGAAAGAGCCAGGCATAATTCAATTGAAACCAAATGACAGCAAATGTTCAGAGTCCTGCAGTGGGGGAGCGGGGGAAGAAAAAATGCAATTACCCAAAACCACAGGGTACAATTAAGGTAAACAAAAAACTGTGAATTGTCAATAGTGAATTTGCTGGACCATTAGTAACCAAGTATCATCTTCCCCTGCCTGCCATTGCATCATGCAGTCAAATTAATTTATTTCCAACAATATTCAGCTTCTAGCAGAGCGCCTTATCCATAAACAAAAACAGCTGGTGACATTAAACCGATTACTTTGGGCTAATCACATCAGGTACAAAGCTTACTCATAATTAATGACCGGCATTCACACACATTTAGACTGTTCTGATAAAGCTGTCATTCTCAAACACACATTTCAACAAAAAAAACGATTAGACTCAGGAGCAGGACTCTGAGAATACAAGAACAGAGAGGACAGAGAGAATACAAGAACAGGACAGAGAGAATACAAGAACCAAACTAAGATGACATGGGAATGATTATCTATTTTAGAAGTATGATGCTGAAAAGGTTATTTCAAGGTAAAATTGTAGCTTGCCATTTAAATCCACTTGCTGCAATTCGTCCTGTACACCTGCTCTATGGATTCCTCTGCAGCCTTTATACACAGCATTTCTCATGGTCTTTTCTGGTCTATTTTACTCTTGCATTGAGTTTGACTTGTACTGCTCGAGTTAATGTCTTTCCTTAACACACTCATAATGTTCACTTCAATCTTTAAGTGATGCTCATGAATGAAAAAAATATATAGATAATAGGGGTTAGGTGACAAGCCTCAAGTACAAAATATAAGTCAAAGTAAGTTCATCATGAAGGAAAACCCTTTAGTTGGAAGCTCTAAGTTGATTTAACATGTCAACTTCAATATGTCTGTGTTTTGACAGAAACTACATTGGAACAAATTATAGCGAAAGTTTTACAGGAGCAGAATGGAGTACAACAAGCACAAAGAGATGAGTCAAATAGAAAGGTGAACATTATATTGGCTTTAGGAACAGAAGAATAAAGGGCAAAAAGAAGGACCTGAAAATACCAGAAGAGGAAGAAGGGTAAAGGAGGCGCTCACATGACTGATCTGCCTGTTAATTAGAAGCGAGAGGCGAGACACACAGTCACGGTACACACACACACAGTGGCACATTGATGGCGATTCATTCCAGAGAGCAGCTTCTAATTAGGACTAAAGTCTCAGCAGAGAATGAGGAGGGCTCAGGAGGTTCAATCCCTGGATAGTGATCAGGTCGACTATAGAACAAACCAGAAGCCCAGGGAAACTGAAACTATTTTTAACCTCTGTCCATCAAAGTCTAGACAAAGATCCTAAGCAGAAAACTTTCTGGAAGAAAGGTAGAAACAAAACATTTTCATTAAACTACTAAGATCATTATTTTATGTTCAGTCTGTGTTGTATGAATTCTCACAATTATTATGACTTCACAAACTCTATCAAGCCAGACTCACGCTGTTGAGTTAGGCCTGTGAAGATTGGACCAATCACAGGTCAACACCGCGGTTTGGGCGGAAGCCAAAGGTGAAGAGCCCAAATGAACCAAAACAAACATGCCAACTGAAGTATTTGAAGCTATTTTATTGTAAAAACATGCTGAGGGCAGTGCTTTGTGCATCTGTGGACAAGAAAGATCTTTTTTCACAACAGGAGTCCTGTTGCCGAAACATGTAAGGTCATTAAGCTCACAGCTATTTATTAGAAGAAACTCACAAGTTATTAATTACAAGAAGACATAATGAACTTTCCAAACATAGGATTTAACAAAAGTTTGATTCCTCAGCTTGTTCCATTGTTGTGACGCTCCCAACCAATAGGCTTCAAATAGTTATCATGATGTTCTGCCTTTTCATGATCACTTTCAGCAACAACCTTTCCAGACTGATAAATGTGTAGAACTCAATTAAAAGTGGCATACATATCAATCTGGTGTAAACCAGGTTATACAGATGCTGCTTGAAGCCAAAATTGGTTGAACCCAAAATCACCAAAGATTGCCTTTCATGTTGCTAACTCACTAAAGCTAACGGCTCCATGAAAGTCTTAAGGCAAATAGAAACATTAGCATTCATAATGAGTCTTGCTTCTGTCTATCTGATGAATGTTTGTGCTGGATGCACTATGGCTGCACTTCTGTTATTACGCAGAAACTCCACAGGGAAATATCTGCATCTCAATCAGCGAAATACTCCGGTTGCTTCTTTATGTGCAAACACCACAAATGGGTACTGGTTAGTTTTTTTTTTTTTTTTTCTCCCCTCAAAGGCTCAAAATTAAATCTTTGCGACTGAATGTAAAAGTTAATGCTTATTGCTTGGGTGTAGTTTGTCCAAGTCTGATTAGATTAATATTAAAACTTAAAGCTTAAGCTTGTCAAAGTTAAAGTTAAATCTTATCAACTAGCAGCTTTGGCTATCAACCTAACCAACATCTGTGAATGGGAAATGCTGTTTAGCTGCTTCTTGAATAAAATAATGGGATGTCCCGTCATTCTTTGTTAGCATTTCAGTCCCTGTCCTGTGCGTTACACTGACAGGAGTAGCACACTGCAGCCACATATGCACAGAATAATGCGATGTGACGTGGGCCCTACAGTACATGTCAGAGAGCTGCGGCTGCCTGTCTGGCTCTGGGCCACAGTGGCTCTGGTGATGTGTGAGCTGTTGTCTGCTGGACACTCACATGTGTGAATCTGGCATTCACCAGGGCCTGATGCTCGCTGTCTGTCCTGAGGAGCAAGAGAGCCACAGGGCCCTGTCAGTAAACATGTGGTCTGAGGAGCGTCTGCTGAAGCTATTGTGTCACTTTCTAGATGAACCAAATTCAACACTACACAGCATCAGACATACAGTAAAGAATTGAGTACAAAAAAACACAAAACAAACGTTATAGTCCCACTAGAATGATATGATTAGTCTTGCACTGGGGTATATTCTCCCACAATGGTTTGTCAATGGGAAAAACAATATTTTTTATTGATTTGTAGCTCAAATTCAGCACAAAATTATTCTCCCTTCCACTCTGAATACTATATTCCCCAATTTCCTGTGCACACATCTACATTCTTTGCATGGAAGCTGCCATAATAAAACAAATAATAAGATAAGTTCTTTCATAGAGAATAACTGATACTAAAATTATATTGCACATTAAATTGATGAGATGGCACCGGTTCTGTTATTATGTAACTTTCATGGTTAAGATGTCAGAAAACTTTAGCTGAAACTTACTCCTGCAGATGGGCCGGTGGTCACTCCAGGCTGCCAGTGTGTCCGTGACTCTTTGACAGGTGATACTTTTAGATCCTTGGAGCACGTAACTGTCGTCGCAGCTGAACTGGACACTGGAGCCCACTCTAGTTAAGGAGAGAGAACAGTAAAAGCGCTTGTCAAGGTGTGTAATAATAGCTCCACGGGCAGGTGACATGCACAACACTTCAAATATATTTTAAGAAACCATGGGAGAGATAATAATAGAAGCATTACAGTGTCTACAGATGAGTGATGTGGAGTTGACACAATAATGTATGCTGTCATTTAGAGCTTTCAATACAAAAACGGGGTTCCGTCTGTTATATTTAAATGTGTGCTTTTTCTTGTATTTTTTAATGTAAGCTGTTAAAATGCACATCCAATTAAATATTTGAAGACACAAGATAAAGAGCGGTCATGTTGACTTCAGGTGAGTGATGGTGAGTTGATGATAGATGTCATAACCGATCATCCAATTATGGTCTATAGTTAGATTCTCTTTTCAACCATCGTGTGGTTTGTTCTGCTCTTTTTCAAACCTCATAGTCTACCTTACGCCCTGCTGTTTTTCACGTTAGCGGGACATTGAATCTCCTGAATAGAGCTCTGCGTGGCGCCTCGTCTGTAAACTTTAATGTGGCCTTCCCGCTGGTACAAACACGCACACACACAGCTTAACACCTGGCCAAATATTCACTGTGCACCTCCAAAGTACCGCTGCTCTCCTTAACTGTCTTTGTCAACTTGGGTCATTTACTCTGCTGCTTCTGTAACTTTCCCCCAATGCTGCTGACGATAAAAAATATCTCACAGTTAGACTCTCTCACGCTGCGATTTTTACACTTTTATGACTCAAATTTTGCCATTGCAAGTGTATTGACAGTGATGATCCATGCTCAGTGAAAATACGTTTTTCTCTGTGTAAGCGTTATCTTGTTTCAGTTCTGCTTCATCTCACTATATTTTTAGCCCAGCTACAAGCATGCTCATGCCCCCATGCATCGGGTAGCGAACAGGGAAATTGTTGCATGTAGAGGTAATGACACTGTCACTGATGGAGGAGTATATAGGCGGTGAGAATTGCTGATTTTAAAGCCAGCAAATTATCCATGATTATCTTTTAAAGGGCTGAAAATTGAGTCAGGAAATGGTAAAACGTGGCATATTAAGTTTCCCTCATAATCACAGGGGGAACAGTTTAAGCTGCTAGTGAAGCTAAGTGAATGAGGGGCTATTATTTATAATTGCCAGCTGCTGATTAAATGAAAGGTCTCACTTTCTACTGATTAGGCGACAGACAAACGCACTGTGAGTTATTTCATGTCCACTAAGTTCTTTTCAATGAGGTATACTGGGGAAACTAGTGGTCAAAATCGATAGTAACACACTTACAGGGATGTGCTTAGGAACGTGTGTGTGTCAATACTGAAATTGCACAGGGCAGAATTGATCATTTTGTGAAATAGTATTAGCAAAAAATAAATAAATAATTACAATAATGCTATTTTTGAGTATTTTTTGTAAGTTGTTGTTAATCATACCTCACGGTTTTTATTTTACATGTATGCATTTTATATTATAAATATTTAGCATTTTAGCCAATTTTATTCTTACACATATGATTTGCAGGTCTTTATTTTAGTTTATATGTTTTATTTTTTATTTAACATACATTCATTCATCATTTATTGTTAGATTTTGCACCTTCTGCCAAAGCAAGTTCATTTTTTGTGAATTTTGTTCACTGACACTGGCAATAAAACCAATGTATAAATATTTAAGCCCATTAAAAAAATAAAATTGGTTTTCATTCATAATGGTTCAGTCTTATTACTTTTTTCATTTAACTATTTTGACTAAAACAACGAGGGTGGGACAGAATAGTACAATTTAATTTACTAAGCCAAGTTAATCATTTTAATACTGCACAAATCTTGAAATATGTTTTTATGATTTTACTGCATTATGAGGTCCTAATCACTGCCAACATAAAAAGGCATGAGAGCTGACAAAACATGTAATTTGTACAGGCTATTTCCTAACACAGTCACACCAGCTCAGCTTCAAGCTCATTTGCACAGATGGACTGTAATCCTAAAGAGAAAATTTGAAAATATTGATGGACTTCAATGCGAGTTCTAATACAAAGTTAAATCAGATGGTGGTTTTAGCTTAGCCTTCTAAAACAGCACACGTTTCATTGTGCTTTTCGCAGAAAGGCATAACTCATGTAAGTGGACATTGTAATTGAATGTGCGTGTGTGAGTGGGACGTACTGAAATACTGAGCCCATCCTCTTGCCATTTTCTGGGACCCCGGGATCTGGACAAACATCTCCAGCAAGGCCACTCTGACTCACTGAAAAGACATAAAAAGATTCATTAGATTTTTGCTCATATACTTCATTTCCTCATTCAGTGTATTGTGTTTTGTGGCAAGAACCTATTCCAGAAACATTGAGCCAAAAACATAACAAAAACACACTTTTACTGGAGTACACCAACAGCTGCTGTATTGTCAGTGCAAGTATAATTTGTATACATAGTGTAAATAGTATTAATATTTTGAACTCTGTTTATGTCATTTCTATTTACAGTCCACAATAAGAATTAAAAGGGACTTATTTATTGCACAACAACAAACAGGTATATATACTATTTTAAATGTAAATAAATATGAAATCTGTAGCTTGCAACCTGAAGAAAAAAAAACAAAAAAAAAACAAAATTCAAATTGAAAAGCTGACTAATTATTTTTTATGCAAAATCACCAAGCTATAGAATAGTAGTAGTAGTAGTAGTAGAAGTAGTAGTAGAAGTAGTAGCAGTAATATAAGTAGTAGTAGTAAAACATTTAAGGATACACAAGTAACCACATTATGGGTTTCAAGCTATGGCAGCAATGGGAAGAGGTCCTCACAAAGTCCTTCAGTTCAGGAAGGAATCATTTGCCTGAAACCAGTGAATACTAGTAGTGGTGGTAGGTGTGGATTTGTTGAGTAGCCAAAAGTCATTAATATTTCCAAGCATTTTTTGAACCGGGCTCAAACTTTTGGTTTCTCTGAATATTATTAGCTTGAATTTGGCTTCAGCACTACTTATGCTAATACAAACTACACTTTCATTCTTCTCAGCATGTGTGAAATGAATACAGTTGAAATACACATATAAGATACTTTTCTTTCATGTGTTATCGTTTTAGGCAAGCTTCATGTCACACTAAAACACATTTCCTTTATTCTCGTATTCTTCCTGTCACATGTAAAAACAAAGAACAAATGTTCAAAAGACAAATCAAAAACCCAGTAATGAACAAGCTTATTACTGAAGCTGTGGACAAATGGAAAAAGCTTTATGTCATTTATCAGTCGGCAATAGAAGCCACACAAAACAAACATCTTCCAAACATTTCTGCCCAATTCAGCTCCATAAAACAACAAAGACATCACTGACAAGCTGTGAGTTTACTTCACAGAACTCCTCAAAACTTGGATTGGTTTTGGCACGACACACATCCTCATAAACCGACAGAGAAAATCCACGCTGATCCAATATCCATCTTAATGGCCCACTTTCATTTTACACAGTCCATGTGTTAGCCGCGATTAATGTTATTACAGATGCATCACGTGGTTTAACAGACCTCTGCTGGTATGGACTTTTATGTGGATGTGCCAATTCACAAATACATTCCTTGTATCCTAAGAGGTCATCAAAGTCAATCATCTAACTGGAATATATTGTCTATATTGTAACTGGGGTAGCCAGTAGATTTATTTACATGTGATTTCCCACTATTTTACCTTAAGATCTCTAAATATAAACACCATAACATCAATTTTTAAAAATATTTCAAATCCCTTTCGAACAGGCTCCTTTAAAGCATGAGAACAATACAGATGCACAGGCTTTTAATAGAGCGAATTTCCCCTTGTTGCACATCATTGTACCTCATCTATCTACATAATCGCTTTCTATAAAAAGGCGCGAAACCATGATACACATGACGCTTCCTGTCTGCCTCATATTAAGAACCTTACATTGGTTTTCTCCTGGACTGGAGGCATCTGGTGTGTGCCTAAACATAATGTAAATGTAAATGAGAGGAGACAACATGACACAAAACCAGCTCTGTCTTAATGAAACTATGTGGAGGAATAATGACAGAGTAAATGGATGGGTGGGATTGGAAGACTGTAGAAAACAAAGGAGATATAATGAAGATGATCCGAACTGAAATCATCGAGAGAAAACACTAATCAGCAATCAGGCCTCTCCATATTTAGAGATCTTAATGTCAGAAGTGTGACCACCAAAGTATTGTGTATTCACTAACCTTTCGTTCAGAACCAGTGTAGATTTCAACCTTCAACCTGTTTTGATTTGGCTTCTGCAGTCTAGGAAAATCAACAGGAGCTGCAGCTTTGGAGAGCTCATTGTCAAGCCACAATTTGTCAAACTCACACTAACTGACATCTACTTATCAACTTTTAGGACAAAATATCTCCTAAAACATTATGTTCAACCTACAAAGATAATGAGATATTTTGTGTCCACATCAGTCAGTGCTTGTGTTACAGCTGATTTGAGTGTCTGACCGGTAGTCTTTGAGTTGGTGTTTGTTTGTCTGCTTTCCAAACTTATTTTTCATAACTACTTGTGGATTCTTGGCATGCCCAGTGCCCTTCTCATTCACATTAGCCGGAGTTTACTAAGGCATGCTGCTTTTCTGCATTCTAGTATAAAAATGGATGGCTGATTGCTGATTTGTGTGATTGCATAGAAGGCTATGGAGTGTATAGACAACTGTGCATGTTTGTTGTGCAAGCATGCAAACAGAACAAGCTGTCTTGTTGTTATGCTGCAGTTTTGATGTTCTGTCCCAAAAAATCACCACACAAACACACACACAGATGCACTTTTCCTGTCATGTCCTCTCATCTCATCTCTGCTCCACTCATGTTCAAATGGCTTCCACTGGCATCAAATACAAAGGTTTCCTCTGCTGAAACAAATCCAACTTATGCAAATAACATTAGATTGTTACAGTGTGGAGAATAAAATGACACATTTAATTGAGAAATATCAAAATCGGGAGAAGGCTTAATCCCATATTTGCACTTTAAAGGACATTTAACATTTAAACACAGCTTATGATGCACGACGTTGGTTCATACCTTCAAAGTGCAGTGAGAAAATCTTTCATCTTTAAAACTTTTTAGGAACGGGAAACCCATATTCTCATTGGTAACCATGGATCATATCCAGGCATTCTGAACTCATGTCGGCGGCAAAGTATTACTCAGAAGAGAAAATCAATAAGTAACACCCTCTACCCTCAGTTTGCAGGGCTGTTTTACATTCAGTGTTGTGCTTAAATCTTCTTAACAAGTGGGAAAATGCCGTTAACTCAAAACTTAGAATGCAAGGATGACTATTTAGATTTAAGTGTGCACTGTTACCAAGCATTCTTGTTGAGGCTTAGTTTAGTCCTGTTCTGGTCCCCAGATAGTGGTTTTAAAAACCCTGAACGAGAAGAGGAAGTACCATCGAAAGAAGGACATTTCTCTTCTAGTGTTGATCTGCATTTGTTTCAATAATTGAGTGTATTATTGTTTTATTAGCGTTATACAGCCATCTATGTCCACAGACATTTCTATTGTGGCTTAGCATCAGCAACAGGGTTTTTCCTTTCATACATTTAAAAATGAATAAATCACAATGTGTTTAACATGCCAACAAGCACAACAGGATTACGCCCCTGCAGCCATCACTATTAGCTTCAATGAGTCTGAATTATACTGGATGAGGTGACAGTAGTCTTTAGATAAGACTATCAAGGGCCATTACTTGTGCCAGTTATAAATACTCAAGAGGCTCTCACACCAGTGTAATTTACCAGGCAGAGGGTGCAGATATACAGTACAGACACACTGCTGGGCCTAATAATGACCAATACAGTTTGGACATAAAGAGCAGATTAGCACAGGGGCTGATCATAGTGCAACACAACCTTATCACTCATTATTTATGTTCAGTCCCAATTGTTGGTTTACTGCTCATTTCACGTACAACCAAATGTCATTTACAAGATCAGATAAATCACATTATTGTATCCTGGTACAAACAGATGATGAATAAGAGACGGTCATGATGAGCTGACTGGTGTTTGAGTAAGAGGGATGGAGCTCTCTTCAGTTGCCTTCTGGTCGAGAGTAACACCTGTTGAAGAGCGGTTTGTTGACGTGCTCTCCACCTCTTATCCACTCTGCCCGGTCTTTTCCCACCTTCTCATGCTCATAGGTCAATCAAGCCGAGGGTTCCTGTCAGGAGCATCACTGAGTGCTTTTTGAAGGCTGATGTTTTCTCCATATAAACACCTGAAGAGGGGTGCTGGGCATGGGCCAGACTGAAGGTTTACGTCAGGACACAAGCATTGGGCATGAGATTATTGACTACTTCCTGTCCGGGAAGCTGTCTACTAAATACTAATGTCAAGGTGAGTTCTTTTTTATGTAAATATTTTTGTATCCTGGTCAAGGGAACTATACCCAGCGTTTTTTATTGTTACTTTCTTCCTTTAACACATAATTTATGAATAACAATGACTAAAATGCAAAGGTAACAATAGTTTTCTGCCACTTAATTTTTAATACCTTTAATACACATGCATTATTCATTCACTCCACGCTCAGTGGTGGTAAGCTACTATAGTTGCACAGGTTCAGTTTAAATTATACCTTTTTAGCAGTAAGAGCACACGCTTCATATCCTTCCTTTACCCTAAAATTACTCAAGAAAAACAAAAAAGTAGTGACTCAACTAATTACCAAGGTAAAAAAGAAAAAAAAGTATTGGGTTGAACAGGCTAGTGCAAAGAAATAGTCTGTACCTCTGATTTGTGATTTAAGTCAATGTACTTCGAATTCCAAAGAATGCTCCATCAACATTATAACTTGTTCAAAAAGTTAAAAATTACCAATACATGTACATATCTGATGATCACCACAACAGTATTAGTGCACATTTTGTCTAATATTTCCATCTCCAAACCTGCAGCTTGTGAGGTCTGATCCAACAAATGAGCTTATATAGCACACTGCATTGAGACCACCAATAGCCAAGTAGGCATAATGTTTTGCTTGATCAGTATATGGCCAGGGAAGGGCTCTAGAGGAATGCTGAGGTCAGTTTATTAGTATCGAGCCAATTGGACAAGGTTTCTGCTACTTCAGCGTGGAGTAAAACAACAGAAGCTATGTGCTGTTATTAATGGTCTTACTTCTTTGTTCTTTGAAATAGCACATTTTGAGCTCGGCTGTACGGCCAGTGTTGGGATGGAGAAAAGCCTTTGAGTTAATGTCACCAAAAGCCAATATTATGTGGTTGAACTGCAGCTCTTTACACTTTCAGTTACTTCAACACAGCGATCTAGGATGTGTTGTTACAGAACAGGAGTTAAAAGGATTTGTTTTTATTTATTTGATGTAGCTTTTTTCCCTCTTAGAGCACCTTGGGACAGTCTCTCCACTTTTAAAACCCTGTCCCTCTGGAGATTCTTTTGTCTCTGATCCATAAACTAACCAAATTAAATAAGTCAATTCATGCTGCAAGAAGTCACGCCTTTGATGCACAAATAAACCTGACACGTATAAAAATAGCACTGCCGTGAAAAAAGGCAGATGTGCTATGTCGGACTCACTCGGGGGTGTAAATGAAGTTGTGGTACATTTTTCACATTGTATTGAAAGCTGTGCAGTAAAAATAATACACCAAACCATATTAAAATGACAAAATTAAGGCTATGCTAGTTTATTATAACGAACTAGACTTAGACTATAGACTATAACCAGTGAAATTAAACTATGAAAGGTGCAAATTTCAGAATCATGCACCTTTCCATAGCTTAAGAATAGATTCATGAATGTGTGCATATTCTAGTTAACAGGTTTTGTACCCATTTTACCATTTTAACTTGCTTTTCATTCATCTCAGTAACAGCAAGAACCAACAAAACACTGCCAGCATAACCAGCAGAAGAATTGTAGTTCATCAGTGTACATAATTTTACACCAAAACGCCCGATGTTGTGTTCTACCCCATCCATTTATTTTCAGTTGTGTCATCGTGGAGTGCTCTAGGTTAACTCCAATAACAGATGGTTGAACGGTCGTTAGTTCTTGTCTTCAGAACAGGCGGCTGCCAGAAGCTCTGCCTAACAATCCTGAAGAAAAATGCTCTTTTAAACAGACTTTCTGCGATGATTCATTATAGTTCTGGGTCAATGTCTGGGGAGTTATACTTCCCAATTATAATCATTTTACACAGTGTAATTATGGTGCATCCCCTAAACTAGGCGGAACCTGTCTGTGCTAGAGATGTCACAAAAAGTTTAAGCTCTATTTCAATAGATACTCCATATTAGAGCTTGGATTGAGCCGGATCAGGATCGGGAAATTGTTTTCAGGTAAGAAGATTCAAATTTATTAAACCCATGTTTTTGTTTGTCAAATGTCGAGGGCTGGACACAAACCCACAACACTGCAGCGGTAACAACCGCAGATGTGCAATTGATCCTAACCACTGTACCACCAGTGAGCACAAAATCTTTTTTTTAATTTCTTTATTAATTAAACAAAAAGATTAATTCAAAATAGGACAAAAATGTAAGCACTAGATAAAAAATTGATAAAGATAGATAAAAAAAAACAACACAATACAGAGTTTCTTCTTTCCTCTGCTCTCTCGGCACAGCTCCAGGCTGTCAATCCAGTGCAGTCCAGACCCAATGCAACTGTATTATGGTATTGATTACAAGTAAAATAATGGTCTTGCCAGAATAAAATGAGAAGAAAAACATGTTGTCTTTAAGTTAACAAACTAAAGTGGAAAACAGGATTATTTGGTCACGAAATGAAATGGAGTTAACGACAGAAAAGGTAGAAAACGAAGGGAGGAAATGTGACACCGTCACAGCAGCACCATCACCAGCATCCTTCAGACTGTAGTCTGGGTAAAAAGTCACAAAATTAAGGCTAGAGCTGTACATGCTGTACTGCAGCGTAGGGCTGAGCTGATCCATGGAGCGAGCAAAGGGAGTGCTCTCTGGTACGGGGAAAAGGCTCAGGGGAGGGCATCGTGTTTGTATGACACAAGCTGCTGTGAGTTGTGTCACAGAATGAATGACATCAAGGCAACCCTAACATATAAACCTTTCTGACAGATAATAATCTTTACATTCTTTTAAAAATGGAGTTGTGTTGTATTTTGACATGCTTGGTGTGCGTTCCAGTAAAGTTTCACCTTACATGAGACCCAAATCCCAAAACCACATTTAGATTTACAAATCAAACAATGCTCAACACTTATTTCTATACCACAACAATCTTTTATCATGTGGTCTTATATTTGCTCTGACCATTCTAACATGATTCCACAAAGTTTTTATGTTAACACTTTGTAAATATGAAACGCAAACATGAACCATAAGAACTAAACCAGGTCTAAACAAGAACAGCCTGAAGTGATTAGGGTTTGTCAGTCACTCTTGGACACAGTTACATAACAAATGTAAAGCTGGGGAAATAAGACAGACTAAATAATATCTTTAGTTAAACTTAACCCAAAAGTATACAGCTTCCACCAAGCATTTTCATGACTGATGTTTGAGTGAGTGTTAGATTTAGTTTTATTCATGCCTTCATTCTGCAGACTGATGACCCTCATTATCACCACTCTCTAGTTCTGTGCTATGATTATGGTATAATACATATGAATGACATATCTCCATCATTTGAGCCCTAATATCACCTCTGAGAGAGATTCTGAGCCAAGAAAATGGCTTTGGGAATAAAATCAAAACTAGCTTTTATTTTTAATGCTTTAATGAGAGTGTTTTTCCACCTGAGACTGTAACGACACATTGGTCTAACCTTTCTGAGCTCAGCATGAACTCACCCATTTACTTTTAGTTTAGGTCCCATTACACCAACTGGAGTATTTTAATGAGTGCAGGCACCAGGCCCCAAAGAGAGAAACTAAAATTTCTCATTTTGAGCAGAGTAAGCTTAAGCGATCCCTGGACTATACATTTTGAGGCCATTATCATCATTCTTTGGCTCCATATAATGATTACAGATAGCAAAGTCCATTCGGTACAACAGAGCAATAATTTCACAAGTGGGAATTTGCTTAAACATCAAGCTCCGAGCCACACAAGTCACATAATGTAATCTGAGCCAGAGGTTAAACTCCACCTGAAGCACACACTGGAGGTTAATACACTGGGTTGGTGTATTTAAAGCTTGTTATAACCTTTACAGTCAATAGGAAGAAAGAGCGAGTATTCGATATGGAGGGCGCTGCATTGAGCTCAACACATAAAAGACATATGCAACTAAAAATAAAGTTACATTGTTTAAAGTCTGTATATCAAATATTTTGCTAGCTTCAAAATGTACATCTAATGGACTTATTTTGTACACTAAGTTGTTAATAATGAAAAGGTGTAATATAGTTGAGCATTTTTAATCTTACTGGAAATATATTAAATTTGTTGTATTGTAGTGCACTGGTGTATTTTGCAAAAAAAAAAAAAAAATTAACCACTTGAGGGGAAAAAAAAGTATAATGGAACTTACTGGCCTTTATTTAACGAGGAAAGTAGCCCTGAGATTCAGAATCTCTTTTTCAGGGGAGTCCTGGCCCAAGATGGGAGGAGTCTACTGGACATGTTTTTAGTGGGAGGGGAAATCAGAGCACCCGGAGGAAATCTACGCAGACACGGGGAGAACATGCAAACTCCACACAGAAAGGCCCGGGCCGTCTGGGAGTCAAACCCAAGACATTTTAGTTGTGAAGTGAGAGTGCTGCGCTATATGTGTCACCCAACTAAACACATACCAAATGATCCAGTAATACAGATCAACTGTTTTGTAATCAGCCTTTAAATGTTGTTATAATATTTTTGACAAACCATGTAATCAACATCAACCTTGAAGTTAAAAAACATTTTAATGGATATGGTTATGTAAATTTTGTTTTTTTCCCTTGTAAAAGGCAGCACTTAGTGACAAAAACTGCATCTAATAACAAAGTATTTTATCTTTCTCAGAAGTTAGAGCTGTTAGCAGCGCTCTGTTGACTGAGCTTTGGCGGACCGCCGCTTCCCTTCACCGTGTTCAAAAGCTGTTCAAAAAATGTACTAAAGCTGTGCACAAACACGAAAATGCAAGCATATGATTACAATGTGCCAAAGGCTTTGTGAGAGCTAGAAGATTTAAATACATACTGCACTTTGTAATTTGAAAATCAGGTACCTCAGCTTTAATGTATTCATTTCAAATACTTTTTAGTACTTATTTAGTGTCATGTCCCATTTGAGAGGTGCCGGATTTATAAGACACTCAAAATCAAACTATAAGCAGACAGATTTGACAGTACTGCATCAAACATCTAGTATCTTACGGTGGTCCTGAGCCGTCAACACAAACTGAGCCAGCTTAAATACACAACTTTAAAGACGACAGTCTCTCTCCTTCGAACATGGCAAACAAAGACACATCAGAAAAAATTTGACTGCGCAGCTCATGATACAAGAGACGGTAACGCAAAAAATGCATTTCAGGTTCAGTATCATTCAAGCCACACAGTGCATAAACTGCTCCTCTGGGACTGAATGGAAATATCTCTGTCTCTAGAGCCAGAGGCAGAGTACCACATCTCTGACCTCTGACCTCTGGTTAGGTTCAGAGACATAAGGCTCAGGACCAAAGGTGTCTGGAATTAAAATATAAGTAATCAGTTTTGGTTTACAAAAGATTTCATAGTCCCTTTTCTGTTTAAATGTTTCAAAGTAAACTTTCCTGATTAGTCTGATATTGTAGATGAATTTTATTCTATAGAATAAATCTGGAGATCAGCATCCTCAAAATGTTCTCCATCTGTATCCTCAGTCTGGTGCTTGGCATATTAATCAGCCTAATCCATAACCGCATCATATCACAGATGTGTCTCACTTCACATGGGTCCCAGTCCAGAGAGTTTAGGGGGCTTCTAATGTGCTTATGTGTTCAATTATCACTACTAATCCAAGTTTATATAAAACATCCCATGTAGTTACATGTTTTTCTCCAAGTTGACGGACAAACCCACAAACAGACATGCACCATTAACATTTTATCAAAGGTAAATAAAGCAAAAGATTTCCCCTGGGAGCTTCTTTATATATGCAAGCACCACCATGCAGTGTACAATAATGCATTTCCTTTGTATACCATTCTATCCACAGCAGACAAAAGTATAGGAAGGAAATACACACAGGGTAAAAACACAAGCCCCATGTTAATTGCAGGGCCATGAGCTCGGCTGAGCGTGTAAATCAGTAGAATTATTGATGAGTGTTTTATTAGGAAGCTGAGCGCTAAGAGGATGAGGTATGAGCGAGGCCTGGTTCATAATTAAAATCTATGTCACATGCTCAGATTACGGTTTGAAGTATTTCCCAAAACGACTCGAAATATATGCCACTGCACAGACGTTTACACTCAATATAATGTTTATGTTTATTTGATTTTCCATTAGCTCCCAGCTGGGTAAAAGCCTTTCTTTTAGTAACCTGCTCAGTGGTCGTCCGCTTCACAAATCAAGCGTCTCACAATAAAGACCTATAGCCACCAGCTATTCTTTATCCACTAATTCAATAAGGGCTGGTTTAGTTCTCCAGAGTCTTCACTGAAACGCCATCAGGTCACAAGATGACACTGGGAACAATTATGGTCTTTACTTCAGAGCACCTCTCATATCTACAAATAAAGGGAATCATTTGTTCCCACACTACCATTTGCTTCATCTTGCAATGTCACTTCACAAAACAAGTCGAATGTTTTTGATTTGTGGAGTTTAAATTAACAACAAACGATGTGCCACTCAACTCTCAACAGCTCCCAAGAACCCAAACAGCTGCACCCACAGCATTGCATTCTTCCTACAGAGAAAATATGGTGGATGAACGAAAGTTTATTTACCCACAAGAAATAAATACATTGCACTTCATTTTAAGTAAACAAAAAAATATTGCGGCACCCCTATAGATGAAAAACCTGCTCTCAAAATAGAGTTTAATGTTGTTCTCAAAACTAAACAATACATGTATAGTAATGCTGTATTGTTTCATTTCACTTTGGTTCCACTCACCTCCTGTAAAAATAAAAAAAACATTCTATCCCACATGACACAACACTGTAAATGTGTAAGAGAAAACAGTGAACTTGATTGTCGTTTTTGTTCAGAATCCCCAGTAAGTGCCTTTTACTTCTAGAAAGTCAAGCCATGACATAACAAATTTAAATTTGCTCTGAGTGGCACTTATTCTCACATATGAAGACCAAAATGGGTATTATTATATGCATTAGTCAGTGAGGACAAAGAACAAGTGTGGAATAATAGCCTTAAAATGTTAATGTTAAAACCTGTTATAGCATATTATTCAGTATGTCTTCATATTTACCCAGTGATGGAGCGTAAAGTTTCTCTATACTTGCTTACGAAATGTCTGAAAATGTACCCATTAACCTCAGTTGGCAGTGCCTTCAAAGGTAATGACTACAATGCTGTGGGCGTATTTCCAGCTCTCCAAGACAAAATGTAATACAAAGTGTATGTCTTTTGGAAAATTAGAAGTGAAAATAAATGGGCTGAAATGGATAGGGTCCTTTGGGGAACACAACAGCAGCCAACAGAAAGACGAGTGAGTCACTAAACTACACAGTATATTATGGAGCACACTTACACCAGCTCTGAGAGATGGAGCTTTTTAGCCATGTTTGACATCCTTCATGCTGTAAAAATAGCTACATAAATGTGCTCTGGTGTAGAGAAAACAGATGTTTGGTGTTGTTGGGGGGAAAAACTATTGTCATGTTGGTTTGTGAACCTTAAATAAGCTTGATTTCAAATTGAACCTGAGACATAGTCAAATGACAAATAAAGCTCCACTTAACAAAACTAAAGGTTAAATGATAAATAAAATATATTATGGCAATCAAGAGTATTTTTATCACATGAGTACAGATCATGCTTAAACTGCATATTACACCAAATGGTAATTATTGCTGAATTTTGGATTTGAGACTGTATTTGTTATGATTTATTTTGTTTTGCCCCAAATTTCTTGTGGCTGATAATCCGTTTAAATGTAATAATTAATAAATATACATCATATTTATTGTCTGTACAATTTAAAATTATTTTAGTTTTATTAAAACACTTACACATTATATACACTTAATTTAATTGAGCATGTAACCTGGAAACAAAAGCTGTTGTAAATGTGGCTGTAAGAAGGACAACTTTGTGTAAAAAATAGATGAAATCAGTGCTGCTGCCACATCAAAGATGGATGAACGGTGTGTGTCCTTGACTATATACAGCACTGGTCCCATTATGTGTGGGGCCACACCTCAGTTTAAAATAGAGTTTACTTACACACTGCATTTTTGTGACTAGAGTCTTTGCTTGGCATCATCTTCACCCCTCTAGACTTCAACTCAATCGCCTTTTTAACTGCAAAAAAGAAGAAGAAATTTATTAAAATACATAGAATATGGGGCACGTCAGTATAGCTTATTACACAAATGTTACACACCAAGAAGTATTTTCTTCCCTAATGCAATCATTCTACCAAAAGGATAAGCTTATGTGGGGAAAAATTGAGCCTGGATTAAAAGAAATATGAAAGGGTGGAGATAAAAAAGGTTGGAAAGCAAAGAAAAGGAGGAGCTTTATCCTGTTAGCAGCCTCCAGGGGCAGTACACAGATCTGTACTACAACCACGCTATATTCCACAGAGACACAAACTTGGCATGGTGTGTGCAAACATGGGTTTCAAATACACATTTACGCAATATTCAGGAGAGAGTACATCCGCAAAGGAGGTGTTAAAGGCATAAAACTGAAAACAGAACTTAGCAAAGGTGATGGGGTAACACAGAATATGAAGTATGTGTGTAGCTGTTTCAATCTGATATGATGTGTGAAGTAGGGCTGCACTGTACTTGAAAACATGTGAAGAATAACTTTGTGCTACTAAAGCAAAAGGTGGCTGGCCTGGTAGTTTGAATGCTGCAAACCCATTGTTCATTGTTTTGCCCGCACTGCCTCCTGTCTGTGGCTCTGGTATGGTCAAACTTGGAGAGGCCACTGGCTCACTGAAACAGCCACATATCCATCAGTCTGTCTGCCCAGAGTAACTGTGGCAACACCGGCTGACTTTAATTGACAAATCCACATATAATATAAGTGTGACAGTGTAATTTAACATGATACATAGTGGTATGTAATTTACTCCCAAAAAGCTCAATCAAAGGTGGCATATTATGTTGTTATGTTTTGTTTTTCTTTTCAATTACTTAGTACTGAAGTAAAATATATAAATCATCATTTTATATTTTGTTCATTGTAAATGGCAATATTGATCTAAAACAGCTTAGCAAATAGAAACAGATCCATTGACTTCCTGTTCCAAACTGCAGAACTGACATTTTCTGAGCACTCCAGTGTCAGTTGCAGAACAATACAGAACAATACTCAAACATGCATGAATCAATAAAAATATAACACTGAGGAAACTAATGACGAGGAGATATTGTTGCAACAAGGTTAAAAGTTAATTAAAGTTGAGTTGGAATAATATGTCCCTTATCCCCAAAACTTATCTGGGTCGTATCTGTTACAGCACAAGTTCAATGAAGACAAGTTAATGTCTTTCATATATTGACAATGACTTTTGGATAAAAGTCGAAACGTCTCGATCTTCAAACAGCGTCCGGATGACAACCCCTGAAACCCTTTCTACGGTCTTTCATATACTATATTACTTTTAACAATGCCACAAAACATTCATACTGTATCCACCGGTGCTGTGTGAACCATGTGACTGTATACAAGTAGATTTTAATTAAATACCTTGATACTGTGCACTGAATCCTTTCCTTCTGTGGTTGCTGTCTGACGTGAAGTGTATCCGCAGCCAATTCTTACTGGAGATCACTGGTGAGGGTAACGTCGTGCCTGTTAGCCTGTGAGCGACAACAAAAGACACTGTTAACTACACATTACATTGAATAAGTAGAAAAAGGCCCTGCAAATCTACCTTCACTTAATGAGACATACAGTCCCTGGAGAGACAGTTCGAGAACACGCTGCAGCTGTATATATGTGACTCCATATGTGAATTTGCTGGTGACTGCTTTATAATGCTAATTGACAGTGAACAACAAGAGCCTTGAGACTCATTGCTTTTACAGTGCTGTCATAAAAATACATTCCAGATTAGTACAAGTTCGAACAATGTATTCACGGTCACTACAGTTACTGTAAATATGGCTTGCAGCAGAAAACATGAAGAAACCTTATAATAAGAGACATGTTTATTTTGACAAAATGAATGCCTAAAACACCTAAAACATGTAAATATTCTTTTCTGGCTTGATCATAATTAAGGCAAAATGTTTCAAAGCACTGCTCTTGGCGGTGAACCATATGCTGTGTGATGCCATTTTGTATTGTCCTCCAAAGCACAATGGTTGGCTGCAATTTCGAAAAGTTGTAGCAGAGGCAGTTTGTTCCAGTGACTCAGACAAGTGGGCGTGGGAATTAAATGAGTAATAATGATCGACCAATCCACATTCCTGGTTATCCAGAGGTGAAAGAGTCCACAGTCAAGAAAAAGACTGAATTCACTCAAGCAAAAGTGTTGCCATTACAATGTTCCTCAACCATATAAGTTGTTGACAAATGATTGAACCAGTAAAGATGCTTCCTCCCATTGTGGTCTCTGTTATATCCAAATTTATTATGGAATTATTATGTTTGTGTGTAACAGCCTTTCCAATTATTTCTATGTTAAGCTTAAACTAAAGCCTGACAGACGTAAAAGGGCATCCAAAGCATCATCTAAAACAAACCCTATTTTTATGAATATGCCATTTAAGGTAAATCTTACATCAGCTACTTGTTTCCAATAGCAACAGAGGAAGATGTTTTAAAAAGGGAGATGACTTAAGAGAGTGCCTGGGAGCTAATGTTCCAGCCTCCCCCAGAGACACAGAGGCCACAGGAACAAACAAACAGCACAGTGAGCTGACACAAAGTGTGTCTTTGATCAACTCTGATGGCTTTCCAAATCATCAAATATTATCAGAGGAAAACGTGAAAACATGGCTTTGACAGGCAATATTTTCAAAAAGATGTGTTAGCAGTGTCATCTATATTCGTATCCAAAAACAAAATATGACAAATGTGAAAAATTTAATTCATTCATTTATGTGTGTGGAATCCCAGGGCATACACAAAACGTTATTATTGGGTCTTGATATTATGGGACCAACTCATTGTAGGTTCTCATTCCAGCATAATAACTTTGCCATAATTAACTTTGGCAAAATACTAGCTTCAAGTGCCCATAAACTAGCAGTAGTAATTTTAAAGCTTATTAATTCATTTAAAGTCTCAGAAGGACATAAAACCATTCTGCCCAGTAAGCCTTAATTAAAAAAAAAAAACAGTGGAAGGGTATATGAACAGGAAATTATAAAAGTAATGATTATTTTGATAGCATGTCTCAGAAGAGGATTTGTGTGAAAATGATTATCTAGTCATGCTGGGTCTTTGATGGTAATGTTTGTAGATAGCACCAAAACGTGTTCCAAGTCAATTTCCTCCTCTTAATGTACTTTTATCATTGTAAACCTGGGACATATTGTACTTTACCCGAAGGTTTTAACTCACATTGAATTTAATTATGAGCAACTACAATTTAAGGGAAATTAAGACGATAGCGGTAGTATATGTTTTGAAACAATGTGCCTAAAAGTGGTGAATACTTTAAAAATCTTAGAACAGTTATTGTCAGACATGGACACATGAAATCAATGCAATGGCAAAGTTATAAAAGTGTTTCTTCTTGTCCATTATTCATGTGCACTGACCCGTTGGAATGAGGGAGACGAGAGGTTACGAGGTAAAGACGGAAAAGAAAATAACAGCAACATAGGGGGATAGAGTTGACTGAAAATAGCCAAAGCAACAGAAATTTTTGACAATATATTTATAAGTCTATTTTGAACCAAACAAACTGACCTGCCACTGACCCGAAGTGTTGTCAACCATTATTTCTCTGCGATTTATAGTGCTTAGTTAACTTCAAAAGCTGACAGCACAGTAAAGAATGACTGTTTAAAGTAAAATAAGAGCAGTTTCACTTCAAATACTGGACTAACTAAATAGAAGTAAAGATCAAAACCCAAAGCCATTGTGCACAAATTATGTTCCATCTATAAAAAAGCTTCAATGGGTTGTATTCATGTTTTTGGTCCACAAAAGTTGAACCATATCATTATTTGTAAGGGGTTGGCTCTATAAACTTGCAATATTAAAGTAAACGCTTTCCTTTCAACGAACATCAATCAAAACAATGGAGGTGAATAATGGCACCACTTTCTAAAGCCATTGTGAAAAAAATAAATTTACTTTTGTTTATTTATATCGACGAAGACGATATTGAACTTTGTGCTGCTGTTCGTTTCATGTGTATACGCCCGATAATTACAGAGATATTCAGTGTAAACCGGGTCAATAAATCTACAATGTGACAGTCAAAAGAAATGTCCTTCAGCTCAATTATAAACTATAGGCATTGATATGATGACAAAGAACCCAAACTATAGCCTCTACAAAATAAAACAGCTTGATAACCAAATGCAAAACGCAAATAATTGGGTTTGGGGGTAATTCAATACTAAACAAGTCTTTTCACACAGCCATCTCAAGGGATCAAAAGTCCAACTGTGTAGTTGGAAGAAATGTGGTAAAAAGATAACTTAGTGGATGTAAGAAAACCAGGCATGATGGGACGTCAAGGTGAGGTCAGAAAATCCACTTTAAGGAGCCGGTGCCCAGAGGTTGCAGTCATTCGGTGTGAGAGGAGAGAGACCCGGAGAGAAAGGGCCACAGAGCACTGGTTTAATGAGGTGGGGGATTACAACACCAGGCCACCACCAATAGAGATAAATGAGGGACAGGAGCGGGAAGGGCAGAGGCGGCACAGAGGTGGGAACAGGAAGCCAGGGAGGAGAGCTGCACTTATGAAAATGGGAGATTTTTACAACTTTGCATCGTGGATCTTCTTTTTACTTTTGATTCTTACTTGACAATTTAGTTGGTTCGGAATTTGACATTTTTTGCTCACATTAATGGATGCATAAAGTAGGGCATCCAGTAAAGTAAATGTCCTCTGAATTTTTTACATATTTTTTCATTCCAAAAGATAATTGGTGTTTATTCAGACAAAACATATTTATCTAGATTGTGAAAACAATTCCTCCTCTTTGTTGACGTCAAGGAAAAGTACTGTATTATTGGTTTATCCTTCAACTGAATGAAGGGTAAGAAAGAGTGCACAGCAATAGTTTATTCTAAGTGTTTTGTACATGGGTAGTCTTAATCTTATAACATACACCCACTCAAAAAACATCATTTGAATTGTAAATGTTTGACAGAAGAGAATGTGGAATGTGGAGGGAACTAAATTGGCAACTAAGTAAGAATGAGCAGCACTTGTTTCCGACACATGTCACTTAGTTACAGAAAATGGTTTATCCTTGCCAAACATGGAAATGGACCATGTTTATCCAAAATTGCCTCAGGCATTTGGTGAACAACCAGGCACACAAAACAAATAGGAAAAGAAAATAACCCGTTTTCAAACCCCTACATGCCGTCCATGCAGATGTGCCCTGGCCTTTCCCACCTTGTATCCATGTCATTTCCATCCATAAGAGTGACCTTAACTTCAGAATTTGTGCTGTTTGCATTTACATAATGCTCATCATCATGCCATCCCCGGCCGTGAAAAATGTGAAGGAAAACCTCTACGGCTTATCTCACTAGAAGTGTGTCCCACAAGAAGAAGAGTAGGGCTGCAACAAGTTAATTGATTGTACACAACTAATCAATTACTGAAATAACTGTCAGCTAATTTGGGAAAAAAAAAAAAGTTGCCACAGAAAAAAAGGTCATGCGGTCTTATATTTGCTTGGACAGCATTTAGCTTTAATTAGTGCACACATTCACTGTACCATTGTTTCAATATGTATGAAACTGTATTTAAACTGAGTGTTTTATTTGTTTTTCACCAAAATCTTGTGTTGATGATGGAAGAGTGTGACCACTGCCAAAGCCTTTTCCAGCACATCCCAAAGATTCTCAGAGTGTTAAGATCTGGATTCTGTGGTGCCCAATCCCTGTATGAAAATGACGCCTCATGCTCCTGAACCACTCTGTCACAATGTGAACCCTGTGAATCCTGGCATCGTCATCTTTGAATCAGAAGAAACCCATTGATGAAATAACCTGGTCATTCAGGATGTTCAGTCAGCTGATCTCATTCTTTAGGCACATAGTGTTGCTGAACCGAGACCTGACCAACTGCAGCTCCCCAGATCATAACACTGGTCCTACAGGCTTATGCAGTAGGCACAAGGCATGATGGGAGCATTACCTCACCTGCCTCTCTGAACACAGTTCTTCCTCCAAGAAGAAGCCTTCCAGTTTTTAATAATGCGTTGCCAATACCAACTTGAGCCGATTCTCCTCAGATGTTTTCTCTGCTTGATGTTGACCCTTCCTCCCTCACATCTTTTTTTTTTTGCCAGGCAGTGCCTGCCATGTGATGAAGTAATAGGTTTTATGGCTCAGCTTAAGCAGTTATTGCATGAACATGTGTGAATTCAGTGTTTTTGAAACTTTTTTGACTGTAAATATAATTCATCAGGATATCCTTAAGTGGCATCACTTTAGCTTTCTCTGGATCTTATTTAGTAAAAATCTCATATTCATTGGCTTTTTGCAATCTAAACAAGTAATCGATTAATTAAAAGTATAATAGCAGAAATAATAGCAGAATAATAACTGCCTGATTTAGGCTCTTTTAACTGTAGAGAACAATCCGTACGCAAAGTCAGTGATCATAATTACATTTTAACAATTTTATAAAAATGTGTTTGTTAAAACATGTAAACTGAACAGTTTAGATCCTAGATTTGAACATTGTCAGATGAAAGATTACAGCTCGTGTAGAGAGACCAGTGAGCATGCATCGTATTGAAAGCTGTGCAGTAAACATAACATACAGTAGCATGTTGGCATGAATTAGACTGTTAAAAAGTACAAAATTAAGCCTACACAAGTTTGTATCTTCTTAATAGTGGAACATAGAACAGAACCATGACAATTAAACTATGGTGCAAATTTCCGAGATTAAAAATAACCCAACTACATAATTACGCACCTCTCCAGATCTTAACAATAGAGTTATGAAGATGTGCTAGTATTCTAGTTGAGGGGTTCTGGCCATTTACCTTTCTTTTTATCATCTGAGTAACAGCCACAACCAACAAAACACTGCCAGCATAACCAGCAGTAGTTCATCATATTTCATATGCATAATTTTATTCTAAAATGCCTGATGCATTCAAAGCAGAGCTGCTTTAAAGTCTATTCTCTAAGCCACAGGAAGCCAGGGCAGAGACCTGAGCACAGGGCATCCGAGCATCCTTCGTTCTGGATGTACTGCAGCTGTTTTACAGCTCATTTGGAGAGGCCGGTGAGCAAAAGGTTACCATAGTCTGATTTACTGGAGACAACTGCATGGATAAGTCACTCAAAGGCTGGTTTAGACCCCAAACACCAAACATGGCATTAGTTTGAGGCAATAATTCTGAGTCCTGTAGATTCCTAACCTGATTTCAGGGAATTTAGTGATTGCCTGTTAAAAATATAGACATACTTAGGTTTGGACATTTCATATTATTCAAATTTAGTAAATAATCTTTCTTTTTAATAAAAAAAACAATAGTAATAAGAATAATAAGAAACAATATTAAGTGAAATGTGTTTCCTTTGTCTTAGTTCACACAAGCTGTGAAATGCCGCACGTCTGTTGGGCCGGACTAGCTGTGTCAAAAGGAATACACCCATGAGTCAAAAAGTATTCTGTAGCAGCAGTGTGACTCAGTGGGAGCTTGTTGTGCAGTTTAGAAAGCAGCGGAGGTAGTAGTGGCATCTGGTAAGGACGCCTCTCTGGCGCTCACCCGGGGGACGCACCGAGTGGCGCATACTAAAAGAGGGCTGGAGTTAGAGCCAGGATGAGATGGAGAGCCTTCACCTCGCATCTGGCCTTGAGAGTGCTCTGAGTCCCCTGAAAGAGCTGGAGGAGCTAAGCACAAAAACAGCATCTGGCCTGCTGCTCTCTGTGCGCTGGAAGGAATGGCTTGTGACCATGTTAAGCAACTTGAAAATCACCAGGAGGAGACAACTACTAAACAGTGTGTTAAAGTCTATGTCTTTCCAAGGAGTACTTCAGATTTCTAGTACTTGTGTAAAAATTATGGTACAGTTTTCTGAGCTCAGAAGAAAAGCATTTTATGCACTGGACTGCAAATGGTTCAGGACTCAAATCTGCCGAAACCAATTAATTAAAGCTTAATTACTGTAATAACTTTAACACTGCCGTTAACAATTAAAAAGACAACATATGCTTTTTTCCTGGATGGATACAACAAATCTCCTTCTGGATCTAGTACAACCTTTATATTATTTGTCATGTTTTTTGTGGGCTTTAAACAGTTTTAACAATTAGTTCTTTAGCTTTATTTGATCGTATTTAGTATGAACTTTTGTAAATGTCAGACTACGTTAACATTTTCACCACATCACTTGGTTAGTGACCCTTTCACTCAATTAATTTCATAATTGGCAATTAGAGGTCCTGAAAGAAGAGGACCAACAACTCATTTTTATGTGCAAAGATAAAATGACTGGCTCTATAAATCTGCATAAAAACTACTAGTAATGTTTGTTACTCCAAAGTCCCCACTTTCAAACTCTAGCTTCTGATTTAACATTGAGATGAATAGTATAATGGAGTAATAAGGAGCAAATAAGATTAATGGATACTGGATGTTCTGTAATAGCCCTGAGCTTAAGAATTCATGGAGCCAAAGATCATGATAGCGCAAATACTGTCTTTTGGGTTTTTCTTGTGCTTTTAAAGATTGAGACAGACAAAGGAGGAACAGAGCGGGCAGAGAACTGAGTGAAAGAGACAGGAAGTAAGGATAGCTGTAGGGAGAGTTAGAGTGCACAACACAATAGAGAGGATGAGAATACATGAGGAATGAGACGATGGCAGAGAGGAGCAGGTTAGGCTGCAGAAGAACAGAAGGCTGTTGCACTTGTACCATACAGATAAGCTGGGCAGAGTGATATCGCATTTCGGTTCACAGTCAGTTCAATGAAAAGAAAAACCTTTTGCTATAAGAAAATGCTGATGCCACCAACTCATAAAAATAGCAGCTGAGATATTGCCGCAACTACTGGTCACCAGAGTACTTGAGTCACACATGAAAAATAGATTTCACCTTGATAGATAACCACTCGATCATTGTATTAACCTTTCTTATGTATGAGTATTAGTGAGAAGGTCAAGTACATTTCTTAAGTATATGTGGATATTTTGTCGTTGTTAATTACTGATACTTATCTTTTTATGCCAGACGAGAGGAGAACCAAGCACAAAAATAAAGTTATTTTTGAATTGATATATAACACTCTCTGGTAGACATGTCATCCTGCATAACAAACAACATTAAAGGACAAAAAAGGTGAACATAACTTAAATAACAGAAAGACAGCGAAAGGATATGGGTTAAAAGTTCAATTTCATTTTTACGTTTATGTGTGTTGGGTGGGGTTATATGTGACGAATATCCAACCTGACATTCAACCTGTCAGCTAACAGACAGAACATGAAACAGGAAATTGCTTCTGGGACAGCCAATCAGAAAGAGTTCTTGGTAAACAGGAAGAAGCCGTCAGAGTGGTCCTGTCAGGTGTCAGTCACTGCTACAATGACCTGCCCCTGAGCCTCAGTGAAAATGTCAATCATGGCCTAATCCCTCCTCTGGAGAAATGTACTTAGGTCTCATAGAACTGCAGGCAGAAATCCATTTGGGGTTTAACACAATCTATTAGATGTATGCTCCAATCTGAAGGGGAGATTGCCATAAAAATGCCTTTGCCATGGTCTGTGTGGAGGACTCGTCGTATAATTACAGTTTGCTTTAACACAACATGTAACTCATTTGAGTCATGCTTTTTGTCAATGCCTTCAAATATAATTTTTGCTTTCTTTAAATTGTTGTCACAATTTCTGAACTCTGATAATTACATTTTTTTAAATGAGATAATACATGACTGCATACAATACATGCCATTTTTAATGTATTTATTTATTTATTTATTTATTTCAGGAACAGTGCATATGAATCAGCATTTACATGTACATATGCCAGAATTAGCCAGAAGGCCATTTTTTATCTGTAGTCCCTGGACAGATAAAAATATAAATATTATGTTAAAATATCAAAATATAGACAGCCCTTTACAGCTGACTTTAATTTTTAAACATACTGATTGAATCTAACATAATTCATTACCAGTTTAAATGTACAACATTAAAGCGCAAAGTTATTTTCAACAGCATAACCTTTAAGCATTTATTTATGTGACAGTGAGAAATGTCAAGGCAATGCAACAACAGCAGCCGTAGCAGATAGACTTTATATGTGACACACACATTGGGTGAACACAGCATACTCCCATCTGCCCCTGCATTGCGGAGGAGGGGCTGACAGTGGTCCTTGAGTCTTGTCACACAGATAGGAGTGTGGACATGTGAGCGAGAGTAGGGCACTTAGGCCTGACATATACAAACATAGCCTCGTGAGAATGCCTTTGCTGATGTATACGCTCGCCTCATGACAGGACTAAACGTGCCATTATTCCTCTGTTTCCATCTGCTCCACCACACCTCCTTCAGTTATTTATCTGTCCGGGCATCCATTCTGCTTCTCAAGCTGCCCAACAATCACCATTTTGTACGCATGATGACGATAAATAAAGCAGGTCTTTGAATTGAAAAATATTTACGATAACAGCTTAAAACACAAATTCTTAAAGTTTGTGGGTCCTGGGTGTTCAAGGCGGCTTGTGGACCAAATCTACAGTGTGGCACATTTTCACATGATTGCCGCATTCACATTTTGTCCACATTGCATCTGCATCACAATGGAACATTTTGTTTGTGTTCACAGTAAGTCCTGCTACATCAAGCAAATAAAAGATTAATTGATGATTTGATGTTAATTCACAAGGGCCATGTGCTCCACTTGTTTTGAAATCTGCTTGTTAAGAGGAACATTACGTGCAGTCACATCAGAGGACTTAAGTTTGGACAGCCCGTTTTACAGGCTTCATCATTTGAATGGGCTCAACCTGTGACTATGAAGTTTGGACAGACAACTGTGGGTGTAGAAACAAAATGTTTTCTCTTTTAATGTGGTAGCCTACTGTAGGCTACCATACCTTTAACATCACTTTAAACAGATGTTTTAATGCCATTTATATTTAAGTCCTGTTTTATGCTCATTAGGACCTGGGGTCTCATTTATAAAGCTTGCTCTCACACTACGCAGTGCGTAGCCCGCCCTCTGTGCCATCCGTGGTAGCTTTCAAACTTCCACTAGGCGCAGGATTTAGCTTATCTCTGCGTAAACTGAGACCCTCCTGTAAGATTTACGCAAAGTCTAGAGACATGAGGAAATGACAACACACAGTGGCTAAACGGTATATAAGAAAGCTAACCCATGCTTCACTCGCTCTCTCCCTCATGGGCGGCTCTGTGGCGGAGGGACCACGGAGACACAGGACTCGTGCTGATAGTGGACAGGTGTCGAAGTGCGTGTGTGAGCAGGTTCAGGAGAGAGACAGGAGGACACGCTTGGGCCAGAGGAGACTGGGCGGTGCCACTGTTGCTCAAACTTACCTCTGCTGCAGCAGCGGGTGTGATCTGTCCCTCTGCCGTCTCCACACACTTCTACAGCGTTTTCTGCACCAAAGTTCTGTTTTTGCCTCAGAAAAGATTCAACGCGTCTGCGATGTCAGGTTCCCAGATAAACACTAAACACTGACCGTGTGATACTTTCAAGATAAAAGTTCCTGCATTTGCCACGTGCCGAGGGGGCTTTATTGTGAAAAGGTTGGACTGTGAGCCAGTGTACTTCATTCACAACATTACACAACTGAGCGGAGTGACAGCCGATTGAGAAAAATGTTTTGTTTTATTTTTCTTTAACTAGAGGTAGGACATTTCAGATGCTACTGACTGATGAGCTGTTAAAAACACAATTTTAATCACACACATTTGTGACAATATTGTGGTCAAATTCTTCCAAATTTGGACAGATTTTTCAGCATGAGAAATGCAAGGTGTGGCATGTGTGCGTGTGATGGAGTGTGTCTCACGGCCGATGTGTGAGACTTGAGAGCCCTGTTTACCAGCATGACCCATCTCTACAAGAGCTTCTATTTCTGCTTTAGTAAAGTTTCTCTTTCCGGAATCAAAGGTAGTGTGATGTCCGCATGTCTTTAGCTTCAGGTGGGACAAGTGCAGCTTCAAGTGCAGACAAAAGGCTTCATAAATTTGGATTTCGCGTGGCGAACGCCTCTACAGGGCACTTGGGCTACGCACTTGTTCAGCAGAAAATCTGCGCAATACGTTATAAATTAGGCCCCAGGTCACCATGTCATCATTGAATCCAGCCATTCAATTATATATCTTAAAAATAATTGTCCATACGGTTACAATATTCTAGATTTGTAAATGAGTACAAAAATTGTATCCTAATGTTCTTCTATTTCTGAGAGTGTAGGCCTGCTTTGTCCAGCTGTATGGCTGCTTTAGCTCTGGTTCTGTTCTGATATTCATAGACCACTGCTGTAAGACAATATAAAGAAAGCACAGTGTAATGTTCAGCTGAATTCCTTTAGACAGCATTAATGAATTGTCTTTTTTTTTTTTTTTTTTTTCAAAATGTTTATTGATGTGAATTAATATTCTCAAATAAGATAGCACGTTCACTAATAAAATAATTATCATCTCTTTAATAATCATCTTTTTAATGTTCTTTAGGCGTAAACGATCTCTAATCTAATGAACTCTGTGCTACTCTATTCTCATTGTGTTTTCAGGTACAAAGTGATCAGAATAAGACACATTAGAGGAAAGAAAAAACATAATTTATCATGTCCCCTGTGGGATTTGAATAAATCTTCAGAATCAACAGCTCTTCTAAAACATCAATCAATCAGTATTAGCGTCTGTCCCCTCAAAACACTTGTTTTTGCTTTAATGTTAATATTTCTCATTGATGCTGTAAGAAGTGGAAACAGCTCCGTGCACTGTGAATAAGTCACCAAAGCAAAGCCTCAAGGCCTTTATTGAAAAGTAGTGAATGTGTCTGTCACCTACATAAGGTAAGTTTATGTGTAACTGCCTGTTTGCAATTTGTTGTCATGTGATTTTATTTGTGGATAGCATCCCTTGTGTTGAGCCTGGTTATAGACCCCCCTTTACATCAGGCCATAAGTGAAATTGACCTTACCATATGCTGGGTGCTTCTGTCCCGCTGATTTCCAGGAAATCATATTTGTCTTCTAAAAAAAAGTCATTGAAGACCAGCGCGATGGTGTCTCCCGGCTCAGCGAGGATGGACCATGTACAGTCCAGGTTGTTGTCATACTCTGTGGGAAATCCTGGACTGGTGATGGAACCCGCTGTGCCTCTCAATGTCCCGCCACAAGCCCCTTCAGCTACACACCAGACATACAACAAGACAGAAACAGGCAAAGATGTTCAGGATGTTTGCTCATTTTGACTGAAGCCTGTATGTGACACCACCTTTAATTTATTGACACATACAGGCTCAACTTTTATAAGCACCGACTTAACGCTCAAAAAATAATATGCCTTTTGTGGATAAAATGTGGCTATATGAATTAATCAGTTGTTGATTTATGTGCAGTATTTAAACAGTGAATTTGGTTTTCAAAACGGTCCATCTTGTTAGTTTCACAAATCAGATGGTAAAGAGACAGCATGTACCAGACAAAAGGACTTTCTAAAAGCTGAATACGTTGTGTAAGAGGCACTTACTGAAGTATTTCACCAGATTCTGAATGCTTGTACATAGCTGCTCCATCTTGGCCCTGGTGGTGGGGACTGGAAAGCTCTGTTTTATGTGGAAACTAATGAACCATTAGAGGGGCTTTGCTTGAGGATTTTTCAGCCCATCTGTTTTTTTTAAAGAATGATTTGTGGTTGTAGTTATGGCAGGGTTTCACTGTGCTTTAAGGATAATCAATATACCACGGTCTCACGTATATCCCTTGATAGTGACCTCCAGGTAAGGTCGCTCTATTCCCATGAAACAAACTATTATAATGGTCTCGGTATGTAAACAGCTTTCTCTCTCTCCTTCTACCTACAGTTGTTGGTGTTTGTGAGGTACACTACACTCTTTGGACCTAATCACTTGTTATAGATATAGTGGTCAAAACTAGGGATTCTTGGTAACTGATTTAAGATGCTCGCTAATTGCAACAATTACATTCTAAATCACAGTTAAGTTAATTTTAATGTACTGCTACTAAACAACAACCAAAATATGTGTAATTAAATCACATCAAAGACTTCCAATCTCTCAAAATGGCTGGCAAATAGAGTAAAGCCCTCCTTAATGAATACAATCTATAGGCCCTTTCCTTGTTGACATTGAATGTACACATGAGCAGAGGTAAACATGTGATTTATGAGTTAGCATTGCCTTATTGTCCTGTCTTAACTCTCACTCTGGGGACACGGTCTCATTCTTACAGTCCATATGGGATGACAGGTTCTCATAGTTTACCTCTACAAAATGGAGAGGGGAAGTCCCACTGAGCCCCACTGCCAGCCGACACGATACACGTGAGGATGTTGTGTCCTTCCAGCACGTAGCCCGACTCACAGCTGTAGCGGATCTTGTCCCCGATGTTGTACCGTGAGCCGTGGATGACTCCGTTTGGAATGAGGCCCGGGGTTCCACATGTATGGCTGGGCAGCACTGAGGAGGAGCACAAAACAAAGAGAATGTGGTCAAATATGGAATAAAATGTGTATTAAATGACAAAAGGGGTCAGTTATGCATCTATCTAATCACCATTCTCGCTCAAGTAATTTCACTTGACGACTGTCACAATGATCATGGACAAAATAACCATGATTAACGATAATGTCACAATAATTACTAGTTTTGTTATATATATTTATAATTGTAACATTGTGATTAAGTTCTATGTTTAAACAGCTATTATAGAATCGTACTTTGTTGTAAGTAGAAACAAAAACAGCAAGATCTAGAAGGGAACATCATGGATAAGTGGCTTTTTTCAGCATCATTTTGTGGTAAAATGGCGATTATTGTGTTGGTGACTATCACGATTAAACAACATTTACCACAAACGATTATTGTCTCCCTTTTTATCTCAGTAAACAATATTGTTCACTGTCACCATATACAAAAAGGAGAGTCAGTTAAAAATGTCAGTAATATACAGCAAAATCACGTTGTTATTTTAAAGTTGGTAGCTTGTTTTTTACCTACATTTATGAAGACAAGCAATGATGGAGAAGCTACTGTCACAGATAACAAGGCCAAAATATGAATTGACTGTCGCAAACATGCCATCACTTAGTACAACCTGGACTGAACCCTCTTTACCTAACCTCAGTGTGTACTTTAAATTACTGGGGTGCATTAGATCAACTGGAGCGTGTTAACTTGGGTGTGTAATGCGGATCCAATCGGCTAGCTGCATTAGTGTGCTGTGTGTCTATGCAAAGCGCCCTGCTCAGTCAGTCACTCGCGTGTTTGTGTACGCTGTTCCAATTAAATGCTAGCATGGTAATTAGACAAAGGCTCACCATGAGACCCTGAGAAGTAGGACACAGGGGTGGCAGGGGGATGACAAAACAGGAGAGAGCGAAGAGAAAATGGCATCTACAAAAGAGTGGGCAGAAAAAGGTAGAGATAGGCCAAGAAGAAAAGTAATTGCGGCCGCACTAAACATGTATAATTTAGTTTAATTGACTCATTATTTGGAACGTCTATAGTCATGCATCACAGGCCAGTTACTCACACTTAGCTGACCGTGCAGTCCTTTGAGTCTAGTTTTAATGCAACAAAATCAAAGGGCTAAGGGAGGGAAGGCAGAAGAGGGAGGAGAGGAAGAGGTTAGGAAGCTACAGAAAGATGAGAAAATAAAAAGCGACCTAGTGTGGGAGCCAAGTCATTAGTCACACTTATATGTGGTGACCGCACTGTACAGGGGCTGTTTTAACGAGACGTCCTGCTGCACAAAGGTATTTCCTCATTTAGAGTCACATCTGAGCACCTGAAAGGACCGCAGCGTATATTAAGGAGAGCTCAAATAATCACAACTAAGGCTGGTTTTAACAACTTGTTCAGTCATGTTTTGGAAACTTGTCCAATTTGAAATTATCAGTCACAAAGTGGTATCCAGTATTATTTAATGAGGTTGTTAGATTAATCATATTGGAATCGATTCATTTGAGATTTTCCTATAGTGTCACATCCAAAAAATCTGCCTCCTAGTGTGCATTGATTTTCATATGGATTTGTTGTATAGATTTGCTAAACCCCTTATGCACCCCCACTGTTTCATTAACCAGAGGAGGTCTAAAGTGCCAAAACATACATTTCAAGTTTTATTCTGGAGCATAGCTAATATTACCCTAAAAACCCACAACAAAAATGGATGCGAAAGGTAAGGTTTGAGTAAGGTAATACAGGGGTGGCACCAGCACGCCATATGGTCAACACACCCACATATAGCCACCCCAAGTATTTCTGCCTGTTGCTTTTATAGGATATCCAATAATACCTAAAATGTTCAAAAAGCAACCAAATCATGCTCTCATACTTGATCATTTTTTGGCTGCATATAAAGTCACACAAGCATAATCCCAATCAGTTACTCAGAAAACTAAAGCCAGCCTGCATAAATACTTATCCATCCAATTTATTTGTTTAGAACATTTTTGTAAACAGTGCATGAATACGCATATGACATGAAATGCAGTATATATAAGTACACAAAACACTATCTCAGGTTTCCTACTAGTTATTAAAAATTGTATTTTCTATTATAGCATGATTTCTTTGTGTCCTTGTGTTAAGCAACCTGAGTATGAGCAGACACAAAATGGCCCTGTAAAGTAAGGCAGTGCTATGGCAAAAATGGAAACAAAACAAAATTGTTAAAAACCACTCACAGCTAGTTTCAGACAACTGTAGGCTGGCGCTATAAAAAAGTGTTATATGGCCATCTAAAAATGAGGAGGAGTGAGTGAGAGAGTGAAAGCTGTAGTAAAACCGTCTAAAATTAGTTCGGAGTACTTTTTTGCTGAAAAGTAGTCTGAGTGTGAAAGTGCTTTTATTTTTTGTCAGCTTTTTATAAAAGTCCTAGATATTTTCCAGCCCAGTGGCCTGAGGGAGTTTAAGAGAAGCCATGGGGTGTTTGAACTATCAATTCTTCAATAGACCAGTGTGTGCAGAGTGGAGGGAGAAAAGGACTTCTACTCTGCAACTTCAACAGAATAACTTAGCCATCACTAATCTCATTTTGTAGCGCTGTGGCCTGAGCTTTACCCACTGCTATTTGACAATAATAAAAACTGTGCTATGTCACTGTAAAGGTTCTTATAAACATCATGTCCGTATTCAAAAGCGACACCAACTCAACAATCAGAGCCGCTCACAAAACAAAAGCAAGAAACATGGCAATAAAATGACTATCCATGACACCAGTGTTTTGGGGTCAGTAAAGTCATGTAAATCTTCCTGTAAATGTAATCGACCTCTACACGGCACAGTTGAGGTATAACGGTTGGGAAGCACTATAGTTGGGAAATCACTTCTCTTTCATGCACTGAAATTAGCACCCATTGAGAAAAAACTACTCTTCCACCACCCCTGTAATTGCTGTGATTTTTTAAAACACGGTATTTATGTTAAGAAGCAAAAAGTACAGCTATTTAAATGTACACATCTTTTCTTCTACACGTCACCTCCTAACCTACACAGCGTTTATTGCTCTCTGCTATGTGTTTCCTATGCTGCCTGTGACCAATAACCCAAATCGAAGTGCAGGTCAACTGAAGGACCAGGCCAGAAGAGAGGTCAAAGAGTGGCTGTAGAGATATAATGAGTATGTATAAGGTGCACTAATTAAGCCTAAGCCAGATCAGGTACGGTGGTAATACATATTGCTTAAAAACTTACAACTAAGTCTAAGTCTGACAAGCATTCTAACCATTCACGGTTGACGTGCCAACTGTTGAAGCAACTGAGGAAGCAGATGTAGTTAGCTCTTAAAGACAATAATAAGAAGAAACTGAACAGACATAAATTGTGATCTATGTTTTGTTTCTGTTTTTTTGTATGTTGTCCATCCCTAAAAATAACTCTCTTCTTTCTATGGAGATTGTATCGTCTTGTCTGGAATGTTCCCCATTATTGAAAAAAAAAACAACAACACATTTATATAGCATTTATTTCATTTTGGGAGATTTTAATGATCAAAATCCTGAAAAACATGCGTTCTTGATGTGAGAGTTGGGTTGTTTTTCCCTCAGATCTGAAATAAATAAGTTCAATGCCATACCATGGAACTTATTCAGGCAGTTCATGGAGACATTGGGGAAGGAAGCATATTGTGCCCTTAAGGATTATTCTAATTACATGCCTGGAACAGCAACTTCCATAATATGATGCAGTTTTTTCAATCTGTGCAGATAAAAAGTCTTGCCAGGTCAGGCAAGGTTTGAACTGCTGAACCTTTAGTTGGTGGGCGACAGCTTAACTCACAATTGCCTCAAAGGAAACATTTAAAGTAGACCACAAAAAATATAAAACAATAATAGAGACATCTGTGTAGGTGGTAAATGGAAAAGGTAAGCAGCCATTAGACCAATTACATCTTTAATAGGAATTTAAATGGCTCAATTCAAATCGGTGTGGGTGCAAACTGCCTTTTAAATGATTGCATGTAAAAAAGAATAAATTAATTAAATAACAAGCCGTAAAAGTACATCAAAATAGTTTTATTGTTGCCCCTCGGCTCTGGTTCATCTCAGCTGTCAGTGTGGTAGTGATTCAGAACACTCAAATAAGATGCAAATGTGAAACTGAGCTTTTTCATGAGTTCAGCGACAACTGCTGGGGATACAGTCTCTGCATCCACAGCACAGTGCGCCTCGCCACGAGTCAAAGTTGGAACAGATGTTTTTGTCAAGTGTACCTGGCAAAAAAACACAAATTTCTTGTTTGATATCCAGGGGGCAATGAAGTTAAAACTCAAGCATAACCAGAACAAATGTCAGCGCGTGTGCACATATTGCCAAACAGGAATTTGGACAGATGTTAGCATTTGAAATTTCTCTGGGAACCTTCCAGAGTGATTAAAACTTACAGGCAGTTAACTTTTGGTGTTTTAGCATGAAGTTATAATTAAACACATAACCTCAGCTAACCTTACTTTAACTGTAATTAATTGTTATATATGAAGGACCCAAATAAGATAGGAGAACCATTATTTATCCCACAATGGGGTAATTTCAGTCTACAGAATAGTGAAGGGAGAGCAGTAAAACAGGATATTAAAACAGGATATTTCAGGACAGTAAACACTTGTATTATGTTGTTAAACCTGTGACAAATAAAAAGCCAAAATAAACTTACAATAATATTTTGACCCTCCCCCTTGTAAAAGAGGTTTTGATATCAATGGGTTCTTACCTGGTTAAATATTAAATAAAGGTTAATATATATGTATGTATGTATGTATGTATGTATGTATGTATGTGTATATATATATATATATATATATATATATATATATATATATATATCAATGCTTATCTGATTGTTAAAAAAAAAAAATATATATATATATATATATATATATATATATATAGTTCCCCACTCGTGCAAAGGAAATGTACACACGATTAATATATTGTTTCAGCTAGTAATTATCATGGCAGACCTATTTGCCCCAAATTACTTTTGAACAACACACAAACACATTCTTTTCATAGAAAGTATCTTTTGTTGAGGGCTTTCCTGAGCTTTCACAGAAAGCATCTCACTCTGGGTACAATCCATAACCCATTACCACCTCGGCTTAGCTTCTACAGTGTACACATATTAACAAACAGCAATCATCACATCAGCCTGATTCTAGATGAGGACTTTACTGTTGGACCAATGCCAAAGCCCGTGAGCTAAATGGACTCCCCAGCACTGCCTCGGCTCCCCTGGTGTAAATGTATTAACAGTGTCGCTGACACATACTACATAATAAGTCTATGGGGCTCCTGTACTGTAGGCAAAGGGCCACAGATGAAAAGACGACCCTTTGCCGCTGCCGGGGCAACTTTGTGTGAATGTGGCAACCGCTGACATGACATTTGTGTAAACAGAACAAAGACTTTAATCACAGAGACTATGGACTATATTCCATTGGGCGGGCTTCAGGAAAAGACACTTAATATTAATTACTCTGACTATTCCTGTTGTGTTACTCATATGCCGTTCAAGGAGCAAAGAGCATGTCACAATAAAGCTGTAAAAATAACTGACACTGACAAATTAGAGACAAAATAGAGTTTTTGAAAAGAAAAAAATGTCAATTCCAGGTTTCACAGTGTGCTGCTATGAAAAAATACTTTTGACTACAATGGAAATATCCTGCGACATTCTACAACGTACAACTTACATTCTACAAATTATGACACATTTTGTACTGCACCAATTAAAGCTGAAGTTCACTACTTTTTTGTACATTAGTTTGTCTTTTTACCCAAAGAGTATCACAAACATCACTTTGTGACGCCAAATGACGCCGTCTGCAGTTAATAATAAAGCATATTTATTTCTTCGGCTAACCAGGAAATAAGCTGATTGCCTGCATACGGGTGATCCACCAGCGATCTGAAAAAAGCTGCTCTAAAGCCGTGCACACATCCAAAAATGAATGCATATAAATATATATATAGAGAGAGAGCTTTATCATAGCCAGTGACCTTCTAAGAATAGATATTAGGATTGTGAGCGTCTGATCAATTGAGCGTGTACATTTGAATAACATGTGTCACTACATGATAGACCATATGTCGCCATATGTTTCTTTCAAGTTGACTCTTTTAATACAAAACAGAAATCATAGAATACTATTATATCTTAATATGTGTGACTGAAGTAGACTAGAGCATTGATGTTCTCAATAACCTTGTCAAGTCACTCATGGGCAGAAAGCCTTTGTAGCGTAGAGCGCTGACAACAGAGGGACGTCTGCTGCTGTAGAGCCCAAGAAGTGCAGTGTTTCATTTAGATCTTTGTTCAAAACAGCGTGGCACACTTTCATTGCTGTTTTTATTGCTTTGGGAAGGAGAGACGTTTGTTATTATCTCAAATAGTGACTACACAGACTGATATAATCAAAACACCATCTGAATTCTCACAATTGTGGATGTTGGATATAGCTTCCAACAATCAAGAAAATAATACTGTCAGAACATAAATTCTACTTTGTTGAAGGTAGTGTACAGATTATGAACCAATACCTGGAAATGTAGATTGCTAGTTGCTACTTTGAAAAATTAAATTTCATATTTCATATTTCATATATTTTTCAGAAACATGATCTGCAAGACAAAATTACATTATAATTACGGTTATAAAATACAGGGGTCTCATTTATAAATGGTGTTTACTTGCATACTAGCATGACGTACGTGTTTGTGTTTTATAAAAAGACAACTTGACGTGAGATTGTGCAGTTGTGTCCCAACTCTACACCGTGCGTAAGACGTTTTTACACGAGGAAGACTGTGATCTGCGCGCAGAGGGCAGAAAATGAGACCGTTTGAGGAAGTTAGCATTTAGATCTTGTTTGCAATTTGCAATAAATATCAAATTATGTATACAACCAAAGCCAATTATTAATTTAAGTGTAACTTGGGAGGAAAACCGTCTGTGCGCAGGAGCACGGGAACACACAAGGTGCTGGCGCATTTTTGGAGCGTCAGGCCTCCAAACACACTGCTGGCATACGTTCCACACAAGCAGCACCACTCACACCGCTGGTCTTCTGTCCCTCTGCTCAGACACACACACATAGACACAGACACACACACTGCAGCATGTGTCTCTGCTGTCCCCCCTCACACTCGGTGTTTTGTCCTGACCAACTCAAACTTCAGCGTGCACATACACGCGTGTAAAATAAAACATATCCATGGTTCCGAGAACATTAAGCCACTGTTAAGCGCATATCACTATAGGCCAAAGGACAACGCGTTTGAGCTCTATTTTAACTGTTCTCTTAAAATGTTTAATGACAAGTAATTTTGTCAGAAAAGCTCCTCGCTGCTGCAGCATCTCTCCCCCCTCTCTTCCTCTTATCGCTCTCCGCGTGTCAATCAGACTCGTTCATTATCGGAATCTCATTCATAACTTACATTACATTGTCCTTACATGGTGATATGGAGGCGTGGAGGGGCTGTAACATTACGCGGGTTCATCTGAGCAGATTTCTGCTAAAGGTGTGATCCGTGAGGAGAAAATGACCTGATGGAACATCTACAATGGTTTTTATGAATCTGAATATATTTCGTCTAATATGAACTTTGGGTTTTGCCCCCACATACTCTTTTAGTCAGAGTCCTACATAGTTAATAAATGAGACCCTAGGTCATTCTTTGCCAAAGTTAAAATTATAGTCCACTAAAAGGAAAGTGTTTACGGCTGTGAAAAACTATTCAGTTTCAGGCATTATGTATTGAATGTTTTGAAACATAACCATAGCCTTGGAAGAGGTGTAAAGTCAGTTGGTGCAGTATTAACTGTGCATGGCATGTGCAAGGTGCATCTAGTGTATGAATTTGTATTTGGCCATACACAGCAGCTGAAAAAAATTCAAGCCATCCAAACCATCACCAGTCCAATCTCATCAGCTGACAGAAAACAAGTTGAAACATCAATCCCTCAGCACCAGTTACATTTCAAGAGTAAATGCATGGAACTGTATTAACACATTCCTATGTTCCCCTGGTGAAAATATATTAGCAGGCCAAGTGACATTTCCAGCCGTGCTCCTCATCAATCACCTGCTAAACAGAGTAATCACCGAAGCAGCGACACTCTGTTAGACACCAGTTCTCCACAGTATTTCCAGCTCCACTATGGCAGCACAAAAGATCACTCCCTGATAGAAAGCATCCCCCACTGAAAATGGCAACGGCAACACAATCACCAGGTATTTACAAACGGATTAAATTACAAGAGGTCATGGTTTCTGAGATAGAAGGACCTGTTAACACATCAGTTAAAACTTGTGGAGAAGTCAAATGTGATTGAAAATAAGAATACAAATGTACTTGATACAAAATTACTACAACCAGGAAAAGACTTTATACGGTAGTTTATCTTCACCAAGGTAAAAATCTCTCATTGAAAATGAAGCAAAATTGTTCTTACTCTAGGCAGGAGTAAGGAGTAACTTGATTACAGCTGTTGTAGAGATTAAGGTTAAGGCATTATGGTTAAGTTACATTTTATTACTATTTATGTTATAATTATTGTACAACATGTGCAACATTGTTTTAAGATAAACATAACGCTTCTTCAATGTTGTGACAATTTCAGATTTCAGCACCATGGACAGCATCACCACATTGAAGGTCATCTGCTCCAAACATATAATAAAGTAAATTATCCCTAATAAACTGAATCACTTTCTATTTTGTTACTAACTAAACTAATCTATTTACTTTGAAATATTTCCATCCTTTTGAAGCTAGAGACCAGTTTGCCCCAACAGAACTGCAGACAAAGAAAAGTTGAGCAAGATTAAACCTGGGTCATTCAGACAAGGCCATTCATTTTAGGACAAAAAGACCAGTCCTGCCCCAGCCTCATTCTTCCCGTCTCTTTGTTAATCATGTTGCTCAGAGGAGAGGTGATTCAGCTATATTCAGCTATGAAGGAAAGTTTCATTGTGCCAGTTCAGTCAATAGATGGACATTTCATTTATTCTTTTAAGTTATATTGAAACAGTATTTGACATCTTTGTATGAGTTTGCGTTTTAGCAGAGCAATTATGCAGAACAGAATGACAATTTTATTGAAGTTTGTTGTGTTAGAAGCATAAAGCACAAAACAAGCACTGGCTACATGTCAAGCACTTACGACCACACCATATGTGATTCAAAGAAGATAAGAAGATAAGGAACCAGTGTAAAATGATGTGCCCGGCAGACACCTTTAAATTGTAGTCATATGCTGTTACATCTGACAGATGTAGGTTTTGGCTTGTGGTGGATTAGTGTGTATATTAGCAAAGAATGTGCAGAAAATCAAGTTTTAATATGAGGTTTAGACTTAAAACCCCAATCGATACCAGTTCAACATTCTCTGCAGCAGCTTAGCCGTGGGGTGCCAGGAGCTGGCAGCCGTTGGAAGTAAGCATGCTTAGAGCCTATAATTACCTTTTAAGAGTTGCTCCAGTGAGTCACACAATAACTGACAACTAATAATAAGCAGCTGTTACAGACAATACTTGGTTAATTTAACACATAGGCATAAACGGACCTGTTTCAAGCTGTTTTGACTTTTTAATATGATGAACAAAAGACTGTTATAGGCTCTACACCTCTAAGTTGTAGTACACAGTACTACAAAGATTTGACTTTGTGCCAGACTTTAGGAATGGAGATGGAGTTATTATTTGAGCCAGTCATGTCAGAGTAGAGCAGCTCTGCATTTACTATCAGAGATCTCTTGAGGACACTGGTTCCTTCAGGGCATTCAACAACAGCAATTTACATTTGGACACTCATAAAACAAGAGTTATTCCCCCAGATGAGGCAATAGATATTCTCAGAGGTCAACATATTTTAATCCAGTTATCTGGAAAAAGCAATGCTATAAAAGTAATGTTATGAAAATAGCAACAATGCAGTCCCTCTGAGTGAGTGCACAGGGACGCAGAAGAACTCTGGACGACCTCATGGACTTTAACTGCACACTCTGCTCACTAATCACCATTGTATACGACTTTGTGCTGAGGTGACCTCTATATTTTACAAAAGCAGAGAAAAACATGATATAACTTTTACTTTGGGACATAAAGTTCACCTATGCTTTGGATTGAGCAGAGGTCAGCATACATGCATTAATCTTTAACCTAAATAACCACATTAAAGACTGTGATTTATGAGCCATTGTCCAGAATAGTAATACTTTTCACTTTACTTTTAAAATATAGTCTAATAACAGAAATTACATATAAATGCCATTTTTAGAAAATCTAATTCTAGTCACTAGTTGCTATGGTAACCCACAGGCTATAGCAAGCTTAAGGGGACAAAATTAGAAAACATCAGTCAGATTCTGTACACACAAAACAAAGCACAACCTTTTTGTTCATGTTTAAAGTCAAACAGAAAATACTAATTAGAAAATTACTATAATTTGGCTCTTGTTCAGATTGCAAAGAAAACAATATTTTATAATCATAATAGTGTGTCCCAGGGCTGAACACAATTTAATTTACAGCAAAATATTCCCTCAATATTGCTTATTTAATTGCCCATTAATCATTGGAAATTGTAGATTGCATCAGATTAGGGTCTTGAACTGGAAGAAATATCCAAGGGCAAAATACCTGTTATAGATGGCATTTAGATAAGGTCTAAACAATACAGGAACCTCAATTAATCTCTGCATAATAATGGATTGTTCATATAAATATTGCCATGGGTGTGGTAATTTATGACTGTCAGAACAGTTTGGATCATTTGAAACAACAACATGTCAGGTGATACAACATATTATGTCACATAAAAAACATTATGTAACTCGTCAGACTGTTCACTGATTTACATATGACATATTGCACTGGCACAACTGTCCTGTCATTTCAGATGGACAGAATTAAGAAGTACAAGTACAAGTGCTTAGAGCTTTGTTATTAAAAAACAAAAACAAAAAAAAAACAAGACAAAATAAAAAACATTCATCACGTCTGTCCCTGGTCTTGTCCCTCCTTCTCTCACGCACACACTTTTACAGACACACACATTCAACAAGGACTAATGCATCTTCATTTAGTCCTGCTGTCCTCTGGGCACATTTACATCTGTCAACTTGCAATAAAAAATGGATGGATGGCCCAGTGCATATGTGTGTGTCTGTTGTACTGTGCATGTCTGAATACATTATGTGGCGCTATTATCGGTCTTTGTGTATTTTCAAACTGCAGACATAGACTAACAACTGTCTGACTGTCCATCTATAGACGGCAATAGAACACCTAACAACACATGCTAAAATGCTGGTGTTGTACATGAGCAACAAAACAGTCAATTTCCTTGGAAGGTGACAGTTCATGGTCTCCTGGGCTGCAAGGAATCGTGGGTAAACTCGATGTCACAACTATTCCCATACATCATCGACATGACAGACACGCACACACCACACAAACGCACACACACACATTTTATTGACGTTAAAAATAAAATCTATGGCTTCAAGGCTGTTGAAAGGGCTAATGGGTGGCATAAATTAGATATTGTGTGTCAGATATATATTTTTCAGGTAAATTGATCAAAGACTTTAACACACCATTATTTCCCTTGAAAATAAGACCATTAGATACAGCTATAGCTTAAGTCGATAATGCGCACACTATGTGAACCTTTGAACATTGTGACAATATAGTTTTGGTGTTTTTTGTATTGATTTCCTTGACAGCAACAACGTCAATGTCAATATTAATCACTGTTTTTACTGTTGGGGATATATACAACATAAGCCAATACAGAAACAGCTATGTCAAAGCTTCATGCTGGATAATATTGTAGGGTAGGCCCAGATTTAATAAGCAATAATACAGGGGCAAAATGGGCTGCGTGCACTAAACTGAAACAAAAAGCTCGTCCAGCTGAGATTTGCGTCACTCTCAGACTGCAGCGCAAATTTAGCACATGGGACCTAATAAATGCAAATGCAAAACAGGGCAATTTTGCCCCAACACACGAAACTGGATGCTGAAAAAATGCAAATGGTAATATTTTGCAAGTGCTGTTTGATTTATCAAGAAGATGAGGAGCAAAACCGCATGAAAATTTTGCACGTCCGAAAAGCAGGTGTTGTGCAGAACAGACTATTGCAGTTTACACATCAGTGTGGCATCAAAAATGGTTTCAAATGGTTGCGTTTGGTTCAGTTACACACAAATAGGCCTACTATAAATTATAGTGTTGTTCTGACGGAGGAGAGAGGTTAAAAACACACTTTACCTACATCACGGCCTGGATTCTCACCATTGTCGCGTTGAACTTGAGTAATTACAGAAAATGTCCCTAAGATGGATTTCAGGAATTTGTCCCAGACCCTTTTAAGGATCCTAGATCCTTAAACCGTGCGCTCTCTGAACGGAGTATTGATTACCAACATGATGATGATGTGATGACACGGGAGAAGGCGGGACTCGTCCACCTGTTCATCGTTTCACTCTCATCATGAGTTAGGGTCCTGGGTGTCTCCAAATCAGAGACGTCTGGGCTGTCTCGTTATCCCTGGACCTTGTGATCTGCGGTCCCAAATTCATCATGCAGCACTGGTTAAAGGGAAACGGCTGCAGGTCTTTTATTAAATCGCTCTGTGCGTGGTACAGTGCACATCTGAATTTTTGCACTCTGAATAAACGGATAAACGTTAAAGGACTGGCTTTTTCTGCCTAAACATTCACAAACACTGCAGTGTAGGTTTGAATGTTTGATACATTCATCTCAGACATTCCCCATAGCCTAAAAAACATTGATGTGCTATATAATTACAATAATGTATAGCATTTTTAATAAAGTTGTTGGCCTGTGGGGCTAGTGAACGTCGTCATTTATCATCATAACTTTTTACATGTGTCTGTTCTCCCAAAGGAGCAGCAGCAGAGGCACACGCACATTTGCACTTCTTATTCACCCGCAGTAAACTCATTGACATATCAGATTTACATCAATGACACTACGCACAGGTTCTGATGGTAAATACGGTGCAACACGCCCATAGAATGGCGCGTGCAAATTTGAAGACTCTCAAATTAGCACCTGTCTTAGTTAATCTGGGCCATAGTGTATGTGTCATTCTGTATTTTTTTTAGGTGTACACAGTGACAGTATTACATAATCTGAAACAGATTATTTGTTATTAAGTTAGTAACCAAAATGTCTTCTTTACCATCATTTCCCCTACTTTTTCACTCTGCCATTGTAATTTGGCTTAAAGACAATCTCAATCCTGGATAGAGAACACACATCAATCTTATATCATAAAAACAAATAGATCAAAAGAAATAATGTAAACAAGAGCAATCAGATGGTGGGCAATAGTCTAATGATATTCACTTGGGATGATTACTGCTGCCAGAAATCAATCAGAAACAACAGAGAGGAAGCTACTGCTGACTCTACTTTTAAGTTGTTGTTGTCTTTAGGAATTATCTCGTGCCCCCACTGATGTCTCGCCAACACATTCTGTCACCGTCCTGCATTTCAAACAGCGCCGCAGTCCCTGGTGAATATTGCGCCTTTATTTATCTTTATTTTTCAGCACTAACTCAAGCAACACTGTCACAGCAGGAAGCCATAGTTTCTTTGACTGCTGAACAGTTGAAAGCCAAATCTAGCAATAACTCAAACTTCCTGTGTGTGCATTGCAGTGATATATTTGGGATTAGCCAAGATTTCAGTCATAAAACATTAAAATGGGATTACTGTTAAGGGTTCTCCAGGTAAATGTAAGATTTTATGTATTTAACAATTAATGTCACACATTGCAGAGGGCAGACGTGTGTTACTACTCTTACGTGTGACCTGGAGAGAATGTAATGTAATGGCCTAGTATTGCTGCTTTGTACAATTAAACATCAAATATATTACCAACTGAATTCCACTTTAACAACGTTGCAAATATGTCAGCAAATTACATAAGTATTTCATTTTCATTTGTGTAAAGCACTGGTTAACTCCATTACTTTACACACCTTTTAGTACTTCAGGTTGTATTCCAACAAGTGGCACAAAGCAGTGATTAAAAGTCATGTAAACAGTGGCCCTGAGCCCACGTGCTCCCGTCTCACGTGCCAGGACCTGGTTGTGGAGGGCAGCTGCCCCGGGAAGTCCCCCTTCTCCCAAAACTTAATGAGGCAAGCATTGTATCCGCTTCCAAGGTGTGGCTCATTAACTATCGAAGAGAAACAAATACTTGAAGTCTCAGCAGGAGCTACGGTCATTTGTGCCCAAAAGTTACCAATGAGAGGAATGGTGGACTAAAAATAAACAGATCTGAGTGACATTGCTGCAGAGTGAGAACAAAATTACTGGGTCAGAAGATTTCTAAAACTGCAGCTCTTGACATCTGTTCCAAAAACCCACAATAGACCCAGAAAAGTGGACCAGTACCAGAAACTAAATCAGAGGGATGAATCTTACAAACACGTCTGAGCCAGAAGAGCCATATTTGAACCTCCTGGACTTAAAAGACCTAAGAAGATTTGGGTCCCAGATACTACAGTACACCTTTGGAGAACGAGGAGTTTGTGTAGGTGCAATTTGCCAAGTTAACAAAGCCATTTTAAGTTTATTAGTCAAGTCAATAAACATATATATTTTTCCATTTATGAAGAAAGTCAGACACCCCATTACACCTTTTTGTATTGAATGGGCAGAGAAAACCAAAAAGCCCAAAGCACATAAAAGGGCAGTTAGACTAAACAGACTCGGAGACAGCAGAGGGCTAAGAAAAGAAAGCAGAGTTGATCCTCTGTCTGCTGCCCTGGCCTGCTCTCCTCTGCACAAGCTGCCGCGATGCTTTGATGTGTCTGCCGGCCCAGCTGTTCGACTGGAGACGGCGACTGTGTATCCCAAACAAAGTGCTGCTGCTGATGGTGGTGGTGGGAGAGGCTCTCTACCCACCTGGCTGCGGGGTGTTCTAGCCGTAAAAACATTGTAAGCTCATCTGAACCCTCGTATTTTCACTCTACTGCCACCTCTGCTCAATTTGGGCATTTAACTCGTGTGTGGGAGGGGGATAAAAGAGGGATATGTCAAGTCGACCTATATGTGTGTGTGCGCAGCCGCTTTGGAATCGGCATGGGCTGGCGTGGGCGCTCCAAGTATTTCTGATCGATCCGTGGTCCGTTTGGGGATAAAAACAAAAAGCCTTCTGGGCTTTTGGCAGTCTGTTCCTCTTCAAGACTAAAACGCACACATAAAGCAAGCAGACATGCACTAAACCCTGTGTACTTAGGGTACAAATGTTCCCATAAAGGTAAAAGAATAGCTGACGTTTTAACACAAAAAAATTGGATTGTACCTAAAGTAAAAATTGAAGAAATTGAGAAGAAACACTAGTGTAGTGTAAGAGTTAGCGGGGGTAGTAGTATGCTAAAACTGGCCAAACCTCCAAGTCAATGCTTGATCTCATAAACTAAGCAGGATTGGGCCTGGCTGGATGGGAGACCTCTGAGAAAAGCAGGCGCTACAGTGGGGCAGGTGCTTCACAATGTGGTGTGAGTATTGGTGATGGTACAGATTGGCAGCCTCCTTCCGTCAGTCAACCTCAGGGCAGCTGTGGCTTGAAGTTTTGAATTCAAAGCAATCATGAAAAATTACCATAATGATTTACAGACAAACGTAATGTATTTTAAAATTGATACAAATGTTCACTAAAATCCCTTGACAGCAGTAAACAAATCACATCAAGATACTGAAGAGCCTATTGTATCTGATTGATTTTGAATATTAAGTTGTGGCAGGCTCGTCCACCACGGTGATCTCTATGCCAAGGTTCACACACATTGTTAGTGTATAAAGTGTTATGGAAATGTTCACCTTCCAATATGTGCCCATGTGCAAAGAGCGGAGGGTCATTACACCCTGCGTTCAAGTGATATGTTTAGCTTGTCTGTCCCACGTGTTAGAACTAACTAGGGAAAGAGAGCTTTTTCTTATGCTGCTCCCACAGCCTGGAATTTACTCCAATCGGAGTGGAGGTTTACGTGAATTGGTCTCGGTTAGGCATTTTCGAACAAGTTTGAAAAACAAAGAGCATGTTTTTTTCAAAAATTGTCAGTGCCATAAAATGTAGATTTAGTCTTAATTTCTTAAAATTCTCTGAATATGTAAATATGCTTTTGCAATTTGTGTTGCTGTTATGTTTGCTCCAGATCACCCTTGAAAAGAGGTTTCGATCTCAATGGGTTCTTACCTGGTTAAATAAAAGTTAGTAAATAAATAAATCTAGTCATTTGAGTCAAACTTGACACACGTCTTAACACTGATTACTTCATGTGTATAGATTTGTCTTAATTATGTTTTTCAGCACCATCTAGTACGTTGTTTTTTATTTGTTTTTGTTTATTTTCTATGTTTTTATAACATCTATATACACTGCACCTTTCTTTGTTCAAAGACAAAGCAGAAAACAGAAAGCAGACCTTTGCACAGTATGTCTGAGTTAATATCACGAGTTATAAACCATGTTACACTGCCTACTGTACGTCTCCTGCTTCACGGCCAATAAACACCAACTCAGTGTCCCAGATTCTCAAATTGAGTGGTTGTTTCAGGGATTGCAACACAATGAAAACAGAAAAAAAGAAAAATCGGTGTCTCTCACTCCAGCTCTTGGTGATAAAGCCTGATCAGATCTAGACAAACAACTCCTAAAGCAGCTAAGACAAGTGTTTTAGGGCTAGATGAAGATGAATCAAGCCGTTAATGTCTCCGTGCACCTGCTCTCTTCTTTTCCAGGTTGGCTCTCCCGTGTTTATCAAGCTACAAGATACAGTCAATTGAGTCTGCTCTAGGTAAGAGACTAGAGCAGCGGTGAGCATGTTCCCGATGTTCTTGCACTGTTGAATAATATACACCAGGTTTACACTCCATTTAACAATGCCGAGTTCATTAGATTAAAATTAGATGTTAGCAAGTGAGAGCAGGAACAGTGACTATATGGATAAAGCCCATGTGTAGCTAGGGATGTCAAGATAATTGTGATTATTCAGGTCACAATATAATCACATCAACAATAATACAATTTTAGATCCAAATTTAGGTGATTTCAATCCAATATACTCCAAAAAGACAACGTGAAGTACTTGATGCTGTTTATGTATTGACAAAATTTGATTTCTTATGGTTCTTAAGGGTTGCTAAGATTGCCAAAAAAGAAAAAAAATAGGAAAGAAATAGACTAGAAATTAGAATTAGATTTATGTTCCATTTGAGTCATAAAAATGTACAAAAATATACAGTGGTTCATTTGCCTACAACAATTTGAGCAATATGACAACACTCCCTAAAGATAAATGTGCTGTTGGTGGGATAGCTTTGAAGTTAATTCCTTTTTCCTCCTATTTTATGGTGCAACAATTACCATACACCGATAAAGATTTTTGAGTGGACACGCCCTGTTCCTAACACAATCCCCCATGTATCTATATGGATGAGAATCAAAATGCACCAGCTTGTGTGGCTCTTTGTTGCTGTATATCAATGAAAATGTTGCTGTATCTTGCTTGTTTATCTCAGCTGGGAATTAATGCCCCCTCCCATATGCACCCTATGGTGACAACTGCAGCGTATGTTTATGTGTGAGTAAATTGGGCACTAAACATAGTCTTCAAACAATAGAGGCACCTATATGTTGTGTGCATGTATGGGAAAGGCAGCCAGCTTCACTACAAGAGGAGTCAACATACAAAGGGAGAACATCTGTGAGGGAGAGCACACAAAGTAAAAGACTCCTGCGGTTTCAACCCTGTTGCTATTCTTTGCACCTGTGTGTATATATAGACCTCCTATGTTCTCCCTTCAGTATCTGGCAACACACATACACTGGTAACATGCAGCTGTTCTCATTGTCAAGCACAGAGCATTATAATTAGTTCCTGTGATGTGTTTTATCACAAAATATTAAATTGCTGTGGACTACATTAGATATCAGAATAGTTGGGGCCATAACGGACACAATCTCAGATGTGATTCATAGTTTAGTGATAAACTATATTACAGTTTATTATCCAGCACAGCCCTTCCAATTAATCATCCCTACAAGCCTCAGCAGCGAGAATGAACTCCACACCATAAAACTAAAGATCAGTGTATTGGGCCAGTTCTTTTCCGTTTATAATCTCTTCAGGTGTAGACTGGTGCTGTCACAGTACTAACAATTCAGACGTGATTGAGATACAAAGATTCAAAACTGGACAATAGAAAATATTTATAATAGTAGATTGGGTTGCACCTAAAACTAAAATTATGGCACTTGAGGACGTTCTGATGAATTATATTTATAGACGAAAAAATGTTTTTTCATGAAAAACACAAAATTTACACATTTTCATGCAATTACTCAAGCGGAGTCATAAAATCTATTTTTATTAGCACATGACAGGTTTTGCAGCCTAGGTATAGACTGGTGAACGATTAATCAATACTAGATTGTTACTAGATTTGTATAATTTCAATAATCAACTTGATGCAATTAATCAATCAAGCTTGTTCTGATTTAGATCAAGGCCAAAGACTATTCAAAAAAGGTCTAATTTTGACATATTTATATGTTGCTGTTTTGTTTGTTTTTTTAACCTCAGTGAGTATCTAGTATCAATTGTAGTTTTAGTATGATTAGTATCTGGGTAATGATAGACTCACGATTCTGTATCATTGTAGTCCAGACTTAAATCTGACAAAGACCTGATTCCAAAGAAAGTCCAAGGTTTTGTCAGTTTTCTGCATTTCTGCAGTCCTGGTTTAATGTTAACGCTGTATGAAACAATGGTGCTTCAAGTAAAAATTCCCAGCATTAGTGTACCAGACTGTGTGGAGGAATTATCTAAAATTGGGAAGAAGAAAATTGTATAGTAGTCCCCAACAGTGAATCAGCATTTTGAAGCGTTGAGAGACTTTACAGTGCTTTCTGAGCGCGGTGTGCAGATTGTGCGAGTAGATTGATGACCAGAGCCTGGACTGCAACAATGGGATTCTGAACGCACCTTGGTTTTACAGCTTTTTACAGTGTTTTATATCATTTGACTGTGTTTCCATTTAAAACGTGCTCAGGCGAGAGAAAACCATTTCACTGCTTGGACAGGCTCATATCCCCATGTACCTGTGCACGTGCGCTCACAGCCGCGCACAGAGCTCACTCATGCACAGTTGTTAAAGGGAATAAGTCTGACCGTGTGACAAGCCATGGGAGCCTAAATGACAGACACAATCGCTCACTCGTCAGGAACACAGCCCCTTGACACCGGGCAATAATAGACAACCACAGACCACGCCCAACATTTTCGCTTCACTTTCTGACACACACGAATATAAAAATCATTCACTGATTCATTAGGCACTTGGCTTCTTCCATCCATCTTTCGGCAGGGCATAAAACAACCTCGGAGCAGAGGATTGTGGGATAAAATTGGTCCTGAGAAATAACATACATCGGCACACGCTAAAGAAAGCAAGCCATGAACACATATTTGTGAAATGAAAGGGCAGGAGAATGAGAATGTGAAACAGCATGTGAAAAAGCTTTGAGGAGGAGAGGCGGTGCGGAAAGCGTAAGGCGAGCACATCGGGAACTTTGATGTTGTCCTGTGAAACGTGTCGTATGGAAAAACAACAGGAGAGAATAATTACACACAACTTCAACAGTCCTCACAATCAGACGACATGTAGACTTCATATGCAACATGTGCAAGAGGAAAACTGACTACTGGAGCCACAAAGAACACCATGTCCCCATCTGCTGCCATATATTACACCTTAGTCCATAAAGAGTATTCAGATTCAGTGTTGGGTAGTAACTGAATACCGAAAATACATGTTCAGAAGACTGTATTGTATTGTCAAATTAGTGATTTGTGGAATGTGATCGTGACATTTAGGCTTTGAACTGCACTGAATTTGAGAAAAATAGAAAATACAGCTCATTTGTAATTTTTCCATTTTGATTTTTTATCTCTAATTTGTAATAAAGGTTCTTAACTAATAAATGCATAAACAGTGAAACAAAAACAAAAAGCTGTTTTCACACTTATATAATGCAATTCGATGTGAAAGTATTATAATTATTCGGAATACAGTCCAGATAAGACAAAGAATATGTTACAAAATACATTTTAATGCAGGTATTAAGTATTATCTAATCTGTGACTGAATACATTTTTAAAGTATTGTTCTCAACACCATTTATATCAAACTGTATGTGTAGCACTGAAAAAAATCTATTCCCTTATTTTAATTAAAGTTTTTGTACCTAACGTATCCTATTCCAAACATACTGAGTTACTGAGTATGGTTTTCTAAAAATACGCAGTGGCACGAAGCACATTTCCATGATAATAGTCCCTTAATCCCGCCTAAACTATGCTTTCTGTCTGGTTCTATGCAGATAAGATGAAAGCGCCATTTAATGCAAGGTTGTGCGCAACTCCAGTATTACATTAGTGATTATTAAATTACATACAGGGGCATGAACTATGTTGCTATGTTGCAGTCAAGGCTGGATCCAGTGGTGGAAGAAGTACATTGGTCAAATTTGACTAATTTAATTAATGTTTTTACAATTAAGAAAATCTGTCTTTTTTGCTCCATGTTCACGAGCTTCTGTCCCCAGCCTATTTTAGGGGTGTACTTTTAGAAAGGTAGATCAGTGTTTTTTGAGACTTGAAATTGTGCTTTCTCTGAATTGAGTGCCTGAGCAGGGGAGGCTTTTGTTTTGTTGTTTTGCTCACTGACTGCAGGAAAAGTCAAGGCTTTTTTCCACCTAAATTACCATTCTCTGCCAAACAGTGGTCCGGGGTGCAATGCTATTTAGTTTCTAGTTTAGTGCGGATTTCTTTTTAGGTCTTCGGAAAAGTTTTTAAGAGTTGATTAGTAGGGGTTTTAGCTTTGGATACACATGGAGATTTCTAAGTTTTTCTTGAATTTGCAGCTTCTAAATGCAGTTTCTACATGTAGCATTTTTGATGCAACATTTAAGAAGACATTAACCTTTTCTTCAACTATAAAGTTATGATCCATTATTATTTTACATTTTGTTGTTTTGTTTTCTTGTCAGTTTGCTCTCTTAACAAATATAACATACATATAACTAATATAACAAACATTGTCCAGTCTGCTCCTAAAGATGTTTGATTATTTCATTTAATTAATCGATTTATGTGGAACATTTTAACTTCAATGGTCGTTTTCTCCAAATAAATTTTTCTCCCATAAAAACATCAAGCTCACCTCTTAAAGTAACCCCTACGGAGAACTAGCTTTACAATCTTGTATTTAAAAGATTGTGATGTATCCCACAGAAGGATTTGTTGATATCTAATTCTAATCCTAGTTTTTTCACATTTTAACTTAGCCAAAAAAAAAAAAAAATTGCCAAAAAATTTTTTCGCTAATCTTTTATAACACATCTCCACATCTCTCCTTTTTAATCTAATATGTGAACAAAATACAAATAAAGAAATTATAACCTTGCTCAATCAATCCTTCATATTTATATGTATGTTTTACACATAATATTAATTATTTATATATGAAAACATTATATGATTGAAAAACTTGCAGTACATATTGATAAACTATACCCAAGACATTTCAAACTGATATCTCTAGATAGTTCTCCTTTTTACCCGCAGTGTCTCCAAACGTGACCACTCACTACCAGCTGTACCGTAAATGTCATCGGGATTAAAACTTCTTAAAAGTTGATAATACTGTATGTCTGCTTATTTAAACGTTACTAAAATCTAGCTCTGTATTAACAAGAATTTGAAATAGTACAAGCTCCCCTTCGGAAAAAACCCAGGCATTTGTGACAGCAGCAGAACAAGGCAGCAGTGATGAATGTGTGTCTGCTCTTCGTTCTGATTAAAGTTATGACTCACAATGACTGACCGTTAAACATTAGACTGGTTTGTGTGTTGTGTTGCATATGTGTGTGTAGTTCTTACATCTTAGTGCACATTCTTGATTTATGGGCCTGATACGTGCTGCACAGAGATGTGACAGATTCAAGAAAAAACTGCTGGAACATCATATATCCCATGGCCGCCGCCTTTCTACGCTTGATAAATAGCTTTTTGGCCCAAATTTCATAGAAACCCAATTCAAGGGGAAAACAGTTGGAATACTCTGTAAAGTGTAATTAAAACAGAATGAATGGCCTAGAAGACTCTACAAACTATGTTTGATTGATATTAGAACATCAACAATATCAGGTAATAAAACTGAAGTGCTGTAATTTAATAAAAACTGGCAACGCCTCACACTGGATATGACTAATTAACATCATAGCTGTATTTAGGCATATCTTTTAATAACAGTAAAACTATAATAACTTCAGAGTAGGCTCTCTGCTTTGTGATGATGTTTGGATCTTTAGAGTCTGGCACCAGGTAAAGCATCTGTCATGTAAGCTCCCAACTCAATATGTAGTATAATAACACCCAGAACGTATAAAACCCCTTTCAAGAAACTCGGTACTTTACATTGCATTATTCATTCCCTTCACACTTGGCGGATATTTACCCTGAGGACGACAAATCCAAACTAGATACTCATATCAACAGGTATTGATACTGAGAAAACCCATAAGGCAAATGTAACATTTCCAATAGACTTGATCAAAGTCAGAACTAGACTACCTGAAACTGTAAACTAATCTCACCTTGTAGTGAAAATTACACACAACAGTATATATAGTATACTGTTGTGTGTATATACATATATTAGTGCTATATATATATATATATATATATATATATATATATATATATATTAGTGCTGTCAAATGATTAAAAAATGAATCTGATTAATCACACTTTGGAACGGTGATTAATCATGATTAATCACATCACGCGCTTTTTCAGGTGTAATAGATTACATGTCTATTTTAAAGTATTTTTGCACATTACAATACATTATTTAGATCTGTCTAGACGTAAAGTCTATACATTTCATAGTCTGTGGCACACGTTTCAGGTAAATCTAGGCTACACGACCAAACACAGGTTTAATGGATTAAGGGCCCTTTATACACTCATAGAACTATAGTTACATATGTAACTGATTCATGGAGACAGATGGAGCTGGTGTTGTGCTCCGTAATAGTTTGGTGACATGTTTGGTCTAGTTAACTTGTTTTAGCGCTCATACACACACGTGATCTCCGCCGCGTGTTTGGTTTTGTTCCGCACCGTACCACTCGCCGTAGCTCTGCGCTCGTAAACATCAGCCCCTGAGATTTCTGCGCTCTCTACGTAAGGACTGATGGATTATATGTGTAAAATGAACTGCATGACTACAGCGCTTCTCCTCTATCTTCCTCCTTTGCTCAGGTAAAGCCTCCTGCGTGATCTAAAAGAGCGTGTTTTGTCAAATCAACCCGTGTGATTAATTTGCGTCAATTTGTGATTAACGTGTCAATTTTCTATGATTAATCGCATGAGTTAACATGTTGACTTTGACAGCCCAGATAGATAGATAGGTACATACATATATACATACATAAACATACATACAGCGCTTTTCTGGACTCTTCTGCTGTAGCCACTCCTCCAGTTTGGGGGTCACTGCCCCGAGTGCTCCGATCACCACGGGCACCACTTTGGCCTTCACCTTCAAGGCCTTCTCCAGCTCTTCTCTGAGCCCTTGGTATTTCTCTACTTTCTTGTGTTCCTTTTTCCTGATGTTGCCATATTGCCTTCCTTTGCTGTTTATCCACCACGATGTCTGGTTGGTTTGCCATTACCATTCTGTCCGTCTGTATCTGAAGTCCCACAGGATCATTCTCTACCACCTTTGGAGGTGTTTCCCATCTTGACCTTGGGGTTTCCAGTCCATACTCTGCACAGATGTACACTATGCCAGCCACTTGGTTACAGCGTTGCACATACGCTTTCCCTGCAGCATCTTCCACCCTGCAGTTATGTGCTGGACTGTCTCAGGAGCTTCTTTGCACAGCCTACACCTTGGGTCTTGTCTTGTGTGGTAGATCTGATCATCTTTATCGCATGATCTCACGTTCACTAGTCCACGGCCTCCTTCCTTACGGCTGGTGTACAGTCTCAGGGGGCTGGATGGAACCTTCCATGCATGGTAAGGAGCTTTCGGGTCTTAACATCTGTGGTCTGTATCTCTTCCTTTGGCCACCTTATTATGCCCGCAGGGTATCTGATCACTGGCAGGACATAGCTGTTTATCGCTTTATCGTTTATTGTTCTTGCCATTGATCTGACTTCTTAGGACTCTATCCCTCTCTCTATCTGTATCTATATATATCTATCTATGTTTAAGTCGTCTTGGGCCATATTTTGCCCCTGGCATTAGCGCTATGACCAGGGAGCGGTTCCAGGTCAGGCTTTTGCTACCTTCACGGCAGTAAAAGAGGCTGTATGTATATGGTGAACAGATTTGAACCACTGACTGAGTACTGTGGCACTTAAAGGCCATCAGGGAGGAGATGTTCGCATCCATGGCATATCCAGGCAAAGAAAGAAGCGCTTCACAGCAGAGGAGACACTTGCTCGTCTCCTACAACAATTCAACAACGAGAGGGACCCATATACAGGGAATAAAACAGCTCCGAAGCCCCACGATGTAAACGTACGTTTTTAAGCAGCAGTTGTGAAGCCAGAGAGACCACTGCAGTGACCAGTTGCTCTGGAACTTCTCTGGCCGCTCCCCTCCAGGTCCTGAGTTCCACTCCGGGTCTGTCCCCGTGTGACCCAAAGTTTTTTGTTTATTTTTTTAATACGCCATATGAGCTGCGCTTTAACGCTGTGGCTGTTTTAGTGTAGAGACAGCCTTTATCTTTAATAAAGTCTCATTTGCGTCACTTGAATAGGCCTATAATAATGCATAGAAAGTTGAAACTGTTCTGAGGGACAAATGTCCAACACCAAACGTCTGGCACATCAGCACACGTCAGTTCCACCTGCTCTGTTCTGGTAGAACTGTTCATGCAGCGAGCGCGATCAGACACGCGCTCACAAGCACATCTCACACTCACACAGACGCACACACACACAAGGTGCTCTGTGTGTCCGCTGTTTCAGCTGCACACGAGCGAGACTTTCATAATTGAATGGAAACAGACTCAATGCAATGTTTTTTCAACATTTGAAGCAAACGCTCAATGGAAATGTAGCTACAGCTATTTAAGGCAGACTATATTCATTATTGTGTATTGTTTTGGTTATTTGTGCCCTTTAAGGTTGTTTTAATAGGATTATCTGGTCCATATAAGGATAGTAATATGACTCCAGGAAATGTCTCCCATGTTATCCCTGCATTAGTTTTGAAGTTTATTTGTTATGATTCTGGCCATTCACAGAATGCATCACACCACGCCCTACATTTGCTTCACTCCACCTCATATTTTGGCATGATCATACCTCGTGTTTAGAGCCCCACTCCCCATGATGTCACCGTTTGCACTGGCACAACACGTCATCATTAACGCCAGCACCGCGCTACCGCCAGGAGCAAAATATGGCCCCTTGTGTTTGGTCCTTTAACTCTGGTTCAGTCGCCTATACTGGCAATTGGTAATTTAGCACTTGGTATAACTTTTTGTACATGTTATTAAAAAAAAAAAAAAACATATATATATATATATATATATATATATATATATATATATATATAATATAATATAACAGTTGTATTGAAACAGATCTGTGGGTTATTTTGGGCAACAATAAATTGTGGTGGCGTGTTGTGTCCCAGGCCCAGAGGCCACAGCCATCTGAAAAATCTGCCCCTTAGGAATATTTTGTTAGTCTTGGTATATCGACTGGTTTCAGCATATTTGACACCCAATATTAAATAAGACAAGGAGAAGGTGGCCATTTTATCCCCAGTGAAAGAGCACAGCATCTGGTTTAGCCTTTGGTTGGTCACATGTCAGTGCGAGGTGGGACCGTTTCCCCCAGCAGCTGCTCTTGGCATGTGCTGATGACTGTTGGAATGAATCAGCCAAATTAGTTCAGGGACACAGAAACACATTTACACGACACAGTCCTGTAAATCTGTTTTGCTTGTTTTGGTTGATAATTTGGCTAGATGTATACGGGTCAGTGGACGGGTGCAACCAACTGTTGTACTTCTTTTGGGAGAATGTTAAATACTGTCCTTCAGATGTAGAGTGCTAGGTTATTTGTGCACAGTCGTGCCCACATTTCCTGCTCGAAGGTGATAGTTCCAGGGCCCTAGAGCTGAGTGCAGGTGGGTCAGCTCTTCGTCCATAGGAGGGGCGGGTCCCTGTGCAGCCGCCTCTGGTGCCGATGGAGCGCGCTGTGCTTAAAACTCTGTGTGCTCTACCATATGTTATTGTTTCACTTTTTCACGTTTGTTTAAGGTGAGCAATATATTATGGACACGAGGTGAAAATAAAAGCATTTATAGTGCCACGAGTGTTTCTTTTCTCCGTTAGCTTTGAGTTGTAGCTGCCGCACTGATGCCATATAAAACATTTAAAACACAGAAGTACCGCAGACTTTCTAAGCATTTACTGCACCCGAGTGAGCTGTTTGTATAAGAGCTAAGACACAGGGTTTAAGGCTTGAATAAAAAAAAAAAGGCTTAAAATATCGCAGATTAAAAAGTAAATAATAAATATTCGTAAATATACATCACTAGTTCGTAAATCTTCTTCACATTGACCCTCGTAACATTCACATTCTACACTGTTCAGTGAGTCAAATTGGTATCAACAGTCCGTTATATCAAATACACTGGACTTATACAGATTCATAGCTCAATAACCATGTTTCTTCCCTAGACTTTAAATGTCGGTGTAATCACTCATTCGTCCAGGACTGTTCCATTGTAGAAAAGATTTGAAAGGTCGTCATCTGGACACTACTTTGAAAATCAAGACGTTTCGACTTCCATCCGAAAGTCATTCTCAATCAGTGAGACTTTAAATAACAAAAACTAAAACTCTGCATTTATGAAAGCTTAATTTTTACACATAATCTACTGCCTTTGTCAGAAAAGGCTCAATGCTTTGCATGCCGTTTGCTTCAGGGACTTTGTAAAAACACAACAGATAACAGGAGTGGATTATCAGCAATAATAAAACTCCATGGGCCTCAGACTTATACTTGTTTAAATGCAGTGCCCTTGAGCGATACTAAATCAGATTATGTAGCAACACTCCAAAGTCTAACCTTTGTTTTTAACCTTCCTCCGCTGTGGATCAAGCCTCTTTACTTTCACTGCTGTGTGCTACTTACAAAATGTCCCTCTGCTCATCTATAAGATCCATGTTTGTTGTTGTCTATGCAGAAGGAATATGAGTAATACTAGCATTGTCAAGGTTACAAGGTATTGCATTATAGGACTCATCCTTTTTTTGGAAAAAAAAAGAGAGAGAGAGAGAGACAAAACCAGGCTATGGAGCAACAACGGACCATCGCCGTATTTTAAAAATGCCAAAGACCAAAAAGATATCCAGTATTGCATCATTATAAATAATGTGTTCTGACCCTTATTTCTTTCCAGTAGCTACTGTGCAAGAGAAGAGAGGAGTGACACATCGTCCTGACTAAATCACAAAAAACAAAGGTTTTACAGATTTTGTGGGGTTTGATTTTATTTTTATTCACTTTATTTTAATTAGTAATATGACCAACTACAGAGAGATGTAACTTTTTACTCTTAAACTAGAACATTAGGCAAAAAGAAGAGCCCTTACGATTTGATTTTCTGTCTTGCTCTTTTGCTATTTTCAAATATTTCACAATTCATTCCTTTCCCGAAGAGGAAAAAAAGTGGTTTTACAGAGTACTTTGTATTTCTTTCTGCTTCCAATCCTCGACTACAGTACTATCTGTACAGCATTTATAAGTTTTTCCTTCTCTAACTTGTCAGTGCACCTCAGAGAAAAGGGTTTTTTGGAAGTATTTGGGTCCCTGGAGCCCGCCCTCACAATGAAGAGATCCCACAGCAGTGATATTGGTAAATGGAAGCGTGCGGCGCATGTTTAAAGCTGCTATATTGTGGGATTTCACAGGCCTCCAGTCCTCAGGGGCCACTGAGCAAATGAAACTAATGTTCCTTGAGCTTTTTGTGTTGGTGTTTGCTGATAAATCATTGCTAATGGCAGCAGTATGCTTGGTTTGTGAGTGTCTTTGTGGTTGGATGAACAGACAGTGTATCTGTGTCATCTTAACATTCCTTTTGAAAATTCAGGGAAAGACTGGGATCATTCCATTTATTTGGAATACATACATATTTTACATATACTGTACAATGTCAATTTCCACATAAACACAGTGTAAAATGATAGGCATTATCAATGATCTAGAAGTGATATGTTTTACTGATTTTACAATTAAGCTGGTTTACAATTCACAGTTCTATATTTATTTTTCCTTTATTCTTTTTTTTTCTTTTTAAGAGGGAGTATTATACAAAATTGACTTTCCGGAGCTTTCTACCATGTTAGAACGTTACTCCATCATCAAAAACATGCCTGGGGTGTTTTTACACATAATTCGTGCATGTTTGAGTAATCTGTGATCTCTCCTGGGCGCTATTAAAAAACTATTTGAATCCTCTTTACAAACCGTGGTACATTGTCATGCCTTTTGGGGCGTGGGGCAACCCCGGACGTTTACGTCATCAGACAGCATCTGCAGCACGCAGAAATGTTGAGGCAGAAAGTGCATAATTGGATGACCAGGAGGAACACCTCTTTTCATGCTTCATAGGGATGACACAACTCAGGAAAAGTGGCTACAGCTTGTTTTTGACAGCCCACCATCAAGAAAGTATGCTATGTTTACTGAGGACTGCTTCTTCAACAAAAGTTTGTTCACCAGTGGACCAGTAGAAAAACTGACTCTAAAGAAGGATGCCATTCCAACAATAAAGAGAAAGTCCAGTGAGTAAGTCTGCAACTTGCTTTGAGTAACAGATTTGGACGTAATTCCACACTTGTGATCAGAACATTTTTGGTGAAAAACAAGGCTAATACCATGTACTTGCTTAGCAAGATGGAGTCGTACCAAACTGATGCATATTGTAATAGCCTCCGTACCCTCTCCAGTTCCTGTGAAAATTCCATCTCAAGGCGAATGTTGAATGGTTAACTGTTACGATTACGTGTAAGGTTATACAATGGGGAGAGCCATTTTAATATGTAACTGTGCAAACGCACAATACAAAAACTACATTGCAACTTCACCAACTTTATGTGATATGGAGTTGTTTTTAGCAGACAGTTTGGACCAAGGAGGACACACGTGGATTGTGCTTAGCCCAGGGAGCGGCAGGAGAAGGAGACTCAGAACGTCAAAAGTGGAAGTGAAAATGATTGAATTCTGTTTTTGGTAAATATAGAATTTTTTTATATATGATATGTGTTAACAATTAATGCACTGTGAAGTGTAATACCCCCTCTTTAAAGAATATTTTAGTTCAGAGGCTTAATTTAACTGGACAGTGCAGTATGAAATCGGGATGAGGCCAGGGAATGACATGCAGTAAATGGTCGAAGACAGAGTCGAACTCACGATCCTGCAGCCTGTGTTATCCACTCGACCACGAGTGACACTACATTTCACAGTTTTAACATTTCTGCACAGTATTTAGGATAAAAATGTACACATTTTTTTCTATAGACATTAAATCCCTAATTTTATATATTACAATTTTATATATTTTATATATTACAAAATACTACATTGTTGTTATAAGCACAATAGTGAAGCTATGATGTTTCAGCTTAGAAGACTACACCTGCTGCCTCACCATCGTCACTGCCTGCTCAGGTCTGACAGCCTAATAAATATATTGAAAATACTGATGAACATATCATTATATCATTATAGTACATATAGTACTATAATGATATACATGTAGTACATGTATACTGTATTTCATTCATTATCTTTCAACTTTCTCCAGGTTGAAATCTCATTTAATGGAGATGTTCTAAATCATAAGTAGTTAATCTATCAGGCAGGATCCTTTTTCTAAACAACACCATGTCATAGCATAGGGCTAAGAATGCTATATAAACAAATGTCGGAACATTGTGTGCGTGAGCCTCAGTGTCAAGTATTTGATGTCTGATTAAGTATTCTTATTGTTCACGGCTTGACTCCAGCTGGTACAAGCAGGAGACACTTTCATGTGGAATGGAATAGGAACAACACACCTACACACAAATGTATAGAAAACACAAACTCCCCAACTTTGAATGAAACCACTGGAAAATAAAATTGTATATATTGTGAAAATTGTGAAGGAGGATTGGAGGTTAGCTACTTCCTTTGTGCTCGATCTGTGCTCTGCTCTCTATAAAGCTCTGTACCTGCCTCATTGTCTCCATCCCATTTCCTTTTGAATCCATATTAACCTCTAAAAGGCTTTTTTCATCTGTCTATTCTTTGCTGTTTCCTGACTCCCCTTTGAAAAGTGCCTGTATTAGCCCGCTCTCCTGCATTCACATTGCTTTACCTGCACTAAATAAGCTATGCCTGTGCCGTCTCCAAGGAATCCATACATCTGACTGCCTATCGCTCATTTCGACTTGCCTTTTATATCCCCATCGTTTAGTGCGTCCATATTCATCTCTAGGAATCATATCCCACTATCATTTACATAATGTCTCTATAGAGCCGTGTGTGGCAATTTTCTCAGGAGCAATTCTTTGTGATCTTTTTTCTCACCTTTAAAATGCCATCTTTTTCATTTATACATTCTTCTAACCTATATCTTGATTTGTTTGTTTATGACATTATATTGAAGTATTATTCAAAATGTCAAAAATAGTTTTATGTTGTGAGAAAGTTCCACAAAACAGTGTTATTTTGTTTTGGATTGGTATGATTTAATTAGGACCTTATCAAACATTTTATATTGATGCACATGGTAAAAATAAGAAGCAAACTCTCTAGAATGTAATTTATTATATGTTCCAATCAGCTACACAGTTTTTCATTTGTTGTACAATAAAGTCGATCTCTATCAACTTTAGACACAAATGAAAGGGAGCGGAACGAAGAAAAGCTACATAATATAAACATTTTGTCCATTGATCTATTTTGTGAGTATTTCACAGCATTTTCCACAATTCTCACTCTCAATTCTTAGATAATACAGTTGCTACATTAAGCAAAAACTTGTCAATTTCTCAAAGAAATGTGATTGATATGTAAATTCCTCAAAAAAGTGTGACTGAGAGGGGTCATTGGTGCAGATTTGCAGTTGCATGTTTATAACATGACACTTAAGGTAGCTGTGGACAGCAAAAGTAAGTGAATAAATAATGAAAAGCATGTATTAATCGGAGTCATTAATATCAGTCAATTCCAACCTTTCTGTCAACACCAATGTCGATAATATACGCCCATTCACAAGTCAAATTCTTCAGTTTTCTCACCATCACTGTTACATCATTACACTATTAGTGAAGTAGTTCTTCAGCTTCAAGTTAAAATCCCAAGTGGCACAATAAAAATGCAATGGGACACAAAAAGAGAGGCCCAACTAAACAAAGTTTGTAGACAAAGAGACAGACAAACATTCACTCTCACATTCATTCTCTAGGGGCAATTTAGAGTTATCGATTACACATGCATGTCTTTGGACAGTGGGAGGAAACCGGAAAACCCGTAGAGAACTCACGGTAACACGGGGAGAACATGCAGTCTCCACCCAGAGAAAGATCACGTGATGTTGGTCTGGGTCCAGGATTCAAACCCCCAATCTCCTTGTCGGGATGGCAGGAGCTCTAAACACTCTAAACACCGTGCACCCCTGTTTGCAAAGATATTTTCCCTGTGCTCGTGTGGGTCTGAGGGGGCCTCAAGGGGCAAATGTAAGAGGTGTTCTTCTGCTTGTGTTTTATCCAGCGTCTCTTCCTTGGGTTAAGCATGAGGCCATAAATATAAGCTTTGAGTTAACACAAGGTTTAGACTTGTTACTGATGAAAACAGACATACAAAAGCCTTCAAACAGAGCTTTCGAACCTGAAAGTGGTGGTCTACAATTTTTGTGTGCTAGAATCACAGTTTGAAGCTCTATACAAAAAGAAACATTCACTAAAAGCACTTGAATCTGTTCTCAGTCAGGTGGCCAGGCAAGGATGCTGCTGCACAAGTGAACCAGGGTAGCCTTGGGTCTCTTAAGGATGTGTCCAGGCAGTTCTCTCCGGTCTCTCAACTGGCCTTGGAATGAATGGAGAGGAAAGGCATTTTGCTGAAGATGCATGTTTCACTTCTCTCTTGTTTGATTTTTGATTAGACTACAATAGAGGCATGGGATAACACTTTAAATAATTGTATTCCGCTTTGGCCAGCTGTCTGCTTTAGTTGAGTGCAATACCAGTTTTAATAAAGCATGCAGTGGCCTTCATTAGCAGCACCTCTCGTTGTAACCGGATAAACTGTAGCTTGGCTGATGATGAATGTGCGGTGCAACTCCTTTAAATGATGCTGCTCTGTTATTCGTCTTCCTACAGCAGTGGTTCTTTTACACACTGAGATGTGTGTGTTTGTGCGTGTTTGTGTGTGTGTGTGTGTGTGTGTGTGTGTGTGTGTGTGTGTGTGTGTGTGTGTGTGTGTGTGTGTGTGTGTGTGTGTGTGTGTGTGTGTGTGTGTGTGTGTGTGTGTGTGTGTGTGTGCACAAGGCTATGTGAGAGAGATGAGGAAAGGGGGAACTCATTTAGATGAAACCGTGAGGCTAGCCCATAGCTCCTGCTAGTGTTCAGCGCCATGTTGTATTGATTAATCAGCTTTATTGCTCTGGGGGAAATGGTGGATGTTACACAGAAAATAATGTAATACAGGACACAATAGCTTTGCAAGATGGAAAGATTACAAGAACACTTTAGAATCACAGTATTTTTCAATACAGATTATCACAGTGAAGACACATAAAACATTAACCATTTTGTTTTTAAAAGAAATTCCGTAATTAGACGTTACCCAAGCAAACACAAATTAGTAAAAGAAATGTAGATTGTGCATTGTATCAAAAGCAATAAGTATAAAAAACAACAAAAGGGACCATCCATTACTGCAGACTTCTCACCATGTGAAGTTTCAGTGCATTTATTCTGAACACATTTGTTCAGTCTAACTGCTAAAATGGACATGTTTAGTCTAGTCTAATAATGTACATAAAGTATGTATTTAATTATTTAAGTAACTTGCAAATGCACAATTGAGGCATTACCAAATACATTTTTCATGTCTGTCTATAGGATGAGTTGTCACTCACTCACAAGCCGCTCTTGTCTGTACCATACAGTAGCGCATTTGATCTGATCAGGCGCATTAATAATCACCATATTCACCTTTTGACAGTCGCTACAGCATCTTCCTGTTTGGCTTTCTCTCTGGCTTTTCCTCTGCAGAGTCAGATGACTTCTAAACACATTGAACAGAATATTAATTGCCTTCCTAATTTATGCTAATTTATGCTAATCTACACACTCATCGACTCTCAACGGCCTCGTTATCTACATCGTTTAGGACGACCAGGAAGAGATTCAGTCTGTGTGACCCTGAGGTTGCCAGTGCAATTCCCAGTGAGCTCAGCCTCAGGGCTCGACGAGATCGCTTAACCCTACATGAGCTGACATAAAGCCCTGCTTTTAAATAGCTGATATGTAAATACTGATAACCTGCCATCAGTCGCACGGACACACTGCTGCAGATGTGCCTGTTTATGACTGCAAGCACGACACAATCAGGCAACACTGATATAGAGCTGATCTGAATGCTTTAATAGTAAGGATTTTCATACTGGTAAGAAAAAAGATCACGTGTGAGATAGCAACATGTCATAGATTTCATAACAAGTATATAAATGCAATATTGCAAAATCATTCCATGTTTATCCCGTGTCTAGGTGGGTTTTCTCCACTTTCTCCATCACCAAAACATGCACCACAGGTAAACTCCAGCTTAGGTCCTGATCAACTCTAACTCAAGATGTGTCAACAACTGCTCCTGTCCTATCAGAAATCCTTCTTAATAGTGAGACATGTTTCTTCAATCCTGAGGGATTTAATGTTTTAAGATTCTGAGCAACAAAAAGCTAATTTGTGTACAGATTACAGAATAACTCATTTTGATCTGAAAGTGTCTCACTTTGATGTGCCTTATAAAGTCTTGTTTTTTTCTTTGTATTCATCATCATCCCAGATGCAGGGAAAGTAAATATTGCTCAGGATTCAATAAAAAGACACAATGCCTATATATTGTATCTATGAGGGTATCCGTGTTTTTTATACAATTAGTTTTTTGGAACTATTACTGTGTTTTCACAGATCTTTTAATAACATTTACTATCCATTTAGTGTAACAAAGCCCCTGTAGGGACATGTGTTAGCCGTGGATATAAATAATGTGATACTGAAATTGTGTTACTCTGAGAAGAATTAAGATAATAATAATCTGTTCACATCAATTAAACTATATATTTAATTAATATGCCCTTAGTTTTTTGTCAACCTGACATGCCTCACACATTCTAAAATGCTTTCAAATATTTAAAGCCACCTTATTCCGAACTACTTTATTGCTCATATTCAGTGACCATACTTAGGTTTGTCACCTTGGTTTTCTGTCTTCTCTGACCTAATTTTTTTCATACACTTAATTAATTTTTTATCATATCTTGTCCAGTCCAATTGTCTGCAGCACTGCAGCACAAAAATGAAGATGTTTAATTTTCATTTTCTGCTTGTGACCAGTGGGCTATTGTGTGACACACTCTGCCTGGAGCCACCAGCAAAATACATCCACAGATGTTTTTCAATTTGTGATCTGATCAAGCCTGGAGCGAGGCTCATTCACGACACGACTGACTGAGGCAACACCTTGTGCATTCAGGAAACACACCTCCACTGTTGCACTCTGTGTGTGAGAGCACTGTTACCTCTGTGTGTGAGAGCACTGTTACCTCTGTGTGTGAGAGCACTGTTACCTCTGTGTGTTACCTCTGTGTGTGAGACCACTGTTACCTCTGTGTGTGAGACCACTGTTACCTCTGTGTGTGAGACCACTGTTACCTCTGTGTGTTACCTCTGTGTGTGAGACCACTGTTACCTCTGTGTGTGAGAGCACTGTTACCTCTGTGTGTGAGACCACTGTTACCTCTGTGTGTTACCTCTGTGTGTGAGACCACTGTTACCTCTGTGTGTTACCTCTGTGTGTGAGAGCACTGTTACCTCTGTGTGTGAGACCACTGTTACCTCTGTGTGTTACCTCTGTGTGTGAGACCACTGTTACCTCTGTGTGTGAGACCACTGTTACCTCTGTGTGTGAGACCACTGTTACCTCTGTGTGTGAGACCACTGTTACCTCTGTGTGTGAGAGCACTGTTACCTCTGTGTGTGAGACCACTGTTACCTCTGTGTGTTACCTCTGTGTGTGAGACCATTGTTACCTCTGTGTGTGAGACCACTGTTACCTCTGTGTGTGAGACCACTGTTACCTCTGTGTGTTACCTCTGTGTGTGAGACCACTGTTACCTCTGTGTGTGAGAGCACTGTTACCTCTGTGTGTGAGAGCACTGTTACCTCTGTGTGTGAGACCACTGTTACCTCTGTGTGTGAGAGCACTGTTACCTCTGTGTGTGAGAGCACTGTTACCTCTGTGTGTGAGACCACTGTTACCTCTGTGTGTGAGACCATTGTTACCTCTGTGTGTGAGAGCACTGTTACCTCTGTGTGTGAGACCACTGTTACCTCTGTGTGTTACCTCTGTGTGTTACCTCTGTGTGTTACCTCTGTGTGTTACCTCTGTGTGTTACCTCTGTGTGTTACCTCTGTGTGTTACCTCTGTGTGTGAGAGCACTGTTACCTCTGTGTGTTACCTCTGTGTGTGAGAGCACTGTTACCTCTGTGTGTTACCTCTGTGTGTGAGAGCACTGTTACCTCTGTGTGTGAGACCACTGTTACCTCTGTGTGTTAGAGCACTGTTACCTCTGTGTGTGAGACCACTGTTACCTCTGTGTGTGAGACCACTGTTACCTCTGTGTGTGAGACCACTGTTACCTCTGTGTGTTACCTCTGTGTGTTACCTCTGTGTGTTACCTCTGTGTGTTACCTCTGTGTGTTACCTCTGTGTGTGAGACCACTGATCTAACGAAAAGCACTGAATATTGTCTTGTTGGGGTGTTACTAACCACTAAGTTTAAAGAGAGGAAACAGTCAAGGAAACTATTCTACGAATGTTACAAAGAAACATTATTTTATAGTGATAATGGGATTAGTGTCTTTTTTCGCTTTTAAAAAGTCCAAGATGCCACCTGTGGAACTCTATCTTTATTGGACTAAAGATATAATGACGGATTAAGAAAAAAACAACAACAAAAGTGAACCATATATGATAAAACAGAGGACAAGGTGACCTTCTCCATTCAATTGAGCAGCATGAGAGTGTTTGTTAATGTAATTATGTTGCTGAAACTGTCCTGTTGAACTCTCCTATTATGCTAAAAATGAGTGATGAAGAGCAGCAACATGTTTGAAAACAATGTGGACATGCCACATGAGCGGAGGCATCAGAGAGCAATTAAAGCAGGTCTCCTGCTTCTGTCCCAGCGGGGAGCCATGAGGCTCCATCATTACCCCGCTGACAGGCCAGGATAACCTCACTACTCATTATACAGGTGTGCACATGCCTGCAGCACCTCCACTAAGACTGAACCTCACACCACTGCTTTTGAACTGTCTAATCATCTAATGAACATATATTTAACCAACACAAACAAATCCACTGAATATGGTAAATTAATATCAAGATATGTAAAAGTTGAAAGCATACCACATTTACATTTCAGTACTGAGAACAGTAACAAAAACAAAAAAACAAAAACAAAAAACAAAAAACAAAAAACAAAAAACAAAAAACAAAAAAACAAAACTCAAAAGTCTGATGTACTTTTTGGCTCAACATGAAAACAAGATAGTTCTCTGCATTTTCTTCTTTTTGCTACACCTGCAGTGTAACAGAGCAAGATCCCACTATGGCCTAGTTTAAATGTCCATACACAAAGCCAAATATAAATTCAAAGGCTCCCCCTCTCTCTGTAGCTCCAACACATACTTAATATTCCTCTTGTCCTCTGCCTCACTTTCAAGCCTTCTGCCACTCACTCTCTGCTTCTGTCTCTTTCCATTTGGGCTCTGTCTTTTCCCTCATTCACACACACAACACACACTTGCACACACAGGTTTGCCCTTTCTCTCAGCTTAAGCTTAGATTGTCATGGAGTCATGCAAAGTTTCAACTAAGAAACGTCACCCAAGCACGTCAGATTAATACATAGGCTGGCTGCACTAGATAGAGCCGACACACACACCCTGCACACACACACACAGGCGGAGACAGACACACTTTGATTTGCTAAGACCCTGAGTGACTGACACATCTGACATGAGAGCTGCAGAAAGGAGAGAAAAGGAAGAGCAGAGACTGGCAATGGGATGAACAAGTTTGGAGAGGAGAAACTCTTAGACAAAAGCTCTACTTTCTCAGAATGACAGAAATGCAGGCTGCAAATACTGATGATTATACACAATATGCTTTCAGAGGTTAAATAAGACATATCTGCATTAATTATAGCAGAATCTGGTCGTCAGAATTTAGTAACTTTGATTCACACTGGATAAAGGAGATATTGATAAACACACAAACATTCTCACATGGATTATTTAGAGACAGGTCAATTGTTCCGCTTGGACCACAATCAGACACTTCAGTCAGAGTTCTGCTTTCAGCTCATGTTTCTGGGTTGACAAGACTTAAAATACTTCATCATTAGCAAAAGACAGCGAGCAACAGCCTCATTTTGGTCACAAAGTGCTTCTTTTACAATATACTCTTTGGGGGAGAAGAACAGATTTCACAAATTTATAAAAGTCGGGTACCCCAGCCCTAACTCTTTAAATCTATCACTTGATGGTAAAATACTGCAAAATTATCTTATACCTGGAGTACTTGAATGGATACATGTCAAGGTGGATCATGGGATTCTGAAAGTAACTAAAAAGACAGTCTATAAGATAAAATAATATAGTATAATATTTTGTGAAGACTTGGGAAGTGACAACTTTGACTCTAAAAATCAAATCACTGTCAATAAAGCCTTGTTTATTTATAACCCAGTTTGATGGACAGAAGTGGGCAGGCCTCAGCTGTTGTGAGCGAGAAGGCGCCACAACATCAAGTGGTGCGAGCAGGCGGGCAGATGATGGTGTGTATAAACAGTTCAAATGAATACAGCAGCGCTTACATAATGAAAGTGAGAAAATTCTGCACTAAATTGCATGACGGACTGGAGAAACTTCCCAGCATCTACCATACACAGTGCTTGACCTCTGGCGCCCTCTAGTCTCCGGTCGCTCCCTCACTCTGAATATGAAAAAGCTGACAGCAATGTGTCTATTAATATTAAAAGAGCTTATGCATATGTAATCAGATTTAGTCATCGGGGATCCAGCACTTGATCTGAAGGGTACACTGTCTTGGATGCATAAGCAGGTATAGGGATGTTGACTTGGAGGTGAGTTGATAATCAGACACAGAATGGCAATGGAAAAGTTGAGTAAATCTCATTGCATGTATTTCTCTTTTTCCAGCCCTTAGTCTCACACACTCCACCTGCCCTGCTTTTCACTGGCTTGAATAATTGAAGTGGTGCGTGGAGTCTGGGTTTAAACAGAGCCAGCGTCTGCAGAGAAAGAGCTCTTGATAGCTGATCTCCTCAACCTTCCACATTTAGGTCTGAAAACAGCCGACGAATTACATTGCACAGGGTTTAAAGCTCTCAGATATTTATGTTATGTACAGCACTGGGATCTTTACATATGAAAAAAACTACACCTCCCTCTCCAATAAGGTATTTACTTTAGGGATTCTCAGCCCTCATGTTGCCCTCTGCTGTCCTCAACACAAATGAGCAACATAAAAATAAAGAAATTAAGCCCTTAGGCTACAGGAATGCTACGCTGAGAGAGCTGCGTTTGTTGTGAATAAATTATGTTGTGCAGGAGAAGTCCGGATTTTTATCTGTGATGCAACAATACAGGGGAAATTCAAACTGAGTGTTTTCTGAGTGCTCAGAGAAGACCTGCTTGAAAACATAATTAATGAATTCAGAATGAAGAAGTGAAGAAAAAAAAAAGCAAAACATAACTCCGGATTTGTGTTTGATGGATGGACTACAATGTAACATGGTCGTGGTCTTATGCCCATTATGTGTGTGTGTGTGTGTGTGTGTGTGTGTGTGTGTGTGTGTGTGTGCGTGCGTGCGTGCGTGCGTGTGTGTGTGTGCGTGCGTGTGTGTGTGTATGGATGTGTGTGTGCGTATGTGGATGTGTTTATGTGTGGAAGTTTTAATGTGGGGATGGGGGGACAGGGTGTGGGTGGGTTCTGGGGATTGTTTTGTGTATGTACATTGTAAAGCACTGTTACAATTTCTGTATGAAAAGTGTTTTATAAATAAAGTTTGATTTGATTACAAGCTCAAAAAAGCTTAATGGGATGGAAACCGAAAGGTGGAATAAAGGGAAAAGAGCAAGTCATATTTTTAATAGGCCAAGCGATAATCAGAAGCTTCCACAATGATAGAAATATTTTGCCCATACCATAAATATTCCTTTTACTGGCAACAGTTGTAATGTTGCATTATTCTTAATCAAGTCTAGTTTATGCTGCAATTTGGCAATTTGGTCATTAAGCTGATTATCCAATGAGACAGCAAAATGAGTTTCAGCTTTGGTGTCTAATCCAACCTCTAAAACCTGTTGGAAATAAACCTAAAATGAATTAAATATTATGAACATATATAATGAACAACCATGTTATGTCTGTATCATAGAATTAAAATGTAATAAAATTCTTTGTTTTTGAAGCACATCACTAAAACGTTTCCTATGGCAGATCTGGTATCCAAACTTCTGCCTAAACTATCGCTGCTCTCCTCTATGAGAGCAATAGCTTGCAGGAGTGGACTATCAAGTAGAAATGCAAGTTCATATTAGGTTTGTTTCGCTCTCTCTACACATAAACCAATTTGTTCCCTTGTATTTTACCTTTAACGTTTTTATAAACCAAGTTCTAGTGCAATGATAGCTTTTGCTGACTGGTTCAAAGTGCATTTTCGACTGAAGTGGTTTGGAGTAAGTGAAGTCTCTCGGATAGACATCTCTGCTTTACTGACCAACTGTAATTGGATTTGTCGCATGAGGAGGTAGAAAACATTCTGCTGGTTTGCTTGGCGCACACAAGTACATGCACGCAGCAAAAGCCAAACGGGCTCGATTTGTGGTCTAACGGTGAAGCCTGTCAAGACCGCAGCTCCACAGCCTGACCAGCGGCGGAGTGGTGAGCCTTCGTGAGATTCCCTTGTGGTCAGTGATTTTGTTGCATTCCACTTGTGGAGGGACTTTGATTGGTGATACGCTCATCGCAGCCCAGAGCAAAAGAGAGAGGTTTGTGAGTCATGGATTCACAAAGAGAGAGAGAGCGAGAGAGTGAGAGAGAGAGAGAGAGAGAGGGAGAGACATTTGACAAGGCACGAAGTGACCTGTATCTTTACATGGAAAATAACACAAATTGCAATCAAAGACATTCCAGTTTCATATTGATGCATCAATATGAAAATAATCAGTTTAATTATATGGCAGTATATTACTATATTAACCAATTCAAGTCACAGCACCCAGCACATTATATTATTAGTGTTATTGCTATGGTCATGACTTTGTTGGTCTGTTGGCAAGATAACTTAACAGTAATGGATACAAATCATAAAGAAACAGTTGGTAAGGTCAATATTGGGACAAGGAGTAAATAGTTTTTGTACCCATAAACTTTCTGCAGTATATGAGCAAAAATGTAACTTCAGCCACAAGGTACAATGCATGAATAAATGATCAGGTTTAGCTAATTTGGTTCTGCTGGGCATGTATATTTGTGATAAGTGTGAGATAAGAAAAATGTCTTTGCTGTTGCAAGGTTTCCAAGTGTTTGGGCTTATATTTTTTATGTAATATGGACAGTGCAAATTAATTAACATGTGTTAGTCCAACATGTAAATGCGCCAGAGTTAGCCATGCAAGCTAATTTCCATCTTTAATGCTTAGGTAGGTGAAAGGAAGAGCTCTTTTAAAACAAAGAGGAAAACCTAAGTTGAATGATAGAGTGTTCTATATAAAAATGCCAACTCTGACAACAACTCTAACTCTAACAATTTAGATGATACCGTAACACCACAAAACTGTAATGGTGCCAATAAGCTTATGATAGTGTTAATGCTGCTCCTCTTAAGATTTCAATCACAGATTTACTTGTGAAAACCAGCCATTAAACTGGAAGTTTTGAGAAACAAAGTGCCTATATACAAAACAATGTAAATGTAGTTTATACAGTTTGAATGTGAATTTTAGATAAGCGAAGCAGGTCAGAGGAAACGATCCCGTCTTCATTGAGTTATCAGTCACCTTCTGATGTTACTTTTCTTGTATTGGTGCTGTCACTATCGTGTTCTGGACCGTCCGCCTTAATAATGAAACAGCTCCAGATTGAAATCAGGCAGACAGGAAAAGGCAAGAGCTCCACGACAGGAGAGCGGAGGAGAAATATGAGCGTGCCCTAGTCTAACGGTGCCTCGTGCTCTTAGACAGAGTGTGTGTTTGTGAGTGTTTTTGATCAATGATGGAGACGTCTATGCAGTCAGCCTTGCTAATGTGTCTGACTAGGAATGACCCTTAAGGCACAAGAAAGGACACAGACATGAGAGAAAGTCAAAGAGACAGACGGCTTCCTTTCAGACTTTTTCAAAAGGCCCTAAACGGCCATTTTGATGTTCATGCAGACAATTGGAGCTGCTAATCAAACTGATGTAACTGAAGTTGAAGGTAAAACTGAAAGAAAAAACATCATCATGATTGCCGGCAGTAGTGTTGACCTATTTGGGGCATATATTTCCTCTGTTCCCACTTGTAATAAGTTTTCAAACAGCCTGTCCACAATAGCCTTGTTTGCATGGGTTCCCTTTGGAGTGGATCGGTGTGGTCTGAAAGTGGTTCCATTGTTTAAAGTGATCCAGGCTGTTTGAGGGGTCCTAAGCGGTCCACACACCTTCCAGAGGGGTCTAGCCCTGTTTGGCTTCAAGTCCGTTTAATCTAATAAGGCGCTTCGCACTGCAGGGAGATGACTGGAAATGAGAGAATGCACACTCGGGCTAAACAAGATGACAAAAGCCCTATCAAACTGAAAATGATAAATTGTCACCAAACGCTGATTTGATCTTGTGATTTCTTGTAATGGAAAGTAACTTGAATGTGAAGTCAACTTGCAAAGCAAAACTGCACTACTGGTGCACGTGAGCAAAAGCACTCGCCTCAAGATCAAGAATTTCTCACCCAAACCCAAAGCATTTTAAAGAGATGTTAAAATGCGATTTAGAAGCACGGAAGTAAAATAACTGTGGACCATTTACCACATCAGGAGTAAATGTGTTTTTGAATATAAATATACTATTAAAAAGTATAATTCAGGTACAACGTAGATTGTATTTATTAAGAAAACATTTGCTCTATTTGGGTGTCATCAGCTGCTCACAGGACCCGGAGTCATGCCCTGAGCATTGGGACACATTCAGTCATTAAAAAGAACCATACTGAAGCTCCAAAGCAAAATGGACTGGAGGACTGGGGCCAGTCAAAACATTCTTGAACAACTCTAAGGAACCATTCTGTTCATTTATTTAGAATGTTCCACCCCTGTGAGTGTTTCAGTCTGCATTCTGGCCAAGGAGAAGACTTTGCAGAGGGTTCAAATTTAACTTAAATTCTATTAAGGTGAGGCTGTTGGCAGGAGAGCTGCCACTCCACACAGTGACGAAACAACACCTATCAGATGCTAGAATCACAGAGCACAGGGCTGAGAAGATAAATGACTATTGTTTGAAGTGTGAATAAGCATTGGATTAGACAGCAAACTAAGTATATATCTAAATTACTCACAGTAGATAGAGCAGTAATGCAGAATATTGTTACTATCAAAACCTCTACCATCTAATGTCTTCAATGAAAGCGTAAACTTCCTTTATACATTATTCCAGATGTCTTTCCTGATTCTTCATTTATGTGAGTTTCCAAATACCCCAGAGTACACTGTCATCTCCATTTCTGAACTGGCCTTTGTATAACAATAAAAGCTATAGAAACAAATTAAACCATCTTACAAATCAAACAATGGACCTTGTTGAAAATGACATTTTACATTATCATATAAATCTGAGAATGCACATTCTGTTCTGCTTACAACATTTTCTGCATTGTAATGATAAGTGGGCATTTGTCTAATTATTCAGAATACATTGCTACTTCCTTTTTTCAGACGTTGCTTGGCATTGTTTGACGTGAATAATCATCATTTCAGCAATTAACTAAGTATAACAGTGGAAAGAATAACAATGTAAAACAATGTACAGTAACTACGAAAACACCTTATGTCCCCATTTAGTAATTCATAACAATTCAATAAACTCCACCACATTTGTTTACGGCTCCATTTAACTGAGCTGCCAAATTATGCAGAGTACACTGCCACAGACCAAATGCAACAAGATTTTGGCCAAAACTTCCTTTGCCCAGTAATTCAATATAGTTCAGGGCAAAAAAGTACATAGATCAAGATGGTGCCACAAATATTCAGAATGTTTCTTTAATCCCTTTAAGAAGGCACTACACCTCTGAGCCAAACCAAAAATAATCCTGCCTTGTCCTGTCGGGAGTCCTATGGTTTTGCCAAAAGCCTGTGTGTTATGGTCACATCCCTGATTGGTAAATGACAGGGCACAGAGCTGGATGTGACTGCTGGCTGACAGACTGTCTGCCGGTCCAAAACCATTCGAAAGGGGAATACCAATTTAACATTGACCCCACTAAAGGCAGTATTTAGCTTTTCATGACACTAGCCCAAAAAGTGTATGCCGGTTTTATTTAAAAGTCATCAAGCTCTAAAGAACTAACAATTCCATCTCAACAAATTAATTCAAATATCGAGAGTACTATTCATGGTTGAACAAGTTTAAAGGCAATCATTTTCATCGAAAATGGCTTCTGTGTAGGAGCTAAAATGTCTCGACTACCTTCAAAACTTACCACGGACCACTCCTGGACAAATGAGGGATTACACGACAAATACTACTCTTAGTGGTTTTCAGTCACATGACTTTTCCCTCTTATAGAAGCTATTAGTAACAAAGTAACAATAAGTGTGAAAATTCACTTTATTAAATGCCACCAACAGAGTCACAATCGAATAATATCAACCTCGTCTGCCTAAGAGACCAGCACATCTAGTCACACATAAAAGAATCTCAGCTGTTATACACTGACACACGCTGATGCTGAAAGGATGACCTCGGAGCATTACAAAAACTTCTGAAATGAAGGGCATGTTGACAGTATTTTAATGATAGACTTTTGAGCCACTGATCTTCAACATTTGATCCGTTTAAACTGACAAGGTTGACGCACATTCTTGGTAAAAATGTGTCACTAATCTATTTTTAAATGTACAATTTTTCAGTGCTGTTGTTTTATGGTGACATTTAAAGTAGGATATTGCAAGGTAGATTTGGATGTATGGAAAAAGCTTTAAGAAACATTTAAATCAAAGTCGCAAAGCTGCCTCATCGTCTTTCACTACATCCATCAATCTCAACTGCTTTACCTGCAGCTATAACCTTTGTCTGCCAGCCTCTACCTCAGCCATATGTGCTATGGCTCATCTGATCTAACACCTTGGCACCTCCTTCCAATATCAGAATACTCTACAATACTCTACAATACACTATGCACCCTTTTTACTGATTGTATAAAACATGAAGCACACATCTCCATCAGACTGAAGCTATTACATGTGGCCATTAGCTCTCTTGCATTTTTGACATTATGACATTTGATATAATTATCTGAACTGAGTTTATGGTGTGCTTTTTTTGTGTGTATTTATGTACATAGTGATATGATAAACCAAACCTTCCTAAGAACAACAAGGCTCCGGGTGAAAAAAAAAGTAGTGAATAATGTCCACAAGAAATGCACTGGGTGGAAATAGCAGAGGTAAACCCGAGAGTGTCTTTATCCCTCATTATTTACAATGGTCCACAGCAGGACCCATTGTAGATAATGGACACTGGATGATGGCCGCATTTAGGTAATTTTTTTTTTTGCTCCCGATATAGCATGTGTTATTTGTATAGCATGTCAAAGATGTGCAATGCACAGGTTTTGTCTCCACAGCCCGTTTTTTTTTTTTTTTTTTTTGCAACCCTTTGGTTTGATGTTGTGAAGTCAGAGGGAAAGTTCAAAGGATTAGCATGTAGAAACAGTAGCACAAGCTATCTAACCTCAAATAACATGAATGTCCAGTTAAAAACAATAAGTCAACACTGTTGCAGCTTGGATGGTTATGTTGTTCACTTTGTACTTAAAATAAAATATTTGTTCTGAAGCAGTATTACAGGTGCAGAAACAATTTCATGAACTATCAATTCAATGAGCCAAATGACAAAATGTTTTACTGCATTGTGGCAATGTAATAGAAAACATAATCTCAAACACAATTGTATGTTTTTTGTTTGTTTGTTTATCATTTTTCTTCAGAATGACACCAATTGCATTATCACTTTGCACGCCATGAAGAATGATTGTAGCTGGAATTTTAATTGAAAAAGTGACTATGCAAGCTTTGTCAGCAATAACTTTCTCTAACATAGTACATACAATGTGATTGTAGAATGATTAAGGCAGAGATGAGAGTGAAGCTATAGCCACAGTAAATGGCACGCTGTGATTAAGTCTGAAATTATGCTTTTGGAGTACACATAATCAAACTGGAGCTGGCACTGCAGGCAGGTGAACACTATAAGCATTTATTGGCAGGCTTTTTAACTGAATGACAACGCAGGTTTGGAAATTAGGAACAATTTATGGGGTTTGCAAGAATTTGGTCACTCTGAAAACAAGCACAAAGGAATGCGGTAATTGCAATCAGGCATAACACAAACAAACAGGGGGGTTGAGTGGGGTCAGATTGATTTGGCAGCAAGTGGACATTTTTTTACCCAGTTTGGGAAAGTTTGCTAGTTGTCTATCTTTAATAATCTGGGCCTTGTCAGATTATTATAGCTAGACAACTGGGTCACCGTTGCAGCTTGTGTGGGGTGTCCCTGGACTGCAATGGTCAGTATGTCAAAACTTCAAGAAGGAATTGCTGGTATATGAGGCTGCATAATGTCGACATTATATTTTAGCTTCTATAAATATTCTATAATAATAAGTGGTAGGAGTTATACTTAGATGGGATGCCATATTGTCTCCAGTTGTGTACAGTAAATGTCAGTGTGCCTGACAATGTGTCCACCCAGGGGAGAGCTGTGAGTCTTTTAATCTGTGTGCCAATATGTATTTTTAGATGCACAACTCAAACACAAAGCAGCTAGGGAAAAGAATTATTCCCTGCATACATAATTGTCAGCTCTCTTTACTATCTAAAAAAAAATCTGTTCTTGTTTTGGTGCCAACAAAATATTCACAGCCCTCTTTAGTCTATAGACAAGCTATTTATAACTAAATAACCCTGATAAGTGTTTTTTTTAAAACAATATCTTAAAAATGGTCAAATGGCCTTAGTTGCATGGTATTTTTTAACTCCAAGTAAGAACTTTTTGGAATTAATGTTCGCAATGACTTGAAAAGGCAGCTTGTATTTATTGTCTCTTTGGTATTCTGCGGATGCCCTCCATCTTTCCAACTCCTCCTCTGTTCCTTCTCTCCGCCAGAAAAGTGCTTGGTATTCTACGGATTGTGTGTGGTTCTTTCCTCCAGCCTCCTGCTCGTCTTCCTGGTTTAGTCTTCATAGATTTACACCCGCTCCCTTTATCCCACTGTAAAAATATGCTGTCACCGAACAGACGTCATTCACTTGGAATGATGATAAACTATGGTGCTAGTGATCCATGCACGTACGGCTATATGTACACACAGCATTATGCATCTAGCGCATCTAATTTTGCCCCCATCTGCTCGAGGTGTCATAAAAAGTAACTACAAATAGTGTCAGGTGGACTTATTGCCATTCGCAAACTAACTTTACCTCACAGTGGCACTCAAGGGACAGGCCAAACGCTGTGAAGCTCAAAATGAGTGATCTAAGTGTCCTAAAGAGAGGAGCGACAAGAGGGTGAGGTCGTATTTTTAACAGCTAAATGGACTCGTGTCAGCGATGGTGTGACTGCACTAAAATGGACAAACTCATGATAAAAATAACACACGGAATTTCAGACAGGAAGGGGAGAGTTTATGACACCTTTTATGTTTGTTTGCTTGTTTTTATATTAATCTTATTATTTATTTTTGTCATCAGGCAGGCATAAATGTAAAAAGCTTGGCACGTTTTCATTTTCTTTAATTGTCCAGTAAATAACTAAATAATGTTTTTGTTTTTAGGCTTTTTGCATTAGTGCATTGTCTTGTGATTTGTGTTAAGGAAAAACAAGAGTCTTAGAGTAAGGAGAAGCAGGAGACTCTGGATGTCTGAAGCAGGAGTTTATTTACCATCAGTCCAGACCCGGCGACTTGAATACTCAACACATTGTGCTAGTATTGGCTATTCAAGCCTGCTTGGACACAAGCTTGGGGAGATAAAATGAGAAGCTTAGCATACCACTTCTGTGAGACGAGTTGACCAAGGAAACTGATAATGTTAGAGAAGGACAAACTCTGTAACAGTAGTACGACGCTCGCCGTAGCTAATCACATAGAAATGTAAACAATGATAGAAATGGAGGTGCCCTTGTTAAGACTATGCACGAGATGGAACATTCTACAACAGTATTGTCTGCCCAAGTTAACATGAATGAATGAGTAATTGTAACGTATCTAAATTAAAAATATGTTTTGTTTTGGTTTTTTTTGGAGAGATTAATCAGAATTAATCACTTGCAAACATTTGCCAGGAACAAAAGGCAAAGGAGAGGTTGCACAGATGTCCAGTTTGGCTCTAGGGAAAACAGAGCTTTTCATAAAATATGCAGATGTTAAAATGCAAGAGGCTGAAAGCCCCCATAAACCTTCACTGTGGTATATTTAGAACACTGTTATGTTGTGCGGTATTGTTTAGTGTACGGGCACCTGTTAACAGAGTGGTTAGCACCATCGTGATTGATTATTACAACACTTAGTACATTATTCAGGAACTATACACCAGGTTTTGAAGATACTTGAGCCATCATTCAGCCATAACAATCAGAATCTAGTTAAACATTTGTAAAATCTCAACTCAAAGATCAAATCCTTAATGTTGCCCTTATGTTCTGCTTCAGCGACATGGGAGGATAACATGTTTAGTTACCGATACGAAATAAAAGTACTTGAGGTATTCACAAAAATGAGTGCTTATTCCATTAGCTATTAAGCCTTTAAAACAGTTTGATGCAATTAATAATACAAAGAAAATAACTTCAGACTGAAAATGTCCAGGAGTCTATTTTTAAAACCTTGTCTCAGAAAGATTTAAAAGTGAAGTCTGCCCTGTCTAGACTGAAGAGGGACACAACAGGATAACATTGAGATAAGGTCACCATTTTGAAAGTCATAAAATGGCCCCTTAAATACACCTAAGTGCATTAACCAAAGATCACATTGACTGAAAACACAATGAGCCGCGACTTTAGCAACCCTGTGTTAGGACTTCAGCATTTCTATCTCTGAGACAGTAAAAATAAACGGTCAAGAGAGGGGAATTGGACTTATCAAACTTTCATGGAGCCATTTTACCAGCTACAAACAGAATCTGCTCATCATAATCTGCCTCTTGTCCTTGGACGCCACTGATGTGTTAAAGATTTAAGGTGTGAGACGGGAGCTTAAGTTAGATTCGCCGACAGTGGAAGCCAGAGAGAGCTGCAGAAGCATGACGCCAGCAGCGGACAAAATGACAGTCAAAAAGAAAAAGAAAAAGGCCTTTTCCATCTACCAGATTTTCACAGAGATTTTATAAGCTCTTCTTATCATCACACAGAGACAGAGAGGATAAAATGCTCTATGCACAAATTCAAACGCAGACAAAATGTTTTTTATCTCTGTCCTAAAATTCCCATTAGGATATTACAGTAAAAGGCAAAAGCTGTGATTTGGTAGAAACCAGTCGAAGAGCAGAGATAAGGGAACTTCAGTAGGAAATAGTGTTGACAAGTCCAAAGTCATATAGTTTTAATAAATGAATGTAGCAACAGACTAAAAGCATCAAGATAATCACCTAAAAAGTAAGATTTAGAGAGTGTTCACACTTGTACTAAACTGGGAACTAACTATAACTAGTTCAGGACAAAAGCTGGGATCAAACCAAGACCAACCCTTAATTACAGCCTTTAGATTGTTGTTTCTCTGACCTCAAGTAAATACACGACAAGGATTTACAAAGTAACATCATGTCCAAAACCTGTATGAATTGAAAAGATTTTTGGAGGAAAGGTTTACTCATCCATCTCACAGTCACAATAGAACACAAAACAAGTACATATTCGGTATCTATATTTACCTATTTTCATCTATGTCAATATACAGTACGTAATATATTTTGATAAAAGCACGACTGACCTATATGAGCTATATATCAAAGTCTTAACATTTACCTTGAGACACCAGAATTTAATTTTAAAATCAATTGTTTTTGTAGTGGACAAAGCAGACCAATCATCATTCTTTAGTGTGATATTTTTTGGGGCATATTACAATAAAATCCATCTGAAATATACTACAGCGTGTCTGTAAATATACTGAGATTTTACAGCCCTGTGAAAGAGCTATAAAATTACCCATAAGTGCAAAATAAACCAAAAAAAACACAGACAAAAAAAGACAAGACAAAAACAGTTTGTCACATTTTACACGCGCTCAGCTTTTTTGTAGCATTTTAAGATATTCAAAATGTGCCTCTTCAATGCAGCATTCATCGATAATCTGATATATTGCCCACCTCTAAACACATGTGAAAGTACAGATGACATAGCTGCATTCACACCTCACACAACATGACAAGTCGGAACACAGCCTATCAGCTATATACAGTGTGTAGGGTGTCATTCTTCATAATCGGCTGCTGTCTTCTTCTACACCAACCACCTTACCTTCATAAAAGAATGGACGTGTTTAAAGCAGAGTAGAATAATTGGACGGTAACGCTCCTTTTAATAAAATCTACATGGAAATCATTAAAGATCAATGTGTTCCTTTGAAAGCGTAATAGGCTAATGAGCGCACCGAGGAACCGAGCAGCCCCTTGAATTGAAACGACCGCAGCAAAAGGCGAGAGAGCAGCTTTGACGGTACTTAAATGGCACTGCCGCCTTTAATACACATCTTTTCGGAAATGGGAGTGTTTATGTCTGAGGTGTGAATGCTGATGTACACAGATCTGGCAGGAAAAGTGCTCATTATGGCGCCCCAACTCCACGGAAGAGCCCATTAGGCAACAATACAGTCGTCTCTCAAGTGTGAACTCCATTTTAGAGTGCGCCACTGCTCTTCGTTACTATACTTCCAGCCACATACAAAGTTCAAATCACTTAAATGTCACAAACTTGGAGGGGATGCAGATTAACACAACAAGTTCATGCAGTCAGAAAAGGTGGAATCAAATGGAAAGTGCATCTTGACCTCGACAAAATAATAACATTATTATCTCCGTTGATCATTGCTGGTTCTTGCTTGGACCACCTTCAGGAGAAACTGTTTTGGATGCACTCTGACCGAGTCCGGCTATCACAGTTTCTCTTTATTCAAACACATCCAGTTCTACATTTCTCTGCTTCTAGGGAAAATAAGAATAGAAAGATCTTAATTTAGATTTCATCACAATTGTTTAACTCTATGCTGTGCAACATTTACTTTTTTGAGCTTTTTACCATGTTTAACCATAACATTGCTCCCTCATTAAATACATAGCTGGATATTTAGCTTCGTTCAAGCTAGTTTGATGAATCCTGTTTACAAAGTCCCCTCGCAGTTTCAAAAACACTCCATTCTGAATTTGATCTGTGATGTATTAGGTCGAGTTACAAGATCTTCTATCACTGTTTTAAAGTCCATAAATCATCACCGGACTCGTTCTGAGTATTTCTGCCTGAAATCACAATCATTACAACTGCGTGCCTGCGTTAGCTGGTCAGGTCAAGCTAGCATGTGTTTATCCCACCCACGTAATTCCCTGTGAAGCCAGTAGAAAGAGCTCTAACTCAATTACTGGAATGAGAAACGCCAGAGTGAAAGAGTGAAGTCATTTTGTTTTTTCTAAACAATATGTTTTTTTTTTTTTCTTGTTTTTTTTTTCTAAATCTTGAGATAACAAAGTAAAGGTTCTCAAGAGCATCTTTAAATGAAGATAAGTTTGCTATCTTAAGTTCGGGAGCAGGACCACACCTCACCCGCGCACGCCCCTTCAGGCAGCCGGCCTATTTAAGCCTCCGGGCTACTCTCCTAGTCGTTCATTGTCTCCGTACCTCTCCCCCCTCCCTTTATATAAATATTCTGTGCTTTATCTTCAGGTACGGGGAATACAAGGCCCGGGAGCCTAAGGCCCCATCGAAGCCCCAAATTCTGCATTCTACTGTCACATTTTTTTTGCATTCATCCTGAGGTTGTGGTCCTTGCTAGTGAAAGGTCAGTAACAATATAAATAATATTTCTCCTTTAAGCTACACATTATTTCTGAGCATTAACACTCAAATTGAGAGAAGTAGACGGAATGTATTTTTGCATATAGCCATTAAAGAGAAATGCACTGAAGCACAGTATAACTATTTATCCAGATTGACAGCTTGTCAGATCTAAATTTTATACAGTCACACCTATTTCAAAACTGATCCACTTTGTATCCAAAATACTGCAATACTCATGATAGCCCCACTGCTCCTGGTTCCTACACCAAGTCACAAGTTCAAACCACTTATATGTCAGATACATGGGAAGTTGATTATCCCAACAAGTGCATGCACTACTGCATGTGGAATCAAATGGACCAAGTGCGTCTTGACCTCGACAATTGGATGACACAACCATCACTCCTCTGCAGCTGGAGCATGGACGCGCACATCTCGAAAGCAGCAGGGGAGGTTGACATTGCCGTCTGGATCGATGTCGCCTCACTGCTGTTAACAACAAGACTATATGACATGCTCCCGCTGTGAAGAGCTTCCTATGGCGCCCACATCAATATAGGTTAATGGTGCGACACACATGCTCGGCTTCTCCATTTTCTCTATTCCACACACATACAAGACAATACAAGAGACACCTGACCGTCCAAGCTAACAGCATGACTTCGTTTGGTTTTTAATGATTTGCTTGTTTTAAGATGCCTCCCTGCTGCACCACTGACTTTAGTTGTACTCAGAGTTCTATTATTGTCAATGAGGGACATGCAGACACTGATTGGAGCAGGGAGAAACAAGTCGATACACAGCTGAAATGAGCCTCGGCGTTTGGTTGGAGAGAAATGCGGTAAATGTCAGTGGTAATCATAATCATTGATATTCTGTTACAAAAATGGAGGGAAATGTCAATTTGTTTGTCTTATTTAATCTCAAATCCAGATACTTCAAATTTTGTCTTGCAACTAACTGGGAAGCATCATTGCTCACATCTCTTTTAGTAATCTGTTTTGATGTAAAGATTTGTTTGTGGTAGGGGAAAATGTGCCTTATTTTTGTGGGTTTTTTTGTTTTGTTTGTTTTAATAAATTACAAAATAAAAAGTTTAAAATGTTCAGTTGCTGTCCATATCCATATAGCACATAACTACTTGTCCAACACAATACAGCTGAATTTAAACTTCAGTTTCAATGGTAAGTCAAGAACTATTAACAGTTTTTCTTTGTAAATGTGTGTTTTGAGGTTACAGTAAATCATCTTCCACAGAAAAATAACTTTTCTTCTTTTGCATTTGGAATGATTGAACCAGCAGATGGTGCCAAAGTTTCTCTAACTTACACTTTATAATTCACTATTTCTTAACTCCTATTTTACTTTTCACTCCAATTGTCCAAGTGTGTAAAGTGGTAGTGTAGTAGATACAACACACACATTAGAATCCTAGGGTTGCTTGTTCAACTCTGGCACTCTGAAATTGTCACAAGCAGCTTTGTAAATATTTGTTTTTACCTTTTTAAATGCCTATAGACCTAAACTAAGATGGCTGGTCAATAAATTATAATGACTAAAATCAAGTGAACTTGATAAGAAAAGTCTAAAGTTCTCTCTAATTACTCACACGTATTCACTTTAGTCTACAGTGATAGTAGTTCTACCTCAGAGGCTGCAGATTGTAGTGAATAGCAGTAGAACAGTCTGTATATGAGCAGTCACTGCTAACACATTTTGCTCCTAAGCATCACTGAAACAACAGTCTCTGCTTCAGTCCTTTGTGCGGACACAACATGGTGTGAGTTTACAAAAGCTACTGTGTGTTCTACTAAACCTAGTCTTTGAGCACGTTATAAAACTTCAGCAACAAAAACCGTCATTGGGGAAACAAGCGGGTGAGCATCTTTTTATTACAACAAAAATGTGGTCGAATGTATAGTCTGAGTCTGGAGAGGCAGAGCAGAGGTGAGAGGAGAAAGGTGTGCAGCTCATTTAAGAGGTTGAAATTACTCAAATAAAATGTGTATATTTAATGCAAATACAATCCATTCCTATACTTTTATATTCAGATCATATTAGCATTAAATAATCTGGTTATGTGAGTGCTTGAAAAAAAAAAGCTTACAAAACGCCAAGTGCAAATTGCAAGCATTTGGTTGCAGTCTGATGCCTGGAGTTATTTTTCATTTACAAATATTATTAAAGGAACTGTACCCATTTTTTTTTCCATGTAATAAATTAAAATGTATTTAGCAACAGTACAGAAAAGCAGCTATTCGGTTGGAAATTAGTCCACTGTGTGCACTCTGCATCTAATTAGCTTCACCGTGACAGTGAAAAACTCATTGTGGTCAATATTAGGATGCTCACCTTTAGGAGCAATATGTGGACCGCTGCAAATATATGAATGAACTAGGTCTGTTTTTCATGTTTTTAAGACAATAAAAATCAGGACTGTGCCTGTAATAATTTCTCTATGTACACTGTCTGGCTTTGTATAGTGACTATTCTTCTGAACACTAAAAGGCTTTATACATGAAAGCCATATTCATTAAGATTAAATTATGTTTACATTAGACCAATTTATTTTAATTACCTTGACCATTTCCTCAATGCAGTATTTTCTCTGAACATTCGTCGAACTAACGTTCACACACAAGCCTTTCATGAATTAGTCAAAAATTGTTCACTTAAATAGATACAGTGGCTTGATCAACCTAGTCAGTACAAATGTACCCTGCTGCATGCATGTAAATCCAAACAGCACTATAGAATATGGCATATTTTCTGTTTTGGCACCACAATGCATAATAACACAAAACAGTAGATGAGAGTTGCTTATTAAATTATGAAAACAACTTTGAAATTTTAATGACGAAAGTGATGAAACAACAACGGTGGAAAATGTGCATGCAAGTAACCACTGCCTTAATCTGTTAGAAAGCAGACGATAAATGTGTATAAAAGCTAATACTGAACATATTTGTGGCATCAGAAACTAACTGAGGGTGTTGGTATGTAGAGTTGTATGGTTCATGAACTGTTAACATTGCATTTTAAACAAATAAAGCACAGTGTTATCTGAATTAATTTAGCAAAAGAACTGGGTCATGTGTTTGAACCCAGCAGGCTGCTCAGCTGTCACTCACTGGGAGAACTACAACCCACTCACAGTTCAGAGCATTAAACAAATAAAAACAGACCTTGGTCATTTGAAAATATACTTTCAACGTTGATTGTTTCTAATCACCAAAAGTTATTGCGATACCACAAGAAAGAAATACACTGGATAAAAAATGATAGCATCAGGAGGGTCAGTAAGAAAGTATGACAAATCAAAAAGCAAATCTCAGTTTTCTAAACAAGTGGACATTTAGGTATAATGAGGGAGGCAGCTGAGAGGGCATTTTGGATATAGAAATAATTATCAATTTAAACAGAATTAAATACACAAAATAGGCTAAACCCAGTAGTTTTGCATTTTTGAAGACCAAATGCAGACATGGCTGGATAGGGTTTACATATTGTATACATAATTAGTTAATTCTAGATTATTCCCAAAATAAGAGCAGTTTCCCCAAAAGCTCAAAAGTATAGAAGAAGAAGAAGAAGAATTTTTATTTATAGAGTGCTTTTCCACCTAATAGGCACCCAAAGCGCATATACACTATATAAACTGTATTCTAAATAACAGTGAGCAAAGGAAAAGGAAAGAAAGCAAATTAAGAGTTGTAAGAAAGAGACATGAGCTGCACCTACAGCCCATTTCTCTGAGCTACATACATTATCCAGTATAATATAATATAGTATAAGTTGTATTCACACAGTACATTATGTTTAAATCAGGTTCATTAATTCCATTTCTAATCCATCTGAAGATATGTACACTATCTCTTTACGCTACACAAAAATGGATTACGTTATTTGAAAATAGAGATTTTATTGTACAACTTCTGTGCTTTTTTGAGTCCAACAAAGAACATTTATTCATGTTACAAGCCACTACAACCATCTGGAAACCTTTAGAGTTGTACTGAGCAAAAATAAAGACCCAACTAAGAAGTCTGGCTCGAAGCGCTGGGAAACTCCAGATAAATAAATCTTTCTTATGTGCCACATCATGTCTAAAGAGCCAAAATCCCTAAAGCACGAAGCTGGGGTCTTTCTCATCTCGCCCAATGGCTGGAGACTACAAGGCTTCTGCTACAGTGTGCGCAAAGCCTTGCATCAAGTCAGCAAGATTTGGAAGCTCCTAGAAGTGTTCCTAATGGATTCTACACCAGCCGACACAACACAGAAACGAGAAGGCTGAGGCATGCCAGCACTCAGGGCCACAAACTTTCTGCAATTTTACACACAGGCACACATTGAGGCATGGACATAGATTACATGTGAGAGAGCTCTGGGTAAGTATAGCTATAACAAGAACAAATGAGGAGGAATAACTGAACCGTAACACAAGCCTATGCCTCTCCAGCTCTTCATCTGTTGTTTTATTATTCTAGTCAAAATCTTGATTGTTGCTTTCCTACGGTGCCGCCCAATCTTCCTTAGATCTCTGAATCGTATGTATGCAAGGGCATGCGTGTCTTCAGCACAGAAAGCCCCCTGTAATGTTTCCAGGTCATGTTTTTCATACAAGTGCCCAAACAAACAGAGGAGGAGATCAGCAGGGAATCAAGGAATGATGAAAAACACATTATTTTTTCTGGTAACATGTCTGCGTAGTGTGTGTTGTTTTTACAGATGAAGGCAGCACATTTGAAACAGACACTAGACTTTTCTCTTTCTTTTATAACCTTTGCGGAGTAGTTGTTTGGGAAATATTCTGTACCAATGTGAGACATTTATTATTGATGTTGAATTACAAATTGTGTTTTTTTCGCTTCACTTTGCACTGCGTAATTCATTTTATTTTAATTAATGTCTATATACACAGCTTAAGTATTTTGGCTGCAGTTGCTATCAGTCTGTATAATGTTGAACCTTGAGCATGTCTTTGTCCTTGGTATATATATTCTTTTTTGCTTGTTCGCGCTCTCCTTTACAGCACATAGCAGAGTAATAAAAAGGAAATAATAACTTGAATAATGCATTTAGGTGCCCTGTTTCAATATTATTACTGAGAAAATATGTTGCATAATTCCAAGTCTTGATAAAGTAAAACTTCTTCATATTGCATGTAATAAAATGACAAAAGTGTCCTGTTTACATCTAATTACCATGATTAGACTTTAAATTGTGATTACTGTGCTACTGAGTTAATTGCTACCCTTTTTGCCTAATAGTTTTAATGTTAACTTATGTGATACTTAAGTGCTGTGGTGACCCTTATTCATTCAAGTGATGACAACGGTCCTCCGTCGCTATAGCAATTAAACAATTTGAATCAAAATGTTACACCTTTTCAGAATGAGGAAAATCATTCAAACTAGGAAGGAATTATGTGTTGGAAATTTGTGAATAAGAATATTTATAATGCATATTCCCCTTGCCCTACAGTAATTATTCCGGACAGATACGCTTTAATTTTCTGGATTGGGCCTATTCATTCTGAAATAGATTAATATCTGCAAGCAGCTCTCAAACTTGACACTCTGAATACACACCAAGGCAATGTCCATGAATATTTTACAGGATTTTAGAAGTTTCTTTCCAGGAGAATGTGGCTGAGGATGGTGGCACGAAGAGACGAGGGCATTGCATGTGACAAATATCACTCCCTGGATTTTGGGAGACTGAAAAATCTCATTGACTGTCAATAAAACATGAATCAAACACAAGGGTTTTTTATTTGAATAATTATGCAGTGGTGAGGCAACAAAGTAGAGCCCCTCCCTTCATCTCTCCTACTTCTCCCTTCTTTCTTCTTGAGGGGGAAATTAATTGATGTTTATCTTGTGCGCACAGCTAGTTTGCAAACTTGGTTTTTCATTAGCGCCGGCGAGCTTTGCTTTCCACTATGTACAGCTCCATCTGACCTCCCTTCTCTATCGGCCCCTCCCGTTGCTAACATCTTATCGGTCCTCTTTGTGGTCAGAAGTATAGTTCAAATTGGTTTGCTTTAATAAGGGATTTGAACAGGAGAAAGATGTGTCACGTGTGCACAAAAGGGGAGACACCGACAGAATATGAATAAAGGTAAGAGCATGAAATATGGACAATGGGAGCCTGATTTATGAACAGTAAGTAACCCTCTTCTAACAACAACCAACAGCATTTTATTTCAGCTCATTCTCAAAGTAATTATAGGTTTCTGTGAAACATTTTAGGCAAAACAATGACAACTTCATGGACAGAAGCAGGTAGCACACCCCCCACCATAAAAGTTACATCTTAAAGAACTGATAAAAACGGCTTCTGTCTGAAGTGTTCCTGGTTGTACAAATTCAGATCAGACTAATCTAACATATGCACTGTATGAATACAGATTATGCATTTTAAATCTTGACTAAGACCCGGTGAAGATGGATGGACCCACGCCAAAACTGACGCCCTTGTGACTCATTATTTATCTTCCTAAAAATAAACTGAAACTCTGAACATTAATTTGTTGTTCAGAGAAACACCATGGGTAAAGCCGTCATGCTCTACTTGGGAGGTAGCAAGAACAAAACCGTGGCTACGTCTTTTATTCAGTCTTTATTTAGAAGTGCGACACTTCTGGCCCCACTTGGACAATTGCTTTGACATTCTGGCAGAAAAAATTGCAGCATGTAAGTCACATAGAATACCATTGACTTTGCACAATGATTGGCAAAGCAATTGATGAAATTGCAGTACATTTTATATAATACTTAGCAGTCACTTTTATACTCATTTAGTCTTTTGGCAGTTCTGGTAAGTAAGAAGAGTTTAGTGATATTTCAAAATGTGAAAAAAAACTAACATTTGAGACAAACTCCAGTGATTAATGGTGGGAGGCCAGACACGCCTGGTGCACTGTTATTCTCTGCCTTTGACTCACACGTCTGTACTCATAAATCACTTTTTAATGTCTGCCAGAGTGATTCAAAACATCATAAAAATAAAGACATTAACAGAAGGCCAGATGAACAAACACACATGCACACCGCTCCTGAGGCAACACTTCTGCGCCCCTAAAGTTTGGAAACACAAACAATGGGATGGAAAAGTGCTCCCTGGATTTAATGACAGTCGCTGAAAAGCCATCCGTAACTATTCGGTCAACAATATACCAGGCAAATACAAGGATACACAGGAGGCCATGTGCGCGCGAGTTTGGCTTTGATATTTAGAGTTCATGATTCATAGATGAACCGTTACACAAGCAAAATGATGTGTACGTGTGTTTTAGAAAGTGTGTGGAGAAGTGCATCTTCCAAAGGTCAGGGGAGGAAGAAATTGTGCAGCGAGAGTGGAGAAGTCGTGTCTGCCACATTGATAACATAATGCACCAAACAGCCGGTTTATGTTCTAGATCAGGTGGTTCTAACACTGAGGGACTGGTGGAGGGTAAGGGTTAGGAAGGTGGGCTTCTTCTGCATGGAGCTTATGGTCCTGAGAGGGCTTTGTAGTTACAATTTGGTTAAAATTACTTAAACTGCCAAAAACAGATCTTTTTCCAGACCGTAAATATAAACTTAGGCCTGTCTGGTCAACCAAGACTTTTTTCTTATTGTATATAAAAATGTTACAATAGAGTCCTGAGTTTGTGCGTGTTGAAAAATGGGACAAATAATCAAAGGTGAGAGAAATGATAAAGTTGGCTCTGAATGCCACAGGGATATTTGAGAGGATATGCCTCTTGTGTTCAAATGACGCACCACACATAAACAGAAATCGCAGGTACACTTGGGAGGACGGAGAGGTGTGAGGAGGAGACCAGACTACTTAGGTTGTGGTTTGGTCATGAATTAGCTCAAGTTGATTCTGAGTTGGTCTTGATGTGTAGTTATTATATAAGCAATTCATATGGCATAAAATGCAATAAAAATGTATTTCTTAATCATTGTATGATGATGAGAATCTCAGATCAAACATTGTCACTACAACATATTCTACAATGTACTATGGCCGAGCAGCTAATGCACATCTGTGTCCACTCCATACTGAACATACTGAAATATATGCTGACTTTATCCCTTAATTACTCAGAATGTCAATAGGCCCAGGCCCAAAACATAAATTGAAGAAAAGCCAGTATCAGAAATGCAGCTAAACCCAGAATATCTGCAGTCCATGAATGCTATAGTGTACACTGTGCAGCCAGACCGCTCCAATGTCTCCCTGTTTGCTGCAGAATCTCCCCTAAGCCTCTATTGTTTGTGGGTCCTGAGCTATATAGGCTATATCCAAACTCTGATCCCGTGTATTGTATGGGCCCCTCAGATCTTCGGATCAAGGGCTGCAACTTCAATCACACCATTACTTTTTAGGAGACAGACTTCACTCACTCGCCATTGTTATACAGTACAACCAATTTGGATTGTGTCTTTTAACTACATAAAAGACCATTTTATTATAAAAACTAAAATAGCTGTACTATTAAAAAAGCCCTTGTAGTGCAAACCTCCATTAGTGGGCAATAGAAAGCAGTGATGGCGACTATGTGACGTTGACTGACAGGCCACTTACCTGCAGCTCTCCCCTGACTGTAGTCTCACATTAAACCAGATCAGCAGCAGAAAACTGCCACACTATTTCATTGTTGCAACAAAGAAGGGCATCATTTTCAAATATATGAAAACGTATATAGTATATGCTTAGCACAAATCTTCTCTGTGTAACTATTCATTTCTGACATTGTACAGAAAATCTGAGAGGCATATATAGTATATTGATTTGTAAATGATGTGATTTGTAAAGTAAATACAGATGTGGGAGTAGATTTAAAACTCTTGAAAGCTGTTGTTACGACGTTATTCAGTGCTACCTGATTAGACAAAGAAAACTACTGAGCCATGCTATGGACATCAGAAAAACAATAACAGCACAAGACTACAATATAATACAGTATATGGATGGAATGACATAATTATCTTGAGGTAACGATATATTATCTTGAGGGAACCACTTGATAATTATCTGATTCACTCCAAATAATGTCTCGTGCTCTCAAGATAATTATGTGGTTTCCTAAAAATAATATCTTGTTCCCTCAAGAAAATGATGTTTCTCTAAGAAATTATTTTTTGGCCATTCTCTTTTTCGACATCTCCAGGTTCCATAGAAACACAAGAACAGTTCTATCAAGCAAAAACAATGATTGACATGAGCCTATAATGTTAAGGCGAGAAAGTAACCTACTAGATTATGGCTAGTCCAATCATTTGACAGATGTGCCAAAATTTGAGGGGCTCAATACAACAAATTGTCTTGGTGGTGGTGCAAGATGTGTTGTTGTCGCACAGTTGATAAAACAAATCAACATCAGCCAAGTGTATGTGCTTTTATATCCTCATTCACACATTCCGTTGTCATTTCTTACCTTCATACACAGCCCTGAAGCCCTGTGCACTGACAGCGAAGTCTGTGGTGAACCATAAGGCCAATATAGATCCACTGCTGACTATAGGAGAGGGCAGCATGAATCCTGACAACCTGAAAAACACAACAACAAATGTTAAAGCAGCACAAATGATTGACAGAAAACATATTAGGACAGCAGAAAATAATTAGACACTATCAAATATTAAAATTCAAAAGCAAAACATTCATGGTAATGGAGTTAGCTGTTGTGTTGAGGCCAGCACAGAGCCTGGCATATGTGCTGCAGCTTGGATCACTCAACCACTGGGCAGTACGACCCAGCCATCTTTCTTTCTCTTTGTCCTCATGCAGTCTCCAAAAAAGTGAGCGATGGGAGTGATTTTCCCACTTTCTGAAAATAAATCTTGAAAATGGCACAAAGCTGTAGTGGGACATAAAAGCACTGTCACTCAATGTAAAGGCCTGAACAAAACTGATAATATGGACCATTATGGCAATTAGGCCACAATAATAATAACAACAAAGGTCTAAATGTCTGTATTCATGCTTCATCCTAATTAATAATGTATAAACTCAGAATCAGTTTGTTTTGTTTATTTTTAGTATTGTTAAGGCTTTCTGCTGCCCCCTTTGGGACATAAGTTGTTTGGACAAGGCAGCTGGCGCCTTGAATTACTCGAGGAAAAGTGATCGGGATAAGCAGGGCATAATAATGGCCATTCAGTGCTTTTCAGTGGTTATGGCTGTGTAAAAAGTAGAGGATTGATGCAAGAAGCTCTTCAGACATCAGAATATTGGGAACAATTAGGGTAAATCATACCAATTACAAAATGTCAAGAATAAAAGAAGGAGAAGAAAGAATTATTCTATCACTGACAATGAGACTGCTTTTGAGTGTTATGCTGTGGTTTAGAGTAGACCAACTGTCGGGTGAGCGCCCTCCCCAATCGCCATGGAAACGGTCTTATAGAATAGGCATTTAGCAAAGATTGTCTCTTCTTTGCTTAAGCTTGAACGAAGTATCCAATTTTCCCTTTCACACGGTACAAAGTGTAACTTTTTTTTTTTAAATATAAGAACAATACACCATTATCCTAAATTTCTGTATTTCCTTGCAATAACAAAACATTTAATATCTATTGTATTTGGCATTTAGCTTGCTAATCAGTTTATAAATTGTGCTGTTATGAATAAAAAGGGGCAGTCTATTTCCTAAGCACACGTTTAAATTATCAACACATTTGATTAGCTGTTAGCAGCCAAACAATCATAATTATTCATAATTTGCTAAAATTAGTGGCTTCTGTGAATTTTTGCACCCTTAAAAATGTGTGTTGTATGTAAGTGGCTTTTAGGGATTTCTTTGTTTTGTTTTGTATTCCTGGAGGAAAACCAACAAAGAAAAACATGTAATAAATTATGATTTTAAATAATGTAACTTGACCTTTTTTAAACAGAATTGATGTAACTGAATGTCACATTGAACTTTGTCAGTGTGTATGATTGCAGCCAAAGCACGTGTTAAAAGATAGAAGTGACTTTGAGTTCTGATCATTAATTGTAATTTGCCAGAGCTGACACAGAGGTTATAAGTCATTTCAGGTGATGTTCAATGCTTTGGAGCTGAAACAAAAACAGAAATACAAAGTAAAGAGGCTTATTGTGAACATTTATAATATTACCTCAGCGACCTTAAAGCAAGGACAGACCAAAACGGACGTGTGGGCAGGGAGAGAATAACAAATTGAAAAGTAGAGTAAAGGAGATTTTACTAAACCAGACAAAATAAAAGTAGGTAATGTTTGGACCATTTTTGTGGAAATAGTAATAGTCATATAAGAGCAATAAATCCAGTCAGTGTGTGCATTTTAGTGTTTCGCTTTGATTTAAAAGTTGCATTACACTATTTATGTGATTCCTTATAAGCCGTGACTGCGTGGACCTATGCTTTTTTGATTGGGAACTCAGGAACTCATTAACATGGGCTGTCTGTGTGTTATGGCTTCTATATTTCACAGTCTGAACGCCTGGACACTGGGTATAATAAATCACCTTTTGGCCCAGAGGGGACAGCAGGTACATTGTCACATGAATATTTCAATACGCAACAAATAAAAACGAGAAAGTGAAATGAGAAACTATAGTTATTGACAACACGTCTATTCATTTTTAATTATTTTTTTTCATATTTATTTATGTAGTGACATTTATAGGGTGTCATTCCAAGGGCACATACACTGTAAATTAAGTGGTTTTTTTGACGACACTGGCCCAAGCTCCAGTCTGAGGCGGATAGTTTCTGCTTATGGGACTTCTATTGATCTAAGATGTATTGCCTATGAGGCCTTGTTCAGCCTGCCAGCTCAAATCCATTTTTGTCATATCCAGATTGATTTTAAAAGGCGTGGACAGCAAAAAAAAAAAAAAAAAAAAAAACACACACATTTAGTACTTTTTCAGCACTCAGAACTCAGCCTTTGATACAAATAATAACCAAAGCCACAGAAAGGTCACGGCACTGCAGTTTGTCATGCATGGTTAACCCCTTAATGGCTATGAATGTCGCCTGTCACTGACAAAAGAAGTGAAAAACACAAAATATTTCTCAGTTATAAGTGTCTGCGTCTGACATGCAAATATAGAGAGTTGTTGTGCATGTGAAGCAGAAAAACTGATTTAGAGGAATAGTGGGGGAAATTATGAGCAAAATAATGTGCAGATGGTTGTCTGTGAGTAATGTATAAAAGAAGCTCTGCACAAACCTAGAGATGTAATGAGATTCCTTAAGATTCCTGTATTATCAAAGGCCACGAAGGCAAATAAGCCATGTAAAATACAGAGGTGTGAGACTACTGCATAAACAGAATTATTTATAGTAACCACACAAAAATAATCTTTTTAGCTTTAGTTTTATACCTTTTGGAGACTTTTATTTTGCACCTTCCTCTTGTGCCTGACGCAGAACAAAGGCACTTGTTTTAATTCACAAACAAAGAACACAAGATGCTGACTCACAGCTGTTGGGGGGATGCATTCTTTGTTTGGCTTGTTCAAAGAAGAAAATGCTTCTTGGAATGATGAGGTTTATTTTAGATGTTTCCATCTTTATGCAGGGGTCAGGTTACAGAGCGATTCAGCTGCTCAGACACTTTATAAGATTATCTGGACCCCAACACCACACCACACCAGGCGTGGGCCATACTGAGTCTCCCACTGACGATCATGAGAGGGAACCTGTGTGCAAGTGTGCATACTTTTTCACTGTGTATTATTTTGTGAATGCACTTTTTCTCTGTTCTTGCGCTGTTGCCTCTTGACCAGGTTGTTGTAAATGAGGATAAATAAAGGTTAAATAAATCAAATTGAAAAGTATAAATATCATCTTGCAAACATTTGTCTCATTTGTTAATCAGCCCTTTTTGTAGCACTTGCAATCAATTTTATTCTGAACAAAATTCCTCATAATCAGATTTAGAATATCTAAAACAACGTTCAGAAAGTGCCGCACAATTCATGAAAAATATTGGTTTGAAAAGGTATTGCGATTAGATTTGCAATTTAGTTTTTGATATTAAGATTCTGTTCAAACTGTTGAAAGTTCACATTTAAATGCAAATACAAAAAGACTGAAATTGGTCTATGACTAAATTATATAAGAATGTATTTCAGAACATGTTTGTACAGATCTAAACAGAGTTAAGTTTTATACAGAATAAGATTAGATGTTTTGTGGTTTGAGGAGGAAACTGAGGCACTTCTAACTGACTGTGTCCAGTCATATTGCGATTTTGATTCGATTGTGCCCTAATCTTGCAGCCCTAATTCACAATGTTAACAATAATTCAGTATATTTCCCACCTCAACTGATTGAATTCATTTAAATTTCAATACTTATTTATAGGAGGAATGTTACGTTTGAACCTCTCACAGCAACTAGTGATTTTGGTGGTGTGAGTCGGTCCATGACATAGAATCAATCACTATGAGTAATTTGATGTACAGATTGAGTGGCTTGAGCATAAAAGAGAGAACTAAACCACTCTGCAAAAAAAAAAAAAAAAAAAAAAGCTCCTCTCAATATGCATCTCATTTATCAATATGTTCCAACAATTTCACCAAAGACAGCAATCAATGGCATCCACCATTCAGTCTCACAATGAACTAAAATGTCCATGTCACTCTTCACCGTCTGCCTGATTCTGTCTCTTCTCCCTCATTTATTTTATATCAACGCCTCCTCCATCTCTCTCCTAATGTGACCACCTCATGGAACTACAGCTGTTTGACATTTATGCAAAAATAAGTGAGCCGGGGTTTGTGGCCATTTTCCGGGTGGTCAGCTGTCCCAACTAGTCAAGCGGCATATGCAATCAGAAATCTTTACACTGAGCCAACATGTGTCTGTATGTTACCGACGAGCTCTGTCTAATGGTGATAGTCCCAGAGGAGAACTGCCACACTGCAGCCGTGGATGGATGTTTGGAGAGACAGCTGCTAGGACAGTGATCTATAGGGCTCTGGAATACTGGGAAAACATGCAGGATTCAATAAGAATGTTGACTATCACAAGGACAACATGGTGTACAATCTGTGGGCTTTTCACATGGCATTGTAGAGTGATGTTTCTGCTCCTGACAATAAGGGAATCTGCAACATTTATAATCCTTGTGAATATTTGTTTCTCAAAACAAGACGACATCTTGTTTTGTTGATTGTTTTAAAAAGCAACTGAAAGTGTATCTACTTTGAAAAGCTTTTGGATGACAGTGTCTTATTTTATTTTTACTTATTGTTGCTTTGATACATACATACATAACCTTACATACCACACATATACATATATATGTGTGTGTGTGTGTGTGTGTGTGTGTGTGTGTGTGTGTGTGTGTGTGTGTGTGTGTGTGTGCGTGCGTGTGTGTGTGTGTGTGTGTGTGTGTGTGTGTGTGTACGTGCATGTGTGTGCGTGTGTGTGTGTGTGTGTGTGTGTGTGTGTGCGTGTACGTGTGTGTGTGTATGTGTGTGTGTGTGGAAAAAAACACATCTCAATGGAGACAAGCAGGTGACGGACCCTCCACCAGAAATGTATATATAATAAACTAGCCTTTAGTGCCCCCTATGCATGAAACTTTGATGCCAAAACGAGACCAAGAAACATGTTGGTAGAGAGATGAATTTGTTTTAGTTTCGTTCATTTATTTTCATATACACAATACCAATTCAAAGCTTTCTATCGATTGCTCTTCTTTTATGAATCTGCGGTTTTAAAAATGAGAGATTTGAGGTGTTTCATTCCCCTCATGAAAAGTTTTTAGTTTTATTTTCACAAAAACCGCAGTGACAACCTGCATCAGTGTATAATCTAAATTGAAGCTTGCAGGTGTGGCAAGTTATTATTGGCTCACAGGTAGAACAAAACAATGGAATCATTTTGTTTTTCAATTTGAACTCGCTGCCAGGCCAGAGGAAATGGTGACAGAAAACAGTGAAGAAAAGACTTATTCACTGACCATTATAATGTGCTTGACCGCAGCACTTGACCTGCGACTGGTCTGCTGGAGCTGGAACAATAGACGCAGTTGATGGGAGGCTCATGTGTAAAATGCGAGAGCCAAATGAAGTGGAAAAATCGACTGTGGCTTGCTGCTACCTGCGCTGAGGTAAAGTTCGCCTCCTTGAATTGTTGAGTGGATGCACAAATAATACTTTTTAACAAAGCATTTAATAATTCGTTTTGCACTTGAGAACAAAATGACTCGGAAAAATGACAAAGAGAAAATAGAGGTGCAGTTTGAGTACTGAGAACAGAGGCGCACTGTGACCCCGTAAGATCATTCTTTGTCATTTATTGGATGAGCCCGGTAACCCTGGTCTTAATATGTATTAATGTATGACAATTTGGAGATACTGTATATTGTAACTGAGAAATGTTAGCAAATCAGATGAAAATGATTTTTAAAAAAACACCAAAAGACTATTGCTGTCCATCTTATTCATCTGGGCGGAACAATCACAGCACATTATTGTGGTTCGGGTGTAAGTCAAAGGGACGAACATAGAATCGTCTATGGTTTTCTCTCAGCTGGATTTAACAATAGTTTGATTTCTTGGTTTGTTCCGCTGTTGCGTTACTTCAATCAGCTTCGTCATGTTAGGCCTTTTCCTCCAGACTCTCCAGATTAATGAATGTGTAGAACTCAATTTAAAGTGAAGCAGATAGAGTGAGCCAGGTTAACATTAAGGTGCATTTTGATTAATAGAAAAAACAAGGACAACTGATTTAACTTAATTTGTTCATTTCAAAGCGACATAGATTCTTGAGTTTGAACATTTTGATGCCTGACACAAGCTTCTTCATTTACATTCCAGATTTGTGACCACTTGTGGCTGGACTTTTCACAAGTGAAATATTGTGAAAACAAAACAATATTGAGTAACTGAAAATGATTTAGAAACATCCAATTGAAATCACATAAGTATATTATTTAATTTCACGAAAACTGAACCCTGACTTCTAATAGCTCATAAATGTAAACTTTGGGTCGAAACCTTTAAGTTGAAAATAATTATGTTGTGTCACACTACATTGGCTCGACTCCAACCCCAGATTAATTGTGATATACTGTTCACTAAATATCTATTGAAGCAGTAAATGCAAGTCCATTGAGCAAAATACCATTTCAGTCTATAACAGAAAATATTCTCCCTCGAAGCCAGATCTCTTGAGTAATTTATAACTGTGGTTTCTCATACATTCTGCTTCTGACATCTAGGAAAACAATCCATCTGTCAGACAAGACCAATCGGAACTCACAAAATAAATATTACCACTGGCCGCCATTGTCCCACAGACAGTTTCTTTCTCACCAGAGCTGCGTGCACCTCACAGTTGTACTGTACCAGTAGATGTATGTGCCACGCTCAAACTATTTGTTTCCAAACGTCAGTCGGGGAATGTAATCCATTTTTTAGGACTGTCTGGCGGAACAGTAGTTCATCAGTGACACGACTTGGCTTGAGGTAAATGGAGAGGCGAGTGAAAGAGGAGAGAGGACAGCGATGAGAACAAATAGACACAAACCAGAGCCAGTGTGTGGAGTGCATTGGAAGGCTACAAGTGTCAATACAAGGAAGAATAAATGAAACTACTGTTTAACAGACACACATTGTCAGGAAACTCAAAACACACAACAAACATTTACAGTATCTACTAGTTTAATTTACATCTTATGTGCTTTTTTGGCCAATTGCAACCTTTAAATCTAGGCTTATAACTTTGAACCACCTAAGCATGGGCAAAGACCTATAGTGCAACTCAAAACCAAGTTGTTCTGTTAATGCTACTGAGTTGAAGACAGTTTGATGTGTGTCTTTTAAAATAAAAAAGCATGTTTATTGTTTATCAGTGATATTTAATTCAGCCTTCAGGCTGTGAAATATGTTCATCCCCAACTGGCTATTGTAGCCTTCAGCTCATTTAGCTAATGGTGCTGACTTGATAGAAGTTTTTTTTTTTTCAGTTTGAGGTATTTAACAATAGTTGTAAATTTAGAGACATCCCTCTGCTGCACAATACTTTGTTGTTCCTCTGGGACCTACAAAGACAAACAGATACATGAAAGAAAGAAACACAGGAACACATACACAGGATCACACAGATCAGTGAGAAGGTGGTAACTGTGCCACAATGTTTTCAGCTTCTAAGGAACTTGCTCAAGGGCACTCTGGCAGTGGGGCGTATTTGAAGTGTGTGATACTATTCAGGTCCTTAAGAAACACCCCAGCAATCCAGACTCCATCTGCCCCTGTGTAAACCTCTGTGTAAACCTCTGTGTAAACCTCTGTGTAAACCTCTGTGTGTACCTGTGTGTACCTCTGTGTAAACCTTTGTGTGTACCTCTGTGTGTACCTCTGTGTAAACCTCTGTGTAAACCTCTGTGAACCTCTGTGTGTACCTCTGTGTGTACCTCTGTGTGTACCTCTGTGTAAACCTCTGTGTGTACCTCTGTGTGTACCTCTGTGTGTACCTCTGTGTGTACCTCTGTGTGTACCTCTGTGTAAACCTCTGTGTAAACCTCTGCGTGGGTACCTCTGCGTAAACCTCTGTGTAAACCTCTGTGTGTACCTCTGTGTAAACCTGTGTAAACCTCTGTGTAAACCTCTGTGTAAACCTCTGTGTGTACCTCTGTGTAAACCTCTGTGTAAACCTCTGTGTAAACCTCTGTGTGTACCTCTGTGTAAACCTCTGTGTAAACCTCTGTGTGTACCTCTGTGTGTACCTCTGTGTAAACCTCTGTGTGTACCTCTGTGTGTACCTCTGTGTAAACCTCTGTGTAAACCTCTGTGAACCTCTGTGTGTACCTCTGTGTGTACCTCTGTGTGTACCTCTGTGTAAACCTCTGTGTGTACCTCTGTGTGTACCTCTGTGTGTACCTCTGTGTGTACCTCTGTGTAAACCTCTGTGTAAACCTCTGTGTGGGTACCTCTGTGTAAACCTCTGTGTAAACCTCTGTGTGTACCTCTGTGTAAACCTGTGTAAACCTCTGTGTAAACCTCTGTGTAAACCTCTGTGTGTACCTCTGTGTGTACCTCTGTGTAAACCTCTGTGTAAACCTCTGTGTGTACCTCTGTGTGTACCTCTGTGTGTACCTGTGTGTACCTGTGTAAACCTCTGTGTGTACCTCTGTGTGGGTACCTCTGTGTAAACCTCTGTGAACCTCTGTGTGTACCTCTGTGTAAACCTCTGTGTAAACCTCTGTGAACCTCTGTGTGTACCTCTGTGTAAACCTCTGTGTAAACCTCTGTGTGTACCTCTGTGTGTACCTCTGTGTGTACCTGTGTGTACCTCTGTGTGTACCTCTGTGTGGGTACCTCTGTGTAAACCTCTGTGAACCTCTGTGTGTACCTTTGTGTGTACCTCTGTGTGTACCTCTGTGTGTACCTGTGTGTACCTGTGTAAACCTCTGTGTAAACCTCTGTGTGTACCTCTGTGTAAACCTCTGTGTAAACCTCTGTGTGTACCTCTGTGTAAACCTCTGTGTAAACATCTGTGAACCTCTGTGTGTACCTCTGTGTGTACCTCTGTGTAAACCTCTGTGTGTACCTCTGTGTGTACCTGTGTAAACCTCTGTGTGTACCTCTGTGTGTACCTCTGTGTGTATCTCTGTGTGTACCTCTGTGTGAACCTCAGCACAATGCACACTGGTGGCATGGGCTTTACGTTAAGTTAGTCTTCATATTGAAAAAACCTTTACAATTACACTTCTATGCATCAAAATCCTAAAACATAATTCATTAGTAAACAAAACCCACAATAATCCAAAAGGTTCCGAATTAGCTAGTCAGCATTTGTTGTGGTGACACTTGCTGAAGGTTACCAACATGTGAAACTCAGAGTGGTAATTGGTGCTTGAAAGTGTCCTGTCAGTGAAGTTAAACATGGACCTGCTGTGATGTGCTCAGTGTTAATTACACTGTCTGTAACCCTCTCTCAAAGACACTGTGCTCCTCAGATGAGTGCTGCCTCTTTTTTCTGCCTTGCCATTTGTATCAGTCATTACAAAGCACTGCAGAAATAGCATGCATTAAAAATGCAAATTACCTTGAGTTTTTGTGAACAGTCACTGTAATTTCAGGTCAAAATGGGCACGAAAACCTTTCCAAATCCCAGCGGGACCAATTTATCAGTGTTGTGCTGAGAAACAGGAGCAGGGCACTGGGATATTGTGAGTAGGCTGCTGGCATTGAGCCACATCTGACCAGGGTTTTTCTTACACTGGACCTGGACTAACACGGCTGGCTGCTCAATGATGTTTCATTCATCCTGGATTAGGCTCATGCACTGAAATGTTGATACAGGGTCACTCTGACAAACAGAAATGCTCTAAGCTCTTTTCAGTACAAGTTATCCACACTACCACACTGAGCATAAAAACACTTTCTCAAAAGTGTAGTATGAATTGTAAACTGCTTTGATAAATAAATTCAGATGTATGGAAATCAGTATAGAATTCCTAAACATTGTTTTTTGGAACAGCCTTACATTCTGTAGTTGCTCTGTTTGTGCATTGGGCATGACCCCCGAGGTTTATACCAAAACTACAAAAGCATTTTGTACCTATTGTATAAAAGAAAACAAGCACGACCTCCAAACTGTTCCAGTCCGAAAAAATGATGTGTGGCAGTGGTGGAACTGCAAAATAAAATCTGGCCCAAAGCCTGACACTGGCTCGTCTCCATCTGTAATGTGGGACACTTGGAGTCAGACCAAAAAAGTTAAAGATGTGTGCTGTAAATATATGCCAAACATAAGGTCTCCTGGCAAATGGGCTTATCTATTTGAAATATAAAACACAAAACAAGGTGGATTGTTAATAATAATCTAAATTATGATAATGCAGCTCCCTTGGCTTTAGTGAAGAGCAGAGTCAGCACTGCCCTGTAGTAGTGCTTATTACTGCATTGAGCGTTGGACCCAAGTCAACTGGTTTAAAAAGTGCAGTGAAGACTTATTACATTTTTACAGAATTGGTGTTCAGTATAACAGCATGTACAATGCATTGTGTGAAACTCCTCGAAGGATTGTTTTCTATTGAATGTTGTGTGGAGCCAAGAAAAAAATTACTTATATTTGAGTAAACCTAATGTATTAGACTTTTTCTTAACCCGCAAACCTGTTTTGATTAATTCTTCAACAATGAAATAAAGCACTAAAACAGTACAGTACAAAGATCTGGACTTTAAGTCTAAATTTTGTTTCTATATATTCAGCATTTTAAGATGCATAGCATTATATAGAGATATAATACACAACATAATGCTTCCAGAAATATACATTTACATACAGTTATTATTTTTATGACTGTGTCACATCCCGTTCCTTTGTATGTCACCTAATTTCATTCCATGCAGCTTGGTTCCTCATTAGAGAGAGAGAAAGATAATAATTAACAATAATTACAGTATATGTGACAGATGAACGTGTGCGAGGTACTAGGTCATACAGTGTCCCTCAGGTGGTCACATGTGATTACTTCTCTCTATTCCATCCTGCTGTCTCCATTCTCTTTCATTGCCACATACAAAATATTTGTATGTGGCAATGGCAATATATGGCAATATATAAGGCTGCATAGGAATACAACTATGTTTATCACACACACTCATGGTGTGCTGACTTAACCTTGAAGCTCAATACCCATACATATCAATTCAATTTGGACGGACCTAGATCATTTGTGTTTTTTTAGAGCCTCGTGCAATTGGCATATAGACCACAGATACTCAGAAATATATGAGGCGACAAAGCGTGCAGCCATGCATACACACCCAATAAGCACATGCTTGAGGGAGCAGGTAAAAGCCGCTATTGACCAAGGAAAGGAAATGGTTATCTCAGCTCAACCTGGACCCAGACATCCGGTTCCACACTGCCAAAAGCTACAATTAAAGAGCTGCTCGATGTAATAGTGTTGCTGCTGTAGTCTGGACAGGTTGCATCCTCTACCTATAAGCAAGCAGACCTTAAGTCTCTTATGTGTCCATGTCATCTTGCTTTACTGATGCCAAAAGTTCTTTCAGTTTTGTAGTCAAATGTATGTGTTAATGTTACTAACATTTCTTTATAAGTCAATTGGGCCTATTTCCATTCATTGTTGTTGTTTTTTTTAAGGTAATTTGTTGTACAATAAGTGTAATATTGATTAAATAAAAAGCTGCAAAATGAGAACACTTTTTATTATTATTTTTGGTATATATAATTAAGAATGGCTTTGTGGTTTTATAATAGTATACAATACTGATATAGTGTTCAAGTAAGCAATATCCTGGCACCAGCATCCTTCCTATCACTCTGACAATGTATTGTAGAGCCCTTTTCTTGTATCAATAAAAGTCGACCATACCAAAATATCTCTTATGTACGTCAGTTTAAAGGTATCATTTTACAAACGTGACATAAATATGAGGATATATGACTCTTACAGTGTGTATGGGCATTCTTCACTTCTGCACACCACATGCATTGTTTATTGTGTGTCGCTGGTGTGTCTTTGTGTACATTGTTTTCGCCAGAGTAAATGTGTGTCTGACCACATTGAAGAGCGTATAATCCGGCGCTATGGGCAATATCAACAGAGGGGAAAAAAACATACTAGGCTAAAGTAGGCCAATCTTTCTTCAAACACACACACATACAAAATAGTTAGACGCCAACGTAAACCACGGCACAGCCAATTCAGTGTGTGGGAGAAAGGCATTATTTGACAAACCATTAAAACTGATTCTCTATGCTTTGGAGAGACAGTCAGAGGGGAAATGGGGAGAAATGGAGGATTATTAAGAGGAAAGGAGTTAGGAGATCCCTTCCCTGTCCTCCCTTTGATACTGTCAGGTTGTGTTTGATGGCCAATGACACGCCTGTATGTATATGTTTGCACGGATTGTGTTTTAGACGTGTATGGGCTACATCCTGTTTGTGTGTATGGCCTGTGTGATGGGAGTAAGTGGAATATATCTGACTAGGTGTGAACAGTAAAAGCTTTTACTGTCACAAACACCACAGGCCTCTGGGAAGGGCACCTTTAAGTATATATGATGCACACACACACAATTATAGAGTGAGATAAAAATGTACCGCAAACAAATAATTTTGTGTTTTGTTTTTTCTAAAATGAAAGCAGTAACATAATTCTGTTTTAGTTTTGGTCACGGTCACTCAACTTTATTTACTGCTGATCCTGGCACAGCGCTCAAAAGTCCCACGTCAAACTACAGAAGCCTTGTTTACACCCTGAAGCAAGATAAATAATCTTATGTACATTAGTCATATATGAGTCTTTATGTCACCTCTGCTCATATACCCAACAGAAACATTTATATCAAAGTTTACAATTATTCACAGTCTTTAGAGGTTAAACTGGTGAAAGTCAATGTTTACCATGCTAACCACTGAGCGAGAACTCTTTACTAAAGTGCAAACGTTAGATCGAATTAACGTATTGGTTCTGCACATACAATGCCAAGACCAGATTGCAATCTGAGGCTAAATGAAAACATCATTTAGCCTCACCAAGACAATTTGGTTAAGAAAGAGCTCAGCTGTGGTCTACTGCACAGAATCTAGAATCAGCCCAAGGTTCCCGAATCACAACAATAGCCTATTATTTAAATACACACAAACACACGCACACACACACACACACACACACACACACACACACACACACACACGCACATACATATATATACATATATAAAATTTGTCATCTGACTTTTCCAAATACATTATTTCACACATTTTTTGTACAATAGAAAGGTGGGCAGCAGAGAATAATTCTTACATTCTAATCAAGTTCTTTTGCAGACTCTTTTCTGGCAGTTAATCCAGACCTTATTGTGTGTCCTATTTGGCTTTACTTAAGTCTCTGTCTCTTAACCTGACCTTGCATTGCTTTCACACCAGAGCCCCAAGACAATAAAGGGTATTGATTTAATTAGTAGTTAAAAATAAGCAATAAAAACAACTAATAGCCTCCCAAAGACCATGATAACACAACATTCGACGCCGCACTCCTAATCCACAATTAGCGCACTGTTTACACTCTTATTTAATTGTTGCCTCCTTCGTAAGTCTATGAAGCTGTTTATAGTAATGACAGCAGAAGTTAATGTCTCTCTTTACAGCCCTGCTGACTACAGTTGTGCTATTTTGGAACTGCTGTTCATTCTCATAGTGTTCAGCCATAATATTATGACCATGTAAAAAGCATTGCGTAATGGTGAGGTACATCATATCTCCTCTTTCTTTTCTGTGAATGATTGCTTGGCTTTCAGAATGGTTAATATAGTTATATGGCTAATAAGTTGAGGGATAAATCCTATATCCACCCTCAGCTCAGATACTTCATTGGCCACTAGTTCATTGATATCATTTCCTTGGGCCACATTTGATAAAGATATAATGATGAGAACTTTACGTCACATTTTGTTCATTGTAAATCAGTATAATGATCTTATACTGACTTCTTGTGCAAAAGTGAGGTGCCCCACCTCTTCATTGTAACAAGCACCGGATATTTATTCAGGTATTTTGTGTTATTGAAAAAAACTATATTTTTTAACCTTATAGGTTAGAGTATTGCCTGGTACCTCATAATACATATCCTAATACAGGGTCCACGATACGATCTCATCTCACAAAGCACTTGAATACAAATACAAATGTCCTATGAATAATTCACCCTTTCAGCTCAGCAGATTCAGCCTTAATGCAGCAGTCAGCCGGTTAATAATTGTTTAAAATCAGCAATTTATCATTAATTTATGTCATCTATTGTTATAAGTATATGATATCGAATAAATACAGACACAAAATACACATCTCTGTATCGATACTGTGACAATCCCAGTCAAGACCTTGTAAAGAGGTGTGCCTCTAGTGTGTCTTGTTCCCAATGCTGCTGGCTCTTCTCCCTCCCTTCCAGGTTCCTGAAAAAGGGTTGGCGAACTGGAACAAGTCGCCACCTGGTTGTAGGCGGGGCCCACCAGTATATAAACTGACTGCCTGAGACAGACTCCCCCTCTCTTCACCATAAAGCCACAACATTGGCACTTTGTTTTTTTTGTCATTCTTTTGAACATGTGTGGACTACATCTTGTTCGAACCTCAAGCCATTTCGTAACAATACATTTACACCCAAGACATCCATCACAATATATCACAATATCTTTATTTGGAGTACAGCCCTACTAAAGTCTGCAGGTATGATCCTCAGTCTGAATTCCTGGAATGAACTGTATAAAGCAGTGGTGAAAACAGACATTTTCTGAGTACTTGAGGCCTAACCCTTGTGACCTGTTAGAAAATCCTAGAAAAATATAATTGATTTTTCAAACTTGTTTTGCTTAAATCTGTTAATCCACTTCATCCAAAAATACTGAATTTAGGGGGGAAAATCCAAGATTTTGATATTTTATAGGTCATATGAAAACAATAAATTACAGAGGTGCAGAAAATATGACCCAAATGGCCCATTTTTCATATAAGTTATGAATATAGGCTGAATTGTTTTTACCTTTTAATAAAGTCTTGGACATGTCAAAGATTAGTGACAACACTGGCTTTGAGGATTTTTTTGTATTTTTTGCAGAAACAGGTTTTTGTTCTGTCTCCATATTTGTCCTGTTATCGCCATTTTTCCTCCATTGACTTCCATTATAACAACATTTTTTGATTGCTCTGCAGTAACACTGTAAAAATGTGATTTTCCACTCATTTGTGGCTTCCCCTTTTCAGTGCAGATGAAATGTGTGATTTTTGTTGTTTATTCTGAAGTGACTCCATTTTCCTTTTAAATAGACCTCTGTGTAGTTTCTCCATGCATTTCGATGGGACTCTCTGGAGGGCTGCTTTTTGGAGTGTATTTTTCTTTTGGAATGTTCCTGGGGGTATATACTCAACTGGGGCGGGGATTAGGTGGGTGGGGGACACAGGGGGGTGTTGGGGGGTATGTGTGTGCATTTTTGAAAATGTTCATATTTGGATGTATGATGGGGGTATGTTTTTATTTACAAAATGATGAGCTGTATTTGAACAGCTGTCTATTACACACCATTATATGCACAAACACCCCGCGGTGCACTCCAACACACCTGCACACCGCCCCAGGTGAGGGCACGTGTCAAGGAGCCTTCTAAGTACAAATACACACCAAAAAACAGCCCTCCAGAGAGCCCCATAGAAAACATGGAGAACTATGTCTCTCTTTACATAGGCCTGTTTAAAAGGAAAATTGAGTCAGATTTCAGAATAAACTGTAAAAATTACACATCTTATTTTCATCAAAATTTAATCTGTTCTGAAAAGGAAAAAAACACAAATGATCAGGAAATCACAATTTTGCAGAGCAATAAAAAAAAAAAAATCAAATTGAGTTTTAGAAAATGTGGATGAAACTAAGGTTTGTTAGAGAAAATCATCCAAATAGCTGTAAAACCAAAAAAGTTATGGCCATTTTTAAAAGTGAAAAATGACAAAAGTGGCGTAAAAGTCATACAGGTCATAAGGGTTAAATACAGGACAATACAGGATTACTCAAACTCTGAGAATAAGCTAATGATGAGGAAACACTGTTATAACATGGCTCAAAGCTCATAAACAGTATATAATCTGTCTCCTTCAAAACGTTCACCAGATGCCTACACTAACAGTTCTTCAGTTGACCTGTTAATGCCCATAATATTATTCTGTTTGCAGTGTTTTGTCTTTGTGGACAGCCAGCTTTATGAGTGTTCTAAAGGGGAATCCTCTGTCATTTGTTGTGCGGGGGCTGTAAATAAGAAAGGTGATGGTAATAAGCACATTCAAATGAACAGTGTCATAAAGCATGCACTTCTGAGCTGAATTGTCCTTTGAGTGTATAAAACATGAGTGACAGTGGAGAATGGCCCTCCTCTGCAGTAGTTTTCATCTCTCCCTGATTGATTGCCGCCCTTCTGTTGCAGCTGTAATCATTCACTCCGCTTTAAACCTGGACAGACACGAACAGTACCGCAGATGAGACGCCATCGAGCCCAAAAGTCAGAGAAATGACTTGCACTTGAGGCTTTATCGGCTAAAACCCATTTTCCATACACTATGACTTTTTTACCATGTTTGAATGAGTAAATCTAGACCTATTCAGTGCTGATTTCCAAGTACAGATACGAGGATGTGCACTGCCATCCGGCTAAAGGTCATATACAACATTTTTTCACATTAAAGTATAGCATCAAAGTGAGAGCTTCAAGTTGAGTGTCTGGGGAGGTAGTTCTTCTATACAGAAAAAGTCAAATAAATGTCTTTCCATAGCATCTGGTAAAATAGCCACATGCTGTTTCAAAGCAAAACCTTGCGTTCTTTGTTCTGCCGGTGTAGGCTCTTTGCCGGCCCAAGCATCGTGAGGTTGATTCCCTTGTCCAATGATTCCCTTGTCCAATTTAGTTATTCTAAAAGTAAAAATTGAGAATTTCTACAGATCAATATAGCTAGGATACATTGTGTGAATAATTTTGATTTTACATTTTTTCTTCTCAAAAACATTTATGTCTTTTCAAGATTTTGGACGTTACTAAAGGGGCTGACATGAATTAACATTCATTATTAGTCAGCGCTAAAGTGATTCAGCAGCTCAGACCTAAGAATGACTAATCCAAACCCAGATCCTACGCAGAGTCACTGGAAAAAACACAGCTCAGCTATCAAATCCCTCTCATCTACACTGCGCATCTACCGTTTGTCCACAAATGTGAAGAGAAACGCCACCCAGATCTGTCAGATTATGTTCCAATTTGATCAGATCTAGTCAGAAAAGCGCCTGGGATTGATTGCATTATACTTCCTTGTACAGTGGGTGTTCTTCTCAGCATGACATATTAGTTTCCTTTTTGGATTTTCCTCTTCACTGGTCTCATCAAACGCCACGCTCCACCATTTCCCTTTGGCCATCAGTCTTGTCTGGCATTCAGCTTATCTGCATACACGCGCAAATAGCCATGTTGAGGACAGGTCGAGGCCCACTGATAAACAGAGAGCCATAGAGGGAGACAAAGACAAGTGGCAATCCAAACTGCACACAGGAAATGGAGAATTCTCACACACACAGTTCTGAATGAGGGACACTATGAGACCAAAAGTGCCTGTTTTATCAATGAGCTAGTCATGTAAATTGTAAATCCAGGCGCATGTTAAGCATAAAGAGAAGGCATGTGGGCTTATAGCAAGGTCTCGAGTTAGGTTCATATCTGCTATTTAATGATAATTTAATAATAAATGATGTGTAGAAAGTGTTGGGAAAAACACTTTGGACATGTATTACAGCGTTATGTTTGTTTCATTATTTGTCATGTGGTTATTTATTGTTAATTGCTCATAAAAGTCGATTTTGCATGTCTCCTAATGAAAAGGTTTGAATGTAAAAGCATCAAGGTGAGGTTGGGCTGCCATAATAACAAGCAAATAATCATGCAAAGTTCTGCCTTAAAAGGTGCCTGTCCTTCTGATAAACTTATAGAGAATAAGAGAAACCTTTTTGCAACTTCATGCTATCATTTTCTGCAGTGGCAACAGAAGAGGTTTCAGGGTACTTCTCCAAAAGCAGCATGAATCATAGATACCACTCAGAGCAAATGCATTTTTATAATCTAGAGTTTCAGGCACATCTTGAAAGTTTAAAATATTTGCACTGCATCATCCCTTTATTATTTACTTTTTAGGGACACAGGTATTGAACTCACAAAAGGTATAGTGCCATTTACACAATAAATTAGAGATGTCCTGATCCAGTACTGGTATTGGTATCGGCAGCCAATCTAAGCATTCCCCCACGTACAGCAAATACAAGTGTTAAAGCCCGGACAGCTAAACACTGGCTGAGGAGACTCTAGGCAGCTAAAAGCATTATTAATGATACGGTTAATATGTGTTTTACCTCTGGGATGTCTTCACAGAAGTTTGAGAGTTAAATCCAGACTTTGGTATAATTGACAGCGGAACAGGGCTGAATGCTGCTAACGTGTGTACATATATACATATTTCTGAACAAAATCTGCCTGATTTGTTAAAAGACTATTTAATGGAACACAAAAACAGCAAAACGATGTAAGATAAGAAGTACAGACTATTTACTAGGGGTGGGACTTAGACTGCTGCCCCCGCGACCCAGCCCCGGATAAGCGGAAGAAGATTGAAATGCGAGCACCAACAGTGTAATCTCACTAGAATTAATTAACTTACTTAACTTAACTACTGAAGAATGTAATTACCTTCCCTATCGATGGGAGGCAGCAGCGTGTGCATCATTTCTGGGTGCTGTACAGGTGAGAAAACACTCAGGTTTGGGTCCAGTTTGGGACTCACGCGAGACTTAGAAAATGCTTAAAATCAATGCGCCCACACAACCTCGAAGCAGTGGAAGGAGAAGGATTAAGGCATACCATACTGTCACGCACACACATACAGTAAACCAAGCAGTGATTCCAAAGCTTTATAATGAAACCAAAGAAAAAGTGACACTTGAAATACAAAATAACTGCGCTTCAGTTCCCGTCTTATTTTAACACAGAATTGTTGTTTTGCTCTTGTTTTTATGACATTGTTGAAATTGGAAGAATTATTATTTAAGAGAATATCCAGTTTTAAAACCACATTGTTGTTTCTTGTCTTGTAATTCCATATTTCATTTGAAATACAGAATAGGTATCAAAGGAAAGCAGTTTATTCGGCTTGTTTTTTTCTTAATTTTTTTAACAAGTTAAAATTTTATTGAAAGCAGAACTAAGTAATTTCAGCGACAGAGCTCCCCCTGCAAGTCTCTTATGAAAATACACTGCTAGTAAAATGATGCCAAAAGCTTTTTTTTCTTCTTCTTTTTTTCCCCTTTCTTTTTAATTGAAATAAAGAAGTACAATCACATATTAAACATTTTATGTCGCCAAATATAAAAAAGAGAGCCACGGTTCCTCAGGAGAGCTGTCTTCAGGTCGGTGTCAATAAAGCTGCAAGGCTTGTTTTCCGCTCAGAGACAGCAGGGAGAGCCGACGGGGGCTTCAAACGCCCCGAAAATACATTTGCAATCACCACACAGACTTACAAAGACGTTTAATAAGGTAAAAATGTTACTTAGTTGTACTTTAATGTTATAAAGTTCAATAAAAGAAAAAACAACAACCGTGAAAGTCTCGTCTCTTCTCGTCTCGTGGACCCACTCTCGTGACCGGGCTTGTGCTTGTGAAAATTCTGTCTCGTTATACCCCTACTATTTACATTTCTCCATAGTTAGCTGGCTGATGGTTGTTATTTGCAAACACTTGGTTCATCAGAAACTATTCGTCTATTAGGAACTCTGCTGTTTCAGTGTCAGTAAGCAATTTCACTAGTGAATGAAACCAAAGTACCCAAGGCACCCCAAAGGACGAGCACACACACATCTCTGGAAAGTAGCCTCTATTTGGCAAGTTAGTTAAATTAAAAATACAAAAATACAAGGAAAACAAATACAGTACAATGTCATACACTAAGGAGGTGATGACATTTCTAGGCATAAAGGGAGTAATAATTCTTCATCTAAAAAGTAAAATAAAAATAAAAATGGTTCTTAACAAGCTGGTCACAGTGGCTGTAATATTAGTCGGCAGCAAATAGTACAGAGAGAAAAAGAAATTGTGAGGGATTTGCTACGGCACGCTATGCCCTGAAGAAATCTCAAAGGTTTTTTTAGTAGCGCAGTATAAGCCTTTTGCAACATCTCCACATGCTCTCTCCCCATCACTATATTGGACGTTATCTTCCCTCTATCAGCCATCTGTCAATTGTCCCCTTTTCTCCTGCTCGCAGTAGCCCATCCTCACACACACACACACGCACGCACGCACACACACACACACGCACACACACACACACAAACACACACACACACAAATGACACGCCATAGTCTGTAATCCACAGGTAAACACAATCATAGAAATTACTTTTACATATTCATTAACTTCAATCTCCCTAAAGACATTTTCTGACTAAGGTTGAGCCATGTGTGTTATGTTTTCCAAGGTTGTTCTGGCCTGTGCTTAACACTCCACACACCTCCTCCTCTCCTCTGCTCCGTCTCCTGTTCCTGTTGTTATTCCTATGCAGATCCGGCCCGTGGCATTGGCAGTACAGGGAAATGCTAAGGGCACATGATGATGACACATGTGATCAGCAGCATTTGTACCACACAACCATGCAAAGTGTTGTTATACTATATATATTATAATGCACCATTTGAAGTGTAGTGAACTATAATCATATCTGTGACTAAATGACATAAACATAAAGCTGTATAAACTGGATTTATTCTAATATACCTCATATTGTAGAAAATACTGAATGATCTGTTTTGTTAAAAATGTATTGGGGAGGACCCTCAGACCCCTCTGCTTTCCAAACTTCCAGCTACAAAATCAATTCAGAATTTAGGTGCACTTAATTAGTGGACTAATGTCTACAAAGGTATTGGGAAAAGTAGCCATTATTTCACAATGTATTACTGTGGATGGGGGGTGAGAAATCTTGGGACTCTTGCCATCAAAAATCTTGCCTCAGGCACTAAAACAGCTGGGGCCGGCACTGTTCCTATGCACTTTTCTCCTCTTTGTCTTTCTCTCTTCCAAGGAGACTGGCCAACAGGCTTTTGAAATTTAAATCCAATACAAACATAAACACTCCTTCTACAAAGGCCAATGTCAGGCACATGTTATGAATGTGTGCACATTGAAGATGCATAAGGGACACATTATAAACTTTCTGAGGCCCTGCCATGTACCCATACCCATAACTCAGATTTTTCTAGTGTTTTGGATTTCTGTCCCCACATACACAGATTTCTTATGTCAAAAAGTGTATGTATGTGTGCGTGTGCGTGTGTGTATATACTCTTCAAAAGTGAAGATTTTTTTAAAACGTAGGATATCTCTGAGACAATGTGGACAGAAAAGCTTCATATCTTCATACCCATACTGCTGTGTCCATGGCAACGTGGCATCATCAGCTGTAGAGCGGCTCTGGAACATCACCGCTGGTGCTAACTATTATCTACTACTCTGGACTATTTTGGATTAGACACAGAACTGTTGGATTAGACACAGAACTGGGGTCAGTCAGGATTTTAGGGTTGACACGCAATAGACAGGTGTCAGGGCTTTAGGACGGACACGCGAAGGTCAGGGGTCTGTCAGGGCTTTAGGACGGACACGCGAAGGTCAGGGGTCTGTCAGGACTTCAAGACGGACACGCGAAGGTCAGGGGTCTGTCAGAACTTCAGGACGGAGGTCTTGTCAAAACTTTTTTTTTTGTCACACGTTTCTTCAGGGAGATGCCAAAGCATGACATGGATGTGATGTCCCAATGTGGGGTGGCAGTTCATCTGCAAGTGCGTCGAGATGAATTTGTTGTTTATTGTGTACTGTAAGCACTCTGTTTTATCAGTGAAGATGTAGTATTTTTTTGTCAGAGTTGGTGCATGATGAAGTGTTCGTGCGCAGTGTGCCCATGCGCTGCTTAAGCACACACACGTCCCAAGTCTGCTCATTTACTTTCTCTTGTTAGCTTTCTTTGATCTGCATTTTGATCAGAAACCCAGTCTCAGTCCTGTGGTCGTGATAAACGATAAAAGCAGCGCTGCCCCTTGTCATTGGTAGCCTATAGCAGGGGTTCCCAAACTTTTTCTGGCCGGGACCCCAAAATAGACATGCAACCAACTCGGGAGCCCCAAAGTGAAATGAAAATGAAAATAGCAATCATTTTAAATGTCAAAGCCTGTTAAATTAGGTTTAAAGTCTATATGACAGGTTAGGCGACACATTTCACTAAAACATAGTGAACATGATTATATTTAAGATTTTACTAAACATTTTTCCCATTTAACCCCAGTTCGACTGTTTTCATAATGCTTATAATTGTACTTCCTGGTTGGACATGAGCAGCAAATATTGACCATTTTCAACCATTTTCAAAATAATACCAATAACAACTTTATTTTTTTGAATGACACTTTAAAGTATCAAAAGGTTGTTTCAGTTGTGTGTAAATTGTATTTTTATTTTTCATGGCACGTCACTTTTTGATGACATAGGTAGAGAGGATTCTGTTTCAGAACTCAATCACTTCCTGTAATTTTAAACTTTTATTTTTCCAAATTTCTTCATAAACTGCAACTTCACAAATGCAACACTATAGTAAATAATTGCCACAGGTGCCCTCCCATCGAACCTGTCATATAGATTTTAATATTGGTTATTTGAATTTATTTATTGTCTTATTGGACCCTTTTTCACTAAAAGATACTGTTTTTAATAAAAAAAAATAGAGCAAATACAATGTCATATTAATTAAAATTAGATATTGAAATCATTTAGCAACCCCCAGCTCATCCCTCGCGACCCCCCCTTTGGGAACCACTGGCCTATACATGTCATGACTTCAGGAAACAATTGGTTTAGTGGTCCCTATTTAGCATTAGCATTAGCATTAGTATAGAGCTCGGGATAGAACATAAAAAACAGCTGTTACCATGGAAATCTGCCATCTTTGCTGTTGGCATGTTAAACTTAAATAGAAAAACATTAGCCAAAACAATGTTAAAAAGTGGACAAAATAAACAACAAAACAAACAACAAAAAGTCCATGGAAGAACCTGATAAACTGCTGGCTCACTTCTGGTAAATACATTTATCCATATTCAGTGTATACTTTTAAATCGATGCTAAGTTTAGTATTTAGCATCTTTAAATCTCCATTGATTTAACATTAGGCTATGTTATGTGTGATGTCACAATCCCGAGCTCAATTAGTATTATTGTGCTCAAATTTCTTATTTTGCATATCTCAAACAACCACAACAAAATTATCTATTCTTTTGGAATACCAAATTTAATATTTTGAATGCATTTTCCATACATTAAATCTACCTTAACCTTTTCTGAACTTACCATGTTTGATTTCATTCATTAAATTACAGAGTTACTAACCCAAATACTGATATGATTGGATTGATATGCATTGCAATCAGCGCTCTGCCAACCTTTTCAAAATCACCAGCAGCCACCACTGTCTGTATTCAAGTCCGGAGCTATGATTTAAGGTAAATTATTCCCACAATGTCAACTGTCAATTACCACTCACCTGGAGTTTCCATGGCGACCCTGTGGGATATTATACATTCAAAGTCTGGACCAGTCGCTGTGCTGATTGGACATGGGGCTTGAATATGTATCACACTGAAGTTCACTTTTTACCAACTGTGCTGCTTTTCTCCTACAGAATTTAAGGCAAACTTTAAGGTGACCTGGTTATAACTCCAAATATTAAGATAGCACTGTTTTCTTGGCTTCAGGTATTTGCTTTTGAGGAGTTCATGGTTATCTGGTTAACTGATTAACTGTAATTAAATGCTTAACTGAGTAAAAACGCTTTGCCTGGTTAACTGGTGGATTTCATTTATCTCCAATATATATATATATACATATACATATACATATATAGTGAGCCACCAGAGAGCACACAAGTGCTCCCATATAACTGAACTCCAGTAGCAATGGATTTATCTAATACTGAGCAAAAACTGCCAATCGATACTAGGAGCCAGTATTTTGATGTTACTACAGATACCATTGACTTTGTTTTAACAGTAAAACATGGTTAATAGATGTGATAAATTACTTTGAAATAGTGTATTTCTTACAGAATTAAATGAAATGTACTAACATAACACACGTCTTGACTCGTGCATCGCTCAGTTGATTCATGCAGGACATGTGTCCTTCTCCTCGTACCACAGGCTGAACAGTCCGCAGACATGCACCTTTGTGTTGTACTCTTAAAAGTATCGTTAGGTTATTGCCTGGAAGCATGTATGTGAGCTTTGGTATCGATATATATCAATATTTAGGATCGATCAGCACAGCCCTAGAATCATTCCATATAAACAAAGAACAACAAAGACGTATTACTAATTTTAAATAAACACATTGAGGGAAACAAACAAAGCAAATAATAATGAATGCAATAATGAGAAGAAAGTTATTTACGCGGTGCAAATGGTGTAATTTCTTTTCTTTTACCCAGTTGGAGAAACGCAAGTGCAAAGGCACAAGAAGTCCAAGCACGTATTGACTGGTGAATACGGCATACAAAAGCCAGCTATTGTTGGCATTTTATTCCACTGTCGCAAAGGCTCCTATTATGGTGATTTTTTGTAGAGGTTATTTCTGTCTTTCTTTCATCTCATCTTGTTCTTAAAGAGACAGAGCCAGCATGAGGTGTCTGCAGTTGTTCTGTTTGTCTGCCCTATCTTTTTAACACCACTGAGCTAAAGAACCTTTTACTGATGTGGATGACATTTTAAATTGTATTTACCCATACAGCTCCAATAAAATCTATAAAGGGTGTTGGTGTATATTATAATGTTTCTAATCAAATAAAACAAATGACTTTCAATGAGGAAAGCAAGTAATATTTTCCAATAGAAAATAATACAACAGTTATTTGATACCGAATGATTGATATCCAATCCTAACTGCAGCTTTTGGGAAGTATAACTATAACTTTATTGTACACCACAATGGAAATGTTTATTTTCAACTATGTAAATATATCAGGATTAAATAAGAGCATTGCCATTTCTGTCCAATTCCCAATTGCCTTAACTCTAAACTTCAACAAGCAACATTTGGACGCAATTCAAACGTTGCATTTTTACAGCCAGGTCTTTCCATGATGTCAGAAACGAAATCTCATCTGTACTTTTACATGCACATGAGAAGAGCCATTCATTCAACATCAAAACAACAGCAGATTTTAGGACCAAAGATAACGTCCAGATGCTCTGGACAAGAGCCATAGAATTTGACAGAGCTGCTCGTGTCCTTGTGCATAAAAGCTTCACACAATATCTAATGGACTCATTACCTGCATTTTAAAGCTTTAAGAAGAAAACTATTCAAAGAGCAATAATCAAATTGCAAATACTTGGGGAGGACTTTTCAAATGAGCTATGGTTAAACAGATAGGCGGTCTTCTCTGGGCCACTCCCAGCACTGGGAGATTAAGGCAGGTTCTAACAGTTTACTGCATGTCTTTCCCACCCTTCACCCCCATCTCACACTGTACACTGCCCTACAGGACAGAAAAATCTGGACACCCCTAAAATAATAGGACATTATACTGGAGTTTACCAGCTCTCAATGCAGTTCAAATACATCCGACTGTTGCTAGGGAACACATAACAGTTTTAATTACTGGTGCATCTACGTGCTACACCTGTATCAACAGAGGAGCCATACAGGCAATTAAAAAGACGACAGCCTCAGACAAACATAGTAACTCAGGGCATCTCTCACTGTCAGCTCAAGTTTCTAATCAAACCTGTTGTTTGTTTGGTCTTTGTACTTTCTATTCGGTGTTTTCAAACTTTTTTAACCTAGACTTTTCTGAGAGTTTGACTGCAGTAAAACACATCTTTTATAAACTGTGCAGAAATACTGTGGGTAAGATCACAACAAAGAGCCTATACATCGTTTATTCAACATACCGTTTTTGTATTGTAACATAAAACCATGTAAAATAGAAAACAATCAGCAGATGTTTCAACTTTTCTAACCATCACAAAGACCAAACCTTTAGACTGTGAGGGTGTAAGAGACAGGACCAGTACCAAACGTTTTTTCTTGTACTGTGCAGAAGGCATAAACTACAAATATGTTTACAATAATACACAAAACATATTGATACATTTGTAATCTGTGCTAATTACTACATTTTAGATTCTGCAAAAAGTGTGATGTACGCTTGAAATAAGAGTTAAGGTTTGATAATAGAAATAAGGTTGTGCCAATATACTGTAAGTGTTGGTCCCTTGAGTGGCAAGTTTGGAGTGCGTGACAAATTTTAGACCTTAGTGTCAAAAGGATTGTAAGGACCCCCTCAGAAATTAGACATTATGCTCAAAATCACAACAACAGTTGCCTCGATGGGCCACAGGTAGAAAGCAGTTCAATTAAACATTATAAGTAAAAAAGGAAAATCTATTACCATATGTGTCACGTATATCTGCTTTTAAAGTTGTTTTCACTACACTACATACACATCACTTCCAGCAGCATTCATGACTCAGTTTGACTTGCTTTTCACATGAGGCCTCCTGATATTTGACTGAAAAGACTGCAATGACATGACCACGGGTGGCCAATGATTGTAGTCAACTATTCATGAGTGAGCACCACAGAGATTGCCTTACTCTGGGCAAGAAGATCTTGTTTGAAGAACCCCTGCCGCTCGCACCGTTCTTCTTCCATTTTTCCCACTTCTTTCCTTGTGTCAGTGTGTTTTGTAGCCTTGCTTAAATCACTTGGCTTCAGTGCTTGATCTTGCTGTAAACAAACTAAACTTCTGTGACACGGCCGATCTGAATTCATGCTAAATTAAATTTTCACCGCAGCCACTTCAATATTTGATATGTATTCAGAACATTAATTCTAGGGACATAGGAGTGGAGTGTGCTTGTATATGCTGTTATGTAATGTACAAACTGACAACTTGAGGAACGCTGCATTTGAAATGTGTTCACTGGCAGCAGCTCAGATGGTGTTGCTATACTCCTCTACCTATGACTCTCTTCCTCAGTGAATCCACTGTACGGCCTGCCCCCTGCTGTGCCTCCGCAGTAACAGGTGTTGTGAGACGCAGGAGGCCAGCATATCTAAATGTCCTCATCAGTGCCACAGTCCAGCCCGACAGATGAGCGCAGCATTGGACCGCAGCGGGCACAGAAGCTACAGGCGCACAGCACTGTTTAACTCCTCATGCCATCAGTGATATTTTAGGGTCTCAAAGAGTTCAAACGTTCATTTTCAACAAGAAATAATAGCAGTTTCATTCATATTTATCTGTGGTCTTGCAGTTTGGATGTAGTTCAAGGCCATTCTAAAACTATTCAGGACCAGTTCAAATTTGTCATTGTCATTGTTCAAATCCGCCCTTTGAACTTACAGGGAGATAGCAATAGATAATCAATAGCAAAAATCTTCACTGAGTGAATTATTAAGCTTGAAGTAGTTATTCAATGGACCTCGCTAATGCTTTTTCTCTCTGCTGGACCAACAAAGATCATCGTTTTTGGCAGATTTTTGTCCCTGTCTTCAACTCTTATCATAATATGAAAACTGCACTGAACTTTCTGATGGGCTGGTGACAAGTCCAAGCAGCTTAGAGACTTATCAGGAATACAATAAGAAACAGACAGACCGGGCTAGCCACCGCAAAGGGACTTAGTTCTACTAGCTTTAGCTAAAGCCCCCTACCTCCTCCAACCCCGTCACCCTCAGCTTTGTTGAATACACAGCAGGGGCCTAGACATGTGGGGACACAGTAGAAGGGGGTTGCATGATGTTTTAGAAATAAGTATAGGCAATGGCAATGTTGAATTTCACTTTTTGTATGTCTATAGGCTATATATATATATATATATATATATATATATATATATATATATATATATATATATATATATATATATATTTAATATGTACACTTTCTTTGTGTGCATTGTGTGCACAGCCCTTGTACATGATATCATATAACTTTTCTGAAACTATGCCTGGTTTACAAAATAAAATATGCTAAAACCAACTGTTTTATATTTATTGGCGCTCTCTTTCCTTTGTGGTGTATCAAGATCCAGCAAATATCAAATATCCTACTGGGTAAAGAAATTATACCCTTATATATAGTGCGTCTTTTTCTGTCCCATCCTTTTTTTTTTTTTTTTTTACCAAGGCTGCTGAGAGTTAATCTTTGGGGAACTATATTGACAAGGAAGAAGTCCTTCTCCGTCAAGTGCTAACAGCTGTACAGCTGTGTCTTAGCAGTGTTGCTTGAAGTCTTGCTGCTAATAGCTACTGTAATTGGGTTTTAATCTGATCACCAAAAGCTCCAAGAAGAACAAATTTCCAAAAATTATAACAGATATAACATTTAAAAGTATTTGATCTCTCATGTCTTTTTTCTTCATGTACTGTATCCTTTCTGTCAACCCCTCATGTCTTCTCTCTAAACACGTCCCCTGAATTAGTTCTATTGTCTGATTAGATTATCTAGTGGCGGTCTTCTTCTCTCACAAAAGTCAGCTTTTATAGGCCAGAAGTTGCTGTGTTTGTGTGTTTGCGCTCAATATAATATATAAAAAATTTATAAATGAGACCTCAAGTAATCAAAATAGACATTTTAGTGCTGGTAGAAAGCCAGTTGTTACAGGACATCTCTGACAGTGTTCATCAGTACTCAGCCTCCTCTCCATTATTTTAATGTGTGTGTGTGTGTGTGTGTGTGTGTGCGTGCGTGCGTGCGTGCGTGCGTGTGTGCGTGCGTATGTGTGTGTGTGTGTGTGTGTGTGTGTCCCTGTGCACGTGAGCGTGTGTGTGTGTGTGTGTGTGTGTTGATTAGGTGGCTTTTTATCATGTGACCTACATCTGCAATAAATATATTATGCTAGGGCTGCGTAGAAACATTAACAGGAACATTCACACCTTTTATTTCAGACTCAATCATTTCATACACAAATAAGACAAACCAAGCAATATGATAAAATTCTATACATACCCATATAACACCCCCTACAGTGCCTCCAGAGCACAGAGGTGCACCTGACCCCGACCTGATCCAGACAACACGAAACATTAATTTAAAAAATATATATTTAAAAAAACGCTAATCATATCAGGGTGAGAATAGTCAAAATAAAACTTCAAGGTTTCCTTTTGTTGCCTCGTTAAAATTAATGGAGTGAATGTTTATATCAATACCAGGCTGTGTGTGCAGTTCCAATTTTAATTGAATGATAGTAAACTGTGAGTGAGCAGCTCACATAGATTTAACATACAACAGCCAATAGCCTCCTCCGGGAGCAGACCTGTGGTTCTGTCTGATAAGTCACAACATACTGAAGGGTTTTATATTTTATACTTTTATATTTGAAGACTTTTTTATATTTTATAATTATAAAATAATGGTTTTATAGTTTTACTTATGTAAGATGAATTGCAGAAGTTTTGTTTGTTGTACAACATGTCAGTTATTGAGTTTCAGGTAACATCCAAACTAGTTGTGAAGTTTCCATTTTCTGGCAAAGCAGATGCAAAGCCCAATCTCAGGAATGTGTAAGATAAACAAAACGGCCTCTCCCTGCGCACGCACCATATAAGGAGAACTTTACGTTAAACCCCTATCAGAAGACTTCAGGAAGGATGCCATCGCCTCTTCTTGCATATTCATGTATTATTCATGTGCGATGTGTTAAATACGGACAAGACTGGGCTAGTGGTTACGTCTGGGGAGATAGCGGCGAGAGTAACCATTAGTCCCAGACGTCCGGAGCTCTGTATAGATTATTTTGTATTAGGGAAATAAATCTTTTGATTGTAACTCGTCGAATCCTGGCCATCATTATACTGGTATGTGTTATTAGTTATATAGTGTAGTAATTGTTGACTGCTAAACGCTCCACTCTTACAGCAAACGAACACGCTGGATTTGGCTGATAAATAATAAGAAATAGCCAAAGAATTCTTCAAATGGTGACCCCGGACGTTGACTGAAGGGGGAGCGTTGGTCAACGCGGACTGGATTACGGACCGGACCGTCTTAAAAGACATCGCGGTAGACATGCCAGATCTATACTCCACGGCTGATGTTTGGATTTTCCCTGGGGCCCCAAAACTGAAATAAGGTAAGACTATTTTGATTCTCTCCTTTTTAAAGAGATCAAAGTAAGTCTATTGGCATATTTTTCCAAATTTAGTGAAACAAAGGGGAAGATCCTTGCATTGGTTTATTTAGGTCAATTTTGACTGTGGACTGTAGAAGGGAACTCGTATAAGTATACATTGTTGTGTTTGATTAATAACGTAGTTGTGAATAAGAATAATTGAAAGAGTCACGCGTCGCGTGTCGGCTCTAAAACGGTCTCACGGACCCACGTAGGTGATATCTCCCTGCAAACCGGACGCGGTAAGCAAATTAAAACGTTACTGGGGAAACGTGGTCAGACTGGGGAGCTGATAAAACCTTATAGAGGCTAAGCTGATAAGAGCCCAAAAAAATTAGCAGGTTTAGAGGCCTACTGCTATCAGTTACGCGGGATACTCATCTTGAGCGGGGATAGTAGTGAAAATTGGCATATGAAACTACGTTATAGAGGCTAAGCTGATAAGAGCCCAAAAAAATTAGCAGGTTTAGAGGCCTATCGCTATCAGTTACGCGAGACATCGATCTTGAGCGGGGGTAGTGATTAAAATATTGGCATAAGAAACTACGTTTATTGTTGGAATAATTTGTTAATTGTAGAATAAAATGTCGGGAAAAGTACAGTTAATACCAAAGGACTGGATTGGTAAAGCATGGCCACGTCTGGGACAATCAGCGTGGTACAAGAAAGGCAAGTTAGGTGAGTTGATTGAAGTTTGTGAATGTGGATTGAAAGAAGGAGGAGAGGATGTAAACCGAGCTGTGCCACTCGGTAAGTTTACGGCACTTGTGGTAGCGCTGGTGGAAGTTACGGTTGGAAATCAACAGGATGTAGAACGTGAATTGTTAAACAAAGGATTGATTACAGAGGAACGGAAGAAAAAGGAGAAAAGGAGAGCAGAGCTGAAAAGGAGATTTAAATCGTGCCGTCCCTTGGCGGAGGTGCTGAGAGTGATGTGGGCAGAGACAACTACTGTGTTTGATCCGCCCAAACAGACAAAGGAAGATGGTCCTCCTCCTCCCCAGGACGGAGCACCGCCTTCGTATGTCGAGGTAAGTAGCCCAACGGCACCACCTACTGGTGGCGCCGGTGGACTGTATCCATTGCTGGCCTTGCAAGGTTTTTTGAATGCAGACATACAACCATCAGAGACTATGACACAGGACGAAACAGATAAACTGCAGAAGTTAGTTCTTAAACAACTCTCATTGTCAAAAGAAGAGAAACAAAAACTAGCAAAGAAGCGCGACCTGTTTCAACAAGACACAACAGCAGCCACAGTTCTAGAACATGTAGCACAGCTGTTTAAGCAAGTACAGGATACAAAACAGGAAGTAAGTGAGGGTTTGCAGGCTCAGCAACAGCAGCTTGAGTTATTACAAAAAGATTTGAGACAAGAATATAAGGACAATACGGTCCAAGAATTGACGAAATTAGGTGAACAATTACAAGAGCTGGCTAAAGAAAGACCTGGCAGTAGAATCAAAGGTTACAAAATCTAAGGCAGCCACGGTAACTTTGTTCGACACGGATGAGGAAGATGAAGGTGGATGCAATGTTGAGAGTTATGACATACAATCTAAAATAAATGGTCTAAATCGGGAAATTTACAACCTCCAAGCTACTATCACATTTTTGTGAAGAAACATTCCTACAGAGGACAGTGAGAAGGCAAGCTGGCAGACACAAATTGAGGAGGCCGAGAAAACCATGATAGCCTTACGGAAAAAGCTACAACAAAACAAAGATGCATTAGCCAAATTACCTAAATTAAAATCAGCAAGTTTATACCCGGTGACACGACCACACGTACATAATTATCCACTACTAGCAACAGGCCCTGCAGGCGCTGATGGGCAAATCCCTAGGGTTTACAAACCCTTAGGGGGCGCTGATATGGCCTTGATTAAAGAAAAATTACCACCGCTGTCTCAAGGAGGCATGTCATGGTACGTAGCTCTACGAGCTCAGACGGGTCACATGACTCTGGCACTGGGAGATGTGAAGCAACTACTTACTGAATGTTCCTCACATCATGTTACGGAGCAGATTTTGAGGGATATAGCTCTGAATGACACACCTATTGAAGATCCCTTTGAGCCTCATGCAGAGGTGCTATTAGACCATCTCAAACTTAGGTTTCCCTTAACCACGCCCACACCACCAACATTGGCTCCGTTTATTCCAGGTACATGTCCAAGTACATACATGGACCAATGCATTAATGCATACATAAATTCTATGCACACACATCCTCTGAGGAACCCACAAACGACATGCTTATTTCTGCAGCAGGTTCTGGCCGCCTTGCCAGCCCAAATTCAAACAGCATTAAAAGCTGTGCCCGGTTTAGTGGCTGACAGCACTAAATTTTTGACGCATTTTAGACACCATGCTGATATATACAATCAACAACAAAAAGAGGCTCAAGACAAAACTACACAGTTACAGCAGGAGTTACTTAGACTGCAAATTTCTGAAGCCAGGCAGCAAGCTACTGCTAAAAAGAAAGACCAGGTCAAAACGCAGTTGGTGGCTACAACACCAGCACCTACTGACACCCCCATCATCACACCTGCACCTGTCCAAGCACCCGTAAGCGTCTTATACGTGACACCACCACACCCTTATCAGGGAAACGGACAAAATAGACAGGGCAGAGGAAGAGGGAATTTTAGAAGTCAAAGTAGAGGTAGGGGAGCAGGAATGAGCTTTGGTGGACAACAGCAGCGTGGAGACGTTTGTTATAATTGTGGCCGCTCTGGACATTTTAGCCGTGATTGTAGAGCACGCCCCGGGGACTGGACCAGATTCCCCGCAGGACCGCAGGGACCCCAGGATCGCGCTCCATGGACACAGCAGGGTCCCTCCAATCCGCCACCATGGGTGCAACAAGGCCAGTATTATGGTGGGACGGGAGAAAATGAAGGATACTAGGGGGGCCCAATGAGTCTTGTCGCCACCCCGGAACCATTTGTCACTGTAGAGGTGGGTGGCGAAAAAACAATGATGTTGGTGGATACAGGAGCCACACATTCTACTGTTAAAACTATACATCATTCACAGCTCAGTAACAAGAGCATCCATCTCTCAGGACTCATGGGACAATCAACACCTCTACGAATTACCAAACCATTGACTTTTTCGATTGCTGGCCAAAACTTCATTATGCCTGTCATATATTCGCCACAAACACCCGTCAGTTTGATGGGCAGAGACATTCTACAGACGACTGGAGCTGATATTCTCTGTACTCCTGGTGGGATTACAGTCACCTGGCCGAATGGACAATCAGCTACCTGCTCTGGACAAGCACGTCATCGTGTTTTCCTGACTCAATCTTCAACACCACAAACGGCAAAAATATATTGGGGCCTGTTACAGCCACAAACAACTGAAGAGGAGGGACTGTACTCCTCTATGCTGCTGTGGAAGCCATGGTTCTCCACCTGCTACCCATTTACAACTCCAACTGACCCATATCATGTCACATTGTTTTATGACAGACAGGATGACGAGGTTTATGAAGAAATTTTTAATACCCAGCTTAAAGGTAGAGAATTTCTAATAACTACTAGCTGTCTCTACGTTCACAAAACTGGGGTTGTAGCCTCTGTAAAACTGCCTGACGAGCTACAGCTCTATTACAAACGTGACACACAAACAGATCCACATTGTTCTCTTTTCCTGGGGCCTGGCTTTGAAGCCCGTGAATTAGGTCCCCTCACTTGGAGGCTTAATCGTGTTGTTGATTGGAAACCAACATCTATTCCAAATTTGTTCCATAGTATTTCGGCTGAGGCCTACATGATTCCATTATCAAATGTAATTGACACTCTGTTAATGGATGAGGAGACTTTGGACCGGTCACATGGCCGCGAGCTTACTGATCATGAATCTGCCGCAGAAATGTTGTCCAAATTTCCAAAAGAATTATGGGCTGTTAGCGGTTCTGATATTGGCCGCTGTCTTTCTGTAGAACCTGTGGTTCTCAATGTCCAACCAGGCAGTAAAGTTTATGTCCCTCAGAGAAAATATAGTAACAGACAGCAGTTTGAGGGAGTAGATCAGGCGCTTAGAGACTTATGGGAAGCAGGGGTTCTTGAAATTTCAAATTCAACCTGGAACACTCCCCTGAACCCAGTCCCAAAACCAGATGGCACTTTTAGGCCGGCACATGATCTACGTAAAGTGAATGATGTCACTATAACTCCGCTTTTGCCAGTGCCAGACCCACATAAAGTCCTGTCCATTCTGACTCCTGACATGAAATACTTCTCGGTGATAGATTTAAAACACGCAGCGTTTTATTCTATTCCATTGGCAGAAGAAAGCAGATATCAATTTGCTTTCACCCATTGTGGTGTCAAACTGCAGTACACAGTACTCCCTCAAGGGCACCGGAATAGCCCTGGCATCTTTAATGATTGTTTAAAACGTTGTCTTGCAGACACCATAGTACCTGAAGGGAACGTAGTCATTCAATACGTTGACGACATTTTGATTGCATCCACCTCATCCACCGAGTGTTTGACTGCCACGCCTAATGTTCTTTCCCAACTTTTGCGCCATGGCTTTAAAGTGTCCAAATCTAAATTGCAGTGTTGCAGGCCTCAGGTAACCTTCCTAGGTAAGGTCATCTGCTCTGGTAGTATTCAACCCTCGCCCTCACAAAAACAGGCTATTCTATCAGCACCAAGACCAGAGATAGTACAAGGCCTCCTTTCATTTCTGGGCCTTGCCAACTACTCCCGAGGTCATGTTCCTGATTTTACAGGTAAAACTGCCCCTTTGAGGGCCATTATTAAGTCGGGCTGGTGTGCGCGAAGCTCAACGCGCCAGGAGTGGACTCCAGAGGCGGATTTAGCTTTTACTACATTAAAACAAAGCTTGGCTTCTTGTGCTAATTTGGCGGTACCGGACTATTCAAAACCATTTCACTTGGACACAACATTGACAGAAACCTCAGGGTACGCCACTTTGTGGCAAAAAGACAGCGATGGTGCACGTAGGATTTTATTGTATGTTTCTACACTTTTGGATCCGGTTGCTAAAAAGTCTGCATCTTGTGCCTTGTACGCTGACACACTAGCCAAGCTTTTGGCTAAATGTGCCCACCTTGTTATGGGACATTCATTGACGGTTTATACTCAACATTCTGTTGTGGCATATGTACAGTCTAAACCTTTTGCTCTTACACCTCAGAGACAACAGAGGCTATCACCTATTTTGACGGCTCCTAATCTTATGTATGCCCCGGTGGACCTGGCCAATGCCTCAACTGGGTTGGCTACAAAAGGCACACCTCACAATTGTGAAGTCCATTCTAAGGCTGAACTTTCTTTACGACCTGATTTATTTCGCACACCCATTCAGTCTTCTTTGTTGCTTTTTACAGATGGACATTGTCACCGTCATTCTGACGGCTCCTTGCGTGCTGCTGCGGCAGTTGTCCAGTTTATTGACTCAAACACTATTCCTACAGTGGCCTCTTGGGGCCCTGAAACTGGTTTCTCAGCTCAATATGCTGAACTCATGGCTGTTTTATTGGCCCTACAATATGCTGGTGATCTTGCATGCACTATCTTTACAGACTCCCAGTATGTCCATGGAGGGCTCCATAGAGACCTTCCTGTTTGGCGTCGGGGAGGTTTTCTAACAGCACAGGGCACGCCCATTGCTCATAAAGATTTGTGGGAGTTAGTCTCATCCCATCTGATGCAACCATGTCAACTTGCAGTAGTGAAGGTTCCAGGCCATTGTAAAAAGGGATCTATGACATCTTTGGGCAATGCTGCCGCTGATGTTGCAGCTAAGACTGCTGGTGGCTATGTTGGTTCTATAAATGTTGCTATGGTTTCTTCTGTCCCGACTATTCCTTTGTTACAGGCTGTCCAATCCTTTGCCCACCTGGGAACTTGACTTTTGGCGCTTTAAGGGGGCCACTGTCAACCCTGACTCAGTCGTTACACATTAAAGCACCCCTATGGTGCCTAGCACACTTTTTGCTTTGTGTGATATGCCCAAACCAGCCCAAGCCCCACTTTCTACCTCTGAAATTCAGCTCAGACATGCCAGCGAAGACCCTAGTTTTTGGGAAAATGTTTTGGACGCTGATGCATATGAAGACGGCGCTCTTTCGTGGTCCTACTGGCCTTCCTTATTTGTCTCCTAACATGATTTTTGATGTTCTTTCCTCACTACATGGTAAATCCCATGTTTGTGCCTTTGAAATGCAACGCCAACTTAAAGGTTTGTATTACCATCCTAAACCTGCTGCTCTCTGTGGAGCATTCACACGCACATGCGTATCATGCTCAATGTTCAACCCCTATCCACACGTTAAGAACATGGGTAAGTTACGTTCGGGTCAGTATCCCGGTCAAGTTATACATTTGGACTTCACTGACATGTTAACACCCTGTAAAGGGAAGCGTTTTCTTCTTTCCATCATTGATACATTCTCAGGATGGGCTCAGTTTTATCCTTGTAAGGCTGAAACCTCTTCTGTGGTGGTTCAGTCACTGGTTACTGATTGGATTCCTAACCATGGCGTCCCTAGTGAAGCTCACACAGACAATGGTAAGCACTTTACCTCCCGAGAAGTAGCTGAGGTATGTTATCTTTTGGGCATCTCAAAAACCTTTTCTGCAGTCTACCACCCTATGGGTAACTCCATGGTTGAACGTTGTCACAGAACTTTAAAGACTATTCTCGCAAAAATGTGTCATGACACTAAATCACAGAATTGGTTGGTTCATTTGCCAGCGGCAACGATGGCTATGCATTCAATGGTCAACAAACGTACAGGGTTTTCTCCTTATGAATTGACTCATGGCCGTTGTATGCCTTCATCTAATAAAGCACTAGACCCAGCTTTGCCTGAGGTCCTTCAATTTCAGTATAAACCTTACTTTGAAGCTCTGAAATCTCTTGTTACATCACAAACTGTTGATTCAACTCCCACTTTGGTGTATGATCACACTGTTAATCTTCCTTCTCAGGTCTACATAAAGCAGGCTGTTCGTCCATCTTGGTCCTCCCCTCGTTACATTGGACCTTTGAAGTGACGCACCGCACCTCCCATGCTTTCAAAGTACACGGAAAACCTCATTGGTACCACCACTCCTTTGCCAAACCATACTATGGAAGTGGGCCCGGAGGTCCCACTGAAGGGGGTGGGGATACCCAAAATACTCAAAATACTAAAGACAAAACAGACCAAACCTCAAAATAGATTTATATCCGTCCCTCTCACTTTTCGCAGATGGTTTACATTTTTCAGGCTTTCTCCAAGACTTTTTCATCAATGCCCAGTGTGGCTGTGTGTCCTGATAACGCTACTACTCATTGGAATAGTGATATGTTTGACTTTAGCTGGATCTGGTTTAAATGAACGCAAACTAATGCATTGTAACAATGGAAAAAACATTAAATCTTTACGAGCAAAAGTAGCGGACATACAGACCCCTGGTTGGATTGATGACTGGACAATCAAATGTATAAATGATAATAATACTGATGTTGTAAAAAATGTGACTTTGTTTATGATTGCAGAAGGAAATGGTTCCAGGAGAAGGCGCTCACTAATCGAATCGCATTCACATCTACAAAATAAATGGGTAAAGGTAGCTCATTATACAGCAAAAGAAGTCAATGTAACTTCACCTTGTTGGGTTTGCTCCTTTAAGCCACATCATGCAGATGAATCTCCCACCTCGGTGGCAGTGCCAGCTGGATTACAAGAATCACTTTGTATATTATACTTAGGAAGAATTATGGCCCGTAATCCTAGTTCTCACTTACCTGAGTGTAGCCAATGGATGCATGCAGCTAATTTAACAGTGTGGAGAAACCCAGTAAATTGGACTAGACAAACTAATAGCACAGTGGGGAGAGGGCTCCACTTTTATAGACAACCATTACCTGCCCAAGTCTGTTACACTCGTAGCTGTAGTGGTACCAGATCTTTAGGTAAATCATCCTGTAAGTATGAAATAGGTCCTAACTCTTGGCCCCGAGACTCACAAAACTGGTGGCAAGACGTACATAAGATCCTAAATCTGGCAAAGAGCTCTACTGTGATTCTCACGCCTCCAGGAAAGGAGGGCGCACCTACTCCTCGTGGGTACGTTTGGACATGTGGCATTAATTCTTATTTAGTATTACCTACAAATTGGTGCGGCACATGTACATTAGCCAGACTGGCACCTTCTTCCTTAGTTATTTCAGATGATTTAATGCAAGAGATGGTTAAAAAAAATGGCCACCATAACCCCCACAAGTATGTAAGAGTTAAACGAGTCTTGAAAGTAGGAAATAAAACTTTAGGCCAAGCATACATACCAGCTATTGGAGAAGGTCGTGACCCCTTAATTTCTGACTTCAGAGGTTGGTTCGGTACCTTGATCCCACAAGTAGGTACAGCAACCAACGCCCACAAAATTAATATGTTATATTGGGCAATTGAAGATTTAGCCGAAATTGTAGATGACACATTGAAACAATTGGAGGATGGCTCTGAATTAAAGGCAGTAGCCTCAGTAGCCATGCAAAACCGTGTGGCTTTAGATAATCTTTATGCTGAGGTATGTGTGCAGCTGTAGGCATAGATCATTGTTGTACTTACATTCCAGATGAAACCGGCAATTGGACACACATTAGAGAAAAGGTGAAAGGTCTTAGGAATTATTTAGAGTCCCAGGCATCTCCAAACAATGGGTTTGGAGATTGGCTATTCTCCGGCTCCTGGAGTCATATCCTTCAAAGATTTGTTGTTATGTTTTTGATTTTCTTCGTTATACTTGGTATTGTTTGTTGTTGTGTTATTCCCATTGTTAGAGGTATGTTGTCTAGGGCTCTAGGCAGCACCACCACAGGAGGTATCTTTTACTCTCGAAACATCCACTCCACGGGAGTAAGGCCCTCCCCTGAAGGGGGTGACAGAGAGGATGTGGAAGTGTCTGAGAAGACAGGTTTGGCTCCAGACTGGCAGGATCCTGAGGACAACTGTGATGGAGAATGTGGTATTGATTTTATTAATGAATAATTGTTTTGGAAGTGTTTTGTGTTTTATCGTTGCAGATTTCGAGTTGTGTGTACATGGGATTGAAATGTGAAGGTTTAAAGCTACATGATGTTCTGAGAAAAATGTTCTGTGCATCCATGTCATATGTAAGGACTATGTCGACCATATACACTTGAAGGTTTGATTTTGAGGTCTTTGGAGACCTCAGAAGGGGGAATTGAAGGGTTTTATATTTTATACTTTTATATTTGAAGACTTTTTTATATTTTATAATTATAAAATAATGGTTTTATAGTTTTACTTATGTAAGATGAATTGCAGAAGTTTTGTTTGTTGTACAACATGTCAGTTATTGAGTTTCAGGTAACATCCAAACTAGTTGTGAAGTTTCCATTTTCTGGCAAAGCAGATGCAAAGCCCAATCTCAGGAATGTGTAAGATAAACAAAACGGCCTCTCCCTGCGCACGCACCATATAAGGAGAACTTTACGTTAAACCCCTATCAGAAGACTTCAGGAAGGATGCCATCGCCTCTTCTTGCATATTCATGTATTATTCATGTGCGATGTGTTAAATACGGACAAGACTGGGCTAGTGGTTACGTGTGGGGAGATAGCGGCGAGAGAAACCATTAGTCCCAGACGTCCGAGCTCTGTATAGATTATTTTGTATTAGGGAAATAAATCTTTTGATTGTAACTCGTCGAATCCTGGCCATCATTATACTGGTATGTGTTATTAGTTATATAGTGTAGTAATTGTTGACTGCTAAACGCTCCACTCTTACAGCAAACGAACACGCTGGATTTGGCTGATAAATAATAAGAAATAGCCAAAGAATTCTTCAATACATAACATAAGATCTTTAGTTAAGTCCTTTATCTGACAGCAGCATAAAGATCCACTATAAGTGAATTGTAGACAAGGTTTCAAAATCATCAGTTTTAGAATTCAAGACATTTCGACTTCCATCCGAAAGTCATTTTAAATTTGATGGAAATGGCCTGAGCAGCTAGAATTTATACTCTCCTGAGCTCAGATTTGTACCGCTCCAAAGTTATTACTGAAACTTACATATACTGGAATAAGAATATATCCATATTCATGAAAAACTATTTCTTGAGAGATGTAAATATTTTAAATATAAAAAAATATATATACATTTTTCACTTTCATTTGCTCATTATTAATGCATATTTTCTTATAACTCAGAACATAGTTGGCTAAGTCTGACAGTGTGGGTTGAGAAACTTTCTTTTCCACCTTTTGAAAGTTGTTTTGTTGTGAACAACAGAAATTGAGCTTAAGTGCGAACCACAAGGTCAACGCAACGAGACAAACAGGCAGCCACAGATGAGAAGAAAAAGCCAAGAGAAGGGGTGTGTTTGACGGAAGAATAAATGAAGGAGGAAGTTTACGAAGTTTGTGGCCAGCGAGCCACCCTTTCCAGAGTGCTAACGTGCATGTGTGTGTGTGTTCTGGGGAGCGGCTAACCTCTACCATGCTATCAAAAAACACACGAAGACTAGATTTGAACTTTGGCCTTTTGCTTCTTCATTCTATCCTCGTCTCTATTTTCTACACACTGCTCCACTCTGATTTGGGCTGTGTCTCTACAGCCCCAGACACAACGCTGCACTGATAACCTTTCTCTGCTGCTGCTCCTGCTCCTCATCATGTGCATGCCCTGCCTCCTCTCACCCTCACTAGCATGTATAATAGAGGCCCAAACACAGGAAATTGTATCTGCCGCATCAAGACCTTTGGATCCGGCCATCAGTCATGTTATAACACAACATGATGACTGTATTTTTGTGGCTGCATAAAACAGCTGTTACCTTACAGAGGGAGAAGGGCTTACCAAATGGATTTGAACACTAATCTAAATATTGTAGAAAAATCTATATTTTAATGTATATCTCACTAGTACAATAGAAAAATATAAGATGAAACAAATTCGATTTTTACTGTGTCAAACTAATTTTGAATTGAAAGACTAACATATTGTAGCGAGTTTGCACCTTCATTTGCCTCCAGTCTGACTTGTGCAGCTCAAGGACAGGGAGGACTGCTGGCAACAACAATCAGGGACAGAGGGGTCTTGTGGCCAGAATGAGTCCATTAGTATGCCTTTCATAGAGGTTTGAGTCTGTCTTGTGGTGAAATGCTAAATACTTTCAGCGACTTGATTTAACACCAAAGGTTATTGAATAATCCCACAGAGCAGTCTCTTTCTGTTTCTTACCTGTTTAACTATTCACTGCAGTATTTCACGTGCACACGTTAGTTTTGATTTTGTTAATCAGTTCTGCTCTGATATAGGGGCGTTCTCACGTACTCTTATAACTATATAAACTTAGATTTAATTACTATGATTAAACATAATTCACTTGGTGCCACGATCAGTGCACTTCACATTTGAATGTAGTGGGGGTATGAGGCAGCACAGATATGCACATTCATAAGGCAATACATTATTTGTAAGGCACCTGCACACCTCAGACCTGCGCACAATGGTGTTGCATGAGAATTTCTTCATTTAAATGGCACAAGGAGCAGAATAATAATGGAGGATTAGCTCTGCAGGTTCAACAGCGATTGGGTCAAAAAGATTTATTTAAACTGACTATTTATACCAACAACAGTTTCCACTTTATTCGTTGTTTGTCTTGTCTTATCTTAAGACTGGATTCTTATGTACGGACCGGAGGCAGGTTAACATAGAGGTGGTTTGGAATCGTTTTTGTTGTCATCATAAAGACGGTTCTTAAAAAATGTCCTGTTTGTATAAGACCAACCAAGTTATCAAAAAAGAGTTGGATAGATTTTTGTGGTGGCCAAATTGCACATCTAATATTTACAAGAACCACGGCTTCAAAAATATGCAAGGTGGGGTTCTCATCAATCAGATGTCACTCATGCATCATTTGAAGGGGATTTAGCATGTACCTGTCAGGCCTGGAAGCCTGAAGCTGCTGTAGCTTAAATCCATGTTTCTAATTCTCAACCCACCAACTCAATCATTCACTTGCCATTTGCTGGACTAAGCTTTTTTAGGCTGAATTTGCAATTTCCCACTGAACATGTATTTCGTTGTGCTTAACTAAGCCAAAGTGCATGCACAGCTCATTTTCTTTTTTGAAACAGTCTTGAGGTTTATGGAAAGTTTGCCACCAGAGGGCAATATTTTTATTATTCTTCCACTTGTATTATTTAGCAATGAACATTCCAAACACATTGTAAACTCCACTGTATTTCTGGTTGTATTTATGTACTTTTTATTACTATTTTTACTTTTCAGCATTACTTTGTCAAGACCTTGCATGCATTGAAAATTAACTTTTTATCTATTCATAGAAAAAACTTACAGACAGTCCGTCATCACTCAATTCCTGTAGAAAATTTGATTTTTGGTTTGATAAGAAATGAATAGTAAATATTTTAGTATCAAACTAAAAAAAAAAAAAAACTCAAAAATTCTAATCTATTTCAGTATTTATCAGAATTCTCCTCTTGTCCCGAGCCTGTCGAAGGCTATCCTCATTTTGATGACTCAGTTAAAATTGAGGGAAAGACACATTAATTCCTGCCTTCAGATGTGATTTGGGGTGACATCACATCATCATCAAAGTGGACTAACTATTAATTCAAGGGTAAAAGCTCCATCTTATCCTGCAGATTTCAAGTCCGGCAAATCTCATCAGCTGCACATTTTGAAAGGAACCGACATGGTGAACCAGTCATGGCATGGTTATTTTTCAAGAGATGAGTAGAATAGCATAGTCTCCATCAAAGACCTGGTGTATATATTTACACTGTGGGATGGCGCCGGTTTGCGGCTGACACACAGCTGGGGTGGGTGTGGGGGGTTTAGACAGGACACAGTGCCACATCAGCCCTTCTTTTATATATTTAAGATTTCAGAGGTCCCCACATGCCAAGTCTGGGGGCAGCTTGAGGGGCGGCTGCATAACAAAGATATATCCAACCTCTTATGTGCTCCGCTTTGTGAACACTCGGAGGCCAGTCAGCTCTTCTCCATGTGGGCAGCACAATGTGTTTGTATCAGCAAGTCCAGAGCCATTCACCCAGAAGCTGAGCGAAGAGGAGGGTTTCAGGTCAGCTGATGTGGAGAGAGGCGGCACCAGGGTGGGATAATTACTGCACGCTGGTTCAGGCGTCAAAGTAAAATGATCACGAAAATGTAAAACTCAAAGATGCAGCATGTGATGGAAGAATCCGGACAGAACAGGTCAAGTCTCTGAACATCATGTCAACAGTGAAGAGTCAGGACCAGTCAGACTGGATGACTAAGACATTTTCAGAAAAGTTGATAGGATATACTTTACCGAACTATTTATGTCAAACTATACTGTTCCAGCTCAACATTTCTGGCTGTCCCTGTATGGCAGCATAAACTGGAAAAAGTATGCGGCATCACTGACACCTGAAACACTCTGCACATAGTATTCTCAAGTTTTGACTTCTTGTTGGGAAAAACTATATCTATATTTATTGCATTTGTCCAGGGGTTGATAGTTATATTCATATACTGCATGTGTGTCCTTGGGCAAGGCACTTAAGCTACTCAACTCCCAAACTTTCCAAAACAAAGTCAAATATTGATGTACTGAAATCAACTTGAGTGCTTGGCATTCCCGCCTCACAGCAAGAGGATCAATAAAGTACCTTAACCTTCAGAAGGTCCTGAGAGCTGGTCAGGCCCTATTTGCGTGAACTTCTCCCTGTTTATGGGGTACTGCGAGTACTACAAAATCCCCCATCAGCTTAAAACATGCACAATAGGCTAGTCCCAAAGAAAGGCACTTCTGACCATCGTGACTGAAGGCTTCTCGAGAACATTTACGACTAAAGTGTATTATTCATGAAAATCTGATTATTAAGATTATTTTTTGACATTTTGATTTAATAATGCTTTTGTTTTAGGGTCTCTATAGTCTCGATAACAATACTGATTATAAAACTATGATTACAATTATTTTAATAGTCGCTCAGCAGCATTAAAGAAAGGGTCAAATACAAAAGACAAATTTCCACCCTTGAACAATCAACTATACCTTTCACAATGCCATTGGCCCCTGTCCAGGTCCTGAAAAGTGGCAGAACTTCGCTTGAGGTGTGTTGGTCTGCAAACTCAGTGCTACTCGCTGCTCAGTCTCTGGATTTGCTGCGCATTGGGAATGAGTTCACAGTTAGAGCTCTCAGCACCTGAGGCCAGCAGCAGCAGAGGCATGATGAATAAGATCAAGTTTAAGTGTAGGTGTGATTTGAAATCATGTGTGCAAAACTTAAAACTAATTATCACCTCTGAAACCTCAGTCTATGTGACATGGGTAACACTTTAGTTCCAAAAATATCTCACAGCGAGAGAATGTTATGTTAAATATATTCTTTATAAAGACCCCACTTGCCTCGGAGTAAAAGAACATTTTTACCATTTCACACCCATAATATATATAGTTGTAATGAAGCAAACCAGCAACAAGGGTGCAGGCACATATATAGGCATGATATATTACCTGCTGCTTTAATAATAAACAAAGTGCTGCCCCATTAGACATTACCGATATACAACTGCTTCTGCTTTTAGTATGAATAATTCTATGACTTTTACTTATGCTGTGTACTTTCATTAAGCTGTAACGGAAAAGACAGTCAGAAACAATGATAGGTGTGTGTATTCATTATTTAAGTTTATGTTAAAAATAATAATAACACAACTAGTCCCAATGCTGCTACTCTGACTTTTACTACTGCTGTTACTGCCAAACAAACTATGATTACAAGCTATGGTTACTGCGAGCTGCCACATAAAATATCCATCACAGATAACCACCAAAACTACTTCTGCCACAACAACTACTACTAATTCAAGTTAAAGACACATAAAATCCAGCTCCACTATTCCACACCTCTAATATCAAAGGCTACACAGCTGAAGGGAAGCTGACCTGGAACAGGAGTGACCCAGGTGAGTAAAAGCACTGCACTGCTCATTCAGCTGTGACAGTGGTGCTCGCTCATGGCCATAACACCACAGACAGCCAAAGGGGAGGAGAAGGTATTTTAATGTGAAGTAAAAAAAATAAAATAAAAAGTCTGTGGGAAAAATATAAATGACAACGATTCTCCTTGACGTGTCACACATATTTGAATTAGGAGCACTCATTTCATGTTATTGTTACTTTGTCGGTGTAACTTGTTTATGAAGCCGGAAAGAACATTCTCAAACATCTTGCATAGTTTTGAATCCCACCTTTAGGGGTCAGCATAATCACAGCATAAGACAGCCCACTCCTCAAGTTAGTCCCAAGCCTAGATAACAGGACCATATTGTTACTGTTCAAGCAGTGAGTGAAATAATAATACCACTACTACTACTACTACTAATAATAATAATACATCATTCAGGAGGGAGCGTGTTGCAGAGTTGAGGGGCTGAAAGAGCTGCCCCCCGTGGTAACGAGACGGGAATGGTGGGCGAGGTCAGAGAGGTACGTCAGAGCCAAGTTATGGATCATTTTCAAAGAGGTATTTTTGAATTTTGAAGTTAATTCTTCATTTTACGGGGCGTCAGTGAAGTTGTTGGAGTGATATGATGGTGGCAGGGTGTCCTGGTGATGATGCGGGCTGCAAAGTTTTGGAGGAGCTGCCATTTCTTGCAGTAGTCGATCCGGGAGGTGACAAGAATGTGGTTAAGTATGGCTGTGGTGTGAGGAGCGAGAGATGTTTCAGAGGTTTGTGACAGTGGCATCTAGAGCTGCACGATTTTGGAAAAATATCTAATTGTGATTTTTCTGACCAGTATTGCAATTGTGATTAGATATGTCATTTATGTTTTAATAATGGGATTCTTGACATGTCATTTACATAGCTCATTTACCTGTTTCCGCCTGTGTGATGTGACGTGTTAAACTGACCACGCCTGCCCCCACGTGGAGGTCTCTGGAGAAGTGAGTCCCATGTGTGAGTCAAAGTAAAAGCTCCCTCGTTTCTGCTGATGGCCCGTGTGCCCCACTTCCTGATTCCTGATCCAGCCTCTCGTATCCATCATTTGTACTTGTGCTCCTCAGTTCCAACATTTTTTGGTAATGTTACTATATCTCTGTGTTCAGTCCCTTTCTGTTTGCATTGTTTTCTTTTTTGTTTTTGTGTTTTTTGTTTGTTTTCCTTTCTGAATGGCTCATGTGGGGTATTGACATTGTTTGAGTGCATGTGTGCATGTGATGCTCTTTTGATTTTTGCAGTGGTTTTCTGTGTTTCCAAGGAGGGGTTTGATTATTAGTGGTTTCAGAAGTGATTTCAGTGTCCGTTTCTTTTCTTCTGTTGGGTTTTTGTGTAAAAGTTTGTATGTGTCACTGTCTGTTAAAAGCGTGTCCATTTTCTTCTCATATGTGTCCGTGTCCATTACTACCGTTGTCCTGCCGTTATTTGCTGGGATTATTATTTTGTCTTTGGTTAGTGTGTCTATGGCTCTTCTTTCGTCTGTTGTTAAGTTGCTTTCAGGTAGTCTTGCCGATTTGAGTATTCCTGTTATTGTGTTCCGAAGTTCTGCCTTTTTTCCCCGAGTCGTTTAATTTATTACATGCCAATTCTGTCGCTATTATGAAATCTTCCTGTGGTATTTTGTTCGGTGTTATTGCAAAGTTTAGTCCTTTTCTCAGTACGCTTTGTTCCGTTTTTGTGAGCGCGTATTGCGATAGGTTGCATAATCACTTGTCATTAGCGTCTATGTGTTTGGTTTATCTTTGTTTTTGATTAGCTTGTCCAATTTACATATTTGCCGTTCCTTGGTTTTACTGAATTCACTCTCATATGTCTGTTGCAGAGGTTTTTTTCATTATTTCTGTGGTTTCCTCTTCTATTGGATATGTTGCTTTGAAGTCCTCTGTTCGTTGATTCAGTTCTTTTTCAATTTTTTCCCATTTTATTATTTATTGTCCTTATCCTTTCCTTTAAATGGTCTCGCCTTGGTTTGTTTATTATTTTCTCTGCATTTTTAGTGCAAATCGGTATCTTTATTTCCAGGCTCTTTGGTGTTACGTCTTGGTCTCTGGTCAGTTTGATAGATCTGTCAAATCCATCTGACGTCACCTCTGACAAAGGTGGAAACATGTCAGGTAAACTATTTACAACGGTCTTACTAGAAGAAACTCACAAGTTAATAATTACATGACGACATAATGAACTTTCCAAATATAAATGGTATTCTGTTCAAAGTTCATATTTTAAACATAATCAATTTACAAAAAGACTGCGACCTGCTTTGCACCTAAGATCTGACCAGATCGGGCATTGGCAGGTATGGCCACATACTTAAGCAGGTATGTAAGTTTAAAATGGCTGTACCCAATTCCTGTAATAAAGTAAAATGTGCTTTTTTCTATGAGCATTCAATGAGCATTTTTCTAGCTCAACAGATGTTATTTGTAAAAGCTCAGGGTTGGGTTTGACTTTACGTAAACAACATGTTTTTAACAAATAGACCGGCCTTAAATCCTGTAAATGTGCTTGTCATTTTTTGTCTGTCGTAAAATAGCCTTCTGTTGATCTGATACAATATTGAAGGTCTTTAGAGCTACACTATTGCCAGATGCTTTACTAATTATCCTTCATACATCAGAAATATATAAAAACTTTACATCAGCCCAAAAGCAGTTGATCTCATACTGTTGCAAAAAATACTTCTGATGTCATGAAAAAGAGCTTTGTCTCGAAAATGTGGCTCCAAAACCTGCATAGCTAATACTTTACATTTGGAAAGAACAAAGAATAAAACTGTCGTAATTTCTTTAAACGTGGCAACCCTTTATTGTTTTTTGCAGTCTGTGTCTGTAACAAACACCAATATATTTAATATATTTACTTCTATTTGTTTTCCGTATTATGTGACTAGAATGTTCTTGATATTTTTACTCGAGTGAAATCTCTAAATCTATTCAAAGGTCACACACTTAAAGCTGCATTGCCCTGTTTTCAAATTGCCAAAGGAGGTAGTAGACATTTAATGTATTACAGCTCTTACTTTACAATAAGTAAATGCTTAAAAATTAGATGAAGACAGCGACATTGGTTTCATTTTGTCACAAAGTTCTGCTTTTACAATATACTCTCTGGAGACTAATTTACATGAATAAAGTTGGGTGCCCAAGCTTTAAGAGTTGTGAGAATGCAATGATTAAGTGATTTTTTACAAATGTCATTTATATTCATAGTATAAAAAGCGTTTTATTGCAGGTTGTCAGGAATATTAATGGTATAATGCATAAATAGAGGAAAAGAAAAACATTAAGCATAAAACCATTAAAACGAGATACACTAAACCTTAATTACAAACATTGTGCCAAAGCATAGATTACATTTTCAATATATATATGTGTTTGTCACAACACAACACATGGAAGACATTTGTTCCAACTAATCATATAGCCTTACACTTTTGGCTTTAAAAGAGTAGTAGAAATCAAGCCAGCATAAATGCACAAAATACTGGTGGCTTTGAGAAACCCAATACTTGTAGACAATATTCAGTCTGCAGGCGCCTCATTTCAGCTGTTAGCATAAAGCATCGACTCAGTGTCACATAATACAAGTATATGATGTTGTCAGGGAAAGCCCACTGTTCTTCATAACTGCAGCAGTAACCTCGAATCCTGCTTGGTGCGTTCTCTGCTTCTCCTCCCACACACCACAGCACTATGAATAAGCTTCCCACTGAATGCCAACTCTGTAAATGCCATTCTCTTTGCCCTTTATGCAACAATATTACAGTCACACAACTCGCCAAACACTAGCGCTGCCAATGCATCAATATCTCATTCCTGATATTTCCACCAAATTAAGTGCGTGACTTTATCTTTGTTATACAACCAGTAGTTCTCAATAGTATCGGGTTTGATGATGTTAATAAATCTAACGCGTATCAAAATACAGTATTGTACTATAAAATTATATATAGAATTTATTTTACATAGTACTAAACTCTGAAGTAAATTAAACTAGAAATAAAACTACAACTTGCCTACATCTGATGCTACAAACACTGCTACAATTACTTCAGTGTTGTACTGCACAACTGAAACTACCTATAATACCACAAAATGTATTCAAAATAATTCTATTCTACTTCTACTAGGCCACTGAAGTAACACTCCTACAGCAATAAATTTGCTATAATGGATCTTGAAATGGATTTGCAAATCTTCAAGCCTTAAATTTATATTACCTTAAGATGAGTTGCTATAATACAAAAAATTCAAAACTCTATTTCTGTACTAAAACACAATACCGTTCATATATATATATAATACATACATGCTACATAATAATAGTTTTGTTTTTTTGTTATTTAGGAAACCATGAACTATGAATCTAGGTATCAATCTTTTTTATAACCCTATGTACTGGCAAACCTTTTTTATCTGAAATCCAGCAGCGACTAGAGACCAGACCACATGAATCCAGATCAAACTTCTCTCAGAAATGCCAGGCGTTCTTACCTCATTTTCAAGTTGCCTGGTGACGGTTGCCCATCGTAGACCGACACGATATCAAAGTCCTCCTCCAGCGCCAGCGTGACAAAGGTGAGCTGGATCCGGTTCCTCTCGCCCGTGATTATCAGCCACGTGCAGTTGGCGTAGTTGGGGTAGCCGTGAGGGAAGCCAGGCGACTCGATGGTCCCATTCAGGCCTTGAACTACACCACCACATGACTGGGCTACAAGAGAGAGAAAAAAAAGAACATTTTAAATTCACTACAGATTATTAGGAGAGGACCTTGCTTTTAATTGCATCACTTAAGTTTGTGCTAAGTGCTAGGACATGTGTTTCTGCTGTAACAAGCCTGCCCTCCGATGCAATTCTGTGATTACACAATGTCACACCTCTTGTGATTAGCTATGCCTCCATGTAAAGTGCCAGTAAATTGATATTTCTGGTATCATGGTATATAAAAAGAGAATTGCCGAGATTTTGAGCGGTGTATGGTTGACAGACCTTGGGCCAATAGTCTCCCATGACACTAACACTCGTCACATTCATATTTAAGCGTGAGTGCATTACTGAGAGCTGTTGTTTTAGCAGCATGTGTCGTGTGAATGCATCACCTCAGACCGTTCAAATCTCCTGGCGTCGAGCACTCAGACAAACATGTTGAAATGAGAGCACTTATGGCACTCTGCATATGATATGAACATGAATGCGTGACAGTATGTGCACATTATAAACAAAGCAACTGCAGTGATTCTCTTAATAATAAATAGGGAGTTACACAAACAAAAAATAATAATATTGTAATTATTTACCCTTAGTCAAAATATATAATAAATAAAAAGAGTATGCAACAGAAATTTACTGATGCTAGTGAGTAAAATTTCACTTCCCAACTTAACACATTTTAATTTACAGATTTACTAATACGGTCTTTAGTGCTAGTACTGCTACTGCTGTCACTTTTTATTTGGTCACTATTGCTACGTATAAAAATAGTTGTTGGTTCTGGTCTAATATATTTGGCTTTGAAATATGTCTCCACCCCACTCTGTCACGATTTCACGCTGTAATCATTAATCAGTAATCATTTTTTAAGTTAGGTGTCCAAATTTGGAAATTGTCATGAATATGTTGAACCAACTCAACACATTGAAAAAATATACAAAATAGAAAAATAACAGGATTGCTTTTTTGTTCGGTTTCTCTGCACCTGGACTGGACTTTTCATTCCAGGAAAAATCCTTGAACAGCTTGGTCTGAACATACTGAACAGACACACGTGTGCACGTGTGTGTGTATGTGTGGCTTGCACCAAAGCCAGTAGTAATTGTTTCTCAGATAGCGCTGTCTATTGATTTATTAACCTTATATCATCGAGAACACTGTGAGCAAGTGTCAAGGAGTTGACCCTAAGCTCCCCAGAGACCAGTATATTCCAGTTCACAATCCGCTCCAACGAAGAAGTGTGTGACTCTTTATTGGACTAGGATCACTGCACACGCACCAGATGTTCTTATTTGTCTGAAATAAGACAGAACTCACAAACACAAATTAAATAAATACCTCAACGCAAGTCCAAATAAGCAGCTAACATGCGTGTCCATGCTCACATACCCAACCATCTGGACCGGACAGATTCATTTCATATTCTTCTCTATTCTCTTTCCAGCCCAATTCACCTCTTCCCTTTAGCTCTCTTTGTGCTTCGTTCTGTCTCCAGTCGGTTTTTGGAGCAGATGGGAGAAGTCCAAATCAGCACATTTTTGCAGTGCAGGCTAACACAATACTTAGAGCAGAGCTGTAAATACAACTTAGTTTTGCTAAGATTTTTTGAATGCATAAGAATCTAGTGTCCACAGGTTATGAGTTACACAAATTAGGCATACCAATAAAGACAATATGGGACCAACCGCCTAAAATTCAGCTCCACAAACAAGAAAATGCAGATGTATTCTCATACTTTCTTTCAGAACCAGCCTGAAGTAATCTGAGTGACAGTTCTTGAATTACATTCTGTTTATAAGACCACAATGGGCAGTCTTTTGCTAAAGTTTGAGCTCAAACTTAGTTATGTAGTTATGGAAATATTTACATTTTTCATGCTTTTAACACCTACCTACAATATTCCATTCGCAGCAGGTGCACAATTAAGTGATGATCTGTTGACAGTGTTATGCCTGAATACACAATCAAAAACTGCGCTGAGATTTGCCCCTGATAAATTGTCTGTGTTTATTAAAGCCACCAGTAAAAACAGATGCAGCAAATGCTTTTCCCTCACAAAATGCAGTATAGCAGCTGCCTGGCACAAACAGGTGCTGCCTATTGTTCGAAGATCAACAATTGCCAACTAATGGGATGGGAAAGATTTGAGACATAGGTTTATGGGGTAATTTTTGTCTACCGGTCTGTCTGGTTGTCGTGGAAACAGGTAAGATGGACAGTACATTGCAACAAAACACAGCAGGAGTAATTATTCATGTTTCTGTTCGCCGTGTCCTCCTGTCACTCAAAGTGCAACCCTCTTGGGACTGCACATGTAAATAAAGTTATGTTTTATTTCTGTCGAGCCATTCAGCTTTCTACAAACAAGACGGTGGCTAAAATTAAGTATAAATGTTGTTACTTTACAGTGGTAGTAATAATCTTGGTAACAAACCATGCTTTTTGGACGCATAAAACCTATTTAGGGACAACTTTTCCATTGCTGATTGACATATTCAGGTCAAATCTGACACTCTGTACACTTCCATCGAAAGTTTTAAGTTCACAAACAACATGACCACAAACTGACGCAAAATCAGGAAAAGCACATACCCGCACACCTTGTATATCTTGCTAAGGCCCCTTGAGTCTATGATGCGTTAAGCCTCTCCATGAACATGAATAATAAAACTTCCTGCCATATGCACATGTTTGCTGCACTGGGATACATACACTACAGCACAGTCTTTCTTCCATTTGAGTTCATATCCTGAGGCTCTTGTTCCCAGGGCAAAACATTATACATTCTTAAAGGTCCCATATTCTGCTATTTTGCCCTTTACACAGTCTATTCTAAGGGCTTTGTTGATAAAATTTTGCGTTGTGCAATATCCATAACATAACAGTTTCCAAAAAACACCCATTTCTTGGACTGGCCCCCCTCCTTGCAAAAGCAAATGGCTCACTCTGAGATCTGACCCCCCCGAACAGAGAGCAGGCTGCTCCCCCGCCCAACTCGCGCGCCTCCCCCCGCCCAACTCGTGCCGAAGCCTAGAGCGGAGATAGTGCGCATGTGCCGTGTGCTCCGGTAAACAGCGATACACAAACACGGGAATAAACCTTTTATCCGTCCTGACGGTGCGTCGTGCTGAGTCCTACGTCCTGGGTCTGACCTGGAGTTTGACGATCATGCAGTACCTCGACGACGGACGTTGCCATTTGGTAAATAACAAGCTAACTCTTCGATCTGTCGTATCCATCGTGTAATTACTGTGTAGCATTAGCATAAGCTGTTTTTATTCTGCGGCTGCGCGCTTCCCGGAGGCATGGCTTAAACACCGCGTCATCCATGGGAAGCCGCGTCATCCATGGGATGAGCCCCCGTCTGCCTGCTCAGCCGAGGGGGACAAAAAAGACAGTTCTCTAGCGAAAACATGCGGGAATCAATCAAAAAAACACTTTGGGCACACATACGAGGCCCAAATAGCACTGTAGGAAGGTTAAAACCTCTGAAAAGTCGATTTTGCATGTTATGGGACCTTTAAGTATGTAGCAGGTTAAGATTGTCTTCTTAGAATAAAAACAAACGTATATGTCACTGTTTATTACCTGGATTAGTAACAACAGAGCAGTATGAACAGGAACATTAACTGGGGAGCTCTCCAAGGTGCTGATCTAGCTCTATTGCTTTTAATATTTAACAGTAGATTTTAACATGTGTATGTAAATCCCTCAGGCTCAGTCATTTATGTGTGTTCCATAATAAGAAAAGGTCTGTTACCTTCAGGTTTAACTCCTCCCCTGTGAGGCAGACATGAACGAGCCATTTCATCAGTGTTTGCTCAAAGTTAACAAACTCTCAAACTGTTTTCAACTCAAAAACTATAGATAGTAGAATGACTCTGGAACAAATGAGGGATTACATTGATTTAGTCCAGTTAACTACTTTTACTTATTTATTTTTACCAGCAGATTTTATTTACATCTAGATACATACTGTGACTTAACATATACTCTAAGGATTGGGCCAAAATGTTAGCAAGATATATCAGAATGGTGATAGGTGTATTTGGAACTTCCACTGTTTTTTTTTTTTTTTTTTTTGTTAATTGATAGTCAGGAATCTTAACATATTAATAAAAAGAACAATACAGTGCGTACATTTCTCTTTTGACAATCAATTTAGCTTAAGTCTTCAAGTTGAGGGTACAACTCCGATTTATGAAAGCAGGGTCTCCAACCTGTATCTTGAGAGTTACAGTACCTCTTCACTCCCTTTAAAGTAGTTCCCCCAAAGGATTTAGGGATTATATTTATTAGACAAAAAAAATCTAATTTGACCTCTAACAACAGTAAATGTGTACTTTAGATCAGTGATTCCTGAACCCATGTGGCAGCACCACATGAACACCGCCTTTAACCACTGTACCACCAGCGAAGTACTGGACCTCTTTAATAAGAACCCCTGGGCAGCGCATGAGAATCTTTGGGGACCCAGAGTTGGGAATGACTGCTTTAGATGCCCATCTTTGAACACTCATAAATGGATAATGGAATGGTTTACGTTTTCCTTCTAAGGCTAAGTGTCAATGTTATATGGACTGCAAACAGAATTAGCCATCGGCCATTTTTGATTAGTAAAATAACTTTGGGGGAAAAAGGTTCGAGACTCCTAGATTTAAGTATTATTTAAATATTTTTTATATACTTTTGCATCTCCGACAGTGTATTTTCACAAGGAAGCAGCAAGGGGAGCTCCATCTCCAAAGTTACTTAGTTCTCCTTTAACCTGATATTAAGATGTCCACTGCTTGTTATTTGGTTTGGAATTTTAAAATATTCTTTAAAGAAAAACATTGAGTGTATGTCCACAAACGACCAATAAATTCTGAACATTTTAGTGATGGATTGGCTGTGTCCAGAGATCTACATAACATTCGTGCAGACTGGTGAATTTGAGGTGCTGAGAAACTGAAAGAGGTGGAGCGTTCTGATAGGACCTGACCACAAGGCCCTTGGCTCATAAATCACACCCTGGTCCCTTCTTCTCCAGCGCGTACCGGGTCACAAATCAAATGCATCATTCCGAGTTACGCTGTGTAGAACTATTGACTGCGCTGATTCAATAGTCGCAATGAAGGAGGCAAGACGAAAGAGCAGAGAACAGGAATCAGAGTTCTGTTTATGCCATGGGTCCCACTATCCAATAGAGCTGATTGATCTGGGAAATCGAATTGTAATTTTAACAGGCATTTGGGAATAAGACTCTGTTAATTCAGTTCACAGTTAGGGATGGTTTGATATGGACATTAGATATTTTACTGTTTACTCTCTGTACTCTGTACTGTTTCGACATCAAAATAAAGATAAAGAAAGAAAACAAATATCTTGTTACTGTGGTACTGTGAGATATTTGCTGATAGCAATATCAAATTGTTTATGTCTTTTAAATCTATAGCAGACACCAAATTGATGATAAGTTGTAGTTAAGTTCACAAATCACTATTTAACTCATAAAAGTAATTACTGCTTGCAATTTTTTCTGGGATATAAAGTAATTTGTTGTGTTAACATACAACCACCTTGACTGTATGAGCTTCTATTTCCATTTGAACATAACTATAAAAAGATACATCTGATAAACTGAGTAAACTGGAAAAGACACATCTTATAAATATCTTGGAAAAAATAAAAGTTGCAAATATCAGATATATTGTAAATAAAAATTTCAATATCTGACCGATACAATCTAACCCTAACCCGACCCTGTGGAAAACCCACAGATATTAGTAACGGTATATATCAATCATCCATACTCGTAATTTACATGCTGTAAGAGAATAAAATGTGAGACTTTGAACTATTATCTACGTCTCACAACCTTTCCACCCAGGCCAGTCTGACATTTCCCTGCCTATCATTTTATTTTGCAAGGAATTTATTTGGAGAGTGTGTATGTTAATCTAGTTTAATTCAACCGTGTTTTATAGAAAATATTCATGTAATTCTTGTCCTCAAGGTACAGGATACAGGATCTAAATGTTGATAGAAATCCTCATTGTACATTGGCTATTACGTAAATGAGTGAGAGAATGAGCTGAGAATGTTTCTGGATGAGCTTCTGCAACTAACGAACCATACATGTTTGTTAGGCAAAATTGACTAGACTAAATATTTGTGAGGATTATTCAGATGACAATATACACCTGATCCTGTGATACTTTCAGCAATGTGCACAAAACATGAATTGACTGTAAATGTGACAAAAACAGGCAGAAATATCACAATATCCCCCTGTTTTTTGAAGACTTTTTAAAAACAGAAATAAAATAGATTAGATATAGATGATTTACTACAAAAACTGCTCTTTTATCCATTCTTCTTTATAGATCTCCTACCTCTACTTATTTGTCTGTTCACGCGCAGTTAGTTTAGAGTTATGTTTACTTTGCGGTAGTGATTGCCATTTGCCACATTGACTAAATGTATAATAAAGACTTCCAAATTACCCTGCTCCTCATGCCTCGCTCTTGTTTATTTTGCTTTTATGGGAGACGTGCCAGAAACACCGCCTTGCCTCTCTTATGTCCACACCTCACTGTGCACCTCGTCTAGCCATCATCCTCCCTCAATTATCTATCTATTTGTATGATCGCACCGCTGCCTAATTGTCATTACGTGGCTTCCTGGCTATTATTACCTGTCTGTCCCCAGGTGTCATTACATTGTTGTCTCGCTTGGCTGTTTCTCTTATGATGCAAGTAAGCTTTTGTTTTTTTTTTATGTTTTTTTTTTTCTTTTCTTTTTTTTATTCCACCCACTCACTTCCTATATTCATCACACAAGAACAAATATCTCAACCTCTCACTGTCTGTCGAGCGCTAGGTCGGCCATTTCTCCTGCTCTCTGTCGGACGGCTGACAAACAGTTTAAGCAAATGGGACAGCGGTTAGAGTCAACTGTCCGGGCCATTTAGGTTGTATGACTTGAGATAAAAGCTAGTCTGTGTCAGATATGAAGAAAGTCAAGTTAATTGGGCTGAAAACTGCCAGATGAAGACTTTAAAGTGCCAAGAATATAGTGGGTTTGGGTAAATCAAGATTTTTTTTCCTCATATTGATGAATCTTGATTTGATTATAAATTATCTTTTTAGGCCTGAAGGCTTTACAAGGTTGGACAGCTGAAGCGCGGAGAGAGAGACAGAGTATAGATGGTCAAAATGGTCATGGCTTGGAATTGAACACACAAGTAAACACGCACCACCGGCAGTCACTTATTTTGTGCTTTCAAACAGGACAGACGTTAAATCTATGGCATTTAACACAAAAACGAGACAAATTCCTTCCTCCAAAGTCGTAACTTTGCTCCAAACAACACGCTTTTATTCACAGTGGATTGGCTGTAAACCTCTTGATTAAAAAAACAAGCATAAAATGGACGATTAGACAAGACTGAATCTCGGTTCAAATGTGATTAATTGCCCAGCTCTAGATATGGTTTAAATTGTTAAACTGGGATTGCCAGGAATGGATTGTTCACTTTACTGTTATTATAAAGTGCAAATCATTAACAAACACTTGATACATGCCAAAAAATAAATAAAAATGTGGATTTCCTGTTCAATTTTGTCACTTCCTTGAGACAGCACTGCTTTGATACCGCCAGATGAGCTCACTCACAGAATGAATGCAGATAAATTCAATGCCACACTGCGGACTATTCCAGGCAAAGCAATAGCATCTCCACAGAAACAAGCAGATGCCGCACCTTCCACCAGAAAAGTTACATAGTGCACCTTTAACGTATGTTGTCATCTACCCCAGCTGCACTCCCCATTGCGAGACAGAGTCAACGCCATGGCAGAGGCCTCTGTGTGCTTACATTTCTCTTGCAAATCCATCACTGTCACGTCAGGGCGGTGCAAACTTGTAGTAAATTCAATGATTCAGTCACCATGGTAACCCCCGAATACAGCTGAGTCATGTTTCACGGCCCTCTGACACGCGCTCACGCCCCCGGGATGAGAGTGGAGGCTAAGTTGAGAGTAAATCCCCAGCAGTGTCAGGGAGAGGTGCACAATGGCGTCTGGAGATAGGACAAACAGGTAGGAATGTGCGTCAGAAATAGAACCAACAGAATAGGGACGGAGCAGAGGGAAGCGGCTGGGGAGATGGAACTTCACATGACTGCACATTTATTTAGATTTGCATACGCAGCTGGCCTCCTGTTTTAGAGGACTTTGGAATGATTCACACTTTGAATCAGCATAATAGGCTTAACTTTCTGAATAATAGTTGTTGTTGTTTTTTTAATCAATATAATTCAACCACTAAATGTCACAAGCAAGTTTACTTTTTAAGTCTGTGTTGTGAGCTAGATAAAGAAAGAGGGTTCAGGGGATCTGGCATTCAACCTTTGCTAAATCAATTTTAACAAATGAATGCAAAGTAGGAGGCAGATTAGATTTGCTGTGATGTTGGGATAACATGTAAGAGACAAGCTGACAAGAAAGATTGTCTCATTTACATCTAACAGTCAAGACCTGCTCCCGACAGTCAGAGGGAATAGTGAGAGTCAGAATGCAAGTCGAACAGACCAGAAGCAGATTAAACAATGTGAGAAAATAATATACTTTCAAACCAGACAGTCTTTAAACAAATACTCACAATTCACCATCACTAAATAGCGGAAAGGATGTTTTTTTTGTTTTTTTTTTTGCATTTATTATTTGTTAATTCCTAATTTGTCAACTGCTACGTGTGCTAAATAAAACAAAACAAGATACACACTGGATGTTGTAGATGAAATGCGTTTTTACTTTTAAACTGTGACTAAGATCTAGTCCAAAATCCTTTTCGTTCTATATCGATTGGACATTTATTCTAATTATTTAAAGATTAGATAAAGATCCAAAGCAAAAATAAGCAGCATTACTTACATTAAAAAATGACAAATTTGCCCCAATAGAGACTTGGTGTTTCAGATCTATACATGAATACAGATACAGATAAATCCAGATGAAGTTGTACCGTACGAATGATTTCACTTTAGGCACCACCAAATCCACAGATATAGAGAGTGTCAGGCCTCATGGACACAAAACTGATTTCTGTTATTTACCCAAGCCGTGTAAGCAGTAGCAGAGGAGCGCACACACTTGTTTGTTGGAGGTGAAAAGATGCAGTGTGTGATTTGAAGCCCAGAGCACCGAGGGCAGTTTTATGAAGTGTTACAAAATGTAGTGTACAACACGCACTAGCAGCAGCATTGACAGCTTATTAGCCACCGTTTCGCCACAGTATGGGCCTACAGCGACCTGACAGGTGAGCAATTTAAGGGTCAGAAGTAACCGCCAAATGACTCCAAATATAGGGCCCAGTGTGCTGAGGTCCATTTCATGAGCAACAACAAACACTAATGAAAAAGTTTATGGGAATTTGAGGACACAACAAACACATATTTAAAGGTGCACTGGTTTGTCTTGCATTTATTCAACTATAGGTGTTTTTGTTGCTAAAAAACATACATTGTTACTGTGAGTGCAATGGGCTCACCACAAATTTAACAAATAAATAAATATGTTAAATGAAATACCATGGAAGACAAAACAATAATATCTCCATGGAGACAAGCAGGTGGCAGATCCTAAGCCAGAAACGTTGCATAGTACACCTCTGAGATCACATCAACTTATTATAATTTTTTTTGTGCTACATTTAACAAAAAGTAATCACTGCTAGCTTATGTCAACACAGAAAAACGGTGGAACACTGTGCATTAGCATCTGTTATGCCATTGATGGGTTAAAAGCAACAGGTGCTAGATTTGACTGCAACCAGTCAAAGAACAGCAGTAGTAAAATAAGGTGGTTCAGCTTTATCTACAATGTATTATTCTCAGAGACGCCCTTTTGTTGTGGGTTTAAGTCACAAAAAATGCTTGCGAGTTCACCTCAACTACGCGTAGCTCTGGCCCTGAGTCAATGGAGGGGAAAGTCATAGATATCCACAAAGCCATCTAACTAGAAAAGATGTGACAATGAAAATCACTGAAGCCCCACTAGCTCACAGTGTTATTGCTCAAATAAGAGGCAGCCGACTCAATATTTAAGTTACCCCTGGGTCTGGGAGAGAAGAAAGAGTGTTACTTGGCATTCCTTGAAACGCAACCTGCACACATACACATAAATACATGAAGACCCTCGGCGGTCAAAGGCTAATATCAAATATGTGAAGTAAGCAATCTGCTAACTGTGCGTTTGAGCAGAGAAGCGAAAGGGGTGCTGAGAGCAAGCACTGGTAAGCAATCTTTTCTATTTGTTTGTGTGTTAGAGGTTTACGTGTGTGTGCTTGTGTGCGTGTGTGCAGCCCTGGGTGTACCTAGGGTGTGTATCCGCATGTGGTAAACCCGACTATTATGCTGAGATGTTCTAATAAAAATGTAGCTGGCGGTCAGGACTGGGTCACTTTGTCACTGCTGACGAAACACAAAAATCCACATGCTTACAAATGCACAACAATACAGCACTGCACACTCTCTCCCAAATCACCTCAAATCCCCTGCTCAGTTTTAAATATGTTTTTGGTCATTGCACTTCTCTGATGTGCACTTATTCTTCCTGCCAGGGACAAAATGTGCTCAACTATTGCTGGATTTCCACTGCTCAATATTTATCCCATTAAAAAACATAAGTAGAGTTGGGCAATAAATCGAAATGTAGATAATAACGTGACATGACATGTGATATGCAAAACTTGGATATCGAGTATATCATTTTTAGTAAAAACTGCAACAAGGGAGCAGATTTTTTTTTTAAATTGTTATAATGAGGCAAAGTTTATTTGTAGAGCACAATTCATACACAAAGTAATTGTACTTTACACAATCAAGATATGCATTTTTGACAATATCGCCCACAACACGTAAATAGTTCTGGGGCTGTAATAGAACAGTAAGCGGCCAATTCTTGCGTGCAATTTTTAGCTTTGAGACTCATGGAAAAAAATCATAATTATAATTTGGCTCATGGTTAAAATCACGATTATTTCAAACAATAACTTCTATAATGTCAAAATAAGTCTGTGGAGAAAGTATAGTTTGACAGGATTTGGGATGACAACTATTTTGTAAATAAAAAGAAGAAGAGAAGAAATTGACATCACAATTATAAGTTTGACTAATTGCACAGCCCTAAAACACAGCTCACTTTGACGTAATTTGTATTCTGAAACTTTAGTATCAGGACCAATATTAATGTGATGTTCAGCACATGATCAAGAGGACAGAGGCCATTCTGTGATTTTGAACAGGGTTTGTCTTTGTTTAGTTTAGATATAATTTAATTTACCCATTTATTTTCGTTGTATTTTGTTTCTTTGTTTTGTGTGCCAGAATTGAATGATGAATATTTTCTTGGGTAGGCCAGTTTGAGAAAAACTAATGTCCCTGAGTCCGGCCTGATTACGTGCATTTAAATCTTCTTCTCTTCTGTATAAAAACTAACATGGGAAATGAAATGCTGCTGACATTTGAATTGGCCTGAGCCTGCCTGCTGTTACATTTATCTGACCGTTTTCTGTGACATAAAGAGTGTGATCACAGTGTACCACCTCTTACTGTGCGCTGAAATGAAGTGCGGGTTATGTTAGGTGATTTAGAACAATAGCAAAATGCACCCTGAACAAGGTGTTTTTTTCAAGATTTCCTTGTAAAAACTGTAAATAGACTGTTACTAAAAGCTGCAGCAATCACACATTTCCTTTGATTGAGTTTGTAAAAGGCCTGTCTTATAAAAATAACTTTTAATTATGCCTTGCAGCCACAAAGATTACATCCTAAACCGCAGCGTGTTGTTAAACTGATGGCCAGAGCTTGGTTCGAGTAATTCTCTTGTAAATAATTCAGAGCCCTTTTCTCCAGTGAAATTCATTAGCTGCTGTCAATTGCTGTATTTACCTAATTAGTCTCAACCTGAAAGAGCAGACGCCTTTACAGTTTTCTTGGGCTTTTACTGTGGGAGGAGAGCATCTGGCAGCTAAAGGCGAATGTGTATCCCCTGCATGCACTGTATCCGAGCTTCCTGTTTTAGTCCGCTCTCCACTTTATTGGTCCCTGTGGAGTTGTTTGTCTCCAGTGAATACACGAGACACAAGATGACAGGCAAGAGATGCTTCGGCTTCCACATTTGTACGAACAGTGTGTGTCACAATAAAACAGGCTCGCGGGCATCACAGACCTGCACACAGCTGAGCAGACCAACACAAAAGCAGAGGTCTCAGGAGCAACAAGAGAGTTGGGGAAAACAAAGTCTTAACAAAAACATTTTAAATTCATACCTACAGCAAGTATTTGTCAACGCACCAATCCAGCTTAACACTGTGACCGCCACAGTAGGTCAGAGTTGAAGCATTTGCCCAGAAACACTAAATATTTGCTTCAATCCCAGCTCCACCGCAATAAGACAGTCCAATAAGCTAGCAATATGTATAAATGCGTGTGCGTGATGAGTGGTGGTCGGCTGTAGGCACAGATTGGAAGCCATACTTCTGTCAGGAAAGCTGTAACTACAAATAAAGCAATGTAAAGCACTTTGAGTATGTCGGAAGGTGCGTCTGAAATCCAAAACGCTGCTACACAGATAGAGAAAAGCTTCCTCGTTGCATGCACACAATATCTGGTTGATTAAAGATTTTTTTTCCTCAGTGTTTTGGTTTTACATTAACAGAAACAAGATACATAGAGAGAAGGAGCATACATTCATATTACATAGTCCTGTATGGTCTGGCATAACCATTTGATCCAAAGCCTATCAAATTTGTCTATTGTCCATCAAATTAAGTCTGAATGTATTTTTATTTTTTTCAGACTTTTAATGCCAATGTAAGTTATATTTTCGGTCCTTGATTTTTTTTTTTTTTTCCGGAATGGCCTTGTGCTCCAATGGTATCCATTTATTGTGTCCGTGGCAAGAGTTTGAGGCCTCAATACATATAAACACAGCTTTGTTAATCTCAGTCCAATAATTATTACCAAAAGCATCATTGGAATTCAATCATTTGGACAAGGTACACGGATGTTTAGAAATGCAGAAGTCTAAATAGCACCACTTATACAGTTATTACCATATTAAGCATGATGAATGCACATGCTTTCTTACATCGTCTGTTATTACCGTGTCAGCAGTTGACAAAGTGAAGTTAGTGCAATAGGAGAGGGCAGAGAGGCACAGCTCATGCATATACAGTGTACATGTGCCCTTGGGCCTATAACTCTGGGTATGCTGCAGCAGTATTCTTTGTGATACCTCTGCAGGGACGTGGACGCCTGACATGAACAAGTACAATGTGTATCTTTAACAGAGAAAGGGAGGTTTGGGGAGATAATCAATCAGACATACGTATGCTTTTGTGTGAGTCATAATAATGGTCATAATTTAAGTTTGTGGTATAGTAGCACAAGGTCAAAAGTGCAGTGACAAAGATACTGAAGCTGCCTGCATGTTTTCAAGCAGAAAAGCAAACAACTGATCTAATTTCATTTATTGTATTTTATTTATGTAGAACAAGTCAATGAACAGAAAAAGAAAGTAAATATCGATGTATCCAAAACACATAATGCCTTAAACACAGTCAATAAAGAATGCAGTTTTGTAATTTAAGCTCTAAAAGGACTGGGCAGAAGGAAAACTAACATCTAAGACCTAACAGAACAATACAAGAACATATCAAGATGTTTGGGCCAGGGCATCTGTAATCTAAAGTGGTCCAACAAATGACCAGCAGGAGATTGCTTCTGGTAGAAAGCATAATACACTGAGGCTGCACAATACCTGAATCACTATTAAATTTATGATTCAGCTTTTTAAATCAAGTACATTTTAAATACATGCAGAATCATTGACATTATAAACTGCAAAACAAAAACACAAAACAAAAATCACTGAATGCACTGTAGACCATAGAGATTTAAACTACTACGATGGGCAATGTTTGTTGTTATTTCTTTTTGCAATCAAACGCTGGAAATTTACAAATTCTGTTTGCAGAGAATATTCTATTATTATTAATTTGTGATAGGAGTGACAAGATACATTGCCTTTTTTGAAACAGTTTCATTAAATTGGCATAAATAGTAAGTGTCATTCATTCTTGTCATGACTTCATTGGCGCAGCAATCCACTGTGGAAATATAGAAATCATTCTTTATTGTTTTTTGCAAGCATATATTTCCTTGTTTTTCTTTAGCCTGAGCTCCAATGAGTCCCCATCTTGAGCAGATAGAACTATTGCAACATCAGGCGAAGGGCACCCGAGAGAGTAACATCAACAAAGTTTACAAAAAGCAGGAGAGATTGAAATTATGCCCCTGCTTCTGTCACAACGCATCTCATTTCAGAAAGAGCGTTGTTTGTTTTTCTGTATGAGTTGAAGCGTACACAACCAACTCAGTGAAATGCATAGAGCAGATCAAACATGTGATTACTGCCACAATTCTACACAAGCAATGATCTCTCACTGCTTTTGTGTGTGGAAGGCTTGTATTATGTATGAGGGGCTGTCCTCTTCACTGATGATATTCTGCTGCTACAGCAAAGGACGCTTAACAGGTACATGCCTCCTGTCTGCACTGGACTCATTTTGAAAACAAATCCAGTTTATCTAAAAACAGTATTGAGATTTGTTTTCTGTAATTTTATTTCTTAAATATAACAGCACAGAACTCGCTCTCATAATCACATAATTCCTTCTGGGTCAGGTATAAAAAGTAAGTCTTCATAAAATCAGATGTTGTACAAGTTTTATAAAAAATACATTTTTATAGGGTCGTCAGCCCGCCGACCCTTTTGTATAATTGAAAGTGTGTGTGTTTAAGACTCGTTACATGCTTGTGATTCAGTGTCTACTTTGATGAAGCTGTTTCCTCTTAGAGATTTCTCTATTACAAAATGCCAGTGTGTGGTGGAAGCACTCCGCTGTTAAATGGGATGAGATGAGTTGATGTGATTGTTCATGATTGATACCAATAATTTATTCCTCCTATTCTGGCCGTGGCTGCATTAGCGCTGCAGGTGCAGAGCCGCCTGGGTGCTCCAGCCTCTGGTCATGAAATTACCCAAAATCTGTCAGTCAAAGCCAAGTGCGATGGATGTGAGTCAGAAACATGAGGCAGATGGGAAGGAGAGAGGGAGCACCCAGTGCACGGAAACACAGGAGAGGAAGAGGAGACAGTGCGCGTTCAAAGGGAGCGGGCAAACACAAAGAGGCAGACCTCTTTCCCATCTCACAGGAAGAAATGAAAACTTGTGTCGTTACCAGGGAGGGTGCTTTTATTCTGCTGTTTCTATAGCAACAGTCTCCATGTGCCGATTTTCAACCTGCAGTTATTATTATGCAACTTGTGAAAAATATGCAAAAGTCACGAACAATATGATCAGAAGTGATGACATGTTGATGTTAAGTTACACATGAAGGAAAGGGCATTATAAATTGAGAACCTGGAACCCCCCGGAAAATGGTAATCTAAATCTAAATATTAAATACTGTAGCCTGCATGAGCTAAATGCCCAGGGGATGTGATCATCAGCACATATAGGCCAACTATAAAAGTATAAATCAAACATCGTGGGTAGACCACCCTGTTGATATGTTAGTGATAAAATTAATTATAAATGTGGAAATACCATGGAAGCTGTGACTTAAACATAGTCCTTACACTAAGCTAAACACATCACCAGATATAAAGGGGAAAATCTCAGTGGATGCTCGCTGTCACACCTTAAATGAGGAGGTAAATGAATTCAGACAGTGAAGACAGCTGCTGCTGAAGCTGTTAAAGTGTTTGTTGACTTTGTACCAGTCTATCTTAAAAGCAGAGGGCCGCTCCTCCAAGATCTAACGAGTAACAGCATCTAGTGGTGACATTGCAGATTCTCACTCCAAAGATCACGACTCATTTATATGGAGCTTGAATATAAACAGAAGCTGTACAAAAATGTTGAGGGCTACAAAAATATATTTCCAGTAAAAATGTTTCATAATACAATGCGTACTAAAAAGAAAACACTTGACTCCAAGGGCAGACACCTTAACTCACCGCATCAATCGCTACACATCGAGCTGGATATAGTCAGCTAGTGTTTGAATTGAAATGACAGAAAGAGTGCACTCAAAGTTTCTATAATGCATTATGAAAAGATGGCGTAAGATATAGTATATTTGCTTTGTTGCAGAATAGAGGTGCACCGACATTCTTTTATTAGGCCCCAAGCACGAATGTGCGAGGGGGGCGAGTCAGCGACAGGAAGCACTTGTTGAGATTGGTAACTGTGTCTCAGACCACATGGGCTCGACCTGTGAGGTGCCGCAAGGGTCAGGCCTGGGACCCCTTCTGTTCAACCTCTACATGCTGCAGGTCAGTCAATATGCAACACTAATATTGCATACTATTCAGACGACACTCAGATCTATGTCTCACTGACGGCAGGTGTCAATGCATCCAACAGATCAGCGTGTGGATGCAAAACAACGTTCTCTAGCTGAACTCAGACAAGACTGAAATCATCGTCTGTGGCCCACAAAAACGTGTCAGCAGTCATCTCCAGTCTCTCGCTCTAAAAGGTACAAATCAAGTTAAAAATCTGGGTGTACTAATGGATTCAGACATCAAATCAATAGCATCAACAGTGTTTTACAATCTAAAACATGGCCAAAATCAAAGGTATAGTGTCTAAACCAGACTTGGAGAGACTTATCTTTGCATCTGTCACCAGTAGGTTAGACTGCTGTAACGGCCTGCTCACTGGCCTCTCCAAACGAGTTCTGGATGCAGTGCATCCAGAACGCTGCTGCTCGAGTTCTGACTAGAACCAGGAAGTACGACCACATTAGTCTGTTTTTTAAATTATTATTCTGTTTGTCTTTATGAGTTTTGTGATTTCAATGCATTTTTTCCTGTTATGTAAAGCACTTTGACTTTGAATTGTGCTCTACAAATAAACTTGCCTTGCATTATAATTTCCTCATTATGGAGTAGGGCTACGTGATAGCAAAAAAAAAAAAAAATCAAATCATATTGCAATTAGATCGCTGTAATGCTAAACTATTTTTGGTGATATTGCCATATTGTGACTTCTATGTTTAATACAGCTCTACATATGCTCAAACGCTCACTTTTCCCCACCCACGCCTTCGATTGATCTGTCTCCTTCATACTCCTAGTGAGTGACAGGCAAATTTAACCAACCATAGTGTTAGGGAAAACAAGTGTTGTCCCAACGAGTCCTAGAGTTGTAAGGAGAGGCAGGAGACTCTGGATGTCTGAGGCAGGAGAGGTTTATTTACCATCAGTCCGGACCTGGCGACTTGAATATTCAACACATTGTGCTAGTATTGGCTATTCAAGCCTGACTATGCTTCCACACGCAGAGGTTTAAATAGTAGGTAAGAAATGAGAAGTGCATCGCATACCGCTTCTGGGAGACGAGTTGACCATGGAAACTGATAATGTTAGAGAAGGACAAATTCTGTAACAGTGGGATGGCGTCCATCGTAGATAGAGCCAACCACTCAGAAATGTCAACAATGGTAGAAATGGGGGTGCCCTTGTTAAGACTATGCACAAGATAGAAATAGAAACACATAGAGAAGTCCGAGCTTTCAGACGCAGCAGATTGTTAGTGTCTATACATTTTATAAATAAAATTGTGATCAAGAAATAATATAATATGAAGTTTTTTGTATAATGCCCATTGCTATGCAGTCTTGTATTTTTATTACACACTACAGTCTTTTAAATTGTTTTCATAAAGGTTCTTCCATTTCTATTACTGCTTACACGAGTGCCTGGGTGTACGTGGCCATATATCTTGTCCGATTGTAGCACACTGTCATTCTCCACAAGACAGACTGAGTCACAGAAGCATTACACAGAACCTGCCACATCCATCTTCTAAAGGTAGCGCATGTGCCACTACAACCCAGAGCTGCTCAACAAACGGCATACGTCACATCCATGCATGATTTACCATTCGTTTTAGAGTTACAGCTCACATTGACAATCACTGCAGATGCTATACTTCTTGCCTTCAGCACTTCCCATGAAAGCACAATCCCATCAACACATTCAACTAACCTTTGTCTCGGCAGTAATTACCCATTAACAACCTGTTACCAAGACAAAAACCAAGAGTCAAGAGGGTGGCAGGGTGACGACTAAGATGATGGAGGAACAAGGAAGTAAATAAGTAAATAATGAAAGTGGGAGATGAGAGGAAATAGAGGGAAGAGGCCTGATCTTGTGGGTCAAGTGCTTTGCATACACTCTGCATAAAGGTCCGTGATAGACTGTAATGCATTGTAATTAGCCATTATGGAGGCCTATTTATCATAAAGAGTCTCTGCTTCAACTCAGCAAAATATATTGCAACAAAAGTTGGCTCAAAAAAAAAAAAAAAAAAAAAAAAAACCTTCCCAGGATTTGCATAAAATGTGTAAGATCCCCTGTGGTATAATAAATTATATAAAATTGTGCACGGTGGCAGAGTGGTTAGGGCTCCTTCCTCCCAATAAGGAGATCGTGGTTCGAATCCCAGATCAGACCAACATCACACGATCTCTCTGGGTGGAGTCTGCATGTCCTCCCCGTGTTACCGTGGGTTCTCTCTGGGTTCTGCAGCTTCCTCCCACCGTCCAAACACATGCATGTGTAGGTTAATTGATAACTCAAAATTGCCCGTAGAGAATGAATGTGAGAATGAATGTTTGTCTGTCCATGACCATGTCTCTGTGTTCGCTGCGACGAGTTGGCCACTGTCCAGGGTTTAGCCCGCCTAAGGCCCAAAGTAATCAGAATCAGAATCAGAATCAGAATCAGAAATTGTTTATTGCCATTGTCAGTGAAATTCACAAACGTAGGAACTTGCTTCGGCGTAGGTGCAACATAAAGCAAAGGATAAAATATAAAAAATATATAAAAAGGCATGCATAAAATTAAGAATAAAATAGACTAAGATAGACTATATACAGAATGTACAGTTGGCAGATAGTGCAATGTGCAAATGAGTAGTGCAAATAGATTGTTCTTAAATAGTATTATTGTTGAAGTGACAGGTGTTACAGAGTGTTCATGAGTCCAACGGCAGAGGGAAAGAAACTGTTCTTGTGGCGGGAGGTTCTGGTCCGGATGGACCGTAGCCTCCTGCCCGAGGGGAGTGGCTCAAATAGTCCGTGTCCAGGGTGAGAAGGGTCAGCTGTGATCCGACCTGCTCGTCCCCGAGTCCTGGAGACGTACAGGTCCTGGACAGATGGAAGGCTGCAGCCGATCACCTTCTCAGCAGAAGCACAATGCGCTGTAGTCTCTGTTTGTCCCTGGCTGTGGCTCCAGCGTACCACACGGTGATGGAGGAGGTGAGGATGGACTCGATGATGGCCGTGTAGAACTGCACCATCATCTGCGCCGGCAGCTTGGCTTTCCTCAGCTGCCGCAGGAAGTACATCCTCTGCTGGGCCTTCTTGATGATGGAGCTGATGGTCGGCTCCCACTTGAGGTCCTGAGTGATGGTGGTGCCAAGGAAGCGGAAAGAGTCTACGGTGGTGAAGAGAGAGGTGGGATAAGCTCCAGTCACCTGCTACCCCTAACGGGAACAAGCGGTAGAAAAGGAATGAATGTGTCAAAACAGAACATATTTGTTGACTGTCTATGGCTGTCATCAAAAAAGTTACTACTCTTGATTGTAAAAACAAACTAAAGTAGTTTTTTTTATGCAGTGCAGAAAACCGATCCACTCCTCCAGGTGAATTAAAAAACCAAGAATGAGTTGAGTGAGTGTGGTCTCCGAGGGGTCCAGTGCCAGAGGAGCTGACATCCTGTCACCACTTCACCCACAGCATTATGCATGAGGCTGCTCCTTTGCATTTGCATACACACACCAGCTTTCTGTGGCCCAGGGTGAGTCCTCCTCCTCAGAGTTTAACTCCCTGGACAACATGACAATAACTTCTCCTGACTTCTAAAACAGCAGCAGAGCGCCCACTGCAGCCAGGAAGAAGAAAGTGTTCAAAAGTGTCCAAAAGTAAAGCCTTCAAGTCTTCAGCTGGAGAGCGTTGAGGCTCCGCCACAGCTGTTGCAGTCATTCATGTGGCATCAGAGAACAGGAGACTGAGCCAGGCCTAAACAGCACGGGCGCACACCAGAGATACCCGCACTTCTGTCAAATAACACATTTTAGTAAAGACTTAAGATCTGTTTGGAGAAATTTGAAAGAACAGGAAGAAATCCAACCAAAACATAACACACTATATAGATCATTTCAACATATTTAACATAATATAACATAAGTGACAACATTATATGCAAAAGAAGCTAAATCTACATACTTTTGCTTTTGTTAGTGTAAGGAAAGATCTTAAAAACAACATCTCAAAACATGCCAACATTCATTCGTAAAGTCTTTTTGTCCTCACTGTTGCTTTTTGTGGCTTTGTCAAATTGTTTGAATGTTTTAATGGCTACTTGTTCATTGTTTTTAAAGCTTATTAGTAAGACTCCATTAGATTACTATTTTTGCACTATATATGATTGATTGGTATATTTTCTGCTTTCACTGCAATAGTGTCATGTTGGATCTTTGTTATTTAACCAAATGTTGTTTTTAGGAAGACAATTGTAGCATCTGTCCTAGGACAACAGATAAAACAGCTTCTAATTCTGGTACATTTACAGTATGTTAATTAATGTCCTTGTCAAAAAAATGAATAAATAAATTAGGAACTTTGTATTTATTTTCTGTGTACCTTGAATAAAGATTGCATTAGCAATGGTTTCATATCACTTAAATGTCAAGCTTTGCTCTAATTATTTATTAAATTCTATGAAATATTTAAAGGCTTAAGATTATGTTTTATTTGACAAGTGAGGTTCGAGTCTCCTCAGGGAGTCACAAGGCAATGAGCTGGGATCACAAGAGGATCCTTTTAAAAATGTCACTGTACTGAAAACAGTATATGTTGAAATAAGGTCAAATAAATTACAAATAACACTGCTAACGCAGCAGAGGAAATAAGTCCTCAGCAGTTTTGAAGCTAGTTAAGGATAGACGATATTGACAAAAATGAATACCTTAATGTTGTTTTATTCTGGCAATCCATCAGAAAGGTGCTAAAACAGTCCTGTAAATGTCATGGTTGAGTTTCAAGAAACACATTCATAGTGAATGGACTGTAAAAGTAAATGAAATTATATTCAATCAAATCTTTTTTCATCTTTTTCTTAATCATTTTATTGCTGAATATTCAAAATGTTCATATCTTCAAAACAACAACTATAATCTCCTGCTTCTACATGAGTGCTAAATGATCACAGCGAGTTATGTAAAGTATGTATGAACTTCAAAAACACAGAGGGGCACTCCCTTGGCTACAGCTAATGACATCACCAATCCTTTTACCACTGGAGCGAGAGACAGTCTGAATATGCATGATTACCCAAACGCCGGAATTAAACAAAACTCAACTCTTGATGGGCTTTTGTTTGTTTTGTTTTCGAAAAATATCCTAACAATGTCCTTCTACGCTCAAAAAAGTATGTTTTGTGTTATATAATGGCTAAAAGACCGAGTCGAAGAAGCAACGTACACACTGGACTACAGATGAAAAATAGCTTTGTGGCTAATTCTGGCATATTTACATATAAATGTGGATTAATATGCACTGTCCCTGAAATCAATACATAAAAAAATTTAAAAATCACGTCTTTATTTACAAAATCAAGATCCTCACTTAAGGATTATAGTTAGGATTAACATGTGAAACTGCTTCAAACGTATTAACTAATGTGGTAAGATCTACTTTGGATTCTCAACACTGCTCTAGAGAGAACATTTGTTTAAATAGCATGCCATAATTTCAGATAAAAGGAAAAGTCATTAAATAAATATTACTCTTGTGAGAGTTTCATGGATCAAAGAAAATATACCCACCTCAACAGGACATTTTCCAACATTTAACAAGAACAATTTCTTTTACCTTTACCTTTCCTTAAAATACTTCCATTTTAATTAAAAAAAAAAAAACTTGTTCTAATGAAGTTTAAATGTGATTATACAAAATATCTCACCTTGCTTATTTATTATGCCAAATAATCATATAAATTCTAAATCCTTTAAATGTATCTTTCATTGATGGAATTTCACAAATAATGACCATTGCAATAAATTTCATGGAGTTTAAGAGCTTGAATTAAAAACTGAATTTCTAGATGCTGAATTTTCTTGTAAAAATACAAATATCCATGCTAAATCAAAATACTTGAAACATTTTAATATAAAAATTAAGATGACTGCCATCATCCCGGGTCAATATCCTCCTCCTGAAGCTCGTACAGCTCCCATTAGTTTGTGCAAGATTTTCAAAAGTCATAAACATTATTTGTTTTATAATGTAAACAGGCACAGTGCCCTCTGCTGAGAACAGTAGAGGGGGAGAAGCAGTCCGCATCTAATGGATTGTCACAATTTGGAAGGGCTGAAACAAGTTAATTGATTGATCACAACTAATGGATTATTGAGATAATCAAAACATGCATCACAGGTAAATAATGCAGCTATGAGGTCCTGGCCAAGTCTAGCCCACAATCCCCAGAAGAGTCCCCAAGTGATGCACTGTGGTGCTCGCAGGCAAGCTGCCCCAGCGGATCAAAGCATGGGTCATATGCAAAAGAAAACTTACAATGTTTTCTGAAAATCAGGTGTCACTTAAGAGCCTGAAGAGGCAGCAACATGCATGTCTGTTTTATTCACTCTGACAGCTTGTCAACAGAGCCCGCCTCGGTTTTGATGCCGTCAGCCGATTATTCATTTAGAGCTCATTGCAGTTTGGACCGCAATACCCACTCAATTATACAAGCCAACACAATCCTTTGGACACAAAAGCTGTCAGGGCGGATTACGTTGCAGCAAGTTTGTTTCAATTTGTGCATCTGGTGAGGGATGCAGAACTTATTCAATGATACATGGACGTAACAGTTTGCAGAAGAGATTTATGGTCAGGAAGTGGATGTCAAAAGTGAAAATCCCAAAGAAGTCACAAGTAAGAAGTGGCAGTGAAGAAGCAAGGGGAGTACAATAGTGTTTGGTTTGTATTACTCGTAGCAGCTGTAAGATTTCTAGGCTAAGTGCGTTCTTCTAAGAAGTGATAGAGGCTACATTAGATGTTAATGTAAGTGAAGTGACATGATGGCAGAAGATGGCAGAGCTACAGGCTATTAAGACATTTTGTTGTCATACTTTTTTTCTCCCCTCGGTTAAAAAAAAAAAAAAAAAAAAGGCTCTACATGCAATTCTGACAGCCATGGAAAATTCATGCTAACATTGCAAGTGTGAAATCTCTCTCACGAGGACTGTAAAACTAATATGACAGTTATAACAATGGATAACAGATCCACTTTCACCATTGTGAGGTACAAATATTCTCCAATGACAAAACATTACTCACAAGGGTTTCCTAAAAGTTTATTTTTAAATACAAAGCGTTAAACAGGCTGAGAATGTCATGCACAAAAGACTTTTAATGTTTATTTTTTATCTTCAGTTCCATAATGGAAAGGACACAACAAGAGAGACCAGGCCAGACTTTAAAATTTGGAAATCTCATTAAGTGTCCCAGCCTGTATTCAAAGAGGTTAATGGTCCTTCAAGCCAGAAATCCCTTGTACTATTAGATCATTTTACCTACCTTCACTTAAATTCATTTCTAATTTTTTGTGGCATAAGTTATTTTTCCCGTAACTTCATACAATTTATCTAAAATATAATTAATTTTAACCAATAGTTGGAGTATCTTGGCATCGTATTGAATGTTAGAGTTTGAAAGTTTGTAGATGAGCCCATTGTGTGCTAATCTCTGCTGTGGGGAAAATAGAAGTGACACACATGGCAGCACCTCTGTCTCATCACTGTCAAAGCGGCCCGTGATTGATCGAGCTCAGACTAAGGTTAAAACACAAGGACACACTCAGCTGTATGATATCATTTGTGCATTGTGCTTAGGTTAATGGCATCAAAGAAAACCGCATCTCACTCACAGTAAGTGTGAAATTCAATCCAGGCATCACATCGGAGCATCTCTCTCTCTCATTTCTTAAGGGCTGATGGATTTGAGGGCAAAAACGTGGCTCAACAACATCTCTAGCAAAACATTAGAAAATACTCAAGAGAAAGGATAGAAGCGCTCTTCACAATGACCCCGACACATGAATAGTATCTCCATGTTTGGTGTTGTTACATTGCCAATAGATTCTTTATAATTACAAGTAATAACACTTAAGTAACTCAAGTAAAAGGAAAAACTACAATACTGTGTGTTACACTGGCCATAAAAACACATATTGGCAAATATCTGATACCACAAAATCATTCAAACAGCAGTGAAAAAGTTATTTGTTATTTAAAAATAGTTAAAGGTACACTAGTGAACTTTAAACTCGCAGGTGACACCACCAGGCCACTCACATAAGAAAGTATGCTCTTAAAGGTACTTTTAAGATATATAATCTTGAATGAATACAAGATAAGATAAATATAATGCCATACTGTAGAACATTCAAGGCAAAACAATATCATCTCCTTAGAGGCTAGCAGGGGTCAAAAAGTGATTAGGGCAATTAAGCTGACAGAATGTTTGAAGAATCTTAAAAAGGAGAAGTGCAGGCCTTTTTCCAAAGAACAAATTGGTGCATTGGTCAAATACAGCGCCCTCCAGATGGTCCGTTCTTATTACGGCCTTTATAGGACTGTGTAACAGCGCTATCCAGTCCTTCTGCTGGTGACCTGAAATGTGTTCACTGTTATTGACCAGTGCTGGCCTTTAAAGATATCCTCAAAAAACAAAAACACACACATTCAATAACACTGTATAACAGGCTGGCTCCTGCATTCACACAAGATTAAAGAACATGAGTCAATGTGCACAGTGAGTTTCCATCAAACCCTTGAGAGCCTCTTCTGTGCTTGGATCATCCAATTAGTAAAGAAACAAACCCTATCCCACAGCACCACATCCTGCACCTGTATTTGCCCTTCCATCCACCTCAAACCCTTAGTGTGTCCTCGTAGCATCTTTCTCTCATGTGTGCGCTGCACTGCATGTAAAGCTGCCTCCATCTATAATAAAGCCTTTAAACACATTTGAGTAAAAATATTCGGACCAGCCTCCAAGGCTTTGGTTATAATGACATGTATTTATGGGCAATATATGTAACAATAAACACGCATGGAGATGGGGTTTTATTGAATTACCCGAACAATGTTACAGTCAATAGAGTTTCAGAAAAGAGTGCGAAAAAGAACTTTGTGTCAATGAAGAAATTACATACATAAATCTGCAAATGTGCTGTAAAACAGTAATGTGCTTGTTTCATGTAATGCCACTGTTGATTTTTTTTTCTCAAAGAAATAATTGGTATCATTTTGTCAAAACAATACTTTTATTGTCTTAAAGGATACATATGACTACAGTGACTGTTTTGAGCTTTTAACCATGTTCTAACAATGTTCTGTCATCAAAAACATACCTGGAGTTGCATTTAGCATTCCTATTTTAAGGAAAGCTGGTTTGAAAATCCTCTCTCCTCTGACTGTCAAAACTCCCTTGATCAATTATGTTTTTTTCGATTTTGGAAATCACTTATCTGCATGTTTTCTGCCTTGAATCATCGCCAGACTCCTTCTGAGCATTTCTGCCATCTAACCACAATAACTGCTACTGCTAACTTGATCATCGCATGTCACACAGTCTCTTAAAGCGATAACATAAATGTATATAGCGCTAGGCGCCATCTACTGGCTGCATACACTCAGTAAGTGCGAGGGCAGACAGAAGAGAAACATGTTCATATGCTTTATTATAAACTTTTTTTGGTTTCAAAACATGAGTTGGCAAATTTAAAGTGCTCAAGAGCATGTGTAGAGGCAAATAATAAAAACATCTGTTATGAAATAAATGCAATGCAATGATTTATGGCTCAAAAATATATTAATGTAATAATGCCAACCCGAACAGTAAACTGAGCTTATAAAAATGAGAAAAAAAGCTAACTCAACAAACAATTTATATGTCAAGTCAGAAATGATCCATGTTTACTCTAGTTTTAATTCCATCCAGGTTATCTCCAGTGAGTTCACTTTAATACAGTTATGAGTGAAGGAGCGTGCCAGTTGCGTCATTACGCCATGACTGTCTGCTGCTGCTGCTCAGGGACTTTTACAAGGATCTTTTAAACTACTCATGAATAAAGTAAGTTATTTTCTCCAATTTTCAAAAAAGTGTTGTGCTATAAGTTATATTTGTGCTTTATATTTGTCGGACTTTGCACGTTCATTTTTTAAATTACGTCAGGCAGCGTTCGTTACACTGTAGTAATAATGTAATAACAAGCTTGTCTTAAATATCATTGAATAAAACAACTGAAGACAAGGACAAGTTTGTGCTGTGGGCTTTTTTTTTCACCGACAGCTGCTGGTGAAGGAGTGAATCCTGAGCCACATGGGCCAGACTGAAGTCCTCGTGAACTGTGTAAGTGCACAATGGATTTTAATTCAATATTAGTGTTTAGTTTTGCAAGCTCTAAAATGTTTTTTTTTTTTTTTTACAGGCGTCCAGTAAAAATCACTGGAGAATGCACAGAGAATGCAGAGGACATGGAGAGAGGGAGCTCTGTGAGAAGCTCACAGCTCCACACTTCCAATGTAAGGAAGGATTGTTCATGTACGCTTCTTAGCAATTATCATGCAGCTCTGCATATTCCAAATGTTTTCTTTTCACAGAAGTCCTGTCCTCAGTATCTCGTATGCTGTCAGTAGAAGCTTGTGTGATGTGGAGGGCAGCTTTATGAAAACTCTCATAGTGCACTGCTTTCAGTGTAAATATGATATGTTTATGTCAATGCATGTCAATTCATTCAGTCTTCTTTTTAAATTAAATTTCTCTTTACTTCTAAAAAGACAGTGTTGTATACCACTGTTTTCTATACCACTTATTAGCATCTCCTTATTTATTTGTTTTTAATTGATTTTCATTTGTATAAAATACTTTGCACACGGCACCAGGAGGCAGAAGTAGCAGTGTCATAAATCTAATGACTTCAATGTTTTCTGTTACAGGAGAAACAACACTCTTCTGTCCAGCTGCTGAAGCATCTGAAATCATCGTGAAAGAGGAAGAGGCCTCTCAGTTCTTAAGACTTGTCCTGTATTTGTTTTTCTTTTTGTGTGGAACCAGCAAACGTCTAATGACCACGACTCTGAGGAGAAACTTTTATGTTCGAATTGACAAAGTAAAGAAACTTAATTTGACATTTTGTATGATTTTTGTCTTTTGGGGTTCATCTGGTCAATGGTTGTGTTAATAGTAGTTAATAAAACTAAAAGTAAATAAAAGTAAATAAACATAAACAATAACACAGTAGAATAATTAAATACACTCTAGTTGTATTAATTTAATCACACACTATGAGTTGTAGTATGTTATAACTTAACTCAAAACTTCTTAAGTAATCAGTTTCCTCATAATGTATAACGTCACTGAACTTGTTTGGGTTTGCAGTGTACAATGGAGCATTCTAGGCAAAGCAATCATTTCTCTCCATAGAGACAAGCAAATAGAGTACCATGTTCTCCATAAAAGTTACTTTGAGCACATTTAAATATCTTTTTAAATTCATATAAAGGTTAGTTCAAGTCAAAGTCAAAGGTGGATTATATGGCATTACAATGGGATGTAAAATTGTGGTAATGCATTGGGGACGTTTTCTGCCTTTGACCCGATGCTAGTGATGGAGAAACACTGTAAAGAAGCTTTGTGCCAAAATCTTGGACAGGAATAATTAGCTGGAAGACAAAGCACTGATGGATCTTAGAGAAATCTCATCCAAGCAGAAAGGAAGCACTTTTGACTTTCAACTTAATTTATGCAACAATTGTTTTTGTCTGACCCAGTGTTTTCATTTACTACTTTCATTTTGAGATCAAAATTGTTTTCTACCTGAAAAACTAGAGAAAATACCTTAGAAGAATGTAAGTAAAAACCTGCAAAGGGACATGCGCTCTTGCTTTAACCTGATTTCTGGGCTTCATTTTGTGTTCTTAAAAAGTCACTACTTGAATACAGTATTCTATTATTCGCAAAGAGTTTATAGTGTTCACAGTGCAACAATGGTAAGACAGTTCTGCTCTGGGGACGTTGAATATTTCACTTCTAATTGTTATTTAAAGAACAATCAGTATAGCCCAACACAAAAGAGAGTTGATCTGTTTATGTATTGTTATAAAAGCTTCCCTTTTTCCTCGCTTTTTTATGATTATTGATGTTGAGTACTTAAACACAGCCGGAACACAGGTTGTGACACAATCTCACGGGGGTTTCTGACATTAAAAAGTTTTTCCCTTGATGTCCAATCAAAAATACAAATTAAACAATCTTATCAGCTCAGCGCTTTCATGCCTACACATATTTATCTAGATGACGAAGATGCTTTTCAGAGCTAAGGCCTGCAAAAGGAAAGTCGGGAGGAACTACTTAAGAAATGCTTAATCTCTTAAAATTCACTTGGGAGTCGTGTGTGGCATTCTGAACATAATGAGACTTTGAATCTTTTACTTTTGCAGTTGCTAGTCAGAAAGGAGCTATCCAAAGAAACATGATCTTCAATTTTACCCCAACATAAGGCTTTTGAAATCAAAGAGTGTTGTTAGCTCAAATAACATGACTTGCAAATAATTAAAGTACTGTATATTGCAATAACATCATTCTAAGAATAATATGTTTTTGCACAGCTGTGTAGCTCAGTGGTAGATCTGCAGCACTGTAATTGTAATGTTAAAATAGCAGAACCTATGCAGCTATGGTCTATATTAGCACAAGCAATCTAACTGCCGTTTCCAAGGGATACAGATGAGTAACTAATGTAAATGAGCTATTAATATACTGTCAAATTTCATACCACTGCACAGGCCTGAGTAAGATCCCGCAGCAGATCTGACCTTTAAACCAAAGCAAATGCTGGTTACAAGTTAGATACATGACATACGAGTCCTGCCATTATGATTAGACAATACAGAAAGAAGAATCTGTGAGCCAACAAGGAATATAATGATTGAAATGTGTGCTATAGAAAAAATGAATACACATGGCGATTTGTGAAAAGGCCAGTTAAGAAGTTGCGAACACAACATGGTACTGATATAAACATTCTATCACATTAATTTTAATGAAACACATTATTTTGGTGTTTGTAGGCTGCACACACAAATGTATGTAATTACAGGGCTGTTAGCATGTATGCAAATGTTGATGCAGATTGCCACATCAATAAACTAAACTAAACTCTGCTACATATGATAATGTGTTCTATTGAGGCTCTGATGTTACTCATGTGTGGTTGAGTGGTTGTCAGTAGGACTGGGCCTTGTAGACTTGTATGAAATACAGGTGTGGTTGGTGATATGCATTTTTATTACTGCGATATAATTTGTGCACTTTCCTCTCAGAGGCAATGGAGGTCAGACAAAAAGTGTAAATAGCTCTGTGCGTGTGTAACTAGATCTGTGTGTACACATGCACTTTTTAGGACTTAAAAGGACATGGACATTGATGGATCACTGCTGTGGAACGCTCTGGTTCAGTGAAATCACTTTACCTGCAACATGTTGAAAACACCACATATTTTTGTGTTTTTAAGTAGGTCCTTTTAAAGCATTAAAAATCACAATCAAATGCTGGCTTGGTGCACAAATTGTACTGTGCAAAAAGTTTTCACTTGTCTATAATGTACAATATCATCACAGAGTTGTAGCTCTAGATGTGATAAATCAGTCAGCACCCGCAAAATGACTTTGCATTTCCTCCACCTCAAATTTCGCACTTTTTGGCGGAAATCCCCATTATTTTACATTCATTCACTCGCATGAGCAAAAACTGCACTGCATCCTTTTCGGTGTCTGTGAGAGAATGGTGTGCACGGTTAGCTGTTCAGCATATGACGTTGGCTAAACTGAGCACTGAAGTCAGGCTGGATGACCAAGTGCTTACAGACTTTGTTTATTATACACATTAGCCATGCGCTTTGCTATAACTTGCTCATTGCTCATTTATGAGTTTGCTCATAACTTTGCTATACAAACGCCCGTAGAAATTCTATAAGTAACTTAGGCCTTATATTGTCTAGTATATTGTTATAGAAAAATCTTCTTATTTATATCAAAATAAACATTTTGTTCGTATAAGCCTTCCTTAGCTGTCAGGTGAGAAAACAGTCTGTATTTTTCATGCAATGTTTGGTGGCTAATGCCAACTCCCTCACTGAAATGCAATAGAACTAATGTATGAAGCCGTACCAGCCTTTGGAACGCATGTGTTCTATTTACAGTGGAACAGTCTCTTAGTCGTATAAAATAGTAGGACAATTGCTAGTCAAAATAACAGCAAATATTAAATTTATAAAGCATGTTTTTCGTAGTGATTTCCATTGTGTTCTGTAGCTTAATAGACAAGAGCCTGTGAATCTGCTCCTTAGGTCTGTTTATGCACACACTGTTGTAAAATGTACTAAGAATCGAGTGTGGGTGGGGTTTATCAATATTCTGCATAAGCTTAGAGCATGAGACTCCCTTATCCAGTAAAAATACACTATACATGCTTTCCAGATCAATGACTTTTGTGTGTTGTCAAACAGAAAGCAACCCGGAGCATGGCGGATGACGATAACACTTCATGAAGGAGGAGGAAGTGGTGCAGGAATGAAACCTGGCTTTATGAATTTAAAGAGCATTTTCCAACAATCGTGTCTGTTTCCTGCTGCTAAATACCAGGTCAAATCATATAAAATGCTTTGTGGGCTTTTCCCCAAGCTTTGTAAAAACATTCTTAACACGCTGGATTTGCAATGGAAACGTTATGGTTGTTATCATGTGAAAGTGGTATCCCTGTCTCAGTTTGAAGGCATAATGTTTTACTCAAAAAGTCCTCTTTGCTTTCCAGACTTCTACAACAGGCTTTGCGACATAATCTTCATGAGCTCAAAGAAAGTGCAAATGAGACAAAAAGGGAGAGGAATATTGAGAACAGAATGAGACAACAAATGGGTGGTTGTGAGTATAATTGCACATGCAAAAATGAGGATAACTGTGTGGGTTTTTGAGTTGGATCAGAAAAAGACAAAACAACAGCAATGTAGGGCAAAACTATGCATTGTTGCTTTTTTTAAATGTGCTAACTCAAGCTGCCAATGTGTTTAATCTGGGTGTCTGGATTAGCATCAGTCTATGGCAGTATAACAATGCATGACAACTTCATCAGACTTGCACGTGCATTTAATATTAAGAAAGAGATTATGAAGTAATACATTTCATTAATTATTTAATTTGTTTGTTTGGCAAAACATATGATATATACCACTAAATTAGTTATTACAACTACTTTACATTTTTGATTTGAAGCCATAAAGACAAGAATGATGAAGAAAAATCTATCAATGTGTGAAATCCATTTTGATCACTTGCAAAAGATTTTCAAGTGTCTGATATTTATAAATTATATATAATTTATCTTTATTCTTATGGCCTTGACTTAGTGAAGGAAAATCTCATCTAAAATATTAAATAATACAATAAGAGCCTAATAAAACTTAGTCAGCAAAACCAGAATGTTTGTTGGATGGCTTGATAGTTAAATAGTTTATTAGTTGGGATGTGTCATCACACCTCAAAGAATTTTCAGTTAGCCGAATGTTAAACCTAGCCCTGTGGCGAGTTGGCCACTGTCCAGGGTGTACTCCGCCTATGGCCCAGAATCAATGGGATAGGCTCCAGTCACCCGTGGCCTCTAATGGGAACAAGCAGTACAAAATGAATGGATGAATAATGTTAAACCAATGAAGATTTTAAGACACTAAATAAAGCTTGCGTTCATTCAAAAGTATTTTACTCTATAGTGTGATGAATGGGTTTAGCAGTAGTGCCTGGGCAGCTCGTCAGGTTGTTCAACTGTTCTTTTGTCGATGCTCTATAAATGTCTGGCCAGTAACGTTCAAATTAAAATGTTACATTTCTGGCTCAGCAATTAGCTGAAAGTCTCTTCAACTCGAACTTGAAAATATTCATATTTAAGTTATTCCAAATATTATATCAAAATTATTATATAGTATAATTTTATAATTGAATTTTATAATAACTGTTAAGTCAAATGATTTAAAATAATTAGTGTTCATTATTATGAACATTCATGACATAAATTGCATTTTTATAGCGCGCTGTTCTTTTGCAGTGAGCCTCGTGATGCTTTCGGGACCACTTTGAGATTTGGACACTTTTTTTTAACGTTTGCTTGGACAAACTGTGACGGTGATTGTCCTGAAGATGCCAGATCATGTTAGATGTGTTAGCACTTTTAGCAGAAACTTTTGACAACAAGTTTTGCAAATTGGATATCAACAACGTCCTCATCATCTTTAGGACTTTGTTTTTTGGGTGGATGCAGCTCCAGGAGTGCTACCGTTCCTTCAACTTTCAGTTGAGTCACGCTGCGCTCTGGCTGCGTTCACTGATGCACACAAAGCTACACAAATCCAAATCGCGCTGTGCTTTGCACGAGACATTTCTGCGGTATGCCATGGCTTCTAAAACACCCACGAATAACCTACCCTTGATGACAGTCTAACCATTATTTATTACATTTCAAGTTTTTTGGTAACATCTCACCAAGACCACTCAAAATGTACCATGCATGTTTGACAGTGGTCACACAGAGGTCCACCATGTTCAAACACACTCCAGACAGACAGACAAGCAACTGGAGCCAAACATCTGTGTCCGCGGTGCAGAGGAGGCAGGAGAAGTGGATCCTGGTTGACAACAAGATTAATGCTACTCCTGTCACTTTCGGACTTTCTCCCCTGCCTTCTCTCACCACCGTCACAAATAATGAACATGGCTCCAGATGCCCAGTAAATTTTACAACAGTTGGGCTGTTGTTCGTCGAGCACACACCCACACAAGCAGCACAAATGGAGACAAAAACAACTGAGGTACAATGATTGAGACATCACGAGCAGAGCAACAGCACACACGGAAAGTAATCTACAGCAGCTAAATGATACCTTCTGTATTATTCTGCACATAACACAATAGGATTTATTCTCAATTGAATACAGGAAAAGAAATGCAAGGCCAAAGATGTTTTATAAGAAACTATTCACATTCTTTACAATATATAATTCTACCTCTAGAGTGAAAAATCAAATGCCACAAGTAAAATATTTTAGTAAAATATAGGGACATATATTCCTAACATAAACCATGTCAAAACATAAAGAAGAAAAAATAAATACAATTGCTGACGTCACGCAAACTTATCTCTCCCTGAATCAATCTTCCCTGAATCATGCAGTTTGGTGAAACAAAAGAGCTAAAATGGATCCTCAGAGTCATAAAAAACAGTAACATTACTTTTATGTTAGTGATTTCTAACAAGGATTTTTCTGGGGAAAGGCTTGTCAGACAAAAAATGCTGTGCAGATGCCGAATGATTTTGTCATAAACTGAACATATAAAAACAATTAACATCCATATTTTTCAGCTCAGAGAAAATAGTTGTGACAAACGGCAAATGTTATCTCTTTTCCTATTTGAATTTCTCTGATTTAATTTCAATATTTGGTTCCTGAGGCCAAATTCCTCCTCATTAGTCTGAGTCAGCTCTTTAGCACATATAGCCTGGTGGCAGCAGAGCCAGCACTGAGCTCCACAGGAGGTGCTAATCAGGAGACACTCACTCTTTCTGTAGGTCTTATTCAGCGGCTCAAAGGACACTGACAACTACTCATTTACTTGACAAATCTCTAAAAAGACGCCTCATCAAATCTGCTATAATTGTGATCGTCACACCACATGGGGTGCAGTGCAGCGTCATCGTCCAGCGGGATGCTTCAAATTTTATGTTCTAAAGACATTTAACAGACAAGGTAAAATCTGCAAGCCTATTTCTGTGCAGCTATGTACATCGTCTGTGGGAGGAAGGTGTTGAGAGACACCAAAAACTGTTATTGCTTCTGTGATAACACCTACAGACAATATAAGACGACAACTCGGCTGAAATCCGGAATTAAGATTTATGACTGGTTACCATAGCATATAACTATAAAGAGACGAGAGAAATGAAAGTTAGCAACCATAGAACAATGCATCCATATACCCCTTCTTTTGAACGTCCATCTTCAAACATTCTGGAGAGCGCAGAGAAGGGAAGGTCATGGAGGAGAGGACCAGCTTTTACCCAAATGCCAGTAAAATATTGTGTGGGCTTATCTGCGCCAGTCACACACAGCTCCATGTGGAACCAGGGCTAATAGGTTGACCAGCTGAGTGACCGCATGAATGGATGAGTGCCTGGCTGACTAACTTACATAGTGACTTTCCACCCCCTTCTCTCTCCCTCTGCCTCGCTCTTCTCTGTCCCTGCCGCTGTGTGTCTGTGCCTGTCAGGGCCATTAGCTCATTAAGCTGCCTCTGTGATTGGAATGAGAACTAAGCTAGTGCTAATCTCTGACTGTCACACGCACATATTTCTGTTTTTACTGTCTCGCTTTGCCTTTTCTATTTTAGGACATTTAACTGTTTTTGATAATACTGGCATTCTTCTGATTCAAGCACGCAACTTGTTTTCAGTATGAAACAGTTAACAGGAATCCATTGTGATCGAACTTGAGGAAAATGTTCAAGGAGAGTCATGTGGTTTTTTGCTAAATCAATTGCCAATGCAGTTTTAGACCTTCACAGAGGCCTATTTTACAGTTCTAGTCATGCAGAGCTACACTGGGGACTATAAGTAAACTGAGAACTGGTCATCACACCATATGAGGCTACATGTTAACGTTAAAGGTAATCCTCAACAACAAAAATTATGCAAAAGGTATAACAGTGAATTTTTAGAGACTCTAAAACTAGCAGTATATTCCTCCAGCTCCCAGGCAAGTCTTGCACAAAGATAGAAAGGGAAAAACAAACAGATGGGAAGGTGAATCACTTCTAACAATATCTTTACATGAGAAACAACTGTATGATTATGATTCAAAAGGTCACTTTTTGGAAACACTGACCAAGCAGTACTGTTGTGTGAGTAATGCTATCAGTGTGATGTCCTTGGGAGAGGGACAAACACATTTTGCATAATCCTTCAGTGGAAACAGTTTGCAGCTGCTCTGGTGGAATAAACACGTAGGCCTTTTGTTGGAGCCTGTGACGCGTTGACATGGAGGGCAACGGTACCTCTGACCAGTCCCATATGCATCCTCCTCGGTTCTTCATTCAGTGTGTGCTGCTCTTCTCTCTTTGTTATATACTTTGGAAGCTCTAAAACTTCTAATGGATAGACTGCCTAGTTCAGTGAAATTAAATGTGTGTCATGCTCTACTCCATGTTGGGGGATTTTTGTAAATATTACAGAATGTGATATCGAATGTTGTGATCTGAAATTTGTAATCGGAAACCTATTAATTCTTGCCTTAGACCTGGTCTAAATAAGCTCCTTACAGTTCTTAAGTTCTTCTTATACTCTGAAGGCCAAATATTGACTACATTTGGAAATAATCTGTCTGCTATCAAACTGAATGCTATATTTAGTCTCCATGTCTTGAGTATTGTCCTCATTTTTGCCTTTTTTTGCGACTGTCCCTCTTGACGCTCTGTGGCTGTTGGTTCCTATGGTGACAGGTCTTCGGTGCGTTCCCGTTTAGTTGCCATGGTAACTGACCCACAGTAAGGATCCTGCAACTCTGATCTTTTTGTCTTGTCATTAAACTTTTTTTATTTTTATCAATACTACTTGTTTTCAGAGTTCTATGCCAGAGGAAGCTTGACTGGACACAATGAGTAGGCAGAAAACGGAAGAAAATTATATTGCCAAAACAAGAGGGGAAAAAACATGCCGTGTTTATTTATTTTTTTCTTACTTTATGTTGTCAACAGCACAAAACTCGCATTATAAATGATGGTGAGTGTCATTGTTCATTCTTGTACTTTAATGTGCAACTACATATTTTTTTCTGATAGTGGGTCTACCACTTGCTTGTCTCCATGGAGATGTTATTGCTTGGCCTGGAATGTTGTTGGAGACAAACAAATGATGCCAGAAAATATGCTTTTGAGTGTATTAGCAATACAACACCTGTAACCGCGATTAAATGTATCTATTTTTCATATATCCAGATTCCAGGCAAAGCAATAACATTTCCATGGAGAAAAATGGGTGGCGGACACCTACCATCAGAAAAGTTACATAGTGCAGAAATAAAGTTAATTGAATAGCACAGTAAGGAGCCATACAACAGAAATTTCAGTGGAAATGCAGTCAGTTCCAAGTGAGTAATAAGGCTAAAGCTGGGTGTCCACAGCACGATTTTTTTGCGTCTTCATGGATGTCAAGATGTGACGAAAGTTGTAAAATATTTCTATTTGTATTTCATTCTGTGCGATCAATTGTAGTTACGACCAAAGTTTGTCTGAATGAATATCAGGCTCTAGGCTCCATGTGATAAAGTCTTCGCAGTTGTACCTGTTATCGGAGGTACTTTTTGTTTCTTTAGATTTCCTTTTTGTCGCATAAAGACAGCATGTAAAATACTGTTTTATAAACTCGACAATAATAGTATTCCGCTGCTCCTTCGCTCTCTTGTCCGTCTCATGTGCATCAGCTTGGCTGTCAGCTTCCCAGAGTCCACCTGTGCCTCACGTCCCTCCCCTCAGAGCAGCCAAATACTGATGCTGTCCTGGTCATCAGAGCTCTGCAATGCCCCCTCACACAGTCTGTGCTATAGACAGTAGTAGGACAAAGGGCAAAGGGATCGTGACGGCTGTCTTCATCTCCAGCGTGAATCTGCCAAAGCATTAACAGTATTGCACAAATTCAAAGACTGTAGGAACAATTTGGAATTAATAAAGATGTTCTACACCACCAATTGTTTTTATATTTTCAATATAAATCTGCCTCAATCAATCTGCCTATTATTGGTGATGTTATGAGCAGAACAGCTTATGAAATAATAGGCTATGTCTGTAGATTCAATCTCAGAAAAAAATCTGTTAAAGTCCAGGACAAAAGCTTTAGATTAGATTGTTGTCTGAATTGTCCATAAAATAGCTCAAATAAATTGAATTTGTTCACCTAAAATACCCAAGATTAGAGGAAATTACGTGTGGTTGGTGGAAATTTCTTCCATCACGAGTATCCCCCTCCCCCCCATTTATTCTCATTTGTTCTCTTATTTCTCCCAGGTCTATTGTATAAAGTTTTGCTGCTAAACTTCAGAGGGCACACACCTAAAAATCCTTTCTAAATATGAATAATTGTGTTGTATTTATTTAAGATACCATACAAATTGACGTCATGGTACAGAATAACTAGGACTCTTGCCTCTTAGCAAGAAAGTCATGGGTATGACTCCCAGGCCAGGAGCGTGGAGTTTGCATGTTACTCCCCGTGAGAAAAGATGGAGAGGTGTCCCTGGGCACAGCACTGTGGTGCCCATGCACTGCTCCTGAGGAGATGCCTCTGCGGCATTGAAACATGGGTCAAAGGCAGAGGACAAATTTCCCAACAGGACAATAAAGTGTACAGCAAGCAATATAGAAAAGTTCCCTTTTTTGTGATAGCTCACCTGCCTCTTAAAATGTCTGTGCATGGTAGGGCTGTAATCCTTTAGTCATTAGGTCGATTAATCGGTTGATGGAGTCTTAGTCGAGCAACATTTTTATTAGTCGACTAATCTTTTTTTCCCTTTTCAGATTAAATGGATTTATATGAGCAAAATCAGAAAGATATGGAGTGAGTTAGCGAAAGTATTTGAAGTCCAACATATAAATACTATGTTTCCTAGTACTTTTGTGTATAAATAGTTGTTTTTCCATGTTTTTTTCTGTGCATTTTTGTTCTTTAGTCAGATACATGGCGATACAGCAGAGTTTTGATATATTTTTGTCACACACTCTTTTAGTTGATTAATCGGTCGATAGGGCTGGTCTTTAGTCGACCAAGAATTTCTTTAGTCGACTGCGGCCCTAGTGCATGGCCCTAATTTGAACCAAATCTGGTCTCAATAGAAAAGGATTTGTGGCTTCATTATTCCGCCAACACTCTTACACATGCACATAGGAAAATAGACACTCACAGGGGGGTGGTTGGCAGCGGTAAAGCCCCCCCAGAGTATTGGGGAATTCTGTGCCCGGTTCAAGGGCACTTTGGGACAGTTTTGTGAGCTGCTCTTCATTTCACAGTGCATTGTCCTTTCACAAACTTTTCTTCTGAAGACCAGAGGAGCGGCGACAGTGCTAGTTTGAGATTCAGTACCTGTTCAAGGGCACTTCACCAGGCAGCTGCAGAGTTGTCCTGTCATCACAAAAACCCTTCTGTAGAGACATTGAACCAGCACCCTCTTATTCCTCTGAAGGGGCTCGCTTTGTGCCAGCTAGGTGGGAGTGAAACACCACATTTGGAATAGCTATTTTCTAAATTGGTTTAAAGAAAATGGTTTAAGCTACTTGTGAAAACTATATAAGAGAGAATTAATATAAATAGATGGTCTTTACAGTGAATGAGTCCAAATTTTCTGGCAAAGTTTATAAATTTGACATTTTACTTAAAGCTCCATGTGTGTTTCAGTGGAAGGCTATGCCGACAGTGCTTTGGATCCAGAATACACACTTCTTCAATTCTTTATGTTGCACTTCGAGTCAAACTCAAAAAGAACTGTGCAACCAGATGTGTTTATTTTCATGACGCATGTGAAACGAATTAGCCCATTGGTCATCCACGTCTGAACAAGCCTCATGGTCATCTAAAATTTAGAACAAAATCAAACTTCTCTCACCTCATATGTTAAGAGTTTTGGGCTTAACTCATTACTTCTTCAGAAATCCACGATGTTATTCAGTCTTGCTTTTTCCTCATAAGCAGCCATGTTTGTTTTGATATAGATGGACCATGCATGTCGCTGATTGGCTAATCAACCTGTCAATCACACCCATCTGAACTCACAGAGATAAGGAAGAGCATGCTCCACAGAAAAGGGCCATGTTTGGATTTTAAATTGAACCCAGATCCTTCTAATTTTGCCACGTGTCGCCATGTTGCCAAATCAAGTGTAGACAGTTGAAAAAGGTCAGTCAAGGAAGGAATTTGAGTCCATCTGAAATCAACATGTGAATTATTACAGTTTGCAATGCTGAGGTTTTGCTTTAACAAACTCAGAAGTGAAATGCGGAGAGGAAAGATGTCTCTGGCTCTCAATCCCTGTGGGTTAAACAGTAATTATAGTTGAGTGTATAGTATGAAGCATAGATGATGTGTCGACGTAAAGTTAAAGTGGATGCCGAGTTACACCACTGCGGGACTAAACAACCAAAAACAGCCAAGCACAATTTATTATTTATAGATCCCCTCTCGGAGAGCGACTAATCTGTGTTTTCTTCGCTTAACTGGATGACTCATATGCTGTGACACTTTTTCATGTCACTCTGAACATGAGGTGACAATGCCTTTAAAGTAGGAAGTCCCATATCGCCGTATACGTAACATTAATGTCTGCTGCCTGCGCTCTGCAGCTTACCCCAACTGTCTGTGTGACTCATAGCTCTGCTGACAACTCTGTCGACATGACGAGATAAGACACCACTAGTTAATTACTAGTCTGTTAAACACAAAAGGATGGGAGGGATGGAGTGGTGTTTGATGCTGATGGCACAATATTGGGTAAAAGCTTATAATGAGAATTGTAGATAACTTAACTATTAGCTATAGTTACGAAGCACACTCCTAAATTCCCGTGTGAAAATTATGTCACATGAAATTTGTGTTTTTGTTTGGCTCTTGGCTTTTCCCCCATCAATCCTTGCCACTGTTTTTCCTCTCCCTTGTGATAAATATACTGGGTGATGGATGCATTTGGCGGCTGTCCATTCTTATCACAAGCTCACAACGTTTGCTAACATACAAACCACTGGAAATCCCATGGAACCGCCAATGTATTAAGACATTTCAAAAGTATGACAAAATGTATTGGTAATGAGACATTACCAATTAAATTATGGAAATTGAGTTATAGAAAAGTCAAAGAGTTATGCAAACAGTTAACACAAAGAGTATTTTCAGAAGTTTAGAAAAGAAGTGTACTGTCATTCTTCAATTATGAAAAATATGTATTCCTGTTTAATGTCAAATGTGGAGTTCAGTAAAGGATAAATGGTGTCCTTCAGCTTTATTAGTGAGCAGATGTCAGACACAGTGGCAAACAGAAAATGTGACCCCACTTTTAATCCAAAATGTCTTTATTATGACCTGTCACGATGAGTTGTGCGCAATATGAGACTGTTAACTTTGTTTCTGCACTGACAGGAAATTTCCATATTTAATCATGGGCCTGGTCCAACTTATTTGCAATGAATTGATTCAGGGCTTTTGAAAGGCGACTATGTGTTTGACATGTACTCAATGTACTCATAATGCTGTACAGCACAGTAATAAGAAATATTAGTACAATGCTGTACATACAAATCATTTCTAATTGATTAACCCTTAAGGAAAAGAGTATGAGGTGACTATCCTGCACAAAAACATTTCATACAGATATAAACATGTTGGGCATAAAAAAATATTTAAAGAAAAAGCTGATTTAGTACAAATGTCAACACTTTGGTTTGTTTTTTGTGGACTCAATCTGGTCTCATCCAGTATATTGTTTTGTCCATACTTACTTGTACTTGTATGTTTTCTCCATACTTTGTCCACTCCTAATGCTGTAACTCCAAGCAAACAGGCCACATACTTTGCCATTGTGCATCCGGCATGTCAACAAAACAACAAGCCAACAGTGGTTAATGGTAAGAAGTCCTGTTAAAAGAGAAAAAGAAATTCTGACACAGTGGAGAAACCTGCTGAAGGCAAAGGGTATAAGCTATGGAGAGGGAAAGTCTGCTGCTGCATCCTAATTGCAGCTCCTGTAGTTTAAGTGCCCTCCCAGGAGCTGCATATCCTTACTTAGCTTCTGACTCAGCAACACATGGAAACAACAGGTCGAAGTTTCTATTTCTGTTGCACAATGATGACACAACTACAGTATCTCCTACACAGAGGAGATTCTCCTTACCCACCTGCAAAGTCAAACTGAATGCACAGAGCTACAGTTGACCTTGAAATGTAAAGACACAACGTACAGGACAACTGATCGCTTTTATATGAATTGACAGTAGGCAAACTGAGAGTCACCCATTAGCTTGTTGCATTTTCTTAATGACTAAAATACCTCAAAATAGCACAGGGAAGTTAAAATGGCCTTCAGATAAAACAAACTTAACAAGGCAAATAACAGAAAAATTACTAGTTACTCTGCACTCTGCCACATGTCTTCTTTTTATTTTCACAATTGCAAACAACACACAGCATGTCTCTATAGAAATTGTATTAGTTTGCCTGGAATGTTGGAATGTTCCACAGTATGGCACTGAACTTGTGTGAACCTTGTCTGAAAACCTTTCAAATCAATGTATTAATGCTCTTCAAACTCTCACCAAGACGGTATCACCACTGTGCCTTTTTATATGAATTTCTGAATTTAGATAATTAAATATTTTACACTAATGTACGTTTACTTTTCAAATCATTCACAGCGCCTTGCAGCCCCTCCTCTGAGAAAATGTGTTACCCTGTGTTCAGATAAGATAAGAGTGCAGCGTTCCAAAATGTAGAACTTCTTTTGCTTTATCGGCCTTCTTTTCTATCGCAACGAGTTAGTGAAACTCATTACCAACAGAGATTATTACATGCACTAGATTAAAAACATTTGCGGGCCTGACCAAAAATGTCTTTTGTACAATCAAATCTGTGCCTATGTGATGAGTAAGTGATGAACGTGTGTGAGTAAGATTGGCCTGAAATGAAGAGAATGCGTGTCCTGATGTGTAAGTAGAGGATGGGGCTGAAGAGTTTTATAATGTCTGGTCCTAGAGCAGGATCATTTATATTGTATATTAAATATGTTAATAACGTGTGTGATAATGTATGATGACATTGTTACGTATCCATTTACATTTAAATTTGGTTTGAATTGTTACATCGATTATAGGTGGACTCCTGATCTCCTGATTTGACCTGGACACATACTGTATGTGTAGGTAGGCCAGTCTCGAGTTAATGGTAACTGGTATAATCCTGATTTAAAGGCATAGTGTGGTTTCAATATTATTGTTCATCATGATATTTTCTGCAATAGATTGTACATCAAAATTACTTATGATAGGCCTAGGTAACGGACCATTCATCAGAAAAGTTACATAGCTCACCTTAAACAAGTTTTTGTAATGGCTATCCAATTCAGGATGCAGATGTTGATAAATAAATAAATTAATTAATTAATATAAAAAATATTTGGTTAATTAATGATGACACTAAAGATGAGTATAGACGACACCCCACAGACCAACTTCCCCAACCTTCTGAATGACGTCCTTGTGTTTCAATAGTCAATATATCCACCTGAAGTAAACATGAAAGCACCCGAGGGAACACTTCATTCAAATATTTGTTGTCAACTGTGGGTTTATGGCGTGCTTATGCTTTTGTTTTGTCACAGATCATTGTTTGCTTTCAAATTATGTTTGTGAGGCGGCAAAAAGGTCCATGAACGGCAAGTGCATGATAGGCTGGTTAAATTAGCCGTGGTCAAAGTAGAGCAGACCTGGAGATTACAACATGATAGCGTGGAAAAATGGAGAAATCTTCTCAGAAGTGTGTAGCAGGCAGTGACATTTTGCTCCGAATCCGTGTGCCGCTTGTGACCTCTCGTCACTGTGTCTGTGTTGAGACATTTGAGCCGTGCTTTGGTCCTCCATCTGTCGCTGAATGAGATTTGAAGCGACCACGTTGGAACAATGTTGCCCTCTGTCTGTTTGCACTGTACATCACTTTTCATTATGAAGCTGATAAAGATCCAACCACAGTGTGACAAATCATTTCAATTTCATCATCCACCTCAAAGTACTCGCCCCTATTTAACCAGAGAATAAAGTCTTTCTGCTTTTTCATTCTGTCTCATTCTTCTGGCCTGTCTGCGCTCCTCACCTCGACTCCTCTCTGCCCTCAGCAATATTGTGATAATAAAAGCTAAAGAATACCTCTCAATGCCCACTCCCGCTGCCCCCTTGGCCGTCCATTATATCGCCACCCCCAGCCTCGCTCACACACACTGGGGTGCACTTATAGACAAAAAGACCAGCACACATCACTATATCCAGTAGTGATGGAATTACATTTTGACTGATAGTGGTCTGGAGGGCAAAGCTGTGATGGCCTACGCATCTCTGAGTGCTGTTGGGGGGAAAGTACTGCCTTTGTGACGTAGGGCTGCTACGCTTGAATCATTTGAATCATCTTATTTAAAGGAGATATATTATGCTTTTTTCATGTCCTACATATTGAACTATAACATAAGTAGATCATAATTTTAAATTTTGTTCATTCTAAACGGCAAGATTGGTCTGAATTGGCTCAGTAATAGAAACGGGAGGTAGGTGAAAACAGGAATTATTTGAGCACTCGAAACTCAGTTGCAGGACAATACGGGATTTCTCAAGCAAAGTCGATCAAAATAAAACTTTGAGTAAACTAATGATGAGGAAACACTGCTGTAACAAAAAGGTCATTCGAGTTTTCTTTGAGTATGTTTATATCCCAAATGTATACTTTTTATCTAATGTTAATTTTAATAAACAACTTCAGCTTATGACTCCCCCTTGAGTCGATAAATGACAAAAATGTGTCTGTCATTCGAAATCTCAATATCAGGATAAAATAAAATGGAAACTAATTCTTAGACCTTGACAAACTAAAAGACCTTGGCATAAAAACGGCTCATTCCATTGATTATTCTGTTGAAAACTAGGATCTATTCTCTGGTAACACAATGTGCCTTTGACAATTCAGTTAGCAATTTTAATCAAATAAATGATTATAAAAACACAGATTACTTTCATAACAAGTTACAAATCCAAGCTATATAAAACCCAGTAAGTGAAAGGACAGTGTTAAATACAGGTTCCTCTAACGACTGAAAAATGCCTTCAGATTATTTGTGTATGGTGATAGAGTATAGTCATTATGGATCACTAAATCATAACGTCAGCCAGCCGTGTACTGTATCTCCATGGCTACAGATAAAATGGAAGCCATTTAATTATCACACAGCCACAGGTAGAAACATGGAGACACATTTAATTACAGTTTTCACTCTCATTTTCCCTTTCTTTGCCTTTGAAAAATACACAGGTCATAAACTGTGACTATGTTTATGGCGTGCCTACATACTGAAGACCGGTTTAAGTTCATGACTGTACTAAACACATCCTTTAACTGTTGAAAGAGATGTGTAGCTTTCATCGACTTGGATAAAGTTTGGATCGTCAATTGATTTTCCATACTATCTCTCTGTCCCTGGTGTTTACATCTTGCCTATGTGCTGTTTTAATTTATAAAATCACAACCCTGTTTGCATAGAATTGTATGAAGGCTGGATATAGCAGCAATATGCAGGTACTGTTTTATCTACTTTGTTTCGCCTAGAAAATATAAATTACCATACTATTTATCCAACCACAATCTGAGTTGGAAATTACATGACTGAAATCAATTTTTAGGCACATGGGGAAAAAAACTGTCTTTTTCTAGTTTGATGGAGCTCTGGTGGACTGTCTGTAAATGTATCTTAAATTTTGCTCAATTTTCTAGGGAGATAAGAATCTAGAGGGAATGATAGCAAATTGCTTTGATAAGACTTGAAATGATGCAAACCCATATTTTGTAGCAGTCCCAGTGATTACATCTGTGCATGAGTTAGTATCTCAAAGACAAGACATACATCTCCAAACAAAACCCTGGCAAAGACAACGGCCTATAAACCTGCTACGAGTGCCTGGAAAATGAGGCTTGTTTTTCCTCCTTAGAGAGTCCCTGAGACACCAAAACAAGAGCTGGAAACATTATCAATTGCACTAACAAGCAATGCTAGAGAGATTGTTGTCTGTGCACTTTAGATTAAGGCAGAAAAGTGTTGAAAAGTGGGGGAGTCGAGGAATGGCAAGCAATGAAGCAAATGAGCGTTTCTGGTGGTAGGGCAGGTAACAAAGTGGATTTTTTTAGCAACCCATCTGTTAGGAGGGTGAAGGGCTGGCGTTAACAAGAGGAAAGCAGAGCAAGCTGGGTTGATGTATGGCTATACAGTGGATCGTCGCTTATAGGCATGAGCGTCCACCTCTCTCATAAGCCCCCCAAAAAGCAGAGAAAGACCAGCCTCTGAGGAGGAGAGTGGATCCTGCGGTGCGGTAATTAGTCTGCAGAAAGTGAGCGGGCTATAATTCGGTCAGTCTGATAGATGTCTGCCCTCTAGACATTAGGTTTAGCCATTATCTACACTCATCCCCCCGAACTGTGTCCATCCGTCTCGTCACTATAGCGTCCACGGACACCACATCCATCCTTGTACCCAAAATCCCCCCACAACTCCCCCCGTGCAGGGTTGCCGCTCCTTCTCTCGTCATTTATGCTCAGCCTGGCACACTCCTGTCTTGCTCCAGCCGTTGATCTGAAAACCAACCACATGTTCAAGCCATCACCGTCATCTTTAGTGTCATCTTTTCTCTCTCCCTCTCTGGCGGACTCCAGATCAGTCTCTGGCTTAAAGGCCTGCCAGAAATGTCAGGGAGTTGTACATGCAGATATCGCATAGATTTCAATGAGCTTAGTTTTGGTTGATAATGTATGCAGTCTGAAGCGTATGTCAGATTGATTGGGAGTGACTGAGACGGAGACTAAAAGGGGCACAGTTTGGGACTTTTGTTGAGGGGCAAAGGAGAATAGAGTGGCTAGTTACAAGATAAAGATTAAGTTGAAATTTGCACAATTAACTCTGCAATTTATTTATTTTTGATTATTATTATTTGTTATTTGGTTTGTTTCTTAGTTAGGAGTTACTTCACATGTAATGGTGAATATTTTTTTGCTTTTTTTAGAGAAACACAGAGAGGAAACATTTGGAACATTTGGCCCAATTTGTCAAATTTAGTGGGCAGTTAATTTGTGCCTATTTGAATTACTCTCTCGAGGCAGATGTGTGCATGTTTGTTTTTACTTTTCTGTGTAGTTTTAAGTTGTGCAGAGAGTGCATTAACTCCTGCCACCATGAACTCAGGTTGTTTTTTGCTTAATCATTTGGATTCAGTTGCCATCCCAACCATTCATTAGCTTTGTGGTGCTGATTTCTGCAGGTCTACATCAAATTCCTTTTTGAAACTTGCCCAACAAATACCTACATTAAAAATCATCCTTGTTTTGGTCATTTAGTGGAATCTAATCAGATAACGAGAAAGTTGATATTTTATTGCTAAGCCTGCAATTGCTACAATAATCTGTAGAAAACATGAGCAGATTCATGAAATAGGTCCACAGTCTACAGCCAAATATCTGTGTGAGCTCACTAGTCCACACCAGAGCATTCAGGAGACCGGCCACATATGGTTCTTCAAACAGCCACTGCCCTATCAGTGCATATTCAGGCCACGTGCCCCACAGGTGAGCAGATAGCCCCGTCCCGCACACCCTGTTCATTCATCGCCTCATCCCTCTCTCTCTCTCTTATCGCTGTAACCTCACCTCCCTCCAGACATTAGACTGAGCCCATTACCTGGACCCCATCACTCCACTCATGCACACATACCATTCATACGGCGGCTCATGTCGCGCTCTTCTTGTTGCCGACATTAGATCTGAGGACCATTATCTGCACTCACACAGTCCAAACGTCCCGCCGGCATCTCTCTGTACCTCTTCTCCTGGCCCCCCTCGGCACTCCCCATGCCTTTTGCCTGCTCATGCCAAATGTAATGTCTGGCCATTATCTAGAGTCATCCGGCTGCTCTTGGTCCATCCATCTATCCTCTTTCACTTCCTCCTCTCACTTCCAGATCGCTCACCTATTATCTGCCTCGCTCCCTTGGTCTTTCTCACTCAGGCCGATCAGATAAGCTTCTCGGGAATGGCTGCTTCCAAGAAACAAGACGGACACTTACAATAAAACGTTGTTCTATTAATATCGCTGAGCATCATTTCTTTGGCTGTTTTGAATGCAAATCAGGGGACAAGCTATAGAAAACCATTTAGGTAAAAGGAGGACAGGCGGCTGACGCGCTGCTGGTGCATTCAAGGGCATCTTAATTATAAAAGATTCAGATGGCTGAAACTGTTCCACACTCGGGCAAGTGAAGCAGAATCATCATAGGATACTAAAAACAATCAGTTTCTTACATAAAGATAGAATAGATAGAACAGATAGGTAAGTAATTACGATTGTTTAAAATAAACCATAGAATATATATATATATATATATATGTGTGTGTGTGTGTGTGTGTGTGTGTGTGTGTGTGCGTGCGTGCGTGTGTGTGTGTGTGTGTATGTATTTATATAAAGCAAAGGAAAAATGTAAATGGAGTAAATGAGCCATGTTTGAGATATGATTATTTACTGCACTTTCTCTGCTTTTAAGGATCTTGTTTTTGGTGGAGACACTGCCTAATAAAAAAGTATTTTTGTCAAACTATGATGATTATCAATACAGAATTCAGCAAAAAGATGATAACAAATTGATTAATGATCCCAACAAAATGTTAACACATTTTTTTTCTGTTTACAATTTTTAAACCAGATTAAAGTGTATTATGAGCTTTTATCTCTGTAATTTGATACATGTTCTGCATTCAATGAAGGCCTCCTGCTTGTCAGCACTCTGCACTTGTATCCACTCATGTGTGCATCTGTGGCTTCTCCATTCATTATACATCTCATTCTATAACCCGTCCCAGCTATCATCGTCCCACCACATTTATCTCAGGGCTCTTCTCTGCACATCCATCCATCTTGGGCTTTCCTGGTATCTCCAAGTCCTTCTCTACCCTCTCTCCTCTCACTCCAGCCCCACATTCATCTGCATCATTCTCTCATCATTAATTCTTGACGCCTGCCTGTCACTCTCTTCACACATACAGCTGGCTTGGCTCTCCACCCTGCTTTTTTTCTTTTTTTTGTTTAACATTTACTTCACCAGCTCTTCAACCTGGCCCATGTCACATTGTTGAATTATTGAGTGTCATTTTGCATGTTAAGACACTAAATTACGGTAAATTGAAAAACCTTTCAACTGGTTGGTTGATTGGTTGGTTTGTTGGATAGATGGACAATGGATGTGAAAACCTTTAACTGACAGGTTAAAGTGACAGATTCAGTTGTAAAACTTTTTGAGTAAGAATCCAGCCGAGCCCAATGTGGATTATTCTTTTCTATGCTGGGAAAAAAAAAGACAAAACAAAAACTGAAATATCATAAAATAGAAATACATTGCAGTACATTACATTTATACTATCAAAGGGGGAAAAAAGTTGTGTTTGCCCAAAATAAATCATTATTTCTAAAACAACAAATGTTGAAACAATGGGCAGAGCTACTGGAGGCTCCATCCACTTCAGGCTAGAGATGGGCAATGTATCAACATTTAGATAATACTGTGGGTGCTGCTTGGAGGATATGCAACATTTGGAGTACATAATTTAAAGTTGAAAAAATGCTCGAAAAAGAGGTGATTAAAAATAAAAACTAAAACTAAAAAGTTTCAAATATGGCATAAGGTAATATTTCTGCTCTTTTGTGATTAATTAATTTTACAGGCATTTCACACTTCTCTGATATTTAAACCTCAACTAATAAGTTTATGTTAGACATGTTAGAAATTTCTGTTGGACTGGCTGAGTATTGTTTCAATTTCACTCTCTAGGGGTGAGCAATATTGATACATTTAGTCTGTGCTAATATTCCATGTGTGAGACTCTGCCCTCTGCCCTTTCTGCATTCTTAACTGCAGTTTGGTAAAATTATTTACCAGATTTACGTGTTGAAAACACTTTTGACCGTCTGCTTTCTCTGTGCATGCGCTCTGTCCATCTCTGTGCACACGTGTGTCCTGTGTGTGTGTTGTGTGTGTGAGTATGTGTGAATGTGCGTGCAGCACCCTCTCACACTCTGCTCTCCTTTCTCACAACCACAGAGGAGGAAGTTTGAAGCACAGAGAATAGCTCTTGACTCTGTGCGTCGTCAATGCGCTGTTGAGCAGGTCGCTTCCACATAAGCATTTATGAATGAAAGATAGATACTGTAGTAATATGATGCTCGCATTTATTTGCGTGACATCGGCGTAAATATGCGGAAATGCTGTGCGGCTACGTAGCATGGCGCTGTTTCAATGTTTTTTTAGCACGCATCTATCAATTTTGCATCGAGGCGGATCAAGACATATGTATGATGCGTATCGTGACATTTATGAATTGCACACATGCATCGTTACACTCTATTAACAATCTACCCAATATTCAAATTTTCGGGCATTGACAAAGTGGTAGGGCTATTTTACCTTTTATACCGTTGCTTCTATCCAACTGCACTGTTAAAAAGTTAGAATTTGTCTTATAATTGAAGACTTGGTAACAAGAGAATGCTGTGTTAAAATTACTTGACTGATGTGTTGTGAATGTTATAAAAGCCGTTTTCATTTTTCTTCCAGAGGAAAGAGATTTGTCAAGAACTTTCTGCACTGATCTTTCTATTGTGTTATGACAATGTAACGCTATGTTTTCCCACACAAACACATGTATAATTACACACATGGCTGGATTGCTGCAATGCAAAATATAAAAATGAGAAGGAGAGACAGACAGGCCAAAATAGTTTCTTCCACTCTCATTTCACTGAGCTTGTAAATTCGGAGAAGACTAATTACACGCCTCTCGCTATAACACTTACAAATAATCTTATCAGTTTCAATATCTGTGCCATAAATGTTGCTGGCAAATTGAAAGTCTTGTTGAAATGACTTTGGCTTGAATTAGGCTCCTTTGATAGGAATAAACCGCATTTTAAAGTGTTGGCTTGTTTACAGACAACATACTTTATTAGGCCAGGACTTCTCCAGGTGATTTATCTGAATGCAGCAGCCCCATACTTCCCAGGCTGTTGACAGTGTTTATCACCACACACATATATTCATTACAAGTGACACTTTTAGAGGCCATCATTGTATCCTCCTTGAGAGCCCAAAGACGTTCCCTCTGCTTAACTGTCAGTGTCGTAGTTCACAAATTGCATTCATATTTTTCATCACACTTACAATTTAGACTGATAGAATGTTGTAGGTGCCATACCTAATATATATACATACATACATAATATATATATATATATATATATATATATATATATATATATATATATATATATTTATATATATATACACACACACACACACATTTGAAAAATGTACAGTTTAGTGAGTACATCACAAACAATAGGACCCCACACTGGGTGAGAAGCAAGTGCTACTACCTGGAAACGTTCAAACTGTTTTATTTGAACACCACATATGTACTTCAGAATGCAAGCAAACAATAAAGAGAGTAAACAGAAAATAAAATATACAAAAATTATGTACTGCACCACATGCTTTTCAGTGGTCTCATTACAAGTGAATGCTACAACGCAGACTAAAAGCACTTTTAAACAAAGGGAAGAAATATGCTGTTATTACATTTCTGTTCACAACATGACTAATAATTAATCATCATTAGATCCAGAACTAGCACAAAAAATAGAATTCGATACAATGTGTCATCCATTCCTCCATTGTCATTTATACATGAAAAAGTTTTTTGGATGACGCCATCTGTGGCAGGCTCTATATAAGTCCCATCTAAAGATGTTTGGGGACACTAAAGTGCTTTGATAACCCTCAGGATAAGCTGTCCTCAGCTGTTTCTTTAGTATTTTATGGAAAAGCTATATTCTTTACTTTGAATACATGAAGGCCTTGTATTGCAAGGCTGAACAGCTTTTCTCTATTTTGTGAATTATTCCCTTCTCTCTTTATGGCACCGCTACCATCTTGAAGCTTCACTTTTTTTTTCTTCTTTATAAAGAACTACTAAAGATTACAGTGACGTCAGTCTTTCTCCAATATGGAACTGGCTGGAGTGAATGTGCCGTAACATATCAAATCAAATCAAACTTTATTTATAAAGCACTTTTCATACAGAAATTGTAACACAAAGTGCTTTCCAATTTACGTATTAAAAACAATCCCCCGATGCTCATTGGGAATCTCTGTAAAAAAAAAGACTAACTAACATATAAAGTGAATTTTTGGAGAGTACTTGATGCAACCAACACAAATACAAGTCTGTAAATCCCATTTCCTCTAATGCTTATATTGTTAATTTTTGTGCTCATTCCTCCATTCATGAGATCCTGTGCATGTGCGTTAATCCTCATCTTAAGCTTAAGAGAAAGGTAAAATATGCAGCAATAAAGTGAAGAGCTTTTTTTCAGAGAATGACGTGGATATGAAGCGCTGGCGTGGTGCCAAACCTGCTCTGGTTGCTCTGTATTTCTATAGCAGCCCTGAGTGCTACAGTCAAGGTCAGGCAAAATGGGCGAACCCTCCCTTTAATACAGGCTACATTAGGGGGAATTAGAGCTAATACAAGGACGAGTACATGGACTATCTCTCCACTTCTCCACACTTACCCTGTCCTCTATCCCTTCCTATTGTTCTTCTGTTTCCTGTCTACTGTGTCTCTTCTCTGACAGATCTTCTCTGCCCTAAAGTTATAAGTACTCATTATGGATAACACCAGCATTTATCTAGCAATGCCACATTCACACAAGGCATGTCATTATTCAAATCAAAACCTTTTACAATTTCTGTATGTTCATACACGGTAATCCAATACGGTGTTTAATATTAGGGATTATGAAAACGTACTCACTAACTACCTCCTCTAATAAAGATTTGGTTGAAAGAAAACATTAAACTGAACTTGATGTTGTGTTTGTTTCATTCACGCATGTTTCACAGCTCTGTGAACTGACCTGAAAACCTGAAAACACTCTTACACCGTCTGAAGGTAAATAACATTGGTTTAGAAATGCAAAAAGAACAATTATTTGACTTGTTCTTTAGGCCAGTTTGTTGTGTCCCAACCACAGGGACCTACGTGAGGAATTACAAGGGGGTATTTGGAATGGTTTCAGGTTTTCAATGAAGATGAAATGTACTTTTATCTAAATAAAAATGTGTCATTAGTTGTAAATTTAGCATATTTTTGGAGAATCCTGGACCATAAATATATTTTAAACAAAAATATATATCAGTAATAATTGACTATATTTGACTAGTAAACCTATTTATTTGCCCATAACAAAGTTAGTTTGTGTGAAACAAAGCTTAGTAAAAAGGCAAAAAAGGTTGGGAACTAGGTTGGGGGCTACATTTCTTACAATTACATGTCCCTAACTGGGCAGATTCATTTTTTATAACAAATTTTAAGTCACTCCATAATCAAGCAATTCCTGCGGGCCAGATTTGTGATCTCGGCTACGCTTTAATGTTGTATTTTTAGGTAATAATATAGCCCTATATTACATACGTCATATGTGAAGTTAAACATAGTAAATATTTTATAATCATTTTTACTTCCATAGGCCAGTTACAGTTTTCTTCAGAGTGTAAAAAGCAGTTCAGAATGTTGTGCAGACTACAGTGCATTAGACCTATTCAACTATCAATTCTAACCATGCCTCTGATTTACAAAAAAAAGAAAAAAAAACATGAAGACATTTATGCATTTTAGGCTCTGTGTAGACTGAGCTGAAGTTCCTGCTCTTTTTCCTCGTGCCTTCTCCTTGTTGTAATTTGATCCTTCATATCGCTCTTGTCTCCATATTTTCAGACTTTTTAAGGGTGAATCCACAATGACTGAGGCACATATCTTCAGTTTCTCCTGTATGACCATTGAATGTAGACCAGATAAACCCCAGATAAACGAGAACTCGACGCGGTGTCTTCTCTGCCTTTAAGCTGCTGAACAGCCCAATGCGTGGAACACTGAACCAGCAAACTGAACCAAGCTCTCAGATTCAGCACTAAGCACGATGTACACACGTGCGCACACACATGCGTGCTAATGGAATTGACAACAGCAAGTCCTCTGAGGCTGTGACAGGGCAAACAGGGAGGAGAGGAGGGGTGCATGAAATGTTAAACCAGGAAAATAAGCCACATGCAGGCATAGCCGCGGGAACGTAATTTTGGAAGGGGGTGCAGTTTTGTTTTGGTTTTTTTTCGCGCAGTTACATACGTTTATTTAGAGCCAAATAAGGGTAATCACACAAAAATAGCGTCAGGACTCATGTAACGTTTGAAGAATGATCAAGATACACCAGAAAAAAGGCACAAAGAGTTAATTATTAGACGCTGCTCCTGACTCTCTGCTACGGGACAGCGTCAGCGCCCAGCCTCACTTTAAGCACACGCACAGACACGCACACACACACACACACAGACACGCACTAACACACACGCACGAGTAGGTGTCTGTATGAAACCATGAGCCTCGACTTCTACGTGGGAAAATGACATTCGGCGATGGTCAACAGGGCATGTGCCGAAGTAAATAACATCACTGTTTAACACAGTAGGACTCTGTACAGTGTTGTGACAGTGACACGGTGCAACAACCAGCTGTTTACTTCACTTCAGTTTCCCCCCGACGTACGGCGACTTCATCGGTTCACTCACCGCTCAGACGCTCAGATGAAGCAAAGTCCCACCTCTGTGAGACGAGAAAACGTGGATTTGTGCCGCTGTCTCTCCGCGTAAAGTCCCTTTGGTTCTTATGCGTCGCGTCAGATTCAAACACGAGTTGTTGCACATGCAGCCTGTAACTCCAGCAAAGTCCTCACATTTAGGCGTCTGCGGTGTAGTTTCCACCTCTTAATCCAGCCCGGGGTTGTCATTTCCTCGTTTATTTTGTCACACTTTAGAGAATATACAAACAGCGGTAAACAGCGGTTTCCGCGCTCAGGTCAGTGCGCCGCGCACCATCGCAGGTTTACTTTTCCCTGACTTTAACCTGCAGGCACATAGTTGACTGCAAAAACATTTGATAAAAGTAAAGATACCATATTTATTGGAACAGAAACTGTGTTGTTTTATAATGTTACCTAGAAACAATATAGTTTTGCTCAGGGCAAAACCAGCAATGGACCTGTTTACAAGTTCCCATTGAGTTGACCCATCCAGCAGGGGGTGCTATTGCACCTTCTGCACCCCTAGTTCCCGCGGCTATGCATGCAGGGTAACTTTGAGAAGTTTAACTTAACTTGTATGTGAGTGCAGCACATTGCAAAGAGAATGATACGCCACCGAGCTCCCGCTGGTTGTGCAGCTGTATTTCTATAGGTGTGGATTGATATTTGGGTCAGTACTGTTGTGGGCCAGATTTGGACCAACCACCTGTTGAATAACGTTCTATAACGTAGGCAGTTTCTTTTTATAGCCCACAACAAAACTAAGCTAAAAGCAGGCTATGTGCCGCTTGTGGCTATATGCCTACCATGTGGGGGAGGCTGCAGGATAGTGAGTTTAAATCCGGATCTGATCATTTACTACATGTCATTCCCTACTCTCATCTCCATTTCACACTGTACTGTCCAGTCAAGTAAAGCCTACGGGCTAAAAAATCTTATTTTTTTTATTTAAAAAAAAAAAAAAAAAAGCCTGCTTTATAGAAAGTTTCACAAAGTCAAATGCCTTTCCAAAGCAACAATAAAATGACATGCACATACAATAGATCGGGTTTCAAACTGGTCCCACCACCATTGAACTCCTTTCCAGCCATGTGCATAGCTGTAACCTTGTGCTTGTGCTGCTATGGGCTGTTACTAAACATAACATTCACATATTCTGTACTAGTAGCCAAGGCTAAGCACAAAATGTGAAGAGGAAAGGCAAAAAATTCACAAGAAACGTCTCACGGCCCTCTCCCTCTGCACGCACTGACCTTTTTCAGCAGCTACTTCCTTAGTCTGTGTATTCATGCTGTCCCTACCCATTTCCTGGTCTCCTGTAACGCTCTTCATCTTCTATGCCTTCTCCATTTAAAACACACACGACACTGGGCCAGATTTAACTGCTTGATCTTTGCGCTTTTTTTTTTCCAGAGGCTTGAGGATGGCTTCTAACAAACAGAGCTGTCTCGGCACATACGCATACGGATACTAAGGGCTGCCTGTGCTGTGTGTGGAGATATAAGTGTATGCTTACGGTTCTTAAATATTCCCTTTCATTCTTTCTCCCCTTCTTTCATGTCAAGAGGCTGTCAGTTTGTGCATCTACAAGTCTGTGTTTTCATCTGCCTGCCTGCTTTTCACACTGGCCTCTCTTGTTCTCCCCCACTGTCGATCCTTCTTTGTGTTGGAATACATTAGTCATCCTTTTCCATTCTTTGTGACCACGAGGATTAGGGAGTGTGGGGTTCTTGGCTTATCCAATAAAACAGAGATTCTTCATGGACACACTTGTAAGGCAGAGGTCTCTTTGTTCAACAAGGAGAGGTGGGAGAAGTAATCATCACTCAAGAGATGAATTTGGATGTGATGAAATATTAAGTTGGAAGTTGCCATCACTGCCACTAAATCAATTACTTATAGACCCTTCCAGTGTTTGTAAACAAAGCGGCTGCTGTACCATTCCACGGGTTAGCATTAATACATTTTCAATGGAAGAGGTAGCGTTAGCCTCCAAATATCACAAACTATGAAAATCTAAAGCTGATTTGGCAACGGACAACCATTGGCCACATCGAACAGAGTTATAATGATACACCAAATGACAGCAGGCCACACAGTTTGACAATAAAATGTTTGTTTTGTTTCACCAAGTGCCACAAATCCTACAGTAATGAACTTTGTAAGTGAACTTTAGTTCTTAAGTCGATAGTTATTACTCGTTGGCAAATGTGATGAACAGCAACAATGTGTCTCCACTACTGTACAGATGAGAAAATGACATTTTTTATGTGCTGACACATATATATATTATAATTATTATTATATAAATCATTGGCTTCATGAAGCAGAAAGAACATCTGAGGAGAGCAACTGCCTGGAGGAACTCTCTCTACACTGGATGACCTGTTCCTCCTCTGCCTGGAGGAACTCTCTCTACACTGGATGACCTGTTCCTCCTCTGCCTGGAGGAACTCTCTCTACACCGGATGACCTGTTCCTCGTCTGCCTGGAGGAACTCTCTCTACACTGGATGACTTGTTCCTCCTCTGCCTGGAGGAACTCTCTCTACACTGGATGACCTGTTCCTCGTCTGCCTGGAGGAACTCTCTCTACACTGGATGACCTGTTCCTCGTCTGCCTGGAGGAACTCTCTCTACACTGGATGACCTGTTCCTCCTCTGCCTGGAGGAACTCTCTCTACACTGGATGACCTGTTCCTCGTCTGCCTGGAGGAACTCTCTCTACACTGGATGACCTGTTCCTCCTCTGCCTGGGGTAACTCTCTCTACACTGGATGACCTGTTCCTCGTCTGCCTGGGGTAACTCTCTCTACACTGGATGACCTGTTCCTCGTCTGCCTGGAGGAACTCCCTCTACACTGGATGACCTGTTCCTCGTCTGCCTGGAGGAACTCCCTCTACACTGGATGACCTGTTCCTCCTCTGCCTGGAGGAACTCTCTCTACACTGGATGACCTGTTCCTCCTCTGCCTGGAGGAACTCTCTCTACACTGGATGACCTGTTCCTCCTCTGCCCGGAGGAACTCTCTCTACACTGGATGACCTGTTCCTCGTCTGCCTGGGGTAACTCTCTCTACACTGGATGACCTGTTCCTCGTCTGCCTGGGGTAACTCTCTCTACACTGGATGACCTGTTCCTCGTCTGCCTGGAGGAACTCCCTCTACACTGGATGACCTGTTCCTCGTCTGCCTGGAGGAACTCTCTCTACACTGGATGACCTGTTCCTCCTCTGCCTGGAGGAACTCTCTCTACACTGGATGACCTGTTCCTCCTCTGCCTGGAGGAACTCTCTCTACACTGGATGACCTATTCCTCGTCTGCCTGGGGTAACTCTCTCTACACTGGATGACCTGTTCCTCCTCTGCCTGGAGGAACTCTCTCTACACTGGATGACCTGTTCCTCCTCTGCCCGGAGGAACTCTCTCTACACTGGATGACCTGTTCCTCGTCTGCCTGGGGTAACTCCCTCTACACTGGATGACCTGTTCCTCGTCTGCCTGGGGTAACTCCCTCTACACTGGATGACCTGTTCCTCGTCTGCCTGGGGTAACTCTCTCTACACTGGATGACCTGTTCCTCGTCTGCCTGGGGTAACTCTCTCTACACTGGATGACCTGTTCCTCGTCTGCCTGGGGTAACTCTCTCTACACTGGATGACCTGTTCCTCGTCTGCCTGGAGGAACTCTCTCTACACTGGATGACCTGTTCCTCGTCTGCCTGGGGTAACTCCCTCTACACTGGATGACCTGTTCCTCGTCTGCCTGGGGTAACTCCCTCTACACTGGATGACCTGTTCCTCGTCTGCCTGGGGTAACTCTCTCTACACTGGATGACCTGTTCCTCGTCTGCCTGGGGTAACTCTCTCTACACTGGATGACCTGTTCCTCCTCTGCCTGGAGGAACTCCCTCTACACTAGATGACCTGTTCCTCGTCTGCCTGGAGGAACTCTCTCTACACTGGATGACCTGTTCCTCGTCTGCCTGGAGGAACTCTCTCTACACTGGATGACCTGTTCCTCCTCTGCCTGGAGGAACTCTCTACACTGGATGACCTGTTCCTCCTCTGCCCGGAGGAACTCTCTCTACACTGGATGACCTGTTCCTCGTCTGCCTGGGGTAACTCTCTCTACACTGGATGACCTGTTCCTCCTCTGCCTGGAGGAACTCTCTCTACACTGGATGACCTGTTCCTCCTCTGCCCGGAGGAACTCTCTCTACACTGGATGACCTGTTCCTCGTCTGCCTGGGGTAACTCCCTCTACACTGGATGACCTGTTCCTCGTCTGCCTGGGGTAACTCCCTCTACACTGGATGACCTGTTCCTCGTCTGCCTGGGGTAACTCTCTCTACACTGGATGACCTGTTCCTCGTCTGCCTGGGGTAACTCTCTCTACACTGGATGACCTGTTCCTCGTCTGCCTGGGGTAACTCTCTCTACACTGGATGACCTGTTCCTCGTCTGCCTGGAGGAACTCTCTCTACACTGGATGACCTGTTCCTCCTCTGCCCGGAGGAACTCTCTCTACACTGGATGACCTGTTCCTCGTCTGCCTGGGGTAACTCCCTCTACACTGGATGACCTGTTCCTCGTCTGCCTGGGGTAACTCCCTCTACACTGGATGACCTGTTCCTCGTCTGCCTGGGGTAACTCTCTCTACACTGGATGACCTGTTCCTCGTCTGCCTGGGGTAACTCTCTCTACACTGGATGACCTGTTCCTCGTCTGCCTGGGGTAACTCTCTCTACACTGGATGACCTGTTCCTCGTCTGCCTGGAGGAACTCTCTCTACACTGGATGACCTGTTCCTCGTCTGCCTGGGGTAACTCACTCTACACTGGATGACCTGTTCCTCGTCTGCCTGGGATAACTCCCTCTACACTGGATGACCTGTTCCTCGTCTGCCTGGGGTAACTCTCTCTACACTGGATGACCTGTTCCTCGTCTGCCTGGAGGAACTCTCTCTACACTGGATGACCTGTTCCTCGTCTGCCTGGGGTAACTCCCTCTACACTGGATGACCTGTTCCGCGTCTGCCTGGGGTAACTCTCTCTACACTGGATGACCTGTTCCTCGTCTGCCTGGAGGAACTCTCTCTACACTGGATGACCTGTTCCTCGTCTGCCTGGAGGAACTCTCTCTACACTGGATGACCTGTTCCTCGTCTGCCTGGAGGAACTCTCTCTACACTGGATGACCTGTTCCTCGTCTGCCTGGGGTAACTCCCTCTACACTGGATGACCTGTTCCTCGTCTGCCTGGGGTAACTCTCTCTACACTGGATGACCTGTTCCTCGTCTGCCTGGGGTAACTCTCTCTACACTGGATGACCTGTTCCTCGTCTGCCTGGGATAACTCCCTCTACACTGGATGACCTGTTCCTCGTCTGCCTGGGGTAACTCTCTCTACACTGGATGACCTGTTCCTCGTCTGCCTGGAGGAACTCTCTCTACACTGGATGACCTGTTCCTCGTCTGCCTGGGGTAACTCCCTCTACACTGGATGACCTGTTCCGCGTCTGCCTGGGGTAACTCTCTCTACACTGGATGACCTGTTCCTCGTCTGCCTGGAGGAACTCTCTCTACACTGGATGACCTGTTCCTCGTCTGCCTGGAGGAACTCTCTCTACACTGGATGACCTGTTCCTCGTCTGCCTGGAGGAACTCTCTCTACACTGGATGACCTGTTCCTCGTCTGCCTGGGGTAACTCCCTCTACACTGGATGACCTGTTCCGCGTCTGCCTGGGGTAACTCTCTACACTGTATGACCTGTTCCTCGAAAACCTGGAGGAACTCTCTCTACACTGGATGACCTGTTCCTCGTCTGCCTGGAGGAACTCTCTCTACACTGGATGACCTGTTCCTCGTCTGCCTGGAGGAACTCTCTCTACACTGGATGACCTGTTCCTCGTCTGCCTGGGGTAACTCACTCTACACTGGATGACCTGTTCCTCGTCTGCCTGGGGTAACTCGATCTACACTGGATGACCTGTTCCTCGTCTGCCTGGAGGAACTCTCTCTACACTGGATGACCTGTTCCTCGTCTGCCTGGGGTAACTCCCTCTACACTGGATGACCTGTTCCTCGTCTGCCTGGGGTAACTCTCTCTACACTGGATGACCTGTTCCGCGTCTGCCTGGGGTAACTCTCTCTACACTGGATGACCTGTTCCTCGTCTGCCTGGGGTAACTCCCTCTACACTATGAGCCACTTTCCTTCCTCCAGAGTGGTTCTGGCTCCACAGTTCAAATGGATATGCGTCAGCCCTGGACCATCTACAGTCTGTCTGTCCATGGGAGTAGGATCTCTCCTAAACAGTGGTTTTTCCCATAGGTTTCTACTTTTTCCCACAGGGGTTTTGTCTCATTTTTCCATACCCAGAAGGAAGGTCAAGGACAGGGGATGCTCTGGGACAGTTCACCATTTGCTAAATTCTCTTAAACTTTTTAATTTAATCTGCTTTTTACCTGTGGCCCATCGAGGCAACCGTTGTTGTGATTTTGGGCGCTACAGAAATAAATTGAATTGAATTAAATCCACATTACCAAGTATTAAAGTAGTGAGTGCATGAATGATTGGTGGTGGTCGGAAGGGCTGATGGCGCAGATTGTGAGCCTCACCTCCATCAGTCTGCCCAGGGCAGCTGTGGCTACATAAGTGGCTTACCACCACCAAGTGTGGAGTGAAAGAATAATGACAACAGTGGAATGCTTTGAGAAACTTCATCAAGTCTGTAAAGTTCATTACAAATGTAAGGAATTATTATTACTCAATTTGGTCAGGAGCAAATGGAAGAAGGTGATTTGGTCTGATGAGTCCAAGGTATTAACCCCATTGAGAATCTTTGGGATGTAGCAATACTGAAAGCAACACTGGATGGAAATTAGGGCTGCTCGATTACAGCAAAAATCATAATCATGACTGAAATCACGATTATTTAGAAAAATTACTTCTATATTATCCAAATTGACATTTGATATTGCAGAAGTTTATTGAAATAATGCCACACCAAATGTGTGCTGTAATCAAAGATAAAGGCGGTCCAACAAAACATTAGAAAATGTGACTTTTATTTTCTGTGGTGACTTTTTTTTGGACAGGCAGTGTATTTGTCTCCAGCAAACTTGGTTTGAACCAACTTTACTTTTATTTTATATGTCATTGAGCTCACTGAAACTGATTTTGCCACATATACATTGCTGACTCAAAATAATTGAGAAATTATTTGATGTCAGCCCTTTTCATTCAAAACCTTTAAGCTGATTATGGTGATATTTACTAAGAGATTTTTAAACTACTCAAACTCATCTGCCTGTAAAACATGCAAAATCCTGCAGGTGTGTTAAAGGTCTTCACAACACGTCACCAACTGTACCCCTGTTATAGAAGGTCAAACAAAAATGACTAAATATATTTAGTGATTGACCTTATAGTGGCAATGCAATCAGTTAAATGTTAAATGCTGTTTGGTTTCTCTAGAGTCTAAACATGTGTGTCTCCTGACGGGAAGCACATCGGTAATGGAGCATGTAAGGAATAATCAGCTTGGAGTAAAGATCTGACATCTGGAACACTCACCTTGACAATTGCACCACTTGCAGAGATGTACCGCGCACAGTGGCACCTACTGTCAGAAATTAAGCATGTCTGTATTTCATGCCATACTTCACAAATGTAATCCGTAAATATGCCAATAACAAAAAACAATGAAAATGGCTATCGGTTTGCTCAATTAATTGTGTTGGTTTGGCAAAATTCACTGACAATTAGAGTTGTTTACAATTTACATCTATAAACAACGCTTTATCTCAAAGGAGAAGCACAAAACCTCATCTTCAGAAAGAACTCTGTTGAGAAATGTATCACGATATTTTATAACACCATGTCAAAGTGCACATTATTCATCGGGAAACAGAAATTGTTCAAGTGTGTGAAGTGCGGCTGTCAATTGGCTCATCACTATCATGTGCTTTGGGGCTATTATTCATAAATACTGGACTGGGGTTAATGAGGCACTGCAGACTGCTTTAACACAGATATTCCATTTGACTTTATACTACGTACGTATACTAAATGTCTGATGTAAAACTCTAACACTGGAGACGATAGATACCTGTGGAATATGGCTGAAACGATGAATCGAGTAAATTGAGTAATTCAATTACAGAAAACCTTTGGTAGTTATTTTTACTGCCTTGATGATTCATTTTATTTACATATTTAATAAAACTGCATGAACCTGTGACGTTGGGACAAATGGGACAAATATAAAAGGGAACATATGTTTGACTATCTGCAGAATACTGTTTTTGTTTGTCTTTTTGCTCTCTCTGTCTTCTTCTGTTTTGTTTTCATTTTATTTTTGTATTATGCTATATAAAAACAATTAAAAAATAAAAGGCAGACAAAACGTTAATGATTTGTATGTGCTGGGCCTGCTACTTAATGTTCTCCTAGCAGGTATTCACACGTGTTATTGAAAGAAACATATTACTGGTACCAGTCTACCAAATTATTGTCAAGTAGTATGGTAACTTTATTGATACAAGAATATTTAAAAGGTAACCAGCCCTAACAACAGAACAGCACTGCCAGTGTAGTTTATAGCAAAAGGGGCTGCAAAGACTACTCCGTATGATGCTATAGTGATATAACAAGATAATGAACATAAAGCAGGCCTTTATTATCAAACACTTTGTTAAAACCACTTCAAAATCAGACAAATCAATCTACAAAGCCAACATCTGCAATGGCGTGCACACCTTTCCTCTCTCCGGCACATACACAACACAGTGCTCAGTGACACGTGCACAGCTGGAGTCAGAAGTGTGCCATTCATCACTCCATACACCCACAGCTCTCCCAATTAACACGCATCACAACCAGCCCACTGTGGATTCAACACATTACTTCAGCAGAGCCAAGCTTTTAGCAGCGCCTCTCAATAACATGCATGAAGTTAGTGAGTTTAAATCCAGTGCATTCTTAAGCTCTCAGTGTTAAATCTAGTACAGGTCAGAATCCCTGGGGAATTTTGAGAGAGCAAGTAGACACGGAGTTTTAGGAAGTGGAGAGAGCATTTGAAAATTGACTTTACTGTTTACTAGCGTCATCCCTCCAAAGGATCTGTGCCATCCTTAACGATCAACCCTCAATTTAAGCGAGAGATGTGACCGATTATGTCAGGTATCAAAGTGAACGACATCATGATTTAAAGAAATTATTAAACTCTTACTATTTGAATTGGGCTGCATTGAATATTTTACTGTCTTCCTAAGTAACATAGCCCATTCGAAGTGCAGAAGAACCTCGCGTCACATACAAAAAGTTAAATTTGAGTGCACACACAATTTTTAGTCTGTGACATAATGGCAGAAAATCACCAGAACTTGTAGAAAATCTATCAGAAAAACTTTGCCTGGGCCTCCTCGGGCTGTCTTTGTCTCTATAATTGTATGTCTATTGTCTGCCGTTCTCGTCTCCCTATCTGTCCTTGCCTTACTCCCTGTTCTCCCCTCATCTCTGCCTGTAGTGCCTGCTTCATCCTCCGCCTGTCCCACAGTTGAGTCACTCCTTTGGGGTGCAGAGCAATCCTGGTCTTTGGCCTATCAGCCGTCCTTTGATAGAGCAGCAGTTATTGATTAAAATGTCTGTGAGCTGGGTCCGCTGGGACCGGAAGCTTTATTCAAGGCTCACATGCACTTCCTCTTCAGCTCTCTCTGAGCTTTGAATAACCACCCACCATAGACTGCCATTTCCCTACGCTACATTCATCATAACATGTTACTTTGTAATCCATCTCACCTTGTCACCGCACATGCATTTGTATTACAAGAGGCACTGCTGTAGTGGACAGTGAAACAGCAGATGATGAGTCAGGAAGTTAACAGGGAGCCAGGCTGTATGTTTCACAAACATGGCCTACTTTAAACATATGCTCTTTATTAATGATAAGCTTGCTTTAGCACAGAGCTGTCGTCACCAAAAGTAAATAAAATTCCATTTTGTGGTAGACTTCTTAATGAATTCAACCACATGATGCAGATGCAGGTCTCTCGTTATATTGGCAGGAAATAGGTCAAACTCTCAGTAATGGCGAGCAACAGCTATATCAAAGCTCCTCATTAATGCATAGGCACACAGCGCAGGCTATTGCACCCATTAAACAGTCATTTAGGAAAATGACTGTGAATGTCTAGCAACAAAACGCAAAGCCATCTGTTAAAGTGTGGACAGTGGAGGCCAAGGCCACACATTTTATTTGTCCTCGGGTGCCAGTTTTGGACAGGAAATTATTATTGAATTATTGCTGAAGGCACAGACTATTTGAGTGAAACTGACACTAAAACATAAAGCTAGTTGAGCTTGCAGATGTACAGTGACTTAAAAAGTGGCAAGGGCTTGCATTTAAAACACAATTACACAATGTTACATTCGCCACAGACCAGGAGCCAGTGGTACTTCAGTGTACTAAGATGTGAGACAGGCCTCTACTCAGACAATGTTCAAATCCAGGCTAAAAACAGTTCTGTTTAGCTGTGCATATGACTGAAAGATTTTATCTGCACTCTTCGCTTTCAAGGCATTTTCATAATGATTTTGTATGTTTTAAGCTGTTTTGTGAATTTAGTGCAATTTTACTCTGTTATGTGAAGTACTTTGAATTGCCTTGTATACGAACTGTGCTCTACAAATAAACTTGGCTTGCCTACTTCATCTACCATGTCTACCAGGAGGAACATGGAAGTGTCTTGGGAACAATTACTTTGGTATCTTGGTTCAAAAGCTCTTGAAACAGAGCATTGGGTGATATGGCAAATATTTTATATCACATATTTTCTTAGACCTTTTAGGTCACCATTACTGTTTATTTAACAGTTTTATACTGATTTTCAAGGGTAACTTAAGCTATCTGCGTGTTTTAATAGTTCACACTTAAATGTCTGTCACTCACTCAGAGGCTGACCAATGAGGGGAGAGGTTGTAGTTGAACCTTGAGCAACATTAAATTCAATATCACTGAAACAAGATCTCACTGGATTGGAAGTTCTTTACAGCATTTGAGTCCTTTACATATTTTTATTGCAATCTATTGTTATTTTGTACTTATTGTGTTTTACTGTTGCTTGTGAAGCACATTGTGACTTTGGTCTATGAACTATACAAATAAAGTTTACTTACAGGGCCAGGACACAATTCAATACATTTCCTTACCACAAATTGCCGTCAAACTCAGAACAATCCTCTCAATTTTGCAAGGCTTGGGACGCAAACATAACACTGTTGTTGTCTGGGACTGGAGTTGGTGATTAAAAGATGTTTGACAAGCAGATGTCACTTACTTATGTATGATGAAATTTGACAGAATTCAGTGTACACATATTTGAAACCTGCTAAATAATGGAGCGGCTGAAACACTACTCAACAGACAGTGACATGATCAGGGAGAAAAAGCCTCCACTGCACTGTACTTTAGCTAACAGGTCAGAGCTCGCGGGACCAGAGTCTCCCCTTTTCAACTTTCTGCGCCTTAGAAACACCATGAGATACTGTCAGCAGCTGTGACAGAATCAGGCAGTAGCAAAACAATGTATGTGCTCAAAAGACTTCACAACTCAAACTACACAACTCTAAAAACAGTTCATTCTTAAATCTTACATTGTCAGTGGTGAGTGAGAAGCTGTTGGAGAGAGTGTATTTAGAACCAATGAGAATAATTTCTGTTTTATCACTGTTTAGTTTGAGAAAGTTGAACCATGACTTGATATTAAGGAGGCAGTCAGAGAAGGAGGAGGTGGGTGTCATCTGCATGATAATGAAATTGGATGTTGTGTTTGTTAAAAATCTGATCAAGTAGAAGGAGATAAATGATGATTAGGAGTGTCCCCAGAACAGAGCCCTGGAGCACACCAGAGGTGACAGGGAGAGGTGGGAGTTTTTAACTGAATTGGGTGCGGTTTTAGACATATGATTTGAACCAGCCGAGGACAGTGTCAGAGATGACAATTGAAGCTATGCAATTAACAACGATGGAGTGAGAGACTGTATCAAAAACTACTGTCAGGTTGGGGAGAATAAGAATACCTAGATGTCCGGAATCAACTACACAAAGGAGATCCTTACTGATTTTAATTGTCACTGATTTGTGAAAAGAACGAAATCTAGATTAAAATATTTCATAGAGGTCGTTATAGGAGAAAATGGTTTTGAATCTGGTTAGGAATTTTTTCAAGGACTTTAGAGAGAAATGGTAGGTTGGAGATTGGTCAGAAGTTATTCAGATTGGAGGATCCTGTTTTTTTGTTGTTGTTTTTTTTAGAATGGATGTAATTATTGCTGTTTTGAATGCCTGTGGCAGGGATGGCAGACAGGCTTTGACAAGGCAGATGTTTGCTGATGAGAGAAGTATGAGAAACTTGTGAGCTGCATAAATGTAACATGTGCACAGACACATGCGCGACTTCTCGGAGAGTCTAGGTATTTTCTTGGCGTGATTTCTGTCCTGGCTCATAAAATACCTACAGTGGTTGGATGTGTTTAACTTTTCACTTAAAGTCTATATGACAGGTTCTAATGTTTTTCTAATTCTGACTTAGTTTGGTGGGAGGGCACCTGCGGGTGATGTACAGTTGAAAATAAAGAGACGGTTAACACTCAAATGTTTTTCAAACATGTTTTTCTAACAGTTTAAAGGGTCATTTAACAAAATAAAGGTGTCCAACCAGGAAGTAACATTAAGAAAACTGTCAAACTGAGGACAAATAGGCAAAATGTTTAGTAATATCTTTAATATAATCACATTTACAATTTTTTTGTGAAATGTGACATCTAACCTGTCATATAAACTTTAAACATCCAACAATGCTGTTGGGAAAATTCAAAATTAATGTGTTACTGAAGTTGCTTATTCACTTTGGAGAGGCAGCACAAAATACAGTCCCAAAAGTTTAACACCAGTTGAGAAATGAACAAAAGTTAAATTTTTCATGGTTGGATCTTAACAAGGTTCCAAGTAGAGCTTCAATAACCAACAAGAAATGGAAGCGAGACAAAAAAAAAAAAAGTTTGACTTTGACTTTCTTATTGAAAACAACAATTAAACTGAAAACTGTTTTGCAGCTGATCAAAACAGAAATCAAAGTCCCAAACATGAACTCAGTAATAGCACCACCGTCATGGTTGATCACTGAAAAAAACTTTGTGGAATGCTTAATACAAGTGTTTCCAGGAGGTGAGAGGGAACATTTCTCTAAGCAGAGAAGATGGCCTCTCGAAGGCATTTGGGTCGAGGACCGTCCAGTGTCTTGAAGGATGGCCAATCTGATCCGCCGGCTCAGTGCTGGTGTCATTTTTTTGGGGTCTTCCACTTGACTTTTTTCCATAACCTTCAGGATCTTTTAAGAAATTCAAAATGTCTGTCTTACTGCGTCCCACCTCAGCAGCGATGGCGCGCTGTGAGAGGCCCTGCTTATGCAGCTCAACAACCTGACCACGTTCTAAAAGAGAACGTTTTTTTTGCTTTTGCCATCAGAACGTCATGATGAGGTCAGGTGAATACCTGACAGAAAATGACAATGAATCTGCATTTTTGCACAGATTTGGGCTTTTAAAGGCATTTGTTTTTTCCCCATTTCTTGTTACATAGTGAAGCTCAACAGAACCTTGTTAAGATCAACCATCCCAATGTGACTTTTGGTCTTAAACTTTTGATCAGCACTGTAATACCTTTCTGATGTTTCACAAAAATATTGGAAGCATGGCACTTTCATTTGTCATTGTGTGGCAGGATGTGTCCTGTTTTGCAAGTAATTTGGTAGACTGGGCACCCGATTGGCTCATTTTAGCACCTATGAAACAGTGCCAATGTAAGTCTTACACTAAACTGTACAAGATCCACATTTTCATGTCAAAGAGCAATTCATAAAAATACAGTTCTTAACAAAGTATTGACAGATTTGAATAATGAAATTAAATGAATAATTTTAATTTAACTAACAATTTGGACAGCCTTGGTTTATCAGGTTTGTGTAGCCTGTAGTTCTGAGGCTTACTTCTTTTCAAAGGCCAGCTTAACTAAATCCCCATCCATTATTAGCAACACAAAACGAAGGATAAATCAATTTAATTTAGGAATGAAATTTGTTTTGTTTGTTTGTTTGTTTGTTTGTTTGTTTGTTTGTTTGTTTGTTTGTTTGTTTGTTTGTTTGTTTGTTTGTTTGTTTGTTTGTTTGTTTGTTTGTTTGTAATGTAGATTTTACTGAAAGTTTCTATCTGATCCACAGCTAAAATTTATGAAAACATACTGGTAAAAAAGTTAACCATGGCATACTTAATATCAGAAATTACATTCAAAATGAGAGAAATACTACTACTCATGGGCTCAAGTATGCGGCTAATGCAAGACAAAATATTTCAAAGCAAAGCGTAAAGTTACAAAATTTCAGAACTCAAGTTCTTAAACTGAAAACATTACAGTTTTTGAATTTACTATTTGATCATTGTGATGTAGGTGATATGTAACACTTTAGTGGTAACACACTGGTTTATTGTTAGAGATAAAGAACCAACTTCAGTCTAATCCGAGTTACATTATGAATAAACTCAATGATGTGCTTGGAGTATTTAGCTCTTGTGGCCAATGAGCCCAGAGAAGGGAAAACAAAGCCAGCCTAACAGAGCACACACCTTATTGCCATGTAAATGTTTGTAATCATGCAGCACCGGTTTAATCTCTTTATTATGTTATTTGAGCCGCTAAAGGAGACAGTCATTTATGCTGTGAGTCATATCAAAGCTAGTGTTGGCTATGACGCTTAGTGCAACCTCATTATGGCAGTAACAAAGGCCATTTTCAATTACACAACACTGCACCACGTTAGAGATTAACCAGGAAATAAGATAGGAAGGAAAGGATTCCAGAAAGATTTGAGTTGGACAAAGGTCAGTGATGTGTGACAGACATTTTTTTTTTTTTTTTTTTAAACAAGAGTTAATTATTAAAAAGTTACCAGATTTGGTGCATCAACACCGGTGGGGCACAGGGAAAATTCTGTTTTTCGAAACTGTGGATGTAAATTACAATTTCAGACTGTGAGAGAAAAAAATAGACAAATAGCTCTTGGCTTTCTTTAAGAAGGGCAAATTACAGGACAAGTTTTATGTTCACTGCCCCCTCTTCACCTACATCACTGTCCCATTTAGGGAGCCCTTTACGGGACAGCCTGAGGTACACCTGACAGAGTGGTCTGGACACTCTTCTGAAGCACACTGCCTCCCACTAACACCACAGAAAATGACTTTTTTACAAAAATTAAACTCAAGAGGAGGACTCAAACCCTGTATCTGAATTGGGATACCGCTAAAGTAACCTGCCCTTTCTACCATTGCTGCCACGAAGACAAACATGGCCAGTGCTTTAAATATGAAATCATCTGCTACTACTCACAAATGTACCAATTAAAATGACATCTTGTCAAACCTGTTTAACAATCAAGAAAGTATTTTATAACAGAGACTATGGTTGAATCTCATTGTGACATTTCACATTAAATCATCATGATTCATGTAACTGGTTATTAGTCATGAAGATGAAGCAGAGTGGGGCCTGCTGAGTCTCATTCTCTGAGTCAACATGGCTCAATGAATATAAAAGATGCACAAATCACTCTTTTACCCAACATGGGTTCAGAGGAGGGTGGTAAATACTGGGTAATGTAAATTAACATATTAACTGAAACTAAAAGTGACCAAATAAGAGATGTTTAGTTATTGTTTGTATAATAGGTACCTGTGATGTTCTGCTAGTTTTCTATTTCGAGAAAGTCAGATCGTGCTTCATTACCTCCTCATGGGCTTTCTCTCTGACCAGACTCATGAACACCTGTCACTTAAATAACTCAACAATTCTTCATCTATTTGCACTGCTTGTTTTGCACTGCTTGGTTATACTGTCCATACTGTATGTTTTGTATTTATATACAATAAACACTTTATTTTGTTTATATTTTCAATATTTTACTAATATAACTTACAATGGCAGTAAATATTTTTATGATTCTGAAGTTGAACTTGGAACTGCTAAAGCAAAGAAAAAGCATGTTTAAACGTTTTAATCGTTATACACTTAAATTAACACTAATAACATTAACATGTTTCCTTTGAGATTTGGAAGTGGTAAGTTATTACATTGTAAACTTGTGAATGAGGTAAGTTGATACTCGAGGTTACATTGTACAAATCACACTGTATATCACATTACTTTATGGCATAATTATGGGGCAACATAATAGACAAGGAAATCTAATGATTGATAGACTCTGTACATATAAGTTAAGTAATTAGGTGAGACATTGATACTGACCGACTCGCACAGCACAGAGAAGCATAGCTCTCTCACCATTGCAAGCCATTATCCATTTCCAATTTTCGGGCCATAATTCTCAGGTAGAATATCCATCTTGTTGTAATTAGTGGCTCTTCTCATCAAAGCCATATTACTGCAGACAATGGATATGAACAGGAACAATGTGCATCGAGTCACTGGACAGAGAAATGTGCAACTGACAGGCAATTGCTCAATTATTTCTCTAAATGGAAATGGAAAGGGTAGTTAAAGGGCCAGTGTGTAACTTTTCTGGTGTAAAGCATAAAGCAAGTAGTACTAAGTAGTACTAAATATGGCACTGAACATGTCTATCATTATTCCTTTCTGGGTGTATTGCTCAAAAATACAGTGAAGAACAAATACACATGTTACTGTGAGCATGGTCGCCTCTCAACAGCTCAGATCTGTAACCTGGACAAGCAGACAGCTCACCTTTAAGTATTTAAGTTATGGTGAATAGAACAAAAACAGAGGTATCAATTTGTGTAGTGTTTGTATAGTTTGCTCACATAAATGTAAGAAAAAAGTTTTTCATCATACAATGTTTTCATATTGAAATAATACATTTTATGTGTAAAGAAAAAAAGCCAAAATTGCACATTAGCACATATTTGGGACATCCAAATCTGAAAAATGGACAGACAAATTACTTGCTTCATTTTGTTGACATAATAGATACAAAGAAATGTACACAAAGGGGATTCTGAATATGTATTTATATTTACTTATTTGAAGAAAAAAATTGAAATTGAAAATTAAAATTAAATTTTTTTATTTTGGGGGGGACTTAAATAAATCAGCCTTAGAATTAGATATCAACAAATCCTTCAGTACGATTAATCAAAATCTTGTTAGGTACAATATTATAAAATGTGTATAGGTGCTAAAGAGTGATCTTTATGTCTCTGTGGGAGAAAAATGCAAGGTGAGAAAACGGCCGCTGAAGTGATAATGTCCAATATCAATCTATGGATGCAAGTGAATTAAATTAAATAATAAACATGACACGACACAACAATGTTGTTTCCAGGGGAAAGCTCATATATTGAGTGAGCAAACTGACTGTAGTGTCTCACCTGTGCGGCCTTAAAAATATCGAAGACTAGTAAAAATTCTGTTTTGTATCCTTAGGCAAGACACTTAAGTCACTTTGCCTGTTTGCTCTCTCCATTTACAACAGTGACATCCAGGCCAAAACATAGCATAAAAACTAATAAAAGTCTATAGAGATTTTCCAGCTCTAAAAAGACTAACTGTGGTAAGTTCCTCCACCAGAATAAGATGAAATACGTTTTTTTATGGATTTGAAGACACGCTGCAGTTAGAACGTGGGAGTGAGAGAGCTGTAGTGGAGGGAGTGTGGACCGTAAAAAGGATGGAGCAGTGAGAAGGGGAGAGCATTATATCAGATCTGAGTGGAGGAAGTCATTTAGTTAAATTTAGCCATCATTTAGAAAGCTCTCTGAGCCCTAAACAGCTCCTCACCAGCAGGACACAAAAACACAGAAAGACTCCTTTCACAATCTTCCCGAGCTGGCGAAGAAGAAGAGATGAGGAAGAGGAGGAAAAGTCAAGTTAAACTTAATCTTTTTCTAATTGGTCCAACTCATTTGCATTTGGGTAAAATATAAAGAGCACTTCTTCATAGACAATAAAACCGCTTCTCTGCAGTGAAGGCGACAATCTACCCTTGAACTGCTGTTATTGTAACAGTAATGAGGGCAAGGTGTCATTTGGAATAACTCGCTAAAGCAATCTTTAGTTACATGAGCTATTCACTGTTGACAGCATAATAAAAAAGTGTTAAGGCATGTGCACTACCTCCAGATTAGTTTTATTTCAATAAACTAAATATATTTACTTTGAAAAATATATAACTTATGCTACAAATCTATTGACAGAAAAATTAAGTTAAGTAACATTTATTTCAACCATTGCAGACCACGGCCCTGTTGTAGAGCTTCTTTGCCTGCTGAATGCTAGCACTTTTAATTTCGCATATAACATATAAATAAATTATTTTTATTTATAAAAAAAAAAAACAATTAGTAACTTCCGCTATCACTGGTTTGACATGTTTCAGTAAAATTTGTAATTATAATTCTTTGACTTGTACAACAGCTGCAGTGGTTTCTGTTCAAGAAAACACTCAATGATCAGCTCACATTTGCAGTCCATACAAGGAAGTGGTTGTAGCATCCCAGAATGCAGTGGAGTGAAGGATAGAGGAGCAGGCTGGCTATCTGACACCTCTGTGTTCTGTCTTAGTCAGTGCAGTGACGTCAGCTTTTAACAGCATTGGTGTCAAATCTGGCCTCCCTCATGTTTCCAGCACCAGAACGAAAGATTTTTAGTCTTGAAGCTCATTTGTTTCCACAGTATATTTTGGCACTGCCTACATATTGAGCACTGCAGCAGTTTTCTTGTACCGCTCAAGAAATGAGTGAGTCACCTAATGTTTCTGAATGTTCACAGTGTTCCAACTAGTCAAATGAAAGCAAGTCACCTAAAGTGTGATCATGGGGATTTTCAGAAAGACAAATATAATACAGCTCAATGAAAAATGGACAGCGCATAACCATTAGAAGTGCATTAAGTTGAACCATGGTCATACTGAATGGCTTTGATTTGCATTGCGTCTTGAATTATTAATATGACATAAAAAATAGCTCCACTGCTTCTGGTGTGTAAACATTATACAGAATAAAGGCTCATACTATAGGGGTCATTACGCCATTGATCTTCAGCATACGTGTGAATTCATGCAAGTATTCTATATAATTTGTCATCTAAACTGCTGCCAATTACAGAATCAGAACCAAACGCATGTTGTTTATATGTTCAGTTGATATAAGGCATAATCTCACTCCCTTATAAACAGCACGGACACTTAATGTTAGATGTGCCAAAGATAACTGGTAGATAGGCTCTGGGATTGTATATAAATAAAGAATTTCTTGGTCGACTAAAGACATGTCTTGCCGATCGATTACTTGACTAAAAAGGGTGCGTGACATTAGGTCTCAGAACTATTAAGTATCTTTATTTATCTGTGCCAAACTGCACTCGCAGAACTAAGACGGCACAATCATTTATACATAGTACAAGGAAAATAAATGACAAATGGTAGGGATGGTACAATACAGTTTTGTCACGATCCGATTCTTGTCTCGATACATGGGTCACAATTTCTATATAATTTTGATTTTGTTCAGCATAAAATTTGTGCTCTTTTTGTCTGTTAATTTGCTAAATAATACAAATCTTTTCTGTAAATTACAATATACATTCAAGTATTAGGTAATTAAGTCAGGACTTTGTTGTTTATTTGGTTTAATGATTAGACTTTCTGAATTTTTAATACTTGAAATAATTGTGTCTCATAAGGAGCATGTGTCAATCACCTTTAGATTAATCTTATTTGTGCATTTTACGTCACATGTTATTTATTTTGCTTATTGTCTTGACAGTGAGTGTGTGCTAGTCTCATTTTTTTCCATTGTAGTTTACATGGGGTAGACGAGCTCAACAGAAAATAAGTTCTACGCGGACTAAAAAGAAGTTTTCAGGCCGCCCAGGAAATCGGTGCATTGCTGACTTGTTGTTGCTCGTGTACATTAAACATTTTAGACAAATCAACCTACTTTACATAATATTTTAGCGAGAGACTTTTCCCTCGTTCGTCATTTGCGCGAACACCGTTTGCATCAAAGCAGAAGTCCCTTTACTACAAGAGTGGGGATCATAAACATAAAAAGAGGCAAAAGTGGGCGAGGCGGAATAAAGTGAATATCGATTTCAATACTTGGGCTTTAAGTATCTGCCGATACCCGACATCAACCGATACATGTGCAGAGACATAAAATAGCATTTATTTTCTTAAAACAAGAAAAATGTATGACAAAACTAATCCAAATGGGTTGTGTACCTCTTCTTTATCCCAAAACCTCAAACATCATGAGATGTTCTGGACCAACAAGGTCCTGTGATTAGTCTTATTAAATGCATTTAATGCAGCCGATATCTTTGTTGGGCCTTTATGCATGCATAAAGGGCCTTTATGCATGCATAAAGGCCCAACAAAGATATCGGCTGAACCGATATTCGATTCAACAAATGTTAATTTGACGGAGCTGGAATTGCACCGTCAACCTGTGGGCCAGTGGATCTGACGACTCAGCCAACGATGTTTGTGCAAGAGCAGGATTGGAACCGCCGACCTTCAGATCAGATGACTATGTATTTGTGTAAAAAGGCAGATCTTCTAATAATTCACTCTATGTCTTCTCCTTTTTGCAGTTGCTCCATATGAATCCTAATAAAAGTTAATCTAAATAAATTCATTAGTCAGCCAAAACAACATCGACTGATAAATCGACTAAACTAGGACTACAACAAACAATTATTTTGGTAATCGATTTGTCTAGCGATTATTCTTTCAATGAATCGATTATTTGTTTAGAGCATGAAAGGCCCGTGACTTTTACTCAATTTTCTGCAGATAAACCTGAAGTGAAGCGGTCTGAGGACACTCTGGGTGAGAGTCTTTATAGACGAAAGGGTGCTTTTTTTAATCAAAAACTCAAAATTTACACATTGTCATTTTTGTATGGTTCCTGCTGAGTCTGAATAATAAAAGCACTTTTTTCAGCTCATGGCATGTTTCGGAATCTATGTATTTAGACCAGTTAATGATAATTTGATTGCTTAGTTTACAATTAATCGTTGAAACTTTTTGCAATTCTAGACTAGACGAGCAAAGACATACAGCCTGATAGGCTCAATGTGCTGTCATGTTATTTATAGTTAGCTTTTTGGACAAAATTAGAATGGTGATCTGCTGTGCCATGTCACTATGGCAGTCACCTATAATTCAATTATAGGTATGATTAATATTGACTGTGTTTATATATTTCTATTTATATTAACTTCGATTTATGTTTTAATACATTTGTATTAAAACACTGAGCGTCGCGGAGTGGCTGGTGGGTGTCATCAGGGCTGGTACAGTAGCTGCTTGAAGCGGCTTGGCACTTGCAGTATGCGCAGCCTAAAGCTTCCACTCACCGAGATAATGGTTTCTTGTCAGCTTCCCCTCAACCATCAACAGATTAGAGCCGTGTCGACATGCTGCTCTCCCTCTCTCATTCTCTTTACCTCCTGTGCACACCCCTCATCATTTTGAACATGCCTCTATTTTCAGACACCATCTTCATTCTCTTTCTTCCACAAACACAGGAAAAGTGCAGTGTCAGCCCAGGCCTTCCCCTTTCACTGTACAGTCCCCACCAAAAAGCTGTTTATAATAGCAACAGAAGCTGATGTGGCCATCTGACATTCAGACAAATGATCTACGGAAGCTGCAAAGGAAATAGAGATGGGAGAAAGGCTTGGCGAGGGTTAGCACGGACAAAAACAAGAAAGAAACGGAAGATAGTGAGGCCGAGGTGCATTGAATAGTGGAAGTGTAGAGACACCCGCAGATAGTAAGATAGAGGAGAGGAATATTGGCACAGGAAGGCGGTGAGGAAGAGGAAAAGTGGGAAAAGAGATAGAGATAGAATGAGAGAAGAGGGAGAGAGAGAGAGAGAGAGAGAGACACATGCACACACACGCACACACACACAGGAAGTAGTACATGTGAAGAGGAGCACTGCAAGTAGATAGAGGCCAGATGAGAGTGTGACAGCCGAGTTATTTCACTGGTCATATAGACATCCCAATGAAAATGCCAACAACCTAATCAAAGAACTCCAAAGGGCAGCAGCAGAGAAATAGAATGAGCAGTGAGAGGAGACCACGCCTGAATGAGTGCAGGAAAGATCAGAAACAAGCCAAGTTTAAAGATAGTTTACACACAAACAGTTTACAGATAGACCAAAGTCTCAGACCAACTTTGCACGAGATGATAGTCATTGGGTTTAAGTCAATAAAGAAGATGTTCTTATTTTAAACTAAACCTTTCAACAATGAATCAAAAGATCCTCAGTATAATTCAACCCAGTCCATCACCACTGGTGATACATACTGCTGCAGAAGTAGCACATAGTACTGACTATCCTCCTCCAGGAAGTGTTATACGTCTTATACAGCTAATCTCAGCAATTCACAAAAAGGCATTTATTAATTAAAAGTGTGTGGTGTTGTGAGACGTGGCTAAAGCTCGCCACTAAACGACAAACAACCTCCAGTTTATCCTCAGCTTTTTCTGCATTTATTTCACATCTCTTTATGAAATGCGCTGGAATGTGTTGAATCCATTATGCACTGGAAATAAAATATCTTTGATCTAGATGTGAGTGCTGTGCGTTGATAAACAGGAAACAGCTGATGCTGAGTTGATTGCTAAGTCTGTCGGCTCAACAAATAGTTAGCATCACAGAAAATGCAGCAGTTTCATCATGATACCAAGTCGGCAATTGATGACAAATTATCATACTAATGTCTGCTTTTTGCAGTCTGCAGTCTGCGTTCTCTCTGGTCCAATCATCTCACGCTAAATTGTTCCAGCAGATGAAAATGAGCCAGCATGCTCTGGGAGCATTAATTGTGCTGCTGGTAATAAAGGAAACAAAAGAAATAATTCAAGAGTACAGAATGTATACAGCTAATACTTGTTAAGTGTGTTGGAGCGAACCACTTGAAGGTCCTATGGCAGGGTAAATTGAACCCAGTGTAGCTGCTCCATCCAGTGGTGTAGTCTACATTTTTCTAGTGTCGACTGTCTACTGTCATTTTTCAAACACGCGATTTTGGGTGTAATAAATAGCTGGTTGATCATTGCCCATTCTGGTTGCATGATGTGGTTTTATGTTATTTATAGTGCCCCCTCAGCCCCCTAACCCCAAGCCCCTGAGTTTTGCTGCACAGGCCCTACACTCCCCACAAACCCTATTGTGTTTGAACAGTTATAACATTTTGTCTTTTGCAAGAACGAATTTGACTTTGCTGCGCGCACTTGCAGCATTTCCGTGCATTGGCTGCATGTGCATCTTTTGCTCTTTCCTTCTTTCACCATTTTGCCTCCTTTCTCTGTGAATATTAGGTCTATTAATGTCAAATAATAGACCTAATAGACCCACCCCCCGGTACAGAGAAAAAAGGAGGGGTGACACCTCAAGCAGTGCTCAGAAGTAACAACAGGGAAAGAAGAGTGATGACAAGTTTGTACTGCTGTCTAAACGAAGAGAAAGCACTAAAATGGGTAATGACTGTTACATATCAGGGATCAATTTGTAGTGAGTATACGCAAATCCAGCCGCACTTCTAGTGGGGATACGGCATATACCTGCATATCACGTAGACTACACCACTGGCTAGATCTGACTCAGAGGCCCTGGGAGGACAGGCAGACAGACACACTCGTACACAACCACGCCATGTTATTTAGCCATCATTTGTCAGACAGAAGTAAGCGGTCGGCGTTGTTTGGATTAAATGGCCTGTAAAGGACACTGCAACATCAATTTTCATACAGCTGTGAGTGAGTTTGTGTGACTGATTGGGATAAAGTGTGTGTGTGTATTGCTGCTACAGGGGGGAGTCTTGGATGGCTTTTACAACCTTGCTTTTATTATTTCCTTATCTTCGTGCTTTAGACCTGACTTGCCTGTAACATCGCTAACCCCCCGTGCTGTTTGCTGTGCCTGCTCCTCTCCCTTTCTCCATCCATCTGGGAGCCTCCCCTCTGCGTCTGACACCGTGATATTGCGCCGTTTACACTTTGAGATGTCTCTGTGGCATAAAAATCTCGCAGCATTGCCGGCTGGCTGAACGGGTGAGTTGTTGATGATGTTTTCTAGTACTTTATTATTTAATTAACTCTAATACAGTTTGGCTTAATTGGATTCAGCAGGAAATTAGAGGTTAAATGCTTGATTTCGCCAAATGATGCGCACACGGGCCTTGAAAGTACGTGGTGGTTAAATAGAAATAAACAAAATGTAAAAGTGAAACAACTGGTAATTTAGTAGGAACTGAGAAGCTTGGGCACCTGTTTGACTGTGGGACTTTGTATGGTTAAACACAGTTCCCCCCAGCCCAGCCAAAGCTGTTTTGCTATAAACACTTGACTGTTTCTCTCTGTCTCTCTCACTCTACAGACTTACACTAAATAGCTTACTTGCATAACCATCCACTAATACAACTAAGCAGCCTCCAAGTCACTCCATGCACCTAGCAACCAGTCGTCACTGCATGCGTAAATCAAGGTGACAGTCCGTCAGTCAGCGCCGGCTGGTCGTTTCTCACATCCTTTGTGCTGCAGTGGCACAGTGCACCCGCAGAACCAACATCTATTAACACCAACGACAATCCTCTTCTTTCAGTGCTCATGGCCTTCCCTTTTCCATTTAACTATGTCACTAAAATATAGGTTCAAGACTGCTACTGCCATTACACGTCATTAAAAATGAATAGTATAAGAACGATGCTATTGTAGCAGCAAGGGCCTGTGGCTATTGCATTAATCACAAACACACGCACTCCAGCAAAAACAAAACACATAACATGCTAGCTGCTGAGTATGGAAAACATGCTGACAAACACTACTAAATAACCAACAAGGAATCATGGGCAACTTTAAACTACTTATACTTTAAACTTTTAGCACAGCATTTGGCATGGATTTATCACACAAAAAAAACTTCCACCAAGCACCTGTATATTCAGATTCAATTCTGAGGCAAACACAGAAACCCTTTGAGCTAATTGTTCTGCAAGTCCAAATGTTTAAAAATAGCGACAGTGCATCTAAGTGAGGGGGTGACGGCTAATACAGGTCATCATCAGGTATTGTCAAACACAGGTGCTAATAAAGTTAACAGATTATGGCCAGCCTGAGGAATAATTATGGTAAAACCGCATATTTCTGTCTGTGTATCTCACTGTTTGACTCTTTCCCTAAAATCACATTAATGGATGAAAGTAGCTTCTGCTGCTGTTGACTCGTGGCTTTGAAATGGAAATGTAACTCATTGGCTCCATATGTAGAGCGAGTGTACGTGTACACACACACACACACACACACACACACACACACACATATATACAGTAGGTGTGCTGCAGAGACTCGCTCAGACACACAATGCCCTTAAACCACAGAAGAAGAGAGGAGTGAAGAAACACTAATGTAACATTAGCAGACACATTAGGATCCCTAATGTTGGCCCACTAGCCAGCTATTAGCCCACAGCTTGTAAAATAATGTCATACTAAGTGTAAGGCATGGCAGAAATAACAACATTACTTGGTTGTACATTAACACCATAGCCCCTTTAATTAGTTAATAGTAATTTAAGAGTTATGGCTGCTCAATTAGATAGTTCTTTCTAATATTTCTTCTGAAGTGCTTTTGAGCAAAACCACTGCACCGCTGCCTTCCAGATGACCCTCCCCTCTCTTGACTTCCTAATCACCATATTATTTTTGCCAGTGTTTCTCAGTAAGCTAGCCCAGGGGTATGACACTGTAAGTAGTCCTCTTACATTGAGGTCAACATAAAAATGAGCCTTTTTCATTTCAATAAAGGCAATGTGCTGACACAGCCGCTGCAGCAGGTGCTGGACTATGTTTCAACACATAGCTGGGAAACACTAGATGTTTTAAATTTAAAACTAAATTATAAAATGATACCTCTTGTCACTACTAACAATATGTATCTTAAAATGCTATTGGATATGCAATCATAGAGGCACTTTTTATCTTGTCTTCCATGTTGAGCTGCAGAAACTCATCTACTGACCCGAAAGGAAGTCGTTTTGTACGCAGATATACGTGTATCGTCTCATCTAACTGCATTTTAGAGAATATCCTCACACCAAGACTGACCTATTTAGTTGTTTGCTTAGATCCCAAATAAAGACATATGGACGTATGCTAAAACAGCACCCCTGCAGGTCATGTCTAAATTACACTCATTGTAAGCCAATAGTGATGTGAAAACCGGACAAAATCTTTTGAGACAGGTTAGACAATACATACAACTATAGTCATAATTGAATAAATAATAAAATAATATATAATTTAAATAAATTTAAAGTTTGTGATTTTTTTTATTGTTTGTTTTTTCACTATCGTCAGTGATATCATGTGTAATGTTACATGATATCCCATTGAAAGATGGATCTAAATATCTAAATATATATTATAACGACCCCAATGATTAATTAAATACAAGTAATGCATGGCTTATGATTTGATCTAATAAACAGAAGGTTATGTCTGCATGACCTAAACAAAATGTCTGTTATTTAAGTTGTGATAGCAGAATGTGTCGAAATCTGCAGTAAACATTCATTTTGGTCATTTGGGTCAATTTGGCAGGAGGTCTGGGGACCAACAAACATTGCTCTGAGGGTTACATTTGGCCCCTGGGCCAGAGTTTGGACACCCTTTAACAATCCAGTGTTTTAGTCTGCAAACTCCTAGGCTAGATCCCCATGCACTCCTCCTCAGCTTCAGCTTCATCCTGAGGTGCTGCCCACCTCCTGTCCAGCTCCTCACACTTAATAAATACACTTTTATCTGATACATATATCCCCCCATTTTTTAAACTGTCTTAGCTATATTTTACAGAAATTATCTCACACCAGTGATCACTTTGGGGCAGTCCGCACTTTCCTTTCGCTTATGACCCTCGAGGAAAAAAAATTTCATTGACTGACACATCAAAATGATGATACTCCGTTACCCTCATTGCATTCAGTTTTTGTAGTTTCTTAAGTTTCTTAAGGGACGTTTGGTTGATTTTGCACAGATAGAGATGTATGCAGATGTACAAATGCACATTTTGAATCGCAAAAATGTATACAAAAAAGGGGAAAGGCATTTAAATTATTCTGATTACATTAGATCTGTGCTTTATTTTAATTATTGGTGATTTTTATATTTTAACTGTTAAAAGTAGAATACATGTTGCTTTTGCATCTCTAATATTAAACGTGTATTACTGCAGAGCCAAACGTATTGTTGATTATTACTGAAATTAATTTTACACTAATAACCCATTTCTCTCTTTTTTTTTTTAAATATACTTAATTGTGTTTTTAGTATTAAATCGGCTTAAATCTCATATTCCTTGATTATAGTAAATAACAGATAACAAAAAAAAAAAAAAAAAAAAGATGCATTAAAAAGGGTCCAATTTCATTCTCGTGCTCCATGATTTCACTTCCTGTCGAGGACATAAACACACGACAGAAGTTTAGCGCTAGCTCTTTGATTGCGGATTTCACAGTTTGTGACCAGAATGAGTGGATGTCATCATCAGAAAAGACATTTTTCTCTGGATCTGTGCTAAAATTGAACATGGAGAATCTCCAAAACCCGTGGTAAGTCTTCACATCCCCATTGGCTTATAATGACCTGCAGGGGTGCTGTTTTAGCATACGTCCATACGTCTTTATCGTTTATGGGATCTAAACAAACAACTAAATAGGTTGTTTTGATTTGGAAGACTTCATGGCATTTTACAATCTTAAGCCCAAATGGAAATTTAGCCACACTAAGATCAATATAAATGTGTATATGTACTGCGTACTTTGTCAAATTAAATTTGGATATTGGTTTGCATGGATGTCTTACAGTCATTTGAGCAGATTTTCTCTGATAAACACCAGTCAAGTGCTTCATTTCATGCCTATTTTTAGCATTGACAGCTGAGTAATGTAGTGTTATGAAATAGTTCTCATCTCCCACTGCAGCGAGGCGTCTGCTCCGTGAGGTCCAGGCAAACAGTAACAACCTGCTCGGACCATCCAGTCAGTTAACTTTATCTTGACCTTAAGGCAAAACTATCAAAGTTACTCCATGAGGGTCAACATTTTGGTGAAACAACATGTGTAACTGTTACAATAATGTCAATTAGGACTGGAATCACAATTATTCATGATTTGATATAATACATGATTCAAGTTACAGTAGTATCACAGTGTGACAATTTTCTTTTCAGCATTTCTGCATTCCAACTGGCATTCTTTGACTGAAAAGACTAGCAAATATAATTGAAGAAACATCGGAAAATTAAAATCACTTGACTTGGCTTAGTCTTTAGACCAGTCAATGTATTGTGGCACAAAACCATGTGAAATGCAAGTGAGATTCGCCTAGCACATATCAACCTGAAACGAACTATTTTGACTACAAGTTTGAGATATAAATACAAAACATGTCATGGTGCCAGTGTACACTTTCAGTGTAAATGATTGATTAACAACAGAGAAACATCCATTTTGTAAAGCGAGCTGATGCAGACAATAGGCAGTGAAAATAATAAATGAGGTAGTTAATGTTTATACATTTGAAAAAACATAAGCTCTGGAGAAGACAGCACTTAGTTAATGTAATATGTAGTAAAACACAATTAGGTCAGGCATATTCATTTATGGTGTCAGTAATGCTGTTTTCCTGATATATACATGCTCTTTTATGTCCTTTATGTCAGAATCGAATTGTAATATCTGATTAATGTACTCAAGTATTTACAACAAGCATGGAGATTTTCAAAGCCATACATTAATATCAGCAGAATTTAGTGGCCTGCTGTAGGCTGCCTTAGGTCAAACTGGTGAAATTCCCTTCTGCATCTCACATATATAAATCCAGAGGAGACAGAGTTATGATGTCATTACTTAATGCTAGACATTACTAGCTGAGCAGCACAAGATGGAGAAGTCATTCTTGATTAATCGTGTCTGCTTCGGAATACATTTTCATTTTTTCTTCCACTTTGACTAGCCCTGCTGCTTGTCTGCTCCTCTTCCTCCCCACTGTCCCCATCTTTCATCCAGCACTCTTAACTCACTCTATTCTTACCAGTTCTTCTCACATAGTTTAGTTTTTCTGTATTTTATAACTTCACTGCTCTATTCCTCCTGTCTGTATCTAGGCCAGCTAAAACTAAAATAATGTTTCTTTCTTTAGCATCATGAGCCTAGTTTGTATACAGTGTGTTCTTTGAAAATTTCTCTTCCATTTATTTTCTCCATATTCTTATTTGTCAACAGTTAATTTCAAAAGAAAGATCAAATAACAATATGGATTTTACTCCATATCCCCTCTCCACTGACCGAGCCCCACTAACCCAACTAACTAGCACAAATATGGAAGTAATCGTGCTTGTGAATTAATTGGCTGTATTTTTATGATGTTTCATATAAACAACAAAACCAATTTGACTGAGTGCACTAAGTGTAAATACACAAATATAAAAATAATTGCATTTATCTCAGCATTTCAGTGATATTTTGTAAGATTGGGCAGCTTTGTTGTAATTAGCTGTGTTCAGCCACAGGAGCATCCAGGAGTGTGTGTGTGTGTGTGTGTGTGTGTGTGTGTGTGTGTGTGTGTGTGTGTGTGTGTGTGTGTGTGTGTGTGTGTGCGTGCGTGCGTGCGTGCGTGCGTGCGTGCGTGCGTGCGTGCGTGCGTGCGTGCGTGCGTGCGTGTGTGTGACTTTTCCCATATGTGACAGATTAGTATGCCAGGCAGGGGGACAGACAGCTACTTCCAATGTCTTGTTGTTTGGCATTGATTCAATGTCAGCTAATTGTCACTGGTGCATGAGGATGGCCTATTCTGTCCTGAAGAACAGCATTGCAAGTGTTAAAATGTAAAGGCCCTTACATGCAACAAACAGGAACAAGCTTAAGGCTTTTAATCAGTGCTTCCCTTGAAAGGCCATTAAAAAGGCTATGTAGTGAAGGCCTGTGTGTGTCTGTGTGCACAAGTGATTAAAGTGTGGCTTTAAAGCCCCAAAGGGAGTCTGAAGTGAACTTCTCAGACATGTTATCCTCCACTGTTTGTGTTTGTTTAGTGTTGGATGTGCCAGAAATAGCTGGCACACTGTTCCTACAGAGTGCATTCAACAATATATCAATTTTAAAGACACCAAGCTGTGTCTGACAAAATTATTTTGACAGTTGGATGCATGGACATTTTTAAGCAACAACAACCAGTTAGATTAAAATTCTGTTTATGCCTGCTCAAATAAGAAAGAAATACCAAGCTTGGCAATGCAGGTAGAAACACAGGGAGCTTTCCAAACAGCACAAATACATGTTTAGACAACTAACATACTATGCATGCAAAAAACACATTCAACATTCACCCACAAAACATTCACTTTCCCACTGGGCACTGAATTTGCACTTCAGTTCATGTCTGAAGATCCCTGACATTTTAAAGTGACATTTTCAAGAAAATCAATAAATAGCTGTACACCAGAATATAAATGACAAGAATATTTTGGAAAAAAGTTGTCTACTTGTCATGGGCAAATATATATAGTCCCTATATATATATATATATATATGCCCATGTCATCAACAAGTTAAGGGCGATTAAAGAACAGGAAAAAAAAATCTTATTTTGTGGAACAACAGCTAGAAACAGAATTACAAAGATGTTTTCTAAACAAAGTGTTAAAATGCTCCTATAAGCAGTGCACGTTTCACCACCACTCTGACTATTTTGACCTAATGTGACGTAGGATCTGACAAGTTTGTGCCTTGGAGGCTGGGGTTGAGGGCACACAGAGAGGCTGTTGATAAACAAGAATAACACAAATTGGGGAGAGCGCTAACATGCTCGTCCTTCGTGCCTCTATCTCCCCATCAGACTCCCTATGCCAGCTTCGTCACCACTGCAAACAGGCTGCTGACACGCTGCATCAGTGCCCTATCATACCATCACATCCACTCACACAAATCATCTCCAGAGGAATCTTTGCTCCAAGAAGATGAAAGCATACAACTTCCAACAAGGCTCGAGCATTTTGTTTCTTTTGGTTTTGACAATAAAACGTTTATGTATTTTGATTGCTATTCACGTCAAGTCAAAGTTACACGGGATAAATTCTTGTGAGGAATTCCATGAGAAGAAGAAAAAGTATTTATTTTAAACTTTCTAGACAACTATGTATTGTATTTCCATGAATAAATAGTTTTGTTCAAAGAAAAGCCAACTCTGTTCAAGCCAAACAGATGATAAACTATTTCTGGTGATGAATCGACTCAATGGGATATAAATAGACCAGAGTGTTTGATATCCCAAGTCCTAAACAGAGTATGACTCCACTATTCACAAGATGTACCCATTTGAAAGTTGGGCACAATTCATCATTTTGAGACGTGATCCATCGTTTCTCAAAGCCTTCCTGTGCGCGCTAACGCACTGCCTTTGCCAACAGCTCTCATGCTCAGACACAGAGACATCGGCTATGAGAGCAGCTAACTGTTCTCGGCATCACACACACAAACTACTGTGATGTAGCACTCCTAATCCATTCAGAGTGGTCTGAACTCACCGTTTGTTGGCGACAGAGCCCCGAGGAGCAGCCCCAGCAGCAGCAGCGGGAGAAGCGGCAAGTCGTGTCTCAGCCTTGCCTTCACACGCAGTCCTCTCCTGGCCGGCATCTCCCCTAGCACTCCCAAATCCCTCATTTTGCTAGTTCAATAAATCCAAAGATGGCTTAATTAAAAAGCCTTCTTCTTTTCTGCCTGGTTGAGGGGGGAAGCTTGGAGGGGGGGGTGCAGGAGGTTGGCGGCCCCCCTCCTCCTTTCTTTCTGCTGCGTTTTCCTACGAACACCAGAACAAGCGAGGAATCAATCGCGAATATCCCAGATGCACTTGTCCATGTTAATGCGCGGACGGGACGAGCGGTGGCCGGTGTGAGCCATCATAGCCAGAGACAGAGAGAGCAGAGGAGGATGTGGAGGAGGGAGAGGAGGAGGAGAGAAAGAGATTGAGCAAAAGCAACGGTTAAATGAGATGTGGGGGTATAGGTCCGCGCAGTTCGGCGAGCTGGCGAAGACTGAGCGTGCAACACCGGCGGAGAGGAGGAGAGCAAGGAGAGAGAGAGACGGCACAGAACAAGGTGAGCGAAAGAGAGGAGGGGACGATATAGAAAGGATCAAGCAAGGAAGTAACTTACAAGGCTCAATTAAAATGCACAACAAAAGCAGTACTGTGCAAAAGGCTTAGACGGGTTTGATATGAGCCAAAACAATGTTAAACGCAATATTAAACAGAAACACAATAACAAAAACTAAAAGCAAAATCTAAACCAAAAGCAATATAAAGTGTAGACTTCTTTTAAAACCTCTCAATTTCGTCCAGACCTGGACTCAATCAAACCTGAAGACATTCTATAATGGGGCAAATGTCCATGCCAACACTTCTGCAAAGATTATGAATCTACAATAACTAATTAATAATGATTACTACAGTAAATAGAGGTGGGCAATATAACAAAATTTAGCTAATAGTATGAATGATGTTCTGAAGATATGTAAAATTTGAGTATAGTAAAAAAAATAATAATAAAATAAAAAAAAGTACAGTAAATATGAAAAAAATGATATGTCGTAAACTTTCAAATATGGGTATAAGCTGAAATTTATGCACATTTGAGATTCATTTTTGAGACATTTCAGATTTATTTGATAATTAAATCTCAACTAATTTCTTTGAATTGAATCTAGTTAGGGATACTATCCCTTTCTATCGGGAAAAAATAGATAATCTTTGTCAGTATCGCCCAAGTGAATCATGACACTGAACCTTAAAACAGTAAAGCCTTGAGAGTCAAGAGAATTCTGAAGACATTTCTAAAACATTACAGGTCGTGATTTAAGAAGCAGAAGGAGCGTCTTGGACTTGTAGAGGAGTGCTGTGTGTGCCACCCTAAACTCAACCACAAGCCAGTTATTGATCCCGGGGCAGCCGTGGTGTGAGCAGATCACTCTAACAAGATTACAGTACAACCTACAGCACAGAGACTTAACCCGCCGAGCCCCAACCAAATGGTCCACTGCACTTCTGTCAATTAGAGATAAAACACATTACAGTTTCCAGGTGGAAATGGGTGCCCTTTTCAGAAGATTTTTTAAGCAAGTGTACATCATCATCAGGCCAATTTCAGATACAGATTCAAAAACTGAACAAACATTTCATTAATATTGAAAATAATCATTAAGGGGATCTACACATTTTAGTCCTGTTAAACCTAATTATCTAAAAGAAATTAGTAATATGTACTTTGATTCAATGACCTGTCCTTTACAAACTCTCACTATTGGTTGAGGGTGTTAAGATCAGTAGTTCCCTCTAGTGGTACAAGTGCTTATAAGTCTAGGCAGAATTATACTTTTATGTTATTTAATTGGCTTTGTAAAACACAGAATTTCTATTTCCACACTCAATATGTTAATGAAAAGTGTCCAGGTTTGGAAGCCTGTCATCTCTTTACAAAAGTGCAGAACTGCTGAATGCACACTTTGATCCCTGTTAAATCTTACCAGTACATGTACGTACGTGTATATACCTTTTGTGTTTATTGTATGGTCATGCGATGTGTGATGTGGTTTGAGGAAAGTGTGTGTCAGTGCAGAGTTCACAAATGTGTGTTTGTGTGGGTTGAGTCATTTCACAGCATTACTGTGAGTCATCCATCGAGCTGTAGCTGAAGCTATGATACTTAAGGGATTTTACATACATTTAATAAAAATATGCTGTAGAGAAAGATACTCATCTCCAGCCTGTTTCCTGTGTAGTTTTGTACTAAAGTACAAGTGGTCAGAGGTCGAGTGGAACAGACCTATAGAAATACCTCCAAATATAGGTCCCCTGCAGAGCAACCTCTCAGGCAGCCAAAAATGACTGGTCTGATCCATGCAGTAGTGTAGTAATGCTGTCATCTAGTGGTCATGTGTATAGTCAGCTGAGGAGGGAGCCGGAGAAGTAGTGCCTATTAGGACCATGTAATGACAATACACTTACGAACAATAAGACTGCAAGCAAACACTATAGTTAACCTGCATTATCAAATCACAGTTCTGAACAGAATAATACATTTGATTGGAATACAAGAGATATGCATACAATCTGAGACAATGATTTAACAGCACCAGATCAGACAAAGAGACTATGTGTGCTGCGGCCCACTGGCAAAGAGTATCTGAGCAGCTCAAGGTGGAGGAAAACAACTGCCGGTTCCAGAAACTTTGAACACAAACATCGAGCCCTTTGCTTCAGTGTTCCTTATGACTGTGTTTTGTTCTTTAGCCCAATTAACGAAGTCCACTGTGACTTTAAATGCCCTTGAAGGCACCTGCTGATTCAAAATTTCTAATTAGTGTTTCTCAGTTGTGGCATGGAAAACTTTATTCTCTATTCTTCAAGCTATTACCGTCAAATAAATGATCTGCCTCCAGAGTGACACAGTGAGTTTATGATCGACTGAATTTACTGCTCATTCTGCTCATCTGACACTTTAACTCAGAAGTTCCTCCATAATATCATCCTTCCATCCTTCTTTTTAAAGGTGCACTATGGAACTTCTCTGCTGGAGGGTCCCTTAGCTGTACTATCTCTGTTTACATGTTTTTATTGCTCAAAAAACATTCTAGTGTTTACTGCTTGCAGCCATAGAGATAGATAAGTTTAATGCCACACTGTGTAACATTCTAGGCAAAGTGTCTTCAGGTGGCGTTCTCTCCGTGATAGTTTACAACCCACACATAGCTAAAACAAAGTTGTTACTCCAAATGTTACCCTTATTCCGGCATGTCATTATTATTATTATTATATTATTATTATTCTCCCCAGTTCTAAGAGATCGATTGAGTAACAAAAATGTTACTCAAGTAGACATACAAAGTAGTTGTCCAGAAAATTGGAAAACTCAAGCCTCTAGAAGAGTAACTGTCTGGACTTGACATGTGATTTGTAATTTGAAGTCAATGAAATTCAAAAGACAAAAAACCTCGAACAATGAACAAAATTTTGCATTCAAAGGTCATTCCACAAAACACACCCAGCCTGTGGCAAATGATGATGGAAGGTGGTACCCGCCACTGAATCGTGGAGAAAAGTATCCCAATAATCACAATGACTATGACAGAATTTCATTACTGTAAAAATGATGTGTTTATCTAATATAACACAGATTACAGGAAATAATATTTGTTTGTGCCCAATATTAAACCATGTGAGGGCAGGGAACAGCATCAGAAATCTTGCCTAGGGCACCAAAAGTACTAGGGCCAGTACTGCCAAAACTGAGAGAAACATCATCATGTATCATGGAGTAGTGCAAGAAAAACAAAGTGGTTAAATAATTTAATATTGTCAACAGAAAGCTTTTGTCACTTGTAGATTTACTCACAATAGGAAGAGTAACGGAAAGAAAGAAGCATGAGGCAGCAGTAATGATGCAGGAGAAGTTTACTCTATAAGTACGAAACCCTGGACTTGGAGACAAGAACCCTCAGGACAGTCCAGTCCAGTCTGGCTGTGCTTCCGCTGTGGGGAGTCGTGTACCTCTGATGATCAAGTTAACAGAGCAGAGCTGGCAGTGTTTGATTAGGGAGAAATGCTATTTTCTCCAACAATCATATTAAAACTAAGAAACACTCCAATAAACATATACTCAAGTAGAAATAAAAGTAGGCCTGATGTTATGCATTAATTACTCACAGAAGTGCAATTTATCGAAAAAGTGTAACTGTAAGTAATGTAACAAAGTAAAAATACTCACCAAAAAAAATGTGATATGTGGAATTATAACTGTATAAAAGTCAAACATATGATTTAGGATCATAAATGACAGTGGCTTGTGTCTAAATTGAGGGAGAAAAAAATCTGATTTGTTACTTTTTGGAGTAAAGATTGAATTTATATTTTTTCTAAAATGGTCACAATTAGTATCTTTTAATTCTTATGATTGTGACCTGAAAATGCATTAATCGAACATAACCTTTCAAAGGCAGCACGCCCCTGTATCTAGGACTAGATAGGACTGACACAAAGAAAAGAGTGGGTTGTGACTTTGTGGCTGGACATTAAGATGTAAATCAATAGAAGTAAAGGGGAAAAAAAGGGATTCATTCATTCAGGTAAATTTGTTTAAAAGCTGAAGTTTGTATGAGAGAGAACTAGACATTGTTATCCGCAATACACATTTTTGTCGAGCAAAAACTCAAAGAAGTTGCAGAGATGATGCCGGCACAGAGCAGAAGAGAATAGTTTGAAGAAACATTGGCACATATTCTGAAAAAGAAATCTGTGAAATGATGCCACACAGCTCTGAAGTGAAGAGGTTTACTGTAAAAACGGAGCAGTAAGGGGGCGGAAATGGTGATGACGACGACTGATGAGATGTGCTTAAGAGAGAAATGATATGCACGATGAGGCTAGAGGAGCTCTTTTGGTGATGATCCAGGTTTAAGCATGGAGGAGGAAGAGGAGAGCAGAGAAGGCACTCAACAGAAGAGCCCACTGGAGGCACGGAGGAGGTGTATGCCGGGATACACACAACATATTATTGACTGAAGGCTTTTGGCGTTAATTGCATATTCCCTGTGATTGCTCTGTGAATTGCTTCGGTGAATGAAAATAACTCTCCATTTGCCAAAGCTGGAGGGAGAAGAAATAAGATGAGGGGAAAACGACAGGAAGGACAAGAATGCATTTGAAATACGCGTCACAGTCTCATCAAAGGAACATTATTCATTGATTGTTTAAAGTGTTTGATATGGATCATTTGAGAAGTGCAGTCTTGAAGATGTGTTAACGCGGAGAAACGGAGGTGCATTAAACAGGAACAAAACCCAAAACCTTCAACATCCAGAGCCAGTCGAGATTAGTACTATTGACCCTTTGCACCTACGACTGAATGATTGCAGTTTTGGTCAATTAGGTCAGTGGTTCCCAATCTTTTTTGTCCCGAGTACCTGTTAAGCCTTTAGTCTGACACTCTAGAGTAGCCCTTAACTTGAGTTTCAGACAAATGAATGGGTTTAAAAGTCACATATTGTCAGTTATTACTATTATACTTTTGTTTTAATTATATTTATAGTCCAAGATACTCTCAGCTTCTTTTAAAACCTGAAATCATTCCAAGTACCCCCTGGTAATTGCTCACGTACCCCTTGGGGTCCCCGTACGCTTGGTTGGGAAACACTGAATTAGGTGATGGCTACTTCTAATGCATATTTAGTTCAGTTGTCGCTAGAAATGGGACATATTTTAGACGCTCACATTTTTTGGAGTAAGTAAAGATACTACTGGAAGCTGACCCCAGGGACTGAAAACATTGCGGACTTACGCAGAATCAATGAACGAAACACAAAACTCTTAGATTTAGATTATTTTAAATGATGGATGACCAATGTGCTCCATTAATGTAAACATGTGAGGCAGGGGTGGAATACTTGCACAATGTCACAAATAAATCATGCTTTTCACTTGAGTTTGCCTGAATAAAAAATATTCTACGCAAATAGTTTGTGAATATACGTATAATGCCATAGCTGTGCAAGTTGGATTGTACAGACGTTCAGACAAGTTCATTCACTTGGCTCTCTGTAAATGGCTAAAGCCGATCGTTTCAGGTATTCATGATCGTTTTGTAACATTAGCACTGACTGTAAATAAAAAGAGTACTTTTGGTACTCTTTTGTTTTATCGTTGCTAATCATCGCTGTCTTCGGTCTTCATCAACAGGTTTACGATAAAAACTTACAGTAGGTTTACACTCTGCCTGCAGCCAACAGTTTTCAACAGTGTTTTCAGATGTTTACAGAGCAGACAGTGCTTCTGCCATCCGTCATGGCAAAGTGGGCTTTCCGTGACGACACGTGCAAAGGGTGAATAGGGTGAGTTCACGACATTCCAAAATGTGATGTAATGATTTCAGATGGAGAGAAGGGGCTTATATAACTCACTGATTCACTGTTTTTGAAATAATTATCCAAACAGAAAATCCACATATGTTGAACCTTATCAATTGTGCCAGGGCTTGGCTCCACAAATTTGTTATTTTAATCTTGTGGCTTCAAGTCCTTTCAAATGACACCTTTGTGATTCAATTACTCTGCCACTTTTAGCTTCAATACAAAAATCAATATTTCAACTTAAAGTGCATGTGTGCTGACACTGACAGAGAGGACATTAAACCTTATGCCACTTTTTGTTTCATAAGAATAGGCCCAGAAGAGAGATCTCAAACATAGATGTACATTTTGACTGGCTTTTAAATGTCTACTTGACAGCTATATTGACTGAATTGCATCAATATATTTAAATCTAGGTCTCTCTCTATAGCTTCAACATTAAATAGATACTAGCTGCGAGAATTTGCTGAATGCCGCACTCTTCAGCCTCATTCCATCACGTCCTGTCAAACATGTCTGAGTCTGGAAAAAAACAATTGCGGAATTCCTGTATGCCTGGAACACTGAAGACATGTAGCAGCCAGAAACATAGAAATACTGTTCTGATCAATGAGCAACTGAATAAAACCTCAGCAAAGAATAAGAGAAACTCATTAGGCATTTCACAATATTACAGCTCTTTGGTCTCAATATCTAAGTACTTTTATTGGCACTAGTGGGAAACATTATTTAAAATATAAAATTTAAAAAAATAAAATTTGAGCTATATTGAGCAGTGTATATTGAGTAATTTTTTTTTATGCTGCAGCACACTTTTTTGGTTGAGAAGAGGCTGTGGCACACCATCCACTAAAATATTATCAAATGATTCCAATGAGAGGGAAAAGAAAAGTAAATAAATACTGTCCATGTCACTGTTTCTGTGGTCGTTTTAGAGTATTTTAACCCAGAATGACAGTATGCGTTAAATTACTGGATGTAGCCGTTGAATCAAATTGAATTTTTTTCCCAGGGCACACCTGGCAATCCCTCAAGGTGCATTAGTGTTCTTGGCACACTGGTTTAAAATCAATGATCTAACGGTCAAATTATTAACATATACAGTATATGACTCATTATCAGGGGTGCAGCAGGAAATTCTGGGACCTGGGTGCAAATCATCTTGTTCTTTGTACTTTGTCTAGGTATATATTCTCTGTAGTCCTGTATCGATTACTGTGAGAGCTGTCTGTTTTAGAATCAGCTCCTTTGTGCCTCTATTGTCTGATCCTGGCCTCAGACCGCATGCAGTCCAGCTCCGGTGCAGTGACCGCTCCTTTCCATAACTGTAAAAGTGCGAGAGGAGCTCAGACCACACACCGTGCAGTGCGGTGGTGCCGGCGGCGGTGCTGCATCGCTTGGTTTGAATTTTCACCGGAGTGCCGGAGCCCACCGCATGCCTTTTCCGTGAAGTTTTCAAAATGAGACAAAACAAATAGGAAATCCTAAGAGCGCGAGTGAAATGGATCTGGCTGGTTTTCAAAATCAAACCAATGTTTTCACTCTACATCAATTTACAACCTCCATGCATGTAAATAATATGTTATAACCAGTGATACAGAGTTACGTGTGACGGCGCAGTGAACCGGTGATACGGGGTCACGTATGTTTCGCTGTTGCGCCCCATCAGATCTGTTATTGGAGACCCTCAGGAGGATAACATCAAAAAGGAAAATGTCTGGCACTAAATAGAAGACGTTCTTGAAGTGGATGGTGAGTTTGTGTACTTAGAATCTTAACTAATAACTTGGTTATTGTGTGAACTCCGAAACTGAGCGTGACCCCGTGTGAGTGGTACGCTGCGACCAGACTGCTCCGACACAGCAACCAGAGCTGGACTGAGTGATGTGTGAGCCCGGGGCGATGGAGAGAGGGAGCAGGACTGTCCAGTATCCTTCAGCTTTATTTGATGGAGCTGCTCCTCCAGCAGACCACAGCAAAGAACAGGGCACACTACTTGGCCCTGGATGGTGATGGGTTCCACTGTCGTCCTGAATTCAATGACTAGTTCCTTGGTTTATGTGATCAATCAATCGCCCAATCAATCAAACTTCATTTGTACAGCACTTTATAACCAACAGAGTCTTCATAAGTGCATTAAAAGATATAACAACAACTTTATTGCCGATTGTATTTTCTTTAGATTCTCTTAAAGCTGGGGTCCTTAATTTTCACAGATTGCTCCTTAAAATGAATCATCTCTTTTTCAAGTAGGTTTAAATGTGTCTAACTAGTTCCCAGCTTTCACAAGTCCTTTGGCACATTGTTAATATCCACAAGCATTAACAATCAGGGGCAGACTTGGCTTTTGAACAGCTTTTTTCAGATGGCAAACTGAAACTTTTTTTTTTTTACTCACTGGTACTTTTAAAAAAAAACCTTTAGAGAGTATGACTGAAACATTATAGAGTATTCAGTTCAGACAATTTGCCTCTTTAAGTCAGTTAGTTTGCTGGTCTCTTTTTCCAAACAACACAGGTTCAGAGATATCCGCATAGTGCATCAGAGGCACATGTGTCGAGGATCAATTTCAATTCTGCAGTTGGGGAACAAATCAGCTCAGCTCTTTCATCTGCTCTGACTCTGCCTCTGCCCACCTTTGTCTATTGATCCTGTCACTCTCTCATCATTCCTCACTCTCCTCTTTCCATCCTTCAGTCTTACACTTTTGCAGTTATATGTTTTGGTTGTAGGCTCACATTTCTCATCATTTCCCCTCATATCTGTGCATTAGCGCTGCTACTACTGACCAACCTTACATCCACACGCACCTCATTAAATGAAGCTAATTTCCAATCCATGAAAAACAATTGACCCTGTGCAGAGGTTGCACACATTGTCAATTTGTATTGAGCAGTGCATTTCTGTATGGCTGTCTGCTTCTCACTGATCAGCTGTCCAACTGTCTTATATCACTCTACCTGGCTCTCCATCTAATTTCTGCTTTTGGAAGGAGTTCATTTACCTAAGCATGGTAATCTAAAAATTTTTTTTTCTTTATGCATATTGTAATGATGCTGTCATCGCCAGGATGTTTGCGCTCTCCAAATCCTTTGGATCATCTGTTGTCAGCAGGGGAAATGCACTAAGATGCCTTTTCCAACTTAATCACTATTGTTTGCATCTTAATTTGTGAAAACTAAACTACACAAACTAAAAAGCAGTTAATGGAAAAACACAACTATTTATTAACATTAATGGTCCCACAACTTAAGATCCCGTATTGTTAAATATTTATTTGAATGATCTGTTCCAACATCTAAAAGCATTATTATTTGTATGTTGGAAGCTTTTGTCAGCAATTATACTTGTAAAGCTTTAGCGCCAATGCTTGATACTAGACTGTACTGAAATCAATTTAAATACAGTACAATTTAAATTAAAAAACTTTAGCATCTATCCCCCAACATAACTTACTCAATTTCAGTTCAAATTTTTATATCAAGGGGAAAACCACCTCTTACCCATTGTCTAAAAGTTCTATAAGTCTATAAGTTCAGAGCTACAAACCAACAGTATTTTACTGTTGTTACAACTAAACTTCATTTCTCATTTCTCCATCTACTGACAACTGATGGAACTAAAATATTTCTTACAGAATGTAGATGAGGTTCTAAACCTTGATTCTTGTTGCCAAATGAAACATTCATTCTTCTCTGACAATAGTATAGTACAATGAACCACAACAATGTACAATTTTCCTATCCTCTTACAACAGGCAATATTAATGAGTAGTACCTGGTTTGCATTTGCTATTCTTTCATTTATAGGTAAATCTGAACCTCACTAGGAAAGACAGAGCTGAAATAGGGCTTGGAGTCAATATACCATCATAGTGATCAATAAGAGACATGAATCCCCTATCTAACCTCCTCAGTCCCACCACTATCGTGCTCCAATCAGATTTTAATTCATCATAGAGCACTTTACACTGGACAGAGTAATGAATGGGAAAGATCTCCAACTCATACAGCTAAAGGAACTTTTCAAAAATGCATCAAATACCTTTTTGTTTCACTAGTGGAGATGTTTTTGCACCACGATAAGATTAGGCTGTAAAGGGACAAATAGTTCACAAATCTAAAAAAAAATAGCAACCTTTGAATGTTGACTGATTCTTAATTGGATGCTGCCATCTAACAGCTCTGATGAAGCTCAAACTACAAAATCAAATATAAAAAATTAAACCTAGCCTCTCCCTTAAGGCTCACAGTCGTATTTCTTCAAGTCAACTTTGATCATGCACATTTAAAGCTAACAAAGTTGTACCTAGAAAATCTTTTCATCTGCCTGAAATATTTTGTGGTATGGTTAAAAATACCAAATGATAAATCTGAAAATAAGTATAGCAGCTGAAAATGAATAATGATATCTAAAGGTACACAAAAGCCCCGTTTTAACTGGTCTCGTTCTGAGGGCCGGTTAACCAGAGCTCTTTGGCAAGGTTCTTTTAATGGCAGAGTCCATTCCCCATCCAATCCCCATCTCAGCAATTCATAAAAAAAGATGTTCAGAAATTTCAAGTTTGTGGCACTGTGAGCTTTTTCTTAATTTATTTTACTTCTAGGCGGCAGGTCCAGCCCCAGTCAGACTGAAGGCAGACGAGACGGGAAGCCAAAGAATAAGAGAGACCGACAACAATAGCAGTAGACACAGGGCAGGAGAAGGTGAGAGAGACAACTGATAAATTGACTTTGAGGAGGTTAAACTCTGAGTCTATGCCCAGAAGCGATTAGGATAAAGAGAAGAAAGGAGCGAAAGAATAGGCGCATATTTCATTAAGAAAAGAAAGCAACAAACACCAGGATGGATGTCTTTCCCTTTTACCTATACTGTAAGGCAAGATAATTAGATTAGCAGCTAATTAAGCTTGCTCAGATCCACTAAGTCACCTTGACCCGAGCTTTGACCTATTGGCGGATAGGATACTAAACATAAACAGAGGCACGCAAACATACAGAGACATAGTTACACACACACCATTGGCAGAACAGTCTCCCACTGCCACAGCTCCACTATGTCCATGTAACGTCCAAAATCAGAGACTATGACATTACAATACATTATAACTTCTTAAAAATGACATTGCTAATTTTTTAACGTGTTCAACAATTTCCAGCCAGCTGGTGGCAGTGGTGTGAGCAAACCTCTGCAAAACCTTTCTATTGTGTTGTATGTGCAAAACACAATTTCCTATTTACACTGTGTATTGTTATTTGCACAATTGTGGAATTGGACATTTGAATTAAAAAATAAAATAAAATAAACAACTCTCCAAAACAAGTGTGATGGTCAGACATGCTATAAAAGTATGTATTAGTCATCGAAAAGGTTACAGGGGTTGTCATCCGGATGCTGTTTGAAGATCGAAACGTTTCAACTTCTATCCAGAAGTCATTGTCAATCAGTGAGCTGGTCTGAGAACTCTGGTTTATATGCTACTCTTGAGTTGTGAGGCTCTCAGCTGACAACCCCTGTAACCTTTTCTACGATGGAACACGCCTGGACGAATGAGGGATTACATCGACTATGTATTAGTCACTTATTACTTTCTTTTGCAGTATATTTTTATGATTCCGTCGGTCCTGATTAGATAAGTATCTTGGACATTACGTGGCCAAACTATGGACAACAGCTACTTTCAACTTTATGGCAGATCTACAGAAAATCATAAGTCTTAGTTTTACACACTTTTACAGCATCTCTGATCATCACACTTCTGTTGTTTTGCAGAGTTTTGCTAACGCCGCTGCCACCAGCTGGCTGGAAATTACATCACACAATTGACGCAAAATAATTATTAATATATTATTTTAAATATGACAGCACAAAATTATGCACGGCACAAAACAGCACAAACAAAGCACAATCGATTCATATTACTTTTTGCCGTTTTCGAGCCGTTTAACACTGTGTGGGGCTGAGTGATGTCATCAGCCAAAAATAAAATTGCAAATATTTATAAAATCAGAACAGCACAAACAAACCTTTTTGTAGCATAAACCAGCACAAATGATTTTGTCAATAACCTCGGTGCATTGCTGGCACAGGTCCGGGGAATGTGCGGGCCTGAAAGAAGAAACACCACTGGACACCACAGCAGTCTGGGGTTGTTTACAGATTATTAGATGAGTACTATTCTGTGTTATCTTTTCTAACAGGCAGTCTTCAGGTATATTGCTCAAAATAGGTGTCGAACCCGCGTGTACAGTATGTATAAATCTGTCGTAAGTCTGAAATCATTCCAAGTACACATTGATCTACCATACAGAACATTAACTGTGTGTTTTTCATTTCCCCATGTCTTTGCTTTTTTTTTTTTTTTTTTTTTTTTACAAGAAATATAATTTGAATGGACTGACTGTCAATAACGCACATCTGAACTATGGGAGACAAGAGATTTGTATAATTTAGCAGAGGACAGTCTAGGCTTGTCAGGCAAATTATCAAGGATAGTTGCAAAAATTGCATGCTTTCACATTGTCAATTACAGACCATGATTTACCAGGTAGTTTTGTTCCTTCACAGCCAAGTATGATATGTAAGTATGATAACAAGATGTATAATGGTGCACATAACAAAACTGTACTCAAACCAAGAGCTCTGGAGCCAGGAGCATGCTACTGCCTGGATAAACATGAGAGGTCCTTCCCTCTGATTTCCTTCACACATTCATTCTGTCACCATGGCTCTCTCCTCCCTTCCTCTTTGCCCTGCACTCCTAATTTGTTTTAGCTCTCTTCCACACCATCTCACCAACACCACAGCCTGGACCTTTCTCCCTTACTTGCTTTCAGTTAATCCTCTTGTCCATTCCTTATTACGAGACTAATTCCACCAGTTTTCCCTTGATGGGCCCATTTCTTGCTTCCTCTTCTTGCCATTTCCTTTTGATTGCTGTCGTTTGCTAACAGAATCCTTCCCATCTTTTGTTAGGGCCCATCTTGTGCCTTTTCACCTCGTCAGTTTTGCCTTGTCATCCAGCCAAAACTATTTCAAAGGCTTCAAAGTTTGGTGAAGGCACCCCAGTATGGAAAATCTGTTTACAATGTATTTTGAATATTGTAACAATAAATTTCTTTCTATGCATGTTTATGTTTAAAAAAAAAAAGGGAACCATATACCACTTCAAAGCACTCAAAGCGCTTTCTATCCATTCACACACACATTCACACACCATGTACGCAGATACGCAGACACCATGTCGAGAGCATGATGGACCTTCAGATCAGAGGATGACTCTACCAACTGAGCTACTGTCATATATTTATTCTGGATTAATCTTTTTCAAAGGGTCCTCATCTGTTACCAAAGCAATTTCATCTCTGTCACAAATTCTAAATTTAAAATTCTACCTATTTCATCTTGTTATTGCAGATTAGCCACTCAACACAACCCTCGCCACTGATCCAGGCTGGGGACTGACATGAATGGCAGATGGGTTATGGTATGTTTAGAAAAATGCAGTAAATGGACTCTAGTCCATCTGTGACTGTTACGCAGAAACAAATGTGTAGCGATGGACTGTGTCAGTATCATCTGTGATTCTAGTTTCAATGACAGAAACAGAAACAGCCCGAGGCTTGGCTCAGAGCTGCTTCATGAACTGGGCAAAAAAGTTCACCTAGTGTCCACTGTGCCACATTTGAAAAACATAGCCTACTTTTTAAGTGAGAATACAAGCCTAAGCACTTAGAGGCATCCTAAAGATATAACTTGAGACACTATGTTGCTATTAAGATGAACTGCCTTATATAAAACATGCGATAACAGGGCTGCAAGTTTAATCACCACAGAATCAGCATTACAATTTCAATGCTCACAATTAGCAAACCATAATGGTTGCATGGCGTCTTCTTATTAAAATCTGCCAGTGCTGTAGTTTAGACCTCTCAAATGTTAGTGTTTAGGAGAACACTGAAATGTAAATTGTACATTTTACTGCAACTCGTCAGAAAACTCACAATTAGCTGTATTGTTCTGTCCTTGTGAGATTGTAGTGAGACCCACAATCACAGGGACAGATTTCAGTCACCACCTGGAATTATTACAAGTGGAGAAAAGTGCAACAACACAAGCATCACTGCAGGAATATTTGCACCAGCATGTAGTTACACAGACAGTGTCCATAAGGAGACTATTTTAGATGGCATTGAACAAGTAAGTCTAAATTAGGGCAGCGCTCGTCCTCTGTGACCTTCCTATATAGAGCAGAGGGGTTTGTGAAATAACAATCGCTTCCACAGAAGCAAGCAAATAGACCATATTTAAATGTTTACATTTATGTTCAAATGTATTTGAGTGATGGGTACCACAGAATGACGAGTCTAGGGCCACTTGATTACAAAACAAAACCTAAACTCCACATCACATCTACATACAGTCAGGTGACTGGTCCATATATATTGGGACATCGATACAATTCCAATCTTTTTGGCTCTATACACCACCACAAAGGAAATGAAACAAGACGTGCTTCCAGCTTTAATTTGGGGGTATTTAGATCCAAATCAGGTGAGCGGTGTAGGAATTACAGCGGTTTGTACATGTGCCTCTCAATTTTTAAGGAACCAAAAGTAATGGGACAAATTAACAGTTATAAATTAAACGTTCACTTTTTAATACTTGGTTGCAAATCCTTCACAGTCAATTACAGCCTGAAGTCTGGAGCGCAGACATCACTAGACGCTGGGTTTTATCCCTGGTGATGCTCTGCCAGGCTTCTACTGCAATTGTCTTCAGTTCCTGCTTGTTCTTGAGACATTTTCCCTTCATTTTTGTCTTCAGCGAGTGAAATGTATGCTCAATTGGTTTGCATGCTCAATTCAGGTCAGATGATTGACTTAGCCATTGCATAACATTCTACTACTTTGCCTTAAAAACTCTTTGGTTGATTTTGTAGAATGCTTTGGGTCATTGTCCATCTGCACTGTGAAGTGCCTTCTAATGAGTTCTGAAACATTTGGCTTAATATGAGCAGACAATATTGCCTGAAACACAACAGAATTTATCTTGATGCTTTTGTCAGCATCACATCATCAATAAATACAAGGGAATCAGTTCCATTGGCAGCCATACATGCCCAAGCCATGACACTACCCCCACCTGCTTCGCTGATGATCTTTGTCTGATCTGTTCATAGGATGTTGTTTCTGTGAACCCTTTTTTGTTGTCCGGCCTTCCTATTTTTGAGGCTCACCACTGGTTTACATCTTGTGGCGAACCCCAAGTACTCTGTAGTACTAGTACTCTGGTGAAGTCTTCTCTTGATTGTTGACTTTGACACACACACACCAACCTCCTGGAGAGTGTTCTTGATCTGGCCAACTGTTGTGAAGGGGTTTTCCTCGCCAGGGAAAGAATTCTTCGGTCATCCACCACAGTTGTTTTCCATGGTCTTCCACGTCTTTTAGGTTTGCAGAGCTCACCAGTGTGTCTTTTTGAGAATGTTCCAAACCGTTGATTTATCCACACCTAATAATTTTATTATCTCTCTGATGAGTTTATTTTGATTTTTCAGCCTAATTATGGCTTCACTGATAGTGACAGCTCTCTGGATCTCATACTGAGAGTTGACAGCAAGTCTATAGACCTTTTATCTGCTCCTTGTAAATGGGATACTGACAGAATAACATACACAAGCCACCCATGGAACACCTGAGCAGCCAATTTGTCCCATTACTTTTGGTCTCTTTAAAAGTTAAAGGCACATATGCAAACTGTTGTAATTCCTACAACATTTGCCTGGAATTGAAGCTGAAAGTTACAGCACATCTTGTTTGTTTCATTTCAAATCCATTATGGCGGTGTATAGAACCAAAAAGATAAGAAATGTGCCAATGTCCCAATATCTATGGACTAGACTAAATCACTACACTGCAGTGTTGGGTAAGTTACTTTGAAAAATGAATTAGTTACAGATTACCAATTACTTTTTTTTTATGTAATTAGTTACATTACTTAGTTCCTGCCTCAAGAAAGTAACTAAGATACATTACTTTGGGATTACTTTATTTGTAATATTGTATAAATTAATCAAATATGTGGTTTTACATTTTATTAATGACAATTAAACAGATGAAAACAACAAATGAGTTGTTGAAATTGTCTCAAAGTCATGCCGATGGGTTTTTCACTTTGAGAACATTAAACATGTTCCTTCTTCAGGCTGATTCTTGCAGAAGAAGGTTGCGTTCCCTTCCTAAACATTGTTTTTGGTGCTGAAAGTCACTAACTGGGTATTTATTTAACTGTAATTTAATTATTATTTTTTTATTTAATTAATTTACTTATTATTAAGTATTTTCAAAGTAATGTGTTATAATACTAAAGTACTACAATTGTAATTTAATTACAGTAACTAAGTAAAAGTAACTTAGTTACACCCAACACAGCTACATTGCCACCAGTGTTGAGTAGCATTACTTTTAACAGAGTCCCTTGAATATGAGATGGCATATCAAGGGGTATTCCCAATAAATTTCAAATTTCAATACTAATCCATTAAGTTACCTCATTACTGCCCTGGAAAACTAACAAGTTAAGTTGCTGTTTTACATTATCAAAAAAGTAATTTTTTTTGTGATGCTGAAGGCTCCTTTTAATAAGCCTCTGTGTCGTTGTGTGTCTGAGAAAAAGTACACACTGCTTTATTTAGTTTGTGTGAGACTTTGGGAGCACACACATCAGCACCATGTCCTCTCCACATAAAGCATAAAGTCAGAGCAAACTTTGCCAAAAACAAACTCATATCTCTATCAACCAAGCAGGCTCATTTTTCCTTGTGGAGCAGAGGTGCAGTGCACAAAATCTGCACACGGCACACCACATGCACCACATGCTCTGTCCTGCACTTTTTGCTCTGATCTGGGTCTTAACTACAACTAACTTGCTGTTTGTAAAAGTAACTACTAGATCATCTGTAAAATGCAAACATAACATATTAGCGTACCAGTCACTCAAAAGAAGCATTACACAATAGAGTAATTCATCCGGAAAGGTCCTAAGTCTCACTTAAAAACTGTAGATCTTTCATTACCAAACAGCTGATGACAAGATAGGATCATGAAAATGACAAAATACTACAGCGCCTCCTAGTGGCTATATGTAACGTCTTCAGACTGCTGCAAAGGCTATTAGATTTTGGTGTTTTTTCTGTATTCTCCCATTATGGATCTTAGTTAATGAAAAACAACAAAACAACACTGAGTGAGACCGTGGGGTCAGGATTGTGTGGCTCTGTTTGTAGACTTGTAAGACTGATCCTTGTACCTTTTACTGCCTCTTATTGCAGCTCATAAAAACTCATCTATGATTTGAATTTCTTGGTCAGTGACAAACTTTGATTAGTCACACACATGCACATAACACAACCCTTCTACTTTGAGATTGCATATTCAGGGAAGTGTATGCTTGACACGCAACACGGTTACTAGGCAATGTTATTGTAAATGTGCTCTTCCTGATAGACATAGGCTTCATAAACTTTAATCAGTGCACACTTAAGGGGCTGAGACTGTATTCTCTGCATAAAGATAAAGACAGAGCTGGGCGCACTGGAGCTTGTGCCAGTTTCACTTGTATTTCTCCTTTTCACGGATACTGCTCCTTTGGATTATTTTACTGCATAAATTGTTAGTTTTGTAAAACATGGCAGTCACCTGCTGTGGATAAAGACAGAATAGAATTACAGGTACATTTCAGTGCTTACTGTCACTGTGTTTTTTTGTTTTCTTTTAGTATTATTCATAAGTAAGATTAATGCTTTATGGCGGCTTTTTGTTGCAGGATATAGGTGATATTGGTCAAAAACAAAATGGATGAGTTGAAATCAAGAGGAAGGAACCGAGAAGATCGGCACAAGTAAGGTTTCAAATGTTTTACATGAATAATGTATTTACTGTACAAGCTGTCACTGGAGTGTACTTTTATGTGGGAAATCAATTGTCTGATATCAACTTTATACAAGTAGATAAGAATTAAAAGTCCCTCTATTCAAAATAGTAGTTAATGATTTCCTTTAAAAAGGTCTTTTATAAACACCTGTAAAAACAATAGTCTATACTGGTTTAGTTTTCATTTTGACTCATCTCAGTTTTTGTTGACTTTTTATTTTATCATCTTTTAATTAGATACAATTGATAATCTGAGGTTTTTACAATTTGTAAAAACATAAAATCTTAAATACTGAAGAAAAAGTGACAGTTTCCTTACATAAAATAAAACTGCTCCCATTTGTTTATTGTAACAAAGATGGCTATTCTGTATGGCTAATCTGTATCCAGCTAAGCAATTAAGTATTTGCTAGAGATCAATTTTATATAATTTATACCTTAAATGAAAGAGTTCATTTCCCCAGAGCACTGCTCACTTCTGTTCCTTATTGCTCTGTGATGTCCCTCCGTTACAGACGGCATTATGACAGCCCTTCTCTAAAATGTTGCAGTCATAAATAAACACAAACTATTGATGGTAAATAACAGGGTAATTTGACTTGGATTTGAACTAAAAGTATTGGAAATGTGGGATAAATATACAAAACAACAGAGAAAACTGAGAAAACTGAAACAAAGCAAACTTTTTTTCTGTTAAGGTTGTTGTTGGCTTTATTGTCTATAAATCACGCAAAAATATTAAAGTAAGAAAGAAAAAAACAGAAAGAAATATAGAAAGACAGAAAACTAAATTAAATAAAATGAGACAAAAAGGCTAATTGAAATGACCTCTTGTATGAGAAGGCAGTGGCTCTTCAGGCTTGCAATTTCAGCCAAAGAAAATCCTCTCCAGTATCTAACCGGTGATTAATTGTCCTTAGTTCATGCACGTAATTTGCAAAAAAACTAACATTTTCTGGCTTTTTATGAGCTTGTTTTTCACTCCTCGCTACAATGTAATGACAAAATATGTTGAGAACAGTTCACAATGAATCTCTAATCTCTTATCTAAAAAAAAAAAAAAAAATCAACGACTCAAATGGCAGTGTTAGTTTGGTTGTATTCCAATTTTACATTATAGTTCTATGCAATTTACACACAAGTGCTTCATTGAGGAAGGACTCACCTGTACACCTGCAGTATTTATTGATAGTTGCTATGGTTATATATCAAAGATCACTGCTGTGTCATCGACTCAGAGGTCCACACCCTGAAATCTTTCTCTAGTTAATCAACAGTGTGACATGAAGTATTATTTCACTCATAAATTAAAAAAAACTGTAGAGCTAAATTGTATTTTGTACAGACCCTTTAAATCCTATGTCACCAGCATGGAGACTAAAGTGAATAATAATAATTAGATACACTAGATAGGGTAGATACACTTTCAATAATTGACTGACATCACAGCTAAATACTCATGATTTTAATACTTTTTTCCATTTTCCATCCACCAAATAGTATTTTAGGGAAACTGTATTATCTGTAGTAAAATATGTAAAATATTTGTTAATAAAATGAAAAACTACAGCTACAATGTTACGGGGGCTGAATTATCACATATTGCTCAACAATTAACATAAAATGTATTATAATATTTTCTAACTATGCTCTGATATTAGCAACACATAACTGAGTGGATTCCATTTGTCAAAACCCCTTTGGTTTTTCATATTTTCGAAAATTCTGATGCTAATCCCAATTTCCCCATTGAAATCACCTTCATTCCAGAATAGATTGTATTTCTTTACAAACTCTTAAAGGATCAATTCATGGGCTTGTCTCAGCTTCCTGTTACAAATTATGAGGACTTTTCATCCTTCAAAAGTTGAAATATTTTAGTAAAAACAGATGCAAGTGCTGCACAGGGTTCAACAAATGTAATAAAAAAATAAAAATTAAAAAAATGTTATTTAAACAAGAGTTGGCTAGTAACTTTTGAAAGAACCACTGCAGCCGGTGAGCAAGCCCTGGTGGTTGTTATGTGTGAATAGTGTGTTTTATTTTTGTTGTGTGTTTGTGCTTTGCCTCAGAGGAACATGGGATCCCTTCCTGTTGAATCCAGCAGGAGCAGAGAAGGAGCAGAAAAGGACATGTTTCCGACTGGCTCAATATCTAGTGACAATTTTTGTGGGCTTGGCTGTTTTGACCAGTGCTGTTCTAGCAAAGGTACCTTTGTGCTTCAGTTTGAGTATTATGTTGTATTTCAAACATATTCATGAACATGATATGACTACTGAGACTTTCAGAGGGTTGCAACAAATAGTATGCATTATTTCACTTTACTTCCAGTAAATGTAAAATTATTGCTCTTAATAAACATTTCTTGCAATATAAATGGAGATAAGTCTATTATCTTAAGTTCGGGAGCAGGACAACACCTCAGCCACGCCCCTTCCAGTGGCGACTCTTTAAGCTTCCTGGTCACACGTACCAGCGTTCGTTGTTTCCTGCCCCTCCCTCCCACTCTCTTTGGATTATTCTGTTTTATCTCTTAGTCAGGGGGTATTGAGACCCAGGCGTGTGCAGCCCTCATCGCTAGAAGCCCCAAAACTGCATTTATCATCTACTCTCAAGCATTTTATCATTGTTCTCGTTCGCCAATAAACTTCTGCATCCAAGCTAGAGGTTGTGGTCCTTGCTAATGAATAAACTGATGAACCAGCTACATGGCACACCACAGTCTATCTTGTATTAACAGGTCAGCAAAATGTAAAAGGTTGTGTGTGTCTAATATTACAAGACTGTCAAATCAAACTGTGCATCGCAACATGATTTAGGCAGATGATTTATTGGACAGTAAATCAACTACAGAAAACTACATTTGCTATTTTATTTTCTGTAGGCTGAAATATGCTATAAAACATTGTAAATATTTTTTTTTAAATCTCTTTTATCTTTAAATCTAGGGGTGGTCCGTTTGGCTTGCTATATTTAGGAAATTCATAGATTCATAGTTTTTAGAAGAAAAACACAGGTTGATATTTGGCTTACTGCTGTGGCCAATAAGCAATATTTTCCAATACTGATATTTCAGTTTTTAAATCCATAGCAAAGCCTACAAATCTGTCAAGTTCAAATAAAAATCACAAATATTAAAAAATAAAATGTTTTATCTAGATAAAATGATTAGGTGCGTGACTGTGTAAACATTCAGACTTAACTATTCTTCCATTTCCATTTTACCCATCCATTCAAAAAGATAACCATGGTGCACAGAAGACAAACTTGGAATGACCCAGGGACACACACAGGCTGACACCGCCATACATATTGGTGCCAAACATTGGCCAATATAGAAGAAAGTCTTTCAATATTGGAACTGTTACATCGCCCATCCCTACTTAAATCCCATAACTATATTGTTTTCTAATGTTTCCTGACAGGGTTCATTGCTGGTGCTGTCCACTCTGTCCAGTCCCAGCTCAATGCGCAGCCCAAAGGAGCAGCAGTTCTACATGCTCATGTTAGTCTTCTGCCTCGTCTGTCCCAACTTTCTGGTCTTCCTCAAGTCTCTCTGGAGATGTGCCTTCAAGAGCTTTGTCAAACCAAACTTCAAAACCATGGCCTTTGTAAGTTTCTCATTAAAGGTGTAATGTGTACATTTTCTGGGGGAGGGTTGTCCACGTGAAAATGTTTCTTTACCTGTGACGTTCCAAAGTATGACAATAAACCTATCAATGAGGACAAAAAGGTGGCGCCACTGGGCCAAGTTACAGGACAAATCTGTAGAGACATGACCACTAACAGTAACAATGCATGTTTTCAAGGTACTTTTTTAGCAATTAACATCTGAAGTTCAATGAACACAAGAAAGCTATGTTAACTTAACTTAAACTCTGCAACATTCCAGGCAAAGCAATAACATCCACAATATCCACCAGAAAACTTACACAGTTCAAGTGTTATATTTATTACAATTTGGGTAGTAAATAGCATTCAAGTCCTCTCAAAATATGTCAAGGGAAACAGAACAATCTTGCATTTTGTCTCATCAGATTTGTGGCATTGAGTGCCTGGTGTCTCTGGGAACCTCCATCTTGGTGCTGATTGTCATGCCTCAGTTCGATGTTCTGACTAATCTTTTCATCAGTGGAGGAGTGTGCATTGTGTCAGCAATCCTTCAGATCGCATTCAGACTTCAGGCTGAATCTTGGAAAATTGTGTTCCCACTTTGCTCCCTGGTTCTCACAGTAGCAGGTAGGGCAGTGATCAACATAAATAACTCTGTATTTTTAGGGATTATCTCAATTATGACATTCAGACAATTTTATGGACAAGCCATGGAAATTTGCTGAAATTTGGCTGTAAATGTTGTGGTTGAAGATCAATCGCAGAAAATGTGAATGGGCTGTGAAGTGCAGAAATGTTCTATTATACCCTTATTTGAAACTATAAATTGAAAGATTACAATATTATACATTTTTTGAATATTAATCAAATGCAAAATTGTATGGTTGGTCCACTGCATTATTGCATTTTAACAGTGAATTATTTGTTTAAATAAATGCATTACATTTGTTCACTCTGATCCTAACCTAACCTATACTCACTGACAAATCCACAGGCTACTTTCTCTTGGGCCTTGACTACTATGTCCGTGTAACATCATTCGTGGACAGACAGGGTGACAGCTGCTTCATTTACATTGGCATTGGCATTTTCTCATCTCTGCTCATCTCCCTCTGCTGGTGGGAAAATCCACTGCAAGCAACTAACCGCATGCAGGTAAATAAATGTGGATTGATTAATAACTGCATGTAATTTATCTGAAGTAAACTCACAAGTGAACCAGCATATTGGTAGTAACTGTGTATTTTCAGGGGACACTGCAGGAGCTGGAGGGATTTCGGGATTTTGTGTTTTGTGTCAGCAGCATTCTAAGGATAGTAGTAATAGGTAATTATCTCAAAGAAAGCAATTGATGCACATTGCTTAATTATTTTTTTGTGATTTATCCGTAACTTTGTACTTTTTGTTTAATGTGTATTTCAGGAGGTGTATACCTGTTCTACCATTACCTTGTTGCCAAGACAATTGTTTGGACAGATTTTATAATAGAAGCTGATGAGTGGCAGCTGCTTCAGATTGGACTAGGACTGCTATTTTTACAGGTAGATTTAATGAGCCAGATAATTCTTGTTATTTAAGACGATAATTACTTAAAATTTACAACGCAACTTTTGTCTAGGCCTTTTCTGCAGCCGCCTGCCATTGGTTTGGTGTAGTGGCCTGCAAAATTCATGCTGTTCGAATGAGTTTTGCCCTGCCAGTGTGCTGTACGGGTCCTTCAGTGCTTCTACTGGGCATTATATTGTTCATTAGTGAGTCCAAGACACTCGCAGGAGCAGCAGAAGGGAGCATCACAGGTGTGTACAAAGACGCACATGATAAACTGATAAAATTATAAACTAGACTATTATGTATTTTCATAGTATAAATGTAGTTTAGAAGTTTAAATGTGTTAATACTATTTCACAGAATTTTGTTCAAGTCTTGTGAATCTCAACGGCAAAAACACAACTTCACTGGTAATGTTAGAGATCACCAGGAGCATTTGCCGCACATCACTGAACAGGTACTTACTAAACATGCCATAGTTGTAAATGAGCACAATGCATGGAAATCCAACCAGCAATATTACATTTTGAATGCTTGTACATTTCATTGTTATCCGACTTCAGCCATTATGAGCAGTGGCCGTTTGCTATACTGGCTATGGAGGGAATGTGCATGTGGTGCGGATTTCTCACCTGCACTCACTATGTGTGGAAGACAAAGGTACGACACATACACACTGTCATTGAACTGAAGGCTTCTATGACAAAAACAAAATGCTGAAAACACTATAAAAATTCAAGGTCCAGCGAATTGAAAGAACATCACAGCTCTTTGTGCGAAGACTGTACGAATCCTGCTTCATTGACCTGTCTCTATTACTCAACACGAAAATGAAGGTAGCAAGAGCCCAAAACCAAGAAAGGTAAAAAAAAATATATAGATATTTTTTATTTTTATTTTTTAAAATAGTATCCACAAAATACCACTTAATACGGTTTCTTCTCAACAGTCAAGACGAGATACAAAACTGTGTCATCTACCTCTGTGCAACTATGTGGCATGAAACCTACGATGAGATGCTAAAGATCCTCACATCGATGTTTAGGTACAAGCAACAAACATGTTTAAGCCACAGATTAAATTAGTTCATTCTTTTTATAACAGTCATTACTGGTAATGGTACTTGTTTCAGGTTGGATCGATACCGAGGCGATCCAGAGAAGCAACACAACGACTACTTTAACTTTGAAGCTCACATCTTTGTGGACGATGCCTTTATGATTGAAAAGGACACAGAAAAAAGACTGGTTAATTCTTACGTCAGTGACCTCGTCAATGTTATTATTGAGGTTTACAGGTGAGATAGTTATTTTACTAGAGCTGTAGACAATCAAAGAAATTCACGGTCGAAAAAAACATGCCCTGTACATGAACTGGCTTCAAAGGGTCAATGGATGGCGCTAGAAACCATGAGGCATCTCTATGATCTGACCATATGTCTGATGTAAACTGCACATAAAAGGTCACAAGCTCATAGGAGTTTATGCAAAAAACAGTATAAAAGAAAAGAAACTGCAAGGTAAAAAGGCAGAATAAAGTGATCACTCACTCCCAAATCTCTAGCCAATGCCATCTGTGCCTTCACCATTCCTTTTTGTCTTATTTATAATCCAACAATAACCGCTAATCAACATTTTGGTCAACTAGGTCAGCAATAACAAACCAAACAACTGAGGATAATTTGGTATGTTTGCCTTTACTCAGGGTATTTACTCACAAAGAGCCAGATGACGTGTCAATAATTGAAACTCCATATGGTGGGAGGCTCGTGGTCGTGCTGCCACAGGGAAACATGCTCTTTGCTCACCTCAAAGACAAGAATCTTATTCGAAACAAGAAGAGGTGGTCACAGGTACATATACTTAACTTGCATTTAATATTTTAAAGGTCCTTATTTCAGACCAGTGTTTGTTTATTTTACCTGATAGTTTCGACTGCTCACTCACAGTCTTCATCAGTGTCACTCAGTGTTGCTGTGACCGAGCCAAAACCTGTATAGATCAGCTGACAAGAGCAACATCGAGTGACACTCTGATGAAGATTGCGAGTGAGTTAAACTATCAGAAGACCAAATGAACCTCGTTGGACTATATACTTAACTGGTGTTAAGAAGTTTTTTTTTTGTATCAAATTTTTATTAATTATATTTCTCTTTTTCAGATTATGTATTTATATTACCTGCTAGGATGGAAGGGCTATGTTGTCAAGAATCCTCAAAAAATAAAAGTAGTGTGGATTTTGATCAAAAACAAATTTGTATGTTTCATCTGTTTATCTAAGAAAAAGTATCTCCTGTTCAGTACAAGAAAGAAAGCATTCGTTCATTGGATCGAGAATCTGGAATGGCAAACTGTTTTATCCGGGCGCAGGAAGATATTGAGATCTACAACAGGAAGAACGTTTCAGATGACAACACTTACATTTTGGCTTTGGACGGAGACACAGATTTTCAACCTAAAGCTGTGATTCTCCTTGTAGACAGGTACAAATGTAACAATTTTGGTAACCATAGTTTGTTAAGTAGTTTTGTTTCATTAATTTCCTATTGCAATCCCTAGGTTACGTATGTATTATAATGTGGGTGCAGCCTGTGGCAGGATTCATCCAACTGGAATGGGTAAACACCATTTTGTTGGTCATTTAAGTTTGAAACGATTTTTGTTGAATTTATTTATTTAAACTTTTTATTGATATGCAATATTTTATAACCCTTAGGTCCAATGGTGTGGTACCAGAAGTTTGAGTATGCGGTGGGCCATTGGTTACAGAAAACTGCGGAGCACGTGTTTGGTTCAGTGCTGTGCAGCCCGGGCTGCTTCAGTCTGTTTCGAGGCTCGGCTCTAATGGATGACAATGTACTAAAGAGGTACACCACCAAGGCCACGCGAGCTTCAGAGTATGTGCAGTATGACCAAGGTATGTGCAACATGCAATTTGAAGTCCTTTCAACCTTATTTAAAAATATTGATAAATTAACATCTATTTTATATTAATGCTTTCTAGGGGAGGATCGTTGGCTGTGCACACTATTATTGCAGCAAGGATGGCGTGTGGAATACAATGCTGCATCAGATGCATACACAAACTCACCCCAGGAGTTTAAAGAGTTTTATAACCAACGGAGAAGATGGGGCCCATCAACATTAGCCAACACACTTGATCTTTTACACAGGTATGTCATGCTATAAGATGACTCCACATAAAGGTCTTTTATATAAATGTCACTTACTGGTTTTCACACTGTGGTTCAAATTGCAGTGGTTCAGAGACAGTGAAAAGAAACATATCCATCTCAAGACTTTACATTTTCTACCAGATGTTCACAGTTGGCTCTTCTATTCTTGGACCGGCCTCTGTGACACTGATGATAGCAGGTACACTCAGCTCTTATCTGCTCCAGTCTACAGTCCCACAGAGAAGCATTCAGTTGAAACATTATATGTTACCACTTTATTTTGATTGACAGGTGCTTTCCAGTTTGTCTTCAAAATAGCTGGAACACTCTCCATCATCATAGCAAGCATTCCCCCTGTGTTCTACATCATCATCTGCTTTATTACTAAGGCCAACACCCAAATAACCATTGCTGGGATAATGAGTGTCCTCTACGCTTTTCTGATGACTGCTTCTTTCTTCTCCATCATTGGTCAGTTTAGAGTTATGTTTAAAGCAGGCTTACATTACAACTATTAATCTCTGGTGGAGAGTACCAAAGTACAAAAGTAAAAGTACTGTACTTAAGTAAATTGTTTAGGTATCTGTACTATACCCAGTTTTATTTTATCAAGTAAGTAAGTAATTAAGTACATTTTATAGTAGATACTTTTTACTTAAACTTCACTACATTTCAGGGCATGTATCTGTACTTTCTACTCCACTACATTTTTTAACTGGACTAAAAAGTAAAAGTATATTTTCTCAAGGTTTTAGACGTGCTGAGAAGGCTGAGGGGTTTATTTTTTTAGCACATTTATGGCACTTTTTTTTTTTTTTCTAGTAGCCTCTAAATAAAAAATAACTTAAATTTGCCTATAATGACCAAAACAGAATAAAAACAATCAAGATTACATTTTGATGCTTTAATAATTAAAAAAAAAAAAAAGATTTTACTTTTTACTCTTAAAGTAAATTTTTAAGGGGAGGAGTACTTACTTACTTATACTTTTACTTGAGTAGATTTTAAAATGTGATACTTTTACTTTTTACTTTTATCTGTAATTCTACCTGAGTAACAAAATGGAGTACTTCATCCACCACTGGTATTAATACAATGTATGTTTTCAGGTGACATGGTTATGCAGGAGACGTTCCTGACACCCACTGGGGTATTTTTAGTATCCATGGCCATCATGTACATGGTGACAGCTATTCTCCACCCAGAAGAGTTTGGTACGACTCACATTTTTGTTACAAGAACATTCTGTGTAACCAGTATCCACATGTTATCTGTTCAACAGGGTTGATCATCTACGGCCTGATGTACTTCATCTGTATTCCCAGTGGATATCTCCTCCTGACCATTTACTCACTGGTCAACATGAACAACGTGTCATGGGGCACAAGGGAATCCAACAAGTAATGCATCAAGTGTCTTAATATGGCACGTTATAGTTAAAATGACAAATTACTAAAAACACTGTTTGCTGCAATGTCATGTCTAACTGATGGCTTCATCTGACATTCCTTTGGTTCAGGGGAGAGGCAGAGGCCAAAACACTCCAGAACATCCTGTGTGACAAGAACTGTCGGCTGTGCTGTTGGGACATGAAAATACAAGTACAGCATGCTGCCCTAAATACTTTCAGCAAAAATGTCCCAAGACTATTCACATAACTTTAACCATCACTTCTTCAGGTAACCCAAGAAACAGAGAATGTAATGTTTCAGAAGATGACAGGACATCCTGCACTGTTAGCCCCTCCACAGCTAGCCCCTGTGGCAACAACACAAGAAACAGCCCTAATGGAGCAGCATGATGACTCGCTCAAAGAAACAATGGAAAAAGAAGAGAATAAACCAAATCATTTTGAAAAACAAGAGACAAAAAAAAAATACAGTCAAGTAGCTTCCATTTCCAGGTAAGCAATATTTGTCTGACAATTTTGAGCAAAAACAGCTTAAGATACTCAGGTGTGTCTGTGTATCTCTCTAACAGCAGCGATTACAGCAGCGATAAGAAGAGCTTGTTGTCGTCAGATTTTGACAATGACGATGATGATGATGACTACAGGTCAGAGGTAGCTGAGAAAACACCACTTTCTGTCAGTGGTAAGAAACATAATGAAAACTAATTTGAAAAATCAGTTTTCAGAAAAAATTCCAAACATCTAATAAATAATAAATAAATAATCTAATACATTTTAATCATCGTTGTTCATTTAGACTGGGTATATCCTGTGAAGGAGGAGTTCCTAAAGAAGCTGACTTGTGCAAATATGGCAAAAAACCTGAAGGAACAGATAAGGCAAGTAATCATTAAACATGCATAGAATTCCCTAATTTAATATTGCATATAACAAGGAGGAGCATTGTGTTACAGTTTTAACACACAATGCGGAGTGAAGTCCGGGACCTTTTCTGCTCTTAACTAAGGAGTGTGTTTTGTGTGTAGGTATGTACTTCCCTTCAGTGAGGATGAGCTCTGTGAGGAGCTTGTGCTGATGTTAAATGACACACTCACCACAGAGCTCAGCAGAGTTGGGCCTGAAGACATCCCCTCAAACAGCCAACTGGATGAACTGAAAGAAGCACTCACAAGACAAGTAATCACATATGACCATGAGCTGCAATGTATTTCAATTTAAAAGACAAAATAAATAACCAACGTACTTCCTCTGACAGGCACGACAAATTCTTAAGACCAACCATAAGAAGAAACTTGAAAAGAATGTCATGAGTGCTATTGAGAAAACCCTCACTGCCCCACAAGTCAAACAAATGGACGAGGTACAGTTTCCACATAGATGCAGAGCATTGTACAAAAAAAAAAAAAACACACACACACACAAATCTTTCTGATGCCCATCATAGATGCAAAACTTCTACAGCAGGCCATTTTATGCATTTTTAGGCCATGCCCAATGCTCAACTGATATGATATTTTTGCAGTCCTTTTTGCAATTTTCAGTAAGCCTTAACCACCTGACGTAGCACTCGACCTACTCACAACCCCATGTGTCACCAACTTCTAAGTGTCATTGCCTCTCCCACACTTCTAGCCAGACGCCTGATCCTCCTCAAGACAAAAGTAGTTAAATATATCATGATCATGGTGCCTTTTATAATTAGTGCAAAAGTCTGTATTCTTAATAGTAGGAGCTCCTGACTGTCCGCCATTTTTCTAAGCAAAATGAATCCATCCACGTTTTTAGCCTCTGAAAACATTTCTTATTATTATAATATTGAATGGTTTTGCAGCCAGTTGTTAACAAGGTTCCAAAATGATCATCTTATTTGCAAAAGCGCTAGAAAAGGGGTAAGGTACTAAAAATTAAAGAAACAGCAAAAAGGCAAAATAGTGACTCAAAAGTGGCACTAAACTCCTCATTCAAAAAGTTAGGCTATGTGGGTTCACAGCACACCATATTTATGCTCATCTTTATCAAAGTTGTTTTAATTGTAAGATTTAATATTGTAGTTGTTCTAATTAGGACGAACATGACTTCTGGAATAAGTTACTAGACCGGTACCTGAAACCAATTAATGACTCCAAGGAGCATAAAGAGGAAGTCAGCAAAGAGCTCAAATCACTGCGTAACAAGGTATCTGCACCTGATAATAACATATTATTGGAATTTTACATCAAGGAAATGTTTAATAAGTCTGTCATGTCTTTCTCAGGCTGTATTCCTCTATTTTATTATAAATATTTTGTGGGTCGTCGCAACATTCTTCCTGCAAGCTATAGGAAGTGACGTGATCAGCATCAAAATCCCAAAATATTTTCCAAATGGCACTCTTTCAGACGAGGAGCTCAAGGTGGGGTAGGGCAAAATGTAGAAATACCGGTATGGTGACTTGCTTTAAATGTCTGTTTACTTACTTTGTTGCAGGTTGAACCTCTGAGCTTGATGTTCCTTCTATCCTTTGCTGTTCTACTTCTGGTCCAGTTCTTGGCAATGTTATACCACCGGTAGATAGACTTGTTAAGATGAAAAATGAAACACAATTACCATTTATTGCAACAGTCTTATTGTGTTTACAGGGTCTACACTCTTATTCATATTGTTTCATATCGGAGCAAAGAGAAGGACTACCTGGAGAAGCCTACATATGTAAGCAACAACATCAGCTAAAAATAATTGCACATATAAAAGGAAATCTAAATTTTGCAAGCATGAAGATGAAGAGGCTAAAACTAAGGGTTGTGTGAGCTGCTGCTGTAAACTGAGCCAAAGACCTCATCTGAATATGGGGGCAGTTGGACAGCAATGTGCAGCTCTAGCCTACTTACCATTGTTCACATATTTTCCCTCCAATGGTGGGCCAATAGGCCCTTGGCCTAGCTGATTTGAGCCCTAGAGCCAAATTAAGCTAGGGCTACTATACTAATATTTAGGATAAAAGCGTAGTTAAAAAAAAGTGTGAATTAGTCTTAATTAATTAATTAATTAATTAATTAATTAATTAATCAATGTCATCTTTACACGTCTAATTACATACGTAGTCTACAGTTGATAATCCATGGCTAAGGCTTTGTTTGAAGCAACAATCTTGGCTCATAATGTCCGCCAGTGCAACACGTGGAACAGCCTGGGTCTGGGTCTAGGTGGCGCTGACTGCGGCTTATCAGAAAGAAATCCATTATCCATCCATAGTATTCTGCTGACGTGACTGATATTTTTCATTTGCTGTTAATAATTATATATACAGATAGATAGACAAGTCTATGTCCTCTGTGCAGGATGCAGAGAGAGAGGACTACATCGAAGAAAACAGAGACGCCATTGAACTCACCGTCACAAGCGACGATCTGCAGTCATAGCCATGGTCTTATGGCAACGTTCAATTACATGATTTATGTATTTTTATGTAAAGAAAAATTAAGATACTTATCATTTATCACATATAAAAACTAGTCTTAATTCTACACACAACCCTGTAACATGTCTGTGGCCTTTATATTTTTCATTTTTGTGGTGTTTGTAATATGTTGCCTAACATTTATTATTTATTTATGTCAGTAAATGACTCTTATATTGTTTTCACTCAACAAAAATATTATTTGTTGTGAAGAATCCAATCAATCTTTATATACATTGAAAACCTTACAGGGTTAGTATTTCGCTCTGCTATTGTCCCCTACAACCTGAAAATCAAGATGTTGCCTTCATCAAAAATGCCAGGCATGTTTACAATACGAACGGAATATTAAATAAACTAAACAAGTAAAGTAAAATACCTTTGTCAGGCTCTTAGCTTGCTTACATGTGGTTGATTGTTCGTATATTGATAAATATTATCAGCTTGACCCAATTTCGCAATTGAAATCAAATAATGTTCAGTCACTTTTCCTCCATACCAGAAATTAGAATTTGTTTATAAACTTTTAAGTGTTTATTTTAGACTTGAATAATTATCTTTCTTGAAAAATGAATGACCAATGATTAACACTTGAAATATTGTGAATTATAAATAAAATAAAGATTTACCTTGATGAATTATTTGTTTATATTACAATAAAACCTTCAGTAAAATACACAGTACATAATATACATGTTTTGTATGAGGTACATTGTAAAAAGGAAGGTTGATATTAGTGAGCTTTTACGGTTATTTCTGATCACCTTTTACAGAGAGACTAGGGATACAGTCGAGAACACATCATATTAGGGACTGCTGTGGGGGAAACTATGGGAGAAACTCTCCGTTCAATAAGAAAACCAACATTTTCCCTCTTATAATACATTTCCTGGCGTGACGTCAGAAAAGTACTCAGATTGTTCTGTAAATGTTGATATAGAGGGCCACCTTCCCCGTGTCTTGTATTTGCCACTATATGCACGCGAATACGTATGCTGTATATGTGTGTGTGTATATATATATATAGTAAACTTTGCATATTCTCTTGTAGTTGTTGAACAGTAGGTGACAGAGCTGCTGTTCTCCATTAAAATGTATGGGTCGTTTCCCCCACAGAGCTCCGATAGTGGGCGTTCCCTCGGGTGCCAACTATATCTATATCAGTCAGATGTACAGTAATCATCAGTCCACAGATCAGTAATCAAATGCTTGGCTGAAGTTACGCTTCTGTCCTCCTCTGTTGTTTCCATAACCACCACTGCTGTTCCGGAAGCCCCCGTTTCTGAAGTTTCTGCCTCTTCCGCCTCTGAATCCTCCAGATCTGTCACCGCGGTTACCACTGCCAAACCCCCTGTCGCCTCGGGTGCCTGGCTTCTCCTCCAGTTCAGGGAGCTCTGTTGCTACAGTCAATTGCCAGCGTCGATTATCCGTCCAAGAGTCCTATTGAAAAAAAGAAACTTGTGAGTAAAAGGCCACAACCTTTAAGAAAAGGCTATCTTTACAGATCTCACCTGAATCTGCTTTACTTTGTCTGCTGGAACGTCAAAACAGACTCCCTGTTGATTAAAAAACATACCGTTTGCAAATTGATTGTACAGTTTCAGAGTATTGTTGTTAGGAAAAAACTTTATAGGATAAAACATACCATTTTTCCTTTCAGAAAGGTCATTCTGTGAATGTGATTCTCAATCTCCTCTCCAAGTTGCTCTTTGATGGTTCTCCATGCATAACCTAGATTGTGCATTTCTTGTGAACACACTAACTGAACAGTTGTATATCCCTAACAAAACAGTACAACATAAACCATGAATACATGTCTTATCCGTAACAACAACAAAAGAAAAACATTTTCTTACAGCATCAGAGTTGAGAAGTGAACGCTGCTCTAGACTCGTAGCTCCAGAAATATGGGCTAATGCAGCTGCCAGTGCCTCAACAGCTCCTTTTTCTTCAATTAGCCTTTGAGCGGATTCTCTGAAATAACCAATTGCTGCAATAGGTACAGAATCCAAGAATCTGAATATTGAAGGAACACAAACATAATTATCGCCTACTGAACAGAAAATCTCATTATCTTATTATTCCTGATTTTGACATTTTCACCTGACTGCGTCCTTGCTGGAAGATTTGATGATGTCGTTGGCAGTTGGAACACCAACTCGTCTAAATGTGATGCACTGAAACAGAAACATCAACCCTGATGAGGACCTGACCAGTACGTTTTTGTTTTTCTATGGTCGATGCCGATATATGTCGATCTCCAGTCCTCCAGTCCTAATTGAGTGCGCTGAAAATTTTAGTTTTTAATATACCGTTAAAGAGTCCACAAATGTATTGTAAAGTTGTTGTTTTTTTTCTTAAACTTACGGGCTGGACCTGAAATGGTTCATTCACCCATGACTGTGCTAATTAATTTTTGCTGGTACCTTATGAGCTCATCTGTAGCCCCAAGCTGCCCAACTACTAGACATTTTATCATACTTCAGGTAGAAAGGTTATAGTAAATTGTAATAATGTTATGTTATTGCAAGGGCCAGGAACTTAGTCAACAAAGTGCCGTTAAGTAAATTCTTAACTTAAACTTAACTTAAAAGAGAAACTTACAGCTTTGTTTTCTACATAGCGCAGTTGATCTTCTTCTTTTCTCTGATAGAAACAGATGCACACTCCAGTTCGGCCAGCTCGGCCTGTACGGCCTGAACGATGAATGTATGACTCTACATCCTAGTAGAGAAATTCACCGTTTAAATGAAAATAATCCTATTATCTCATCATTTCCATTGCACACCAACATACCTTTGGAGGAGAACACTGAACAACAAGATCTACTTCAGGGATATCTAAACCTCGAGCAGCAACATTTGTTGCAACAAGAACCTCAAAAGCACCATTTCTGAATCCTTTCAGTGTCAGCTCCCTTTGTTTTTGAGGAATGTCTCCATGAAGAGATTGAGAACTCTATGAAAATAAAAAAATGGCATAATTTACACAGGGATAGGCAGCATTAACATCAAGACAGTATAACAGAGATGACGCTAAGCTCCGTTTAAGTTGTTTAAATTATCCAAAAAGACCCAGGAATCACGGAGGAACACTAAATATAATTAAATAAAACTATATTAGTGACGCTGTATATAGAGGTTGATCTGCAGCAACGCACAGAGATTTCTGCTTCAATGGAACAGATGCTGAGTGAAGAAATAATGACTAAAGTGTGGCAAAAGTGTGCCACCCATTCAATTTTTAAATCAAAATTGAATGGCTAATTGAATGGTTAAATATGCATTGATCTAAATATACATTTAAACACCTCTACATCTAAATATGGGATAACATTTTATTTGTTGATTAATATCTAACTGGGTTTCGTAGATAATTTAAACAAAATCTGACATGATGTGGAGGGAAACTTGCAATCGCTTTATGTCTTTTATAAACTACAGCATTTTTATTTTTTTTTTACAAATCTAGTACCTGTTTGATGGATGCATTCATTGAAAGCTCGTTGGCCTCCTTCTTGGTCTCACAGAAGATGATTGTTCTTCCATGGCTGCCACTGTAAACCTGAATAACATCTCCTATCACAGCAGCCCGTTGTGACCAATGACATGCAATGGCTAGATGCTGTGAACAAGGAACAGGAATTTAAACATTTGACTACTGAAGTTTATGAGAAAATTACATCTATTTTCCCATGCACTCACTTCAACGGTTGTTGCTGCTTTCTGCATTTTTTTGCCAATCAGATCAACATGTTTACACTCGGGTCTCATGTATTTTTTTGCAACTTCATAAACCCACTGAGGGCAAGTGGCTGAGAACAACAGTGTCTGCGGATTGGAGTCAGAATCTACAAAATAAATGGTAAATAAATGGTCACGCACAAATTCATACACTAGTGTATGCAGCCTCTGAGAACAAGGTGGGATAAGACAAGACACAGTATCAGACTGCCAACCTTTGAGTCAGTAGATATGACTGTAAACAAATTTTTAGAAATGTGCAACTTGTGTATCTTATAAGATAAGAGAACCTTCATTTTACCCCCCAGTGGCGAAATTCCTAAGTTGTAAATTTAACTGTTTAACTAAAATATTAGAATCTAATTTGAATATAGTTAAGATACTAAAAGGCATATAATTAATACAACACTGTGAAAGTAAAGCAAAACAAAACAAAAATATTATACAAAATAGGTGGACTGTATAGACAAGCAGCAGGTAATGTGACTTTGATGTATTTACTTTGTGATATCGTATATACCTTTTTTATAAGAGGCGGCCAATATCTCTTCAACTTGTTCAGCAAATCCCATGTCCAACATTTGGTCAACTTCATCAAGGACAACATGTTTGAGTTTTGAAAGGTCTAGTTTATGGTTCTGAATGTGGTCCTTGATGCGTCCAGGCGTTCCAACCAAAATGTCAATACCATTACGAATAGCATCAACTGCAAAACAAATGTCACTGATTTAATGAAGGGTATGGTTGTACTACAATGCATAAACATCTAGGATTTATGGGTGGAGAGGCAATGTATTTAAGGTCAAATTCAAAACATACTCTGTGGATTGTACGAGCTTCCACCATAAAAACAGGCAATGGCCACTCTCTTTGCAACATCTTTGAAGTCTTTTGCAACCTGGATGGCCAGCTCTCTAGTTGGTGTCAAAACCAAAACCTACAATAAAAGTATTAGTAGAACATTTTACAGTCAATAGATGTTTCAGAGATGCAGGTTTACCTTTGGGGCACGACCGCGGGTTTTGTCAGCACCGTCTTTCTGCAGCTTCTCCACCAAAGGAATAGCGAAGGAGAATGTTTTTCCTGTTCCTGTCCGGGCTTGAGCAATTACATCTTCTCCATCATAAACTGAATCAAAGGTCTTCACCTGAATGTCAAACAGGTATGAGACGCCACGAGCTGGGTTTGAAAAAAAGAACAAGTGAGGGAATGAGAGATTGATGGGTGTATGTACTGTGGTAACTCTGCATTACACCTTACCTTTCAGTCTATCTATGGTGACCTGTGATATTCTGAAGTTTGAAAAGGCACCTTCTCTCTGCTCTGGTGTCTCCTCCTAAATCAACAAAAAATTAATTAATCTTCACACGCGACACTCATTTTATAATTGTATGTTCTTTGTGGACTTACCGCAGCCTCCTTCTCACCCTCACTGGCAGAGTCTCCACTTGAATGAGATGGCGTTGGAATTGGAGTCACGGTAGGAGTATCAACAAAGGAATGTCCATTGGTTTCTTCTTCTGCGATTGCTTTTTCTTTTTTCTTTTTTTTCTAGGCAGCCAGTGGTAACCATTAATAACAATATTTGGTTCAACTATTTATTTTGTAGTACTATGAACTGATCGAACTTACTTCAGATTTTTTACGTGGCTTGATTGTTTCTTCGCAATCTATGTTGCCATTCATGTCTGTGTCCTCTTTTTTTTTATCCTTTTTCTTTTTGGGTGCTGGAGGCTCACAGTCTTCCAGGTCCATACTTTTTTGCTCCTTCTTTTTCTTTTTCTTGCCCTCTTTGATCTTATTCAAAATCGTAGAAACAAGATTATTTTCTTATCTTATTGTATACATCAAATTTTGAGTTTTGTACAGGGTTTTATTAAATTCCATAAGTTTATCCAAGTCAATTCTAATATAAAAGTATAATTACATAACCAACATTAAAAACCCAGTGGTAGGATCTTATGTCAGTAGTTAAAAAATGAATAAATAACGTCTTTATAAAATGGTCAACTTTGTTTGGTAAACACGTTGCCCAGCTGTGTAGCGTGTTGCGTCATCAATGTGCGCGCACGGTCACAAATACATCAGCTGTAGATCATAAATCCTGTATTATACCCATGTTGTTGCGGACGGTAACTAAATCGTTAAATTGAAACATCCTAATTATTGGTTTATATTAGATTCCTATAAGATATATTAGATATGTTTTTGTTGCCACGTGTTCCAAACGTTAGCTTAAGCTAGCTTTAAATACACAGTTCAATTGTGTTACCTACATTACCAACCCATCAGAAATATTACTATAACTGCTCCAGTAAAGTGTGTTTGTAACGACACTCTTTGTAATTAAGCTGTATGTAATTAAGCTGTCAGTTTGTAGCTTGTTGGGCCACCATGGATCTCTCTGTGTAGCCACATGTTGTCAGGCATGGCTAGTCCAGACATGGCACGGCGATTTAAGTTGGTTGGCAGCTCATTTAACTCACCGCTGAGGGGTTGTGCGGCGCCGCGGAGTCGATCTCTCCTTCCATTGCTTCGTATGCGTCTTCAAATAGGATTTTAGAAGGCATTTCCCTCTTTTTACTCACTTGATGTAATCCACCTAATTTGCAGACGAAATTCATCCACGGGCTCGCGAACTGAAAGGAAGAGGGAGGAACTCGCGCGAGCGTTGCAGAGAGTGCACGAGACTTTTTTTTTCCTCAATTTTTTTCCCCTCAATTTTATTTAGTACATTTCAGGAAAAAATGAAAACAGTGAGAATAGCAGTAACTTCAATAATGAGCAAAATAGCATAATAAAGTAGGTACATTTTGCAAATAAATAAAAACTTCACTAAGGTGACCGAAAAGTGCAAATCGACTAGTCTCACTTCTACCATGAAATTACGTTAAGTGATACTGAACAAAAGAATAAAAACGAAATAAACACATTTAAAAAGAAGGGGGGTGGGATACTTCGTGATACTTAGTATTGTCGCTTTTCCACGTTCTATGGTTGAGATAGAAAATGCTCTTTTCCTTAATTTATTCTTCAACTTGGAGAAACCAGACCTTGGGTCTTTATACATATATATATATATATATATATATATATATATATATATATATATATATATATATATATATATATATATATATATATATAAAATACATTTTCAAAAGCAAACAGGCTTACACAACATTCGATAGTTTAATTAAACAAATTTGAAATAAACTTAATCAAAACTAACACATAAAAAGAGGGCATATTTAAGGTGCCACTTTCAAGGAAAGTGCATCGATGTTATTGTACAGCCAAAGTGCATTTTTGGATTTGGGAAATTAATTTGGCAGAGCATTACAGCTCATCTGCGCTATAGAACAGAGATAGGGATGCTGGCAGCTTCCTTACTCGAACACTAAAAAGTCATGATTTGGGCCAACAAGCTAAATTGATGCAACCCTTTGCGCTCAGTTTTTTTGCGTTGTGTCAACAAGAGAGAAACTGACTTAAACTAATGTCATTTAGTCAGTTTGTTCAACTTTTTTCCCTAATTAACGCCTTTTTAAAGTTGGATCCAATCAGGGTATTGGTGCACAGGTTTACATTTTGAAGTTGATTACTTAATTTTTTGAGTTATTGGTATTAGGATTGTAGCATAAGGTCAATGGAATTTAAACACTAACAACTTAATTTTTTTTATATATCACTGAAGTGTTTTTATATTGACTCAATTTGATAATCAATTTGATTATCAAGTATATTGTTTATTGTAAACTTTCAAACAAGAGTATAATGAAATATTTGTGCACTTATGTGATTAATTTTACAGACAGTTTGACATAATATTGTGATATGAATATTGTAACTGAGAGACTCTCGAAAAAATAGCAATATTAATTTCTGTCAATATTGCCCACCCCTATGTCAAAGATATTTTAACAATTTTTTCAGCCCCAGATAAAACACACACACACACACACACACACACACACACAGAGAGAGAGAACTGCTTTTAACTCCAGTTAACACTAACATAATCTGGATTTTACCATATTTCAATCTTATGGTCATTGATGCAAAACTGGAACACAAAATGCAAGCTGTAATGGAAGCATCATTTGTGAGATTTCTTTAAAATACAATGGAATGTGACTTTGAGCAAAAACAATTCAGAGAGCAAGAATTATATCACTTTTCACTGTGTCCAAATTCAGACAGAGTTTTGTAGACCAAAGCATATTATGCACAGCACCTTGTTTACTTGCGTTCCCTATAATGGAGCTGGTTCTAGTGTGGTTCAAGTCACCTCCACAATATTGAATAATCTCAGAAGTCTGTATTGTCCTTTTAAAATAAAAATAACGTGACACATTAGTTAATTCTAGCTTATGTTTATGTAATATCCCATATGTACTATAAAAGTGTTTATATTCTGTAATTATCCATAACATTGCTTTAAAAACAAAATATGGGAGGGAAATTATCTACAGTACAGAGGGGGGTAATTAGTACAATTCATACATAATGTACAAAGAAGTAATACATATAAGATGTTTACATTTTAAGCAGTTATTTGTAGAGTCCATGGGGGCATTAGATTGCAGATATATTTCAAAACTTTTGTAAAAGATTGAGAAGATTGGCTTGTGTCCAGCAAATTTACATGCAGGAAATATTTAGCATGTAACAGTAAGAGTAAGAGTAACTTATTTTTCTTCTGCTGTTTTATCAGAGATGAAACCCAGGATAACATACAAGTACATCAGTTTAAACCTAATGCATAACTTTGCAGAAATAAAAACTTAAAATTATTTTTAGTGTATTTCCAGTGCCAAAATATACTGTATGTGGTACAGTTTCGAGTTTCACAGGACAGAAAGAACATGTGACATCAATATTCCTCGTTCCTCGTCCGCCTGGAGGAACTCTTTAACAGCCACCCTCTTGAGTGGTTCTGGCTCCACAGTCCAAGTGGATGCGTCAGTCCTAGTTCATCTGCAGCCTGTCCGTCCGTGGGAGTAGGATCTCTCCTTCACTGTGGTTCTCCCTGAGGTTTCTACTTTTTCCCATGGGGTTTTTTGTAGTTTTTCCTCGCCGCGAAGGAGGGTCAAAGGACAGGGGCATTCTGGGACAGTTATCTGAACTGCTTTTACCTGTGGCCCATCGAGGCAACTGTTGTTGTGATTTTGAGCATTATAAAAATAAATTGATTTGATTTGATTTGAATATCCTTTTAAAATGTTGTCATATGTTGTTTTACTGGGTAAATCTTGTGTAGAAGTTTGAAGGAGGTTTCCTTAATTCTAGTTGTAATTATATACTTAGAGGTCAACATCCAAACTTTTGCACACAGTTGAGTCCAGTAAGTACGGATAACAACTTCCAGTGGAATAGCTTGTATTACCTTTAGAAATTCAGGATATGTAATCTGGAAGTCGTTTTTTTTTTTTCAATAAATTGTTCGTAATTCATTATGTATCCATTAGAGTTAATCAATTGAGTAACCAGGCAAAGTTCCCTATCTATGCCCTATCCCTATCATGCATATGATAAGTTTTTACCTTATTTGGTGTAATTAAACCTGCTAAAAATATAAATTATACTTTTAAACCAATAAGGTAACTCTTTGTGGAGAAAAATTTAAAAATATGTTAAAAAATTAGAAGTAAACAGACATCACACTAGGGTTATAGCATGATTTACAACAAAGAAACTACTTTTTTGACCCTATAAACAATAAATCAATATAATAATAATATTTGTCAAGTAAAAAAACAGTGACATTAGATATTTTGGTCCCGTGTACAGTGTGGTTGCTTCTTAATTTCCTACTGTGATATCATCATTTACAATCAAGAAGTAAAATTAAAAACATTAAAAATGACTAAACTGGGATAACATTTGTAAGGGATTTTAGCAAAATTTGAAATATATTTATCTTAACTGCGTTTTAGTTCAATGAGTAGTCCAATATGTCATAGGCACTTTAAAGTATAGGCTCTTTTTCTTGTGTAGTATATCCCCACTATTCCAAATGTAGTACCTATGGGGTGAGGTGAGGGTCTCTGTCCATGTACAGTGCACACAAGGGAGGACGGCAAAATCTCAATAGCACCACATCTTAATCCTGAAAAATGTGCTCTTAACGATGTTTCATGTTAGCCAAAAATTGTTGGAATTTTCTTGTAAATCAGTACAAACACGACAAGTACTCGGAGCATTGTCAAACAGCAGCCATTATGAGCTAAATCTGCCATGTGACTCCTTGCAAAACATTATAATCTACTAACACAAACTCCCAAGAAAGAGCCGTGTGCATATATGCTTTGGAGTGAGACCATTGGCAGCGAAAGTGCCACAGGTTTTGTGAGAGCTAAAAAACAAGGCATAAATAATTCATTCTAATTCCTCATTTCAGAATCAGAATCAGAAACAGTTTATTGCCATTGTCAGTGATCAAAAATTCACCAGATTTAACCAGATCTTCCAAAATAGACTTAAACCTGTGATTTTTGTTTATGAAAAGGGATGATAATATGTAGACAGAAGCTATAGGCGTTTACTGTAACCCTTCGTTTAGTGGTATGGGTTACTGGACCAGATTTTCCGGCTCGGTTTCACAATTGAAGGTAAAATGTCTGTAAAGTCATTATCTGAAATGTGCTAGAGGGGATAGAGGGGATGTATATTAGCATGTACAAGATTCCTCTGCTCAGTTCATGCACAAGCAGCACTTTGTTGAGGACCGGCTTATAGGAATACAACTGTATTAAACAGGCTATAATTCAGTCTATAGCTATATCAGTCTATAAAGAACAACCCTAGTGTGTACCAATAAAAGAGGTTGGTTTTTAAATACATTTATAAAGTTTACTTAAAGGTGTTAATAGAATAAATTAGGCTATAAATAGGTCAAATGCCCTTTCTGGATTGAGAAGATGAAGTATGAGTAACGCTGAGAAACGTTTTGAGAAAATTGTACTTTGTTGTTGTAATTGTAATTATAATTTGGACGTAATTGTAATATGGACGATATATCATTCAAATATTTGCATTTCTTGCACCAATGCTTCAGAGAGGATTTAGTTGTTTTTTTTTATGGTTTGTTCCGAATACAGAAATCCAGGCATTATTAAAGTTTTGTTTGTCCAATTATATAATCATAAATGAATGAGATGTTTCGTTCAAAGCTCAGTTTTCTCTCCAAATTATTTTTGCTCTTACCTATTTAAGTCATTATTAATAATAACTTTTCACTTCTACTTGAGTGATATTATTTTAAAGTATCTCTTGAGTACAAATTTCAGCAACGCTCTCACCTCTGAGGCTTAGTTTTTGTCACGGCCCATCCAAAATGATGATCATGCTCCTCCCTCCCTTTTGACTATATAGGCTGTGGAATAAAGCACAGTGGGACTAAAGGGGACAGCAAGAGAGGAGAAATGTGGTTTAGCAAGATTCATATTTTGGTCTGCCTCTGTCTTTTTGGTGTGATGCTTTTGGGGTAAGTCTAAGATGATTTAGGTTAAACTATCAGTAATAATGAAGGTGAAAGGCTTAGGTCAATGAAACTGAAGTCAGATAGGTACAAGTTTAGTCATCAAAGACCTTTATATTTTCTTGATGGTTGAAGGTCTATTGTCCTTTACTGGTGTGGCTGTTGGGTTATTGAGTCCTTGAGGCCTATTGGCATAACTAGAATGCCTTTCTTCATTAAAAAAAAAAAAAGAAAAGAGAATGTCTCTCTTTAGAGGAGCAAAACTGTCTAGAACTCAAACAAATAAAAGATGCAAAATTAAAATTACAAAAGAAGTTAGTAGTTAGCAAAGTGGGTTATTCCTTGTAAAAGAATGACAATTGCTACATTCATTCCAAGTATAGATTATTGAAGAAAAAAAGTCATACAACTGTGTAGGCTAATGTTATTTTTAGGTATTAAAAGGTTTTGAATTATTAAAATGTTAAAATTAAGTTGCGTCGACTTTGTTACTCTGATGAAAATTCTTGTTCTATATGAAGCATAACTCAATAGCATATAAGAATAGAGGGAAATAAACTAAAAGAAACAAAAGATCGAATTTCCAGGGTTTTTTCCAATGAATACAATTCACTGACGTGGTGTTATGTATCCTCCCTGTCACGCCTGGAGGAAACTTTATTTTTTTATTTTTAGAGACACTATTTAGTCTTTCTCTGTTGTCACTGTGTGCTCCTACAACTTGAATTATTATTAAATTTGGCCAAAAATGTCCCTTCTGTTACAGTTTAGTGCATGGTGTACAGTATAGAAATGTAGATTTATGTGTTGTTGTTTTTATTCTTATTTTATCATGACAGATTCGCAGTTACAAAACAATCCAAAAGTCAGCACTGATAACAATCTAAATCATGAATACCATTACACCATTTCTGATCAATCAAACTTTAAGTATAATTTATTCATTATTAAACATTTTTAGACTCAAAGTTTACAGTAGATTACATATTAATCTAGATTTTAATTATTACAAGTCAGACCAAGTAGTCTGTCTAATCCCTCAGTCGTCCAGGTTTCCATCATAAAAGACAACTGAATTCTGTAAACTGGACAGAATTCAATTCCCTTGTACAACTACTTTAAGTAGTTTAAGTTTCTTTTAAACATAGAAAACATATTTCATGAGAAGTTATAGCTATAGCTAACCCTAACCCTAGTTATAGGTTATATAAAAAGGTTGTATATAGGTTGTATAAAAATACATTTCCCCTGGGGGATGAATAAAAGTAATTTTGATTACATGACTGAAATCTTCTCTTTATTGGCTTATTTATGTTTACACTGAATCATTCATTTCTGCATAATATGCATAATATGCTAATAACCTTTCAGATAATACTTGAAAAATATATACAAAAGAATTGAATGGCACATTATTATTATGGCACATTATTATTGTTCATGTTCCATCATATAGAGGAAACTTATCACTTGTCTTGTTCTGTAAGGTATTTTGTGCTATGGGACAAAAGAGAATGGCCCATAATAGAGCCACTTGACACCAAAACCCCAGAGCTTTTCAACAGTTGCGACGTAGGATCTCTTCAGATGAGTCCCGGGTAATGCTCTTATTCTCTGTGTTTGTTTTGATTTATTATTGTACATATTTTTAAAGGAAAATATTTAATTTTGTTTTTGTTTCTATTTATTTCAGCTTAAAATACACACAGCCAAACGCACTGATTGGGTATGCTTGCAACACACTAGTTGATTGCTAGGGATGATGAACTGTACTGTACGGTAAATATTTGTATTATTACAATTTCCCTTTCTCAGCCGCACAGATGTGAACACAGTAACAAACTGGAATGTCCCCCTGGTTTGGGAAGGAACCTTTGATCCAGTGGTCATAGATGCTATTTATAAAAACATGAACCCAAGAATTGCTGTGCTGGTTTTAGCTGTTGGCAAGTAAGCAAGGGGCCACAAAGTCTTACATTGATCTGTTTCTTTAGACATAGTTTTAGGATTTTGCATTGTTGTGAGTATTTGCTTTTTGCTTTTTTTTAATTTGCATTTCTTTTGACCAAACAGGTACACGCGATTTATAAAAGGTTTTTTGGAGTCAGGGGAGAAGTATTTCTTTGTTGGATTCAGAGTGACATACTACATCTTTACAGACCATAGAGAGGAAGTCCCAAAGGTAAGCAATACAATGAATACAGGACCATAAAACAAATCAGATGTGAATAAATGGGTAGATGCCTGAACTAATCAGTGTACACTGCAGATTAACTTGGCGCCGCATAGAAACATATCGGTCCTGGATGTTCCCAGTGCAAAGAGATGGCAGGATGTGGTACTGAGCAGAATGAAGTGGGCCACTGTTGCAATTGAGAAATGGGTAAGTCTTGCCACAGAAAACTAGATCATACTTCAGTTACTAGCTTGTATATTTGATCAGAGGCGTCGCCAGACCAATTTTACCGGGGCTTGAGCCCCGGATATTTTACGTCCAGCCCCGAATGAAATTATTTCCCAAAATTATTGTGATTCTGATTCAAAGTCCCCACTGTTACATTGCACTTTATGATGAGCGGGACTCCGAGAGAGAGGCGCGAGAGCGTGTGCTCTGTGCTGGAGGCTCGGGCGCTCCGTGCGCGGGCCTCGTCCGCTCCGTGCGCGGGCCTCGTCCGCTCCGTGAGCGGGGCTCGTCCGCTCCGTGAGCGGAGCGGAGCTCAGACGCTCCGTGAGCGGAGCTCGGACGCTCCGTGAGCGGGGCTCGTCCGCTCCGTGAGCGGGGCTCGTCCGCTCCGTGAGCGGGGCTCGTCCGCTCCGACAGCGAGCCTCGGACGCTCCGTGCGCGGGGCTCGGACGCTCCGCGCGCGGGCCTCGTCCACTCCGCGCGCGGGCCTCGTCCGCTCCGCGCGCGGGCCTCGTCCGCTCCGTGAGCGGGGCTCGTCCGCTCCGTGAGCGGAGCTCGGACGCTCCGTGAGCGGGGCTCGTCCGCTCCGTGAGCGGAGCTCGGACGCTCCGTGAGCGGGGCTAGGACGCTCCGTGAGCGGTGCTGGTGCAATCGGCGAGTCATTCAAGCCCGCCTCAGCGCTTCTGCTGCTCTCAGCGGCTTATCCATGCGCTCCCTGTCCACATCCTCCAGACAGTTCAGAGAAAAGTCCCACCTGAGGCTGTGCCTCATGGCTCCATGTCGGTCCACGCCTTTTATTCTCTCTCTCTTCACAAAATCGCAGAGTGCTCTGGCTCACTGCGGCGCCGAGAAGGGCTCAACCTCTAACTCATCCTAACTAATTCATCATAACTAATTCGTCCTAACTAATTTGTCCTAGACAAGGACCGAAATGTGTCCAATATTAATTTTCTCTATAACCTGCGCAGTCTCAAAACTGCAACTGCACCTCCACTTTTATGTACATTCAAAGTGTTTTAGTTAATGTACATTCTAAGTGTATAGTTGACATTGAAATCTGTCAAATGCAGATATAAGGCAGTCAAAACCCACCGTCCCTGATCAGGGACAGTTTCAGAGTTTTTGCATACATGCGTCATTCATTAAAAACAAATGTTTTCAATACAGACATGTTATATGTCATTTGAAAGTTTAGAGTGTCCACTAAACGTCTAAAATGTTAAATCCTCGCTAAATCACCTCACAAAATACTTGTAAGCTATCAAACTGTAACATAACCAAACTGTTCATCTCACATTTCTTACCTTTCGTTGGCTCGTCCAGACGCAAACAAAATCCAATCCAGAAGTGTGTGCACTCTTTCTGCCCATCACAGTCCACAAAATAAGAATATCCAGTTGTTATTTAAAATAATATAATCCATTTGTTGATATCCACCCGTGGCACGATTATTCTTCATTTGATAGTAACACAAAAGCAATAAAAACATAACTGTTGCGCATCACTTTGCAGAGATATCTTCGGCTTGGGTATGTTCGTTTTCCTCTCAGTCTTGTCTTCAAAACGAGCCTATCCGTGCAATTTTCCGTCGAGTACTTCCAGAAGGAGAGCACTTAGAACAAAGCGAACGAATCCATTTTGACACGCGAGGAGCGTCAGCTCCGCGTGCGTAAAGGTGTCACAGCCTGGAATGCCATTGGTGATTCAGTAAGTCAATCACAAATTCTTCTGGTCAATCACCACAGCTTTCAAATGAGGGGCGGGACTTGCAGGTTCATTGAGTGCAGGAGCTGATTTTTCCGTGCGTAAAGAGACGAAGGCACCATTTTACGCATCATTTACGCAGCGGAAGGTCTTTACGCACGACCTGCCTTTGATTTAAGGAAGTTTATGAAAAAAAATAATCTATAAGGGATATTTATAGTCACCAAAATGACTAAATGTGGTTTTCAGGGTCATTAGAGTGGCAAAATGCATGAAAAGAAGTTTGGCACATGTGGCACAGAGAAGGACCTCTTGTTCGGGTTAGGGTTATTTCATACAGAAAGCTGCTCAACATCAAAATGGTTGTATCTAGAAGTCTGGAATTTCACACTGTTGTTGTCAACAAGGTGGACAGCTGCTGTGGGGAGTTTCCATAGCACAGCATGAAGTATGTCTTCAGGAAGACATTTTTGTCTGAGACCAAAAAAACGACTTTTGGGGTGTGTTTGAACAGGTGTTTCACTCAGACAAAGCACAACTTCTGAAACTAGAAGGTCTTAGCTTTCAAATGACACATTATACAAGCCTATAGACTGTAAGTTAGCCATACAATAAGCTTTTTCATTTGGGTATGTACTTTTCGAGAAAAACTGCCAAAATGAGGTGGGTCTTAACAGGTTAAGTGCAAGAGAATGTTAGTTTACTGCAGCGGTATCCATGCTTCTTCAGGGACCATCAGCAAATTACTGCACAGTGAGGTAAAGAAAAAAAAAAATCCTACAGTGCATTTTTGTTGTTGTTGTAGGGCATTTGACCCAGTGACCCCAAACTGCCTTAATAATATGACTTTTTATTTGGTTAGTGGTTCTCAAACTATGGGTGAGGGTTCAAAAGTTTCAAAAAGTATAAAATAATATTTACTAATTTGTTCTTAATCCAATGAAACATGTGCAAATTTATAAAATGCAGTGGGTGACCAGCTCCGTGATAATTGGAAAAATCTGTAAATTAAAAAATTATGAAGAAAATTGGGAACCTAAATTGCGTGACTTTCTTCTTCTTTTTCATTTTTGGGACAGTAATACAAATATATCAGGTGTTTAGCTCTGTAACTAGTAATATATAATTTATTACAATTTTTACTTTTGTGTTTTAAATTCTATCCATCTATCTATAATACATTGTATTTATTTATTTTTTAAACGCTGGTTGACGAACATTAAACATAACTAGATAATAGACCAGTTTGCAAAGATGAAATCCAGAAGGTACAATCTCATGGTCCCACCTTCTCACAAGTAACAGTTTAACAAGTAACACAATGACAGTCAACGGAGTTCAAAACAATTGTTGTTTTGTAATAAAAGACTTATGTGTGCCTAGAAAAAAAAAATATTTTTTAGTTGCTCAAAACCTCTTAAAATGCACCAGAATACAAGAAATAAGTCTCCCTTGGGAAAAAAAATTCTGGGGGGGACCCCCAGACCCCCCGACAGGATTTCGCGTGATGACTTAAAGAACACACCGGGCTAAGCCCCGGATCTCAGCAAATCCTAGAAACGCCCCTGTATTTGATTATTTAGCTACATAAAGAAGCCGACTATCTTTTCATGATGGACATTGACAGCCTTTTTCACAACCGTTTTGGTGCAGAGTCTCTCAGTCGACTGACAGCTGTGCTTCACCGTGCTTTCTATAAGGTTTGTCCATTTTCTTATTATGTCACAAATACATACTGTATCAATGCAAAAGTCATGCAGCTTTAAGAATCTCAAAGCCTTCAACAGAAACATCTGCAAAAACAAGATTATGGTAGATTGACTCTCTCTATAGTATTTATTTAGAGATGTCATTATTTTTTCACACCTGGTGACTTTTGCACAATGCTTTCTTATTTGTTGTAAGTGAACTTTCAGCTAAAATGTTTACCGTCAATTTCAGTCAATACATAAATTTACTTCTCATTAGCAAAAAAAGAGAGATGAATTTCCATATGAGCGTCGCCCAAAATCTCAGGCTTGCATACCTTTTGGAGAAGGAGACTATTACTACACAGCAGCTGTGTGGGGTGGATACATGGAGGATATGTACAAGCTGGTCAAGTAAGCTTATGCAGAATAATCTTTTTCATGCAATACTGTCAGTATTTTAATAAGATTCTTGGTATTTTTTCATTTGTAGATACTGTCATGAGAAATCCCTAGAGGATGAAAAAAACAGAATAGAGGCAGCATGGCAGGAGGAAAGTCATCTCAACAAGTAAATTTCCTCTTCAGCAGTGTACAGTTTAGTGCTTTTGTTTATGGGACTTATATTTATGGTTTGTTATTTTGTTGTTTGAAGGTACTTTCTTTACAACAAGCCAACGAAAGTGCTGTCCCCAGAATATCTATGGACAGACTCTAGTGGGCATCCTGGGGACATCCGTGTTATAAGGCTCTCCCAATTAATCAAGAATTATGCTGAAGTGAGGCCAAATGGTGGACATTGATCCAGTGTAGCCTGAGACTATCAAGACATGTAAATATAGTCTACTAAACTATTTGTCTGTGTTAACATATAGCCTAAACTAAACTGTTTTGTGTGTGTTTATATGTTTTTAAAGAAGTGTGAATTATATTTTAATTTCACAGGAAATAAAAACAAACATCCCAGCATCCTTCTCCAGCTCCTACCCACACACAACATTACGAGTATAAGGGCCATTCTAAAAAAAAAAAAAAAAAAAAAATTGGATATCACGAGAATAAAGTCATCACATTTTGACATTAAAGTCGTCATTTTATAAGATTAAAGTCATAAAAGTCGTACATTTACGAGAATAATATCGTAAAACTGTGAGAATAAAGTCATAGTCCTACGAGAATAAAGTCATAATATTATGAGAATAAAGACATAATATTACGAGAATAAAGTCGTATTTTTACCCAAAATTAAGGCTATAGGGAGTGGTGTCAATATGTTTCCAAAGTAACGGAGAAGAGCGATTCACTTTCGCAGGACGCAAATGAAGCTCGGAAAAGTTGAACGTTTAAAACAGTCCACAATAGATGTCGAACTCTATAATGTTGGTGTTATAGTGGCGGAGTACAGAACAGGCCGAAACTGTTTAAGTTTACCGTTATTTATTACACAGAGAAGCGTCTGTAGTCCCAACCATTACTGTCCCAGCCGGAGTAATGAAGGACTGCGACCCGAATAGAACAAGTGCTTAAGGCGGCTAAAACAGCAAATCAACCTCACTTCAAGTTCACACGCCACAGGTTTACACGCCGCAAAACAGCCCAGATGGACACACAGCACAGATCGGGTCAGAACTAAGTTTTACTCGGCTGGCAAGAGGGGAAGTGACCCAACGAAATGTAACGGGTTGTACCTCGGGGTGTCGCTGCATCCCCACAGCCACACGGGTTAAAAAGGGAAGTCGGCTGCTCGTCTGGGACGTGCCTGTTTCCGTGGGAGGCCAGGTTGTTGGGCCCACGTGTGTATGTTTGTTTGTATGTATGTTGTTGTTTTTTGTTTTGTTTTTTATTTTCAATAATCAAAATTGGCAATACAACATTTGATGTAAAATGACAGGTGCATGCAAAAAACAACTAAGCAGCACCATAAAACAATAAAAATATGTGTGTATGTTCACGTTTGGCCAAATTGTTGGGCGGCCACGCGGTTTTATGAAAATCTGTGACTGAGGAGCTGTGTGTGGGGCTCATGATGCGCAGGTAGTTTATATTTTCAAGTAGTTTTAAGTAATTAAACTGTATCCAATTTGTTGATTGTTTTTTGATCATTTTTGTATTTTGTGTCTCACTGCTACCTGCTGTCCTTTGTGTTGTAGTTTTGTTTTAGTTAATCCGCCTGGTGGTCGAGGAGAGGTTTGTGAAGGCGGATTAACTCATTTTTTACTTGTTTATGTTTGTCCTTGTTCTATTTTTTGGGTCACTTCCCATATTAGACTTGCTGCCAGCCAACCGAGTAAAAAATGAGTACACATATGTGTATACACACACACACACACACACACACACACACACACACACATATACAAATACATACACACACACACCCTCGAGGCCAATGGTAAGCCACAAGTGTCCATCAGATGGCATATAACAAAGGAGTTGCACTGTCCCCACTGCTGTTCTGCATAGGTCTGAACCCCCTAAGCCAGACAGTCAACAAGACTGGCTATGGATACCGACTCAGGAACTGGGCCACCATCAGTCACCTCCTTTACATTGATGACATCAAACTGTACGCTAAGAGTGAGCGAGACATCGACTCACTGTTCACACGACCAGGATCTACAACACTGACATTGGGATGTCATTCGGGCTGGAGAGGACTTTTTTCTCATAATATTACGACTTTATTCTCGTAGTTTTATTACTTTATTCTCGTAAATATACGTTCTATGCTCCATACCCATGAAAATTTACCTCATTGGTCGCGCTGGTCGCGCTGGTCGCGCCAGCCCTTGCGACACTGCCGTAAAGCACAACGTTGTGTTGTCATTTCTTTGGACGGTGTCCTCTGTACTGCCTAGACAGGTCGCCCTTCAAAGTAGAAACAGGACAACAATTTTATCCTTTTGACACGTACACAAAGAAAATGGCAGGAACAGTTGCTCGTAAAGCTATTGAACATTTGAAAAGTAAGGAGTTCAGGGATTATTTGACGAGGTATGTGTTTTGTGCAATTTTCTTGCTAATATGTTTTAGCCGATAGCAGCCCTACTAGCTAGCTACCAGGTTAATGTAGGGGGCAGGTTCACCTCTTTGACAAATCTTTAACATCTTTGCAATTCACATTGCTCTTTCACTGAAGAGTAAGACATTGTTCTGTTTGGTGTAGAATTAATTGGGCCTGTCGTGATATACCGACCACAATAAATGACTGAATGAACAATAGCTTTTGTCGTAATAAGTACTTTTTCATGCTATTTCTCGGTTTTTTTGTTCTATGTTAATTTTTGAGCTGTAGGGCGTCTAATAATTAACACATTTGGACTCATTGTGAACATAAACACGTTTTTATACGTTGTACATTGTGGTTCTTTCATCATTTGCAGTTCATAGTTTGCTCTTTTGGAAGGGTTTACTGAGATTTTTTACCTATTTATTTTTATTTTATCATTCATTGAAATGTATTATAAGCATTATTAGTCTTATGTTTTTTCTTTTATCATGTTTACTTTAGATAACTCAAATAATATACATTGACGTTTAACAAATGTTTGAGCTTGTATTTATAAGCTTTAAGTTCTTTTTAGCACAATGTTTTTTGTGTGTGGTGTCTCGGATAAATTACAGTGTTATCCCTTTCTTTCTTGTTGATGCCCTGGAAACTCTGATGTTTTATCAGCACGGTATGAAAAACTCTCATGTAATCTCAATTTTGCCTCGTTATCAGTTTTATCTTGTTTATTGATTGTTTTGCTGTGCAGCATTTCTGGGGACCTGTGGCAAACTGGGGTCTTCCTATAGCAGCCATCGCAGATATGAAAAAGAGCCCTGAGATTATCAGTGGCAGAATGACCTTTGGTAAGACACACAAAAATTAAACTCGTGCATAACTACTACTCTTGCTGTCAGTTAGGGGGCATTGACCGACAACCAGTTGAAGATCTCTGTTCCTCTATTTTAGAAACAGTATATCTTAATTAAATACAAAGAATTGTTGTTAAAAACAGATTTTTTTCCCCAGCACTCTGTTGTTACTCACTGTTGTTCATGAGGTTCGCTTACAAAGTGCAACCCCGCAATTGGCTATTGTTTGCCTGCCACTTAACCAACGAATCAGCTCAGTTAATCCAAGCAAGTCGTCTCATCAAATACAAGTAAGTGGCAGCTGAAGTTATTGGGCACCATATAATGTTTTAATGAGACAATGTTCTGAATGTTGATGAATACAAACATAATGCCCACGCTTATGTCCATCTTCTTTCAGTCTTGAGAAGAAGTCGTCATAGTCACTGAATCCTGAGGCTGCAGAATGTTCCTTGCCTACGAGTCAGAGCTATGGAACTCACTGTTTAAAATGTGGCTAATTTACCCTGATCAAAAGTCACATATGGACTGAGTCTAGTTCTAAGGTCAAGTCTTTGTAACATAACACAAAATGTACATACTCAGAAATTCAATGATTGTTGACTGCCTTAAAAAGTTAAATTGTTTTTGCTGCTACCAAGATGGTAGCATAGAACAACTACTTTGAACTATTATACTTATATTACAGGTAATTGGCATCAATGTGTGTATTGCCACCATTTCTAGCATTCTAGAATAGAACATTTTTAATTGATAAAATCATGACAACCAAATTAATACGAAGTTGAGCACACCAGTATGTCAAGGGTTGCATGGTGAAGGTATATAGTAGTGATAAATTCAATTAAGTTATTTTATTGTGATTATAATACTTGACACATTGACTTTACATACTTGTCCTCTCATTTGTTGACTAATTCACATTAATTTAACATTGTGTAATTTGATGCATTTTCTCTGAACACACATGAACACATGTAATGGATTTCATCCAATAAATGTGTTCAAGTAAGTCTACTTGGTGTTTGTTATCAATCATGTCAAGGTAATGTACGGAAAATATGTGACTATTCTTTTTTTCTTACAAGATCTTTTAACATGGTCTGGCTTAGTGGATAAACCTATACTTACTACAACAAAGCCCTTTTCCTCACACTTGTACCTGAAACTAAGGCACACTTTTATATAATGCCAAGAACCACAAATGAATTACCAGAAGGTGGCGGTAGCTCTATGAACGTTAAGACTGTAACGGGGGCAACAAACAAGACCTCCAAGATGGCGTCTGTCAACAGTGAGCAGTGGAGAGCGATCTGCGAGAAATTCACCAACGCCCAAAATCTCACAGATGTTGAATCTCTAAATGATCCAAGAAACGACCCGTTCCGCTCTAAATACAAAGCCAGGGAACTTCTCCGAGAAATATATTGCTCTCTGAAGAGTTTCGATGGCGTGGATGCGGACAGCGGGGCTGAGAGCAGCCAGCAGCCGGAGGAGGAGACTGTGGACGGACAGCAGGATGTGTCCGGGCTCTGCGGGGACTCTTCTGCGGGCATTCGGACCGCTAAGCTCGCGGCGGTGGAGTATTACCTGGGCGTCAACCACATCGACACGGAGGAGCTGCCAGCCGGCCAGGAGCACCTGGGAAATTGCATGACACTGCTGGAGAAATGCACCGTGACCTGCTATAATGTCTCACTTTTCATCCATGTCAGGGTAGGTTTCCAGTACTTTACCACAAAACCATATTAGTTTTGAGGTTGTCCATATGTAAAATGACAAAGTCTGGTTTCAGAACCAACTGGGCATCCTGTGGGCAGGCTACGATGAGACTGAAAAGGCGCAAGGCTTCCTAGAGGCAGCCGAATCCAACTACCATCAATATATGAAAGATGTAAGGTCATGGTTGTGGCTTCAACACTACAGCTAAGGAGTCTAAATATTAGATAACCGCAATTGTGTACATTTTTGACTAAATGAAATGACAGTAATATTTTATCAGCAATACCTCTTAGCCACTCGACAGTAGCTACCAGTATTGTGGAGCTTAATGCTGTGTTTTCCCTCAGGATGGAAGTCCTCCCGTTGACATGATGGACTACTTCTGTGCTGAAGAAAATATGTTGACACACCAAGAAAGAGTCAGGAGGTAGTACAGTTCTTCTCTCATATTACATTTATTGAGAGTATAATGCAGCTAAATTATCATAACCCTAAATGTATTTTGATCTTTAATGTTGATTATTAAAAAAAATATTGTAGCTAACAATGAAGCATGCACAAGTCATTCAACCATTTGAAATATTACGTTTTACAGTATAGTACTGTTTTTATAATTAGGACCTATGTCTCAAATGGAGAAATAAATCTTTGTCTTTAACAGATTTGAGCTTGCATATACCCACACAATGTATTATCTTGCACAAGTATATAAAAACCTTGGTGAGTTAAATTCTTAAAATTGACTGTAAAATGTTTTTAACTGGTTTCAAGCTTAAATAATACTTTGTTTTCAGGTCAAACGGAGCGAGCTGCTACATATTGCCACAGTACTCTGCAGAGACAGCTAAAATTAAATCAGTACAATCCTATGGAGTGGGCTTTAAACGCTGCTACTCTATCACAGTATTACATAACAAAGGTACGACTTTTTGAAATGTACTGACATAACATAACATAAAAATTAAAGTACTGGTCCTTTCAGTTTGTATGGTAAATCCTTCTTCATGCTGTAAATGCATTGTTTTTGACTTTTCTTATAATCATGTTTGTTTACAGGGTCATTATATGGAAGGGAGACACTGCCTTGCTGCAGCGACGGTCATATCTAGTTTAGTTGGGGACGTTCCTTCTGAGGCTGCAGCTCAAGAAAGTAGCCTATATTGTCATCTCTCAAAATGCACATTTCTGTGATATATCCTCAATATTTTAGAAATGTATTCATATCAACCATCTTTAGGGTTTTCTCCATATATTTAATTTTCATCTATTCTGTTTCCAAGGTGAGATAGAGAGTGAGCGTAGAGAGATGCTCAGACAGAAGAGAGCTGAGATTGCGAGATGTTGGATCAAGTATTGCCTGAATTTGCTGCAGGATGCTCGGAAGCTTCTGGAGGTAATTTTAGTCAACTTTGTGTTTTGTATTCATACTATATGTATGCGTAAAATCAATAAATGTTCAGTGCCCAAACCAAACACGTAAATGTGACATTTTACAGTTTTGTTTAGAATAAAAGTGTGTGTTCACACTTACACAACCCGCGTCAAAACTGGGACTCGAACCAGTGTGAACGTGCTTTAAATTATAAATATTCAAAAGCTTAAACAATTGCTTGGAATAACACTAGAGGATGCTGTATTACAAAAGAAATCATTTCATGTGCTTAATTTTCACTCAATTGGACATGCTGCAGCAAAACAATGTTTTTTGTACATATGATTATGATTAATCTCTGTATGTGTGGCAAGGACAACATTAGTGAGATAGATTCAGATCGCCAAGAAGAGCTGAGAAATGCACGAAGACGAGCTGAAGAAGAGGAAGAAAAGGGAAGAAAGAGCGCTCTGCTGTTTGATTCCGAAGACACTTTTGACTCTATTGCCAGCCTGGAAGAAAAGGTCTTGTCACACATTGGCTTCATGTGTATTTCACCTCCCCCTCTCATTTTACGTGGTCTTATCTGTTCAGGTACAATTTTTGTTCCCGCTGGACTTTACAGAGGCCCGCGCTGTATTTCTTGTGGGTCAAAACTATGTAACTCAGGTAAATACAATGTATATTTTATATAAAAGTCTATGTATTTTTTCTGTGAAACACATCTGTCGGTCTGTTACAACCCAGCTCTGCTAGGGTAGGGGAAGTGACAAAAAAAAAACAAAGATGGGAAAAGGTCAGGCCAGCAGCCCCGAACAGGCGAACAGAGAGTGGGAGGGGCTGATGTGGAGCCACAGGATTGGCCAGGTGTTCCCAGGTGTCACCAATCAGGGACCAGTCCGAATTCTCTCCAGCACACAGACTCTCACAAAACACAATATTCAAAAATACAAAAGGAGGCAAGAAGAGTAGGCCTGGGGCCGTAACAGGGTCCTTTTTAGTAAAATATAATGTAAACCATGATGGTGGTGCCGGCATGAACTCTGGGGCTCTTTGGGGCTTTCTCCGGTGTCCGCATGGACCTATTATCCTAAAAATTGCTGCTCACCCAAAAATTAGTGTTTTGCTTAAAAAAATTAATTTTAAAAAATCTGCATTTTGAGGGCTGGGTTAGGTTAGGGTTAAGATTTAGTGCCAGCGCAGGTTTATATTATGAATTTGAGACACAATCGTGTCCTGATAAGTTGGTTTTCAAATGCAGAAAAATACATGTTCTTTCACAAATAAACACAAATGCACATATCCCCATTTAATTTAACTCAAGGTTTAGTGACTTTAGTCTTCTAGTGACTAGTGTAAACCTTTATTCAGAGTTATGGTGTGATTAGTTGTGTTAAAATTTTCAGGCGAAAGAATATTTCCAGATGGATGGCTATGTGACAGACCACATTGAAATTCTGCAAGATCATAGTGCTTTGTTCAGGGTACTGGCCTTCTTTGAGGAGGACCTTGAACGACGCTGCAAAATGCACAAGCGTCGAGTTGACATGCTGGAGCCAATTTGTAACGGTAATTACTTTTTCTTCTCTTCCATGCAAGGTGTTATGGTAAAATATAGGCTACAGTTACAACCAGAAGTTTGCAGACAGTGCAAATTATTTTATATTTTCTGTTTCCATTTTGTTTGTTTTTATTATTAATTATTTGTGTATGGGTTACAGTCTGTGTGGTCAGAATTTAACATGCGTCTTTTCTATTAATCATTTTGGAGTGGTCATGATTAAGTTATGATCGTCATTTGCAGATATACACTTAACTGAGTACTTTGTCTCTCTGCATTCAACCCATCGCTAAGCAACACATAGGAAACCCATCCATACACCGGGAGGAGAAACATGCAATAGTCTTAAATTACTTAAGGGAAATACAAATCTATATAGCTTATGGATGGTTAGCTAATCAGTCTATTTTTGTCAAACAATAGAGAGACGTGTACATTTCGGACTTAGAGGTAGGGACAGATCGAAAGAAGGGGAAATCTTTTTCAAAATTATAGTTGACATTATATAGACAATGGGGAAAATGCAAATGTGTTTTAGACAGTGTGTATAAATGTCTGTATGCATATACACATTTTCTCCTCTCACAGAACTGAATGCTCAGTACTACCTTATGATCCGGCGTCAGTTGATGTTTGAGTTGGCTGAAACGTACAATGACATGATGGATCTGAAACTTGCGCTTGCCAACAGACAAGCAGACACGCAGTCCTTAGACAGCCACACCATAAAGAAATTCAACCATCTCTGCTCCTCCTCTGCAAAGTAAGAATTGGGGAAAAAAACACAAAGGTGTTCCTTTTGTACACATTTCAGACCATGTTTTGTTTCAAACGCAGGTACTTCCAGATGTTTCTGGACTCCTTGCGCTCTCCAGAGGGGAAGATGCTGGAGCATCTAGAGGAAGAAGTACTCAGACCTGCTCTAGTGGCCCGCTTTAGAGTCGCACGACTTCACAGCCGCCTCATCAGCTCTTCACCAACAGATCAACTGGACAATCTCAACAAAGCTTTGGAAAACTACAAGTAAGTAGTGTGTGTGTGTGTGTGTGTGTGTGTGTGTGTGTGTGTGTGTGTGTGTGTATATATATATATATGTGTGTGTGTGTTTGTATTAGGGCTGTACAATTTATCAATTTATTTATCTTCATCGCACTTGTTATTATCGCACTATGCATATCGCAAAGATGGGTGATAATTTAAAATGTTTAAATGCATTAATCTAGTGTTTCTTGCGCGCCAGAGCTTGTTTTTACCAATCAGCCCCACTTTTAAATGTTCACTCCCAAAAGTGCCATTTTTCTCAGTACAGAAACAGCAAGTCAATGTTTAAATGTTTATTGTTAAAGCTCTTGCTTCAAAATCATCATACTTTTTTTCACACACATAAAAGAAGATGAATAAAATGTCTCAAATGTTTATAATGCCTGAGTAATGTATTTGCAGAATACTGGACAAAGCAACTCCAGGTTTTCACACTGCAACGATCTTCAATGTGTGTATATTTGTACTTAAGCTACTATATTTTAAAGTAAGAGTTGAGCACTTACTTGTTATTTTTTATACCTGGAAAATAAATGATATGCTAATGAGGGAAAATACTGCAATAATATCGTGCAATACTTGACACCCATATCGCACTAATTTCCAATATCGTGCAGCCCTAATATGTATGTATTTATCTGTATATGTGTATATGTATATAATTTATATATATTTTATTCAATCATTAAATCTTTTGTTCTGTAGATACGTGGTTCAGTACTGTGAGGCCCACCCCGAGGCAGGAGCAGCTGTGGAGATAGAGCTGGAGCTGAGTAAAGAGATGGCCGGCTTGCTGCCACTTAAAATCAATCGTCTCAAAGCAAGAATGGGTTCCAATAACTAAACACTATTGTACTAATCTTCTGAAGTCATGCGCCAAAATATAAGCTGTCAATTGCTTACACCACGAAATATTAATGAATAGTGACTTATAGATTAGATGTGACTTTTTTTTTAATATTTCTTATCACATAACAAAAACAAATACTCAAAGGTCCCACACAAAGTAACAAGACAGAATCCCCATCTGACAGACAACAGAAAGAGAATTAAGATGTGACTTTACTCTGGTATGTTTACTACTGTCTGTGCAGAAAGTTTTAACTTCCACTCATATCTGCATGAAGTATTGTCTTATCTATTAACAAAACCTGTGCAATCGTTTTGTTTATGTAAATATTGTATGTAATTGTACTGAACAGTGTGTAATTGTAGACACCTGCTTGAACTGTTGTATGACCAGGCTATTGGTGAAGAACTGACATAGTGGCCTTCAAAATAAAATGTGAAAATGGTCTGCTTGCAATTTTCACATTTGTGATCATAATATGCCACTATTTAGCCATTGCTAAATCGTTATCTGCAACAAAGTCCCCTTGTCTAAGCTGAAATTCATAGCTACAAAAAACGTGAAATTTGTTCATTAAAAACGGTGTTGGAATAGATTGCGCACTCATTACTATCAGACGCAAATATATCTATTACCTGTATATTATTTATAATGGGCTCCACATTTTTATATATATATATTTACATATTGTAGATTTGGGGGTTGTATTTGTGTAACTATACATGTATTTGTACACAGAGCTCTTCTATAATGAACTGAAACATCTTTATGTAGCTTTAGGCGGCCAATGTCGAGGATGTTAATGTGTTATTTCCTGAGGGTAAACGACAGCAGCTACCACTTCTGTTTAATGTGTCAGCTGAAAATAATATCACCTGTTTTGATAATTTGCTTGAACTGTAAAAGAGAACTGAGGAAGAGATACACTGGGGCAGAGGAATGCAGCTTTAGACTCATACACTCAGTTTATAAGAACACAAACAAATATTTGACACTGTTGACAGTAAAACGCACACAATACAGTGCTGAGTGAAGGTTTATCCTTGCCAGGATGCGCTCTTTTCTCTTTGTTATATTGAAATGCTTTAACTCAGCAACCAAGTGTGTCTTCATGGGTGGGAGGGAATCTCAAAACTAGGCCTGAGGTGACGACGTAGATGATTCATAAAATGAATGTCTACATAGCAGCTTCAGAAATGTCACAATCACAAACTTCCCATAAATGAGTCAAGTCAGTTTTTCTTTTCCAGTATTTGCCTAAAGTAAAAGTACATTTCTGTCATTATAGTCAGGCTTTTCTTTGTGTTCTTAAAAACATTCACATTGGACTAAAAAACTGTGGTTGCATCTTGTCAGTCGCCATCAGAGGAGCGGGCACATTGGATGCTGATAACTTTTGGTATTTCCTCAATCGTTACGCAGTTACGCAAACGAGCAGAGTTATCTGATATTTGTGGGTCGTGCAAAGTTTCCACCAAGAGATGTTCAGACTCTTCTTTCTGCACAAAGTAGAGTTGAGGAAACCATGACGCATTCAGGGGGCTGAGCTCTTCCATACCGAGTCTGGATGTCAAAAGCCGTGACATTTTTCTTCACGACGCATTAAGTATTTCACCCGCGTATACATCATCGTTTTGCCGTTCAGTGAAGAAAATGATTTTGTTTGTCGTTGTCTTCAGCCTCGCCCTCAGTGGTGGTCAGGGTAAGATCTATCAGCCTATACCAGAATTGAGTTTCTTCCTTATCACAAATGTTTAACAGGTTGGACAGTGGCGTTTGGCTGCCTTTGGGCAAGTGCGTAAAACTTGCGAAGATTAAACGGCCCTATGCCCTAAGCAGCATTTAGACACTCACGTTAATTATATATTAACAATTACTGATTCAGAAAATATATTATACTAACACATTTATAGCTCTGTGATCCACACGTGTTTTGTGTTATTTTGAAGCCACAGCACAGTTTGGATGTAACTTTGAAGATGTGAGGGGAAAGTTAATGAAAGTCCCTTCATTCACACGCGCGAGATCACGGTGTTTCTTTTTCAGAGTTCAGTTTCGATGTGAATGTTGATTCATATGTTTTTACAATATAGACCTTGACTACTCAAATAAATTATACAGGGTAGCAATAAAGTTAATTCTTAGAAAACATTGTTGTTTTTGTATTTATGTATGGAATAATTAAACAAATAATAAGCAAATAAATAAATACATTATTTATTTACTTATTATTTGTTTAATTATTCCAACTTTTTCAGCTTTATGTGTGTTGGGAAAAGCTGTTACTTAAGGTTTTACACTTTCTCAAACTGCAGAAATTTCTTCTAATGATGGTTACCAAACTGAAACTGATAACAAATGTTTTGCTAAGCTTGGGCAGTGTTGTAATGTGCTCTATATTTCTATAGGAGCCCCAAGCACTGCAGTGTACAAGTTTGTCAAGTGTAACCCTGAAGGAGACCAAGCCAACTGCATCACTCACCAAAGTGACAACATGGAGTGGAGTCCAGATTTACCAACAAAACTCCCCGCTTCTGCTGCCCAATACCTGTGAGTGCTGAAATACTGTAGCTGCTTATTGAAAAAGTCACAGAGTCACTTTATGGAATAGCCTTGGTGTGCATTCATGTGTTTGTCAGCAAGTATGTAAGTGGCAGGTATGTTTCCAAGAAAACCCAAAATAGGCGTCAACGTGGAGAGATAAGACACTGTCCCATGAACTGAAAAAAAAAGTATGAAAATGTGTGGGTGACAGTGGGTCAGTTAATTTGAGTTTGGTTTCATCTATAACCTGAAGGTTAGTGTTTTGATCTTAGCTCTGGCCGGAGGATTATGTTGTGTCCTTGGGCATGACACTTCCCACACATGACTGTGAGCGAGGCATGTGTGGTTAGTGGCTGTAGTGAAGATTCCGTAAGCCTCAGGGCTTCTACGGAAGTATCTTGCCCAGCGCGGCTGTGGGGAGTAGCACATTCGGAAAACTTGTTATGTGCAATATAAATAAAAATGTATAAATTCAAATCCAAATGTGTGTTTCTATGTTAAGTTGGATGTTGCAACAAAAAGTCATAATGTTGCTTTTGAATCAAAAAACCCCACCTCATGCTCCGGATCTATTTTGTGTGACTGCTGTGAAAATTGGTATTGCTGCTTTGAATGTGATGTGTCCTCATTTTTATCTTCTTAAAAATTAAACTGTATACTTCAAGAGGACATCAACAAATCCATCCTGCTCATTAAGTGTGGAATGTTTTCAATTCGAACGCTCCAACAAATTTTGATATTCACGCTTGCTTAAAAATATTATTAGCCTACGTCAGTCCTTCTACTGTGGATGGTACAGGAAGTGAAGGGGAAGTGCTCAGAGGAAGTGTGGCTGTGACGCCTTTGACTCCAGCTCTGCTCTATTGTTTAGTATATGCTTCTCAAGCAACTTCTTATTAATTTGTCTCACTTTTCATGAATAATTGACTTACTTAAATTGTGATTCATGTCTTCATTACTGCACTGTTATATAACTAAATTACAAATTTGAAATGTTTTTCTCTTGCCAGACATTGTATCGATGTATTTAATCATGTTTTCAGAGAGGCTCAGCCACAAGAGGATGAGGGTCCAGAGGCAGAAGATACAGTGGAAGAAGAGTTTCTGAGCTCTGAGGACGAGTCCCCTGTGGTCTATTTATCTGAGGACGGCTCTGGAGATGAGGGTTCTGGTTTCATGGCAGACCGGCCCACTCTGGCTGAAGATGGCTCTGGAGAACTCTTGGACAAAAACTACAAGTCAAAAAAGGTAATGTCTTCAAATATGTCTATTACAGGTGTTTAAATATCTACAGTTCCTGATTTATTGTTGTTGTCATAGGTTGAAATCGTAAATGGACTATTCTAGATGAACAAAAACCAGCCAAGGAGAAGATGCCAGAAAACCACCTTCTTCATCTATAAAAGGCTAATTTAAGATTAAAAGACCAAATCAAAAATTGTATATATTTTGTATTTTACAATATGCCATTGTTTCTGGTGATGTATGCTGTAAATGAAATGTAAATTACAGTGGAACAAGTGAACAAACCAAGCGCAACTGGTTTAAAATAGGCAGTTACTGTTATATGTGTGTCCTTAAGCAACTGGCCTCTTACTAAATAATAAAGACTTTTTATAGTGAAGTATTCCTAAGATTTCAGCCATTAACGTGTTGAATCTGCATCACTGCATATAAGTGATTCTGTCCTTGCATTCTCCAGGGATTGGAACTTGCACAATAAGAACGCATAACTCTTCTCATATGCCTTCTCTGATGTAGGTCATTCAAACATGGGTGTATTCTACGTGTTCGGCATTTTGTAAGAATTTATTTTTTCGTCTATTAAATGATTTGAAAAAGAAATCTCTCATCATTGTTGTAACGTTGTAATTTCTGTACATGTTCAAATTCTATAAACAAAGGAAGTATTTAGAAAGATGTCATTTTAGAAAACTAAAAGAAGAAAAAAGAGATTAGCCTTAATTATTGCCTTTCATTTAACGTAATGCCTTTATGGGATGTTTTTAAAGTGATGAAAATCTAGCTCCGTGTGCATACAACCCTAAACAAAATATTGTGACGTTTGAATGGGCAAAAATCTCTGTCACATATTCATGGGTTTCAGCTTCCTGTTATCAGACATTTTGAGGACATTTCCCAAATTTCTCACCACTCAGAAATCCATGGATAAACAAGAAGCTTTACAAGATTTTTTGTTTGTTTATTTGTTTGTTTTAACAAATTCTGCAGCATATCCTATGAACCTCTGTTAAATGTGACCAGAGCTTGTGCTGCAGTTTTTTTCTCATCACCACTCCCACACAGAGCAGCCAGGCAGGTCACATGACACTCAGTCAGTCCTATGGTTCAGGCAGAACACGGAGCAGGGCTAGCTGTTAGCTTCAGCTGTCTACACGGCCGAGATGGTGAGTGCAAAAACAACAGACACTCCCCAAACCACACTGAAACGCACTGGGATCTACGGTTTGGTTCAAAGCGCGTAACGCTGCTTTGTATTTGTTAATTGTTAATTGAACGTGACATGAAAAGCGCTAACAGTGGTGACCGAATTAGCCGCTATGTACGAGGCCGCCTGCGTTACTTTGACATATTTTGGAAAACAGCAGAGCAACACAACACTGCACAGTCGCTATTTTACATTTCTGTAACACTTAAGCAAGAAATTGAGTTAGTAGTGTTTTCTTGCAGATGTCAACTGTGGATGATCGTGTTTTACTGAAGATCAGAAGTAGCTTTATCCCATTTGTACTTTTTAATATTGCAATTTCAGTCCATCGGGTTTCAACATAAACACACAGCATACACAACTAAAGCTGTAAATTGAATTGTCTACAAAATAACTTTGAGTAAGTTCAAGATATTATCGTTTTGTTTGAGTTAGTATGTCTTATTATTATGATAATATAATATAATGATATATAATTATGACTTATAAGGGGATATGTTATGTAAAATTGACTTTTATGAGTTTTCAACCATATTTAATAGAGCTTCCTCATCTTTAACTTACTGAAAGTTGTGCTGATTGATTCAAGCATGTGTGAGTAATCCTGCACAGTTGTGTATCCGCTTGAGTGCTTAAAAAAATCTTCACGTACCCTCTATCCCCGCCCATTGCTTTCTATTGATTTACGATAATTTAAAAAATCAGTCTGTCACATAGTCATTTTTGGAAATGAAAATATTCTGCACAATGTCACTATTAAGTTGTTTAGATCAATATTGTTTACGACAAATAAAATGTAAAATAATAATCTACATGTTATGTTATAGTTTAACACTAAATACCACAAAAAGTGGTAATGTCTTCTGTAATTAAACTGATATTTTCCTGCTTTGAAATTAATGGTGCATGGGAAGCAATACTGCATTGTCTGTTTAAATTAAATTTGTGAAGAAAAATGTTGGTGATTTTAATGCCTAGAAAACAGCTGTGTCTGCTTGTTATTTGGTCAAGTTGCACATAATATTTGTTGTCAGTCATCTCATAGTTCTTGCAGAAGTATATGTATTTAAATGTTATAGGGCAGTTGCAAAAGTTTTGTGTTTATGCTTTCAGAGTTTCCTTGGGGGTTTGTTTGGGCCGGTTTGTGAGATCGATGTGCTTCTAAATGATGCAGAAAATAGAAAGACAGCAGAGTTAAAGACAGAAGATGGCAAAGTTGAGAAACATTACCTGTTTTATGATGGGGAGTCTGTGTCTGGCAAGGTAAAAAAAAAAAAAAGCACATGTATTACTAACAAGTGTAATTATAAAACCGAAAGAAAAAAACTCCTATTATATTTATTTCCAGGTGAACCTTAATGTAAAGCAGGGAGGAAAACGCCTCGAGCACCAAGGCATACGTATCGAGTTTGTTGGACAGATAGGTGAGTGTGATATAATTTTTGTTGTTACAATACTAACATTTCAAACACAATTTCGATACAAAGGAATAGGCTCGCTCGACACCGATTATGATCCTGTTATCATAGCAAAACATGGACAATATAGTGTAATTTTCAACGCGAAATAATAGTTCTCTCTCTCTCTATGGTACCATGTGGTCTGGTAGTTCTGATAAAGCTGAAGTTCATTCTAAAACTGTCAAGGAAAGGTCAAATTTTGTCCTGTTAATGTGCTTTTTTGTATCTGGTTTTGATACTAGTTTTACTATCGATTAGTATCTAATTGTTTTTTATACTTTTGGCAACCTTCGTTATAATACTCAAATACTTATTTGAGTATTTGTATTTGTACGCACTGTATTAAAAGCTGGCCGTGTGCAGCATTTGATCAAGTTTGCCTCAGATGATTGAAAGGTTTAAAGTGGACATATCATGCTTTTATTTTCACCTTTTGAACATTTAAAACATTTACCTGGGGTCTAAATAAACTATACCTGCAATCTACAGTCTGAATTCCTCCTAATTTTCTTTCTACATGCCTCTCTTTTACCCCTTTTGTAAGGAGCGCTTTTGAGCGCCTTGTTTTGGCACTGTCTCTTTAAATGCAAATGAGTTAGTTCGCACCCCACCCCCTCCCTTGCGCATTGCATGCAGCCGCCCCGTTCAGCCATTGTTGTAGTCCCAAACACAGTCCGTCTGTCGGATCCAAAACTTCTCCAGAGTTAGAAAAAAACGTAATGACAATCGAAAAATGGAAACAAGCGAAGAAATCAACATCCTGCCTTACATGTACAAGCCAGAGTCTGACACAGACCAAGAGGAAATCGAAGAAGACAATCCTCCGCAGCAAAGACTTCAAATGGCTGCATCTCAATGGTTTGTTTACTACTATGTAATTCGCTACGCGCTCCGTTAGCTTAACTGTGTGTGAAAGATATTAGCAGGTTGTCTAATGGACCCTCACTTTACCATCTTACTACAACAACAGTCCGGGGGAAAAGGCTACTGTCAAGTCAGTCAGCGTAGTTACGGTGCTGCGGGCTACGCTTGCTGCGCGCTAATGCTAGCGACATGCTAACGTCAGCTACGAGCAGTCTGATGTGAGTTCTGCCTTATGAAAACCTCAAAAATAAATGTATTATATGTGTATATAAAGACATGTGCCCTAAGCAGCTGGAAAACAGCCGAGTAAAAGATGGGCAGCTACAGGTGTAATGCTAATCCCTCACAAATGGCCAGCACACAGCTAAAGAATGACTGGATAAAAATAGGTCTAATAAACAGTGTTTCAGCGTTTCTTGACTTAACGCTCCAGTATATCGTCACCTCCATAGACCGAAGGAACTGACCCTTCGATCAAATGCAATCTTTGAGCAAATCCCTCGTTGTACTGGCGGAGGTTACTGAAGCACTCCTCTTTGAAGTGCTTAGCACACAAACTAAACTTTCCCCACTGTCGGTGGTACATTACCACGAAAAATAAAACGTAACCATGCCGATCTCAGTTGTTCGGATGCAGGCGGTCGGTGTAATGAGTTGTGCTGGTAACACAACCAAGAACAGAGCATTTTAACTTGTCTACTCGCACCTTTGACATCTTTGCGCTTGGACTACAAAATCGCTACAAGGAAAATAAAGATGGCGGTCTCTGCCGGAAGCTCTTGACCTTGTTTAGTAGTTCCGCTGTGACGTGATAGACAAAAATACGTAACAGATAATGCGGAAATTCGAACGAACTGAGAAATATGTTGCAAAATTTATATAAATATATCTCTGCAGCTACTTAAGTGATTAATTTCAACTTTTAGCCACTACCAGACACCCACAGTACACAATAAAAGGTATCTAAGGGCCAAAAAAGTAGATTTTGCATGATATGTCCCCTTTAAGCAAGCATGTGCTAGTCATGTGAAGCCATAGAGCTACAGTAGGGCTCTGAAACCAATGTAAAATTACTAAGTTCTTGAGGGGGGAGACCCACTTTTGACCTAGAGTATAATGTGTATTGTTAGGTTGATTTTGATAAAGTCTTAAACAAATACTTTATAGGATATTGCACACTAGTAACCTTTTACACATTTGTATTTCAGAGCTGTTTTCTGATAAAAGTAACACACATGAGTTTGTGGACTTGGTAAAAGAGTTGGCCCTACCTGGAGAACTGACTCAGAATCGGAGTTATGACTTTGAGTTTATGCAGGTCGAGAAGCCCTACGAGTCTTACACAGGAGCTAATGTCAGGCTAAGGTATATATTGGTTTATCATAGCAGGCCACAATGCAAGGGTTAGTTGTATTCATTCATTAAGAACTCTCCATTTCATCATTCTAGGTATTTTCTCAGGGTGACCATAGTACGCCGCCTTTCTGACCTTGTAAAGGAGTATGAGCTTATTGTCCACCAATTAGCCACATACCCAGATGTCAACAACTCAATTAAAATGGAGGTCGGCATTGAGGACTGTCTGCACATTGAGTTTGAATACAATAAGTCCAAGTAGGTTTTTTCATACAATCTCCATAGAAAATGTATCGGTATCATATATATCCCATCTATGTCTTGCTTATTATTTGTCATTTAGATACCACTTAAAGGATGTGATTGTGGGGAAGATCTATTTTCTGCTTGTCAGGATCAAGATCCAACACATGGAACTACAGCTCATTAAGAAAGAAATAACTGGCATAGGTAATAGTTACATTACATTTAATCTCTCTATTATGTCATTACATACAATTTATTTATAAAATTGGTTGTTTGTTTTTGTCCTTTCAGGCCCTAGTACGACCACTGAGACTGAAACCGTTGCTAAATATGAGATTATGGACGGGGCTCCAGTCAAAGGAGAATCAATCCCCATCAGACTGTTTCTGGCAGGTAAAGCAAACCTGTGCTCTCTTTGAATCTTTATTTTTATCCAACACTAACCAAATGATTTGTTTTACAGGATATGACCTGACCCCCACCATGAGGGATGTCAACAAGAAGTTTTCTGTACGATACTTTCTCAATCTTGTCCTGGTGGATGAAGAGGATAGAAGATATTTTAAACAACAGGTATGTTTTGAACAAATTATAAGTTTGTTTATAAAAAAAAATTGATTTTATCTTTAACGTTTATTTATTTTTTGTGTTTCTTTAGGAAATCGTTTTGTGGAGGAAAGCTCCGGAAAAGTTGAAGAAGAGGAACTTCCACCAGCGTTATGAGTCTCCTGAGCCCAGGACCCAACCTGTCACTGCAGAGCAGCCAGAGATGTGAGGCTAAAGAGACTATAGCACAAAGACTTCCAGACTTTGAACCGAGGTGCCAGGCTGTAAGCGCTGCTCTCTATGGACTAAGAACATGGCTGTACACATGATGGCAAACCCAGAGACCCAAATCCCATCACCTCACAGCTTCTGTTATAAGCTCTGGTTCGTCCTAAACCTCGTCCTAAACCTTTTTCTTCCCCTTATGACTGAATTACTTTGCTAAATATAAAAATCACAAAGCATAAATTGTTACCATCTATGCTCTGATTCAAACTCGGGCCAGAACAGTGGTTACAGTTATATGCGCATTCAAAATCTGATTATTATCAGATTTTTGGAGTTGGAATATTACTAAAGAGATCAGCTCTAAATACTTTTAAACAGGGGCCTTCATAGGAGTTTGTATTTAACGCCGCCTCTGGATCTCCTTGTGTTTTCACAATTGTTCAAAAATCTCTGGTATCCATCCTCCCTCTCCCCTCCCGTATTCTGGTTTTTTTTCGTTATGTTGGATAAGGCTGAAATTAGGGATGGCTTTAAAAGATCATGTGAAACGCTAATTTAACTACAATTTAAATACAATAATAAAGTAAGTGCATTTCATTTGTCTTAAATGCAATAGAGAAGCAGATGACAAAACCCCTACCACAATCTAATTTACTAGATTTAATTTAATATGATTTCTTCAAACTTTATTGTTCATATGGTGTCACATTTTGTTTGGAATATCTTATACACAATGTGTGATTATTTTTTGTTTGTTACAAGGAAGTAATTTTTATAAAAATGTAATTGCAGTCTTCCAGCACCAAAAAAGCAACCTCAAAACACTGACTAGACTATACATTTAACTACACAAACAAAAATTAGTACACGTTTCCTGAATTAAGAAAGTAACTTCACGACTGTTCTTGACTACCAAAAACGGTTAAAACCATATCCAGAATAAATTCAGACTTGTAACGTTAAGGGTTGTATGCAAATACATTCTGATTGATAAATAAGGAGAATCCAGGCCTATGTGGACAAACTGTGACGCATCTTTCTATTTCTTTTGAAAGCATAAGTTTGAACTTCATCTGTCTGATTGGATTTATAACGGTTATTTATGTGTAATAGGTGGCTTACACCTGCCATTATCTGCACTAACAAGGTGCCACTGTGAACCCCAAATGGGCAGTGTATGTCCTGCTTTGAAAATGCAAACACACTGTTAAAATCACCGGTTTCCTGTGTGAAGTCATGCTGAGCTAATTCCTTTGCACTTTCCCGCTGTTAAAACTATACGTGATAGGGGAGTCATAAAAAAGGCACACCACTATGTGTACCACCACTTAAACCTGACTAGACATGTTTCTTTGCAACATATTAGTTCCACAATTTCTTATATCATATTTATAACTAAATGTTACAGAAAACAGAATGTATTTGTAACTTTGCATTTATTCACGTAATTACGTAAGTTTAGTTTTTTTTGTCCCATATTGTTAAGATAAAATGCCAAAAATGTTAGCTCAACTCAATTTATTCTATTGCATGTAAACCAACCATGTCAAATCAAACCTTGAGTGTGCATTTGTGTATAATAAATGTAAATAAATAAAACCCAACCAATATAGATACAATAAATGATAAATAAATGAAATTTATACAAAATAATAAACTTGTTATTATACTATCAATATTATTCATGGCTTCAGAGGACTTTTCCCATTCAAAAGATATATTTATTTTTAAATTGTTTACCACTATGGAAACTGACCAAATCAATCTGAAGCCCATACATAACAATCGCAACATCTGCAACATTTTAGGACTAGGTTTATCTTTGTTGTTACTTGGATGCTCTAACTATGCTATCACAAAAGGCTTACAATTTTTCTAAAAATACCTACTCATTAAACAAAGGCACCTTAAAACTACTGTTAAATGGTAATATGCCTCCTGTTGGCGTTTTTTTTCCCCTCCAGTCCAATTACGCCGAGATCGGATTAGTTTACCTGCCCCAAAAAACTAAACTCAACCTAATTATCTGCCCCTGAACCTAACCCTAAGTAATACTAACATTTACTACTAACCTTACCCTTATTCTGAAAAAGAAAAAAAAAAGTTTAAAAGATAAACTTTTGCTAGCATAGCCACCAATGCAAAGTGACGGTCTGTAGTTTAAGGGGGTTGGGGGGGAATGAAGCCCCCTGTTGCTCACCGCAGCAGTTTTGTGGTCTGTGCACGTTTTGTGTGCAGGCGCTTCGCGGACGACTAAACACGAGCGGGTCCTGATCCACGTTGTAACAGCAGGAAGTGAAATATTATGCGCGACCTCTGCGCTGTTGTTGGGTTGTTGAGTTTTACAGTTATATAGTGATCTTAAATTGGTTATTAAGAGGCCCGCTTTTATCTACGTTACCGCAGAAAGTGGCTCTCATGGCAGCCGCTGTGAACCGCTGTATCTGCGCCTTTTCACGGCTCCATCGCCACATTAGCTCCCGGGCTGCGCGCACATCCTCAGGCGCTCATGTGTGCGCTGCTCTGTCAGTCCCACATTCATGGAATGGACCTGGGGTTTCCAGCAGAGCCCGCTCATCCGGCAGCTCTTCCCCGAAGCCTCCGGACACATCCCTGTTCGTCCCGGTGTCTCTGAAGACAGACGACTCCGCGGACGCAGGTGTTGGAGCAGAGCTCACACAGCCGCTGGATAAAAGTGAGGAAACTGCACATCCTGTTGTGTGATGTTGCTTTACATATTAAACCTCGTTCTATCTTCCCCATCATATATGCAGATGACCTTTTGAAAGTATTAAATCGCTTCTATAAAAGAAAAGAGATGCAAAAGTTGGCAGCAGACAATGGCCTTGATGGTGAGTTTATTATTGCTTCTTGGTTTATTTAGATAGCTTTACATTTTGTGTCTTGATGTCTTTTATTTTTCGGCGTTTGCAGCTCGACTTTTCCATCAAGCCTTCATCAGCTTTAGAAAGTTTGTTTTGGAAATGTCATCTCTCCCTGCTGACCTGCATATCATTCTCAGTGATGTTTGCTGTGGAGCAGGTTAGTTTGTGCTTTGTCAAATTATTGGATTTAAAAAAAATTCTTGTCACAAGTCCCGTGTTTCTTAAAGGCCATATAGATGATGTCTTTCCATACTTTATGCGTCACGCCAAGCAAATCTTCCCAATGTTGGACTGCATGGATGACCTGAGAAAGATCTCAGACCTTAGAGTCCCGGTCAACTGGTACATTTACCGCAGATACAAAGAGGAGTGTTTCTCCTGGCAAACTGACTGACTCCAGCATGTTTCAGGTACCCAGAGGCCCGTGCAATCCAGAGAAAAGTAATTTTTCATGCTGGTCCCACAAACAGTGGCAAAACATACCATGCAATTCAGCGCTATCTTGCAGCCAAATCTGGAGTCTACTGTGGTCCTTTGAAACTTCTGGCTCATGAGATCTTTGAGAAGAGCAAGGATGCTGTGAGCATTAGTGTTTTTTCACCTCTCAATAACTCTGAACTGCATTTTTATTTGTGTTTCTTTTGTCTTCTTCAGGGAGTTCCATGTGACTTAGTAACAGGTGAAGAACGAACATTTGTGGATCCAGATGGACGGCCATCTGGTCATGTTGCCTGTACTATTGAGATGTGCAGCGTCACCACTCCATGTAGGTGAAAAAATAAATATAAATTATCAAATTAGGAAATTGATAACTTTATTAATTGCACTTCAGAACAGTAGTTTACTACTGTTTTGTATGTGTGTGTAGATGAAGTTGCTGTCATTGATGAAATACAAATGATTCGAGATCCGTCCAGAGGCTGGGCTTGGACTAGAGCTCTGCTGGGTAAAATAGATACATTTGTGTGTATCATAAATGTGTAATTGCAGCATCTGCAATTTAATTTAACTAATGTTACAGGTCTTTGTGCTGAGGAAATCCATGTTTGTGGGGAAACCGCTGCAATAGACTTTGTAAGGGAACTTATGTATACCACTGGAGAAGAAGTGGAGGTGAGAGTCCAAATAACAATATATTTAGTGTTACTGTAAATGTTTGCTTATTTTTCTATTTGTATTTCTCATCAGGTTCATAACTACCAGCGTCTGACACCATTCACGGTCTTGGATCAAGCTTTGGATTCACTAGAGAATTTGAGACCAGGAGACTGCATTGTGTGTTTTAGTAAAAATGACATCTACTCCATCAGTAGACAAGTAGAGGCGCGAGGACTTGAATGTGCTGTGATTTATGGGAGTTTACCTCCAGGTGACTACTTTGGCCCGTGTTTAATTAGTCTTTCCATGTTTTGCCATTTTTAAGTATTATTTGAGATTATTTTTGTGTTCTAGGTACTAAACTGTCCCAGGCCAAAAAATTCAATGATCCCGATGACCCCTGTAAGATATTAGTCGCCACAGACGCTATTGGCATGGGACTTAACCTGAGTATTAAACGTGTCATCTTCAATAGCCTTATCAAGCCAAATGTGAATGAAAAGGGAGAAAAACACATGGAGACAATCAGCACTTCACAGGCTTTGCAGATTGCTGGTCGAGCTGGCAGGTCAGTTATAATAGTTACCTTACAAGCCACCTGCATGTGATAAAATAAACGATTAACAATGAAATAATTTTCTTTCCTTATTTGTTTTTAGGTTCTCCTCAAAGTTTAAAGAAGGATCGGTAACAACAATGCACAGAGATGACCTTCCCGTCTTAAAAGAAATACTCAGTCAGTCAGTGGAGCCCATAGAGGTGAAGTCACTTCAATTTATATCATAGACTTTTGCTTTAATATTGTTCTCTTAATTTCCTTGACAAGAACACTTTGAATTGTCTCTTTCCCTTATGTTCCCTTCTTCTGTTTCAGACTGCGGGTCTTCATCCCACTGCTGAACAGATTGAGATGTTTGCTTACCATCTGCCAGATGCAACACTGTCTAACCTTGTGGTGAGTTTTCCCAGTTATTTTTTCATCATTCTTGAAGTCCCAGATATGAGTACAGCATTTTGAACATGACTTTTATTTCCCACAGGATATCTTTGTGAGCCTCTCTCAAGTGGATGGCCTTTATTTTGTCTGCAACATTGATGACTTTAAGTTTTTGGCAGATATGATTCAGCATATTCCTTTAAATTTGAGGTCTCGCTATGTTTTCTGCACAGCTCCAATCAACAAAAAACAACCTTTTGTTTGCACTTCTTTTCTAAAGGTGACACAATAGCTTTGGACTTCAAATATGTGCAGTCAGATTGTCTTATTGGCAAGTCTTGAAATACACCCACATTTTGTGTTTTAGTTTGCCCGTCAGTTCAGTCGAGACGAGCCGCTGACGTTCAACTGGGTTTGTCGCCATATTGGCTGGCCTCCACTTGCACCAAAAAACATTAAGGATTTGGTGCACTTAGAAGCAGTTCATGATGTTCTGGATCTTTACCTTTGGCTAAGGTGTGCTTTTGTAATGACTGTTATGTAGTAGTATATATGAATTGTTCTTATTTTAGATGTGATGAATAAAAAACTTTAACAGTGCTCTTCTTATCTTCTATAGTTATCGATTTATGGACATGTTTCCGGACACAATATTAATACGACAAATCCAGAGAGACCTTGATCAAATTATTCAAGAAGGAGTCCAAAACATCACTCGTCTCATCAGAGCATCGGACGCTAGTATCACTGACCCTCTCCAAAACGCCAAACCAGACCAAACTGCAACCAGTGGTGTCACTAAGAAGGTGGAGCGAGGGAGTGGGGCCGTGATGCACAGCTCACTGACCAGCCGGCTTGTGAGGGACGGCCTCCTGACTCCTGACATGATTCGACAGCTGCAGAGAGAGTGGTCCAAAGAGTCGGACACAACAAAACAGAGTGCAGCTCTTGATACAAACTATTTTAACAGTGATAAGGGAAAACGAAGGAAGAAGAAGAAATAGTGTCTTTTGTCTTTGTGAAAAATTATCTGCTTGCTTTTGTTAACATGTTGAAAATGTTGAAAGGTCACTTTTGGCTAAGCTAATAAAATGGAAGAATTTATTTTTATAGTTAAAATGGAGCAGTTAGAACTTACACAATACCTCTCCTTAGATAACAAACAAACATGTCAACCATTTTATTCACTGAAGCCTTAGGGATATATAATCACCCAATAAAAAAAAATATTTTGAATACACTGCATGTATAGTGTAGATAATTAGTTTCTTCTAAACTATACTGGAATGTTAAATGAAATTTAATTTTTTTTTCATGACCAGAGAACCTATATGAGCAGAAAGTGGGAGAAGAGGGCTTGGCTTTTTGTTAATCATTGAGTCGGTTCAGAGATTGCCCTCAGTGTACAGCTGTCCCGGGGGACAAAACAACACCACATGCACATATGAATACAAGGATAGAAGAGACCTCCTGAAACCTTTGTATATGTAGTATTTACATATTTTTTTTTTGTATTTGTTTTTTTTTTGTTTTGTTTATTGCAGCAACATGTTGGCTGCTCATTTAATTTCATTTTTCCTCTCCAAACCTCAGGAGGACCCCATAAATAAGGTAAGATTGCTATGTGACTAGTGCATGCCCTGAATCATAAAACACAATTTCTATAAAACAAATGCTGGAGACACCACTGACTATAAGAGATAGAGATCACAAGACATTTGACCTGTGAACATGTTTTCATTGCATCTAAAAGATAACAGAGCCTGTCCAGTGACTCCAGTAAACAAGCCCATGTAAACAAAATATCAAATGGAGCAGAAAGCTGTTTTGATCACACTCGTTATGCAGTGTTCCTTTATTGTTAGGTGGATGGGTTTCTTCGGGCCATGTGTCTGCAAGATGACCAACTAAAGGATCTCTCGGTGTTGTTCCAGGCTGAAATGAAAAAAGGTCTTTCGGCAAAAAGCAGAGCTGTAGCTGCTGTGAAAATGCTCCCAACACACGTGTACTCCAACCCCAGTAGTTCAGGTCTCACCACTGCCATGTCAACATGCATATTAATAATTAATGATACCAAATGTTGAACTTTTATTCCAGAGAAAGGACAGTTTTTGGCCTTGGATTTGTGTGAATCCAATTTTAAAGTACAACAGATTAGACTTGGAGATGGAGTGGACTATACACGTAAACAGGTGAAAATTCTGGAGAAAATCGTTCAAATACCCAAGCAGCTTCTAAATGACAGAGCTGACGAGGTGTGTCTGGGGAAAAACAATAATAGATAGTATTAATTAGCAGACAACATAATAATAAAACTGTAATTTCTCTCTTTTTCTATAGTTATTTAACTTTGTTTCAAGATCCTTAAAGCAATTTATGCACGAGAAAAACATTAGTTCCGTGAGGAAACAGCCTCTGGCCTTCACACTCTCCTTTCCCTGTGAACAACCTGCATTAAACCAGGTAAGACTCCATAAATTTGCTTATAAACAAAAATACACACCATTGGGGCTTAACCAATAAATATGTTTGTTCTTCAACCCATTTGTCTGTTCTTTCTCCCCAGGGGCTCTTGTTAAACTGGACTAAAAATGTCAGGACTCCAGGCCTTCGTGGAAAAGATGTTGCTCATGCTCTGAAAGCTGCAATTGAAAGAACAGGGGTAAATGGCTTTAAGTGGGTTTGTACATAATTAGACTATAACTTACAATAAAAGAGTAATAACATATTTAATACTTTAGAAATTAATACTTTGTACTAACATTTTTTTTTCATTTTCAACTGATTTGATTAAGCTCAAACCAATCTACAATCAATAATGACCAATGGCCCATATGTCTATTATTACAAGTTTTACAGCTAAGTGAGTGATGACACATGTCTTGCTCAAGAGTACAAAGGCAGAATGAGCTAGTTTTACCTGGTGAGCACTGATTGTCAGAAAGTGTGCTGCATTTCAGATAGGCTTATACCCAATGAGAAATTATTTTAAATGTTTAACCTTTCCATTTTGCAATTCTAAGTTCATTTTATTGCTGGTATTGGCATCACAAATATCTCTATTTCAGGGGATGGACATAGACATTGTTGCACTGGTGAATGATTCTGTTGCAACTATGATGACTTGTAGATTTGATGACCCGGAGTGTGAAGTTGGACTCATAATTGGTTGGTAATTCTGTTTTGTATAATTGTTTGTATCACTTGAGTGTTAAAGTTGTGTTCATAGGCACAGGCACCAATGCGTGTTACATGGAGGAGCTGCGCCATATTGACCTGGTGGAAGGAGACGAGGGCCAGATGTGCATTAACAGTGAGTGGGGAGCATTTGGAGATGATGGAGCTTTGGACAACTATATAACTGAGTTTGACAAAGAGATAGATGTAGCATCCACTAATCCTGGAATACAAAGGTAAAAAAAATAGATTGAATTAACACAATTGATACAACAGATTGCTAAAATCTTCTTTAAGTATTTCTGTTATTCCTGCATAGCTTTGAGAAGATGGTTAGCAGTTTGTACCTGGGAGAGCTGGTCAGACTGTCTGTATTAAAAATGGCAAAACAAGGACTTCTATTCAAAGGCTGTGTGTCAAATGCTCTGAAAACCAAAGGAAAGATCACAACAACACATGTAGCTGCCATGGAAAAGTAAGTTTGGGCTATTTTTAACATTGCATTTGTATAGATATGTCATTAGATTAGTGTAATATATCCCACAGTGTTCAAAGAGGCCTTCAAAACACCAGTGACATCCTCATGGAACTGGACTTGAGCCCTTCTGTTGAAGATTGCATTGCTGTCCAGCGTGTGTGCACTATAGTAACCAACAGGTCCTCCAATCTAGTCGCTGCATGTCTGTCGGCCATCTTGGCTCGGATCAAACAAAACAGAAGATCAACACATGTTACTGTAGCTGTGGATGGTGAACTGTACAAACAGCATCCACAGTAAGTGTAATGTCTGACATATAGCTGCATTATTATGTAACTTTTCTGGTAGGGATCTGCCAGCTTTGTTTCTTCTGCAAAGTTCCACAGTGTGTCATTACACTTAACTATCTCACTTTTTTTCAATTTCAGGTGGTTTTATAGTAAAACAAATTAAACACACAATCTTTCTGTGAGCAAGATCTGATTTGTGACTTAGCCAAGAGGTGCAACCCATCTTAATGGAGCTGCACATGTATAATACCATTCTGATGAAATTTCCAGGCAAAGCAATAATGTCTCCATAGATGCAATTTTTGGTAGAAATGTAGAGCTTTTATTTTATTTTTTATATATTTCAAGTTTTTTTGTTTTTTTTTATGTCATTTGCACTGGATGAGATAGATAGATATTGATTGAAAATTCCTTAAGCATCCCTAGTTGATCTTCTATCCTCTGTCATAATATGAAAATGAGTTACCTGACAGACAGTTGAAAGAATCAACCACTAGATGTCATTAAATGTTTACCCTGAAGTCAAATCATTTTCAGATATTCTAAGCGCCTCCAGAGGGCAGTGCAGAGGATGATCCCTGAGACCTGTGTGAGGTTTGTCACATCTCCTTGTGGCACTGGCACAGGGGCTGCTCTGATCACAGTGGGAGCAAAACAAACGGCATGGAAAAAGCAACAGGTTAGTTTGTTGTGTTCAGTCCGTCATCAACAACAATAACCCCGGTTTTACACTTTGATTCTGTGAAAGGTGGATGAAACGGTCAGTCTGTTTAAACTAAGCCAAGAGCAGCTCATTTTTGTAAAGTCCAGGATGAGGGCGAGGCTTGAGTCTGAGATGAGGATGCTGCCCTCATTTGTTTACCGTTTACCAGATGGCTCAGGTAAGAAAGTCCCAAATCTAATCTCAATATGTATGGGCCAGTGTATTATGAGTTATAACTTTATATTAGAGTCAGGACAGTATCTTGGTTTGGAGCTGGAGGGAACACGTGTCAGAGCTGTGCTGGTGAACATCAGAAATGGTCAACTACACCACACAAACCTTTACCATAAGATCTATGAACTACCACTGCAGCTATTGCACACAAGTGGAGAGGAGGTTGAGTAATCATCAGAGGTACAAAATATGCCACTGTCTTAACACTTTAAAGTTTATCAATATATCTGTTTTTCTTCATACAGTTTTTTGACCATGTAGCGCTATGTATTTCTGACTTTCTGGATTTTGTTGGCATGAAACACACTTGTCTCCCGGCAGGCCTTACAGTGTCATTTACTTGTGAGCAAGCAGCAACTGACAAGGTGGGAACAAATGTCCTTCAGAAATTACGCACTCAAAAATACACAGTTCCTCTGTAACCTGCACTTTTATGCAGGGCACTGTGTTGAACTGGACCAGATGTGTTAAGGCCACAGGCTGTAAGGGACAGGACGTTGTCACCATGCTGAGAGAGGCCATAGACAGACATGCTGTGAGTTACACAACACTGTTTAGTCAAAGATATTTAGGTCACAGATGTTTTTTTTTTTTTTTTCTTCTTAAGGCTTCTTAATTTTTATAGATGTTTGATTTGGACATAGTGGCAGTTATGAATGATACTGTGGGGACCATGATAGCCTCAGCTTATGATGATCCTCAGTGTGAAGTTGGACTGATTGTTGGTAAGACCATTTTCAGTGAACAATACCCTGTTTTATAGGTTTATGTAAAATGCCTCGTTATTGTGTGTTAAAGGAAGTGGAGTCAATGTTTGTTACATGGAAGAGTTGAAGAACATTAACTATGCACTTACAAAGGAAGACTTCCCAGAAATGAAAGCGGTAATGGTAAATAAATATTTTAATTGTGGGCATAAGAGTAACTCACACCAAAAAGTATTTTTTCCCGAGGGGCCAATGGAGGAGCAATGCATAAAAAATTCAAACAAAGCATTGCGCTTTCAGGTTGTAGATGTCTTTTTTTTTTTTTTAGATAATCTTTTGGCCTCTGTACCTTTGTCAAAAGACCAAAATGTATACTAATTTAAAAAAGTGACATATACAACCCAAGATTGAGATGTTTTGTTTTGTTACATTGAAATTCAAACCAAATTTTAATGTAACAAAACAAAACAAAACAAAACAAAACAAAACCCAAACCTTATTAAAACACTGCTCCTGATTATATAAGTAATCTTCCTGTGACACTTTTACAGGGAGTTATGAAGACTGGTAAACAGAGAATGTGCATAAACACTGAATGTGGACGAGTTGGGGATAATGGCTCCCTGCATGACATTATAACACCTTATGACATTCAAGTGGACTTAAATTCCCCGTGTCCTGGAAAACAATGGTATAAAGTATAACATAGAGCGCTGTCTGGATCCATATTCAAATATAAAAGCCCTTATTTGTGTTTCAGGTTTGAAAAGTTAACCAGTGGGTTGTATATGGGAGAGGTCGTTCGTCAGGTTTTGCTAGATTTGACCAAGAGGGGTCTGTTGTTCCAAGGCCATGAGAATACTGCTTTGAAAAGACCTGGATTGTTTCACATTAACTGTCTGTCGCAAATAGAGAGGTAGGACTCAATAAACATGATGGTAAAGTACACTGGATTTTCAAGAATAAAGAGAAGTGACTGAAAATCTAATGTTGTGCCCGTAGTGGTCGTGTTGGAGTGCTACAGGTCAGGTCTATTCTCCAACAGCTGGGAGTTGTGAGCAGCTGTGATGACAGCGTTTCTGTGAAAGAGGTAAATCATACTGAATACTCGTGTAAAAAGTCAAGCACAACCGATTTAGAAATTGTTTTAGAAAATAATAAAGAATAAATGGTGAGGTGAAGAAGTGGTTGAAGTTAAAGGAAGTAGAAATCATTAACAAACTTTATAACTTCATATAATTGACCTTTGTCATTATAAAACTGTGCTATACCTTTAGTTATACCGTCAGATATGGACATTGTAAAATGTCTTTCGGTTGTAACCTGGAATTTTGTAAGACGTTTTATTGGTGAAATCACATTGGCAAACTATGATTGCAACAGTTTCCTGCAATTATGATAGTGTCTTTCTTTTTGAGCAGGTGTGTTGTGCAATGTCACGTCGCGCGGCTCAGCTCTGTGGAGCAGCAGTCGCTGCTGTAGTTGATAAGATGAGGGAGAATCGAGGAAGCAACAGTTTAAGCATTAGTGTGGCTGCAGACGGAGAACTTTACAAAATACATCCGCAGTGAGTTTGTTCATATGAAACAAGACGTGTTTTACTATTTAAAAGAGTTACTAATATGTTTGTTTTTATAGTTTCTCTAAAATCCTCAAAGAAACAGTCAAAAGCCTTGCCCCTCAGTGCACAGTGACTTTTCTTACCTCAGAAGAAGGCAGTGGGAAAGGAGCTATACTCGTTGCAGCAACAGCCAGGCCAAGGCAGAAGATGCAAAAATCAAAGTCATAACAACATGTCTTCTCAACCAATCACAAAGTGGTCCAAAATTAAAACTGTATGAAGTCTAGATCCAAATTGTAAGCAGAGTTGGGTGGCAGTTCAGTCTGTGCATACTACCCATGTTTCGTTGGGCAAGACACTGTGCCTCTGGTGTTGAATGTGTGTTAGTAGGTGGTTCCTTATTGTATAGCACAATGGTGGCATCTTTGTCAATTATAAAGTTCAAATGTTTGCGGTTGATAAAATGTTTAATAGAGGCTAAGAGAAAGAGAGACATTTTTGACTGATTTGTTTTTGGGTTTTTTTGTAAACAAATTTCTGTTCATGCACTGAATTGTGATGCTTTTCTGTCTCTCTGTCTATCAAGACTATTTTGGTCTTCACTGATTTTACTGACGTTTGCAGTCTGTCACATCTGAAACCAGGACATCCCCCTGGCAAACTCTTAAAAAGCTTGTGAGAAGTCTAGCCTTTTCAATAGCAAGTTGTATAATAAAGAAATTGTATAAACTGTGGGACTGAGTGGGATAATAGCTAAATAAAAATGAAAAACATTGTGAATGAATAAACACAATAGACATTATTACCTCAAAGGATGGAACAAAAATAAATGTCGGCCTTTATATGAATTATTACATCATTGTTACATCACGTGCTGTCGTGAGAGCCAGCATCTAATCTAACTGGGATTAGGATGTGAGCGCAATCCCAGAGCAGTGTCACTTTACCCATAATCCCACGCTGTCCCATAATGACCTGCTCCAGTTTAGCCACTAGGACTCACAGTGGCGGTCTCTTGGTCACTGGACCTAGAAATATTCAACCTAGAGTTAATGATATACGCAATCGAAACCATAAATCTTATAAAGAAATTGTAAAATCTTGTGAACTGAAGTATTTTGGGCAGTGTGACTGTGGGAGACTGAGTAGGATTTAGCCTTTGTCTTCTTGCATCAATAAGAGCTTTGATAAAAGCGTAAGCAGCCGTTGGTCATTTGGTCATTGTAGACCAAAAACATTTTTAGGTAAAGATCTGCATTTTTACGCCGTTTAGATTTAAAATAAACTTGACCACAATCTTCAAATCATCACTGCAGAAGGTGACATGGATTCAGATGAGGACATGGACGTCTTCTCAAAAAAGGTAACATATTTAATGTTTTAAATAATATTTCATATTTATTGTAATATTTAAGGCTGCATATAGCCTAAATACAGTGATTTTAAATGAAAATGTGTCGACATGTTTATAGTATAGAGGTGGGCAATACATAAAATGATATATTGTGAATGTTAGCTCATTTGTTTTTGTTTTTTTGTATCTCAAAATGCAACAAAAAGAAATTATAAATAAAAGAGAACAAACTTACACTAAAGGGTTTAAAGTAGGGCTATTTAACTTTATTTTACAGAGGGCAAGATAATATGAAAGGCTTTAACAACATCTGCAGAACTAAATTAGGTCCAAACCAATAACAAGAGATTACATATTTTCTATATTTTTGACAGATCGGTTGAGGGCCGGATCATATCCCTTGGAGGGCCTGATTTGGCCCCTGGGCCTCAAGTTGAATAGCCCTGGTTTAAAGTAATATTTCTGCACTTGTTGATAATTTTACAGTCCTTTCACTTGTCTGATATTTAATACTCATCTTATTTAAAGATAATTTTTTGCACATTCTTGATGGATTGCAAACATTGTGATTATTGTTCTAGGCATTCTCAAAAGAAAATCAACATGGAGCCGTTAATTTAAACCCCTAATATAAACCCAATATAAGTAATGATTTATTTATTTATTGTTCATAGTATTTTACACAAAGGGAAAACGGCTCACCATGCACAAAATTTTACATTTGGGAGCGTAATTGTTAATCAGAGTGACATGCGAGGAAGACGTCCATCAATCAATCAAACTTTATTTATAAAGTGCCTTTCCTAAGTAGCATGTTTCCCAAAGTACTTTCATTAAAATAATTCCCTTCATGCCCACCCACCAGACTCTCTCAGATACTCTTTTGTCATGAGGCTGACAGCTGTCTTCTGTTTGAACAGGTGGGCAGCTGTTGAGACCCTCATTAAATGAAGTGTCATGGCACAAAGCAAAGGTCCTCAGTTTAGTGTTTGCACAGCCAATTGTAATGTGTATTTTCTTCTTAGAGGCTCAAAGATCTAGCTATTATTGATTTGGTAAACTATGTAGGCCTATCACTCTACTTTAAAAAATAAGGATGACGATGATTAATGATGAAACAAATTATCCTTTTAGACTGGCAGTGCATATTCTACTATAATACTATACTACTATACTAGGCCTATAATACTTTATTAAACAATTTGTTAAAACATAATTTTGTGAAATGTCTTGAAAAATGGGTAGAAAATACAATGTCAATGTAATGTTTTGGCTACATGGAATACTGTCCAGAAATACCATAGAGGAATGAGTAACTCTCATCACAGTAGATCGTGTACAATTATATACTGTATAGAAAGAAGGAAAGAAACAAACATATATACAAACATATATACATACATAAATACAAACAAACAAACAAACAACATAACCTGTACAGAAAGAGGAAATCAAAGCAAGGTGAGAAAATAATATACAAATATAGCCGCAAGCGGCAATGATCGGCCCTCGCCCGCGCCACGCCGCCCATAACGCCAGAGGCGGGCGCTTACGCCCCAATTTCCCTCCTCATAAAATACTTGCTGCCGAATCCGTGGCGCTACCGCGCCTCCTACTGCTCATATTTCATTGAAAATGTGTAAAAATTGGTCAAAGTTTGTGGCTGCGCCGCACAAAGACCGTGATACTTGTGCTAAAATCCTGGATAACTTTAGATGGCCCACTCCTCAAGATCATTTTCACCAAATTTCAGGATGGTCGGGCTTACGCCCGAGGAGGAGTGCGTTAAAGTACAAAGTTTAATTTGAGCGACTTTGAGTTTTTCCCAAAGGAATAACATGGGGTTTTCTGTCTTTTGTAAAATGTTGGCAAAGTTTGCGGCTTCGCCGCACGGAGACCTTAATACCCATCTTAATAATTTGGATAACTTTTGGTGCCCCACTCCTCAGGATGATTGTCACCAAGTTTCTGATTGATCAGACTTACGCCGAGGACGAGTTTGTTAAAGTACAAAGTGAAATTTGAGAGATTTTGCGATTTTCCCATAGGAATAACATGGGGTTTTTCGGTCTTTTGTAAAATGTTTGCAAAATGTGCCGCCGCACGGAGACCGTAATACCTATCCTGATAATTTGGATAACTTTGGTGCCCCACTCCTCAGGAAGATGTCCACCAAATTTCAGGTTGTCGGGCTTGCGCCGAGGAGGAGTTCGTTAAAATGCGTAGTAAAAAATATGCAAATTTTGATTTTCCCATAGGAATAACATGGGATGTTTTGGTCATTGGTACGGCTTTGCCGTACAAAATATGACATGGGTCTGATTGGCTTTTTTGATCGGTAGGCCAAAATGGAATTTTGTGCAAAATTTCAAAAATTCTAAAAAACTAAATTTTTTGCTCCCCATATAAAAGTTTGCTTTAATCTGTAGGGGGCGCTAACGCGCGGAATTTAATTCTTTCACTTCTAGTAGGTTTCAGGCAGGGAGTTTAACAACTGATTCAAATTTGATGCAATTCGGACTTTATATGTGGAAATGGGAGCAAAATTAAAAATTTGAAAATTTCAGGAATTGTGGGCAAATTTTGCGGCTTCGCCACAAGACAGAGACCGTGAAACGAGGTTGCTGATTTGGATAACTTTTAATGCCACACTCCTCAACTTCATTTTCACCAAATTTCAGCTCGTTCGGGCAAACGCCCTAGGAGGAGTTCGTAAAAGTACGAAGTTTTAAAAAAACGCTGAATCAGGTTTAGCGAATTTTGATCCAATATGGCCGACAATTGGTTGGGCGGACGGCGTTGCCGTAATAATATTTTTTGCTTCTCTTGTCACTATCTACCTCTCTTCCAAATTTCATGATTCTACGATCAAATTTTTTTTTGGCACTTTCCTATCCCGTAATGCATTTTTTGTACACCTGGGGGCGCTGACGCGCCATATTTTTGAATTTTGGAAATCGGAAATAGCCAGAATGTAGAGAGGCACGATTTTTAGAGGTGTGCAAATTTTCCTGACTTTTCGTCAATGTTCACTGGGTGAAAAATAGGGGGGTTGGTCCCAAGAAGAAGAAGAAAGAAGAAGAAAGAATTAAAGCCGCAAGCGGCATCGAACGGCCCTCGCGGGCCGCGCTCGTCGTACTCCGCTGTCGCAACTCGCTGCAAATGGCGCTGACGCGCCCTTATCCTTTCCTTTACTGGGGCTTTGTGGAGGAACAAAGCTGCGTACCAAAACTGCTGTTGTTATGAATGAGCAAAAATGTAGCCAATTGTTGCGGCTCCGCCGCATGGATACCGTAACACTTGTCCCGAAGATTTGGATAACTTTTGGTGTCACACTCCTCAAGATGATTTTCACCAAATTTCAGGTTGATCGGGCTTGCGCCCGAGGAGGAGTGCGTTAAAGTACAAAGTTTAATTTGAGCGATTTAGAGATTTTCCCATAGGAATAACATGGGGTTTTTCTGTGTTTTCTAAAAGTTTGGTAAAATTTGTGGCTTTGCCGCACAGAGACCGTAATACATATCTTAATAATTTGGATAACTTTTGGTGCCCCAGTCCTCAGGAAGATGTCCACCAAATTTCAGGTTGGTGGGGCTTACGCCCGAGGAGGAGTGCGTTAAAGTACAAACAAAGAAAAAACTGCAGATTTTGCGTTTTGAAATGTTCAGTTCAATATGGTGGACTTCTGATTAATCAGGGGGCGTGGCCATAATATAATTTTTTGTTTGTCCTCTTGAGAGGAATGCGTGTACCAAATTTCATGGCTCTATGACAAAGTTGACTTTGGGCAGCTCCCATAGGCGCAATGTATTTTGATTTTTGTAGGTGGCGCTGTTGTGCAATTTTATGATTTCTATTCAGGAAACCTATAGAAAACAAAATTTTTCACCATTTCTGAATTTTGGGAAAATTTTTGTGAGTTTTTGAGCATGTTCAGGGGGTCAAATTAGAGACGAAAGAGCAGAAGAAAAACTGGTGATCTGGTCCTTCAAAGAACAAGGATAATTAAAGCACTTAGCGGCATCGAACGCCCTCGGGGTCGCGCCGTCTCCGCTAGCCTAGCGCCCAGTAAGAGGTGGCGCAGACGCGCCTTCAGTGTTTCTATTTTAGGGGCTTTAGCATGAATTACATAAAACGTCAGCTTCATCGTAATTATGAATGAGCCAAATTGTCAGTCGACTTTGCGGCTTCGCCGTACAGAGACCATAACACCAACAAAAATATGGATAACTTTTGGTGTCACACTCCTCAAGATGATTTTCACCACATTTCACATTGGTCGGGCTTACGCCGGAAGAGGAGTTCATTAAAGTACAAGGTTGAATTTGAGTGATTTTCCCCATAGGAATAACATGGGATGTTTCTGTCATGAGTTCAAGTTTGGGCAATATTTGTGGCTTCGCCACACGGAGACCATAATACTTATCTCAACAATTTGGATAACTTTTGGTGGGCCATTCCTCAGGATGATTGTGACCAAGTTTCAGGTAGATCGGGCTTACGCCCGAGGAGGAGTGCGTTAAAGTACAAAGTTTAATTTGAGCGACTTTGAGATTTACCCATAGGAATAACATGGGCTTTTTCTGGGTTTTGTAAAATCTTGGCAAAATTAGCGGCTTCGCCGCGCAGAGACCTTAATACCCATCCTGTTAATTTGGATTACTTTTGGTGCCCCACTCCTCGGGAAGATCTCGACCAATTTTCAGGTTGATCGGGCTTTCGCCCGAGGAGGAGTTAGTTAAAATGCGTATTAAAAATATCCAAATTTGAGACAATATTGGATTTTCCCATAGGAATAACATGGGATGTTTAGGTCATTGGTACGGCCGCATTACAAAATCTGTTTATGGCTTTTTGATCGGCCAAAATGGAATTTTGTGCAAAATTTCAAAATTCTAAAAAAGTAAACTTTTTGCTCCCATACAAAAAAGTTTTTCACTCTGTAGGCGCTATCGCGCCAAATGAAAAAGTTCCACCTAAAGTAGGTCCAGGCAAGAAAAGTTAAACAACCTATTAAAATTTGGGCATAATCGACTCGTTTTTGCCAAAGCGGAGGTATTTTTAAAATTTTGATTATCCAAAAATCGTTGGTCAACTTTGTGGCTGCGCAGAGACCGTGAAAGTTATTTGAACAATTTGGATAACTTTAGATGCCCCACTCGTCAGGAAGATGTCCACCAAATTTCAGGTTGGTCGGCTTGCGCCCGAGGAGGAGTTCGTTAAAGTACAAAGTTTAATTTGAGCGATTTAGAGATTTTCCCATAGGAATAACATGGGGTTTTTCTGTGTTTTTGAAAATGTTTGCAAAATTCGCGGCTTCGCCGCGCAGAGACCGTAATACCTATCTTGATAATTTGGATAACTTTTGGTGCCCCACTCTCAGGATGATTGTCACCAAGTTTGGGATTGATCGGGCTTACGCGCCCGAGGAGGAGTTCGTTAAAGTACAAAGTTAAATTTGAGAGATTTTTGCGATTTTCCCATAGGAATAACATGGGGTTTTTCTGTGTTTTGTAAAATGTTTGCGAAACAAAGCCACGCGCGGAGACCGTAATACCTATCTTAATAATTTGGATAACTTTTGGTGCCCCACTCCTCAGGAAGATGTCTACCAAATTTCAGGTTGGTTTGCGCCCGAGGAGGAGTTCGTTAAAATGCGTATTAAAAAGATCCAAATTTGAGACAATTTCCGATTTTCCCATAGGAATAACATGGGATGTTTTCGGTCATTAGTGCGGTTTCGCCGTACAAAATATGACATGGGTCTGATTGGCTTTTTGATCGTGAATAAAATGGAATTTTGTGCAAAATTTCAAAAAATTCTAAAAAAGTAAACTTTTTGCTCCCCATACAAAAAGTTTTTTCACTCTGTAGGGGGCGCTATCGCGCCAAATGAAAAAATTCCACCTAAAGTAGGTCCAGGCAAGAAAGTAAAACAACCTATTAAAATTTGGGCATAATCGGACTCGTTTTGCCAAAACGGGAGCATTTTTAAATTTTGATTATCCAAAAATCGTCAGTCAATTTTGGGGCTGAGTCGAGAGACGGAAAAGTTATCTTAACGGGAATTGGATAACTTTAGATGCCCACTTGTCTAGAGCATGTGCAGCGATTTTGGCGCGATTAGGGCAAAACGCCCTAGGAGGAGTTCGTTCAAGTTCGAGGTGAGCAAAAACGCTGACTCAGCGTTTCGGAACGTTAAATCCAATATGGCGGCTATACGGTGAGTCATGGGGCGTGGCCATAATAATATTTTTTTTTCGTCCTCAGGAGAGGAATGCGTGTTCCGAATTTCGTGGCTGTACGGCAAACTTGACGTCGGGACGCCTCCCATAGGCGCAATGTATTTTTACTTTTGTAGGTGGAGCTGTCGCGCCATTATTTTTTCCCCAAACATGACACCTATAAAAAAACAAAATTTTTCGCCGATTTAGAATTTTGGGCAAAGTTTGGTGAGTTTTTGAGCATGTTCAGGGGGTCAAATTAGAGGTCAAAGTGCAGAAGAAAAAAGAAAAATAAAAATAATAATAATAAAAATAATAATATTTTTAGCAAAAACAATATATCCGCTTTACTGGGAACAACATATTATAGGTTTTTGAAAGCTCTGACCCTTGGCGCACGCCATGTGTGGTCAAATTTGGATTACGAGCGCTACGCCGCCATTCACCTCCGAAGTCGGGCCCCCATGGGCTCCCCCATTGGTTTCCATGTATTTTAGCAGGAACAAGTATGGTTACTGAGTGGGGCTTGATGCCAGGGTGTGGGACAGTTCACTGTCAATGTTTGGGGTGTTGGGGGCCGAACTTTTCGCTGCGGCCAAAGTTCATCGCTGACAGTTGATAGGTTCTTTCAAGCATAGCAGAAGTAAATATGCAGGTCCCATGCCTTCGGCATGGCTCTTTCACTGTCCGACCATAGAATCGACTAGGCTGCCAAACTTCGCTGCGCCAAAGTTGTGGCGAAGAATGCAACGATGCCTTCGCATCGCAGTGAGTACAGGCCCTACGCCCTGTAGGGCTCGGGCCTAATAATATTCGATACAAAAACAATGTTTCGCTTTTTAGTTCACAAACTATACATTTTCGGAAAGCGCACGCGCTTTCCTACGTTTTTGGTATGGGTCCCTGGTCACTGGGAGACACTTTCAAGATTTTTTAGTGGGCTCTGCCCACTTTCTGTTATTGGCCCTATTTACAATAGTAATGTTCCATTTTACATTACATTGTTATATGCAGGCGTGCATGAGTTGGGAACGCATTACTGGGCGACTCAGCGCGCAGCGCTTTATGTGGGGATGACGACGCACGGCCGCCATCCCCCACGTCGTTTAATCTTTTTCGCACGGCTTTCGCCCGTTTACAGCGATAATGTTCAATTTTCCCACTACTAATGAGTTTGGGAATGCGTTAGTGAGTGTTTAGGCGGCGAAGCGCTTAGCTGATTTCGCGCGCGCACTTTTCATAACCGCGCTCGCACGGCACTGCGAAACTAATAGGCCTCTCGCCAGCTTGTGGCGCTCGGGCCTAAATATAAAATTATCCCTCTTTCTGATTTGATCACACAATCCTCGATTTGATCCCAAGTTGTCCCATAAAAAGGCCCATCGAGGCAACTGTTTGTTTTGGGCGCTTCAAAAACAAATTGAATTGAAAAATGAAAAAAAAAAAACCACACAGATTTTCAATCATTGCCACCCAACAAACGCAAATAGACCAACTAAGCCTCTAAGGGATTTTTTTTTTTAAGTAAGTTAAGTAAGTTGAAAGATGGACTACTTACTGACAACTTGGTTTATTAAGTTCAGTAATCACCCAACACTGTCGTTATTAGGCTGTATAACATTTGACGAATAGGAAAGGATATTTAATGCCTGCAGTGACTAAGTTTTTAACACGGGTCTACGTGATGAGAGTCATTCTCACTACTATGTTAATTGCCCCACCTCCTGCTCCCTCATGGCTCATCGTGCCTCCTCCATCCTTGCGTTTGCCTCCGACGCGTCCGCCGTGTGAGAGCCAATCCTGGAGCAGAGGATGTAGCTCTCGAGTCCTTTCACGCGCTTTGGCCCAATGAGCGCACCGAGTGTGGGCCGGACCCGCCTCTCCGTGCGTGCGCTCACTGCGGCTAAACTTTTCTGTCCCACTCGTGCTTCCTGGCTCCACAAGGAAGAGGCCAAGTGGAGCAAGTGTCCATTTTAGCCCACGAAAACTTGGAGCATATGTGTATTATCAGGTGTGCGATTTACGGTTATTTTTTATGTTTAAACTGAGTAAAGATAGAAAAGTTCGCTTCCGTCTGTCTATGAGCGCCTGAAACCAGGATGATCGCAGCCCAGCTACTAGCGTATTACTTCACTGAACTCAAAGATGACCAGGTTAAAAGGGTAAGGCTTCATGTTTTTTATTTTTTCTGGTCAAAATAAGTGTCAAGTGTGCGAGAGGTTTTATGAAAGGTGACACTGAAGTGATGCAATGCACACAGTGAAGGTCAGCGAGGAGCTATTGTCACCAACTTTACTGGAATGAACCATTTCCTTATTGTGTTTAAAGTTTACTTTTGGATTATCTGTGTCATTAAAGATACCTACTTCACTAGGATTTACATGAACTGGTCACGTAATTCAGCAGAAGTCCTGAGTTTAGTAGGCTAAGTAGGTTCATGATGTAACCAAACCAACGTGGAAGTCATTGATGAATAGAACATGAGAGGGAAAAGTCATCTGCACGGGACAGAGAAGGTTTAGTTTTGTCTGTCTTGTTATCCTGTTTATTTACTGATGTAGACCTCATTAGTTGTTCGCTGGCTCCCCTTTAGACTTGTGTGTGGATGAAACATGAGTATTTCCAGTCCTTCAGCAGTGGCCTACTTCCAAGTATGAATGTCACATAGGGTAATGTTGCCAACAAACGGTTACTACTAAACTCTCTCAGCCTTTAAAGGAATCGTCATAAATGTGATTTATTCTTGTATCATTTGGAAGGTTATGTTTTAGGGGAAACATTGTTTAGCTCAAGAGGCAGGGTCACTTTAAAACCGCTTTCTGATGAGGTCACACTCGCATGCAGTTAGAGCACCACAGGGTTTTTCTCTGTGTAATGGGTTTAGTAATCACACGGTCTTCCTGTCTACATGCTACAACTCATGTTTGTGTTCGGTTTCTTTTCTCACTCTAATGTCATGCTTTCAGATCATGCTTTAGACTCACCTTGGTTTGGTTGAATGCTGATACAGATCTGGTTTGGTCTGTTTTGGTCCTGGTTTAGTCATTGTCTTATCCAGGTTGAATTCTTGGTTCTGTCACAGCATTCAGTTTTTATACAATGTTTAAACAAGCTTGCTTCATGAGAGAAATTACTTTTGATACAAGTGCCATAAAAAAGAGCAAACAGAAAAGTACCTTAATACCAATATCAGTACTTACAAGTCAATTTTGTTATTGGACGTCTGATTTGTCCAAATCTCTCTCACTCTGCACTGCTGTCTCTTCCTCTCTCCTCCCTGAAGTAGAACGGCTTTAGGTCATGTGACTAAAGGTGAATGAAGGCAAGCTTACACACAAATACACTGCTGAATACTGGGTCAGGTGTGTGCTGAGGAGAGCATGAAAGAGTTGCTTGTTCACTGATGTCGAAACTTTGAGATCAAGACACAGATGTCAGTGCTTTTATTTTTACGCATCAAGGCAGGTTGGAACATGTCCCGCAATTCAATAATTATGATGCAGTGTCCTTGAATGTTTTTTCTCCCTGCATGCCTGCCTTGCCCTGTTGCACTCATAGTCGCTTGAGCAAGGTAAAATTCAGGAAGTGTAAATTAGAGCAGAGTGGAGGACGGTATTTTTCCACATGGCTTTGTGGTGCATGTGCACATACAAGCATCAGGTTTCAGAGCGTCCCTTGAACACGTCACACTGACGAGAACAGTGCATTGTCAATGGGGGAATGCAAACAGAAAGGACAGCGATGCAGAGAGGAAAAAGGAGTGGCTGAGGAGGCCACAGTGAAGGAAAGGCGTTGTAGACTGTGACAGGAGAAAGTTGAGTCTCAGGGGTGTGTTTACGCAACAACAAAGCCTTTACAAGCACATGGTTGTAACATACACACATATACCCTTCATTTGTGTAAACATCACACTGTCTCAACAGAAAACAAAACTAAACTTCCCAACAAGGTAGTTTCATCTTATTACCTAACCCCCAATGGATATTCAAAAAATAATAAGAGTATTTAAAGTAATACAGTAGTCACTTTAAACCAAGAAAGATTTTGCCCTTTCTCTGTCTCACATAGTCTGCCATCAGGAATTCATATTTAGAATGTTTTCTTGTTGTTTTTGTTATAAAGTGGAGACTGCTGTAACCATGTTCTCCATTTCATCATGAGACAGTCGAGTTGCACATGATCTGAGATAAAAATATCTCCTCTCAACACATGTTTGTGTCACTACTGCACTGTGTAAATGTTGTTTTACACTCATTTGCTATGTTACACATGCTTAAAATATGTACAGATAAATAGTTAACAGTTACAACCTTAACATATGTGTCAGAACCATGTTGTAGCTTGTTACTGTAAGATGGAATTCCTCTCCTGGAAATGTTGTAGCTGAATGTTGCACTTGAAATTATTGCAACTGTCAACTAACACATTACATTCTACTAATACAAGGAATGTAACACCTCCTATATGATTACACTAGGAGCTGACGTATGATGCTGGCACATGCTCACTACAACAACCAAATATTTGACCTATTAATTGTTTCCATATAGTAATTAGAACCATTATGTGCTAAGATTTTATCAACTCCTTTTCTGTTACCTTTTCCAAATCTTTTGGCAAAACTTAATTTTCCAAACTTCCGGTGTTTTGAGGAAACAGTTTATGTGTGATTACTTATAAACGGAACAGGAAGAACAAGATTCCCGCTTGTCATTTACACAATAATCAATTGCACTTCTAAACTGTTACCTGGTGTTTAATTTCAGATTGACAAGTACCTGTACTCCATGCGTTTCTCGGATGAGACGCTGTTGGACATCACACAAAGGTTTCGCAGGGAGCTGGTCAAAGGACTGGGCCGGGACACGAACCCCACGGCTGCCCTGAAGATGCTGCCAACATTTGTGTGCTCGATCCCGGATGGATCAGGTTTGTACCTTTTAGCCTCCCACTAAACTACTACAACTTAATGATTCATAACTGATGAATACAAATGGAAAGTAGAACTAAATTAATTTATTGGATTGATCACAAATAGTTTAGTCACTGAGTAATCCTTATCTGGACCCCCAAAGTCTGTGTGCATATAGAAGTAACAGCAATTCCATCAAAATAACACACAAAACCTATTTTGTCTGTGAATATATTCGCTAGAGATGTCCTCACCTGGTTCAGATTTATTAAATATCTTATATTCACAGATCTTCCTCAATCTAATTATCAAAAAGTAATTGATTTGATAAGTAATTGCTAGTTGCATCCTTAACAGAAAGAATAAAATCACTGTGTCAAAATAACTAACCACTAAATTGCACTTTGCACATTTGGTAACATAAAGTTGCATAGTCACAGTTATGTTTAAAAATTACTATAAATATTTGTTGGCCAACTTTGATCTCTATTTATGTTAAAGGATGATTGCTGTGAGGAACTTGACCTTGAGTACTTTGAGTAGTTTATATACTGATTAATTCCGAGCACATGATTTGGCACAAATGGCATACTAGATTTGTAGAAGTATTTGATAAACAAGGACTGGCCTTGGTGGAGCATGGTGTTTGTGATTTAAAATAAACATTAAAAAAAAAGGCTAAGGATGACCGCTGATTAAAGTGCTGATTTCAAATAAAACGTCAGGGTCATTCTCTCTTGACCTTTGATTACAATTTATCATTGTTTGCTTACCATAGTAAACGGCAATGGTCATAAAGATTTGGAGACGCATCATCAGTTTTTTTCCCATGTTTTGTTCAATTAGAAAAGGGAGACTTCATTGCATTGGATTTGGGCGGCAGTAACTTCAGGATCCTTCGTGTAAAAGTGAGCCACGAAAAGAAACAGACAGTTCAAATGGAGAGTGAAGTCTACGACACTCCTGAAGATATCATTCACGGGACGGGAGGCAGGGTAGGTTTATTAAACATGAGAATTCATTAAAGGTGCACTTTAAGTAACTTTTATGACCTGCTGGTCTCATGGTGATGTTACAGTTTTGAGTTTATTGTTGAAAAATACATGCATTTTCGCCTCTCCACAGATTTGACATGTAAACCTGGCCTGGTTGTCTCCATGGAGATACTGTGGGGCATTCCAGGCAAAGCACTGGACATCTCCATGAAGACTACCAGGGCTAATGATTATTTTAGTAGTCGACTAGTCAGCGAGTATTTCTACTGTAGCTACATATACACTTTAAATCCATTATCAACAAATAAAGTGTAATATTGATGAAAATCAGAAATGGACATTGGAGTCTACATAGTCCAGATAACAACTATAACCTATGATTTATAGTCTCATGATTAGTTGATTATAGCTATAGAGACCCCCAGGTGGCAGGCCCTCCATCAGAGAGGTTACATTTACCTGCGTGTTCTGTTCATAATTACATTAACTTTTGTATTAAAGCTCTTTGACCATGTGGCGGAGTGTCTGGGTGATTTTATGGAAAAACACAATATCAAAGACAAGAAGCTTCCAGTTGGATTCACGTTCTCTTTCCCCTGCCAACAGACTAAACTAGATGAGGTAATGGTCCACACTTTTTAAATATACAGTATTTTATATCGCCTATGAAAACTTAAGTAAAGGCAATATAAAATGCCCCTTTGACGTCAACATCTGGTCCGTCTTTTTCCAGGGATATCTCCTAACTTGGACAAAGCGTTTCAAAGCCAGTGGTGTTGAGGGAATGGATGTTGTACAATTGCTCAACAAATCTATTAAAAAACGTGGGGTAAGTATTTATTTAAGTATTTCTCCATACGTATCAATAGTTGGTATTTTACTCTTGTATGCCAAACTATTTGTGTTATTTCTCAGGACTATGACGCAGACATTATGGCAGTAGTGAACGATACAGTAGGAACAATGATGACGTGTGGGTTTGATGACCAGCGCTGCGAAGTTGGCATTATTATTGGTAAAGTGAACATTCAAGATCTTAGATTTAGACATTGTCTAATTGAATTCATAATTGTCTGACTCGATGATCAATTGTAATTTAATATATGCAAGATAGATATGCTTAATGCCATAGTGTGAAACATTTCAGGAAAAGCAATAATCTCCTGTAATGTTGTGTTCTGGTGTTCAGGTACGGGCACCAATGCGTGTTACATGGAGGAGCTGCGTCACATTGACCTGGTGGAGGGAGACGAGGGCCGGATGTGCGTGAACACAGAGTGGGGAGCGTTTGGAGACGATGGCCGACTGGAGGACATCAGGACTGAGTTTGACAGAGAGATAGACAGAGGCTCGCTGAATCCTGGCAAACAGCTGTAGGTTCACCCCTGGGTTTATCATTTAACCATGTTTATAAGGCTGTGTCATCATCAATAACATACATATTTATGGTTCAGTCCTGCTTATCTATTCTGCCTCAAACTTCAGAGCTCAAAATGCTTGCCTCCTCAAGATCCTCATCAGCATGTAGTAATCTATGAAACTTGTTTTAAAAGCATGAAAGCCTTCACCAACTTTTTTCTGATCAGTTTGTTGAAGGGCTCCAGTCCAAGCACCCTTGGCTTTGGGGTATTTCCATTAGTTTAATTTCAAATTTTTCATTTATATATTAGAGAGAGACAATGCAGTCATACATAATAACAAGTTGAGCATGCTGATGTGACGCAAACAGTGTATAAATGCTAAGTGTCAACTCCTCTCCTTGGTTGGGCATTCCCTGCACATTAACAAGTCAATACGTTACGAAAGCATTTGATTTTTTTTCTTTTTTTTAATCTTTAAACAAGTATTTACAGCAGTGCAGTTTAACATTTCAGGCATTCCCACACTCAAGCACATAATACAATACTTACAGGTGGATACAACATTAGTTTGTTTTTAACCAAGACTTGAGCCTCGGGGTGAACAACTTGAGCTATGCACTGCACTTCTGTGGGTAGTGATTTTCACAGTTTACAGTTCGTAAAGGAAAAAGCTGACTGTCCAAAAGTAGTTCTGCAGTTTGGGATTGAACAGTTATTACTGGACTCAATATAATATTTAACAATGCGTAATAAAGGACCTTAGTAACGTTTACTTTGCTAACAATGCTATGTGTTTTATAGATTTGAAAAGATGGTGAGTGGCATGTACATGGGCGAGTTGGTTCGTCTCATTCTGGTGAAGATGGCTCGAGAAGGTTTGCTGTTTGAAGGGAGGATCACACCAGAGCTGCTCACCAAAGGCAAAATTGAGACCAAGCATATCTCAGCAATGGAAAAGTAAGTTCTTTCACAATCAACATGCCGACATTTCTCCATTTCTGTCTTATTTGTTTCTCTGTAGGAATAAAGAGGGTTTGTCCAGGACCAAAGAAATTTTAACCAAACTTGGTGTTGAGCCTTCAGCTGACGACTGTATAGCTGTTCAGCATGTATGCAAAGTTAAATAAATAAATACAACACTCTACAAACATTTACATCTAATTGACCATATGTGCCGCTTTATTAGGTTTGTGCCATTGTGTCTTTCCGCTCGGCAAGTTTGATTGCCGCTACTTTGGCAGGAATCTTATTGAGGCTAAAGGAGAACAAAACTGTTGCTCGCCTCCGAACCACCGTAGGAATTGATGGGTCCCTCTACAAAATGCACCCACAGTGAGTGAACGAGGCTTTTCTCAGTCTAATTATGTCGTCACCTGCTTTTTCTTACATTGTACTATTTCTTTGTTGTAAAATCAATCCTCATTCCTCTTGTCAGGTATGCCCGCCGCCTTCACAAAACTGTCCGCCGTTTGGTCCCAGACTCCGATGTGCGGTTTCTTCTGTCGGAGAGCGGCAGTGGAAAAGGTGCTGCCATGGTTACCGCCGTGGCCTATCGACTGGCCGAGCAATCACGACAAATTGCTCAAACATTAGCAGAGTTTCGGCTGACCACTGAACAATTACTAGAGGTTACATACTGTTGTACTACTTGTGCCATTTTTATTTCGACACTTAGACTCATCGATGTGTCCGATTTATTGTTTTTTAGGTAAAGAAGCGCATGAGGATTGAGATTCAAAATGGCTTGTCAAAAAACACTCAGGACATTGCCACTGTCAAAATGTTGCCTACATTTGTTCGAAGCACTCCTGATGGCACAGGTTACAAATTTATTCATTCATATTGACACTGGACATTTTTGATTGTTCAACTGACAAGTTTATCTTTAAATTGTGCAGAGAATGGAGATTTTCTGGCTTTAGATTTAGGAGGAACCAATTTCAGAGTTTTGCTAGTCAAGATCCGTTCTGGGAAAAGGCGCTCGGTAGAAATGCATAATAAGATTTATGCAATTCCTCTCGAAGTTATGCAGGGAACAGGAGAAGAGGTGGGAACAATGGAGAAATGATTCATGTGTTGGAAATGTGATGGCAAATTTAACAATTGATCCATTTATTCCATCTCACAGTTGTTTGATCACATTGTGCACTGTATCAGTGACTTCCTGGACTACATGGGCATGAAAAGTGCTCGTCTTCCGCTCGGTTTCACGTTTTCTTTCCCATGCCAACAGACCAGCCTGGATGCTGTGAGTGCAACTTACATTTATTCATTGTCCTTTGTTTATGTTCATAAATGGACGTCTTAAAAAGAGACTCAGAGTGACTAAGGGATTTTCTGAACTTGTAGTGTAGTGTTAAAGAGACAAATATTGAAATTCACTGTTTTTAGGTAATGTGACAAAATGGTAAGATTTGTTTTATGTGTGATCTACATTTTTACTTGTTATAGGGAATGCTAGTAACATGGACCAAGGGATTCAAAGCGACAGACTGTGAAGGAGAAGATGTTGTGGGACTACTGAGGGAAGCAATTAAGAGGAGAGAGGTAAAGGTTCACTTCAGTTCATTTTATTTTTGTAGCATCACAACAACAGTTGCCTCGATGGGCCACTGGTAGAAAGCAGTTTGAATAAACAATGTTCAAGAGAATCGATCAAATGGATAACTGTCCCAGAGCATCCCCTGTCCTCGACCCTCCTTCTGGGTATGGGAAAAACTACAAAAACCCTGTGGGAAAAAGTAGAAACTTTGTGGAGAACCACAGACTGTTGATGGTCTAGGGCTGACTCGCATCCATTTGGACTATGGAGCCATAATCACTCAGGAGGAAGGAAGGTGGCTCATCTATTGTAGAGAGAGAGTTCCTCTAGGCAGTTGAGGAATTGTTTAAGTCATATACTACACTCAGTTTAGGTTCAAATTTAGGTTCATTTGCGACCATATTTTCATGTCTAAAGTAAAGAATTGCATAAAAAGAATGGAACAATACACTTGTATGTGTTCATGTTACATTTTATGCAAAACAGAATTTTAAAATATTACAGCGTTATAATTGTTTTCCCCTCTCCTTTAACAAATTGAAGTTGCATTTAGAGTGACTCATGTGTTTGATCTTAATTCTACTGCATTCAAGACGCCATCGCTCCGACAACTCCCATTTTTCCCTACCCCACATTACATAGCCACTACTTCTCTTAAATGGTTATACAACTACTGTGGCGTAGTGTAAAAGTTGTTTTAGGTCAATATTGCTATCCAATATAAAATTATGGACCACTTGTGTCGTAGACTCTAACTATATAGCAGACAACATAATGTCTTCTTTAACAGGAGTTTGACCTTGATGTTGTGGCTATAGTCAACGATACAGTGGGAACAATGATGACCTGTGCCTATGAAGAGCCCACCTGTGAGATAGGACTCATCGCTGGTTAGTTGAAAAGAAAAATCTTCCTATGTGTCATTTTATTTCCTTATTTATTCAAAATGCTCTTTGTATTTCTACTTAAAGGTACAGGTAGTAATGCGTGTTACATGGAGGAGATGCGGAACATCGAGATGGTTGAGGGAGACGAGGGTCAGATGTGTGTTAACATGGAGTGGGGAGCCTTTGGTGACAACGGTTGCCTCGACGACTTCAGGACTGAATACGACCGCACTGTGGATGACTTGTCTCTCAATCCAGGAAAACAAAGGTGAGTTTTCCCTACTCGAAACACAAAGCAGTATTTTCACGGTCAGAAACACCTGTTTAGCCAGTAACCCTTTACTACCAGAATCACTTGAACGTCTGCTTATTGTACAATATGCCTGTGTGTATTTTAGATATGAAAAGATGTGCAGTGGGATGTATCTCGGTGAAATTGTAAGAAACATCTTAATTGACCTGACCAAAAGGGGATTCCTTTTTCGAGGTCAAATCTCAGAGACTCTAAAGACCAGAGGAATTTTTGAAACAAAGTTCCTTTCCCAAATAGAAAGGTATGAAACTAGTCCTTTTATATAAGTTCCAATAATGTACAATATTGATGCATTTTATAATTTCTGTAATTTTCTGTCCACAGTGATCGTCTGGCCTTGCTGCAAGTGAGATCTATTCTTCAACATCTAGGTTTGGACAGCACCTGTGATGACAGTATCATTGTCAAAGAGGTAACTTTTTAAGGTTGCTTGAAATGCATACATTGGTGAGCAAATACAATTCCATTGCACACCTTATTATAATCTTTGGACTCATGAACTAACAGATATTGTGAAAGAGACATTTGAGACACAATAGCCTCTTTATCAGGCTTTACTTATAAAATATATCTTTTCATTTAGAGAAATTATGCAATATTGATAAGCTTTCTTTTGTCCAAGGTATGTGGAGCCGTGTCGCATCGTGCTGCCCAGTTGTGTGGGGCAGGAATGGCAGCTGTAGTCGATAAAATCAGAGAAAACCGTGGACTGGACTCTCTGAACATTACTGTAGGAGTAGACGGGACTCTCTACAAGCTGCACCCACAGTGAGTCTCATACAGGCACAAATTATATGATATAAAAGGCATTAATGCATAAAATATTTCATTTTATGTGTCCAGTTTCTCCCAAATCATGCACCAAACTGTGAAGGAGCTGGCCCCTCAGTGTGACGTCAACTTCCTGCTCTCAGAGGACGGCAGTGGGAAAGGAGCTGCCCTCATCACTGCTGTGGGCTGCAGGATGCGGAGCGAAATGAACGGCAAATAAATTATTCAACAGATTCACTGCAGCTTTCCTATTATGGTAGGCTCTACTGGAGTTCTGTTGCAATTTCTGTGATCTATAAAACTAGTGAACAATCTACACAGCTTAGACAAACAGACAATAGGGAAGAGCTACTTTCTCCAAAGCAAGAAGAGCAACACCCAAGACAAATAGTAGATTAGTATGACAAGTTTTGTACAAATAGTTTGTTAAATATTCCTTCTATTTATCTATACTCGGTTAGGACTGAAACCATTCTCAGTTTGTGCCTGTCATGCAGCGTGTGCACACAAGCGCCCTCCACAGGGTTCTAGTGATTACTACACTCCAATGCACTATATCAGCAGGACAATATTGAAAGGGCTATGATAAACTTGTAGAAAAAGGACAAAAACAGTGAACAAAGTCAGGACAGCAAAGGGATGTGTGGGATGTGTGATGTAGAAATGTACAATGAGATTAAAGGGAAGTCTATTCTTGATATTTTTACACAATGCTATTTATTTTATTTTTATATATGGAAGTGAATCTGTGTTACTGATGCGTAAGGTCTGAAAAATACTGTAAACGAAAACACATTGGGCCAAAGAGGGACAAGCCATTTTTTGGACTGAATATGTTTGCTTGTATTGGCCTGCAGGATATGCATACTGCTACTGCATACTTTTAATGTACATAGAGATTAATGTACTGTACTTCATCACCATGTGTTGTGTTCACATGTTATAATGGCTTAAGATACGCCACCAAAAGGCAGCACTAATTGAACCAACTCATGTAGAAGAAATTACACAGAATTATACCTCTTTAACTATGTGCAAGATGATACATAAAATAAAATACATTTAAATCTTTAGTGCCATTTTTGAGCAGAAATGTAATTTTTAAGCATGGCCCACTAAAACGGTCTTTATACGTTTAGTCCTGTGAATGTTTATTGCACTGCTATTTACAGTGAATATATTGTTAATAGTGCAGTTATTGGCGTAATATTTTAAGGAGTTTGCTTCCTTAAACTATGAACTTCACTGATTCTCGCACCTTATTCTCACTGCTGCCGTTCACTCCAACGTTGTCTCAAATAAAATTCCTTGATCTACTTCACATTGACTTTGTTTTTATTGAGTTTAACAATTCACTTTTTCACATTATGCATTTGCTTCTTTTTTATGTACAGTGTGTGGCCCCTCACATTATTTTCAAGGATGATTGTACAGAATGCATTGTAATTTGTTCCTAATTGACCTACCTGTTACATTCGTCTGTTACAGTATGTGTTAAAATTGGTGGAGTCAAAATGTTTGGCTTTTATGGTGAAGTAAACAAGTTCAGAATGCACAGCAAAACCTCATGCAATGAACACAATATTCCATTACACCCAAAACAATAGAAATAAATGCACATTTTTACATCATAACTTGAATATCCATCAAGACAATAAAAAGCATTTTATTTTAGAGCAGCAATAAAACAAACTTAACTGAAAAACCCCTTACATAGTACATGTCAACACACTACATTTCACTGCAGCTACTCCCATAATACCTTACAAATGTCTTTACAATATTTGTATTACTTTTAAAAGCTTGACAAAGAGCTACACTGTTGTCATGAATCATTCACTCCACACTTGATGCTGGTAAACAAGTTCTGTAGCTACAGCTGACAGAAACAAGGCTGCCAATCTGCACTGTTGGCGACCACAGAGCACTTGCTCACACACCACATTTACACATGTTTCTTGCATAAGAGCACAACAACAGTATGTGCTGATCCAAGCTTGGATTGAACCGTTGACCTTTTGGTTGGTGGGAGAATGCTCTAACCACTGAGTCACAGCTGCCCATAATAACTTTATACATTGTGGCATCATCGAGTGCGGTCAAGTTTATCTGTAGTTTCAGCTTTCTTTTTCCACCAGGAGGTTGTCGTTTTGTTTGAGATTTAGTTGATTGAAAGACATTTTTTTCATTTGGACTCCTGCATTCCCCTCTGACTCTAGTCTGCTTGTTTTCATGGAGGCCTCCCGATGGTGGCTGCGTGTCATTGTTACTCTGAATGTGTGTGTGTGCTGAAGCTCCATCCGATCTTCCTCTGACACTTTGACAAATGGACACCAAGCAAAAGCGTGACGAAAACCAGCACGAAACCTGGGAATGCACAGTTAGGGGGGACAAGATAAAACTGACTTTGTATTATTTTTCTATTGATGTAAATCAGTATTTCAGTGTTACCTCTGGTTTAGACAGCAATAGATGATAGGATTGTACATGGTTGAACTCATAGCCAACCAGAATATGGCAAGATACACCTATAAACAAGGGGAAAAAAGCATAATAATAATAGTGGTATTAACAAGGCAGAAGTATTGAGACAAGTGCTTTCTCTATTCTAAGGATTCACTGATAATCCCACCTGTCTCGTACAGATGACAGTAGTAAATACTTGGCTGCTTGCATAATATTGTTATGAAAGCATTATAGTGGAGTTTTCAATCTACAGAATAAACACATTGAAATCACACCTGTTGGATGTACCACTTCTTGTAGATTTCTGCGTTGAATGTCCCAAGAATGAAATAAACATGATAGGGCAACCAGCACAAAGCAAAGGTAGTCACCACGACAACCATCATCTTCACAACCTGAGAACATTTTTGAAGCGTCTATTAATGTAGCAGTAAAATGTGGGTTTTAAAGGTGTGTTACCTTTCGCTTGGCTGTTATCTGATTGTGATAATGGTCCGAGGCTTCTCCAGGGATGTGCGCACCCCACAGAGTGCGACCCACCAGACTGTAGGTCACCAACATCACCAGCAGAGGGAGTAGGTAGATCAACACTATCACTGTGTATTGGTAACTGGAATAATATCGAGTCATTAAGAGTATTTAGTACAATCATGCTGTCAATTTGTGATTAGGAATGGAGCAATATTGACAATGAATATTTCAATATCTTTTGGAGTATCCCAATAATGATATTCTGACAATGTCATGTGACTCCAACAGAAATGTGTTAGAACATCTTTAGGCGCATTATGAGGTTTATTTATCAAACAAGTTTGAAATGTCTGTCAGATGAATCACAATGTCATATTATACCCTAATTTGAAAGTGCATTTCTTTTTCATTTTTAAATCAACTCTTTCTGGCATTTTTGACTATTTTACTTATTATTATTATTATTATTATTATTATTATTATTATTATTATGTACTCACTATTCATTTTGCACATCTTCAAAACAACATTCACCATACTATCAACACTTTGATATATTGCGATTTGCGAATGATGATGTCCCCTTTTATATTAATTTTACAATTCTTTATCTCGATGATGGTGCTTATCTGGTGCACTATATGCCTAAGATTCTAGTGAAAATAAAGAATTATGCATATTTCTCTCGGGTTATTAAGATTCACCAATTAATGTTACCTAGCAGTCTACGACAATAAAAATCTAAAACCAATAAAAGCCGATGTTCTGCTACATATGAAATTGCAAGAATGACATGATTAATGATCATGTCATTCATGGGAATGATTAATGTCGCCTTGTTGTACCTCAGTTGGTGTGTTCCCCCATAATCATCAGGCCAGTCCACCATGCACACTGTCCGGGGGTAATAAAACTGGGTCACACTGTAGTAACACTGAGGAAATGCCAGCAGTACTGCGGCAATCCAGATCAGGCCAATCACACCTTTGGTGGAGGTCGATGAGAGGCGGGGCTTCAGCGGGTGGATAATGGCCATGTACCTGAAAACAGACATTGGGCTTCAAATGTATTCCTTAAATCACTGCTGTGGTTGACTATTACAAGCTTCAAGAACAAATGATTGGTCAATTCTCACTTTCCTTCACATACCTTTTGTGTAACACTGACTGTCACTCTAGTATTATTCATGATGTTATTATGTGGATTCTCTTTCACACTTCTTTTAAATTTGGAAGTAATCCGTTTTGCTTTTGCCATGCTTCAGACTGTCGGTTTAAAAATCAAGGGACCATGGTATTATAACCACCGATTGTTCAAATTGGAAAGTAATGAAAGACTGGGGGCAGTAAGCAGATTTTACACCTGGAGTAACTCCTGCAAAAGGATCATTCATCACAAAGTCCCAAGCCACCGGACTGGCATATGCATGTCCATTAAGCCCTTTAGTTAAATGCTCCAATGAAACACCGCTCTGTGGTGTAACAGACCCTACCATTGTGATAATGCATATTACTGATAACATTCAAACCTATATTGTTTAGAGCGTTAAAAGTTTCATATATTCATGGACCTTTTTTCAAATGAAGGGGGTTTCTGAAAGTATGGTTTAAAAAGTAAATAATCTGCCCCCCACAGAGGACCACGTTAAGCCTTTTGTGAGGTTTGATGACTCCAGTGTGTTTTGTAGGGTAAAGAAGAGTAAGTAAAACCTCACCTATCCACTGCAATGGCAGCCATAGAGTAGATAGATGAAAACATGGCAGTAATTGGGAAGAAGTTTTGAAACTTGCAGTATCCTAAGCCAAAGTACCAGTCATTGTGGAGAGCGTAAACAAAGTTAAAAAGGGTGTTGAAAGTTGCCATAGAAACGTCAGAGAAGGCCAGGTTGACGAGGAAGTAGTTGGTCACTGTCCTCATGCGCCTGTGTGCCAAAATGATCCAGATGACAGTGACGTTCCCAGTGACAGAAACCAGGATGATGAGTGAGTAGGCGATGGCCCAGAGAACCACCTGGAGATCAGAGAAAAGCAAAGGGATGGAGAGTGATAATTTATTTTAAAAAGTATGTGGGTTTCAGCTCCTTGCACATTTTGAGGACTTTTGACCATTCAAAAAAATATATTGTATATATTATATATATATATATATATATATATATATATATATATATATATATATATATATATATATATATATATATATATATATATATATATATTGTTAGAGTCAATTGCAGTTGCAACAATTGTAATTTTCCAGCATTTGTCTGAAACATATGGATAGGCTACTACTTGCACCATTGTTCAAAAACGTATATGCAGAGGGCAGAACATCTTATAATGTCAAATGACATTGTTACCTGCCACCCAGGTTGGTGGAACTTGTTCAGACTCGTCTCATCACCCAGCCAGTCCGTGGTCTCTGATAAAGGGTCTGATGTGACCTCATCTCTTTGAACATGTTGAATAAGACTTTCAGCGTCCATTTTTCTGTGGTTTACCTAATGGGAAAACACATCCAATTAATGGTTTGTGCGTTCAGCGTCTTGCACTGAGCCATTGCACAATCTACAAAATAAAAAGATAATGAGGGAAAGGTTTTTTGCGCAGCCTAATTTATTAGACCACTCTAATTTCCTTCGAGACAAGAAAATAATAAATAAGAATATAATACATTTACCTGGACTGGAGTTTAATACATTTGGAATCCAAAATATTCTTTTCTACGTAAATCCCAAACTGTGCAAATCCATCCATCAAGACCCGTTGAACACCCGTCTTTTCCGCTCACGCACTATCAGGAGCTCACTCCTTCTTTTACTTCCCAAAAGTGTAGAAGTGTACGTGGTACAGGTCCGAACTCTGCTTCAGACACTGGAGTGGGCGCGTGAGAGCGCTGGGCGCTGCAGTGCCGACGCTCCTCCGAACGAGAGCGCAACTCAGTCTGGAGATGTTTCCCTTACAGCTTTAAAGCCTTGGATGGCATCAGCGGTTAAGACCGGAGAAAAAAAAAAACTAAAAAAGAAAGAAAATGTAACAATGTAACAAATCTTTCACAGCTCATTTGCTGCAAACACTCGTAAACAAACCGTCTTTGCGGATAATAGCGATATGCTGCACAGGATCAGATGACATGCAGAACAGGTGTCCAACGGAGCACTCAGATGTAGAGTAAGAGTGGCAGACGTCAGAGCAGTGGCTATGTTTGCTGTGAATTTATTCGTGCACGCTAACACGTTGCGACTATTTGTCTTTACTAATGAGAACAATTGTTCCCATTTAAGAAGTCATGTGACAATGAACCTGATTAACAAAGAATAAAAAACATACAGTATGGGCTATTTACAATCAGATTAGAGTATACTGACAACAGAACTGTTCAAAGTTCACATGTAAACGCGAATTGACATAATATGCATGAATTGATTATCTAATATAAAAATCACGTATAGCCTATTTCAGAACATGTTTGTACAGATATAAACTACAAGGTTAGACGTTTTTATGCTGAATAAGACGCCGTGGCACTTAAAAAAAAATGCTTTTTACCAATTGCATTAATTCAATTTATGATTTCGATTCAAATGCAATTAATCTAGAGCCCCAGTTTTAGACTGTTGTGACTAACTCTCCAGGGAAACCTGTGACCCGTGTTCAGCGTAGTTGGCTTTGTTACATGTGCAATGTAGATTACATTTTGTGCTCACATGACAGAATGTGCTTATTGAAAGCGTGCCATTTTAAGACAGCACAGTGGTTTGACAAAGACCAACTTAATTATAAATAGTCTATCTGCTCACAGCTCATTGACCTAAATGACCACCTTTGTCCGTTCGGACCAGTTTGGACAGACAAGGCAATATTTTATTTCAGGACACTCATCAAAATTGGAAGAATTTGTGATGGATTATTGGAATTGATTGAAATATCTACATGTATATGAACTGAAAAAAGACCTTATAATGAATTTGAGTATTTTAACATGTGAAAATTAAAGAGCCACATTCTGTTCTTAAATTGCAGACCTTGTGTCCACCAAACAAGCCATTTGGATTGGTTTGAGGACATCATAGTTGGTGCAAAACTATAAAAGTAAACAAAGTTTACACACGTTCAAATCACAGTGACATGGAACTTGTTTTCAATTAGGTTAACAAATCTAATTGAATAATACAATACAATACAATTTCTTTGTTCTGAATTTTAAATTAGGCTTGCCCTGATGCACCAACAGGAAGTGGTGACTGTAGCCTATGAATGTATTTATCAATTTTTGTCATTCATAAATTGTGTTTTGAACACATACAAGGGGACAGTTTCTCAAATATTTTGTTTATTTTAAACAAAAAATTAAAACTGACGAGAAAAATCGAAAACATACACTAAAGCTATATGGAACTCAAATTGGTTTTCATGTATGAAGCCAACAGTGCTGAAGTGGCCTGACGTGCAGAAGAGGACAGGACAAAAGGAAACCTCCTGTTGTCAGACTATTAGTCAGTACCGTAGGCCTACTGTTAAAAAATAGTCATATTTATATTCACCTTAAAGGAAAATGTTGACATTTTATCTGATTTATCTGATTTGTTCTGATAAATTGCCAATTCAGTTTAAAACCTGTACTTTTTAGCTATACTGCTGGCGGCATTTTGTCTAATTGTGTTTCATTCCTTTCCTAGAAAAACACTTGGCACCTGTAGTCCCATTGAATTCTCCACATTTCCATATAAATGACCCACAGAAGTATTCGGGTTATAGTCCACAGTAGGGGTTGCATGTTACTTACTGATGCTGCTACATAACGTCCCACGCAGCGCGTGAACTAAAGTCACATTTAAGGTGCAGCTGCTCATTCGTCGAACCGTCGCGCGCTCCCAGGTGCGCTGGTGACGACAACGCGGAAGTGTGGCGTAAACAGCGAGGCAGATCCAGCTGACATCGTTGAACACATATTGCCATAATGTCGGATAATGACGCTATTCGCTACTGCAGCAAATTCTCCTACGTGTGCCTCAAGTTCCTGTTGTGTTTCTACTCCATCATCTTCTGGGTAAGTCATTTTACTGTCTCAGTCAGAACTATATTGGTCGGTGGGGATTGAGGCAGGGTGTGTGTGTGTGTGTGTGTGTGTGTGTGTGTGTGTGTGTGCGCGTGCGCGTGCGCGCGCGCGCGAGTGTTTGTGGTGAGTTTTGCCTAAAAGACAGATTCGCATTATTCTTCTTTAAATACTTATTTCATTTGCTTCATCAGTTGAACACTGCATTTGTTTTAGAGAATGCTGTCAACATGGCCACACCGTCTACCTTTGCTCTACCTCTACTTCCATGTGCTTTACCTGTTTGATTCATAACTAAGTGTGGAGAGGAGCGTTTCAGTCTTTAACATAGTGTCCGCCACAAAAGCAGATGTCCAATTCTAAACCGCTTTGTCTGCAATTTTGTGTCTATGGTTATTGTCGCTCAACGATGAGTCACATGGTCACAGCAGGTCGTTTACAGTAAACAACAATGTGGCTTCACTCATACCCTTTTAATGCTGTCTAATTAAGCCTGTTTATTAAGATATATGATTCTTCGTACAGAACTAACTTTTTAATCTATTATTGAATTATGAGAAAAAAACATAAATTTGGTCTAATCATTGTTAGCCTTTCTTGATAGAAAAGATGAGATTAGACAGCTGTTTCGAAGAATAGGCAACTTGTTGTATCAAATGTGTTAAAATTGATGTAGCTAAGCTAAGGTTGATGGAGTAATTTTGTCACTTACTGAATAAAAATGGTTTTCCACGGCCCAGCTGCTCCTCCTGAGAGAACAGCAGACTGTACATCTGAACCAGCAGAGGGCTGATCCGCACAGCAGTAACTGTTCAAAGAAAATCACAGAATTACACTATTACACTATGCAAGAAGCATTTTAGTATAGTGTATTTGTGAATAAAATTATGGCTTATAGTTGCACATTATGTAAGAATGATAACGTTTTCTATTTTCTAACCTTTTCTATTTAGTTACTCTTTTGCTTCTAAAATATACTTAAAAACTTAATAATCTATTTTTGAAGCCCTGTTTTAAAATGCTTTAGTTGTCCTGGTTTAGTCTTTGATTCATTTAGGTTCATAGTTTATGGGGTACTTTTGACTTTTGTTAACAGCTTTACCTCTTTATATCTTTGCCTGAAGTAAAAATGGCCTGTTTTCTGAAGTGATAATTCATAGACAGGATGTTTTCAAGCAGCTGCTGCTTTCAGAGCGTTAAGGACATGATCTAATTCCTGTTTATACAGTAAACGATAGTTCCAGGTTGTTTGTAATTCAAACATGTGCTGCAGAATAAGAACAGTCTAAAGGAAATCTGAGCATTTCATGTGTGGCGAAAGAGGAGATTGTCTTTTACGCTTGAGAGGTGTGCAATAGGTTTTTCTCAGTTGTAATGCTCTGATATATATATATATATATATATATATATTTTTTTTTTTTTTATATATAAGAGTAACTTCCCTGATCCTGGTGAACTTAAGTGCCTTTATTCAAACCATCTGACACAGATTATCTTTTCTTCGCCTGCTTCCATCTCTTTCCCCACTCGCAATGAAGGTCTTGGTCTTTGATTTGTAATTTACATTCATGGACATGTGGCCGTGTACATTTTTCTTTGATTTAGAAGAAGCTATAGGTTAATTCCTTTTAGCGCAAACCTATTATAGCTTACTCTTTCTTTTTTTTTTTGTCTCTGCTATGGAATATGTGTCCACACTTGTGTTCTTTATAAAAGATGATATGAAATAAAATAAAATTAGTTAGTTAGTAATTAAATAGATAATAGATTTCAGTAGCCTATATTTTACAGAAACTTCCTTATGAGCATTTGTTACACCAAAGAAGCATTGGTCAGCCCCTCCACACAGCTAGATTCAAATATGGCCTCGGGGGGAAAAATAGTTTTAGCTTTTAAATAGTTAGATGTATTGAGCCAGATGAGCTTCTGAAGATGACGCCTGACAACTAAGCTGCCTACGAGCCAAAGGCAGCAACATTCACCTCTCAAAGCTTTTCTGTCAGGCCAATTCAGGCTTCTTTAGCAATTTGAGCTACAGACATACAAACATCTCACAGAACCTTCACCTCACTTGTGCATCATTGTCCACTGTTGAACTACAGCTCCTTAATTGGAGAAGTTTTGATAGAAACTGACCACTGCAGCTCAAGAACGCCCACAAGAGCTGTTGTTTTGGATTTCCTCCTGGTTTCAAGACGTCAAAATGTGAGCAGTATGAGGAAGAATGTTCAAGTAAAATTTAAATGAAAATGTTGTAGTCAATTCATGCATCAAACTCTGTAATTATTTTAATCCACTTGTTTCAAAACAGTATGTAATTCAATAATTATTAAAACATGTCATAGCTTATAGATGGTTGAATTAAATTCACCTGTGCTTTTTTCCCATTTTAGCAGCATTTCATAATTGCATCTCATACCGAAACTTATTTTTGCAACTACAGTAAATAATTACTTTTAGTCACTGTTGTGGCATTTCGTCATATTCAGAGAAAATAAATACCAACCAAAACTTCAATTTGCATACCGTCATCCTGGCCTCTCTTAATATCTTTGAACCTTGTGTATTTCTCATTGTTATGTGTTGTTTAAAACGATTTAGCCTGATCCTAATATGGTCCTTTTACATACAATGACGATCAGGGACATGTAAGGAAGCACAGCCTGGTGGCTTTAGCCCTATAAACAGTGTTCACAACTCTCAGTGAAAACTTGCAGACAACGAATCGACTTCCACATGTTGAAATGGTGAGGTGACGAGAGAAAGCCACGGTTAAGAGCCCATTAAAGACAGAAATGTTTGCTTTACTGTCCTATCACCTAAACCCAGTGCTGTGAGTAAAAACAGGCTACCTAAACATAGTTGAGGTGGGCGATGTTGGCTACAATATAACTTTGAAATTGTTGTTTTGAAAATGTGTTAGATTAGTATCTTGTCTACAGTAAATAAAGTGTCAAAAAGCTGCAAAAAGTGTAGATGGAAAATACAATCAACTGAGGGTCCACTATCCAAACAAGGATATAAGGTCACAAGAATATACAGCCACACACAATTCTCATGGATTGTACATCCATTATTGGGAGAATCGAAATGTCAAGATAATAATTTTTGTCATTGCTCACTCGTAATGGGGAATTTAGCGCACAATAGTTAGTTGAAACATAAAGCTATTATACCATTACAATGTGGGCAGTGGGAGTCTTGTACAGTCACTGTGCATTATTGTCAGCAGATTACTGTGTCATATGAGTAGTTTTAGTTGGCACTAGGGCTGTACAATATATTGAAAAAATATCTTTATCGCACTTGTTATTATCGTGCTATGCGTATCGCAAAGATGGGCGGTAATTTCAAATGGTTATATGCATGAATCTGCTGTTTATTGCGCACCAGATCTTGTTTTTACCAATCAGACCCACCCTTAAATGTTCACTCCCAAAAGCACTGTTTTTCTCAGTACAGAAACAGCAAGTGAGTGTTTAAGTGTTTATCGTCGTCATACTTTTTTCACACACATAAATGAAGGTGAATAAAATGTCTCAAATGTTTATAATGCCTGAGTAATGTATTTGCAGAATACTGGATAAAGCAACTCCAGGTTTTCACACTGCAACGATCTTCAATATTTGCACTTAAGCTACTATATTTTAAAGTAAGAGTTCAGTACTATATAATATCGTTCTTGCAATACTTGACATCCATGTCGCGTATCGCACTAATTTCCAATATCGTGCAGCCTTAGTGGGCACATTTATTAACACTGTCATTTAGCATGGCTACAGTTCATATTAATATTCATATCTCAGCTTTTTTTTTTAGGTCTCTGTTTTAAATATGTTTGTGTGTTTGCTTGGGGCCATAGAGGAGCACTGATCAAGCAAAAGAGTTAGGCCAGTTAGGCTGAATTAAGACTTTGGTGATGTCATTAGAATATAACTGTACACCATGTATTTGTCTGCCTCAGTGGCTTGAAGCCTGAGTTTAATAGAACTTCTAAATAAAGATACCATTTACCAAAATCATACAGGTCCATTTCAACCTGTCATAATTGCAATATCTAATTGGACTGTAATTAGTCCCTGAACAACAAGTTTCATACAAAAGAGCAGAAAAAACTATTCTCTGTTTTCTATAAACACCCTTTTTTCTGTTTTCTCCTGGCAAAGCAAAAAGGTAATTTTTATGAGACTGATCTACATTTTATGGACATTTCTTGAGCGTTTCTTATTTTCTTCTAAAAGTCTGTGTTTCTTTTTGCTGGTAGCTTATAGGTGGCTGTATCCTGGCTATCGGCATATATGCAGAGGTAGAGCGGCAGCGATACAAGACACTACACGGAGTGTTTTTGGCCCCAGCTATTATCCTCATCCTGCTGGGCATCGTCATGTTTGTTGTATCATTTGTTGGCATTTTGGCATCACTGAGGGACCATCTTACGTTGCTAAAAGTGGTAAGTACAGTTTGTCATGAGTTTTAATGACATGCACATTCAATTATAGTAAATTATGTTTAAGAAATATTATATATTGCAGTTTATGTACACGTTGGCCATATGCCTGATCCTGGAGCTGCTGGGAGGGATATTGGCGCTGGTTTTCCGCAACCAGGTGAGACAATCAGAGCCTCAGTGCTCTCTTCGGATTGAGTCCATGTCTTTTGAGAAATGTTATTATCGGCTTCAGTGATTAAAATGATTATGAATGAGAACTTGGTGAATGGATCAGTAATGACACTAGTTCATCTTTATAAATCTATATTGTAAAGGTTTTTCAGATGGAGACAATAAGGACTATAATGGCTTATTGAGAGGTCCTTGAACATTGCTGAACAGTACTCAGAAATGAAGCGTGTTTTTTGGGCTACCATCAATACCAAGAAACTAAAGACACAGTGTCTCCTCCACCATTAATAGCAGTGCCACATCACAAATAATAGAGTTTTCTGTTGCTGTCGCTATCAGTGAGTCTGCCTTAAATATTTTAGAAAGGCAAATAAGAAAGCTGTAGGTGGTGCTTAGGTACTCTGCTCTTTATGATGTTATATGACTCAGACATGCTGTTAGAATGATTAGCTGTAGTGATTAAATTAATAAAGATCCTCATTCATTCATTCATTCTTTATTTTATTTTTTTACGGAAAGTAAAAGTATTGTGAAAAGGGGTGTAGTGCTAATGGACTGGTTGGTTTTTACATGGGTCTCTCTGGGTGTCTTTGTGGACTCAGCAAAGGAATGTTGTGAGAAGAAATGTGAGAGTTAAGGTCTCCCTGAACCAAGACAAAGGCGGGCTTTTTAATGTGATTAAATGAAGCTCCAACAAAAGTATGTGTGCGACTAGTCCTGGTCCAACCATTTCTCTATCGACTTATTATTGTTGTGTATGCTACTTTATTTACTGCATTGGGGAACATTTTCTTGCACATTCATTTGAGCTGTATAGGGTTGAATGTATGATTATAAATGATTTTATTAATTCATCCATTCATTTTCCATCCATTCATTGTTCCAAACGGGAACAAGCGGTATGAATGAATGGATGAATTAATAAAATCACTGGAGCCTATTCCAGTGACTTTGGGCCTTAGGCGGGGTACACCCTGGACAGTGGCCAACTCGTTGCAGGACTAACACAGAGACAGACATTGACAGACAAACATTCACTCTCACATTCATTCTCTACGGGCGTAGAGTTGCCAGTTAACCTACACATGCATGTGTTTGGACGGTGGGAGGAAGCCAGAGAACCCACAGTAACACGGGGAGGACATGCAGACTCCACCCAGAGAGATAAAATAAAAGTAAATTATTTTGCTTTTATTTTAAGTACAATATGTTTATGTTTCATCGTGCCATTTCTTGAGCTCCTGAGATAAGGTTAAGTTAAACTGGAGAGGTGTTTTCCGGGGTCATTATGCTTATTATCGTTTACTGCAGTATTTTGTTCTACAGTAAATACATCTTTAAACTGTGGTATCGTAATACATTTGAGGTGATACAACATACATCTCTGCTTATATTGTTTTGCATAAAGCAAAGTTTAAATTTAGATTGAAAATTGGGAAAAAACATTGCTTGCAGACAGCTTATGATTGTATATTCCCTGTTTCGCAGTTATAAAGGTATAAAATATCCATTATACATGGTCTACATGTGCAGCCTTCAATCTTGGTCACACTGCCACCATATTTTCTTTGTTAGAGGGGAAGCTCAGTGATCCTTCCTGCTTTATATGCTTGATTTTTGCATACTGTCAATGAACGATGAATTTGAAATTCTAATTTTCACATATATGTTTAATTTTCCTTTACTTTACATGTATTCAATATCAACCTTGCACAGTATACTAATGATGACCTTTTATTAATCTTGTCAGTTTGAATATGTGCCTTTGCCTGGATGCATTAGTGACATTGAATAATGTGGAAAAATAGATTAAAAATGGAAGACATGCAGTACAGGTTATATGTTTAACTGTCAACTTTAATCAATTAGCTTCTGTACAATACTGTAATAGTGAAAAACATACATTCTTCTTGTGAGCTGTGTCGCCTCTCCACAGATCTGACTTGTAACTTGGCCTTGTGGTGTCATCTGCTTGTTTCAATGTGGGTGGTTAGGATAACGTTGCAGTGCTACATTCCAAACAAAGCATAACATCTCCATGGAGACAAGCAGAAAAGTTACATAGTGCACATTTAAAACACTAAAATTAACCAAATGGTGCATCTGTTTATATTTATTTTTGGTTGTGGCAAAATGAGGGGCTGCAGCAGATTGTGACTGACAGCTGGGCCACGTTAAAAAGTCATCTTTAAATTTTTCAGTTGATTGGATCAGTCACCTTGACTAATTGGATGGTTTCTTACATTTGGTGCATATTTGCATAAACAGTAGATCAGCTGTTTCATTGCAGCTTAATGAAATGGTAGCTGACCTTCCATGCCACATTAACATACTAATTGTTTTTGTTCATTTTCTTCATACAGACGGTGGATTTGGTCAATAGGAACATCAGAAGAGGCATTAAAAACTACTATGATGACTTGGACTTCAAGAATATAATGGATTTTGTTCAGAAAGAGGTATGACATGAGATGTTGCTAGTAAATAATCTAGTACAAAAGCCGCTAAAAATATAACTACTAACTTTTATTGTACACAGAAGAGGTGTTAGAGGTAACACAATGAAGCACAATAAACCCAGCTAATCCTCATTAAAACACTTTGCAAAACGCAACACAATTCAGATCACTACAGACCAACAAAAACATAAATAATGGCTTTCAGTCATTACTTGTTGCATCCTCAAAAGTATAGATTTATTTTTTTTAATAGAACACCTTTCCTGATTGACTTCAATTGACTTTGGTTTGAAGATACCATCCATCAGACAAGTGACTCGGATTAGAGCTGACAGGTCCATCTACCTCATAAATCTATACGACTCCATCCAAGATCGAGTCCCTGGTTGTTTTGTGGCACTGCTCAATTTGAAGTCACACGGCCTGACAAAACATTGGTCTCAAACTTGAACAGTATAATTAGAATACAATGCTTATGTCGTAATGAATTAAGAGCTTGTAGACATCCCATTGATAAGAACAGAGATAGTGCATTGACTTGTGGCTTGTAGCCCACACTGGGAGCTGTCTGTGAGCCAATTAGCGACCTGGTTAGTCACTCGTTCATCCTGTCGAGATGCCAATGACCAGACATCAGTGGGTGTGTCCGCCATTATCTGCATCCATGGCACGGCATTCACATGTTCAACTATTGCACTCCAGTAAAGCAAAGACTGTCTGTCTCATTTCTAGGATTACTTATTGTCATTAATTAAGCCCTTTGTACAGCTGCGTCGTCCAACACATATTGGTACATGTTTTACTGGAGGCTAGATATTTAAATTCATTTTTATCAATGAATGTAGTTTTTTGTTTGTTTTATTTATTTTGTTAGTTGAAAAGCTAGGTCAGTTACCTGGAAAATCCAGAATGATATCTCTGTATTTTTATACAGATCCGTATCAGTCTGGTCACCGGTCTCTCTGCGAGTTCAGATGGACAGCCCATCAGGGACATGCATGGTATAAATATGGCTGTTTATGAGGGGGGAAAAAAAAAGACAAATATTGCAGATTTATGAGCAAAGCACAAACAGGTGGGAGAACACTGGGGGAACACAGTGTGTCTTCTTGGTCCCTGGCAACTGGGTCAAGGCTATATCAATATATATTATTTTGCAAATATTTAATGCCTATAAGAACTGGCTGAACGATGAAATTGCATATTTACATTTTCAAAATATAACTTTTGCCTCTATACTAGTTTCAATTTTGTGTTCTGTGCTGGAATTTCCACCGTTGTGAGCACCAATGAGCTCTGAATAACATGAATATATTTGTGCCGTTTACACTTGAGGCGAAGGTGACATGTCTTGCAGAAATTCTGAATGGCAGAATTAAATGAATAAAGAAAGGCTTAAAATATGAAACCTTACATTTATTGGAGGATCATACTTAAATTCCAAAATTTGGAAATCTTGTTTGGTGTTAAACAAATTAATCTGTGTACAGACACAAACGTCAATGTTTGGTGGCGGATGTGTGTTTGTTTCCTATTTAGGTTTTCTCTGTTGAAGCCAATAATGAGAGGTTGGCACCCTGGTGTGGTGTTGGCACACTGATGACACGCCTGTCAAAGAGCAGCCTCATAAACATTCATTTATTCATGCTTCAGCCTTTCTTACTAAGTTTATTTCCCTCTTACAATAATACAAATAAGCATCACTTCGTGTACCACAGACATTAGCTTTGTTATGCAGCCACATGTAGCCGTTTCTTTGTGAGTCCTATTGGGTTTTGTTGTCTATTAGAAACGCTATTACGACAAACTCATTTATGTCTCAAACCCAGCTAATGGATTTTGTACAGTTATTTTGAAAGCACTGTTTAATCAAGTTGTCTTTCAATGAAACCGTGCACTTTTGGTAACTTTTGTAGGAAATTAAAATAAGAAACACAATGAAATGTATTAAGGTTGGTTTGTCTAGTGGCTTGAAGCATATTTTTGCCCGATTAAAAAGAGGTAAAACCGTTAACTGAATTCATTATATAGAATAGGAAAAAAATGTTTATTGCTTGTTACTCCTTCCCTCCTGAATAAATAATCAGCAGGATATTGATTTCCATGACCTATTCCCAACAACACATTCAAAAGAGCCACAATTATACAACTTGTCATGTAAATTATGTCTTATTTTGGCTGCGAATGTGTTTGGCATTCATCCAGTGGAGTCTGCGAAATGAACTCGCTTTTCTTTGTGCCCTTGTCTCATCGTCTGCACATAATCCCTGTCATGTCTCGCCTCTCAGTTTAAGTGTTGCGGAGGTCAGGAGTACAAAGACTGGGCGGTCAACATGTACCACAACTGCTCTGCTCCGGGTCCTTTAGCCTGTGGAGTCCCCTACACCTGCTGTATCACCACCAAGGTTTGTATATTTGTATTTTACCAAAGGTGTAATCTTTATCAGTGAACATCTGTATCTATTGTACAAAATTGAAATGGACACAATCTAAATATAGTGTGGTTTAATTATTATGATTAGGGGCACTGTTCTCCAGCTTTGGCACAGGCAAAAGCAATTTTCACCCACACAAACACAACATAGGTTTTTATATAATTATGATACACCCTCCTTTCGTTCCTTTAGTGAAGGAGTACAACTATAGAGGAAAAATGTTTGGGTTAATCGTTGCCATTGATGTTTGTGTTCATTTGTTTATTTTTATACATTTTGCATCATCTTTAAAGAACAAGCCAAAATCAAAGACCGTAAACATGTAAGAAATTTGAGTAATACAGTTTCTGCACTGTTTTATGTTCATTTGGATAATTTATTTTTTTCCACCCTTCACAATCTTGTCTTATCTTAATATTCCTACATACGAGGTGTTTTTTTCTATAAAATAGACCTAATCATACACTACAGAAAATTGCAGAACACTGACAGTCAATGTGTCAAAAAGGAAATACTCTTGGCCTCTATAGCCTCTTTGAAGTCAAGTGTTGACATGAGAAACTTATAGCACCTCGTCTGCCTGAGATGGCACAGTGAGTATGAGACACTCTGATCCGTGGGCCATCTGACTGACAGCTGTTGCCTTGAAAACTGATCTTGAATTGCAATTGTATATTTAAATGAAATTGAAATAATAACTACATGAACCTTTGTAATATCTTTGTATAATCCACAGATAATGAATGAATGCATTTAAATGTAATATTTAAAATGTTCTTCTTCACCCACTTGTTAGTTCTAGATGCCAAGCAGGGGCTTATAATATGTAAATTAGCACGTCAATATCCCTGTATTTGAATATGTAACTACTGGATTAACAAACGGTGTCAAATGTACAGATTGGATTTGGAGCCACAACTAAATGCTGCACAAATTTATGATGAGATTATGAGTTGATGGAGGGGTTATGATACACATACAATTACATTTTCACAACAGTGATTACTAAATAAGTGAGATGACAATGATAAAAACACTAGCTGCTCATCTTGTTTGTTCTCATTTCCTTCTCTCTTGTAGCCTAATGAAGTGGCCAACACTCTCTGCGGTTACAAAGTGCTCGAGAAAGAGGTAAGTCATCTTAGGTCTGTGGTGAACAGAAGACCCCCACTGTTGTGTACTGTTCATATCAGAAGATTGCTTTAAGCTTATAGTGGCTCACTGGTTGGAGGTGGATCGATGTTGTTGTGTCGTAGCCTTGTATGGGTGCGGTGCGAGGGGATTGGTGGAGGTCTGAGGGGTCGATGTGATGTGACAGATTGCTCACATCCATCAGTCTACACTTTGGCAAGCTCGGCTAATAGTAGTTTACCACCACTACCACTTGTGGAGCGGATGAGTTATATAATTTTGAGTGCCATTAATGTATTTTTTATTATTATTATTTTTAGCGTTTGGATTTAATTGATGTCATTCACATCCGAGGCTGTACTGATGCCTTCTTCATCTGGCTAATGGACAACTACAAGTACATGGCAGCTCTGCTGCTGGGGATCCTGCTGCCTCAGGTATCATCCCATGGACTCAAAATCACTGTATCACAAAGAATGCTCATGTGGCTTGCTGGTAAAGCATGTTTAGGGAAACTCGCCGACCTCTGTGTTGGGATTTGAGACCAGTTTCTGACAATTTACAAAAAAAAACACATTATAATTATCTTCTGTGGGATTAAACCAGCCAAATGAGTTTGTGTAAGCCAACTGATGGTCCAATTGTAGCTTGAGAAATCCTCAAAAACAGCAAAGCCGAATTGATATTACTCTCTATTTCATGGATTGATGTCCATCATAATTGTTAATTTATGCATCTTTTATGTGGTAAATCATTTTACAAAGCATTTTTCTTTTCTTAGCGTTGGGGAACTTTCAGCTAAATTGAGAATTATGAATCTATCAGAAGTCTTATAACTTCTTAATTTTAACTTCCTTATGCTAATTACTGATTTTGCTCTCTTCAGTTTTTTGGTGTGATTGTGAGCTGGTTGTACATCACACGAGTAGAAGATGCCATAGCAGAATACGGCAATTACATGGACGGCCTCCTGGAATCTGACAAAGAGAGGGAGAAGAAGAAGCACAGCCGCGTTACAAAGTGGTTTAAGTGCATGCCAGATTTTGACTAAAGGGACATCTAATGGACACCAGCTCCTCACACTCTCCACTGACAACAAACCAAGCTGCACAAATGTTGTATTGTGCCTTCATCAGTCTCAGGGATAAACAAACTGTTCAGGCAGGACCTAATGTACAACTTTTATAATGGATTTTTTAAAAGATTGCGTTCGGGTGATATCACTACGTTCTGCCTATAGAGCTCACCGTGACCGCCCACCCCTTGGTTCTTGAAGTTCATTTTCATTCATTTTTCCCATAGGCATTCCAGAAAAAAAATGTTTGAACGCTTGCTCAAAGCTAATCAGCTATGTGGTGAGTAATGAACCTATAATTAGGTATTATATCTTATAATTAGATATTATTTAAAATATGTTTCTGAAACTTTATAAACTGCTAAGTTATTAAAACATTTTGATGAATTTTCAGTTTCACAATGTTTTTGTTTGTTTTTTGGCTGAAAATAACCGTGTTATGGACATTAATTTCCACATAGCTGGTTAGCCTCCGTCATGCACTTAAACACGTAATATTTCAATTTTTCTAAATCCCTATGGCAAAAATGAATGAGAAATTTTCTTCCAGAACCACGGCTTACATGTGGACGGAACAGACTGGTGAGCTCCATAGTTTAAAACGGGGCTGGAGTTTATTGATAATATCACTGTAATTATTGGGCCTATCCACATGAAACTTACTGAAACAAAGTTCATCATCATTTTCTGTCAGCATAAATAAAGTAAACAGTTCCAATAGCTCACAATAGCTTTTGTGGAGCCAATCCCAAATAAATAATGAAAAGGTTAATAAGTTCTAGATTCTCTGTTTGGTAGATTCACGTTGTTGTTGTTTTTTTAAGAAATATGCATAGTTACATTGGCCCCTGCCCTCCATCTGAAATCATGGCATTAACAAATTCAAATTAATTAAACTGAAAGGTTTTAATTGTTTTGCCACTTACTTCCGATTACTTCTGCAGCTGAACATCTCATTTACTGTTATTTTTGTGTTTTAAATTTAGTAAGTGAAAAGAATCCTGCAAGCCTAACTTCAAACTGCATTCATTTAGACAATCTTCCTCTTCTTGGAAGTTTAACTTGCTCTGTCCAATACATTTTAGAGAGCGCTGTAAAATATAACAATATAAGCATGAGTCACAGTTTTGTGGGTTTTTTAGGTTTCCAACAAAATTGTATCACCTCTTTTTTAACCTTTTTAAAATAGTTTTCTCACTCAAAGTCTTTATTCATTTATTTACCTTACCCACTGTTTTATTATTATTATTTTATATTGTTCCATTTCTAGTCTTTTCTTATTATTAGAGCGTGAGTTTTCATGTTTAGATGGCAGATTAGGTGTGGGTGCAGCACTAATCATTTTACTGTCATTTTAATTCATTTTCGCCAGCCTACTCTTTTAATTGCTGCTCTCCCTGTAAAATCTGTAGTCGTAACTGTAACTGAACAATAGTGTGTCTTGGCTCCCATCACCTGTTGAATAGAGCAAAAGAGTAAAGGAGAGCGCAATCAATTTGTCCCTTAATTTGCGGTTTGATGTTTCTTTAATGGTATTTTTTTTTTAGTCATCCACATTTGTCCTTTCCTTTCTCAAGTGCTAACAGAGATGTGTTTTTTATAAGTAATTTACACAATATCGGCAAACACTGACGACCGCTGAAGCTGAATTTTAAATTGAAGTGTGTTGTGTGTGAAGTGGGGATCATACTACCTTTTGAATGAGTGAACAATAAAACCATGTCATATGATTTCTTGTGCAGTTTTTTGTTCTTTATTGCACTGCAAGTTGTATTGGGTGAAGTGGAGCATTAAATAATTTATGTCCTATTCCATACTGTGTACCATGTGAGGAAAAGTCAACAAAAGACTTGAATACCCTGCTAAATCTTTAATGCGTATAAAAGTCAACACAGTGCTATAATACCTGTCCAGTTTTATAATGTAGTTAAATGCTTTCATTACCTATCTGCAGTCATTCTTACCTTCTCTTCGATTAATGGCACACAGAAAAATCCATTCACAATAGAGAGGATTGACTCTGCCCACTAAGGACTAACTGAGTTGAAGGTTTCAGAATAGCATTTACGTCACAAGCGTGCATTCCATTAGAATGTAGACATTCAAAAGTGAAATCAAACATGCATATATAGCCTAGTGTTGACCCTTCAAGCCTAACCATGCTGCCATTGTTGAGAATCGTGTAATATATGAAGGTGCTGGATATAGATGGAGTTATCTACAAGGGAGAACTGGATGGATCCTTGGTGCAAATGTGTGGAACTAAGGAACATTAATCAACATAAGAGCTAGAAAATATATAAAGATATAAAGATATGTCTGTATCCTCCTGTTCTTTTAAAACAACAGGAGTTTGATTGTATTACATTTATTGCATTTGTTATAAGAGGTTTAAATATAGAATTTACTTATTTTATTTATTTAAGGAAAAGGGGGGAACAATGCATATTAATGAACATTTAAACAAATGTAAATATGACAGATTATAGCCCAAGGCTAATTTCCATCTGCAGACCCCCTGCAGGTTAACAGAAAGATAAGAACATACACACAGTACATTTCAGTTAAACTGAGACAGGAAAACAAGGTTTTGTCATATTAGTACAACTACAAACATTCAACAGAAAACAAGTCGAAGAGTCACAGACAACGGTTAAGTCCACATATCTGTATTGCACACACCCTTACATTGCACTGATCCCTATTGCATTTTGACTTGGATATTTAGTTGATAAGTGTATGTTGCAAATGAGTAACTTTTAACATGTTCGTGTCTCTCTCAACCATGATTTTAAATGTTTCTTAAAAGTAGGAAAACTTGTGCTTTCCCTCACTGAGAGTGGAATAGTATTCCAGAATGTTACACCGTGGTATGACCAGATGTTTTGGGAGAAGGCAGTTTGCCTGGACGGTAGCTCACAGTCACCTCTGACGGTGGATCGAGTTATTCTTGATCCAGCAGAGCTGACAGATTTTGGTTTAATAAAATCATTCATTGGTGGAGGCGCCATACCATGTAGGACCTTATAGATCAGACAGGCCGCTTTAAATTGTTTACAAAATTTTTAAAATTATATTTATCAAGAATTTGGTAATGGTGGTGAGAAAAAGGTTTCTTGTCTAGGATTTTCAATGCTTTTTTTATAGCACGTTTTAATAGGTCCAATAACAGAAAGACTTGTGTAGGACCAGCTTGTGATACAGTACTCGATATGAGACAGCATCGTTGAGTGCAAAAATGTGACTGCTGCTTTATCAGTTAAGGATGGCTGAATATGTTTAAAATTTCAGATATTAAAATTGATTGTTTTTACAATTTTTCTTGCATGTTTTTTAAAGGACAGTCTTGAATCTAGTACCACTCCAAGGTATTTAAATTCATCAACATTTGTTAATTCTTGTCCTCCCAGGTATATTTTTGCTGGGGCCAGGGTTGTTGTTGCTTTGGTAAAGAAGATAGATATTGTACTGAATCATTCAGCCATTTCTGTAGGTCATCTAAAGCTAAAGAGGGACGAAGGGCTGCCTCATGAGCACTTTTAGCATGTGTAAAAATGACTGTGTCATCAGCATACATAATCGTGTCAACATTTTTGCAGACACTAGGCAGATTATTAACATAAAGTGAAAATAAAAGTGGGCCTAAAACTGAGTCTTGGGGGGCCCCTACTGAACACTGAAGATAGGGCGATTTACTATCCTGTATTTGAACGTGATCACTAAAGTTAAAGGCACAGAGTCTGGCGAGGAACTTAACATGATTCACCGTATCAAACACACGTTTAAAGTCAATAAAAACAGCAGCAACATATGTATTTTTATCTAAATATGATTTAACCTTGTCAGTAAAGACACAGACAGCCGTTTCAGTTGAATGGTGAGACCAAAATCCAAACTGCATGCGGTGTAGACCCGTGCCACCATTATTAAGATGTTCAGTAATGGATTTGGCCATCCACTTTTCCTCTATCTTTGAGAAGATAGGTAATATGCTGATGGGTCGATAGTTAGCAGGGTCTGTTTTATGACCAGATTTATAAATGGGTGTTACTTTAGCCACCTTCCATTTAAGTGGAACGACCGCCTAAGTAATTGATAGATTAATAAAATGAGTTAATGGGTACAGAAAACTACATTTATGGCGCTTCAGATTTGTATCAAATCCAAATTCATCCCTAGCCTTAGAGTTTCTTAATTGAGTTTGAGTTTGAGTTTAGTTTATTTCCAAAAGGGGACAGTGCAATTTCATAAAACACATGAATAAAACATGAGTAAAACAGCCAGAATTAGCCAAAGAGGCTATTTTTCATCTGTAGTCCCCCGGCCATGATGTCAAAATGGCAATAAAATGGACAAAAACAGACATGGTTAATAAAACACAACATCAACACAAAATATAATACAATATTTACAAAAATGTACAGAGAGCAGCCAAATAGATTTTAGTGTGTGGAATATGGAAATTGTATTTGATACATCATTGTCAGTAAGTAATTTAATATTGAGCTTTGAACATGGAATGGATAGGTTTGGGCTGTGAGCACCTAGGTCAATAATTGGGGATTCACAATTACATGCATTCTGATTACAACATTTTGAAAAAAGTTGTGAAATCTCAGTTATACTGTTTTGAAAATATTCATTTAGTTCAACAGGTTCAGATCCCAATTCATTGTCAAATTGAAGCTGAAGTTCTTTTAGTAACTTTATAATAAAATTGTACTTGACACTCCTGTTAAAGTAAACATTTCAACAATGTTTCTCAATTTTACAATTAACAAAAACTTGACTTTTCTTTTATTTTTTTTGTAATTTGTGCATTATTCATTGTTTAGGCTGTCCAGTTATATTAACTTAACTTAATAATTCAGATGTTACATTCAGAGTTCCCAAATATTTTAACTACCAGTACCAGTACTTTTTACTAAAGTAAGTCTTATTTCACGAATGAGGGATTACATCGACTAACTCTTACTTGAGTACACCTCCACATGTCAGTATATTAAACCCTTGGTTTTACATTTTAATGGCCCAGTTCACAAATTAGAAATGATCAGTTACAGAAGACACGCAGTATTAAGTTAATCAACCAAGAAAATGTCATTTTATGGAGTCTTGACAATGTATAATGCACAGAGCTCTGAGCATTTTAATGAAAACCATGAAAACGCTGGAAGGAAGTACCTTTTATCAGCATGAAGCTTCAAGAGGCTTTTGAACATCATTAAAAGCTCTGACCACAATATTGGAGCACATGACAAACAGCATCTAGTCATGAACTAATGCTATTGTCACCATGGCAATAGACCACATATAATATTAAACCAAACATATAACATATTTATTGTTTGTCAGTAATTAGGTAATTTGCTTAAGCTCCCTGACAATTATCTGATTATTTATTATTTTCCTCGTCCTGCTTGAACCCTGACGGTGCACAGAAAGGTGGGAGGTGTGTAGCCATCTATTAGTCTGGTGCCTGACATTTAGCATGGCACACTGACACATAATAAATTAACCTTGTTAACTTGAGCATAGCCAGCAGGAAATACAGATGGAGGGCCACACAAGCTGCTCGAATGAACCTAATACACCAAATTATACTGGACTCAAAAAGTGTAATGTAGTGTAAATAATATGTAGTATTTTCAAATAGACTGCAATCAAGAATTATATTTACGTATAATGTAACAGTTTAATCAATATTTTTCATGAATACAGTCAGGCAACTGCTGGTGTAATATTGGGCAATTCCAAATTAATTTGGATTGGATTAAATGTTGTCTTGGGTTTTATGCTTTTCGATCCAAAACAAATTACACTAAAGGGACAAAAAGGTTTCACTTGGTGATACAGTGTATTATTATTACATCTTTTTATCATAACAGTAAAAACATTCCGCAATTTGAGACTGTAAATTGGAGACATTACAAGAGCTGCAAATGTCAGGCCCAGTTACCAGTGCTGCTTCTCATGTTGTAAGTGCTGCCGGTCATGTTATACCTAATATATTTTAAAATATTTCTAAAAGTTATGAAGGATTGAGGCAGGTTTTTAATTTGCAAATGAAGACTCTGATATGTTCCTGAGACCTCTGCTCCAAATCCACAGAACCACTGCCTTTGGGGCTGTGTGGGGTAAAGGAGCTTAAATTAAGTGGCAGTGAGATTTCACGCGTAAATCGCCCCAATCCATGACCAGATCAGAGCGCAAGTCCTATCAAGACTCTCTTAACTGAAGAAGAAAATAAGAAATTAGTTTCAATCATAGCTGAACAAATCAGGTATAATAAATTGAAAAGGTCATATATTTTACAAACACATTAAACTGGAACACTCTTGGTGTGTTATTGGCTCCTACACAACTGTCTCACTGTAGGACTCATTCTGCAGTCTGTAGCACAATTTCATTTCATTGCAATTTTAGAAAAGTACTATTACTGTCATTCTATAAATACTACATACTTTTTCCATTCACCATAACCAAGTGAAAACAATTGAAATTTTGGTAAAAATCTGACTTGTAGTTCATATGGTTTAAAAATGAATTACTGTATGTTGTGAGCTTTCAAAGCTGTGAAGTGAAATGAGAAATGGGCTTAATAAACATTTTCCAAAAACAATTTCACCCTCTACCCGTTCAACAGCTGCTAAAACACCAACAATCGATAGTTAAAGCTGCAGTTGAGGGTGTTGACCATGCACAGCATTATTGAACTAAAACCGCAAAACTGCAGCCTTCTGTGAAGCTGCTGTAACTGTGTTACAGTCTTCAAATCTGTTAAGATGATTGTAGTACTGCAAATCTTGCCAATCTTGTTAAGTTGCAATGTACTTGACAATGGCATAAAAAAACAATTTCAGCTGCTTTTCCCCTCAAATACCAATTTATTTAGGGAAGGGTAAATCTCTTAACTCTTCATCACTTGGCAATAGGTTCAATGTAGGTAGATTAAAGGTGCAGTATGTAACTTTTCTGTTGAGAGGAAAGGCCACCTTGTTTCCATATATATCCAATAGATGTTATTGCTTTTCCTGAATGTTCCACAGTATGGCAATAAAGTATCTTACATTTATTCAAAAATATTTTATTGAAACAAAACACACACTGTTCATTCTGTGATGCATTCCAGTGGTCGTCGGAACTCGGAATGACATTTGAGCACAATGAGCAACATATAAAGCTCAGTGTTGTTGCACATCATCACAACTTGTAACTTGGCCTGTTGGTGCCATGGAGAGTAATTTAATGCCATACTGTGGAACATTCCAGGCAAAGCACAAAACAACTCCCCAGAAACAAAGCAGGATCCTCCACCAAAAAAGTCAGCGCACTTTTAGTTTTGATTGAGTTTAAAGTCTAATGGTTGAGCGTTTGTTTGTTGCTCTTGATGAGTTGTGATGATGTTGGTTTAAAGGAATAGTCAGTAAAATGGTTCATCACAGTTTGTTTGTTTCAGTAGTGTGTGCGTTTACTTTTTCCACCACTGATGAAAGCACTGATTGATCACTTCTTTACCTGCCATTTTATTTACATTTGTCGACATCTCTTTCTCAACAACCTTTCAACTACAAGCAATGTCCAGCTCTCCATGGACCTCCACAACACTGAAAACCATGTGAGCCCTGGCTTTGAGTGCCCTGTTAGGACCACTTACAGGCTATAAATAAAAGCATGGTAATTCTTACATATACTCAGACTAGAATGGCAAAGAAGGTGTTACTGCATGCCAGGAAATTGGTTTGACATTTTATAAAAATATATTTTGTGCATGATCTGTGTATCCTGCATGACATTTTGTGGTGCAAATACCAGGTGAATGTGATTACTATCAGATTTTACATCTCCATTTAGTTACGCTGTGTAAATGGACAGAGAGCAAGATATAGGCTGTTTGAGATGGACAGATTTTGCACTTTTAGCTCCCTATAGACAGCTTGTGGTGTATTCTTAGTACATCGGTTGTCAAGGCAGCTGAGAGCTTAGACATGTCACGGTAAAAGATGCAGCATTCTGCACTTAATTAGAGACTTAAGTCTGTCACATATGTGGAGACGTTTTTAATCAATCAATCAAACTTTATTTATAAAGTGCTTTTTAGCGTCCGCTGAATGCGGATGAACCAGCTAGGAAAGCACCATCAGAGGAGTCATCTGCCGCCACAGAACACACCAGAGATTCTAAAAGTGATAAAAGTTAAAATAATTAACTTAAAATGTAAGGTTAAAAAAACCTAGCCTAGAATAAATAAATACACTTTAAATAATAAATATTCATCAAAAACTGAGATAAAAAGCAGGGTCTTGAGCCTGCTCTTTAAAATCTACATTAAACAGAAAAGCACTGAATCACAATTGTTAAAGCAAACAGGCATTTTGTCAGGCATCAGATCACAATTTTTATAGTAATATTCCCAGCCTTTATAGCCTATTTTTCGTTTTTATTAACCAAAACCTTCCACCATATGTAACAGGTGGAAGATAAAGAAAATACAAGGGATATACTATTTATGAAATAAATCTTTGCACATAATAGAATTACAAATTAGTGTTGTCAAAAATGTGATTTTAAAAATAATAAAAAATAATCAGATACTAATCGATACTCAACACATCATTAAAACCAATTTTGAGCTTTCCTGAATAGTTTTAGAATTGTCTAAATCAGGCACATCCAAACTAAGGCCCGGGGGACAAATGCGGCCCTCAGAACATTTTTTCCTGGCCCTTAAGCTTCCTGGTGAATTGGCCCACATTGTCCTGAGAAGTACTTTTTACCGAAAATTTTAGATTTTCTACAATTGTAACCTAAAAAAACTAACATTTTGGTGCAATACGGACCTGATATTGAGACTATATAGATGTGGTGGTACTTAAAACATCCGATAAATGCAGCTTTTTTTAACCTTTCACGATTGATTTGTGGCACTCCGCTTGGTCTATAGTTCCCTTGATTGGAAAAAGTTTGGACACCCCTGATAAATCCACAGTGTAAGACCACATTATTAAAGAAACTACAATTATTTTGTGTTTGAAAATTACGTTCTATTGTATTGCCGATTTCGATAACACAATGATAGTATCAAGTACTTTGCCCCATGATCAAAATCGAGTTTAATTTTTATTGAGACAACACTAATACAAATGATAAAATGACTTTTACAGTATTTCACATTTAATGATATATTCAGTGGTGTGGTATGAATGGACCAAGTTCATGAATATTTAACACAGAGAAGACAAATCATAATTATGTCAATGAACAGTGCAATTGAGACACATTCACAGACCTATTTAGAGATTATTCATTTTGTATAAGCATGTGGAAGTGTTCCCAGCTGTGCCATACAGTCTGCTGTTGGCAACAAACTAAAAGCTGTCAGACAATATGTGCAAAACTGAGCATAAACGAAAAGTACATTTACTATGAATGTGAACCATGGACCAGCAACAACTCTAAAAATTTCATGATTAGTTGTTTTTCTTGGTTGAATATGCACATAAGTCGTAGGGCATTATTTAAATTCTTATATTCTTAATTAACTATATTCAACCTCATGTTTTTATCATAATATTTTGAGTTATGCTTAGGCTGGTGGATCAAATTAGCTGATCTGTGCTATGTTAAAATTGGTCCTCGTGATTGTGGGATAGTGTCTGTGGTAAATACTTACATAAATGTTACATCAATCAAGTGGCGATTTGAGAGTCGAGCTGAGTTCCAGAGAGAATCCATTTTTGTCATCAATAAGCGACTTTTCATCAATAATGCAGTTTCAATGTAGTTGACACAGTTTTCTGACAATTAAACAATCATTCAACAAGAAAATAAAGGTGTTTAAAGGTAAAGGTAATTTAATTGTAGGTCTTGTTTGCAAAAAGGTTGCTAGGTAACAGTTGTGGATTCATCTCTATGTCCCCTGCACTTTAAAAGGTTGCACATTTTAATTTATAACAATCAGGACAGTAATTCATATATTTTTTCTTGGCTACAACAAACAGGTAAATGCCTTTTGACATGAAGCGTTCAGTCTTTTGTTTTGGGCTGGCTTATTTCATTTTCTTGCAGGTGGACTAAGGCCCAGTTAAGAGATGGACCAATCATTGTTTAGTCTTTTCGGTTTGTGCGCAGTGTTATGTGTGGAGAAAAAAAAAAAAAGGAAAAAAAAGCCTGATCAGTCATTGTTCTTTTGTGTGGCCCTTCTGTGGCATGTGGCTCGTTTGACTTCATGTCATAGCAAAGCCTGTTCTTTTATAATTGAGCTGGAAGGCAGGCAGATTGAATTCTCTTTCATGTTGTCAAATGCAGATGTTTTGACTTTATTTAAACAGGCTATCTTTGTTAATGCAAGGCCTATCCACAAACACAAACAGAACCTGTCAGCACAAACGACCTAAAATTAAATAAATACTTTATTAAATTGTCAGAAAGCAGTGTATTTAGTCTATTCAATCGCACAGGCGTTGTAGTTAACTGAAAGGACTGTAAGCCACAAAATGAATAGGCTATAGCAGCTTTGTGCACCAAAAAAAAAAAAAAAAAAAATCTAAATATAGTTGGAGTAGCCTAATTTTGGCCCATGCCTTTCTACATTATGTGAATTCTAAACCTAAATTCGTGACTCAATCTACTTTATCGAGTGAATGACTTTGCAGTCACTTGAAGTTTGCCAGTCATAGATTGGGGGTAATGCTCTCATTATGTTTTACTGGACTGTTAATGCACGGCACATTGCCCAGTTCCATAATGTCTGTCCTCTTACTGCCCGTAATTAAAGATAAAACAGGAAAAATCTCTTGTATTGAAAACTATAGACCAATTGCACTAGCTAGTGGCCTTTCCAAGGTTTTAGAAATTGTACCTCTAGAGAAGCTTCAGCTTTATATTGGTGTCAATGATGAGCAGTTTGGCTTTAAAAGTAAACATGGGACTGATATGTGCATCTACTCTCACATATCTGAACTGAAAGAGGCAGCGAGTAAGAACAGAAGGCAGAACTCCACTGTGTCTGTGCTTCTTGGATGCTCAAATGCCATTGACCGCATTAACCATGGTAAACTGTTTGAGAAGATGAAACAAAGAGGGGTTCCCCCCATTTCATTTGATTATGCATTTTTGGTATGCACAGCAAACAATGAAAGATGTGGAACTGTAACATCCGAACCGTTTTTTTAATCAAATGGAGTGAGACAAGGTGAAATACTGTCTCCTATGCTTTTCAATTTTTATATGGACAATCTATCTCATAAGACAATGCAAGACAGGCTGTATGATGGTGAGAGACTCTTGTACCTTGATCTTGAACCGTCAGATATGCTGACGACTTGCCATCAAGTCTCCTAACTCTGCAGGCCTACAGCAGCTGCTGAGAATCTGTTCATTCTATGGAGAGCTATTTGACATTAAGTTTAACTAAGAAGACTGTCGTACCTCATACCTCTGATCTCTGGAGGCACTGGAGGAAGTGCTTGAATGGAAGTTAAATTATTCTTGTATTGATTGTTGTTTTGTCTGTTTTTACATGTTTAATATGGACTGCTTTGAGTCTGAAATAAAGATTAATTATTTTGGCTTCAATCTATAAACTATAAACCACAAATGGAGAAACACAAACTAAATGTAGACAGCTATTCTTAAAATTCAGCCTAGCCTAACCCCATAATAATAATTCACACTGCCTTTATGATTTACTTTAAAATTACAACACAGTTACAAATAACAATGCTATGGGCTTAATATAGAGTTAAAAGATTAAGTTAAGTTCATTTCAAACTCAATTTAATCTTTCACCTTTGGGGCTCCTGAAGGGCCTATTATGTATATACTGTTATTGTATTGTATTGTATATTGTTCATTGCTCTTGCAACAGTCTAACACTCTTAGATTCTCACCATTCTGAAACCCCTGGATAGAACATGTCAAACTGAGACAAATATACAGTAAAAAGCTGAGAGCAGTGTGTCTAATGCTGCCTTTAAGTGCTCTGGAAAAGATTATTTTTTTCCACTTGTGAAGTGGTAATTACGAGTGCATTCTGTTCAAGTGCTGTTGTGGTTGTAGCAAAATGTTAAAAACACACTTTATCTGGACAAATATAGGTGAATACAGAGTAAACAAGTAAATTCATGTGAGGCAGTATATTACAGCTCGCTCATGGAAAAAAGCAAAGATTCAACATATTATTTTATTACGCAAAACCGAAATAAAGATGCCGTTCAACGTAGGGATGTGCCAAAATATCAAAATATCGATATATGGTGATACTAAATTTGGTGATACAGTATCAATATTGTGGGCTGTGGTAATGTTATATCGCCATCAGTAATTTTTGGTATTCTTGGTATATTTAACACTACAATTTTGTGGTCTGTTTAGAGAAAGGAAACCTGCTTTTGCAAAATATTTGACATATTCACTGTTTTGGTTATTAAAATGGGTGTATTTAATTTTACGTTTGTGCATGGAGTGGTTTAACAAAGAAAAAACATTGTTAAAATGTATTGGGTTCTTTAAAAAAATAATTCCCAGACCACATGAAGGCAGCATAGAGTTGTGGTCTAATCATGAGCCTTGTGCATTTTCCGTACTGCATCTATGCTCACCTTGAGAATCCGAGTGCAGTAACAGAAAACAGTTTTGCCTGCAGACGTGCTGTGAAGAGGAAAAGGCAGCTCCTGCCATCTGCTGCTCTGTGAAGACAAATACACGTTTAGTTCTCTCTCCACCAGAGGGCGCTCTCACCGGGAATCTTTCAATGACACTTCCGTTGCGCGAAATAACAAAAAATGCGCTCCAAATCCGAGGTCCAGACATAAACAACGACAGAAAGACTTGTTTTTTAAATATATCAAACGTTCTCAATGAACCTGTCCTGACTCGGAAGCACACGTGGATTAGATGAGCTCGATGCATCATTATTTTACTGGCAACACTAACCTTTAACAGCATTGCATCTGAAAGCTGTGAACACACTGCAGATCATCATGAGCAAACTCAAGAAAACCAAGGTAAGATCTATGAATTTACTCTGATTGTAATCGAATACAACACAGCGTCACAATAAAACTGGATGCAAGCTTTTGAGAGACTTGTTTTAAAAAATTACGACTGCAACGAGTAATCGGAATATTTGTGATTATAATTTTGAGTATCGTTATCTGGACAATACAAATTCTAAAATACATGCCAAAAGACCTTTTATTACAAAGAGTGGCATTACTTCATGAACATTCATTTCATTCAACATTTCATTGAAGAATTCATTTTATTTAGATTTTCATCAAGAATACATTTCATTCGTAAATATGATCAACCTTCGGGCTTTCAGTCTGCGTATTTCAACCTTTTGGTGAACAATGGGGTTAAAAATTAAATCTCACTGTACTCCTACAATATGAGGCCATCAATGAAATTAGTTGTAATTTCTAGTGTAGTGAAAGTAAACTAAAATGTATTTGATTTCAACTATTACTACTACCTGTGGCCCATCGAGGCAACTGTTGTTGTGATTTTGGGCATTATAAAAATAAATTGATTTGATTTGATTTGATTTGAACTATTAGCCAAATAATTGTGATTATAATTTTTACTGTAATTGAGCAGCTCAAAGTAGTATTATAGAAACTAATGGACAATGCGACTAATTTTGTATAAAGTCATATTGTATCAGATATTATAAAACTGAAATGAAGCAAGGAGTATGCAGATAAGAAAGATTATTTGGCTGAACACACAAAACACACAACGCCATGTACCATGATAACCCCGTGATCTGTTAATCATTACTAAAAAGCTATTCTGATTCTGACTGATATATTATAAGCTCATATTTTCCCTCTTAGGTTGCACAAGGAGGCTTGAGAAACATTTCATCCTTCTTCAGTCCTCCTAAAAAGGTATAGTAGTATTTATTTTCTCCATACACATTTAGTGAACCGTATTCTTCATATTTAGTTTATAAATTGCGTTTTCTACAGGATGTGGCAACTAAACCTTCAAACGTGGGTTCAGCACTTGCCAAGACGGAAGTGTCCATAATTAAATCTTTGCTAAAATCGCCAACTAAAAGAAAAAAAAAAGATTTTGATGAGAATTACTTTCCATCTTCACCTGATTTTCTTCTTTCTATTCCCGAGACTCCAACCAGTCAATCTAAACATGAACTAAGCCCCAGCCCAAGAAAAGGGTTGGTTAGTTTAGAAAATACTGGAGCAATATCTCCTCTTTGTCGTAGCCCTAAGTTCAAAGACTTATCTGCACCAAAAGAAAAGATGGAAGGTGAAGTGAGGAGAGGTAGTGGATCTCTGAAACGACTCTTTAGGCCCACTGAACATTCAGAACAAGCAAAGAGACCAAGAATTAGATTAATTGAAGAAGACACAAACTCAGTGAATGTGGTTTTAAAGTCTAAGAACACCTCAAATGTATCAGAAGTTTTCAAACAGTCAGATGATGGCAACAAAGACACATGCTATACAGTAATAACGGATTTAATGGAAAAGGAAGCCAAGAGTGGTGCCAAAGAATCCACGGGTGAGAAACCGGCAAACCAGCCAACAACTACAGGTAATGGTTTATATACGTATATTTACAGTGACATTATTTGTGCTGTTGTAATTATGTTTTTCGGGTTGTCAAAAGTATAAAAAATTAGATACTAATCGAAAGTAAAACTAGTGTTGAAACTAGATACTCAATTGAGCAAGTATTGATACAATAAAATCCCTTTAACGAGACAAAATGCAACCTTTCCTGAACTATTTTAGAAGAATCTTGAGCTTTATTAGAGCTAATATAAGATATTTTGTGTTATTATGTCAGTTTATTGTCTAAAACCTTGACTGAAAAAAAACTTTTTAATTATTATTGTGGTATCAAAAACAGTATCAAGCATAGAGTACATTTCTTAGTCCTAGTTCCTATAATTTTTTTTTGTATCGTGACTACAACTACAATAATTTGAGCTGTTCTTTTCACCACAATAAACACAGACACAGCGGATACAAATTTCTCGAACGACATGTTGGATGATGTCTGGTTTATGGAGGAAATGGATGCGATTGAAAACAAGACCAAAAAAATCCGGTACAATAATGACATTTGCTTATATTTACTTTGTTTTAAACACGTCTTACTGATCGCGTTCTGATTTTGCAGGAAAGTTCCAGATCATGTCATCCTCTCTGCAGGACCAAATAACCGCTACTGGGTTTTAGATGTTGACGAAAAACCTGGTTTCAAAACTCTGACAATATCAAGCCATAAATCACTCCAACCAACTGAGACATGTTTGCTGAAAGATGGGTGGTAATGCTGATTTTAAAAACATAAATTGCAAATCTAATTGTGATTGCTGTGCTAGTAGGTCTGTCTCAATAACATATTTTGATCTTTGATATATGGCTACAGAAAAACATCATAAACGATAATGCTGAAACTACTTTTAGCGATAACTGGTAAGCCGCAGAATCCCGATAAAACCATGTCAATATCTTTGAAAAACCTACACTTCAGCAAATACAAAGGAGAATGATGCACTTAAGTCATTAGTTGGCATCTATAAATTATCATCAAAGTCACTTATTTGACTTTTTAAAGCTCAGATCTTGTCGTACACCATAAAAGTAACAAAATGAATCCCACTAGTGCAAAGAACGATCATAGACACGATGAATATTGATCCTCAAGAAATGTTTTTCCAGCCATTAATAATTGAAAGATACATTTATTTAGTGATTATTGTGACAGGCCTATCCATGGGTTTCAGAGGGATGAGAAATTAGGACAATTTAAAACAAAAATATTATATCTTTTGAATGTAAAGTCTTCAAAATGTTTCATATAACAGAAAGCTGAAACGTAGGAAAATGCTGGTGTGAAAAATCACAATTAGACATTTGTAAAAGAAAAGTTCAGCCCCACTCTGTTTAATATGCACTGCATTTATGTCTTTATTTCAGGGAGATGTCGCCTGTTTGGTGCGGTGATGTAATACACCTTGAGGGTTGTTGTCAAAATGGATCCTGGATAATCGACCGGGAACAAGGCTTTTTGGTGTTGCACCCAGACACTTTGATTTCAGGAACAAGTATCGCAAGTGGCATTAGATGTATGAGAAGAGCAGTGTTAGGTGACATGTTTAAGGTAAGAATCAATAACAGTTTCAAAAAGCTGTGACAATTTGCATTTCCCATTCTTCACTCTGCTCACAAAGCCTATACTATTGCCTTTCAACACTGTCCATCATGCTTAATAAATTCATTCTTGTCAGACATTTGATGGTGGTTCAAAGCAGATGTTGAATGGCACTATGGTCCATGAAGTCTTCCAAAAGGCAGCCATGGCCAAAGATTTTTCATCAGAGAAACTGTCTAAATTGGCTGATCAGGCCCTGCACAGTTCCCGGTACTTGGCTGACATGTAGGTATTGCCAAAATGGACATCTAAATTTGACTCTGTGGGCTATAACTACAAATATCTCTCATAATTTGCAGGTACAGTTTGGGGGTAACACAAGAAGAGATGAAGCAGGAACTACTTGATTATTTGCCTTCACTGGAGCTATGGGCAAAAGATTACCTCAATGTTTACAAACCAAAAATCACAAACCTCAAAATGTATGTTTCTAGATGTTTAATGTTGTTTAGTAATAGATTTTGTTGTTCATTTGTTTTTAATATTATCAAATTTCAGCCCCTACAATGGCAGATCACAGGACTCGGCCGTTACCATCACTGAGCTTTCAGATATTGAGGACAATGTGTGGTCACCAAGATTTGGCCTAAAGGGAAAGATTGATTTGACGGCACAAGTGTCTATCCAAAGACCACGAAATACAAGTCTTCGGACGTCAGAAATTAAGACGGTTCCCCTTGAACTTAAAACTGGCAAAGAGTCCAACTCCATAGAGCATCGCAGTCAGGTTTGGTTTGATAAGTAAGGCAAAAAGCCTCTGTCTTTCAGTGTATACAAAGGTATTTAATAGTGATTTTGTTTCAGGTGATTCTTTACACTTTGATGAGCTCTGAGAGATACAATACTGAAACTGGCTTCCTGCTTTACCTAAAGACGGGAAATCTACATCCTGTTGTGGCTGGCCACATGGATCGTAGAGGTATACTTTGTGTTTGTGAAAGTGAAACAACCTTTTAAGCACACAAATAAAATAATTACTGTGTGTTTATTATAACGTTTGATTTGTGCAGAGCTGTTGAAGCTACGAAATACATTGGTTCATCACATTCATAATAGTCTTGAGAAAAAGGATGATAAAAGTAATCTGTGCAGACTTCCTGAAATTGTATCGAACAGACAAACCTGTCAGTACTGTCCCCAGAGGAGGAACTGTGCTTTGTACGAAAGGTACATTCCCAAATTCAGCTTTAACATCCAGGATAAAATTTGGTGGGTTTGTGTGTTGTTGTTTTTTTTACTCTCAATTTACAACCTTGTCTGATTTCAGAGTTCTAGAAGGGGAATCTGAGCATTTACCAAAAGGTGTAATTCGTGACTTTTTGGACCAGGAGACGGGCCACATAACTGTCCCGCACTTGAGATACTTTTCCCACTGGCTCCTGCTCTGTTGTCTCGAGGCTGCAACCATGGAGTCGAAAAATGGACGGAAAAATGTATGGCTTCTATCACCTGAGGAAGGGTGAGTCATATATATATACTTACAATAAACCACTTTATATGGTCTTAGTTACTTAACCGCTGTATGTTGACTCGCAGTGAAAAGAAGGGTAGCTGTATTGGTAATCTGCAGCTCAGTGGTGCAGTGCTGACTCAGTCTGAGGGAGTTTATCTGCACCGCTTCAGGAGAAGTTGTGCAAGCTCTCAGGGATCAGGAGTTGGTCTGGTTTCTGGAGATCGCATAGTTCTTGGCGACCAAGAAGGACGTTTTGTTGGTTTAGCAATCGGCTACGTGAGTGAGGTCAGCAGTGCATCTGTCAGCTGCACCCTGGACAGGTGAGAACTATGTAAATATAACCAATATATCAAATCATGTCAGATGATGTTGTGGAGCTAACCAAACTTATAGGTACTTAACATTTACCTGTTCTGCTGCTGTTTGTGTGTTTCAGAGACGTGTCAAAGTTCAAGAGTGTTGTGTTTCGAATGGATAGTGATGAAGGAGTGGTGGGTTTAAGCACTCACCTCACAAATCTCTCCAAGCTCATGGAGAATGCTGCTGATAGGTAAAAAACCTGCAAACCATTTTTTTTTTAATTTCAATGTATCTACAACTTTGGACAGCCATGTCATATCATGTTATGCATGTTAAGTGACATTTTATTCTTTCATGTGTAGTGATCGTTTGAGAGAACTTGTTATTGACTTTCGGGCTCCAGAGTTTATCTCCAACCTCAGCTCAGTTCTGCCGAGAGAAGCCAAAGACACAGTGGCCAATATTCTCAAAGGTCTGTACTGAACTGTAATAATAATAATAATTTTGTTGTAGATTCAACCTTTAAACACCTGTGGTTTCAGGTCTCAACAAACCTCAAAAACAGGCAATGAAGAAGGTCCTTCTGTCTAAAGACTACACATTAATTGTTGGCATGCCAGGCACAGGCAAAACAACCACCATATGTACTTTGGTAATTTGAAGAATGTTTTATTTTTTTCTATACAATGTTCTTATTTTAGAATATTAATTGGAAATTATTCTGTAATTTCATGAAACATATTTTAGGTTCGCATACTACATGCGTGTGGCTTCAGTGTTCTGCTGACGAGCTACACTCACTCTGCTGTTGACAACATCCTCCTGAAACTTAAACGCTTTCGAGTTGGGTTTCTACGTCTGGGACAGGGGCAAAAGGTAAGGTTTGAGACATTTTTGTTTGCAATGTACATTTTTATATTACATTTTTGATCTTTGCTTCAGGTTCATCCAGACATACTACCATACACTGAAGAAAATGCACGAAAGAAGGGGCTTCAAACGCTGTCAGACTTGGAGAAGCTTTATAACAAGGAGGTAGGATTTGCTACTTTAACATTGAAACTATTGGTCACAGTGACATTGTGCTCATTGTTCCATCTTTTTCTTAGCTTGTTGTGGCAACAACATGCATGGGGATAAAACACCCAATCTTTTCCAGGCGCAAATTTGATTTTTGCATAGTAGATGAAGCGTCACAAATCAGCCAACCAATCTGCCTCGGGCCATTGTTCTATGCTAAAAGATTCGTCCTTGTGGGTGATCATCAACAACTGCCGCCAATTGTGCAAAACCATGAAGCTAGGTAAAGATTTTTTATGTTTTTAATTGAGACCTGTCTCTAGTTGTTTCACTACAAATGAACGCTGAGCAGATAGATCTTGAGTAATAGTTATTAAACGTTTTTCAATAGGTCTTTAGGCATGGATGAAAGCCTCTTCAAACGATTGGAGCGCAACAGTGAAGCAGTGGTCCAACTAAATGTACAATACAGAATGAACAGGTACAGACATAATCTATGGACCATTATTTATAATCCATCAGAATATAATCTATATTAAATAACATATTGTGCTCCCTCAGGCAGATCATGTCCCTCAGTAATTCGCTCATGTATGAAGGCCGGCTGGAGTGTGGCTCGGAGCGTACAGCCTGTGCCCAGGTCACACTGCCCTTCCTGCTCTCTGTCCAATCAGAGCTCAGTTGCCACTCGAAAAGCCACCCTCAACATGACCTGACATGGATACAAGACGCACTACTGCCCGACAATACTGTTTGCTTCCTGGACTGTTCAATGGTTTGTCCAATATGAACTCATTCATTAATTTTCTACCGCTTTTCTATCACATGTTCCTGTTAAGAGCCCATCCCAGTGGGCTAACAGAGACATAAACATGGACAGACAACCATTCACTCTCACATTCATCCACCATGCACCCCAATATGAATTGAGAATGGGAAAGAATTAGTGAATACATGAGTAATTGATTGTAATTTCCTCTTCAAGGTGCCAGCTTTGGAGACAGTGGAGCAGGGCGGTGTGAGCAATCAAACAGAGGCAGAGGTTGTGCATTTACTGGTGTCACTACTGATAAAGGTATTCACAAGACATAATTTCTTTTCATTTAAAGACGCATGACATCTCAAGCAACAAACAGAAACACAAAGACATTTATAATAGATATCTATGACGAGACGATGCAGGTAACGGGTGGCAGACTCTCTTGTTGGGTTTGTTATACACTGTGATTGCTTAACATGGTATAATTAATCCAAAATGCATGTTTACTTGGAGATTATGATTGGGAGGTATTCAAAATAATAATGAATCTTGATGACAGCATTCAGACAGCACTTCAACAATGCATCAGAAATGTGCTAAAATATGTCTTGGTTGAGGTTCAATTCCAGCACAAAATATATGAACAAACTCTCCATGCTTACGTTTTTTGGATAGATTGTGAAACTTTAATAGTTATTTCCCAAGTTATTTTAAAATATGTTTCACATTTAATCATTCATTTTTTAACCTTTAGGCTGGGTGTAAACCAAGTGACATTGGCGTTATTGCCCCGTATCGGCAGCAGTTGAAATCGATCTCTGGTTTGCTTCAGTCCTCTGCTTTCATCGGAGTTGAAGTCAATACAGTGGACAAGTACCAAGGACGGGACAAGAGTGTAATTGTGCTCTCTTTTGTGAGGAGCACAACAGAAGAGGGAAACGTAAGGGTTAATAATAGTGATGGGGAGCGATTTGCACCGATGCACCGGCTTGCATGTGAGATAGTGCGTCGGTAGAAAAGTGAAACACTGTCATTCAAGTGACAAAATTAGAGTGCACCAGACTTTCTATTGTTGCCACGATTAATCTAGATTCATCCGAAGCTGACGCTGTAAATGCTGTCGCCGACTCCCAGAGCAGCTGAAAGACGGACTGAAAGGCTCAGGAGGAGGTTCTACGTAGCTAAAAACACGCCTTAGTATTTGTTTACCTCTTCATTGTCTTCACTGAGCCTTAAAGTTAAATCCAAACTTTAGTCAAATCGGCAGCGGAGCAGGGCTGATGCGCAACCTTTATTTACTGTAGCCATGTGTTTCTCTCAGGCTTCTCGTTTTATTACAGGCCTTAAACATCATGTGGAAATATATTGTCCTTTAGAAACAGAGGGCTAAAACGTCACCTAATGTCTGTTACTGAGAGCTTTGTGCTGTGGAGGAATTTAAATTAAATTATTTTACAATATTACAACAAATAAGTTTAAAGTAAACCTATTACAGGTAATAATTTACTCCAAATTCAGCACAGACACAGTATCAGACTAAACTCTAAATAAAATAAGATTTGTATTGGCTTGAGATCAGTATCGGATTGGTATCGGACATTACAAACTGTAGAAATCTTATCTGGAGCCAAAAAAACAATCTTTTAATCATGGTCCAGGGTTCAAATTTGAATCACATCGTTTGTTGTGAGAAATGCATCTTAAATGAATTGGAGCATAGCAAGTGTATCGAGGTGCGCATCGTATCAGACAGAGATCTGAGATTCCCATCACTAGTTAATACACATTTTCTGTTAAATTCACTATAAATATTTTGCTAGATAAAAATATAACCCCCTGTGGTCTTTCCTGTTAGTTGGGAGAACTGCTGAAGGACTGGCGCCGTCTGAATGTGGCCATCACTAGAGCTAAACACAAGCTGCTGATGGTGGGCTCTGCCTCTACACTGCGACGATACGAGCCTGTGGAAAAACTACTTCGCCATCTCCAGCAAGAGAACATGATATCCTTTTATCATTTATTTATTTATTTATTTAAAACAAGGACAGTGCACAGATAACATTAAACTCAATGAGAAGAGATGCTCTGCGCCAGATCAGAAAGGACATATATTATTACTGTGTTACTGTTCTATATTACTCTTTCTTTATTGTAAACCGCAATTTTGATCTAAAACAACTTTTATAATATAAGCGGGTCCATTGACTTCTGTTCAAAACTGCAGAAGTGAGATGCCCTACCCCCTCATAGTGGCATTTCACTGTAGCAAGCAACATTCTTGTTATTTTATGGCGTTTTTAGTTTTGAAAAATGGATATGTAACATTTTTGAATGTCTATGACAGATATTTTCAAAGTAAAAATACAGAGTGGGGATATGTGTAAATTGAAATTTCCTGCGCACTCGAGACTCAAATGGAGGACGATACACAGGATTGCTCAAACATGCAGGAATCAATCGAAAATACAAATCTGAGGAAAAACCTATAAATATGGTTAAAATAATTTTCACAGTAGTACGTCTCCTTTGACTGTTGATTTTGCCTGATTTCCTTAACTGTCATTTCACATGATTAAGCTTCCTCCTGCTGCCCACAAAACTGCCCAGATTTCAACTATGAAGAATTAGATTGACCAGGATGACCTTCAACGTGGCTGCTACATGAGTACTCCAAAAGATGTGAATAAGTTAACTAGAAGGTACTTAACTGGATTTTTGTAGAGGATTTAGGGTTAGGGTTAATTGGTTGATGCCTTTTTTTCTCCATATAATTTCATACTATCACATTTCTAATTTGAAGAGATTTGACATTTTAACAGTAATGAAGTGACTTCATTTTAGATTGACAAATAGTTATTTAGAGATTTAGGATTATAGCTTCTTTTTTTTAATACTGGTGCCTATTCCCGGAATTATGAAAGCTTTTTTACGTTTATTAAACAAGTTGTAGAATTTCATTGTAAATTTAAATAAAATATTTAAATTTGAATAAATAATGTAGGCTTCAAGTGTTGTTTTTCTCTTGTAAACTCAGTCAACACATTCACATTTATAAGACTAGTTTATTTTTAGTCAGTTTTATTTGATCCAAATCTGTTCCTTATCTTCATCCATTATAAAGTGATTGTTCCTCGCATTATAGTGACGGTAGTTCCAGATATGTTAATTCTTCCATCGTCTCTCACTTCTAGCTCCATTTCTCCACCTCTGCTAGAGCACTGGTAAGCTATAATATAATACATACAAAAAGTACCACTTTAACAATACAACTGGAAAATATTAGGAAATATATTATAAATTAGTTTATTACCCAGCAATTTCCGTTTTCCTAGTTTTTCAGCCCAATAGCTTCCTAAAACAGTGTGTGCTGAACCTGCCAAAAACAAAGGGTGTTAAGGTGGAGTAGTTTATAAACACATCCTTAAATGACAGTGACTCAAATACCAGTGACAGGATCCTCTGAGATTCCAAACCATGGAGCAAAATATCTGGAGTAGAAGTCATACCCTGGCTGTTCATTTGGTGATCCTGTTGTCAAACATAACATGATCATATCTTAATTGGTAAATTATTATATAAGGCTTACCAATCATTGTAACAATGACTCCTTTGACTTTTCCAGTTGAGTCACTTCTTTGCAGAGCAATGGGATCAATTTTTATGTTGCATAACTCTGATCTGTGTTAATGCAGTCACAGGCATTAGTTGTTTAATAAAGAAATAATAGATTTGACATTAAAGTGCACATGTAGGTAATTAAATGTGTGGTTACCTGTCACACCTGTCAGCCAATCGAATCAGGAGTTTCTTTGTCTTTGCACTCAAGTACACCTCCTGAACTGGTAGATTTCCTACCGCTGCCTGCTCAAAACACAAGATCATGATCATAAATGTGCAAAAAAATAATACATATGCATGTAAGTGAAACTTTTTTTTTTTTTGCTAAACATACCTTGATTACGTCACTGAACTCCTGCGGATCCTTGCGGGGAAAAACAGTGACAAAAAAACCCCGTTATGTATGAGTTAATCTTGACTCCTTGTGGGGTAAACAATACATTTTGGGAGTGTGAATACAGATTTGAGTGAAAACTTACTGCAGGGCTTGCTGAGTAGAGAGGAAAATCCATGACACAATTGTCCCCAAATCGGGTGACACACAGCTCTCCACTCCTGGTCTCAAACACCAGTTTGTTGTTTACATTGTCTATGAAAGGTTATATTGGTTTTAAGCCTCAGGATCATTCATTATATTTTATAGATGTGTTGTCTTGAAACTTACTTTCATACTGGAACAACACTCTTGCTGTGGCCAGAGTGGCGTGTCCACATAAATTTACTTCAGTGGTTGGTGTGAACCATCGAAGACGAAACCTTGATCCTATTGGAAAACAGTTGGTGTATTTTAGTGGGAAGCCTATTTCCTTTTTGTCACTTGCCGTCTGTGTTTGTGAAACAATATGTAGAAAGCTGTGGCTTTAAAATGCGCTGCATTGTTTTCCCACTTCCTAACAATGAAAGTCTTAGCTCTATATGTTACACATTGTTTAGAGTGAGGATTCAGAATGCTGAGGACAGGAGTTTAGTTTGAGCAAATACTGTCAATGCATGACCTTAGAAATATATGTATCCATGTAGAAAATCCTGAGTTGCACACAAATATTTAATCTCATTAGTAAATCTACTGAAGTTTGTGTATTTTTTCTAGATGTATAAATAATAATGATTATTGCTCAATTATAAAGTAACAAAGTAGCACTAGTATATTATGGACGTAAAAAGCCTAAAAGCCTCTTTATATGTTTACTGCCTCACCCGTAGTGAAGTTGTCTGATGGATTCAGTTTGATAATAAAAGCTGTCTCAGACAGGTTCATTTCTGCTGAGATCTTCTGATACATTTCTTCACTCAGCTCCTGTTACGATATGGATAAAAAAAAAAAGAAATGGATAAGAACATGATATAGCAGTGCAAGTCGTGTGTAACTGTTACTTACATGTTGTAGAGGACAGATTGCTGCAGGGTTTCCCTTAAAAGGGATGCTGGTGAAGGCATCCAGAGTATAAACTGGAATCTCCATTTTGTTAATGAATCAAACCTGTCGTGTCCTGACTGGGTTGTTGCTGCCTGTTGCGTTAGCAATGCGAGTGTGCCAGCAACAAACTAAGTGACGCACTTTTCAATGGACTTTGAACGCACCAGGACAGTCCACCCGGCTACTTTTTGTGCATGAATTGAATCGCGACATTGTAAACAAGTAATTTAGCTTACGTTTAATCATTAACGTATTATTTATTATCAAGAGTACAAAAAATATGTTTAGCCCACCAATTATACGTTGTATTTAATATGCTGTCTTGCCGCATTAGTTAATTGATATTGTTATAGTTGTTACATGTTCATATAAAATATAGCCGTATTTATGCTCTAATCTCGCGATATTACAGTCTGTTTCTGCAGGTGATCGGGGAAGACCGGGAGTAAGTCGATTTTGTGACAAAAAAAAAACTTACTTTAAACTCTATGTCATTGTTATATTTTACATAGATCTATTTAAAGAGTAAAACGTAATACTTTTTTGTCCAGGTTAGCATTTAACCCATGTGTAGTTTGTGGTGCTCGTTTGACCGCTGTCTTGTCCTACAGTTAGCTTCAGATGTTAGCCGCTATTTGCTAAATGTGGTGTGAAATTTAAGCTTAAGATCTGTAAGAAATGAGGGAATATTCCGTATGCAAATTATAAGAGGTCAAGGAAGTCTGAAGTATTTGTTTTGTGATTATGGACGTGCCTGAACACAGCTTCTTATGGATTTCAGAAAGTAGCTAGTATTTGTATAAGGAAGTAAGTGACTCTGGGCTTCACTGTCAATCCACAACACAAGTTAATGTATTTACCTTTTGTGCTCAGAAATGTGTATCCACGTAGGACTACAATGTGACTCTTTATGCCATGTACACGTGCATGTGTTTGCTGTGGCAGGAGGATGTCTGTGAACGAGGAGGGGTTTGTGGTGAGGATCAGAGGACTGCCCTGGTCCTGCACTCAGGAGGAAGTGGCCAGTTTCTTTTCAGGTGGGTCTTTACAGATAGATACAAAAAAGAATCATTAATTAATATAATTACTCGAAAAGAAAAACAAGATTTGAATTGTATTACAGATTGTGACATTGTAGGCCAAGTAAATGGGGTGTGCTTCACTTATTCCAAAGAAGGCCGGCCCAGTGGAGAGGCTTTTATAGAACTAAACACTGCAGAAGACTTCAAAAATGCCCTTGCCAAAGACAGAAAATACATGGGGCACCGCTACATAGAAGGTAAGTCATGAATACAATGATCAGAAAACAAACACTTACATCATGTAATGTCAGAATTATTTTATGTGTATTTCCAATGGAATCAGTTTTCAAGTCAAACCGCAGTGAGATGCACTGGGTGCTGAAACGCTGCGGTCCAGCCGACTATGACAGCTGCAGTGGCTGCATGCTGCGACTGCGAGGCCTCCCATTTGGATGTAGCAAGGAAGAAATAGTTCAGTTCTTCTCAGGTATTTCAACAAATCTGCCATCTTGTGCTGTGATCAAAGTGCACATTAAACTACTATAAAGTTGAACGCCTCACTTAATGTGAATAATCATTGATTACCAAAAAGAAAACACTCACGTAAAAGGCAAAATACTCAAAATAGTCTTTGCTGTGGGTGTTTACTTCAACCAAAATGATGTTACCTCATTCATCATTACACTATGCTTAATAACTAGTTGATCACTAATTATCTGTAATGTATAAATGTCACAAGTGATTTGTGGGTTTTGATTATTCTTTTAAATTTTACAAGACTATCTACCGACCAATGTATTTATGTGTGCTTGGGTTGAAGGGTTGAGAATCGTGCCAAATGGGATTACTCTGCCAGTGGACTACCAGGGGAGGAGCACAGGGGAAGCCTTCGTGCAGTTTGCCTCAAAGGAGATAGCAGAAAAGGCTCTGGGGAAACACAAGGAAAGAATAGGGCACAGGTGGGACAGACGGGATTGGGACGGGCTGGACTGGTTGATAATTGCAATTATTTTAAGGGGGTAATGTTACTTTTATTTTAAATGTGTTGTAACATTTTTTAAATCAATTTATTGAATACTTTTGCAAATACTTTTAAGTCGCTAGTGGTAAGAAGGAAGGGGTATTTTACTCAATTTATGTATTTCATTGATAATTTTATTATTCCTTTTAGTGATGGTCCAAGTTAAAATACCATTTGCTCCGCAAGCTTAATTACAGTGGTTTTTTTAAAATAATTTAATTATAATAGGGAAAGATGTTTTGGGTTAGAATCTGTTTGATGGTTTTGTTAAATGTAATATGAACTGGACCATTTCTCCTGTTGACCTTGTCCTCTCTATGGCCCGTGCGTCGTGTCTCAGGTACATAGAGATCTTCAAAAGTAGCCGTAATGAGATCCGAGCTTACTATGAGGTGCCTCGGCGGGGTCTGGGAGGACAGCGACCTGGACCCTATGATAGACCAGTGATGACCGGTCCCAGGGGTGGGTTTTTCGGTCCGAGTCCAGGACGTGGAGGTGCTCTGATGGACAATATTAGAGGTGGTGGGGGTTATGGTGGAGGTATGATTTGTGTTGTGTTGAAGTGTTGCCTGCAAACCTTTGCATATAGTGAGGGGTAAAAAAAAATCCTCAATCAATTTATTTTCCTTAGGTTATGGAGGGTTTGACAACTACAATGGATTCAATAATTACTCTTTTGGCAATGGCATGTTTGATGATAGAGTCAGAGGAGACAGAGGTGGAAGAGGTGAGTAACTCTCCTGTTTTGGAGCATGAGTGTTTGGTTTGCGTACAATAATTGTGTTGTTTCTCATTAGGTGTAGGAGGCCATGGTCAAGGTGACAGCGGCTCTGGTTTCCACAGTGGTCATTTTGTCCACATGAGGGGGCTGCCTTTCCGTGCAACAGAGGGAGACATAGCAAAAGTAAGACCACAAATGTTTAGAATGTATCTAATTATGCAAAGAAGCAATTTTTAGGTTTATTTTTATTTATTTTTTGGTTTTGGGTTTATTTTAATATTGAATTCAGCTTGTAGGCAACATTTTTCTTGTCTTTTATGCTTTGTTGTATTTTTAGTTTTTTGCACCACTGAATCCTCTGAGGGTTCACATTGATGTGGCTCCCAATGGCAAAGCGACTGGAGAGGCGGACGTTGAGTTTCGCTCACATGAAGATGCAGTTGCTGCAATGTCCAAAGACAAAAACAACATGCGTTAGTGTCTTTTCAACAATATTTCACTAACTTTTTATAGTTTGGGATAAATAATCTATTTTTTTTTCCTTCTCACAGAGCATCGTTATATCGAACTTTTCCTCAACTCAACTTCGAGTGGCACAGCTGAAGCAAGTAAGTTGAAATTTTCCTAAAACTTGCATGATATATTTAGTGTAACGCTGACTCCTCTTCAGACCGAGGCAGTGGCTACTACAGTAACTCTCGGAGCAGTGGTCTACGATCCGGATACTGAAAATTCAGTTTGAGTCTTTTCATGTTTTGTGTTGTATCTCCTTTGGCCGCATTTTTCTAAACGCTGATCTGACATCACTGACACAAGTGAACGTAACTAATATGGAAAATTTGGAGCTTATATGGAAAGTAGCTTTTGGTGTGTTTTAGACACGTGTTGCATTAACATAAAGTTAAAATTTATCTGTTAGAATTTAGTTATTTTTAAACAACACAAATATATTCAAGTTTGTTGTGAGGTGGTGTACCTTTAGTTTTCTGGACAAAGTTCACTGATATTCTGATTTCAGATCAGCTAGCGACCTAATGAAAGATGAATGTGGGCCTGTGTGTTTTTTGAATGTTTTGAAAGTTCATTAAATGATTTATGTATTAATATTGTATTCTGCTCTTGAAGAACAGAAGTTAAAAAAAAGTTTATATTTCAGCTGTAAGATGGTAATGCAGCTGTTGTACATTTGCATATTAAATTTTATATTTAATTCTCATTACTTGTCTCTGGTATTATTTTAAATTTGAGAACATTTATGTCAGTGCAACATACTGCCATAAAGAGAACATGTTTACTTAAAATGTGACTTTAATCAGTTTGCTACACAGTACATATTCTTGGCAAAGATCATTGGCAGATTTTTTTCCAGCAAAAGGCCACAGTGATTATCAGATTATTTCATTGTAATACTGTACAAATCACATCTGTAATGATTCCAGTAAACATCAGCCTAGCCTCATTCAGAATCATGCTGAACCCCAGAGGCCATGTCACAAAAACTAAAAGGTAAAAACGACTGCAGTTGTGAGTTCAAGACATTTTAGGCAGTTTTGATTTCCAAAACCTCCACTGTCCGAGCAGCAGCGCAGTACAAAGTGGTTCCTAAATTATCATATTAAACTTCACTAAGATATGTGCTTAAAAATATATACAATTTAACATGTTTAAATGGCAAGTATCACTGTCAGTGTCTTCACATCTATTGAAATCATCTGTTTGAGGCAAGTAGTAGATACTCATTATTCTAGCTTCTTGGTCTTTGGCCTTTCAGCACCACGGTTTAGAAAGGCCTCAAACATGGACCACGTGGCTACAGTGTTTATAATATGAAGTTGTCTGGTCTTGCACCAGGTGACAAATTGGTGTCTGGTGTCATCAAAATTATAGTAAGCGAGTTCTAAGATGGCACAAAATGGAAAATGTGAGTGTTTTAGGATTACTTAGGTCTGATATGTTCAACAAATGGTTTAGCTAACAAACTGAAGCCTAATGACTGTTTTTGTGTATTTCATGCATCATTTGGGTCATGTATGTAGGTCGCATAGACTATGTGAAAAACACCTGGAAAAGTAGTTTGTGGTGTTTTAAAAATAGGTTAATGTTTGCAGATGCTCTTTTTTGAAGATTAGCAATTTAGGAATGCACCAAGAGTTCAAATAAATAAATATAATACAGAAGTGGCTTGTCCATGCATTCATAGCAGCGTTCACATAACAGAATGATATCTTGTTGAGATGGTTTTCCGTATGCCTCATGTGGTGTTGGAGGAGCAGCGCTGGAGGAGGAGGGCGTGGCACGTGTCGCACACTCTCACCGGTTTGGGTGAGGCGGGCAGAGGCAACTCGTTGTCAGAGCAACTGTTACAGAAAATCTCTCCGCAGTTTCTACAGTGATGCTGCAGACACAAAAAGACAATAATTAAACATGTTGCTGAGGTAGTATGTAAAAGTTTTACAATCTTGGACTTGCCTTTCGTCGGGAGATGGAAAACTCCTTCTCACACAGTTTACAGTGAGTAGCGTCTTTGTCTTTTAACCAAACTTGACCGCCCTAAAACAACATATTCAGCCAGTAAACTTAATGAGGCTACCTCCAAAAATACTCTACCATATTATGTATTTAAAACAATGGCTTTACCTGAAGGGCTTTGTTAGCCTCCTTGATGTCTTCAATCTTCAATTTGGATCTGAAATTTCGATCAAAAGGGAAATTCAGTGTTGACATATTAAAAGATAAAAGTATAGTAAATTCAACATACTCGCTAAGTTTAGAGCCAAGCTCCTCGAGTGCTTGCTCCTGGTCTTCACAGATTGACTTAAGCTGAATGTTTTCATCCTGGAGTCGGTGAAACTCCTAAATGTGTAAAAGCAATGAATCAGTCAAATCTACTACAACTACAATAATGTAAAATGCTTACTTAATTTGTTTTTACTTTTTTTAAACCATTTATCTGTAGAGCCTCTGTGCCGAGCTGAGCCACAGTGTCCCTTTCTCTGTGCAAATCATTTTGTAGTGTCTGCCTCCACTCCCTCTCAATCTTTAGGTCGGTCTCCAACTGTTGGCTGTGAAAAAAAACATACAAAAAAATTTAATCATTTATAATGCTTTAGTTTCATTGCTTAAAAACAAATTGAACTGTAAACATGCTATTTATGTGGTTTCTTACAGTTGTTTTTCCCTCTGTGCAATCTGTCGTTGTAGACTGTCAGCTTTGTTGGCAAAGTCCAGCTTGAAGCGCCTGGTTCCCTCTTCGGCGGAGGTCCGATGTCTCTCGGCCTCCTGTAATCTGCACCATTATAACCAGGGACAAACTCAGGACCATGGAGAGAAAAAACTCAAATGTGGATGACGGATGTAAAAAAGGAGAATAAAGGATGAGGATGCTCTTGAAGATGATAAAGGAACTGAAGCTTTACTTTACTTTATGTGTAAAACTAAAAAAACAGACAATTCAAACTTAAGTGAGAAAGAAATGCCCCCAGCCACACAATTGTTCTCCATCATTTTAGTTCTTTATAAAAATCTAAATCTATGTAATCTTAAAGAAAATTTCAAAACACAGATTGATTAAGTCAAAAAACTCAATAACTTAAAATTTTATTGATCATGATGCGTGACATACAGTGCTGGCATGTTAAACAGCATTATTATTAACAAAGAGCGTTCTCCACATGAGTAGAATGATTACTTCTAGTACACAGTAAAAATGCCACAAATACATCAACATATCCTGTATCCCCTGATTAAATGTTTATATTACGATGTTTTCCGGTAAAGATTATTCACAAATTCAACTGAGTCTATCCAAGCTGTATATTAAACAGACAGTTTGAGGTTTTCCCTCTTATATCCATTATATCCATTTAACCATTAACAGTTCAAACCGATGAGGGATAAAGGCAGAGCTGATCAGCCAGAGCAACACATGCAGAGTAAACCAAAGCAGGAGGCCTCACAGGAGCTCCAATCTGACCAAACTTTTCAGCGAAGTGGCTGTGGTGACATGCAGGAGTCTGAGAGACCTGATGATGACTTGTTTTAGGGGAAAAAAGCACTACAATACCAGCATAAAGGGAGAGTCAAAAAGCCGTTCATTCATTACCAGTGGACAATCGGCTCTACGACTGCTCTAGAGTTAGCTTTGTGTCCACTTTAAAAAAGGTAAACTATTGTAGTTAAAAAGTCACATTATTGCACAGTACAGGTTTCTGGGTTAGTATTTTAACATTTTCAGCATAATATGTCTAATTATTTTAATACAATTAGGATACATGGCCCTCTGTACTTTGGGTTCTTTATGTGCTACTGAGTCTAAGTAACACATAGATAACAATACAAACCAAAACTGTGCTAAAAAACACAAATGTCTACTTATCAATTTCTAATAAAAAGTTTATTAGCCCGTCTATTAGCAAACTTAGAAGGAAATGTCCTTGACGAGTTTATACTGGTGCTCTGTGTCTGTGCTGGCACACTTGACAAATGACATAGCGAGCGTTCTCGTCTGGCTTAACAGATCTTTGTCACTGCACAGGACAGAGAGATGGAGGTATGAGGTGATCAAAATGAAAAGATGAATGAAGAATGGGTCAAAGGCAATGGACAGAGGGCAGAAGAAAGGAAGAAAAGAAGCAAGAAAGACTGTCAATACACAACTAATCTCCCATGACGTCGTACTTAATGTCACTATCGAGTTAAATGAAGAGGAAGATGGGGGATCTCTTAAGTGATATATTGTCAAATTCAGTCAAATGTACGCGCCTAAATCTAATAAATGGCTTTCAATAACATGATAAAATGGTAGTTACACATTAATATACCTTGAACATTTATTGACACATGATGAATAAATCACTAAACCAATGGGAGTGGGATGGGAAGGTGAAAAAGTGGGATGAAAGGGCTTACAAGGCATAAATGAACAAGCATTACATTACAGTTAAAGGCAACCCAAACAAAACTCACAAATGATGCATGCTTTAATTGTTGCTTAACCAATTTTGGACACGTCGGGATTTCAAAGGGGGTAGAAAATAGAATAATAAATGTTACTCACCTTTGCTCCAGTTGTTTCATGGTGGCAGTGATTTGATTGGTCTTCTCTTCCAGGCGGCTGATCATGTCATTCTTTTTCTTCATCTCATCGTCAGACGTCTGGAAAAGTCAAAATTATTACAGGATTTGAGTAGATCTTTTTCCAAAGTAGGCACAATCACCAAAGCTTTACTTTTCAATTGCATACCTGCATCTTCTGGTACATTTCAACATTGATGGCCTTCACCTCATCTAGTTGGTGTCTCAGACCGATCAACGTGTCCTATGAACAAATAAAAATCAAATGTTAAATTGATAAATATTATATATTGATAACAAGGATTCCTGGACTTTCTCTATTAAAAAAAGAGGTGGGTAGAGTAGCCACATATTTACACAGGTTAGAGTAACGTTTCTTCAGTACAAAGTATTGTAAGTATTAAATTAAATAATGAACTGGATAAACCACAAAATGAAAGGTACTACCCACAACATGCTTAATTCTTTTGGTTTCAATAATCTGCACATGTTTAGTGGGTACTTTTATTTGAATATATAATTTGACCTGTTTTTCGTGAATGTCTTTTTCTAGAAGTTTCATTGCCAGCTCCATCTCTTGCTTCATTGACACCTGGGCGACCAATTCATTTTCCACATCCTTAAAAAAAGAGCACTATATTCAAAATGTATACACAATTATTTTATTAAACTTAATTTGAAAAGGCTGCTTTGGTCTGACCTGTCTGAGCTGGCACTCCTCCTTTAGCTGTCTGCGAGCTTCATTGTACATTTCATCCAAACCCTGACGAGATTGTTTGTAAGTGTCTCTCTCCACCGAGACGTCACCCTGCGCTACCTGCAAAAAACAATCACATCTCTAAAGTCATTTCACTGTAGTGATTTTTGTTGTTTATTTATGCTCTTACCTCTAAGTGCTGCTGTGTCTTCAGTAATATCAGACTGTTTTCACTCCTTAACTGCTGGTTTTCCTCTTGTAGTTTGATAATATTGTTTTTTGCAATGGCTAGCTGTATATGGACAAATGACAATATTTATATATTTCTATATGGAACATATCCGTCTGCTGGCATTTTAAGCCTCTTCTGCAGTAGTATTGTGTAGGCTTACCTCTTCAATGAGCTTAGAGTTAGATTTCTCCAATGAGTCGACTCTGCCCTGCAGACCGTGCACAGTTGTGCTAATAATAAAGATATTAATAAAGAACACACATTTATAAACCATTCTACAGGAAATGAATGAAATTAGACGACAAAGATAGCCTTGGTGGTTCCTTACTTGAGCTGCCGATTCAGCTCTTCGATGTAGTTTTTTTGGTCCAGGATCGTTGCTATCTGGCTATTCCTGTTGTCAAGGAAACAGAGGGACTAGAGTTACAGTTTTAGCCCAGACAGAGACAGACAGTGTGCAGAGCTGTGTGCATACCGCTCTTCGCTCCTGTAGTCATCAATATCACTCTTCAAGTACATAGAGAAGTCTATCACACCGACCTATAGGAACATTAAAACAAAATACAACAGTAAAAATGACCCCAGTGCTCACTGACAGTTAACACAGGAAACACAAATATTCAAAATCTAACTGTTCTATTAAAGTTACAAAGAAGACCGTTACCTGTGTGTCCAGGTCCTCGCCTTTGACACAAAGATTGGCATCAATAACATTAAGGCCCACCAGCAGGCCAACAATTACGGCACCCTCTTCCTCAAGCATCAGGGCTGAATGCTCATAGAAATCACTACAAAGCAAAGGCAAAGAAACACATCCTCAGTTATGAAAACCCTCTCAACTGCATTTATTTTATTTTGTGTCGTTCTGTTGGTGTACCTGAGCAACTCTTTCCGAGTGATGAGTAAACGCAGATAGTCGGCCAGCCGCTTCTGCATCAGAGCCAAGCGCAGCCAGGCTCTGGCTCTTCCCAGTGGAGTCCTGAGCAGCAAAAACTTAATTAGATTCAACACATAGAAACGGAACAGATACTGCAAATGCACTGATGGAAACGCACACTGACTCATGCATCATACCATCACACCACCTGGACCACTAACAATTTGAATTACAAACTTTAATTAGCCTTAACATAGACGGAAGAGAAAATAATTCTTGTTTAAAATCTCTTTTTGTTACAAGGAAGCTGGCCTGAGTCAGCAGCTCCCCCAAGGAAACGCTGTTTCTGTAATCAACTTGCAACTGCCATCAACTGTTCCTCATTTCGCACATGTGACGGAAACTCAAAATCACCTGATTCATTGATGTGGGAGGCACAAAGAGACAAGTAAGATGTTTCCAGTAATATTAGTAGTAATGTTGCAAATTTAGTAGCATTTCAGTAACCGGTAATACAGTTTTATGTTTTGGTCCAAGTATGATTGTAACAACTGATCTTTCTAATGATACTGCGCATGTTGCTCACAGAACTGGAACAGTGAAGTGAAAGTAAAACACTCAGGTGTTTTTCCTGCTCCAGTCTAATTCTAGAGTTACTCATGCACATGAGAACAGTAAACACAGATGTAATCAGAGCCTTACTTGAGTCCTGGCAGGTCTCGCACTGAAGCAGAGATCTCCCCTGCTTCAGGGCACAGTTTTTCTACCAGCTCAAGAGGACCCCACAGAGACTTGTTGAAGCCCAAAAAGGACTTCTTCACTGAAAATGTGCAAAATATCAGTATTTTAGAGTCTATGAATTAAATGTCTATAGCATTAAAACAATCAAAATTCTAACATGCTGTACCTTTAAGGCCATGTTTGAGGCAGTGCTCCATGACTACGAAGAACTGCTGCAGAGGCGGATAGTCCGAGTCCAGGGTCCTCCCAAAGCTCAGGGCCGACTCGATCAGCCCCTTGATGCTCAGCTTGGCCATGTTCAACAGGTTGGCCCGCTCCATGGCCATTGGGTCACGGAAGGCTACAAAAGACAGGGAAGTGTTTCAGTTGGAGATATCAAAACACCAGTGTGGGTTTATCCATAAGTGATATATTTAGTTTTTGAATCTTTCACATTTCAAAATTTTATTATACACTTACATACACAGTCTATGTTCATTTGTTGCATTTGGAAAATGTCTTTGCAAAGACAATGCCTGATTAGACTCTAACATGTGGCTTTAGTTAATGTGTATCTCGACAAAAGTGATGATTTGCTGAAAATGACTTGCACACTTATAGGATTCTGTACTGGTCTAGAGGTTTAACACTGTAATAAGAGAAGATACAGAAGGACAACTTTAGCTATAAACTTTAAGCAGTTGTTGTGAGTAAGAAAATTTTAAGCGCACCAGAGCCCCATAGACTTATATAAGGCATATACTGTCTTTGTTCTTGAAAGCCCCATGTGACCTGCGGAGCTGTAACCAGCAGGGAACAGCGGATGAGAGCATCTCATGAGAGCACCATGAGCCGTGGAAAATCAATTGGGTACAAACAGATATTGATGATGTCATGTTATATGAAATTAAGATGAATTGTTCTATATATTAATGACAAACGTGTAAAAAACGACACAGCCCATTGTTTACCTGTACCTTGCATAGTCCACTCCTCTGGTAGAGACGTCCTGTGCTCCGACACTTTGGGCAGGACGTGAATACTCCCTGAAATGGTCTCGGACGCTTTCCTGGCCAAAGCAAAGATAGGCGCCTGCCATCGCCCGTCTCCTCCGGTGCCTCCTCCTCTCGCACTGGCAATGCCGCTGTTGGCCTTGTCCACGGAGCCAGATTTGTCCTCCTGCAGCCTCAAAATCCCGAACATCTGAGACTTCTCCTTGGCGCTGTCCGCTTCTGCCAGAGACAAGTCGTGCTCTGCGGGCGATGCCATGTTGTGGACTCTGGACTCTAGGTCGCAGTTGCCGTAAAAGCGACCCGAGCGTGGTGTAAAAAATCAGCTGCAGACCCACATAACAACAACGCTCCGAGATGAGATCACCGGTCAAAACAATGACAGGTCTGGACAGTGTCAGGAACACAAACGCGGACACCGAGGCGTGGGCGTCAGGCTGCTACATGGTGGACGCTCGTACCTCTTCCGTAACCGGTGAAACGTCTGATTTTCTGCACATTGCTGGTTTAGGGTTTGTTTACAGCGAGCAGTCCAAGGCGATCGTTTCCTTCTGACGGTACCGCTGCTCCCACCAGAGGGGCGGTGTCAGAGGCTCACGAGAGCGGCCCAGAGCAACACAAAAGAGAGCACTACGTAATCACCCCAGTGTGGCCGCTGACGCCCTCTGGTGGCTGCAGGGGGAGCAACAGCTTCATATGCACCGTAGGCCAAAAGCATGGCTGTTTTATTATAGGCAGTGTTGGGCACAATACTTTGAAAATGTATTTACAAATTAGTTACAGAATACTGAATACCAGCATTAAAATATATTTTGTATCACATTGCATTACTTAAAATACATTCAGATTGACTTGACTTGCACTGTTATCTTATATTATATTCTGCACCATTTATTTATCCCTGAGTAAGAGCTGTATTGTTTGAAGCCTAAATTGTGTGATTAAATACTGCAATGTATTCCTTTGATTTTTTAGGAAAATAGCATACCAACAACTGAAAGAATAACTGTCCTAAGTACAGTTACAGTTAATATGTTTATTATTAATTGTTCATTTGGTCAGAAGAGAACATGTCCATGAACATACACGATATACTGTATATGCTATAAACAGGCCGAATTGTAGCCATGGGCTAATTTCCACAACAATGATTATGGTTAAGGTCCTTCTTTAGACCCCTTTCCCTCACCCACATATTTAAAGAATATCAAGTCACTTGAGTTATAAAAAGTGGGATTAACACATATGATTTTTTTCTTTCTCCAAAGACTTTTTGGGTGTACTGGCTATTCCAGTCCCTCTGTGCATTATGATCCTTGAATGCATGTATAATAATAAAAATGTATGTTATGATTGATAAAAACAGAACATAGTGTTATTACAGGTATTACATATGTGCCTAAAGACAAATGTATATGTAGGCCAATGATCTGTATTAGGCAGCACTGACAAAAGCACTTAAAATGTATATAACTTGATTGAAATAGGACATACTTTTTTTTTTCAATCTTTGTAAATGTGCAGAATGACTTCTTTATGGCTTTTCCCAAGCCATTCATTTTGCTTTACAAAAAACTCATGTATCTCAAAATTTTGGTTACTCTTATTGAGATAAATCAGACAATCCCATAGAAATGAGGTTTGATGAATCACCTACCTTGACTGTATGCTAATCTCTCCATGCTCTCGCTGTGAGTGATGCCCCAGCGGTGAAGACTTTGGGGGGAGTACATGATGTATGATGACACTTGGACCAAAGGTTACTCTGGCTGCTTTTCACAGTTTCTGTTGTATCCCACTTTGTTTTGCTCTCGTTGCATTCAGTGTGGAGGGGACTATTGGTTAAACCTGAAAATATACAAGAACAAACCGATATAAAAAGTTAATTATTCTACATCCTATCAAATGCCCAAACATAGCAGGATGAGCCATTGATTCTGAGGTAATTTTTTCTTTTCTTTTTTCTTTTAAATCATCCAGTGGTGTTTATCTGCCTAAAATGGGGGGTGAAGGAAATGAAGAGACATTCTCCCTCATTTGTTGTGCAGCAGCTTTTACAGTCTATGGCAGCAGCACATCATTAAAATATGTGTGTAATAAAATGTAGGACCTCCACGAAAAAAGATTTGAATAAGATCTAAGGGATCAATTGTACCTGTTTGTTCCACTGATCTAAATCACACTGAAAACAATTTGAGGAGAGACAACATAAGAATTGTCCATCAGCTTCAGTTGACAGAAAGATATTATTCAATATTACAGTGTTTATTGAATGTTTCCTGCTTAAGTCTCACTCTCTAATAGCTTAAGCATGGCCAGGATCATATGACCACAGCTCACTGCAGTCCATGGTTCATGACAGCGAATAAATTAGACAGACAAGTGTCTGGTAAGTTGTATGTTTTCAATTTAGCAGTTACCGTTGGCATCACAATCTTCCAGTAGTTTGTATAAAAATCTCCTAAGAAATAGCAGATATTATACTAACTAAATTAATACCTGAAATATCAATTTGTTACAATGCAAAAAGAAAACTCTACAATGTTGACAAATTGATTATGTTTACCTTTTCTTCAAGTTTGCTACGTCTTTTCCATATTTACTACTCAGCCTCCTGTCATCTCTGAACCACGCCTAACTATAGCCTACACTGCTCAGCAGCCCTTATTCATGAAACCATATGATGACTGGAGAACACAGCAGGCCACATTATGGACATCATCAACAGCCAATCACAGCTCAACAGCCAGCCTTTGTCCACCAATGGAAGTCATGCTTTCTACTAGCACAATCCGTCTCAGAACTTAGAAATAGTACTGGAATTCAGAGTCATGGTGTTATGCAATTTAGAAACATTTCCGCTCAGTCTCGCTGTGTATACGGAGGTCTCACCTCAGACAGTAATGTCAGTCCATGCCTCAGTGAGGTGGTAGTTTGACTCCAGGGTTTAGCAGCTTGTCAGTCTCTGCAGCAAAAATGACAACGCATTCCGTCCACATCATCATCCTTTGGCATTTTATGGTCGCTAAAATGTAACTGAGGATGTGAGTTTCACTCCATCCCTTAAATTAAAACTCCCTTGTCCGGTTCATATGGTATTATGCCGGTGCACGCGGTGGAGACGTCCCCGTTCTCTCGTGCAAGGCAGCGGATGACAGGGGGGAGGGGCTGAGCGGTCCTGCCACGGGATGAAAGGGAGGGGGCCACGGAAGCATGTACTGAGAGCAGGAAGAGTGGGCTGCTGCTGGTTATGAATGTAGCTTTTACATGAATGAAAAACTGAATGGAAATATTTAAGGTACAAAAGCAATGGCACATCAGAGTAAAACCATATGCACCAATGGGGTTTTAGAACAATGTGTTTAGCCCACGTACAAATCAATGAATTACGTCTAAATCAATGAATTCAATGAATTTATGTCTAAAAAATATTGTTATTTTTAAAAAATTATTTTGTGTGTGTGTGTGTGTGTGTGTGTGTGTGTGTGTGTGTGTGTGTGTGTGTGTGTGTGTGTGTGTGTGTGTGTGTGTGTGTGTGTGTGTGTGTGCGTGCGTGTGTGTGTGTGTGTGTGTGTGTGTGTGTGCGTGTGTGTGTGTGTGTGTGTGTGTGTGTCTGTAGGACTGTCCGAAGCTAATAAGGTAAAAAAGCATGAATTTTTTGGTGGATATACCTTAATTGGATATTAATTGGGAATAATCATAATCCATGGTTTGCTGAACCTCCACTAGATGGCGTACCACATTTCTTCACTGTCAAAAAAAAAAAAAAAAAAAAAAAAAAAAAAAAGGCCACCAGAGGTCATCGCCACAAGACAAAAATAAAAATCAGAATCAGAAAAAGCATTTTGTCATTGTCAGCGAACAAAGTGCACAAAATGTAGTGCAACATAAAGCAATGAAGAACATTAGTAAGGTATAACATATGGTTCAAGAAAAGATATGCTTAAATAAGTTGTTACCAGTTGTTACGAATAAAAAAATACTTTGATTACTTTGTTACAAACATACCATATTAGAATAAAAGTAAACATAGAAATTGATTTTGTTTGAAAAAAAAAGACACTTTAGTTTATACGTAAGTAAGTTGTTTTTATGTTTAGGCGGGTTTTAGGCGTTTTCCACTAGGTGGCGTACGCCACTTATAGAGCTCTTGTCTGTTGGAGCAAAAAGTGACTTTGCAAGAAATTACTATCTAAGCTTGTAGGTTAATACACTTTTTTCCTGTATGGTCGTAACTAAAAAAAAAAAAAAAGGGCCATTGCAAGCATACACATTTTGAGGATTTCGGCGACTTTGCAGAAAAGATACCAAAGAGCACATCAAGCTGAAAACTGGTGACAATGGGCATTATCACCCTACTAGGCCTGATGAATATTTATTGACCCTACAGTAGTCCTTAAGTATTTACATGTGAAGGTGCACATCAAACGCCTTTGTTGTTGGCAATGCCACTGTCACCTGGCAGACTCCTCACATGGGGCAGTACAAATTACAGGAACAACATAATGAATAACACCAATTATTTAGAAAAGCAGTTATTAACCCTAACGCGCCACAATAGGCTACAGGGCACCCAAATTACAACTTCACACACAACTGTAGCAAAGATAAAATGTTAGAGGGCAGACACAGTTATTACAAGGATCCAACAGCCCTTAATTTACACAGACGACTTCAGTGGTGCAAGTAATAGTTTAAGGATTTATAATAGTGTTCATTACACATTAGAGGTCACATATGTGTTTAGTTAACAACATCCAACAACAGTTGAAGTAGGATTAACATCCAACTCCCGTATAAATTAAGAATTTTTTTTTTATCTCCAATGCATGTTTACAGTTACAAAATAATATTGAGAAAACTTTTCTATAGCTGAAATATATTATGAGTCAGCTTTTCAAACAGAACTCTTTGGACTGGCAGCAACAAAACCCACAAATACTTTATATGCATGATTTTCAGCATCACTGCAGTGATTTTGGCTTCCTGTGTGTGTCAGTGGAGAGCAATGGTGCTCCTATACCAAACATCCAGCAAAAACATCTCCTTTTGAGTGACTACAGGTCTCAAAAGTTAAAACCATTTGGACAGACTCAGCAAATTTGTTTTTGTGTGGTGTGGATGGTAATAATACTAAATTTCAAATGTTGACAATAAAACATTTGGTCTTCCATCAGTGTTCCCCATGGCATCTGCAAAATGTACAAAGGGGATAATCTTGCAGAACAATAGGTCATCAACTCTTGTAAAAAGAAAGAAAAAAGATACTTCAAATAATCAAATAGAAGGAAATTTGTGGTGTATATATCTCTATCTATCTATCTATCTATAGACTATATACTATATATATATAACTATCTATGTATGTATTTCAGTTGCCTACTGAAAATAGCCTGCTATTTCCAGCCAACCCTGACGGGACCATGTTCCCTATTTGTTCACATGACAATGCCATGAGTGCAAGCTTTATTATAGTCTACAACAAAACCCAATTCCAGTGCTCTGACAACTCCACGACAAGCCTGTCTGCTTTGTTATCAGCACCAAACCAAGAGACTCAGCATCCCAATTTGTCTACTACACACACACACACACACACACAGACACACAGACACACAGACACACAGACACACAGACACACAGACACACACACAGACACACAGACACACAGACACACAGACACACAGACACACACACACACACACACACACACACACACACACACACACACACACACACACACACACACACACACACACACACACAACCTACATAGTGACTGACACATTTATCTACAGAGGAAAGGAGGAGAGAGGGCCCGCCGAGATATGCTCCTAAAACCAGACCAGTCGTCAGGTGGTCAGATACTGTGTAAGTGTGTGTACTGTGAGGGCCAACATGCTGAGTAAGCTTTTGGTCAGATAATATCGTAATCGTTGTTTGGTAATAGAACCCCTTTTCCGAGAGCTAAAGAGTTTTACAGTAATAACATTATGATAAAGTCTGGTTTGGAAAGAAAGAAAAAGCTGGTTGATGCTGCACAACCAGGAGCGGAACGTAACTAATTATAAATACTCACGTTGCTGTAACTGAGTAGATTTTTAGGGGGGTCATTGTGTTTTTTTACCTAATTCTAGCCATGTAATTATAATTCGTTAGACTACATCACATTTACAAATCATAGGCATTACTGAGGAGGCTACAGCACAAGCCCCAGTGGGTCCAGGCCACCACTGTCTCACCTCTGCATTTGCTCCTTTTATCTACAATACACATGACAACACTGCATTTACTCTGATTGGCCAAAACAATTTAACAGCTTTAAACTGCAATCATAAATCATATTATGTTTGAAAGACTGATCTAAAATGATTATAAACTTAAAAAATAACTAGTGGTTTTTAAATTTACAAACTTGGCAGCAGTACTTGTAATTTTTGTACATTTTAGCAATATAGCTATACTTGTATATATATACTTGTATAATGCAATACTCTTTCCATCACTATGTAGAAGTCATTCATGTTCAAAAGGTAAGTCTTTATGCATTTGCTAAACACGACAGGCCTCTCCAGTGAGGTGTGTAAAGACTCTTTCTCAGACCAGTGGTAAGTGTCACCTCGGTGGGGGCTTTGACACCTGGACGGGTGTGAGGGAGGAGGGGCTGTGACGAGCTCGGCTTTCACACCTCTCTGATGGGAGGAGATGAGCCTATGATCCCACGTTACCTCTGACCGCACACATACAGTATCTACAAACAACACAACGGATAAGAAGTTCAGAAACATGTCACGTTTTTAAAAAGCCACAAAACAAATAAATAGAGCTGTGAACTGGAACATTAGCACATTAGTAATATATTTTGATTGAGGAGGAGATATTAAGTTGTTTCAGTTGATTTGGTACAAAAGAAGATTTAAAGGTGTTTCTTATATGTATACGAGTATGTGGATTTTTTTTTTTTTTTGTGTGTGAAAATTATCAAAGTGTTCATCAAGTGAAAAATGTATAATGGAATTACTCCTAAAAAACAACAAAACAATACTAAAATACATTTTGGAAACTTCTTCAAATCACACTATCACAGAGAAGTGTACTTAGAACATACAAGTCCACTAACCCATGCACTTAATAATAATACGTTGGTGTTAGACCAAAAATTAGCCTATATATGATCAATTAGGACAGACATATCAAGGGTGACACAGCAGGGATTAAAGTGTTTAGGACCTGTGTGACAATCCCATAACCCCAGCGCCTCTCTAACACACATCCTGCTCCTTTTATCAGAGTCCTGCTAAAGACACACCGGTGCATTTGTACTATTAAAAGCACCACTGTCAGATCTTCCTCTGTCTTTTATCTACACAGGGAGCACAAAATTCTGCTGCAACAAAATATAAACCTAAACAAAAAACATCCATTCTCCTTTTTATAACAAGAGAAAGAGAAAATCCTTTATATTAGTGCGCTGGTTCTCAAGAACCACCCAAGATAATATATGGAATTTTGAGTACCACCATATCTAAACCCAGACTTTATCAGGTCTAAATTGGGGCTAAACATGGTCTAAAATGAGACTAAACAATGGACAATGTTTTAAATACTGATTAACTCAAATGAGGACAAAAACAGCAATAGATAGATAAAACAAATACCTAAACTGCAGAGGGCCCCATGTACCAACTGAGGCAGACCACGTAACACGGGTGGAACATGCACAACAGTTTGAGATGCACTGTATTAGTGCTCGGGTTCACAATATTAAAATGTATAGAACACCACCCTGTTTATCCAATAATATTTGTATTTGCCCGTAACTCTTTAAATAGTGTGGTCTCATGTGAAACACAGCCATCGCTTTGTCAATTTCTCAATCTTTCACTACCGGTAGTATTTTGTCATACCTCTCAGGTGAAGGCAGTGGGTAAGTTTTGCCATCCTTCTGCTAAAGGGAAATGTCTGTTCTCAGTACAAAGCCTGATGAGGTGACATGTACCTGCTGAAGACCACAAGTCTAGACCCAACACAGGCTTTCTGCCACAGAGTGAGCCACATCAAAAGACACCTTTTTATGAAATATATTTAAAGGTATAATAAACGTAACACTTTGCTTTGACCTCCAATGGTGGTCATCATCAACAAGTCCACCTTAATAGTGAGGGTGAATGTAAACAAATGATGTAAAAGTGAAGTATAGAGACTATTACATTTTTATTTATGAAAAGAAGGTTCTGTGTTTGTAGCTGATGCATATCAGAAAAGACCAGTATTGAGGCAATATTTCGGTTATATTATATTTAAAGCTGATCTATGTAACTTTTCTGGTGGAGGGTCCATCGCTTGCTTGTCGCCATGGAGATATTATTGCTTTGCCCTGAATATTTCACATTAAATCATGGCATTATCTTTCTCCATGGAGACAAGCAGGTGATGGCACTAGCCCAAGTTAAAGGTCAGATCTGTGAAGAGGCAACTCCATGCTTCCATAGAATCAAAACACCTGTAACTGCAAAAATCAATCAATCAATTAACGTTTATTTAGGATGCCCTTTACACTCAAGGTGCTTTTCAAAAAAATACAAACATTTATAAAACTATAATACAATATATTCAACAATGTAATGTAAAAAAAACAACAACAAGAAAGGGAAAAAAACAATCAGAATACAGAAGTGTAATAGACCCCAGACAAAGACTCTGCACCAGAAAAGTTAGACACAGCACTATGCATCTTTATATTTGGGGCAGGGATGACAAATTGCCATCTATTAGTGGCACAAACACAGAAATAAAACACTTCATAACAAACTTCAATCTAACTTGACATTATAGTGTAAGGAACTACAACACAGGTAAACTGAACTGTTGCTGTATCCAGGAGCAACTCCTGCCTTGGTGAGAACTTTGTAGAGTTTGGAGTAATGAGGACATTTAGCACCTTGAGTCGTGTGCTAAAGGGGTTTACCCAGCGTGTCTTTTCTTTGGCAGGTCACACACAAAGCGCTTATATTCCCACAGGGATATTGATTTTAGTTCCTGTATCTGCAAACGACTAGCAGTGATGTGTGTTTTCCCATGTGGACACTAAGTGACTAATTTGGTGGTACATGAAAAAGATGAAGATTCCCAAGTGTTGTAAAACACAACACATTGGCACAATTTATTTATGCTGTTATCACGTCTAAAATGTCTGAAGAGACATTCATAGAGACGTTAAGCTTGGAATGAAGAAGATTTGTGATCTTGTGATCAGAGGAAGACTGGAAAGTTAAAGCATCAGGATTTTCCTTAAGCAGGCCAGTGTATAAAGAAAGGTGCCATGTTGTTGTTATGTTAAGCTAAAACTTTCACTTAACCAGCTGACACAGGCACTGTTATTGACAGTACAGAGGCAGTTGTTATAGTAAGTGACCCTAAAACAAGCAAAACAGTGACAAAGGTTTGCTCAGTGCCTATGGCATTAGAGGCAGCTCAAACTCAACTCTTAATCTCAATTTGTTACTGGACTAAAATGGAATATGAGGCTGAGGTCTATTGTTCTCAACTGACTTATATGGCTATACCAGATTTTGTGCATTATTTTGTCTATAGGGCCTACCATTCATTTAAAATAATATTATGTAAGTAGAAATACAAGCTTCTACTTCAGTAATATTATTTAGAAGTTATGGTACTCTTATCTACCTACCTCAGAATAATACTATGAGACTAAGGCCACATTACAATATCATGAATTCTTAGCTCAGTGTAAATTAAGGTTATTTCTAACTATGTTCTGATTTAATGTAGTCCTAGTCCTAGTTTTGATATTTTCAGTAATGCTTCCACAAAACTTTGAAATACACCTATAATCTAGTGTATGGAAAAAATATAAGGATCCCTGACACATTTCAAGCCGTAAATTGTTGAGTTAAATATTACACTATGGTGAACCTGTGATGCACTGGGCTTTGGGATTTCCCAGTTTTTGAGACTTTTGACCTTATTGCTTTACCATCCCTCTGACCCTGGCTGTTTGAAAGAGCTGTGTGCACTAAGCTCATCTGTGGAGGGTTAAACCGTTACAGGACAAACCAGAGGGGAAGCTGCTCCAAAGAGAACACGATGTTGTCATGATTCATGTACTTTAGCGGAGGAATGTCATTGAGAAAGTTCAGTGGTGGGAGATGACATGAACATGCAAGAAATGATCTGGTTAAATTGTGAATCTGCAGAAAGAACTATTCCCATGTGTTGTTCTGTTTAAGATCCAATTTAGACTTTCACTACTTTTAATGTCTGGTCTCCTTTAATGTGGTAACTACTGCCCACAAAAACACACAGACAATGGCTAAACAATGGGTATTTCCTGACTATTAAATTGAATACAAAATATTTTCAGATGGTATATAGATGATTGTATTACTGTGGTTGAGCCGTTTTGCACGCACAACTTTACTAATAGCCAGTGATCTTTAAAACAAATATTATACTTAAGAGTGTTTTAACAATGTGGTGAACTGGCAGGTACACATTACTACCATGACCAAGAGGGGAATAAATTATGAAGCCTGTGGGGCAGAACCAAAGACATCCAGTGATGAGGAAAACATCTTGAAAGTTTCCACTCAAAGACACAAGCCAGAGGAGAAAATCACTACAAGATAATTCAGTGAATTACAAATATATAAGAACACTCTTAAACTATAAGACATACACATTAAAAACAATTTGACGCATTTTATGTTTGGATAATTTGGTAAGTGTAATAAATTTGACAAAATCAAAATCAAATTGCTATTGAATCTTGCATTAATACATTGGTCAGCTGTATAGTTTACTGATACAATTCACATGGACACATTTTTTGTTTTATTCTAGAATAAATTGTACGCTATTTAAATAATGGGAAATACTAGAAATCCAAATCCAAACCAAAGGCCTCTAAGTAAACAAGGTTATGCTGAAGGTAATTTTCAGAATTGTATGTAGAATTTCAGTTGAATTTCCAAGTTGGTTAAACGCGTTTTCAAATGCGAGTAAAACGATTCATCGCCCAACTGTTTGTCTTAGGTCTACAGAAGTTATTAATTCCAAAAGCAACTGTAATTAAAAATGTTTGATTTATGAGATAGTGGAGACTGGGGAGGGAAAGAGGAAAAATTGAAACTGCTGAACAGTACAAAAAATATGATAATGAGATTTAAATAATGCTTTGAGCGGTCAGCTGGGCAAACAAGTCATACAATGATTGACATGAGGAGAGATAAGAGAGATAGCCATGAAAAGGTCTGTAAACACACAGCGTACACCTCCACATATAAATAAATATATGTATATACAATAGAGTGGGGGTCCCGGGAGAGGTGTCTCTGGAGAAATGGGCTGACATATGGCCAGCAGACAACTGCACTGGGTGTGTGTGGGTGGGGCCGCTGGGTGCTCGTGTGTGAGGCCAGATGAATAGGGCAGTGGTTGGAAACAGTTGAAACACAATATTCATTCAGTGTTGCCTTGCTGCTGTTTGTGAGTGGGATGGGCCGGGGGGGATGAGTATTACCCCATATTATGAGGATGTTACTTTATTTGCCCTGCAGCTCGTGGGAACCATTTGAGGATAAAAGGAACTGGGATACAATTCACGCCATGTGCTGCAAAATAATAAATTATCTTTATTACAGTAAAGTGGTTGTATACTATATATTGTGAGTAATTTATTTTTATTTTAGGTGATGGTGGTAAATGTTTTTTTTTTTTGTTTTTTTGGGGGGAAATTTAGTGAATGTATTTCTTTATGAAGATACAGGAGCTGCTATAATCTCTAACATTGGTGGAAACTTAAACTTTATCAAAACAACTTACAGTACCAACTTCTTATTTCTCGCAAACAGTTTCTCTAACATACTTAAAAATGATATAAAGTTTAAAATCAGTCGATGCAGCTCATCCTGTACGTTGCCCGCAGTGGATCAACATGTGGGAATTCCTCCAGTGTGCCAGTAATTCCTAAACATAAACATACAAACACACTGCGCAGCGCAGAGCCAGGGGTTGCTTGACGGCTATTTAACTGAATAGGCCCGTTGCCATGGTTACGGCAGCACTTCATCAGCCCATTGAGCGAACAGATGGCCGATGTGCAACAGGAGGCATACGTTTCAATGAACACACAAACACACACCCGTGGATGCTCTCGCGCTCCAAGGGAGGGCATTGAACAACCAGCAGAATATGTCCCACTAGTCACAGCGCATTCACTCTAGGAGGGGAGAGGGGGGAGAGCGGGGAGCAAGGGGGGAGGAGAGAGAGAGGGAGAGAGAGAGAGAGAAGAAGAAGAAGAAGAAGAGAAGCTGGTGGAGGGGAGAGAGGTCAGTGAGAAGAGGAGGAAGAGAGAGAGGGAGGAAAGCGAGGAAGATAGCGAGAGAGAGAGAGATAGGAAGGAGGAGAGAGAGAGGTACAGAGGGAGGAGGGAGAAAGGAAGGGGAAGGAGAGAGAGAGGAGCGAGAGAAGAGCAGGAGGAAGAAGGGGGAGGAGGGAAGAGAGAGAGAAGAGAGGAAAGAGAGGAGAGAGAGAAGGGAGAAAGAGGAGGAAAAGAGAAAGAGAGAGAGGAGAGAAAGAAGGGGGCCCAGAGTTAAGAAAAAGAGTACAGGATGGCATGCAGAAAAAGCACCAAAATTACACTTATTACTACAAAATAATGAATCTGTGTAAGCAAAATGTAATGATATTTACTTTAATTTAATTTAATTTAATTTAAGCCAACCACAACACCAGACCATCAGTTTTACATTAAGTTATAAAAATACTGTGTTTTTTTCTATTTCCTTACAACTTGCCATTTGTTATCTTCTTCCATTAGGACTCAGTTACACAAACAGTTCCATGCAAAAGCAAAGGACACTGTATACTTGTGGTGTACACTTGTGGATACTGTTGATTGCCATAGCTTGGTAAATCAGGTCACAACTGTGGTTCAAACCCAAACTCGCAGGCGTAAGTACACACGCAGTCTGGAGGCTGTTCATTTCTCTGTTTTGGGCTCAGCTGAAAATAAATCAGTTTTTACATATATAGACTTGCAGTGGATACAGGACAGATATTTTTGCTCTTTCTGGCAGTGGAGTATTTTAGGATGCCTCCGTCTCAAAGTGTGTCCCTATAAAAAAAGTATTACACAATAAAACAAGTAATATCCACTACCACAATTCACTCATTGTCTCTGGCTTGTTTTCTCAGTGCAATGCCAATACTATGTGACTTTAACACACTTTATCACTTGTCAAGTCACTTGCCAGTTGAAGTACCCTTATGCACAGTTTTGAAAAAATAAAAAAATTAAAATAAAATCGGGACTAGGTCCAACTCAATGTCCCTTTAAACTGATCTTTCATTTAATCCCACAATAAACACGTGATATGTGGCTTTTGTTAGAGGTACTCCTCCAATCTTTACTGCACAAAAAATAGCTCTGCAGATGAAGAAAGATTTCACTTAATTTGAGACCTTAATGGCAAACATCAGTCCTGTATGCATGTTTAAACTTTTTTCCACCAGTTTATTAGTTAGCTCATCTTTGCTCAATTCCTGCTTCCTTCTTTGCTCAATTCTTGCTTCCTTTTTTACCGCTAAACGCGTCCTCCTGTTGTTTTTAAGCTGAAGGGGCAACAGAACCTGAGCTATGTACCCCACCCACACCACACCCTCCTCACTCACCACTGACTAACTGCACAATCACACAGTCCTGGTCCCTCTTTGGGCCTGCAGTTGCTCAAGGAAACACAGGGAGTGGAGGCTGTGGTCACACGCCACTAGAAAAGACAAGAAAAGACTCTGCATGTGACTTTAATAATCACTGGTCAATTATTTATACCCAGTTCAACCCATTCATAATGGCACAAAAAAAAGACGTTTGGGTAAAAAACATTGTCTCAGTGTGGAAACCAATGGCACAATGAGCTTGATACATGTATAATCTGCAAATGTCAAAAATAAACATTTCATTAGGCTCAATGTTCAAGTAAATACCACTAAATTTGTGCTTGGTTTGGTGATTATAAAGCAATAAAGATATATTTCATCAATTTGGCAGCTTAAGCACTTTATATGAAGTTAGCTCACTCAGTTGAAACAATTATCTAAGCTCTCTTAATTTGCCGACATGCCAAAGTTGTTTTGCAATTACAGCTTCCAGTAAATCTCATAAAGTCTCTTTCTATAACTAAAGTGTTATTATCAGAGTTTGTGGCCAAGTGTAAGCATTACTTTTAAAGATGTATGCCTCTTTATTACCACAGATAAAACATAAAAACAGGCTTTGAGATTAACAACACTTCTCCATTTCAAACACCCTTACTTACACGCTTGATTCAACTGAATTCTTCTCATTTAAAAAGTTTCTTTTATTGTATTAAAAAGGCAAGTTTACACCATGGTTGACAGAATATCACTTGAAATAATACTTTTGTTGAGAGACACTAGATGACTCCTTTCTTCTCAAAATGTAATATTTGTAACTTGTTTCATGGGGCAGGAGGCTGTGACCACCTGAGAAAAAAAATATATTATAAAACTGTAGTAACAATGTTTTATAGTAAAGTCAATAAAACAAATATAATACACATATAAACCTTGGTGCTAGATGGTATCTGCCCCTGTGGTTAGATCGGCCCCTGGAGTATCTTCTATTGGTGGGAACCTCGCTGCCGTGATATCGTTGTGAATAGAAGTCTGGATGCTGCTGTAAAGTTGAGGGGTAGTTTCCTCTGCAGTGTCTCCCTCTGTTTTCATACAGATGCTCTCCTCTTCTTGCCTCTCCTCTGCCCTTCCATCTGTCTGAGTTGTGATGAAAGCCCTGCAGGTCTGACTGATTTCCCAAGCCCTCACCACCTGCAACAAAGGCTAATAAATAATGTAGTTGTTTTTTTCTTAAAGGGGACATACTATGCAAAATCAACGTAAATTAGCTTAAATGAAGTGAGTGTTTTTGAGTGTTTTTTCATCATTAGTTTACTGAAAGTTGTATTTTAATTGATTCACTCATCCTTTCATCATATATTTCTATTATTGTGGTAAGATCACTGAAAGAATTTTTGATTAAATGGACTCCCCTATCCACCATTTGTTACATTTTGTTTAAAACAAAACAGACATACTAAAACTGAAAAGGAAAAAAAAAAGAATCATTTTGAGATTTACTGTACCTACAGCCTTGTCTCAACTTACATTGCAGAGGCAGTGACCAGAGGAAGTGCAGTCTGTTCCTATTCACTGAACTACCACAGAACAAAGTTCAAAACTACAGTATAAAATGTAATCATGGTCTCACTTAATACTAGCAGGATTTAAAGTTGCTTCTTTTCTTACTTTAGAGTTAAAAAGAAGCAAATTGGAGGAGACATGAAAAGACAGTTACGATGGATTCCCAGTTAAGGGGTAGTTGTGAGAGCAGGCGGGCAAAGATGATATTTGCTGAGGAGACTAAACATCAGGCCTGATTCCAAACAAAAACCAAACTGGGCCCTCCGTGATACCACAAAGCGCCACCACTGCTCTCCCTGCACTCTCCCTCTCTCTCTCAGACACACATGGATCTGCTGTAATGACGGGTGTCTGTGTCTGAGGTACAGAGAGGGAGACGCGCTACATCTATTAAACAAGCGTCCCACAGGGGTTGACTTGGGCAAAACGCAGACAGCTCGGCGCAAATCTGAGCCTCTCCCCCAAACATGCAACGCAGTATTTGTCAAAAATACTGGCAGAAGATTTGTAGTGAGTGGGCTACACAGAAAGTATGGGTTCATATTTCTTATGGTTAAGTCGTGTGACACAAGATTCAGACACTGTAAAGGAGCAAAACAACAAGTTGACACAGGGGGCAGAGGCAACTATTTAAAAAGTGTTGCCATCCTGATTTGGGCATCAATACAAAATTAAACATATCCATGCGTAGAAGTGAGAAATGGTTAAATACTACATCAACGATGACCATGAAAAATAATGTTATAACAGAAGGAAACAAGAGATAAAAGGATGAGGAGTAACAAAGGCAGCAGAGCAAGAGTCAGACAGAGTGGTCTGTAATCAGTCTTGTTGTGCTTCTTAAAATAGAGCTCTCCCACCCTATAAACGGAACCTACTATTACTAGCACACTGACAAAGCAAGTCTACTCTTCAAGTGTCTGTGTGTGTGTGTGTGTGTGTGTGTGTGTGTGTGTGTGTGTGTGTGTGTGTGTGTGTGTGTGTGTGTGTGTGTGCGTGTGTGCGTGCGTGCGTGTGTGTTTTATGCTCAAGGCCACAGCACACATGGAGCTGGTTAAAGCAAGGCCCTCTGGGAAATGTGGTTCTTTGAGGGAGACCATGGAACTACAAGCCTTGATCAACAGTCAAATTTCAGGAGTTTGCTCTTCTTTTCGGATCAGGCGTATTTTCATCACGTTGTCAGCTTTTGTATGTGCTTGCCATTTGTAGTAATATAGTTAAAACCCTGCAGGCTCTGGTCTCTATTGAACCAAACAACATAAGGATACAGTTTATTTATTATGAGAGTTATTATGCCATCGTTATAGAAGGCTTAAAAGTGCAATAGATTCTAGGGCTGCAACGATTAATCAGAATAATTTTGAATAATCTACTAAACTATTGAATATAAGATAATATACTAAATATAACAGACATAATAAAAATAATAGTTCGACTAATCAATTTAGAGTCACAGTGTAGATGTTACGTTAAGTCAGTGTCACATTACACTTTATCTGGACAAAGCACTCGACTCTCACCTGTGTGACGCTCCCTGTATTGGGGCTCGACCCGGGTCTGCAGGCTGAACTGTGGAGTGTGACGTCTGGGTCTGGACTGCAGCTCTCTGCCTTTCTTCAGACAAACTTCCTTAACTTTGGTCCTCAGTTGATGAAAGACATTTAAACAGGAGGCCTGAAGCAAGAAACAAGAACATTTCTTTCAGCATGCTAGAGACCACGTTTGGATTTTGATCTTATGGCACTAATAACTATATACTAAAACTATATATAGTCTTTAGATTATTTAGTGTCAATTTAATTCTGTTTCTTTCCACCTTTAAATTAGTCCTTCATTAGATCTACATTAGTCCTGGTTCAGCCATTGTTTATAACACATTTAGTCCCATAATAGACCTGGTTTAGATTGAATGAAGCTCGAAAACACAATTATTTTCTTACTTTGTACTTGTGAAACGTTTGAGAGCCAATGCATTACATTAATCTCACAGCATAATATGTATTACTCTCCACAATGCTCTGACTTCATTGAGATGAATATATATATTAAATGTCAGTAGAGTAATTAATAGCTGTAACTTCTTCATAATGGCTCAAATGAAACCTTAAATAAAGGTCAGTAAATCAACAAATAAATTAAATTTCACGGTCTATGTAGTTCCCCTATTTTCACAAACCCATTGTAGTCAAACAATCCACCCATTTGAAACCTTGGCTCTGCCATTTAGGAGATTATAAATGCCCATAATCATATTGTGGGATATTGATATTGGTTACAACCCTAATAATTACTGCTTTTTAAATTAATTTTAACCATCAACTTTTCAGTTCCACTCACATCATTGTCCAGCAGCAGCAGGTCCTCCACGCCGTTGTGTGCGAGAAGATACTTTGAGTGGAAAAGTTGTCCATCAAAGCTGTTCCAGGGCATCAGGGCGTTGGATGTTAGCGGACAGCCACTGGCACAATTGGCCCCCAGCAGATAACTAAGACCACGCACATACAGACAGCCCATCTGCACAACCCGGCTGCACAAGAGGGGTAACTGAGACAGAACAAATTTAATAAAATAAATAAATCATTTAGATTAAATTACTGATTTGGAACAAAGAATTAGATACAAAGAACTTTTACTGAAGGTTTATGGACAGAACTTGTAAATGTTAAATGTGTTAAAAATTAACACAAACTTTTGCTACTACAAATGAAATAGTAATAATTGTGCAACTTTGTATTTTTGTTAAACTGTGGTAATGTTTTATGGCAACTAAAAGTAAACTGAATGTACAATAAACAGGGCATCAGCAGCAGCCTGTGAGCTGAGAGTAATGACAGCAGAGGCCAACAGCAGGCAGATGTGTGGCTCTCTCACCTGTCTCTGCAGATAGCACTGATAACACACACTCTCTAAACCCTGCTTGCCACCTGCCTCCAGTCAAACAGAGCTTCACATCCAGAAAACAATGAGCCAGCGGACGCACACACACAAAGATCAGCAGCCGCTCACAAACACATAACAAAAGAAAGACAGGATAAAATAGAGAAAGAGCAACATGAAAATGGTGAAAGTGGTTGTGTGTAAGAAGGAAGGGGAAAGAGAGGGACAAAGACACAGCGGATATGTGCGTGTGTGTCCAGTGGGGTGGAGGGAGCCTGGTGTAAATAGCTCCATGTGGTAAGCGTCAGAGCAGACAGGCGACTGTCGCCACTCTCCCTGTTTCACTAAATACACTGCACACATGCCAGTCTGTGGGGAGGAGTGTCGCAACAAAGTTACAAATATCATTTTTCGGATTTATTAAAAAAGGAATTCCTTCTTGTTGGTATACATTTAGGAAATGTAGCCTTAATGTAGTGTTGGTAAAAAGGTTTAGGAATAGAATTTCACCCTGTTTATGTGCAAACTTTTTTATACACCAATTAAGGTAGAGTTGATAGTTGATAGAGTTGATCACTTCTCTGAAATTGTTTACTTAAATCAATGCCCCACAAAAGGGGCAAAAATACAAATTACTAGACATAAGTATAGTAATTAAGCTGTAAAGGTAAATGGTGCTACACCAAAGAAGCAAAAGAGAGAATGTATTGTTCAAATCTTTTTCATAAAAACTTTGCAATATTAGTAGTTTTCAGGCGACGATGTGTATGATGTCATACTCCTAGATAGTGGGGTAAAACCCTGTTTACCCTGTTGATTATATGGTATTTTCATAACATAAAATATCTGAAAAGTTAATTCAAGTTGACCCTGGTCATTTCATTTCAAGTGACTAGACCATATAACTCGCTATATTTCGACTAAATCTGCATTTTAAACATTTTAGCAGCTCCTAATCTGTATTAAATGTCATCAATCTAAGACCAATTGTTGTAATAAATTTGTGGCTGACCTTGATCTGCTGGAGGTCTTGTGGAGATTTCTGTGCCAAGCACACAGCCTGGCTCAGGTATGCGTCCACGTCCTCTTGAGACAGTGTCTGTACCTGATTGCAAACACACACAGTTGAGTGTATACAGTTAGCCTAGTCAACGACAAATCTATGTGTATTCTATGTGGGAGAGTTTGTTTTGTCTGCTCTCTGTGCAACAAGAGAAAGAGACAATACTGAAAGCAAAAACATGACTGCCCAGTTGTATGTTCAAAACAAACAAGCCTCATGTGGTTTAAAAAGACGACTGGTTGAAGGCTTTGAATGCAGCAATGATCAGACGACAACAGCTACTGTCTGAACTGACTATCTGATGGTCTAACGGTGCTATCCATTCTCATTTGAATAACTGTCTCCAAGGGTCAATCACTGCATTTGAAAGTCAGTCTGCCACCTTCACTTTGGTGGCTTCTTGTACCAAAACAGTAAAAACAGAATAATAGAGAGCACTTTAAGAGCAAACACATCAAGAACAAACATAGGGTAGATCCTGTGAAAAGCTTTACAAGTAAGACTGACTGTAGCTATTGTTTTCTTAAAATGCCATTAAAATATAATAAAATAAAAATATGAAAGCTATAATTAATCTAAACCTGTTATCCAAACAAACAAAAACTCACCAAAATGTGAAGTTGAAAGTATAAAGAAGGAGGAATACTTAGAGAAGTAAAGGCTTAAATATGCAAGGCCTTGTCCATCAGAGTAGTTTGTTTACATTAGGGATCACAAAGAACAGTGTCTGTCGTTAAGCTATGCACTCAGCAGGTGATAATGGTCTTCATGGTCTCAATGCTTTTACAAACAACAGGTAATGTTTGACTCCGCATAAAATGTTGACAAAATAGAAGCGATATTGTTGTAAGGGTGTTGCACAAATTTGCTATCAAAATCTTCATTGTAGCTTTCAATGTCACCAAATACAGCAAGCCTTTTTAGTCTGTGTTGACATTTTTTCATAAATCAAGATCAAATCAAATGACTTGAGTAAAAACTACTAACTAATATCTTTTGTGTGGTTTTGTATGTATGACAATATTTTGAAATAATTTGTTTTGTGTTTGATTGTTTGTTTTTGCTTTTATACACACAATTATTGTGATAAATGCAAGTAAAGATGTTTACCTGGACAGTTATGTAGGTCACTAGACACAATGTGATGAAAAGGCGTTCCTCTATTATTCCATACAACTCTGTAAAGTCTTGGCAGTCAACAATTGCTAGAAAGCATGCTCGACGTAGCAATGAAACTTCTTGCTCTTTGCCGAACCATAACGTGTCTAGCCCAGGATGATCACCTGCACATTGCAAATGTGGAATTTGCAATTTAGACTTGACATTGAAAAATAAACATGTTCTCTTTGTATTCACATGCTTCTTACATTGCATGTTAAGTGGGACAGGGGGAACCATTTCAGGTTCTTTCAGAGGATTTCCAGGGTAGACAAACCATTCCTTAATTGGGGGAGGGTTTACATCAACATCTGTGAACACAAATCATAAACCAGATGTACCAAACACTTGTAGGAGCCTGTATTCCTCTTATAAAAATACGAACATTTCAAACTCAATGTCCATACTAAGAAAACAAAAATCTTGTGTAGTATCTTTAACACCAATAATACTATAGTTTTGATAAAGATTGGATTCAGAGAAGCACACATTTTCCCTATTTGTTTTTTTCCTCCCAGTTATCAGTATTCTAAAACAGCTACTTGCATCTTTTGTATGGATTACTAACAGAATACAGCTACCTGGTATGTATTGTTTATTGCATGTTTGTTGTGACCGCAACTGTATTTACAACTGTATGTTGTGTCTGTTTATTGTTTATTGTCTATAAATGTAATTGTATATGTTATGTTGTAACAGCAACTGTAGTTTCAACTGTTTGTTAAGCGTTTTGAGTGCCTGTTGGGTGGAAAAGCGCTCTATAAATAAAAATCATTATCATCATATTGATACTTATTAAAAAATGAGTATTTAGTTACAATCCAATACAGTATGTGGTTTGAGATTACCATTACAAGTATGCAGAAGTAGAACACCATAAATTCTCTGTCTACACAGTTTATAGACAAGAGCTTGTGGCAGTAACTCGGTGTCCTCTTCGTCCTCTAGACTGTTGCTACATTCAACCACTCCCTCAGACACAACAGAGTAAACCAGGAATCCCTCTGCTGCTTTATGTTTCTCTCTACATGCCTAGTAGAAACCACACAAAAAACATATTTAGACAATGTGTCAAAATCTTTCACATAAATAGAAATATCCATGGACAAATTGTACCTGTAATATGGTTGGACTGACATATTTCTGATAAACAGCAGCAGGGTGGTCTGAAATTTCATTAGACACATGTTTTCCCTGTTCAGATAGTAAGTATGACTGGATACCCTTCTCCAGTAGTTCTTTATCAACAGGTGACAGTTTTAAAGATGAAGGAATAAGATTTTCATGACTTTCTGAACAGGAGCGCACAAACTGGGAGACAGCAAATATCATCTGTCCTTGCTGGGAACCAGGATAAAGTGTACAATTAAACTGTCTATAGGAAAACGATATGTAAATGATTAGTGATGAGCGTAAGCATGATCTTAAAATAATGTTCGAAAGTTGAACCTGTATTTTGCCATGGCATCTCTTCGTATATGTTGCATCCGCGCTTCAGACACAACATCATTACCAAGTAGGCAAGCTAATAGTGGCAAATGAAAATTTGCCAATCCAAGGGCATGGCAGAGTTTCTGTCGATCATAAAGGACTGTGCTGAGATTGTCTATCCTTAACTTTGCAGAAGACAGATATGGAGCACTAAAAGCAACATAGTGGTTAGTAATGAATGTAAAAAAACAACATTTGAAACCATTTGTCTACATGGTCATTAACAAACCTGTCAAATATAATGAAGTCTGTGTCCTGTCCCAATATACCCATGCATTTGTGCTCACAGGCATAGCTGGCAATCTCATAGTCAGCTTCCCTCACTGAACAAAATACTTCCTGCCCCAATGATCTGATCAGCAGAAAAAAAAGGTAAATAAATCCATATAATATATAGGGCTTAACAAATTACTCACTTAAGCGCAAAGCTGGTAAATGTGGCAAGACCAGAAGGCAAAACAACCATCTCTCCACCAGGCTGCTCTCCATAGGCTTTAATATGGGCAAATACTTTACGTACATCGCCATTCACTCTTCGACGCCTCTTTATCTGAAAAGAATAAAACACCAAGATGTCAAAGAAAACACAAATGTTGGGGTCTGTTGATATATGGTCAGCAGATTTCAAGATATTACCCATGTGGGTCTCTTTTGCTCTTCCACAACTCCATCAAAGAAAAAGACTAATCTGATGCCTGCAGAGGTAAAGGCTTCCACCCAGTTTTTCAGGATGTCCATATATTCTTTCCACTGCCCTCCAGACACCCAGTCTTTACAGGAATACCACTGACGCAGACAGGCCATCCCATCTACGACCAGTGTGGGAACTGAATATGATATAGTACAGGTCAAGGTTTAAAGGTTAAGCACATACTGCAGTCAAAAATATATAGACAAAAATAAAGGTATTTAAATGTCTTATTCAATGAAAACATACATAAGGTGATCGATCAAGGACAGCACACTCCAGATAATACACTATATTTAATACCAATACAATACAATACAATACAATACTCAACAGGTCTGGTTGTGTGCAATGTGTTGTTTTGCCATCTCCCTCAAATGAACAGTCACACACACTTCAGGACAGCAGCCCTCCAGAAAAGTGTGAAGACCCCTCACTCCCATATCTGTAAAACGAAAGACGGAAACGCTAAATGTTAGCTTAGCATCTAAGCGCTCTTTTGACACTTTTATTTATGTCGACCTTGTTTATTCTGATGCTACATTGTTTAGATAGCAACTTACTTAAAATCCCTTTCGCAAAAGACCACTGATGCGTGTTCGGTTGTTTAGAGTTACTTGGATAAAATGCAAATTACTTCCTGTAGTTTGCGCGTGGCGTCATCGCGTAGCAAAACAAAGCACACGTGCTTGTCGCGTCAGTCAGCACGCAGCCCACAGGACTTAAATACAATGCAAGTCCAACCTTCAACCTGCAGATCATATTTGTTTCATGTAAAATTGTGCAAATACTATTATTGCTTTTCAGCTGCAACATATTTTAACGTGTAATTTCTATAGACTTTAAGTATTGCTAATGCTCTGGTAACCTGCTGCTTCAACTGAAAACTAAACAACAAAATTGGCATGAATAAGAATAGACCATTGAGGTTTTGAGGCAGCAGCGGTTCCAAACTCTTCAGGCTAGGATCAGAGAGGAGCTAATTGCTCTTCATGCTCTCCAAAAGAATGGGGGCTCTTTTCTGAAGTCACAAGCTATTAGGTCTACCTTCAAAACAAAGCACCCCCAGCCCTTCCACTCCATTGTTTGAGCAGAGCTGAAATAAAGAAAGAGACATATGCTGGCTGTCAGTCCAGCTGTCAGCATCAGTTGTTCTCCAGCCAGATGCTCTATGGACAGGGGAAACAATCCCCTCCCAAGCTTCACAAATAGAGGAGATGTGCTGTATCTGTCTTCTGTCTTTGGCCTGAAGTTATCTTCTTTCAGTTATATTAGTCTTTTGAATTTGGACCCATTATGTACAGGGCCAAACCTGTCTTGCGTTTAAAGATTATATAAAGCATCAGCTACACATATAGGTTATTAAAAATACACAAACCTATATGAATAATATTTATTTTTGATAAATAGTGTAAAGATGACAATTACTGCTGTAGCTATGACACAAACTATCTGCAGCTGTGCAGACTGGTTCTTGAACACATGTAGATCTGAAAGTTCTGTTAGAAGCATTAGAACTGTCAGGATGAAAAGCATATAATGTACATTCATTTTGTACAGTATAATATTTAAATTCTGTAGCTTTTCCAAAATCCTAACAATATCATCCACTTACTATGTCAAGGGTTATTATTTGAAACAGCAAAATATATTTACACATTTTTGTTCATCTGTATGTGCAAGATACTTTTTTTTCTTTAATTACCTCCTTTCGGAGCTGCCTCATAACCCCCTTGACGAGTAAGGCTTGACTCAGGAGAAACTGTGGCAGATGTTCCAGAAGCACATGATGGCCCTACCCCCAACACCTCCCATTTGTACTGGATCTGCAGTTAACCCCCGGAAAGAATTGACCACACAAGCACGCACATACACATACAAAGCACACCGCTGCCCACATCTCGACCGGCTCAACAGTTGTCCAAATGAATGAACACTCACACAGTGCAGGCCAAATCCCCTTGGTCTGCCTGATAGCAGGCACACAGGGGTCAGGCCTGGTGTCAGCGTCCAGAGTGCAGGGTCTCTGGGCAGCTGGCCGGGCTAATCCTTCTGCTGGAGGCCACTGCTTCTCAAACTAAAGGCCAAGGACCCCCAGGGGGGCACAGGGCAGGGATCTAAGGGAGCAGCACAATTTCAAATTTGTTCAGAAATATACAGTGCTTGGAAGATTTGTTTACATAAATGTTGTCTCTTTTTTTTTTTGCATGTATTTTGCCAGTCACACAATTTCCCAACACAATTTCCTTCTGTTGGAGACATCCAGGTGCCTGCAAAGGTGTGAAGCTTCATTACCAAAACCCATGTCTGCCTCATAGTTATTCAGACTCACAATTACAGGTGATAAATCCAAACTAATAGCATGTCAAATGTCCTTGGTCTTTAGAACTCTGCGTGCCTTACATTGGTCGACATACCTGATATTTGTTTTGTGTTTGATATTGAGAAAGAATCGGGGTGAGTTAAAGTGTTATACATTCTAATAAAAAGGGTACCTGGTAGAGTTTCTGGTAGTTATTCCTTTCATTTACAAATTAATGTCACAAACTTCTGCATCCATCCTTGTTTTTGTGAACTTTGATTTCTAACTGACCAGAAGGCTGGCCACTCTTTTAAGGGTGTGTATGGCTGATGTGATGCTGACGATGTGGAGGTTCCCACGACGGCCATCCATCCATTTCTGGGCGCGCGCGCACACACACACACACACACATACAAATACACGCAATGACCATATGGCCATCTCTTCACGTTGCATGCCTCTACTGTGCGCTTATGCCCTGGGGACCAACCAGCACAGACGTATACCCCTGCGACACCACGGAATTTGAGGGAGACGTTAATGACTAAGAGTCTAAAATTAGCTGTTCTGGGGAATAGATTCGCTGGATCGACTTGCGCAAGTATTGGTAGCGGAATTTGTTGATGGGAGTTGGATGCTGTTGTGGTGTTTGGTGAGCAGATGGCCAAGGCCTGAAAAGGGGTGTGTCTTGTCCTCGCGACCCTTCACAAATCACAAGGCTTTCCCCCGAGGGGCTCGTGAGTCGCCGTTCAATAAGAATCAATAGGAATTACTTCACGAGAGAAAGGGATGAATGGGCGGCGGGGCGCAAGACCTCTTCCTTTGTTGTGGCCTGCGCGTCACGGAGCTCATAAGCGCGCGCACGCTCAGGGTAGCACAGGCGCGCGCACACAGACACTGGCAGAGGTAGAGCACTTCAGTTAAACAATCGACCTCCAGTTAAACAATTTTAACCTCACACACGCACACGCGCACCGAAGTGCTGCTGGGGAGGAGTTTCTGAGTTGAGCCGATTCCTTGAGGTGCAATTGGTGCTTCTTCTGGCATAAATTATGTTTGGGACAAAACGTGGTCTTGGTGTTGCTGAAAAGGAGGAACCACTTTCCATCGCGCCATGCTTTTCAGTCACGCTTTGCTGGCGTAATCGGGAAATGTGTGCCATGTCATGGTGATGAATGACTGATAGTGTGCTTAATACTGGGAGCGCGTGAAAAACCACCAAGACCACAGAAAGTCGGGATGAGTGTAAATAAATGGCTTCAAGAGCAAGATTTTACGCCCCGCCACGTATAAGCATAGTCCATTGAGAATGAAGCTACAATCAACTTGGTCAAATGAAATAAGAAGCTCGGACCAGCGTCCTATAGCTAAACATACATAGGGCTATGAGAAGACCTTGGCAGGCAGGGATAATAGTGTTAAAGTCTAAGGTTAAAGGCCCTTCAATCAGCTTTAAGGGGTGTAAAGAGCACCTCATAGACACACAACCACATTAGACACAGTCCTATTTATCCCAGCGCTGACCCATAGGAAATCAAATTCAACAGGTCGTCAAACTTCTGATGGGCCACCAGCTTCCATCAACAAACTGGCCTGTTGATATAGACACGTATTGACCAGCATGTTAGGCAAAACAATTGTCTGTTAATGGAACATATACAGTACTAAAATAATATTACTCACTTGGCTTGTCTGTTTAAGATGAGACGTAGGTAGGCCACGGTGTTTTGTGTAATTGCTGATGCATGGAGTTACTAATCATAAATTACATTTTAATCTCCCTTGAGGAAAATCAACAAGCCTCGTTTCAAGAACAGGGTGCAGAAGAAAGTAAGTGTTGAAAATGTTGAAAAATAGGCGATGTCAAAAGTGTTCAGGACAGGTTTTGTTTTGTTTTGAAGCATTCAAAATATTACATCATCAGTGTGGAACTTTGTGATAAAGATGGATTTAATTGCTCAATAGTTATACCAAGTATAGGCTCAAAACAATAGACCTATGTCAACAAGTGTGAATTCCTTCTGCACATTTCTCGTCTAAAGCCACACGTATGCAGATTAATAAAAGAGGCCCATGGACAAATCAGCAACTATAGCCACGCATCTCATAAAGCTTTGAAAAGGCTAGGACATACAGCTATCTTATCATGAAGATAAAGATTACCCTAATACAAGTGACCACATCCCTCTGCCTCTCTGGTGCTGTATTCTTGTGGGAGAGCAGGTGCTGCCGGACCAATTACCATACAGCTGAAAGCACAAAGAAAAAAAAACTCCAGGCCTACTGCCTGCATGCCCCCCTCCTCTCCTTCTCCACACAAAGTCCCTTAATGACAGCCACGCGAGCGACACACACCGAGTCTTTTTTTACTGCCCATACCAAAGGCAAATAAGGGAAATACGCAAGCATGCAATCAACAGTTTATAGATGCTCTGTTAGGTCGCCACTGAGTGCATTCATGTGCTTGGTCCTATGGTCCCAGGCAGGACAATCACTTGCATTCACATTTAGGCTTGTATGTTTTCACCAAATAAACGACATTTATTATTATAACATTTGTTTTTATGTTTTTGGTCTTTCGAACACGGTGCCATTTGTCAGTAATGCCAATTGCATTGAGACATTTGATATAATAACAAATTGTTCACCATGGAGTATCGGTGTAGTTTTAATGTATACAGTAAAATAAATAAAGATAATGCAATGGAAACAGATCGAGTCATTTGGAGTGGTGGTGTGAACATCCACGGCAGGGGAACACCATAGGAATGCGATGAAGCAGATGGTGGTTGAATCGCAGTTGGGACGGCTGGCCAGCAGTCTATATGGGCACCAATTTACCCTCGAGCGTAAGAGACCGCTGTCGTAAGCAGTTATCAGATTCGTGGAAGAGTGTATTTAACAAATCTAATGTTCCCTATATATTATGTCTACTGTCGGTTGCGCCCGAAAGAGGCATCAGAGAAACAAGTGTTGCACATTTAACAGCTCACGAGCCATTTGGTCTGTCCCTTTGAGAAAAGTGCAGAGAGGGGGTAGAAAAGTTGAGCGCACCCCCTCCTCCTCATTGTAATGCCCCGGGGCGGACTTGTGGTGGTGTGGGAGGGAAGAAGAGGAGCAGAGGGGCTCATTTGCATCTTATTACCCTATGCCTGCTGTCCTGGTATAAAACCCTGAACGGACTGTCGGCCCTTCAGACACACACAAACCCAAGAGACCAAGAAACATACATAGAGAAACGAAGACGTGTTGTATGTGTTTGCCATTGCCAACCAAAGTGGAAAATAAATGTAAACATCAACAGCTGGAGTTGGATTTACTTGTAAAATATTTTTGCCAGGAATTCTTCTTGAGGATCCTTCACTTTTGAGGATTACTTTTTTCTTTGACAGAAGCCTGCCGCATGGGAAAGTAGAGGGGTTAGAAGTTCTTATTTTGTCATCATTCCATCTTCTCACTGCGGAAATCAAAGTTTTTCTCCATGCGCGTTTGACTCGGGCTAAACGGACTGACCCGTGGAGCGTTCCCCGCTTGTGCAAGAGCTGTCAACACAATGGGACGCCTGTATCTGCTCCTGGTTGTCACGCTCTCCCTTCTCACCTGCCAGGTAAGTCCAAGAATACCGATACAATGCGTCTTAAGTGTATTTTACGCACAACCAATTACGCCTTTTACGCACTGTTTACGCACCAATCAGCGATTTATTTGACTGTATGTACATAAACCTATTTTTATATAGTTTACATGAATGATATATCGCTCTTACAGGTCTTGTGCTCAGGCGTTTTTGAGCTGAAACTGCAGGAGTTTCTTAACAAGAAGGGGATACCGGGAAACGCCAACTGCTGTGCCGGTGGAGCTCAAACTCAAAGCCATCGTCAGTGCGAATGCAAGACTTTCTTTAGGATTTGTCTTAAACATTACCAGGCCAACGTATCACCTGAACCCCCCTGCACATACGGCGGGGCTGTCACTCCAGTGCTGGGCTCCAACTCCTTCCAGGTTCCCGAGACCAACGCTGACACATTCACCAACCCAATTCGCTTCAATTTCGGTTTCACATGGCCGGTAAGTTCCTTGGATTGGACCTCACTCGATAGTGCATTTTCAAGTTTTAATGTGATGAATAATGGCACGCAGTGCAGACAAGGAAGTTATGGATGTATGGTTATGGCTTTCTTTAGATAAAGAATTACTTTGCAGAGTGAAACATGCAACAGATGCTTAAAACCCAACACTTGTGAAGGTCTTTGTCAGCAGCGTGAGAGGGGCTATTGTAGTAGGCATACGTCTGTGCTTTTGGTAGCATAAAACGGGGAGGGCAAGGGGCATAGAGGGAGTGATATGGGTGGGGGTGCTTTCTGAAAACGTATCTTCTCCGACCAGGCGTGGTGGGAAATTTAACATCCTCAGAGTTGGCACATCATTGGCAGCACAGCGTGAAATTCCGCCTTGTTTGGTTTTACGGCAGTGTCAGAGTGTCATAGTAGCAGGGGTGTGAAAAGGGAGCAGGTAGTAGCTCTTATAAGGCCCCTAATCAGCATGGGAATTAGGTTGTGAACTTTATTGGGAGGCCTCTAATGGCCCTGTGCTACAGGCAGAGCAGCTGTTGACTCTCTCTCTCTCTCTGTCTTTCCTCAGGGGACGTTTTCACTGATCATCGAGGCTTTGCACACTGACTCTCTGGACGACCTAACAACAGGTGGGTGACCGCCCAACACACTGAAAACACTGCTGTGACCTTATAATGGTAACTTAAAGTGGTGCTGGGTAGAACCATCTTATGACTTTGTGCCATGTGTTTCTGTCATAACATGTTATACAAAGCCATTTAGACCAACAACAATCTGTATATACATGAGACGTTATCATAACAATAATGTGACAAGGTTATTATTGGTTGATTGAGATTGACTCTGGTCAAATATGTTTTCAGATCTTATTATTTTGTGATATGGCACTCTGATCAGAGCCCTAATTATGCTTACTGGCAATCATAAAAACACAGGTAGCCACCTGTGTAGCACCCAATTTATCAGAATAAAAGTCCAGCATTGTGTTCATCAGCCTCACCATGTATGGTCATTTTAACACCTGCCTTGTTTTGCAGAGAACCCAGAGCGTCTGATCAGCAGAATTACCACTCAGCGCCACCTGACTGTGGGAGAGGAATGGTCCAAAGACATGCAGACATCAGGCAGGACAGAGCTCCGCTACTCCTACCGCTTCCTGTGTGATGAGCATTATTACGGAGAGGGCTGTTCAGTCTTCTGCCGACCAAGAGACGATGCCTTCGGACACTTCACCTGTGGCGAACGTGGAGAGATCATTTGCAACTCTGGTTGGAAAGGCCAGTATTGTACAGAACGTAAGTCATTATTTAAACATTGCCCAATTATGACAAAACAACATAGGGGAAGGCCAGACATGGATATTTCAGAGAGCAATCTTCTATTTGGACGTAGTTAGTAGTAGAAGTAGAAGTAGAAGTAGAAGTTAAATGATGACCCAGCAATGACATAGTGGTTATCATGACTGATTTTAGAGGCTGCAGAAGTTCTTTTTTTTTTTTTTTTTTTTTAACTAGACTTTAAATTAGGCTTCAAGGTAAAAATTTTCCCAACAGTGATTGGCCTGTCTTTATTGTTTGGGGACTTTTCCACCACCTAATGTGTGGCTTGTGTGCAACAGGCGTTAGTTAGTTATCCCATAGCACCAGAGGCCTCCTTGCTCCTCAGTAATTCACACGCCGCGTGCCTTCCATTAGACCACTGGGGCCTCCTAGCCCCAAACCTCCTCCCCGATTGGCCAAGTGGGGGTCCTGTATTGTTGCCAGTCAGGCTGTTGATTGGCCGAGAGGGATGGTGTATTGTTGTGGAGGGGGCAGCTGCTCGGTGAGAGGAGACAATGGAGCAGCTGTCTGGTGGTTAGCTCCACACAGGCCAGCTGGCCTTGGGGGAAGAGGAGGGAGGAGTGTGAGCGAACCGGGGGCGAGGTGAAGAACAGAGGACAGATAGGTGGATGGTATAGATGGACGAGGATAGGACCAGAGAAGGAGGGGGCACATGAGAGGGCCAAGGGTGAGAAACAGGACGTCTGACCCACAGTAAAGTGGAGAAAGGCAGCTTTGTGTGACATGCTTTTGTGTGAGGGGATACCCATGTTAGAAGAAAAGTTTGTAGGCTGGTCTCCCTGATAATTATGAAGGTTGTAGTAATGGCCACAAAGTGAGACTTGGAAAAAGTTAGTGAAAATGTGATGTGAATGTGAAAAGATTCATTATTCATATTGCCCTTTTTCTCCATAGCAATCTGTCTGCCTGGGTGTGATGAAGAACATGGCTTTTGTGATAAACCAGGAGAGTGCAAGTAAGTATCAAAAGTTTTTTCAATTTAAATATGTTTGGCCACTAATAAAAGCGTGACTGACCGTACTCACGTTTGTTTCCAGATGTCGAGTGGGCTTCAGTGGTCGTTACTGTGATGATTGTATCAGATATCCTGGTTGTTTGCATGGGACTTGTCAGCAGCCATGGCAGTGTAACTGTCAGGAAGGATGGGGTGGACTCTTTTGTAACCAAGGTGAGCGTTACATTTCACTTAAAAACAATATTAACTTTAGCACATATATTACAGTATGTTATTGTTCCCATCAGATCTGAATTACTGCACTCACCACAAGCCATGTCTGAATGGAGCGACCTGCACCAACACCGGACAGGGCAGTTACACCTGCTCCTGTCTGCCTGGCTTCACCGGTGCCAGCTGTGAGATTGAGGTCAATGAATGCTCTGGTAACCCTTGTCGCAACGGAGGCAGCTGCACTGTGAGTATCAGCAACAAAAGAGAGCAATTTAAAACTGAAACATGAAGTAGACCTCTAAATGCATTATTATATGCTCTACAGGACAATGACAATGGCTACAAGTGCACATGCCCACCTGGTTTCTACGGCAACAACTGTGAGCTGAGTGCGAACACTTGTGCTGATGGCCCTTGTTTTAATGGTGGACGCTGCACTGACAACCCGGAGGGAGGCTACTTCTGTCAGTGTCCAATGGGATACGCAGGATTCAACTGTGAGAAGAAGATTGATCACTGCTCCTCCAACCCCTGCTTAAATGGTTTGTTGTGGCTCTGAATCTTATTGCTACTTTAATTTCAGTTTTACAATTTCTACAATGCCTATTATTGCTGACTTGTATTTATCTCAACCTTGTAGGTGCAGAATGTGTAGACCTTGTGAACTCTTATCTCTGTCAGTGTCTGGAAGGCTTCTTTGGATCAAACTGTGAAAACACCAACTCTGCCAATGGACACTGCCAGTTCTTCCCATGCCAAAATGGTGGTACATGTCAGGAGGAAGAGACCGGCTACACTTGTAACTGCCCACCAGGTACAATGCAAAAACAGGATTAAGACAAAATATAGATTTTTTTTCTTCCTGACAATAATACTTTATCTTATATCTATAGGTTACACTGGGCAAAACTGCAGCTCTCCCATCTCTCGATGCCATCACAACCCATGCCACAATGGAGCCACCTGCCATGAGCGCGGAGGTCGCTATGTGTGCGCCTGTTTGCCTGGATATGGTGGGCACAACTGCCAGTTCCTGCTGCCTGAGGTTCCCAGAGGCCAGCCCGTGGTAGAAGGTCCGGACCGCATATATTCAGAGAGCCTCAATGAGGACAGTGTGGAAGATGAGGCCGGATTTCCTTGGGCAGCTGTTTGCGCTGGAATTTTCCTGGTGCTTGTCATGTTGATTGGCTGCTCCATACTCGTGGTGTTTGTCCGGATAAAACTACAGGATCGCCATGTCCACCATGGCGACAGTGTGCACAGTGACAGCCATGAAACTATGAACAATATTACCACTACTAACAACTGTCTTCGTGGTGACAAGGAACTGGGCAGCATCATGACCACTTCAGTTAAAAACACAAATAAAAAGGCGGATTATCACTCAGAGCTGGGAGGGTCACTGGGCGGCCTGAGTGGCATTAGCAGCCTAAATGGACTTGGTGGATCAGAAAAGAACGGTTTCAAGGCTCGGTACTCTGGTGTGGAGTACAACCTGGTCCACGAGCTACGTGCCGATGAGCTGTCCCTGTGCAAAGAGGAGGAGAGATATGAACCAGAAGTCAAATGTGAAATGCTGGATGAATCCGACTCAGAGGAGACATGCAAGAAAACACACAGGTATATTGGATTTCAATTCAACATTGATGAGAATACTTGAAATTGGAATAAAAATTGAATAAATGTGTTTCTACCTGTTGTATAGTAATGCTTCTGAGGAGAAGAAGATGGGCGATGAACTGCCAAGCTGCAGTGATTCAAAATACACTTCCTCTTGTGACCTGAATGGTCAAGCATCACCAAGCGATTCGAAGAACCAATCAACAAGTGATATGAAAAGCTGTAGTGATGCGGACTACCAGTGTGACAGCAGATACCAGTCTGTCTACGTGCTTTCAGATCAGAAAGATGAATGCATAATTGCTACAGAGGTGAGTTTAATGAAAAGTTTTTAGAGCAAGGATTACATATATTAAGTTCATGGTTGCACCCGAGATCTACAACACAAGATTTATTGTGGTCTCCTTGTTTTCCTCAGGTATGATGCCCGTTTATGGGACAGTCTTCTCTGGATGGAGGAGATCCAGACCAGCCCTGAGCAGTAGAGCTCAGTTTGTCTCCAGGAGGTTTTACTCCTGCTGTTTGCTGCTGTTCCCTGGGATTTACCGGAGGACTTTGAGCCAAGGTGCTACTAAGCCTGTACAAAGCCGATGCTGACATGGCTACAGGACTTCGTACTACGCTAGTATTGCAGATCATATCATTTGAATGGATGTACAGTACATTTGGACATTTTGGACAAATCCTGTTGAACTCGTGGTTTGAATCTACAGCAGATGGACTGGATGTCAGCTAATGAAGTTTAAGTACCACTGTGTACTGAATGAAGTGTAGTACCTATGGAGTACCGAGAGCTTTTGAATAAGTGTTGTCCTGTTAAGTGATAGTTGGTACAAAATGTGTGAAAACTGTCATAGATATTGTAATCTGTGGGGTGTGGCAGAGTTGACGCTGAAACAGAAAAAAATGTAATCACTTTGACTTTTTTAATTCAGTTGTCACTTTGTAGCACTGTCAGACACTGTGTGAGCTGAGCTGGTTCTCAGCAGAAATATGGATTTAAGACTCCAGTAGTGACTGCAGACTGATCCAACATGGATCCTGTTGGGCCATACTGGCCTCGTTCCCTGAAGGTTGATACACAGGGCAATGTTTTGGGCAGGTCATAAAAAATCTCACCTGAACAAAATATGTAAGAAATGGTTCTATTGCCACTTTTAATGCCAAGCTACATCAGTCTTACCTGCCAAAACCTCATTGCACTATAGAGTGTGAGTGGTGCAAGTGTGTGGGTGAATGTGTGTCTGTATGCATTGCTTGACCCATCCAAGTTGTGTCTTTCACTGTAAGATACATCACCAGCCCACTATTGGATAGAATATTTGTTACCCCTTTTATTTTATTTTTATCTAATGAAAAATGTATTCATTAATTTAATTATTGTAATTATTTTGGTTCATGTGTTGTTGCTTTCGTTTTAATTTAAGTTCCTTTGTTTTATTGGCAAATATTGTATGTATGTAAGTATGGATGCATGTATGTGTTAGGCACTTGAGACCACTGTGACTGTGTTGTATTTAAAAGATAAATGTCTTATGTACAGAGCCTGTCATTTTTATTACTGGAAAACAGCGCAATATTTTTCCAAAATAAAAGACAAATTAAATAATACTTTTGTTGAAATATTGCTTTACTTATAGCAACATGCATAATAAATTATTTTCTTGGTCCCTGTATTAGGTTGGAGAGTATAGCGTGAAATGTGGCAGGAGAGCAGAGAGGACTTTCATCAAACTGGCAGAGCTGGATTTTGATCTGATGATGCAGAGGTCGGCACAGAGCCAGGCAAATTTGCTGCTTGTTAAATCACTCGAACAGCAGGCAGCAATAATTTTGGAATTCTACATATTTGCTTTAATTTTTTACTAGACTACACTCATTTAGGTTCTCAGTGAAAGCAATCAGAGCGGCTTTGTTGTCACTGTGCATTTGACTCCTGTGTGTTTGCCTGACACAGCAGAAGACTGTCTCCTCATGGAACCACTAAATGAGACAAAGACACACCCCATAATCATAGAGCACTTAGCTGGGCTGCTCTGAGGTCAGCCCCATCTCTTTGTATAAGCGAGATGCAACGATAATCAGTCAATATTTGTGGTGCAAACTGTGTATACTTCTACTGTATACATTCATTTCTGGTCAAAATTTGTGTTTTTCCATTGACTTGTCTATGCCATATCACACAGGCTTAATTCGCGCTCTCTCATACACAGATCTTGTTTTAAGCACTGGGGTATTTTTAGGCACAGAGTAAAACCACCAGTCTGGATATAGTCCCAGTCGCCCCTCATGTGTGTATTTGCATGCACGTGTGTGTCAATTTAAGACCACTAGCAGTGTAGAAGTAGTCATCAAAGACACTCATCTGGCTCACAGTCTCAAATAAAATACACACAAGATGGTAAAAAAAATTGTTTTTAGTGTTACAAATATGTGAGAAGAAACATCACAATTTTATGATTATTTATGATTGACACCATGGCCAAACAACTATGCAATGCAACACAGAAAAAAGGTCCACAGTTATTATAGCTCCCAAAATATTTGTATTTGCTTACACTAGGTGAGGTTTCGGGCGTCAGCCTTTCATCAAGACATGATGATCAAACAACTGTGCATTCCTTCAATTTTGTTCATAGTAACATGTGAGTATAGCTTTAGGAAATCACCCTCATGAATGATAAAGTAAAGTTAAAGTGGAATTCAGCAGACATATTAAAATACTTACTTTTTTGAACTATAGAATGAATCAAAATGACAGGTTTTGCTTCTAAATCATCATAATAATTATTTTTTAGTTTGTACGATTATATTATAAGTATAATCTTAACATCCCAATAAGGTGAAGGCATTTGGTGACATTAGACTGCATGTACCCAACAGAATTATGTCCTATGAATATTATCTCTGACAAGGAAACAAAGGACTGTGAAGAAAGTTGACACTATTGTGCTTTCACTAAATCATGTACAACAATGTAATTATCCAATAGAGCAGTGGTTCTCAAACTTTTTCAGTCGCGACCCCTAAAATAACAATAGTTCACATTCGCGACACCCAAACACAAAAAATAGGCGACATGCAAAGTGATAAATTAGCCTTATATCTAATGTTTGATATTATTTTGAGAATATAAACCTAGAAAAATTACTTTGATTGGCCAACAAATAGGAATTTACATTTGCCACTGCATTTGAAGGGTGTCAAGCCTTGTTTAACACCATTGTATCAATTTTTCCCCATCATCTGGGGACCCCCGGAAATCATTTCGCAACCCCTATTGGGGTCCCGACCCCTAGTTTGAGAACCACTGCAATAGAGTACCTACAAAATACAAAGCCTAATGAATACATTATATTTATGCATTTACTTTTTTGTATTAATCAACATCAAACATTAGTTAGTCACTTTTTACCACCCTTGGAAAGAATACATACACTGAATAGTGGGTGAAATAGGCAAAATTTCAAAATACTAGTGTTCATCCTACACAGAGACCTTTTGTGTGGTAATTGTGGTAAACTGGACCTCATTATTATGGAGAGGGCTAAATTGACCTTCAGTTGCACTTTGAGATCAGTTGCCCCTGCCCCATGCTCTGCCATCCACGTGCCTCCAGTGACTTCACACACCAGCGGGCTCAAGCAGTGCTGGGTCTAATGGCTGGGGGAATGGGGACCGTTAGCCCCTCCAAAGACTGCAACTGTGACTGCTCAAAAACTATTTGCTTGTATTACACAAGCGGCAGGCAGTTGTTAGCACATACCATGCTAAGCTTTTAACTTAACTTTTTTTTTCAGTGCCACAATAGCTTTTCGCTGAGTTGGAAAATCACAGGAGACAGGCTCAAAGCTGCCCCTTTGTTGTAGTTAGGCTGTCCTCCGGCCTGAACAGTCACACTCACTCGCATCCTCCCTCTCGGCATCGCACTGGTGTCAACAGTCACACAAAGCACTGCTCAGGGGCTCCCATACGCCCATGCTGCACAGAAAGACCAGCGCTCTTTGAACTTCTCAGGGGGAACTCAGATTTCTTCATGGTGTTGCACAAGTTTGAATTAAATTAGGGTGTTTCAGCTACTGCAAGTTAAAGCTACAATATAGAGACAATTTATTTTAAGAAGGGTAATTATTGATGTAGACATTTAAAATGTTCAAATGATATCCGATCCTCTTTTGATTAAACTATGCAAACTGGCATATTTATTGATAACCAAAGCATTTGATCTGGTAGATCGCCATCTTCTTGATAAATTATATTCTATAGGGCTGTCTAAACCCTTGATTTTCAACCAGTGTGGCGGAAACACTAGTGTGCTTTGAGGTGTTGCCACGAAAAAATGTCCAACTTGGATTTACACAAGGATTTACACAAGAATCAGAATCAGAATCAGATTCTGATTCTGATTCTGATTCTGATTCTGATTCTGATTCTGATTCTGATTCTGATTTAAAATAAAAATTACCCTATTGTAGTGACCTGAACATCTTTCTACACCAAACAAGAAATCAGAAAGGAACAAAATTTAAAAACCGACAATGTCACATTATTCCCCACATTATATCCCAGATTTTAACTTTTAACGTAGCGTTAGGTAAGGTCTAAAAGGTGGTGTGCTGTGGTATCTTCCCAACAAAAAATTGTGCAGCTACTAAAAAAAGGTTTAAAATCACTGGTCTGAACAATCTGTGCTCTGGTTCAATTCCCGTTTCCACCACAGATACCAATGTGTTTCTTGTCGAGGTTGTGACTTCAAAATCATAGACAAAGATATTCAAAGCTCATCGCAGTAAGATTTAATTCTGATTCAAAAGTGGTTCATCTGTAACAAAACTGTACTCAATATGAAGAAATCATACCATATGCTATTTAATATGCTATTATTTTATTAACTTTATTGATGGAGTGGTAAAAGTAAATCAGTTCAAATAAATATCTTGTCTTGCACTAGATTCCCAACTTAATTTTAAGGCGCCCATAGTTTTGGTTTCAAAGATTAATCACATAATCTGATGATTCGATACTCATTGATTGTTTTACCTTACAAATTAGGAAAATAATTGCTACACAGCTGCTTCTACCAAATATTCATTTGGTACTCAATACAAATGATGAATATGTAGACATCATATATCAGAACACCACTGCAACTAATCATCAGATGGCAGCTTCATTTTCTCCAATTGGTGTTTTACTTAAGTACTACTTAAAGTTTGCACTTAAAACCTATACCTAAAACAGTTCCATTTGATTCCATTTTGATCTAATCTTACAAACACCGAAAAACAATGTTTGCATGTTCCTGCATTAAAATTTTAAGCCCCTAATGATTGGAACAACTTGCCCTGTTCAAGCTCATCAATTACATCTCTCTGTAAATTGTGGGCATCAGTACTTAAACTTAAACATCTTAAACAAATTACCTGCTGTTTTTGAAAACAACTCAATCGGTCCTTTCTCTAATCATTGTGTAACTGGACATATTGTTCTCACGCTTATGTCATTGATATTTTATTTGTCTTTTTGTTATTGGTACTTTGTTAAACGAGATGTTACGTCTCAAAAAGCTGTCCTTCTAAAGAAATACAACTTCATTTGGATGTACGAAAGACAAATGGGTACAAAAACAGTTTTTCATAATTGGCCATTTGGACTAAGAAACTGTAATATATCACTGTTGGAGTAATGCTGCATGACATGTGTATCTATCTACAGTGTCTAAGTATATTATAGGACCTTTGTCATTTGCTAGTTTATCGTCTGTTTGTCTATAGTTTTTATATATTAAGACCAAGTGGCTGCTATGGCGAGGGAAATTCTCCACTGTGCGTTCAATAAAGTTATTTTACTTTTTATGTTGCCATGCAACAAAGTATTCAAGACAAAACCAACTGTGGAAATACAATTAAAAAATGCATATTGTTCTTATGCGCTGCTGCGTCACACATGCTTAGTTGGGACAGGGAGTGGGCAGAACCGTAGCTAATTCTGAAAACTGGCTGTTTAAGTGTGCCTACTATAATCTGATTAATCTGTCCATTCACTCCTGTCCCAAGCAGAGCATCCAGGCCTCACTCTCTCCGTCCCATTCACACTCACACTGACGCTTTAGGTCAGGCTGGGACCCTACACGAGTGAGACTGTTGGAGACGGTTTGGCCATTGACCTCCATCTTTTTCACACACTGGCCACCTGTCACACACTCTCAGATGCACACACAGGTCAGTTCTAAGGATTTGCTTGGTGTTGACTTCATAACAGTAACATAGTAAAGAAGATTTATTTTTGTAGTCTTCAAAATAAAATTATGACATGAATCACGATACAAACTTTCAAAGTTCAAACTACATTTCTATACCGAGTAAAAGTAAAACTTTGACCTATTTGTGCTTTTTTTCTATGTTTCTAATTTTAATATGGATTAATATCACGGTTTTGATTTTTTTTACAACCATATATAACATACTGCCAGACGTCTTGTGTTGGACTGAATTACATAGGGCATATTAGGATTCCTTCTGTGTAGGGCGGTGCAATTAAATACATTTTAATCGAAATCAAGGTTGAGTAATGTCTAATCATCAATTATCAGCTGGGACTTTATAAATTGAGAGGTCTACAACCAATCCTCGACCAGTAAAAGCATGAAGTTTGGAGCTGAATATGACTTGTTTTGTTTTAAATGTCAATGGTTTAAGTCTGTATTGTTTGTGTTCAGATAATTAATATTTCATTTGTTTTAGATAAGACTTTTTTTTAGATTGAGTATATATTTTTTGTCATATGCTCCAGCCCTACTTCTGGGTGCAGCCATTTCCGTTTATCGGGCCTTCATAAAAATATACAGAAAGACAGGATTTAGATGCCTGAAGTGAACACAAATTTATATGAAGTTGTAATGTCATTACACAGCAAGACAGTGTAATCATAAACACACTAAGCAGTATTGTTAATACTGCCAATTTCTTACATTAGATAAAGAATGGAGTTTAACGCCCAGACCAGGTACAATAAAGTGTAAGTTGACGAACCATCAGGCCTTATAATTTAGCCATGGGGACGTCAATTAAACCTAATGTTCTAAAATCTATGGCAATTTAAAGTTATTGTTGAAAAGGCGTATTGGAAGTTGCATAATGTAAAATTTGACCTACTTACATTGAAACATGAAGGACAGTCATCTGAAGATTAAAAGGGTGGCAATTTGAACTCGCCAAACCACAGGATGATTTGTTGACCTGTCCAGAATCTAACAAAAACAGAACATATATCTCTGTGCCTGCCACTTGTCCACTTGACTTGAGTGTTTCACATTTGCCTCCTTTATTTAATTCGGTCTTGACTTTTTCTGAATCACATTTTCATTCACCGCTCCAAAAGAGGCAGCATCACAACATTGACTCCACGACCCACCACCTCCCTTTTTTCTCTTTGTTTGGCATTAGCATTACAATTTGTCACCAGGCCAAATCCCCACATGCTCCGAGCATCAGCGACTAGAGATTTTTGCCTAAATCTTGTGGGAAAACAGAGATTTCTCTATCAACCTGCCTCTATTGTTGAGACTGAACAAACAAAGTGACCACAGCGGCCTAAGTCACACAATGACAGACAGCTTATTCAGCTACTTCATCTGCTGCTTCTCCCTAGGGACCTCACTCTGATCTTTTCCCAGAACACCATTTCTCCATTTATTATTCTACCTACCTTATCCACAATAACGACATCTGACTCTCAACTGTACATTAACATTCAGCATCAGCAATTGCTTTTATTGATTAATCTATCGGTCTGTAAGCTCCTAACTTCTGGCATGAGCGAGCATCATTTGTTTTTGTTTGTCATCACTCCCAGGGGGTTAAAAGCAGTTGTAAAGACAAAGTCATTCCTTCAGAGTCACCGGCGCAAGCTCCCCATCAGTGCCTTCTGGCCATTACTGGTGCATCGTGGGAACAACTCGGCAAAGGACAATGATTGGCTAGAACAATAAAGTGGAGGGCAGCACAAAGGACACGCCCACCTTGTGATGGGAACGAGCAGTGGAGAAAGCAGATGTTGCCATAGAGAGGATAGATCCAGAGACAGCAGATGTCACTGTCCCATGGCTCTTTAACAGCAGGTGAGGACCCTACCTGCTGGAAAAAAAACAGTGTTAAAGATATGTCATGGAAAGAGAGAAACAAGACATGTCACTATGAGCATTGAGACAAGGCACTACAGCACAGAGAATAAAAGTGATGTTGAAGTAAGTAAACAATATGAGGCCGTGTAGAGGAGTCCAGTGCTGATGATTATGAAATATATGGAAGAAATACTTACAAATAGGCACTTTTTTCTATTCAAGAAGGTTAAATGAAGAACACAGTTCATAATTAATTGTCTGAAAGGCTTTATAGAAACCTTCAAATGTTTTGGTCAGTTTTTGACACATTTGATCTACATTGGCTGGAGCCTATAACTATTGGTTATGAAAGAAAGTCAAAGTCTTCCTATTTCACAACTATAAAAATGTCCGCTGTTAAAAATATATATAGGACTGAACCCAGGTCTAAACTTAAGCTAAGAAGACATCCTGAAATAAATCATTCGTAAACTCAAAAACGTCTCAGTCTGTATAGCTCCTTTTAGCTTTATAATAAACAAGTAAACAAGTCAACAGCCCACAATATCCTTGAAGCTGATTGAAGTCTGTGTGGCTTCACTATAAAATAATTTTGAGCTCAACTTGCCTGTAATTACAATGAAGCACTGTGGGTTACAAAAATACTTCACGACAATGCTCGCTTTAACTTTTCCCTCTGACACATATCAGTTATCTGTAATTTACAAAAGCACAAGTTCAAAAACGTATTGGGTTTACAAAAATAATTATGCTCTGAGCATCTGTAAGGAAAATCATTGGAGTCAAATTCTGAGCTGAACTTTGTTTTGAGGATTATTGTGACCCTTTCATCAGATCAGTTTAAGAGGTATTTGTGGTGAATTATTAAATCTAAGTATCCAATGCCCAACTCTTCTGGTTCCACATATTTACGTATATAGGCAAATTTAAGAAGTGAAGCCATCTACTTTCAATAATAACAAGTTTGTTTTTTTTGTGTTTAAAAAAAAAAACATTTTTCAGGATAACACAAGATTTAGTTGACAAAAATATCAACTTCAAAAAAGTTTTAGTTAACCTGAAACTATATATTTAATTTTAACTATTGTATTGTATTGCTTTGTGAGACAGGAAGGCTCTGGGATTGAAAAGTGTAACTAGTTTCCACTCATTCCTTTCATTCATTTATACTGTATTAAGCTTTTATTAATTGAGAACAATGTCAGTATTTTTAGTTGATGTAAATCTTTAGTTTTAGTTTTCAAAAATGTATTTAATTTTAGTCACACATTTGTATCTAACACCGGGACAGTAAATCTTAATTTTTTCCCGTTCCCAGACACTACTCCTAATTACATAAGATGGACACATCAATGTGGACATTCATAGTGGTACGACAAATTGGATGTCTAGTCAACAACATATCTCACAATTTCATCCTATTAAGACAAGAATAGTGCCGCTAAGGGGGGCTCTGTATTGTCTATATTAGGGGATCTATGGCTGAAATGAAAAGAGAATGAGACATGTCTAGGGTAACGCTTTTGACAGACAAAAATGATCCTGGTCTTGTCTGAAGCTTTAAGACAAACAGGTGTAGCTGAACCACTAGGTTCCTGTTCTTATGAGTGTAGTCTTTGTGTATGGAGTTGTATGTGTGGGAATGGACCCTGGTCTGACTTGTTGATTAATGGCCAGTGTGTGTATGTGTGAAAACGCTCCCAGTCCTGTTTCTATGCTAATGAGGAGCAGCAGATGGGAGAGAGGCAACAATGAACAAATGCACCAACAACTTAAAAGCACCACGAGATGATCCTGTAGAGTTACACACTATTAACTTAGTAGTCGCTTAGTAGTCGGGCTGCCCTTAATGACATTCAGGATATTCATGGGAGAAAGTTATATTGTGCAGATCCTAAACATATATAGATAATTGTGGCCCAGGGCAGATTGGTGTTGACACAGACGGGACATCTAATCTCTGTCTTTTTAAGGGTGCCTTTTGGTGAACTGCAAGGTGCCAAAGAGTTATGTTTCTGTATGGGAACTCTGGATGTCCGCTGGGTGTGTCAGTCTGTGAAACTATACACATTTCTGGTTTCATTTATCCATGTGCCAGTCTCTGATGCTTTCATGTAGATTAAGAAAAGCAAAACCTGATCAAATGGCAACCCACACACCCTACAGACAAGAATATATATATATATATATATATATATATATATATATATATATATATATATTATATTACCTGTTTTACTATGTATATAAAACAGGTAATATATATATATATATATATATATATATATATATATATATATATATATATATATATATACACATAGTAAAACAGGTAATATAAGAATGGGTATTAGAGACAAACTGTGACAGGTTATGGTTTGCATCTGCGACTACCAAAATGTAACACAAAGCCATTGAAGGTTTTTCCAACGACATTAGTTTATCTGACTATTGACTAATAGGCCTACTTGCCTGGTCGACACTACACAGTACACTTTCACAGTACTTTACAAGTATGTAAAGTCTGGAACCGAAGCCTGTCTCCACCATTTCTGATGGGTGCACTTGATGGGTGCACCCATCAGTGCACCCTTGATGATTGATTTACCCACAGGTGGGTAAATCAATCAGAGAAACGAATGGTCCATTTGTGTCAAAAAAACCAACATGATGGCATACTGAGAAACAGTGTGGCTTTATAGAGACTTAAGGATAGAAGCACTACTTTCTGTAAATCTGAGGTTAAATAAGAATGTTTTGTTGTGAATGTTACAAGTGTTTTCAGAGGAGATGTCGTCTGCATTTGAGAGACATTTACTACAATAAGTGTCTGTTATTACGGCTTGGAGAGCCAGGAAAGACGTGATATATACCTTTTTTTACGTTCTGATTTTGATCAGCTACATCAATCACAAAACTCTCTGAATGATGGTCCCGGGAATCCATTAAACTAGTTATCTCTAATTCTTAAAGAATGTATATGACACTGTCACATTGTTTTTTGTTGTGGTTAATGACTGTTCCAGTGATATGCGATGTGTAGTTAATGTGTGTTTTTCACTTGTCTTGTCCAACTTTTCTACAACTCAAACACTCTGATTCCTGATTAGAGGAGTGCCATGTGTTGTTTGTAGTGTGTGCTGGAGGAGGGCCTTGAGCTTGTATCAAACCAACTCGTGGTGTCAGCTCCACAGGAAACCAGGCCTGCTTCCTGCCAAGATTTCTTCATTTTTGCCTTCTTTTTGCGCCCCCCCCTATCCTCTTTTGGTCACCATTGGGTCCTTTTTATGATGCACTTGCCACAATCATATATTTTTATTTGATTTGTTTTTTTAATTGTATTGTTATTTTATGGATTGAGGTCTCACATTCTTGAGCAGAATTGGCAACTAACCTTATCATAAAGGATGTTTTGTTTTGAGTATAATTTAAACATTTACTGTATAGGTTCATGATTGGCAATTCAAATCAACTTATTTCAAATGGGAGACAGCGGGACAAGCACAAGCCTCTGGAGTCAAATGCTGACAACGTGAGGCTGAGCCAAAGAAAACAAATCATCACAATGTGAGCTCTAAGTCAAACCAGTCTGAGGCGCACAGCTCTTGAGTCGTGAGCCTGCCGGAGCTACGTCAGGAAATGGATTTCCAGTGACAGGAAGTAACTTTGTGGAAAGAGGAAGTGTTTTCCAGCATCCTCCCTTCGTCGACTGCATGTGTAGGGAAGGATCAAGAAAGTCTACAGAATGTTTGGAGATACTTGATGCTTCATATTGCTGTGACAAAAAACAGCTAAACAGCCCTAACCACCTCAAAAGCTCAGGTGTGGAAAAAGTTAGGCGCCCTGTTTCCTGATGGCCTCAATATTACTTATCTTATTCATTGGGCACAATTTATTCTGGCATTTCTCCAGTTGATCATATGATTTTCTCTCTAAAGAGAAACTAAAGAGAAGTGAGTCCCACTGTTCATTTCACTGTGGCGTCTCTCCAGGATATAGTGGCAGCATCATGACACTTCTAACATGTATCCTCCTCTTACGTTCCCAAGCAACAAATAGTTTGAGGTGAAGGGTCAAAGGTCAATAATGTGTGTGTGAATCCACAAAGTTCAAAGAAAAACCACAGATATACACTGTCAATACAGTGATGTTCATGTACAACCTGATTCTGAAGGTCCATGGAGTAAAAACAGCAACTGTATGTATGACAAGACATGTATGTATGTATGTATGTATGTATGTATGTATGTATGTATGTATGTATGTATGTATGTATGTATGTATGTATGTATGTATGTATGTATGTATGTATGTATGTATGTATGTATGTATGGGGACAAGCAAACTGAGATTGATCAATGTGAGGAAAAAATATTGCAATACATTTGTGTTATTTGTGTTAACAGGCAAAAAAAATCTTTGAAGCCAGACCACAATTTCAGTTTGTAAATAAAGTTATCTGCTTCTTCTGAAAGTTGGAACTTCACTGTGATTGGTTAAATCCTGTCATTTCTCTGAGCTTTACAGAAGAGAGGAGAAGTGGGTGGAGAAAAAGTGCAGACTGCTGCTTTAAATAGAGATCACAATATGAGTAGGAGAACAAAATTGCAGATCGTCACAGGAATCACAATTCGATTTTTTTTTCACAATATCGCTCAGCCCATATGTATTGTAAACATAGTACACAAGTAGGGGGCACATGATCTCCTATTGCTAGTGCGTTGCAAAGTTGATCAGTCTGATGAAACTCTTTAAAACACAGTGTCTATATCTTGGATTACCAAATGCATTAAAAAAATGGAGTATGCCATAAACCAGGTGAGGAAAAAAAGATTATAAGATTTAAACCCCTCTAATAGCTGGTTTATCATATTTAAAGGCACTTGAATCTGATGCACATCTTTGGTCCATTCGTGTCCAAGCATTTTAAGAAGTGCAGATCAACGTTTTTTGTTCATGAGTGTGTGCACTGATAGTGTTGGATGGACAGATGGTCTTTTGTGACTCGTGACACCTGCCAGCTGCTGCTCTGCTCTTCTTCAACTTTTTTGCCCTTTATCCTACTCTCGGCTCACCTTATCCCTGTCCTTAATGCTCCCTCTCTTCTCTGGGAACCCACCCTTCTTGATTTCTTTTTACTCATTTTAGAAACAATTTTTCTCAGCAGCTTAAGTTCCATATAGAGCATATGGTCTTATAACAGCTTTGATGTGTCCAGGTTTTTTTACTTGGTCCAGTTGTGCCCCATTTTACAATTCAATTCATGTCCTATTTATAAAAACAGTGATTAGTTGGTTAGTGATCTAATCTGGTACATATACATATATAGAGAGATCACTCTTATTGTCTGTAATGCATTCTAAATATGTATATTGCTTAATTGAGATGGGGCCAACTAAAACTATTGTCAACAAGCCCCTATAGCTTGTTGATGCAGGATAAATCACAAATGAACAGTCTTTGGACTGACCGTTTTTTTATCTATGTATGTATGTATGTAATACCTTTAGTTGCACTTGTGGCAAGCTTTTCTTTTTGGAAAACCACAGGAGAGTCCAGACAAACAGACACAGGCAACAGGGGTCAGTGCGCACCCGTCATTCACTCTCACCTCTCAGTACGGTGTATGAGAATGTATACGTGGGTAAGACACTACAGACAGCTGGACAGTGACTGGACAAAGGATCCCTGTGAGTTTCTATGTGCCGCTGTAGTCAGTATGTGTGAACCCAGAGGGCAAAGGTCAAGCGCTGGTTTACAGAGCGCTACAACAGGAAAGAAGGCAACAGGCCATATGCCCTGTTCACTATAGAAGTGATATTATTACAAATAATACTATTAATAACACAGAACAGCATCAAATTAATATTTTGCGTGTCACATTAGTTCAATTAATAAAGCCCCCCATCTGATAAATTAACTAATCCTCACAACATAATCAATCAACAACATCAATTGTAAAAATAAAACAACTATAATATACAATTACCTTCAGCAAAATATAGCCGTTTTATCACCATAGAGGAGCAGGTGATTAGGCATGCAAACTTCACTGATGTAATGTGCATACTGTTAGTGCTAAAGTTGTTTAGGACATTCATGTAAAGGTTCTCCTCCTGTTCAAATGCAAACACTTTCTTCTCTAGAATCTTGACACTTGTTTGGCCCTCTTTTGCTCTGTGTTGCTAATGAGGCGTTTCTGCTTCCATTCAGATTACTTTATCTTCACACTTTGCAGTGGGCTCCAGACAGTGCTGCAGACAGCTGCATACAGCTGTGTACTCGAGCAGTTGGACAACAGCTTTACAGGCTTCAGAAGGACGCACACATACGCTACAGGGCAAAGTTTAGGATTTATAGTTGCAGCAGACGCACTGATAACAACTGGACAGCTGTGCTCACAAAGGCACTGCTGGACTCTTTACATGGTGTTAATGTGTGACCGGCAGAGGATTGGACGAACAATAATTGTAGGTTTTATTAGGTCAAAAGACTGGAAATATAGATCACAAATGTTAAAATTATTTGTCATATACAGAGCAAAGTTGCCAAACTAAAACAGTGTTGTTGAGGGGTCCTTATCAGCACAAAATAAAATTAATGTTTTTATAGTAGATTGTGTAATGCTGTCGTGGCTGTTTTCAGTTCCACAATCCATTATATTGTTTGATAAATGCATCATTGGACAACCCATTGAGAGGTATATTATCAGCTTAGTCATGATGGGGTCATTTTATTGTTGGTGTTGTGCAAATACTTAATTTTATGGGAGGTTTGAAATGTCTTTTATTAATAGACTGTGAATAAATGTTTTCTCATTTCTTGGTAGTTTATTTGTTTGTTTGCATTTCCTGTAGGCTTGAGTTGGGAAAATCCAACCATATGCCCAGTATCTGTAATACAACCAGTTTTACAAGCACTTTTTTGTGATGGCACCCAGACAGCTAAAGAACAACCCACTGAACAGCCGATGACGGGTCAGTGGGACAAAAACACAAAAACACATCCCTCAGACTTTCAGGAATGTAGTGCCCTAAACAAATGTTGACAGTTTACACAAGTCCTGTTTATGTACTTGTTGTTACTCAACTTGTGGTTGGTTTTGTGGGAGCTGTAAATCTGACTTCAGCACAATCAATCACTGGTTTCACTTTCAGCGGAGCAGTTGATCTAGGTCATTACACGTTGGGAATTCATCACAGGACAAATATGAGCGCTACATATTCCACGTCTTTACTTTCATCACAACAAATGGGTGGTGGACACATTGATGAGCCCCCCACTGGCTAGTTGTAGAATTGCTACACAATTAGTTAAAAAGCAAAATCTTTTTTTTTTTTTTTTAACCATATTATAACGGTTTCCTCTTCATTATTAGCCAACTCAGACTTGTAGTTTGAGTGATTCATGCATGTTTGAGAAATCTTGCAATGTCCTCTGAGAGCTCAGCATTTCTGTTTTCACCTACCTCCTATCTCCGCCCACAGCCAGATTCCGATTCATAATTTTATACATTTTACATATGTTTATGCAGTCCTTGGATGATATGTTTATCAGGATTGAAAGTTGGGGTTCTGACTTGTTTTATGATCATGTGCCTTTGTCTCAGAAAGCCTGAGTCTGGTCTTTGACAGCATTTTATAGAACTAACCAGTGAGATGTATTGTTGTTACCCTTCTAAAAAGGTCATTTGTTTTGGAAAAAAATATTTTAACGTTAACAACATTTGTCTTTAATGGATGATGAATGAATTCAACAGTAATTTCTCTTGCTAATGTGTTGCTCTTATGGACAGCTCACAGTAACCCCTAAAAGATATAAAAAGATATAAAAGATAAATCAACAAAGCAGCTGGTTTTCAGCTGAAGTCGGGCAGCATGTTTTGACCAGAGTCAGTGACTTCAGTGCGTTCATAACTTGCGAAAACATTATTTCTCATTCCTGAGGGCTACATTAATGCACGATACACAATGGGATTAAAAATGTGCACATCAATTTTTATTTTATTTTTTACATATATGTTTTTTACATACATTTTTACATACATGTTTTTACATTTTCAGTGTTCAAGTTTGTAACTACCAAAATGATCTCTTAGTAATTTGATTATTTTGTTGATTATTGAATTTGTTTTGCCTTTAATATAAAATAGTGAGGTCAAAGATAGTTAATAGTTAAAAAGTATTTTTTTTTCTCTTCTGGCTTTAAATTAGGAAAATGTTTATACAACTATAATGTTACCTTTTGTTAGATGTAGGACAGTAAAAACAGTAATGAGTGTAATATTAATTTAAGGTTGACTGTATACATATATTTGTATTATCAATTAATCGTTTGTGTGGCCATTTGTTTCTAGTTAAAAGGATAATAAGCAGACAGTGCAACCTAGTGGTAAGACTGACTCAGTACATCCAGAACCTTTGAATTGAACAGTCAGTTGAGCTGCACATTTATTAACATGACTGCCACAACAATCACAAAGACCAATATTTTAGAGAAAGACAGGCATGACATAGAACAAGTTATATTATAAAAAGATACAAAGAAAACATCTTAGGGGCACAGCACACATAAACAGTCAGAAGGGTTTTCATGACGTTGGAATTTCTCTCATCAATATTGACAGACAATGTAAGTGCCCTCTTTATGATTAGATGGGAATTATATGTGAACAGTTCAGTCTGTTTGGTGAGGGGCTTTGCTAACTTCAGTGATGGCTTTCTGCAGTTTTTTTACCGACTCCATCACAACACGGAAACTGTCGTGAAAGCTGCTGTTACCTTCCTTCACCCAAGTGGACTGCAGCTCTTGGACCCACGCCACAATCTCATCCAGCTGTTTCTGCGCCTCCTTCTGCTCCTCCAGCTCTGCCAGCAACGCCTGCCTGGCACACACCTCCGCTTCAAACGCACTCTGGAGCTCAGCGATGGACGACTCCAGTTTGAAGGCCTCCTAACAAGAGGCAAGTCATGATAAGTAAAAGCAGAAAAACACACTTGTAAAATGTGTTTTAAATTGTTTTGTTTTAATTTTTAATACTGTATTAATTATTTATTAATTTATTTATTGGTGCACTATATAGGGCTGGGAAGGTATAAAAATTGTGACTGTGACCAAAAATACCACGGTATGATGGTATACCACAGAGTTGTGTATTTTATAATGCAGAACAAAAACAAGCGAAGTGTCTGAATTGCTCCTTTATTATGCCCTGCTTCAATGTGGTGAGATTTGAGGAAACACTGAATAATTCAGGACAAAACAAGGAGCCTACCATGAATAAGTCCATCTAATAAAAGGCATTTATGGACTGAAATACTATTCCATCCTGGTAATTTTCTTTATTTGTGGCATGTTATACCTATATATTATGACAAATAATGTGCTATTTGTGAACTCAAGGCAGTTAATGCTGCTTATTTCACAAACACAGATAAATGAGCTTGTCAGAACCGTCAGAAATCCATCCTCACGGTATTGATCCCATGGCATTTGAATACCATGGTACACCTTAATACCGGTTATCGTGAGGCTGGGCGATATGGCAAAAAAATTATTATCACAATTTTCTCAGGGCCAGATTATGATTTCGATTTTATTACGATTCGTGTTCATTTTGTATTTTTTTTAATTGCCTATAATAAAGCTGCACGATTTAGGAAAAATATCTAATTGTGATTTTTCGGACCAGTGCGATTGCAGTTAGATTTGCTTTTTATGTTTTAATAATAGGATTGGTCAAATTCACATTTTAAAGACAATTTTGTCGCTTTTAATTGCATTTTTGTCACATTCAGTTGTGTTTGTCATGTTTAAGTCGCTTTGAGTCGCGTTTTAGCGTTTGTTGGTATGTTTTTGTTGCTTTTGAACACATTTTTAATCGCTTTTGATCATGCTTTTGTCACTTGTTTCAGAACATGTTTGTACAAATCCAAACTACAGTGTTAGCAGTTTTTATTCAAATCCAAGCAAGACATTTTGTTGTTTGTGGAAGAAATTATTGCAGTTATTGCATCTCCATAGATCTAACCTGTAACTTGGCCTGGTGGCATTTAAAGAACATTTCAGGCAATTCACTAACATTACCATTAATGTTTCTCCAACAGAAAAGTTACATAGTGCGGCTTTTACAAAAATCCCATTTATGATGTTACTTCACATAATAGGGCTTCTGTGTAAATGTTAGTACAGTTTAACATACATTTTTACATAAACGCAAACTGACAACCCCTTAGAGAGCTACCTGCATGGCCTGGGGGTAGTTTCTGTGAGCCTGGTCCTCGGGTAGGAGCACATTGGGAGGCACAGTGAGGCATCGGGTCACCAGCAGCGGGGTCATGCGCTCCGACAGCCGCCTGAAGCGCTCCTCTAGAACCTGTTGCAGTTTGCGGCTGCATTCACGGGCCGCGGTCCTGAGCTGTTCCTCGGCTTCGGTAGAACTACCGGTACTTAGCTGTCGGACACACACTTTCTCCACCACCGGTAAGATGTCGTACAGACAGTCCTGAAAGGCGTTACAGACCCGGAGCAGGCATGTCTGGGGCGTGTATCCGAAAAACTGCGCCTCGTACATGTTTAATTTGGAAGGAGAGAGGCTTTTTTCGTTTTCATTTTCACAAACATCCATCACTTGTGTTTCCCGCTCCATGTTGAATTGTTTTTCTTCTCGGTTTCCGGGTTGTTAGTAATGGCACAAGAGTATCGCCACCCAGAGGCCGACACACCGGGTTTGTTTGTCTGTTGTTTCCTTAGCCTAATCGTCTATCTACAACCCCGTTCCTGTTAAGTGGTGTTGCTGGAGTAGGATTGCTTTACCAAATTGGATCGCAGTGTTTTCTCCTGCATTTAAAATAAAATACTAAGTTGGCAGTCTGACGGCGCGGCAAATGCACGCCTAATGCCATACAGAGAACACTAGAGAGGCTATCGCAACTACTAACGTTATGTGGTTCCAGCGGCCATGTTCTGACTGGTATATCCCCCACGGTTTGAAACCGTTATGTTTAATTGTTAAACTGTTCTGATTTCACATCATTCTGAAATCCATAAACATGGAGCTGGACACTTTGATTACATTACATTATTAAATAATTTTATAATTGGATTTTTAAAAATGTCCTCTAATGCCCCTGTTCTACCATACTAGCGAGAAAAAATATTTACAAAAAGTAATAAAATCTAGGCATGAAGTAAATGTCCATGATTCACATACGCATAAGAAAATTGTATAATTCTGCATCATATGCAATCATTGTGCAATTGTCAGTTCACTTGTACTGTGCAATATCAAAGACAGTTGTTTAAACTATAACTTATCATGTAAATTTGTAAATAGGTTAATAAGTTACTGAGGGATAATTTATATATTTTTTGTTTTGTTTTGTTATTTTGAACAAGTTTAGTGTGTTTTTTTTTAAAATCCTATTTTAAAGTTTTCCTGGTCAGTTGCATATCTGTAACAAAACGAATTTCCTTCTGATCTGATAAAATATAGCTCGTACTTCCAAGCCTTCACCTTCAGGGTGAACGTTAATTTTCATAATTTGGAGGGAAAATGTCCAGATAGACAGATAGAGTTCCCTGTACTACTAGGACCACATATGCCATTATATTTCAGTTTTTCCCTAGCTCGTTTTTTTTTTTTTTTCAATTACAATTACAAGATGGCCGCTGCAATTGTCCTAACAATAGAATCCATTGTCTCTCTAGTCTTCATTTTACCAAATAGGGCACGCCCCCTGCCTGGACCAAATGCACATGCGCACTCCACTTACTTCCTTCACGGCTTTTGCTGCTTTTGGTTTGTGTTGATAGCGGCATTTGCTTTCACACGTGCAATAAGTCCTATGTGAATTACTCTTTTTTGGATCGTTTCTTAAGCTCTCCCTGCTCTCCCAGACAGGTAAAATAGTCGTCTGTGCTGAACATGTGTTGTTTGTCCCAGTGCGCAGCCGTGTTCACGGCGTGGACAGAGCTTACAATGGAAGTTTAGCTCTGGTTAGCATTATGATGTGGGCTAGCTGATGCATTCACTTTTTGTTGTTGTGTTGCTAACATTAGCCAGTTAGCAACCGTACCTATCCGCACTATTTAGGGCGATATGTATATTGACATATTTAGCATCTAACGACTTTTGTTTTGGGGTGTTCTCAGGTTTAAAATCATAGTAATTCTCAACCATGGGGGCTTATCTGTCACAACCCAACACTTGCAAGACCTCTTCCGATGGCGGCAACATCAACTTGAGCTACGGCTTCTCTGCCATGCAAGGCTGGCGTGTGTCGATGGAGGTGAGGAGTATGTGCTTGTATGAAATAATGATGCAATGCTTGCATTTTATTGTTGTCTTCACAGTTAAAAAGTTATTACGTTATTAAACGTTACTAACTCTCTCACAATACTCCGCCCTGATGGTTGTCATGGTAAAGCTGTAAAAACGTACGATATCGTACGGTTCCGAACATATGCTGAAACAGACCTAAGCCGATCTTTTGTTCTTGCTTTAGCAAATGCATTCTTGTGTGTTTATAATGAACACGTACTGACCTAACCTAACCCTAACCTCAGTCATAACCTGGCAATATATTCCTCACCTAACCCAAATCCTAACCTTATCAATCAAACTTTATTTTATTTTATAAAGACTAAAACCATAACCATAACCTTATTCTCTTTACTGGTACCCAAAAACTCACAAAACCACATCAACCAAACCACACAGTGGCCGTTTTAGGTTAATAACCATGAAATTGACAACATTTTATCATTTCTCATATTTTATTCATATTCAATGGCAGAATAGCACGATCAACAGCAATGTAGACAATTAATACAATTGTACACACCTTTTGCAGGATGCTCACAATTGTATTCCAGATTTTGATGAAGACACTGCTATGTTCTCTGTGTATGATGGACATGGAGGTAAAAATTGCTACATTTTCTAGTTTTGATACTATAAACAAACATTCATTTTTTTCTGTTGACGTTGCAAACTATTAGTTTTGCAATCTATGCACAACTCTGTGATAAAAAAACTATTTTCTTTAGGTGAGGAGGTGGCTTTGTATTGTTCAAAGTATCTCCCAGATATCATCAAAGAGCAGAAGGCATATAAAGATGGAAAATTACAAAAGGTGAGCGTAAATAAAACACTAGTTCTTCTTTTCAGACATGTTTTTAACTTCTGATATTTCCATAGGCTCTTGAAGATGCTTTCTTGGCTATTGACTGCAGAATGACCACAGAAGAAGTCATCAAGGAGCTGGTGCAGATTGCTGGCCGACCAACTGAAGAGCCACCCACTGAGAAGGTTGCAGAGGAAGATGACCGTAAGTGCTGGAGGAATGACTCATTGAAAGAAGAATATGTATTATTTTTGCTAATTTTGTAAACTGCTTTTTGCTTTAAAAGTTGATAAAGAAGAGGCAGCTCTGCTTCATGAGGAGGCCACCATGACCATTGAAGAGTTACTTGTGCGTTACGGCCAAAACCGCAATGCAGTTAAAAATGCAGTGAGGTACAAAAAAGATTTCTCACATTGTTTCATATTCAGCAAAAACTTGTTGAACTTTTTTCAACTTCTCTTTGCTACTCTTGTTACAGTGCTGCTGCTAAAAAAGCAAGTGCTGCTGGTGCCTCTGGAGAAGAAGCAGGTGGCAGTAAGGGGCAAAAGAAGGAGAGTGTAAATGGAGAAGTGGAAGAGGAGGAGAGCAATGGAAAAAACAGTGAAGGCTGCACAAAAGCATGTGGGTCAAAAGTGCGGGCCTGTAGGAGGGCAGCGGGTGCAGGAAGTGATGCAGGTTTGAGACTAAAAATATAATCAGAAGCAATTAAAGCTATTTAAGTGTTAAGTTCACTAATACTATGTCTTCACTAGAAGGAGCCGGTGGAAGCTCTAATGGCGAAGAGAAGGCTGGTAAGGCAGAAGGCGATGCAGGTCCTTCATGCTCCTCTTTGACGTCCAAGACTGGTGGAGATTCAAAGTCCAGATTTTTTGATGACAGTGAAGAGTCAGATGAAGGAGAGGAGGAGGAGGGCAGTGAAGAGGTGAGACATCCTAGTCAAACCAAGCGTTTAACCTGTGTAAAAGGACATGTGCTCATGCATTTTATGGCACTCGAAAATGCGTGTATTTTTTCAGGATGGAAGTGAGGAAGGAGAAAGCAGTGAAGCCGAGGAAGAGGAGGACACAGAGGAGGGAGAGGAAGACTCCGAGGATGAAGATGAAGAAGAGATGTGTTTACCAGGCATGGACGGCAAAGAAGAGGTACATTTGATATTGGAGTTTGAAATTATAATGAAATTCATACATCTACTACTTAAATTCTAATTTAGCAGAATAAAGTCAATAGCAAAGTGGCTTTTAACATGAACCTTGTACCTTGTACCAGCCTGGCTCGGACAGTGGCACTACGGCTGTTGTGGCGCTCATCAGAGGAAAACAGCTCATTGTAGCTAATGCTGGAGACTCTCGTTGTGTGGTATCTGAGCATGGTAGGACTCTTGTTTTCATTATTATTATTATTATTATTTATTTTTTTTTTGTTAAGAATATATTGCTTTATGTTTTTTTTCCTATCGTTGTGCCACAGGAAAAGCTGTAGATATGTCATATGATCACAAGCCAGAGGATGAGCTGGAACTGGCTCGTATTAAAAATGCTGGAGGAAAGGTGACTATGGACGGAAGAGTCAATGGGGGCCTCAACTTATCCAGAGCCATTGGTAAGAAGTCTAATGTTAACTATTCAGTTTATTTTAATATCACTCACAAGTGTGACATTGTCTCAGAATACAAGCTTTACTTTATGTAAAACATGCAACTGAATAATGACTATAACCATAACTTTGTAAACAGATTGAATTTCAGCCCATTTGTTTTTAACAAAATAAACAAATGATGATAGATTTTACATAACTGTATATAACTGACCTGTATTCGCCAGGTGACCACTTTTACAAAAGAAACAAGGCATTGCCTCCAGAGGAGCAGATGATTTCTGCAATGCCAGATGTCAAGGTTTTGACTCTTAATGAGGAGCACGACTTCATGGTCATTGCATGTGATGGAATTTGGTAAGCACATATATGTAACATTTTAAAAATGATACATGAAGTAAAACGCATATTTCTTCTTTGTTTTCAAAGGAACGTGTTGAGCAGTCAGGAGGTTGTTGACTTTGTTGGTGAAAGGATGAAACCAGACCAGAGTGGCAAAACAAGATCTTTGTCATCTATAGTTGAAGAGGTGAGCAAAGCATTAACTGTTGTTACTTAAACTTGATTAAAGTAGAAATTAAATTATTGTCTTACAAACAATGACTTTTATCATGTTAGAACATCTGCAGAAGTTGTTTTTTGATAGTCCTTTAACATCAAATTATTATAATTATTAGTCATCAAATTTTGTAATTTTGTTTATTTGTGTTGAGTTGTGTATTTTTTGTATTGAAAAATGTACTGTATTTTTTTTTATTGCAGCTGTTGGATCATTGTTTGGCCCCTGACACATCCGGAGATGGGACAGGATGTGATAACATGACCTGCATGATAGTTACCTTCAAGGCTCACCCTTCTCCTGTCCAGAGCGACTCAGATGAAATTAAAAAGAGGAAGCTTCAGGAGGAGTCAGGAGACTGTGAGCCGGAGAAGAATGGGAACGACAGTAAAAAAGCTAAGAGTGACTAAAATGACCAGAAAAGACATCCCAGGAAGAGCAGCAGCTGGTCCCAGACCGCCCCAACACACCAGAAACACATTCTTTCCATAACGGGATTGTTACCTCAAAGACCATAATCTCCTCCAGTAGGACCAGTAATGTATACACAGCATTGTCAATGATATTATTCAGCATTTTACTTCAATACCTACTTAATTTTTTTGGGGGGTGTGGGGGAGATAAAAACACCAGATGTATTTCACCTTTAATACACATGAGCAGCAGATATGTTTCTTGTAACTGGAAAGAAACGGTATGCAAGAAAGGAGATTGTAGCAATGAAAGCCTTATTGCCCTGACATCTTTAGGATTTGTTTGTGTTGCATTCACTTCAACATGAGATGACGAGGGTGAATGCTGTGTATATTTAACAGTGCAGTTTTGAGTATATAACAATATTGGTGTGTTTAAAAGTGCCACAGTTTCTCCTTTTCCTCTCAAAATATGATACCGGAATTATAGCTGAATGTTGAAGTCAAACTTTGCAGTCTTAAATCTGCAGATAAATGAATTTGAAATCAAAAGCGGGTATAAACCAGTGACAAGGCATTGGAAAGATGTCTGTCTTGTGTTGCATGTGTTGGTCAGGGTTTTGGGTTGCCACTGTTGAATAAGTTGGAGTGTGTAGATGAGCCCTCAAATGGGAGCATCTGAAGGTTAAATTAGCCATTTTGAGATATTTTCCTTTGTGCATTTACTTGGTTTAGAAGCAACAAGCCTTTCTATGCTGACCTCTGTAAAACAGCATATGAGCACATCACATGTCACCATTCATTCCTGTGTTTTTGTCATCTGTTCTGATCTGTACATTTCCAAATGGTTAAACACCAGCTTTTTAGAGCAAATATAATTATACTGTATGTAAGATTGGGTATTGGGGAAACGAAGGACAGCGATAAATGACAATGTATTGTAAGTGGATTGTGAGAGCACCACTGCAGCGGGACTCTCTGACTGTTAAGACATTTACTTTAAAAGCTGTTAGTGACCTTTCTGCTATGTTTATTCTCACAGATTTTAATGCAGAGGTCCATGATGATTTGGCTCTTTTGTTCCTGGCCAGACAAAAAATATTGAGCACACTCTTAAGCTATCTGCCATTAGATGTACTATAATTTACAAGTGGAGCACCAAAACGATGTAACTGTTAATTTAGTCTCTCAGATAATACCTGTTAAACCATTTTGTGTGGTTGTGCATTTGTTTTTCATGTTCTATCTTGACACCATGCCCTTTTTATGTACATAGATTTTCAATACTTGTAATTGACAAAAAACTTTTCTTTGTAATTGTGACTCAGTGTGACATTTGGTGCATACTCTTTTGACACCAGTATGTAAGTACATACAAATACATTTTTTAAATAATTGTAAGTTTCTTTTTGTCTTGACTACTAAGGCGGTTGCAGTTGAAAATGCATCCTGTGGTTTGCAGCAAAGATTCTGTTAAAGGACAAGTCAATTACACAGGGCCTCATAAACAATCCGCTCCATTATACCGGCTGTAGCTTCTGCCTGACCGGCAGACGATGAGCCACTAGAGGGCGCAGTATGTCTGCCCGCACCACACTGCATTGGGGGCTTTGCTAGTAGAAGTTTATTTTATAGATTATCCTTTTTCACAATCAGTTTAGGATCAGGGTTAAGTTTAGGAACATATAATTTAGTTATGTTTAGGGCTTTGGGAGTAGCAAGTTTACAAAATGGACGTGTGTGTGTGTGCGTGTGTGTGCGTGCGTGTGTGTGTGCGTGTGTTTAAGTTTAAGAAACTGTTTAGAATCCAATATACTTGTCCAAAAAAAAAAAGCTAAAATATTCCATTCCATTCATTTATTGCTAATTTGATAGGGACAGAACTGGTCTGTCCCTATCCTTAACTCTCAACGGGCCCATTCCTGTGGTCAGACAATGGGATTTGAAGTAAACACAACTTAGTCTTCCGTCAAGGTCCTTCGAGACACAAACTCGAGCACAAGATGGACTTTCAATCCAACAACAAAAGTGGCATGAATGTCAGGAAAACATCTCTGTTTTCAAACATGTGTGACCCTCGTCAGCTGTGGGTACTGTACTACTGTATTATTGACGTGTCAGATGCAGACGCCATCCACATGACATCAGCATCTGCTTATCAAACAGACAATGCATCCTGTCCTCTTCCTGTCTTTGACCCCCTTCTTCCACCCATTTGGATTTTACTCTCCATTTTTACTTTTCTTTTCCTGTGATTTTGTGCAGTGTCGTGCTCTCTTTCCTGTCCTTGTGTTTTCCTCTGCCAAGCTTGTTGGAGATTGTACAATGTAATGCTCATTGGCACATTTTAGATAGGAAAATGACACATTTAATCAAATATGCACCAGCTGCAACTGTGTGACTCGATAGGTAGAATTTGCTGACAGATTGCAGATTGGTTGACGTGGATTATGGTTAATATATCTGTAATTACAAGGCCTATTCACATAAAACAAAAAATTGACAGGAAGTTTCTTTTGCTTCTTCTCTGTCAGTATAACCAAACAAAAGTTAAATAATTTTTTCTCAATAACTTCATAAAGTAGTGTCATTTTCATCTCCAAAACATAATTGTTGTCAGTTGAAAGGACATTAAACCATAGATTAATATTTGGAACTAATCAAAACAAAGAATGATAAGGTTAAACTTAAATGTGTAGATTATCATATGGTTCTTACAAAACAGTGAATCCCCCATAGAGTTAAAGGCCTGCCCTCCATCTGAAAATATGACAATCAAATTTTACAACATGAACACAACCTTTAGATGTATTGCAAGTGAAAGATAACGAAAACAAGGCCTAGAGAGTATAGAGAACATTCACTTGTTGAACATTGGGAGATAGGGGCATAAATTCCTGCTCAGGTATGTATTATGTATCTGAAACACACCTGTGAACACAACTCACCGGATGAGGGCATCTGAGGGCTATGAGCAGCACTGATAAGCAATGGAAAACTACTGTGCCCTTTGTTTGGTCAGCAAAACACTCTTACATTAACATACCTGACTTACACTAGGTCATAGATTTTTTTAGACTCCATATTGTTAATAAGAGTCTTGCAAGTCATGGTTTATTAGCCTGTTAGACATCTCAGGGATCACTATAAATTAAGAATTAATGTCTGCACTGGTTCAAAAACTCACAATTATTACTTAAGATATCATTGACTGCCAAACAGGAGGACACAATACAATTTTTACCAGCGTCAATGTAGACTTCATGAGTGGGGACAGGTGTATTGAAAACATGGAAGGCCCACGAATTTATTTCTGTTTTTCACCACAGGAACTATAGCAACCCAAAATGTGTGGTTCATATTTTTTTCTATTATGTAAAATGTCAGATTAATAAGCATATAAATTTGATTTCATGGTGCTCGAGGCGTTAGAGCTTTGCATGAATAGGGCCATGATCCCTGAGGTACAACATAGCTTCTAAACTAGGCTTGTTTCTCCTCTATAGTGACACATTCAAAGCAAATGTCCCTTTACAAGAAAAACGAAAAAAGATTTAAGATTTAGTTGACCTGTGAGTGAACTGTCCTGCCATGACTCACTGACTCCCTGATACTCCTCAAATGTTACAGTCCTCTCCCGGCTGATACTGACACATTCAGACGACAACACACAACAATTTTCTCACATACTCCCCCTTTGTCTTCCGTGGGAGAGCCCATCTATGCAAAGAGTTTGATTAAGCAGTTGAAGATGCAGTTGTTCCTTGGAAATGTCAGTTGTTCCTTGGAAATGTTTTTTTTTTTTTTTAACAGGAGCCTGTTTACTGTTTTTGTGTCCACTTTTCTGATTGAAAAAGAACAAAAGCACTGGCCAAAATGTTAATATTATAGAAACACACATTGTAGACTTTAGTGTTTTATAGACACTTTGTTTACGTTATGATAGTGCCCACTAGATAATTGCTTTAATTTGGACTGACAAAGAAGAAGTGTTTGTTGTTTGCTACTCCATGACATAGACACACTCACATGTTGGATGTTTCTTGGGGACATTACATTGTCTTACATTCATGTCATGATGACTGATCCTAACCTTAACCATAGTCACTACTTGCCTAACCTTCCTAAACCATATCCACAACCTAATGTAAACCTTACCTGAACTTTAAACCATGTTGTTGACCTAACAATATAGAATTTAAATTATGGAGACCTAATTTTTGTATCCATATGAGGCAGGTCCCCTTGATGTGAGTGTGTGCATAGATTTCAGTCCCACAATGTTGTAAATACCATGCAGACATAGATGCCTTTCTCACTTAACTTCATTAAATCTGGGTCTGTTAAACATTGTACACTGTGTTATGTGTATGTCCGTGTATTATTTATCAAGTCAATTTTGACTACAAAGTTTGGTTAACCTTCCCAACACTTCACTGTTGCATTCTTTGGGCTTCATTGTATTTTCTGTTCTTTTCCATCTGTCACTGGCTTTTTATCTACATTGTCCCAACTTCACCCTCTTCCTCAGACTCTCAGTGCAGCTGTCAGAACACTCTGAGTTTATGACTTATTATGAAAAGTAAGGATTTTGTTTCAGCCGCGCCTGTTTAGGGGTCAGCACTGAAGTCATCCCGCCCTCTGGATTATGTAAGACAGAGACACAAGGAGTGTGTCTCTGGAAGATATAAAATTATTCAGAGGAAGATATAAAATTTTACCGTGCCTCAGAGTTTTGTGAAAGTAGAAAGTACTGAAAATACAGACATTTTCTCAAAAGTCAATTTCACAAAAATGGAGAAGAAAAACTACAGCTGCTGATTTCACAATACTTATTTTATTATGATATGGTATTTTTATTGTTATTTTGGTGATCAGATCTGGAGTTTTAATGGTTTATTAAGAAAGAAGAACATAGTTAATAATTAGGGTGTAACATACCATAAAGGGTCTGTCCCTCCTCATCTCCCCCAAGTCCACACTTGCCAAATATCACATGACAGCCTTCAAAATAATACTCTTGCATAACATACAGCACCTGTGAACAAAAAGCCTGCACACAGAGCCTGAAGTGTGCAAGTGTCTGAGCTGGTGCTTTCCATGCCCTAAACTCCACTCCCACAACATTAGTCCTTTTATCATCAGTGCATCAGCTGAACACAGTGTGAAAGGAGCCCCCAGAACTGAAATCAACATCCAATGTAATTCAGTCTATAAATAAATTATTGAGCAACATTAATTTCTGGAATGTTTTATGAAAATTACTACTGATTAGTATTACAACGCATTTTAACTACATCATTTTGCCAGTTATAATCACAGACTGTTAAGACACACATTATTGAACTGACTTGTCAAAAGGCTTTGTTTCAAGCAGTGGAGCTGACGAGAACTGACTTCTCAAACACATTCTCAAAAAATGAACAAAACTGTGTAAACATCAAGTGTTAATTCAAATAATCTTTATTTCTCAGAATATAAAACCAGTACAGAACTCTTACTAAAGAAAATGTCTTTGATTCAAATTGTGAGGACAATCTTTTCCAGCTACAATACACAGGAGCAAACACCTTTGAAACATGTGTTTGACTTCATAGCATAGGTCAATAAAACACATATTTTACAGCTATTTACATGATAAAAGTTGCATGTGAAAATATGAAGCTCAGAGTAATGAAAACAAAAACACAATAACCAAGCTGTGCATAAAAAGTTTGAATTGTTGGTAATTGTTAAGTCTTTGTTTGCAGCTGTTGTTATTTCAAACTAAACAAATTCCCATATGAATCACTGCAGCAACCTCATCTGTCCAGAATTACTCACTTTCAAAGACTTCCCACTTCACATGCACTTCTGTCAAAACCAAACACATAAATGATGACCACCTGCCGAAACTCCCTTTTTCAGCAATCAACAGTTGTTCACGTGTGTGTTTTTACTTTCTCATTCCCTTCAGCTGACAATGCAGTGAGTTTATATTGACTAGTACACACCTAGTAAGATCACCTCCTCCTTAGGCCCTCCTTAAAGCATGGTGTCATGTCTTAAATGTTAAAAATGTACAATTCCTTTAGCCCTCTCATATCTTCAATGATCAGACTGAGAAACAAGTAGCACAGTCTGCTCTTTTACTTTTTACTTTTTGGCAGAAAACCAGTAGTCCAGAAACATACACCACTTCACAATGCGGCACATGCTAAATACCAAGCAATGAAAGCCTTCTATTTTGATTGTCCTCAGCTACTGCTATGTATTTCTCGATTAAACACAATTTATTCAATCAGTTGACGAATACAGCACACAGAAATAAAATGATGGCCCATAATCTTTCATAATCTATAATGTTTGCATATTATGTCTGGAAATATTTCATCAATGATCAGCTGCTCCCACCTCAGAAAACTGTAAACAAACAAGATACATTTTTATTTGGCTCAGATCCAAGCTTAAACTATGAGATTAATTTATCACATTTGAATAACAGGTACCAACGCAAATCACTACTAGATGGTGGCTCAAAGGGAAACAGCCCCACCACCTACCAAATAATGTGACATTTGAGAAATGGAAATTATGATTTAAATGTGATTAAATGTGATGTTAAATGTAAAGAAAAAAAAAAGAGACTCCTGTTTTCTGTTACACCCCAGGCAGATTGGACATACATATTAGTGAAGCGCATATTACTGCTATTGCATGTCTGAGTTTGTATGATCTCCTGTAGTCCCATACCTCCGGCCACACGAGGCACCTCTTATACCTTTAGGCTGCTTTGGGAAAAGTGTAGTATTTGACTAGAAGCTGGAGTTTAAGTAACACAGCAATAACTTTTCCACCATGACTTGGACAAACTCTTCATCTTGTCTGGGGTCTGTTTGTATTTCTTAGGTCTTTTTTTTTTTCCTCTCAGAGACTTCTGAGAGTTGTGGTCTTGCAGACTTGCTAATATGGCAGAGTCAAACACTTCTTTTAGATTCTTTTGAGTCAGTGAAGAGCACTCGATGTAGGACACTGCATCAATCTCCATCCCACAGTCTTTGGCCTCTGCTGGGTCGACTGGTCGCTCTCTGTATTTAGCCAGATCTATAAGAACCTATAAAACATAAACAAAAAACAACACATGAATATGTTTAGTAGCTAAATAACAATAGGTTAATAATAAACTACTACTGGGCTTTAGACAGTGACCATTCAAATCAGGGAGTCATTTAAAGGTACTCTATACAACACACAACATCTTGCTAAATGAAAGTGTTTTATTTCCATACAAATTCCGCGAAAACATGCGAGAGTGATCGCCTCTCCACAGAGCTGACCTGTAACTTGACCTGGTAACATCACCTGCTTGTCTCCAAGTTTAATGCCATCTAGAACATTTCAAAGCAATAACATCTCTATGGAGACAAGCAGGTGGCGGACTCTCGAACAAAGAAGTTACATAATGTACCTTTAATATTTGTTAGCAGCTGCTTTTATTTTGATAAGTCAAATGAGATACTTGTGTGAGGCTCCTCCTGCTTTATGATTGGATCATAGTGTTGAGAACCAAAACACCAGACTACAGTATAACATAAACAACTTGGCCATCATGTCCAGTATTTTGGTAATTAAGAACAAATCAACATTACAATTGTTATCAATAAAAACAATATTTGATTTGAACATATTTACGTTCTCTGGGGACACAGAATGGTCATATTTATGACATTGGAAATTAATTCTACATACCCTACCTTTAATCCAACTGAGGAATGGATAGACAGTATATTTTCAGTTACAGTACTGTTACTTAGCAAAAAATACTATTTATTAAAAAAGCATTCTACTTGAAATAGGCTACACAAGCACAAACATACTGGGCTACTGCAGACAAAATGCCTATAGACCCATAGATTTCATGCAGTAGCACTACAAAATTACACAATAGTAGATTTAGCAGTATCTGATCCTAACAGAATAGATTAATCACATTGTGCTACTTTCACCTCAGACAACAAACCTTGACGTCTTCTCTGAGATCACATTGCGTCCCAACCAGGACTAAAGGAGTGTGAGGGGCGTAAGCCCTTATTTCTGGGACCCACTTTTCAGGAACATTTTGAAACGAAGCAGGACTGACCACACTGAAGCACAGCAGGAAGACATCAGCACTGGAGTAGCACAGTGGGCGCAGCTTGTCAAACTCATCCTAGAAACAAAAGGAAAATAATGTGTTCACAGTTTTGAACAAATCAAACATATTTGTCTCATAACGGGAGATGGTATAACACTAACTAAGAAAGTAAATATAGAAGGTTGGCATTTTTTCTCATTGTTAGACAAGGCTACTGCTTCGTACTGCACTACATTGTCTTAAAAAGTTGCTTCCTATGACAACAATCAACTGGCTTGTGATATATTTAGCCCACCCTCATCACTTCCAGACAGTTATGAAATGTCCTTCCTGCAGGTCAAGATATTTTCCCAAACAAAGATAACACACTATATTTTTAAGCAAGGACTAAACATATGGGGACAGAAGTTCCTACATGTGCTGACTTTACATTGTACATGAGAGATTACTAACCTGTCCAGCAGTGTCACAGAGCTGCAGTCTGACAGGATGTCCATCTACTGAAACCATTGCTACAAACACAGATATAGCCACACAAATAAATATAAAAAAGCAACTGAATAAAATATGGAATAGATTTTTGGAAAGAACAATTTGTTTTCTTTTTCTAAACAAAACATTATTCAATGATGTCTGAATGATGCAGGAAAAGGAACAAGGACTTAGAATAACCAATAACCTGAGAAGTTGTCAAAGGCCGTGGGGACATACTCAGTGGGGTAACCATTGGTGGTGTAGCTGACCACAAGGCTGGTTTTACCAACAGCCCCGTCCCCCACAAGCACACACTTCACCCGCCTCTCAGGAGCCCCGGGACCCGGTGAACCTGCCCCGGGCCGCAGCGTCCTGCCTCTGTCGCGGCTCCGCACTCTTCTGGGCGGCACCGGGGGAACAGAGGACACCGCCGCTGTCCTGGAGCCCCCATCGCCAACAGGAGACATCGGATATGGAGAGGACGGGGACATGAAGCAGGTCATATCAGCTGCAAGTTCACTTTTAAATCCATCTTTGCATTATTTAAAACACGACTTGTCAAGTAACTTTTCTGTTTTCGTTTCCTTTTACTTCTCATAGTTAAATCCCAAAAAGATTCAGTTCAGGAGATGTTCAAGGAATCGAGTTTGCGCCATAGCAAGAGTTGGAAAAATGGGTTTACAACAAGTCAACGCTTGAAAACAAAGTGGAGGGTATCAAACACTCGCTGTCCCACGGTCCACTGAACTGACAGTCTTCTGAAACTCCCCTTCATGAGATCACCGTCCAGATTCAGAGGAGGAGGAGGAATAACAACACTGTGCCTTTCAGTAATGGTGTAAGATGATTTAGACCCCATTATATGCACAAGTTACATTTTTCTTTAGTTTAAGTACTACTCTCTAAAAGTGCACAGTTATTTGTTCTGACTCCTCATTAATCTATAGAATTAAAATATAAATGTGTGCATTATGGTGCGAAAACCTGTGACTTTGACGCCCTCTAACGTTGAAATAAGAGGCCGACTCGGAACAAAAATCTACTGTCTTTACTGTTCGTGTTTCTGACCGAGCACATTAGTTTGAGTACCGATTACACATGTGGTTTATTCTGGTTTGTTATGCTTCTGTTTTGTGCTAGATATTTGTAACAGAAATATCGAAGTGACACCATGTCGACAGCGGAGGTTATTCTGGGATTTTTGGAGGAGGTGGAGCCGTGGCGACTGTTTTCCCCTCAGTTTCCGAGTAAAGTAGGTGGAAAACCCGCGTGGCTGAGCCAGAAAGATGTGCCCTCTCTGTCCCAGTTGGAGTGCGAAATATGTCATCTGCCAATGGCTTTTCTGCTGCAGGTGAGTGACTCCCATTGGTGATTCCTTTGTATTTTGGGTCTCAGATGTAAACCTCTTTGAACTTCCTGATGTGGAACGAGAGTTTATTGTTGGTTTAGTCCAGATTTGGGTATAATTTAATCTACATTCAGAACTGTTGCAGTCTGGAGTTAATCTGATCTCGTCTTGGTGGAAGGTAAAATTTGAAAGCCTGCTTTGTGTGAAACATTTTAGGACCACTATATCAATTACGCTTAGTTTATAAGTAAATTATGTGTCATGCACCGTGCGTATTAAATTTATTATTACTGTTGTTCTTCTAGAACGTCTGTTTTGTCTTCCAGGTTTATGCACCTTTATCGGGCCAGGACCAGTGTTTTCACAGAACACTCTTCCTGTTTTGCTGCAAAACCCCTGAGTGCTACTCCTATAATGACAGCCGCTGTATGAAAGGTATGCGCTGTTGTTGGTCTCCACTTCTCTACAAAAGTAAATTAATTTAACATCTCTTTTCAACAATCATAGTTTTCAGAAGTCAAATGCCACGCAAGAATGAATTCTATTCCTATGACGCGCCACCAGGTTATTTTTCTTACGTATCAGTTATTAAAATCTAATGTTATAAATGTGACAATTTATTATTTCTTCCCAGAGGATGAGCCCCTGTCTGAACCATACAAAGGCCACAATGTGCTTCCGGTGTCTGGAGTTAAACTATGCTGGACTTGTGGTTGTCCGGGCACCAAAGCCTGCTCCCGCTGTCACTCTGTCACCTACTGCGGGAAGCATCATCAGACCATCCACTGGAAACACTCACACAAGAGGGAGTGTGGAGGCCAAGGTGAAAGTATACTCTGCACTATTGTGTTCTGAAGTACAAAGGTTAAATTATACCCAGTTAACATTTGTTTATACTCACACAGAATCATCATCAGGTGTTAGCAAATCTCCTTTCCTCTTTCCCGAGTTTGAGCTTGTCACTGAACCTGAAGATCTTGAAAAAACTGAAACAAATCACAAAGAAACCGAAGATATTCCGACCAATGTAGATGAGAGCATAGCAGATTGTAAGCACTAAACTAAGGGCATAAACGTCAATCCGTAGACAAATAATAACCAGTTATCTTTTCTTCAGCTTTAGCAGAAACTGATTTGGAGGAAATTGCTATGCATGAGACTGAAGAAATAAAAGTTTTCCATCGATTTAAAAAGAGGATTGCTCCAGAGCCACACCAGGTAAACTGAAAAAAGTGTGAGAAATAAGCTGCATCAATTCAAACGTTGGTCAGTGGTCATTCCTCCCAAATATTTCAGGTTGTGCGCTACAATCGAGGGGGACTTCCTCTGTGGGTTTCTGCCAAACATGTACCTTCAGATGAGGTTGTCCCACCTTGCGCCTGTGGCTCAAAAAGAGTGTTTGAATTCCAGGTAATCTACACATGCCACAATCAAGACCAATTTAACTGTTGCCTGCAAATAGTGGTTGTTTTACATACTACACTTTGTATCGTTTGTATTGATATATGATGACACTAAAAATAGTAATAACCATTTTAGGTGATGCCTCAACTGTTAAACAGCCTGGGTGTGGACTCAACAGGAGCCAGCATTGACTGGGGGACAGTAGCAGTGTTTACATGTTCACTCAGCTGCAGTGAGGACCAATATTGCTCAGAGTTTGTGTGGAAGCAGGACTTTACTGTAGATCAGAATAATAAAGATGTAACAAACATTAAACTAGAGATTTGAGATAATGGTATACACACAGCTTTTGATTAAAGACTCTTCATGCTAATGATTGGAAAAATTAACCCTTGTGAACCAATGAGGGCTCATAGCCAGTCAAGGCAAAGTTTCAACAAAATGAAACAAATCTACTGGCAATTTACAAAATAATGTTTGTTTTTAAGCTTTCCTACCAGTGTATATGAACTTTTGTAAATTATTCTATACAAAGTATTTTGATGTCTGATTTCACCCAAACCGAGGTCTCTGTCACATGACTTTGTTACCAACAAGATCCTTTTAGCATGCCCACTTTAACTCAAAGGCTTGCTTCATTCACCCATCAGTTACCAAAAAATGCCTTTTTCTAAAACAGTGATCTGTGCACATGAAATAAAAAGTACAAACAAGGTTTGGGGTAAATTTGTCTTTTAGTGCTTTAAGGTACAAGTGAGCTTAGTAAGTTTCCTTCACAAGTGCCTGATTTGCCCTTTGAAATGTAACTCAGACATTCAACAACAAAACATAGGTTAACAGCAAAACACCTTCAGTGTATTACAGAACTGACTTAAAAGTTGATTAGTCTCATCTAAATGCATTTAAGCATATTTTTTCAGTATACAGTGAAAGTTCCAACATTGTTCCACTGGGCATTGCAAAGATGAAGACAATTCAATTGGAGCTTACCTTTAACCTATGAATTCAGAGTGTTACAAAAGATAAGGGTTACTGAAGATAAAACTAAATGTGTGTACCTTTAAAATAATAAAAGAATTGTTAAAAATACAATGTATGAAACACGAATTGCTTACAATAAAAAACAGCCCATGATGGACTCCTTCTCTAACCATTGATATTTTACATTTTCTTTACAGTATTATTTACATAATTGGGGCTGAGGTTGGATCTTAAATGATAAAATGTCCTCTGAAACCCAACAGCAGTCCACGAAGGCCAACATACCGTTGACAATATGGGAGTAAAAAAAAGTCCCACTTAAGTTGCCACACAGGGCAAATAAAAGCACTATGTTGTTTTCCGGAAGCCTTTGAGGATTGGATAAATATTCTCAAACGCTTCGTAGATCTCTGCTCTCACTTTTGCACCTGAAATATCAAAAACACTTGTAAACACAAAAACTATTTGACAACAGGGATAACGTTTCACCCTTACCGGTTAGTACGACCTTCCCAGAAACAAAAATGAGCAGGACAATTCTGGGTTTGATCATTCTATAAATTAGTCCTGGGAAGAGCTCAGGTTCATAACTGCAAAGAGAAAAGGGGGTTGAACAAACTAGTAGTATATTATGCATAAGTTTAGTGGAGGGTTAATCTACCTGCTAAACTGTTGGTGAGTAAGGACCAATCCTTCAAGTCGAATGGGAAATTTGACGTCACAGCTACCCACCATATTCTGAATTTTAAAATCAAGGAATTTTGCAGGAAACCCAAGTTTCTGCACAACTCGAGCATATTTTCGAGCAGCTAATCTTGACTGCTCCTCACTGAGACAAAAGAGCAAGTTGTTTTGGTTAAAGTTGGCAAATGTTGATAAAATGTGATTTAATTTCCCAGCTCACCTCTTTGCACCAGTACAAACCATCTTCCCTGAGCTGAAAATGAGCGCTGTGGTCCTTGGTTCTCTTATTCTCATAATGACAGCAGCAAAACGCTACAAAAAGGGAGAAAAATTAAAAGCACAAAATTACACATTCAAATCAAATTTGGATCACTGGCCAAAACTGCCTGATTCCTCACCTTTGGGTTGTATTCTGCATTCCTCGCTCTTAGGGCAATGGTCTTCAAATCCAGTTTACAACCCAAATTGACAGTAGAGACAATATTTCTAACAACAAAAAAAGAATGTTAAATACTGAACACATACCTCGTGTTATAGAGTCCGATTCATTTGTCCTTTCGCTAAGAAACAGTGAGATGCTGTGAGAACATACTGTAGCTGTGGCACTATTCCCGAGCTCTCTGAAGCCGGTGTGGCTGGGGTGATTGGCGTCATGGGCGTCAGTGGGGTGTTGTAGAGGGGAGTGTTTCCTGGAAGTGCAGTGGTAGTTGTTCCAGCAACAGGCTGGGAATGGAATAGCTGAGGAGTTTGACCTGATGTTCCCGGCAGCCCTAAAAGATAAATATTTTAGCTAATTAAAATGCATGCTCTCATAGAGGACAATCACTCAATAATGATTTGTACATTGTACCTGCATTAGCCTGTTGTGCCTGTTGCTGCTGCTGCTGCCGCTGTTGCTCCTCCAAAATAGACAGACTATTTGTGTTTTGCACAGGCTGTGGCGTTAACCCTGAACCATAGGGCATCATGGGACTGAACATCGGCATAACGGGAGTCATGGCATTCTGTAGAGAGATACCAATCAGCATTAATATACACAACTCAAGATGTATGCTTTAAGAAACATTCGAGGTGTCATTACCGGGGATGCCAGTCCCTGAAAGGGTGTTATGCTACTGTTCTGGTCCATCGCTTGAGGTGTGCCCACTGCCAGTCACCTGCGCAAATTTGTTGCAGGCAGCTCTATAAACACCACAGAACAGTTCTCCGGTTTCCACTCTGCAACAGCTCGGCCTGTAAGAGAAGGTTTGACCTTAATGAAACTATTCAAGTCAAACATTTGACATTTGCAAAGTTAGTCAAACAAAAGTATGAAGCTGAAAACGCCACAGGAACGCAATTCTACGAACAAATGATGACATATGCCTATGTAAAACACTACATTCAAATGCCAAATTAGTACATAAATTTAAACATAATAATGAGTACAATTAGGCGATGAAAACATTGCACGAGCTTCCAGTTCAACGATAGCCATAGTTAGCTGTTGCGCTAAGGCTAGCATGTTTGTACACATAAACTCGTAGTATTCTGTTGGTAAAGCATACAAAGACAAACAGCAAATGGCGAATAATGGGACATGGTGCCAGATCTACTTGATTAAATGCCCAAGCTACTCACACAACGGACAGGGTTTAGTCTAAAATGTTGCGTTCGTTGCTGGCGGTGTCGGTCCTCGGTCCCCTCTCGTGAGCGGGTGAACTTCCGGAAGCAGACCTTTATTTCCGCCTGAGTCACAGCAGCAGCAGAGCAAAGATGGCGTCGCTGAGTGACAAATCAGTTTGGGACGAAGTGGAGGATGGAATCGGGGAAGAAGTGTTAAAAATGTCTACAGAAGAGATAGTTCAGCGTACTCGTCTGCTCGACAGTGAGATAAAGATTATGAAGAGTGAAGTACTGAGAGTTACTCACGAACTTCAGGCGATGAAAGATAAAATCAAGGAAAACACGGAGAAGATAAAGGTGAACAAAACCCTGCCGTACCTGGTTTCCAACGTGATTGAGCTCCTGGATGTGGACCCCAATGATCAAGAGGAAGATGGGGCCAATGTGGACCTGGACTCCCAGAGAAAAGGAAAGTGCGCTGTCATTAAAACGTCCACTCGGCAGACATACTTCCTACCGGTGATCGGTCTGGTAGACGCGGAAAAGCTCAAGCCCGGAGATCTGGTAGGAGTCAACAAAGACTCCTATCTGATCCTGGAGACCTTACCCACCGAGTACGACTCCAGAGTGAAGGCCATGGAGGTGGATGAGCGCCCCACGGAGCAGTACAGCGACATAGGAGGTCTGGACAAGCAGATCCAGGAGCTGGTGGAGGCCATTGTTCTGCCTATGAACCACAAAGAGAAGTTTGAAAACTTAGGCATTCAACCCCCTAAAGGAGTTCTGATGTATGGCCCTCCTGGCACAGGAAAGACCCTCCTGGCCAGGGCTTGTGCTGCACAGACCAAGGCCACCTTCCTGAAGCTGGCTGGTCCACAGCTCGTTCAGATGTTCATTGGAGATGGTGCCAAACTAGTGAGGGATGCTTTTGCTCTGGCCAAGGAGAAAGCCCCCTCCATCATCTTCATAGATGAGCTGGATGCCATAGGCACCAAAAGATTTGACAGCGAGAAGGCAGGAGATCGAGAAGTGCAGAGGACCATGCTGGAGTTGCTCAATCAGTTGGATGGATTTCAGCCCAATATGCAAGTCAAGGTAATGGTCCTTAATTAAGACATTCTTCAAACATCCTTCAAATGTTTTGAATGTACTAATAAATATAATTTTCCTAGGTTATTGCTGCCACCAACAGAGTGGATATTCTGGACCCAGCTCTGCTGCGTTCTGGACGTCTTGACCGAAAGATCGAGTTCCCTATGCCAAATGAAGAGGCCAGAGCTCGCATTATGCAGATCCACTCCCGCAAGATGAACGTCAGTCCTGATGTGAACTACGAGGAGCTCGCCCGCTGCACAGATGATTTCAATGGAGCCCAGTGCAAAGCAGTGTGTGTTGAGGCCGGAATGATCGCACTTCGCCGTGGTGCAACTGAGCTCAACCATGAAGATTACATGGAGGGAATCTTGGAGGTCCAGGCCAAAAAGAAGGCAAACCTGCAGTACTACGCCTGAGTTCAGCACTCGTGTTTGTTTGTTTGTTTTGATTAAAAATTTGCTGTGTAAGCATTTTCTGATTAACCTGTGAATCAAATAAATATTTCTTTGTTTATAACATTTATTTTTCTTGCAAGAGTGTCTCATACATAATTAAGTATGGTTCAGTTCTTTTTGTTTGTTATTTAATTGACCTTATGGCTTTTTGGTAATGTATAACTAAAACCAGAACCATCTTTTATCAACATCAGTGTGTGATGAATTGTATACTATTATATTTTTGTAAATAGTACAATAATGAACAGAAAGCATATTATACAGGCTATTTGGTATATGAGAAGTACACCACACAAGGATGATATCAATTCAATTTATTACAAATGTGAAAACAAAATGGCATTTCTAGTAATAGGAGAGGGCTGCAGAAGTGCTTTTAGTTTCATTTAACAGGCTTACAGATTCAGAGAATAAAGCAAAAAGGCTGAAAAATATATGAATAAAACTACTCTCTGGACCAAAACCAGTTTTAAGAAAACTAAAAGATCTGATTGATGTTAATCAGAGACAGAAATTGACCAAAACAATTACACCAGGGCTTAATCTTTTCTTAGTTGCATTGTCTGCTCATCTACACCCTCTTTGGTGATAACACAAATCCGAAGGGCGTCTCCAGTGTACACATCTCTTTCTGCAGCCGAGATAAAGACATCTTTGACCAACTGAACTGCCTTTTCCTTTGTCAGAGGAACATGCTGAACGCCCTCCATGTTCTTGAAACCGATCTGTAGAACACATTTTTGTTAGAAAATACATTAACAACATTAACAAGATTACAACTTGTAAAAAAAAAAATGCAAACAATGTACCTGGTTGTCAAGAAGTGGTTGCAACATTGCACTGGCTGATCCACCAGCCTTGTACGTGTCTCTTTGATAAGATCCCACAGGGTCAAAGCTGTAGACGGCACCTTTCCCTGCAATATCCCAATACAACAGAAACACAGCCTGAATATTCAAATTCCATCGGTAAAATCCAGAACAGTACATATGGTGTGGAGGTACTCTTACCCTCTTCATCCAGTCCACCGATGATGTTGTACACGTAGTAAGGGAAAAAACGCCTGCCATACAAGATTGTAGACAACATAGCTGCAATAGCTCCACAAGTCATCATCTTATTGTTGGAGTGTTTGTACATCTGCAAAAATAATTTGTAATTAATATCTGGTTTTGGAGCTAGACAAGTATAATAAATATAAATTGTGATATTGTACAGTTGTCAGGCAGGTACACAAAGGAAAAACCGAGCAAACCTTTAGCCTGGCATCAATAATTTTAGTCAGGGTCAAACAGTCACCATGGAAACCGCTGCAGCCAATGACAGTCGTGTCTGTCCTGTAATAGGTAACACAAGGCTCAAGATCGGTGCGTATGGCGTAAAATGAAACAGCACAAAGTTACTTTGACAAAAAAGAAATAAATTCATAAATTGATTATTACAATTTAGACTTTTTAAACTTGACGTTTGTAGAACCCTTGTTGTACTTACAGCTTGTAGCACTTTGGAGAGTCACGGCTGTGGATGGAGTAACCTTCACTCAGTCTGGTGTCTGAAGCTACGATAGCGAAGTCTTCTCCAGCTACAGCCAGAACAGTCCTGGGAGAAAACCACAACACCACAAATAGTAATGTATGCTCCACTACAATTGAAGCCATGAAGCGTTAATCGAAAACGAAACCAAAGGCGATATATGTATTATATTAAAACTTCCAGTTAGATTTAGAGACACACATTTATAAATAACCACTTAAATTACCAAATAGTGTCCTAAAAACACCAAACATGTTTTATTTATTTAGAAAATGAAAAGCTAATGTTAGCTACTTAGCATGTTAGCTAACTGGTTTCCTGATTGGTAAACTTCACTTACCCCCCATTAAAGGCGTAAGGAGAAAACCGGTGCTCCACTGGACCTGTATAATGGTACTCTTTCATTTTCCCGGTATCCCCAAAAGAAAGAGAAGAGAGCATTTTGAAGAAGATGTTTTGTTAATCAGGCTGAAAACTCAAACTCGCTGTATCACTGCAGCCTCTTCTTTTACTGGATAAATACGGTCAAGCGACAAGTAGCGCCCCCTACAGGGGCGTAGCAAAGCAACCTCCAAACTGTCAGAGGACAGACCCCCCTGGAGTCAATACAGAGGGAATAACCAAAAACACAGTCCCGATCAAAAGTTTAAGATCAGATGGCAAAAGTCACATTTTGCATGGTAGAGTAGAGCTTCAATATGGAACAAGAAATGGGAGTGAGGCAAAAAAAAAACATAAAAAAAAAAACAACAACAACAATTAAACTGAAATAGGATGTTCTGCAGCTGATCAAAAGTTTAGGACAGAAATCAAAACAGAAATCAAAGCCCCAAACATGAGCTCAGTAATGAATAGAGCTACCTATTGTTAACTTAAAGAATTGTGTGCGAGGAGATGAATGGGAACAATGCTGGTAAAGACGGCCTCACGAAGGACATCTACTGTCTGGAACTGTTGTCCATTTTTGGACAACACTTCCCTTACCATCCATCCCCATGGGTTCTCAATGGGATTTAGATCAGGGGAACACGCAGGATGGTCCAGGGATGCCGGCCGTTTGACACCCTGCACCACCTGGAGCTCCGTTGTTCCATTGAAGGAAACAGCACAGATCATTATGGCGACATCTCCCTGTGGCGCGTAGAAAACATCTCAGGTCGTGCCAGTAATGTTGGAAACCATCAGGACCATCAAGGTTACATAACCCTCAGGATCTTTTAAGTAATGTAAAATTACTTCTTCTTACTTCGTCCCACCTCAGCAGCGATGGCGCGCTGTGAGAGGCTCTGCTTAACCTAACCACGTACAGAAAGTTAACATTTTTTGCCTTTACCATCAGAACGCCGTGAGGTCAGGTGAATACCGAAAATGACACTGAATGCGCATTTTTGCAGTGATTTGGGCTCTTAAAGGCATGTGGTCCTAAACTTTTTTTAGTTCAATTGTTGTTTTAATTATTTTCCACAAAAAAGTCTCACTCCCATTTCTTGTTGCATATTGAAGCTCTACTTGGAACCTTGTTAAGATCCGACCATCCAAAATGTGACTTTTGCTATTTATTTAACTTGTCTTAAACTTTTGATCAGGACTGTAATAGTTTGACACAGATACAAAACAATGGCCTTTTTGCAAATACTTTGTTCCTGTCTCAGGCTCAATAGACGTTTATTTATAAATAATTAAATAAACTCATTGCCAAGTTTAGCCTGGAGCTTCTCATTTGCATTCATATTTTTAATTGAAAAATTACAGCTTCAAAACAAAACAAAAAACCCCAAAAAACAACATTGAAATTATACATAATTTCAAAACAAGACCCATCAAACAAAATTGTAGGATTTCAAGTGGTCACAAAGTGTGTACATTAAACAAAATTTATCCACAACAAAGACAGTTAAGTTTATCAAACAATAATAATTACAACATATGGTAATTTTCTTTAGTAACTACATAGTAACTACATAGTAATAGCCTAATTCATGTTTTAAATAGTGCTTTAGGCTACACTAAAAAAACAATCCCTGACTACAAGTTTATGAGGATTCACAATGGATTTAAATTTCATTTAACTGAGGCAATGTAAAAAATATGATTTGATTCAAATATAAAAACTGGCCTTTATAAGGAACATTGTCAGTTGTCACTTCTGAGCTGACTTGGACTTTTTTGTTTTGGCTCCACCTTTCTTTTTAGGTGTGGTGAAATCTTTTTCACAAACCTCGCATAACCACAGACCTGAAAGAAAATATTTTCATTAAGAAAAACACTAAATTAAAGGCAAAATTGTGTAAATGATGCTCAAATAATGAACTAACCAGTTGGTATAGTGTCCATTCCAACACAGAAGGTATGGTATCCCCGATCACATTGGTCACAGAACATCATTTCGTCCTCATGGTGGGGCTGTTGACACACTGTGCACGTTTTACACTCCATGCACTGCCAGTGGTAGGTCTGAATCACCCTCACTAACTCTTCACTCATGTCCAAGCACGACGGGTGACCTGTGGCAGAGGGCATACAAAACCAAACGTGTGGTTAAACATATTGGATGGATTTTGTCAGTTGCTAATGAATTTGATGAAAAGGCTATGGATCATTTTCCCTTTAATCTACACAAGCAATTCAAGGAATCTGTATAAAGTGGGAACGTGATATGGCGGCAAAATGTTATACATAAAATAAATACTAGCCAATTTGTTAAAATGAAACATAACTTACCACTGTTATCACATTGGGAGCAGTGAATGAGCGCCTCGGGTTTTCCCTTCTTGTTCTCTTCTTTACCCTTCTGGCAAATGCCACATATAGCACTGGGAATGATCTTAGGCTGCAAGGAAAATAATGCTACAAATTGTGAAATGTGTCATTGGTGGGCTTGGCATTAGCTCTACTGTGGCAGCATAATAAACACTGTGGCTTTCAGAAACACTACAATAGGGGGCAATTTTGCTCACAAAATCACCAATTCTTTAACTACTCAGGATCACCGCACATTTTTATTCTTTGAAATGTAAAACATAAATTGAACTAGGACATAAATGAGAGCACAAATAATGTAAAACAAAAATATATTGAAAGTCAGAAAAGTTGTCAGCTTCATAATTCATATCAAGGCCTTAACGGATTTGCTGTATCATATACTGTACGCATCTATCCATTTTAATTTGTCCCCAGCATACAGAGGAAGCAAGACAAACAGTAAACCACAAGAAAATGGACTTAGTAAGAAATCATGAGCAGGTTGAGAAGGTTGAAGAAGAAGAAGAAACGTTTGAAAAAGACAAAGCAGCAGAACAAGGAAAACAAAGAGGTGGAAGTGGTTTATAGAATTAATTTAGCACTTTTAATGTTCACAGTTAATGTGCGCAAAAACTTTGTTAAATCACTAAACAAAATTTGGAGAGGATTCATGCTCATCTCAAAGAATCCAGAAAAAAAACTCAGTCTAAACTATCAATACAATATAATAATATCTATAAACAGTGTTGGCTTAAAAGTCTTGTCATTGGTGTATAGTGTACAAATGTTTTTTTTTTTCCTTTAACAGAAAACAGCTTTAATTGTGTTCTTATTTAACAGGATATCGTACGTGACACTATGTATGTAGGAACTTAAATAAAATCAAGCAGGTGACATATGCTGGGTAAAAACATAGATGCGAAGTGAAAAATGTTTAAAATCAAAGAATGCTTTTAGCATAAAAATCCATCAAGAAAAACATGGACCACACATTTCAGACAATACATCTGTATTTTTGCATACAGCATTTTCAAGCGCCTTAATTGTTACTTAAAATCATAAAGATTTGCACTACCCAATTATTAAGAGTAGACTTCCAACAAAGTTTCTTTTTGTTAATAGAACTGATGTGCAAATGAACCAAAACAATTATTAATACATGTAAGGTTCATAACATTTTAACATTGTAACCTGTCTAAAACTGACCGATTTCACAAAACTGAGTTGAACTCAAACTGCTCAAAACATGAGTTGCCATAAGTCTTAAAGAAAGTTCTTCAAACAAAGTTTTGAGGACAACAAAGAAAACACTAAAAACAAGAACACAAGCTTTTGCGTGGTGTATCAGGTCAGCAAATGTGCAAACAGCAAAATGTTACTGATGTCCTTTCAATTTTTGACAGCACATCGAGTGGAGCAGAAACATTTCTTACGTCAGACAGAATAAGACCACTCCACTTTGTTAAAATATAATTTGTGGAACTTTACACAACCACAACAAGTGGTCTTATAGGTCAATATATTTGCTATACTGAAGTATTACTAGCAGCAAAAACATTGCTTTTGAACGCAAGACAGAAGAGGTATATTATAAACAATCAAAGGAAAATCTAAATGTTGTGCTAAAACATGAAAGTGCTGTAAAAATGAGACTGTTTCTTTAAAATGTTATTGCACACAGTCTTAAAGAAAATGGTCAAATAAACCTTAAAAAATACCATACTGTCCCATTTATCATCATAGCAAAATGCTATTAATGGGCCCGGAGGAAAGTAGGAAAAATTAGGGAAGATGGGTCTACGTAGTGGGGTGGGAGGGTAAGAAAGAGAGGGGTAGAAAAGTGCTCCAGCTGTTGTTGGAGAAGAGTTCAGTTGTTTTTGTCCTCTACCTTGTAGCCTCCTTTGTGGGAGGACGAATGTCGGTGGCTGTCTTTGCCTTGTGCCTTTTCTTTGGTCTTGGACCTTGGTCCGCCCCCCTCTTGGCTCTCCACATCTGAAGTGTTGCCTGATGAGCTGTCCTGCAGAGAGGATGGTTAAATGTCATCATTACTAAACTCCACAGAAAAGCCATTAAAAACTAAACTATGCAGAAAATAATATATGCAGACTCTCACAGATGAATGTTTCCTTCTATCATCCTTGCCGTCCTCTGCATCATCTGAGTCTGGCTCGGAGTCTAGGGCAGGGAGGTCTGGATCCAAAGGAGGCTCAAACAAAGCTGTGTTTAATGGCAGGTATCGCAGCTCATTGGGAGAGTACCTGTCAATAAAAGACCATTAAGCACTCACAATACAAGGCCTATGGTATAATTAAATTGTTTATGGTTACTTTTTATAGAACTCTTGGAACTGTCCTGGGATAAGGGCCACAGGATAAGGTCCAGTTCTGGTCAGTTCTGGAGCCAGGACTTTGAACCTGCCCTGCGGGACCTGAATAATCTGTGAATAAACTAACAAAGTTAGTGAACTTGAAGGTTTTGAAAGGCATTGTCAATTATGAACATACATGTGTCTGGAGGTCAAAGTAAGCTCTTCTTTCCTCCATTCGTTCACGGTTGAAGTTACTGTTGAACTCTGCAGCTTTTTTGGCAGCTTTCTTTATATATTCTGGAACTTTGCCAGCCTCTACTTTCTGAGGGTTTTGCTGTTGCATTTGCTATGGAATAGAAAATGTTAGATAAAAATAATCCAGTTGCAATTAAGCCCCTATTAAATTCATTAATACTATACTTACGGAGTACTCTTTAGCAATTCTCTGACGCTCTTTCTCTTGCAGTATAACAGAGTATTCTGAGTGTTTGGTGGGATATTCTTTAATCATAAGATCTATCACCTCATCACTACGCAAAGCAGTTAGACCTGGAGAGACAGTACAAAATATAGTGCATCACATATTGTTTGTTAATGTTTACATACAATTTTTTTTAAGTAGTGGAAATACCTAGTGTACACTGTGTCTCCGTGATAACATTTTGTTCACGCAAATACAACTTTTCTTTATGAGATAGATCTCTTCTCTCCATTTCTAAAAAAATACAAAAAAAAGTCTTAAGAATATATTACTTACTGAATATCATGTATGCTATGAAATAATTAACATGTTATATGTACCAGGGTATTTCCTCTTGAAGGACGTGACCCCCAAATACTCGCTGACCTGTTCCTGCAACATGTAGTACTCCCCAGTGTCATCTGGGGGCCATTTGTACTCTGTCAAATTCTCTGCAGGAAAATAAGTTGGCCTGCAAGCAGATATCATAGAAAACAATAAATGAAAATGCCTGCGATGAATATATACAAACAGGTCCACTCTGGTCTCCTGTACTAGGAAAAAACAACAGTGTCCCTCACGCAAGCTCTTGGATGGAGGTGTCACAGCTCCGGGAACTGTCTCCAGATCCCATCCTCCGTCTTTTGGGGGGCTGGCTTCCATCATTGGACACTTCTTCAAGGACATCCTCCTAAAATACATAAAATACTGCATCTTAACAACTGTAATGATTTTGAGACATCTAATAAACTACTCAAATAAACCTAACTGGATTCACGGATACATTTGTAGTTAACCCAAGAAACAAAAAAACAAATCAGCCAATGAGGACTTGTAAAACTCAACAATGTAAAACAAAGGGGTGTGCTAATGATGCTAACCACATCGCTTCCAAATAGCACCTATAAAAGCCAGGCAAACCCTCTGGACCAAACAGGTGTGTTATTCAGCATAGCCCACTTTATGCCTTACCTTGACTGACTGCGCTCCAGGAGTGGCGGGGTTGCTGTCGCAGATCGGTCTGATGATGGGAAGTGTAGCTGCCATACTTATCTCAAAAGAGCCCGCTGCTAGTTAGCATTAGCATTAACCTCAGCATTAGCAGCGAAACGGGGTTGCCAGATCTGCTCTCCGTTCTATTTTTCGCTCTCGTTGTGGCTGCATTAGATTACGTTAAAATTTAACAGCACTGTTTTATTTACACTATCTGAAGTTGTGATTCTGTTAAAAACGCCAAGCACTGACTGTATTGTTTCTCCACTCTCATTGTAAAACTCAACTGTCAATCAAATATTTTTTATTTTGATACATTTACATTTTATTTTGAAACAATAAGCCTTTAATGCCGGAAGTCGCAGGGAAATCAGCTGGAATCCACGGAAATAATCATAAATACTGTTTTGCTTAGTTTGGGCTGCTGTATTCTGCTGTCATCCTTCAGTTTTTATTGCCTCTGGTCCGCCAAAGCACCGTGGACATGTCAGAGTCGTACGGTAAGAAAGCACCACGATAAACTACTTTACTCACGTCTATAGTGCCTTAATAAAGCAGGTGTGGTGGGGTCTTCTTGTTTCCCATCGTAGATCAATAGCATAAAGGCTAACCTTGCCATCAGCCATCGTTAAAAGATACTGGCCATCTCAGCATAACACACCTCAAAAAATAAATGCAAATACTAACACAAGTAATGATCAATCGGAACAGTTCTTAAGCTCACTAGTTGTGGATGTCGAGCTGACAGGACCCATTATTTTCATTGATCCTTAGGGCAACGACGCCCATCTATTTAGCCTGTATCTGCCCTGCTTTTAGGACTGGATAACAATATATATATATTGACGTTAAGTTTCCCTTGTGTTAAAAATATGATGTTGATGTTACGATTCAGATTTCCTCTTTAAATTTCTGGTGATTGGCAATGCTGGCACTGGAAAGTCCTGTTTGTTGCACCAATTCATAGAGAAAAGATGTAAGTCCAAGTATCCTCTATGTCATTGTACAGTTAAAATATACAGATTTGATATATTCTGATCCTGTTGTATTTTTTTTTATTAAGTTAAGGATGAGTCTAATCACACCATTGGGGTGGAATTTGGCTCGAAGATCATCAGTGTGGTCAATAAAATGGTCAAATTGCAGATATGGGACACTGCAGGTCAAGAGAGGTTTAGGTAAGTAATATTTAATAGAATAACATACGTTCTAGTTTTGACTTTGTGATTATTAGCGATTATGTTAGGAAAATACAGCACAGGTGTGTTCTTATTCTTCAGGTCAGTGACCAGGAGTTACTACAGAGGAGCAGCTGGAGCCTTGTTGGTTTATGACATAACCAGGTAAATCAGTTGCAAACAAGTGCCAAAATTATTCCAACAATAATTGATTATTGTGTATGTGACGTGCATGTATTGTTTTCCTAGTCGAGAAACCTACAACGCTCTGACTACATGGTTAAGCGATGCCAGGATGCTGGCCAGTCAGAATATTGTTATCATACTCTGTGGAAATAAGAAGGACTTGGATGCTGACAGAGAGGTCACATTTTTGGAGGCGTCTCGCTTTGCACAAGAAAATGGTACAATTGTTGTATTGTAATGTATGTATTGTATCACTGTAATAATTATTCAGTAATCGTTTTAATTATGTGTGTGTGTGTGTGTGTGTGTGTGTGTGTGTGTGTGTGTGTGTGTGTGTGTGTGTGTGTGTGTGTGTGTGTGTGTGTGTGTGTGCGTGTGCGTGTGCGTGTGCGTGTGCGTGTGCGTGTGTGTGTTTCTTAGAGCTTATGTTCCTGGAAACGAGTGCCCTGACTGGGGAGAATGTTGAAGAGGCCTTTGTCCAATGCGCTCGGAAAATCCTCAACAAGATCGAATCAGGTAAACTATTTGAATCAGTACAGTATTCACATTTACTTACATTTTTAAGAAGGGTTTTGTCACTGCCCTACACTGGGGAGCTGATCCTCATGTAGAAAAATTCAAGTGCGATAAATGTGTTATTGTCATTGACACTTCTCTTGTGGTTTTAAGGAGAGCTGGATCCAGAGAGGATGGGCTCAGGTATACAGTATGGCGATGCGGCATTACGGCAGCTGCGGTCGCCTCGGCGAGCTCAGCCTCAGGGCACTCAGGAGTGTGGCTGCTAGAGAACATGCTGTAATTACCCCACACAGACAAGGTACAGGCACCTGAACTTGTCATAGTGTACTGTACAAATGTTTAAATGGAGGATGTTTTTGTTTGTTCAGTGTCTTGCAAACAGCTCTGTGAAGACCAGAGGAAGAACAAGCCCATGGCGCCCAACAACTCCTGGGTTGCGCTCCGCTAGTGACTGCTCATTGACGTTTGAACTTCACCCTTCGCATGGATCCTTCAAACCCTCTACGCATTTGCGTATCAAAGAGAACTTTAAGCCACATCAAGAACGGAAAATTTTTCAGGTAACAAAGAATTGCATTTCATCATCAACAAACCTTCAATACAACTAGGCCTCCAGTCCCAGACTGAGTCTCATGTCTGGAATATGTAATTACAAGTAATTGTACAGTAACAAAACATCTTAACTGTCTTTTAACAGCAGCACTGATATTTACATCCCATATAAATTAGATAATTTTATTTATGATGAGATTTTACTGTACAGAGATTATGAGCGGTTCCATAGACCTCCTTTTATTAGTTGTACACATCCATTTCAGTAACAGTATGTCACCAGATACCATCTCTATCCAGACATTAAAAGGCTTTGATAGTCTTTTGTACACTTTGTAATTGCTTCCCTTAAACAGTTTCATTAACGTGTTCCTATTTTTTACTAAAACCTTGCATCCACTCCCACAGCATTGTACTATGTCCTATAATTCTGTATTTCTGTATATACAAATGGAAATTGAAGCATGCAAGAATATCTTAAGAGTATTTCATAATGAAAAAAATATATCTATATATCTAGAAAAAAAAATCTGTCATATCCTGCATCATTTTTGTGGCCTAGGGTGTTACATTAAATTGTATTGCGTTCATTGTGATATAATGGATGAATGAACTGTGTGCTAAATTCAATGCAGATCCTTCAAAACTGTTTCTTCAAAATAAGGAGGTGGTTGTGTCATTTCCATATCGGATAGTACAAAATATTTGTGTCATATTTAGAACAGTGGAAATACTGTATTTCAGCATTTGCGTATGTTACTTCGCCAAATCCTCGCAGAGCCGGGTTGTAACAGCGTAAAAGCAATAAGAATGGCACATTTGGCTGTCTGGCTGTTAAACACTCTGATTCAAAACTGACTGACTGAACGCAAGTATGTTCTGTATGTGCCTAGTATGCCTTGGCTTGTAAATTAATATTTTGACTGACTGACGGCTGCTGCTCTGGGGTAGAACTAACAACATTGATGCATTTCATGTGTAACTTTATGAAGAAGCCATTTTGTGTGCGCTTGATTTGTTTCTAATGAGTTTCTATGGGAAATGAAAAGTTATTTCCAAACATCAAGTGTACTGCATGTAGACAAACATTCAAATCAAGTACACACTGAGTGAAAGCATTTGAACCAACATATATTTTGCTGCACAACCAATTTTCTGTCTTGTGTATATCACCTTGATTTTTATTTATATGTTAAATATGTCATAATTTATTCTGTATGATAAAGGCTTATGTTTTTAAAATAAAAAACAATTTTACAAATGTATATTAACATGTTTGGTGCCATTTAATATAAAAGAATATGTTGACAATGATGATGATATTACAATTTTCACATTTTCATACACACACACACACACACACACACACACACAAAAGTCCAATGGTTTTCCATCACATCTGTCAAACTGTTCTAACATGGGTTAAGTGTAATATAGAACAAGCTAACAGTCATCACCACTGTATTTAGTTATATCAAACTAAAACTCAGTTCACCAAATGTACAAATGCGTATTCTGTTATCAATAAGTACTACACAGTTTAGTTTATACAAAATGTCTTCCCATTTTCTATAAATACAAAAATACCACAAAGTACCATTTAGTCTCATCAACTTTGTAAATTGTCTTGTACAGACCATTTACAGCATTTTGGCAGAAGGGGCTCTACTTTACAGTTTTCACACAGTCGTGCAAATCACTCATTAAATCAGAAACCAGCAAGTATTCAAAGCCTGAAGCTCTACTCCAATCAAAATAACAATATGCTATAAATAAATGTCTAGATTTTGATCTTTTTAAGCGCTGAAGCACATAAAATAAAGCTTTCACATTTAAAAGAGGGCTGTAGCGCCTAACTCAGCAGCTCAACAATCACATTCAGTGTTATGGCTTTATATGATGAAATTTAATTTGACTTGATTACAACAGAAGTAATCCTATTGCACAAAGGAACGTCACTATTTTCTTCACAGGAGCAAATCAAGTCAACACGCATAAATCAAATTTAAAATGTTCTATTTACAAATAATTGATCAAGAATCGTTGCTTTTCAGAGCAATAGATAAAGCAACAGTTACACACGAAAAAATGTGGCTCTCATCCATGCAAATACATTTAACCAATATTGAAAACAACACACTAATCTAGGGTAAGTTTCATCTGAAAGAGTGACTTTTATTTCTATTGTTGGTAAGTATAGTTTAGATGTAATCTTTTCTGTAAATCATGTGTCTACAGTAGATATGATTACCCTGGCAAGCCAGCGCCTACTTTCTTGTAGTTTTGTTGTCTTAGCTGGCCATGGCGACGATGACATATACTGGAAAATCACTTCAAAGTGATATGTGCATCAAAACCACACATGTGATAGGCAGCAATGGCAATCTGACTTGATTTATAACACTGGTACCAGTCTAGACTCTACTAACGAGGCCCTTTCTATCGGGAGCGAGCAGAGAAGCAGCGCATGTACTCAGTGAGCCACGGATTGAACTCTGGTGCCACCACTTTCTGCCTGGCCTTGTCCACATCTGCAGATTTGGCTCGTCTGCGCTCCGCTCTCTGGGACTGGAGCTGCCTTTCCACTTCCCTCCGGGTTTTTGCGCGCAGGGCCGACTCGTGAATCTGCAATGGGGAATAACCATGACATTTGATGTAGTACATGCATATAAGCTCACAAACACAATTTACCTCTTTAGTAGAAGCGACGGGCCGTACGTTATGTGTTTTTCTTCTTGCCATGTCCGAGTCCTTCTCCCCTGAGGCATACAAAACGAATGGATGTCGGTTTTGATTAACATCCTCCTTTATCTGTTGTGTTGGTGCAGGTCTGACGCGCTGACTTCGAGCCTGTTTAGAATTTAGTTGTGATTTAGGACCTGTCGTTTCTGTGTATGAAAACAGAAACACATTTGGTATAATGACTGTAAAAAGCTGAAAAATAATAGTTAGTTAGACAATAAAAAACAAAGCGCAACAACAAGGTAAAATGGCTATGCTCACACACACACATACACACAAATCTAATTGTTATCTGATTTATGATAATAGTTCCATCTGATCGAGTAATATGTTTTATTTCGGATGACAAAGAAAATTAAGCAAATAGGACACATTAATGTAGCAAAGACAAAAATGAAAGAGAAAATTTTGAAGATTAAGTGTTATTTTTCTTTATTAATAGTACTTTATCTTAGAAATATAACAGTTACTAAAATGTATAACTGGCATGTGTCACCAGGTGTTTCTGATGATCAGATTTTTCTTGTGCATTTTGTGCATTATTGTGCATCATCATAGTTATTTCGCTTTGTTGAGATGCTTCACATTGCATAATTTATTCCCTCCACATTCAGTGGTGCTACTTTTGTAGCCACAGCTGCCCTGGGGCAGACTGACGGACTGCTAATCTGTACCGTCGGCCCCTCCGACTATCCCCAATCACACACATACAAATACACACATCGCTTTCCACTAGGCAATGTGGGTGAAGTGTCCTGCCTTAGGACACAATGACATTTCCTAACTTAGCAACATTCCACTTTTTTTTTTTTTTTTTTTTTAATGTACACCAAAAATGTACTCGCTGTAAAAAATGGCCAAAAAACAAAATTTAAAAATCCACATAATAAAAGGCCTACCTTGTGCCTGTTTCTCTTGTGGGGCAGGTAACTGTTTAACGTCTCCACCTCCATCACACCCCCTTTCCAGCCCCTCGTCTGCCTCTCCAGCCACTTCTACAACAATACATGAAATAAACACAAAACAATTCTTACAAATGAAAATATCCATAGTTAGGGTGACATTACTACATTATATCCCCATAATACCTTGGATTATGCTCTCGTCTCTTGACATGACCAGTCTGGGCACTGTGGGGTCGCTCTCTCTCTTCTTGTTCATCCTTAAGGCAATGCACTCCTCCAGTTCTGGTTCAGTTCTGTCTCTGGAGGGGTTTTCTTTGGTTTCATTCTTACCTGCGGGTGTAGGACTTCTGCCACCAGAGTCTGAGTCAGTGTCCGAGTCTCCCCAAAACCAGGGATTGTGAGAGTGTTCAAGCAGCCTGCGGGTCAGCCTGTATTTTAACATCTCTTCATAGCATTTACTGAACGTCTCCCATTTGGGGTCTTTGAACTTCTTCATGTACTCGGAGCGGATCCTCTTGGTCACCATCGTTCGTTAGCTGGCAAAAGAAATAGACTACCACTGTAAACTAAACGTCACAGAGCAGTTTTACGCAAGAAAACAAAACAAAACTGTGCTTCATTGTTTCCCTTTGGAGAATTGCGTCACCGCCGGACTTTTAAACTAAACCGTGTGCGTAAAATGGACCAATGGCGGCGAAGCTTGTCTGATTACGACCCGCCCACTCCCCTATATCCCCAAGAAGACAGAGAAGAGCTACTGGTTTGTTTGTGTCTTTATGAGGTTTAGCAGCTGTGAACCAATGCTTTTGTGTAGCCAAGAACAGACAGAACTAAACGTCTTGCTTCGACATAACGACTGCAAATAGCCCCCTTCCCCGTGTGTCAGAAAAAGTCAGATGTTAAAAATGTTGCAGAGCTTCTCCGCAGGCTGCAGCTATTGGCCTTAATTCAGGACAAATATCTTGCGTCAGCTCCCAAATAGACGACTATTAATCAGTCAGTGCACAGAACAGATAATCGCTTGTCACCGTCTCCAGATTTAGGCGAGCCGAGCCACGTACGAATATCTCCCTGCCTCACTGACAAAACATTGTCCATCACGCACGACATGTCCAGCGCGACAGCAGAAATGTAGTGTTGTAAGAGGCTAATTTGGTCTACAGTCACCTAAGAATAGCACTTACACTGGACTCGGATTTCACGGAGGCTGTAGGACAGATGGCGCTGCGTTCACGGTCTTCTGTAATCTGCGCCTCTAAGCTCCGCCCGCGTCGGGACGTTCTTAAAAAGCCAAACACATCCGCAACAGGTGGCTCGAGAGCTCAACTGGACTCTCAGAATTGTAATTTAAGTAATTTCAGGCTTTATATATTACTCACATTGTTATTTAAAACTAGCCTTCTTGCCTCTCTATGCCAGTTACCCTATTTTATTATTTTTTTCCAGGATAGACTAAATCGTAACACATACCCTACCTGTAAAATAGTGATATTTTATGTGTTATAATTTAGCTTAACTACACTAACTCTTGTGTAAAGGTCCAGCACGAAATATTCATTCACAATCATCTAATTCCAGTAGCCCTGTTTGGGAATTGTCAGTGCACCGAATGCCACTAACATTTTGGGCGCTGGCAGCAGACCTGAAAACCTTATTATGCATATAAGGTTTGATCTGCTGCAGCCATTGTTTTTGTCTAAAGATGGAGTGGAGCCCGGACTTGCGCATTTGGAGTAGGGCATGTCATCTCAATGGGCATCAGAGTCGGGTGTCAGGTCTCCCATAAGCTACCGGTCCTGAGCTATAGTTGGGCTGCTGCCTAAGCACATTCCTCCAAAGTCAAACTGCGCCTGCCCAGTGGCCACCTGCTCCTTCTCCGACCAATGACCCAACAGCTGTTTCTGACACCTCTTAGGAATCCCCCCCTGTTCTCCCCATCTCCCCCGTGATCTCTGAGGGCTGCTGCTGATTGGTTACCATTAGTTCAGTCATTTAAAGTTTCTGCTAGTTTAAGATGTTATTATGTTGACCTTTTGTTTAAATTGTTTATTTCCTAAGCTACTGTCCATAGAAACAGAGCAGACCAGGTCAAATATACCAAATATTGGACTTTAATAAATTATCAATATGTATATACACTTACATTCACATGTGTTGGGCAACATGTTGTTCTTATTTTTTTTTATTAAAGTTTTTTGGCAGATGCATGGTTCAGTGATGTTTCACAGCCTTTCTTCGTACAACACAGACAACAAACAGCTTATGCTCATTTTAGAAAAATAAAAATTGCATATGGAAGTTAACCGCAGAGAGTGACAGTCCATTGACAGCAGAGTGTTGCTGTGCTGCAGAGGCCGATCCTTCTTCGAGCTCCTGATAGCTGGTGAGAAGCTGGGGTAGCAGACATAATTTAGAAGCACTTCCTGTGGACAATGCTGGGGCCCGCCTCGTCGTACTCCTGCTTGGAGATCCACATCTGCTGGAAGGTGGACAGGGAAGCCAGGATGGAGCCACCGATCCAGACGGAGTACTTCCTCTCGGGAGGAGCAATGATCTGAAGGAAAACAAGTGTATTGTCAGCCTCAGAAGAACTATGGAATACTGGCATACTGGTATGTCTATATTGGCTTGTTTTGCTGTATTTACCTTGATCTTCATTGTGCTGGGGGCCAGAGCAGTGATTTCCTTCTGCATACGGTCAGCAATACCAGGGTACATGGTGGTACCACCGGAGAGCACGTTGTTGGCGTACAGATCCTTGCGGATGTCAATGTCGCACTTCATGATGCTGTTGTAGGCGGTCTCATGGATACCAGCAGACTCCATACCTTTGCAGGTGCAGGACAAGTGTTAAAACACAACAGAACAATGGAAGTAATGGCGGTTATGATTTGTATAGCATTCTGTAATTCTGCATTTACCGATGAAGGAAGGCTGGAAGAGGGTCTCGGGGCAACGGAACCTCTCGTTTCCGATGGTGATGACCTGACCGTCGGGAAGCTCGTAGCTCTTCTCCAGGGAGGAGGAGGAGGCAGCGGTGGCCATCTCGTTCTCGAAGTCCAGGGCGACATAGCACAGCTTCTCCTTGATGTCACGCACGATCTCGCGCTCAGCTGTAGTGGCACAAGTTTATAACTTTACCAAAGTTCGTAACAGTAGAACACGTGTGCACTAACCATTCTCTAATGCGCAACGGCTTTCAAATTAGCTTTAAGGTCTGAGAGAGAGAGTTAAAAATGTATGCTAATTATTTTCACTATAGTGGCAATTCAAAATAGAAAACAAATCTTACTATCTCAAACAAAAACTGTTTGCGTATAATGTTAAGCCTAATTATTGAGTTATAAAACAATAAGGCCCAAAAGCCTGAAGCCTTTTGTTTTTTCTTTTAGCCAAATTATTGTTGTTGTATTATGCTATGTAGAGTCCTCACCAGTGGTCACGAAGGAGTAGCCACGCTCAGTCAGGATCTTCATCAGGTAGTCGGTCAGATCGCGACCAGCCAGGTCCAGACGCATGATGGCGTGGGGCAGAGCGTAACCCTCATAGACTGGGACGTTGTGGGTCACACCATCACCAGCATCCAGCACAATACCTATGAAGAGGATGATGAATGGATTTAGTAAAGTTGACTACGCCTCGAAACATGACTGCGTAAATATGTGAAAATTAAGGCACAGCTTCACTATCAGATACGTAGTCTAATTGAATGTCTTTATAATTATCAGGTTACTCAATGTATGTATGCAATGTGTTGTAGTATGTCCTCAAGTTGCAGATTCATGAAGTTGTATCAGTGCGTAAATCTAGTGCGTAAAAGCGGTGCGTAAAGTTGTGTATCACTAAATCTTGTGCATGAAAATTGTCAGTTGCTAAATGTCTGCATGAAAGTTTTCAAATGCTAAATATCGTGCGTAAAAGGTGCAATTTCCTGAATGTCCTGCGTAAAAGTTGTAATTTCCTAAATGCCGGCCCATGCGTAAAATATGTAATTTGCTCTTCTAATGTTCCTTTATGTTTATTTGCTCTGTCATGTTTAAGTCTAACCTTGTGTTTGTAATTGGCTGATGTATAATGAGAAATGAGATAATAATGAAATTATTATTATTATTATTATTATTATTATTATTATTGTTCTCACCAGTGGTACGACCGGAGGCGTACAGGGACAGCACAGCCTGGATGGCGACATACATGGCGGGGACGTTGAAGGTCTCAAACATGATCTGGGTCATCTTCTCCCTGTTGGCCTTGGGGTTCAGAGGGGCCTCAGTGAGCAGGGTTGGGTGCTCCTCGGGGGCCACTCTCAGCTCGTTGTAGAAGGTGTGGTGCCAGATCTTCTCCATGTCGTCCCAGTTGGTGATGATACCGTGCTCAATGGGGTACTTCAGAGTCAGGATACCTCTCTTGCTCTGAGCCTCATCGCCGACGTAGGAGTCCTTCTGACCCATACCGACCATGACACCCTGAAGGTAAGGTAAGGAAAGAGCAGGTAAATCACGAGTTCTGCAAGTTATGCAATGTGTCGTCCGTTTACATTATAACCCGCAGAATCAAAATAGCGAGAATCAAAAACACGGTCAAGCACCGTAGTCTAGGCCCCCGTGACAACTGCCTCCTGGCCCTTTTTAACAATTTGTAAATAATAGCAAACATAGTCTATTAGAGAAAATTGCTGTTTGCTAAATGTATTCTTTATTATTAATTACTATATTATTTATGGCCAATTATATTGTTTGGGTTGTATGGGCTGAATACAGTTTTTTTTTTTTGCGTTTTTTTTTTTTGCTTTTGTAAGTGCAACTTGATCTTCTTTTGCATTGTGTTGCGTGTTTGTCGTGGCTCACCTGGTGACGGGGGCGGCCGACGATGGAGGGGAACACGGCCCTGGGGGCATCGTCTCCGGCGAAGCCAGCCTTCACAAGGCCAGAGCCGTTGTCGCACACAAGGGCGGTAGTCTCATCGTCGTCACACATGTTGGCTTCTATAGGAAGCAAAAGGACAGAGGGAAATACTTAAATTACATTAAGTCACAAATCCACTGTAAATTATAGTTCTAAGAACTAAAAGCGCCCATTAACTAGAAATTGTCCCCTTGCTAGTTTGTTTGTAATTCCAACAAATGAAGTATTATTATCCGGATTGAATCTTGTCATGGCACCGTGGCACTTTTACGCATGACGCACGAGTGCGCATAAATCAGCAGGATTCTGTTGTGTAGCACTTAGTCACACATTGTCATTAACTAAAAGTAAAGCAAAATTCTAATCCAAAGTGTTAAAATCCTATTTCTCATATATTTGGTGCTCCAAAACCTTACAATCCCCGGTAGCTAAGTCTTAAACTTGTTCAGTATCAACATCTTTACGCATCAGCATCCCCAGTATCTACATTTGTTGAGCTGCTACAGACAGACCCAGAGAGCGTAAATTTTGACCTAAATTTTCTAGTTCGTTTTATAAACCATCGTACATACTCTTTCGTAGGTTGTGTTGAGTTTCAATTTAACCAATAGGTTCTGCTGTTGCTTCTCCTAAGATCTGTCATGTTTCTACCACCTGGAGGTGTCTACCAGCCCAATCTGAAACTTTACAGTTCCCCAGTCTTTGCTTTTTCCCCCTTAGCCCCACTGCTGCTCTAACACAAGGCCTAAACCATCCCGGGCCCATGTCTTCAGATCGGTCCTTGGGCTCTTACCTTAGGTGTGTGTCTGCGGCTCGGAGAGAAAGACCCAACCAGTGCTGCTGCTGAACCAGCTACCGTCCTGGCTGCTGCACATGCCCCTTATATACTTAAGCTGCACCATTGACAAAGCTGGGCCCTGGCCCCCATCCCGGCCCTCTGCCATATTAGGAACTGGCCGGTCGAGGTGGGCAAGGAGGCGCGTCCGTCGGAAGGAAGCAGGGAGCCCTATCCATAAAGTTTCAGAGGGGGATCAGAGGTGCGTCCGCGCGCGCCCGTCGAGGAGAGAGCGCGTGCCATATATGGCACTGTCGCTTTGACCTCCCCTCGAGCCTCGCGATGCCACCTCGAGAGCCGTATAAGGATTGTACGGTCGACTGGGGGTTTCTAGGGGAGACACCAGTTGCTACCAAGCAGGGTGATAGTTTTGGTGCTAGAAGGCCACATCCCTCCTTAAAACGAGAAGTTGCTGTTCTCAACTGGTTTAGATTTAGTGCAGAACAGGTGCCTCGACCACAATTAACACATACAAATGTAATATGCATTGAGACATGATAAAGTGAGGGTTTAATACTCATGCAGTCAATTTTAAATTACTAGAATACCTGTACTGTTGTAGGAACTTAAATAAATATAAAATATTGTTTATTTATTTTCTTTAGTTGTGGTCAAATTGGGTTACAACGTAAACATTGCAGTAGGCTATATATTATATATTATAATTTATACTGCATGTGCAATTAGGAAGTGAAATAAGTTTCAATAAGATAATGTAAAATTATTTTGCATTAATTTTTTTGTGTGTAAAATACATACATTTTTTAATCATTATAGCAGCCTTACGACAAAATGAAATGAGAGTTACTTGTGAAATCAAATTAGGGATTGGGTTTGTAACCCATTTGAAAAGTAACTTTGACCATTAGTTTAAAATCACCACAGAATTAGTCTGGTATGGTCTATGAGTATAGTAGAGTATAGTATGGTTTATGAGGCATGTTTTTTTCTTGCACACATGGCCCTCAGAGCTGTGCTGAATAAATAAGGAAAGACGCTCAGAAACAGCCAACAGCTGACACCTTATCTGCAGGGGTTCTCTGCTCTGTCACAGGAGCAGTTGGATTAATTATAACTCAGGAGGAGGAGGGAGAGAAGCATGGCAGTGCTGCACATGGAGGACTGAAATGCACGGGTTGGGCCTGTCTGAGGTTCTCAGATGAGATAACAGAAAGAGCAGCACTGAATGAATGATTGAATGAATGAATGACAAAAGTCTGAACCTGGACTGTAAATATGTACTATGGATAGAATAAAAAAATCACAGCACCATAATCAGAATTGTTTATAAATAAAAACAAGAGGTGACTGTTTAGATGATCACGGGAGGTACAACTGTCAAAGGACCCTTTAGTTGACACATGAAGACAACTGGAATGTCCTGAAGACATGTTTTACAGATGTCACTGACACATCAATGTAATCAAACAACATACAATGTTTATTCTGTTTTTAGTCCACTGCTTTTTTATTTAACTTAAAAAATACTTTGAGATCCACAATTTCCCACATGGCAAAATGTGCATATCCTGCATTGAAGGAAGCACTAAGATTTAAGACTGAAGCTTGACAGTACAATGTTCTAAAAGCACTTACTAGAGATACAGTATGTGCCACATTTATTGCTTTTCATGTTAATTCATCCATTTAATTATCTTTACACACTCAAGAAGCATGATATTTATTTATATGACAAGGACAGTACAAATGAGCAATGCAACCAAAATAGGTGACTGATGCATAAGAATTAGTTGGTTAGGCTTTTATGTTACAATAGAGAATATAATACAACATGATTAAAACTCATACACAGACAGTCTTGGTCTAATATTGGTGGTATAGTGAGAGAAAGGCATGGCTATGTGCTTGTGGTGGGCGGAGGGGTCCCACTGTGGAGGGGGGCAGCAAGGTTGAGCTACTTTTATGCACTTGTTGTGAGCCTCTTTGGATCCCTGGCTGTCAAACACCTAAAATGTAAATGGGACCAGTGCAGTTGTCGGGAGTAGAAAGAGAAAGAGCAGGAGGGTAGGTCAGAGGGGGCGAGGGGGAGGAGAGACCAGGGGGAGGAGGGTAGGGCATGTGAAGCAGGTGGCACCACAAATCTGTGTTGTGCGTCGGGACTGTACCGGAGATAGCTCTTCAGACTTTAGAAGCCTTTTCATATACCTTTTCAGTGTAGCATATGCTCTTCACCAGGTAATAGACACTTTTAATAAGATTTTGTCTAAGCCTTAATGTAGACAGAGAGCCTAATTTCTCCAACTAACACAAATCATACATCGCTTAAGTGTAGGAGTAGTAGTCAGATAGTTTCTACATTCAACATTTTTTCTTTGGATATTTGTCAGGCTGCAAAGAAGACAGCGACTAAATTGAGGATCTATGAGTGACATAATGAAGTGTGTAAATGGTGCCAAAGCTGGAAGAGTATGTATGTATGTGTGTGTGTATGTATGTGTGTGTGTGTGTGTATAAATAAATATATCAATTCAATCAAGTCAATTTCAATATCGTACTAAGTAAGATTATTTTGATAGAATTCAAAAACTAGCATTGCTCATTCTGAAATTAGCAAAGCATATTAGCAGAAGACACTGAAGCTAATAGTGTTTTATGATTTTATTGTTATGAATGATGCATGTCCACAATGACAGATTTAGAGATTGTAATTCAGAAGGATACCTGCTTTATTTACTACAGTAAAAAGTAGACTTTTTATTAGTAGAAAATAGTAAACAAAAAGGAAAGATAACAATAGCAAGACATGGTTGGCCCTATTGTATTGTTGTTTTGTGGATATGTTTTAAAAAATAAAATAAACAGCAAACAGTTGGGCTCATTGTAATTGTCAACATAGATATCCAATCAAAGGAATATCTTAAAATCACTTAAAGGTCAAATGGGGTCACTATTGCAAATCCTCAAATAACATGGCTGCATAGACTGTGGAGCAAACCTCAAAATAGGCATGAATTCAGTGGAAGTGCGCAGCGGAGTGAGACAACAGCACAACCTGGTGGTACGTGGTCAGTTATATTCAATCTTGCCACAGTAATTTGCAATTCAAGGCAAAGTCACCATGTCGACTTCATCTTCAAGTGAAACCTGTTTTTTAATTACTATACTCATTGAGCTATGCAACAAGTTATTAACTCGTAGGTAGCATTTAGAGTATAATAAAAAAGCAAATGTGTACATGTGTAAGATGCGTGGTTCACAAATTTGTGTTCTTACATAAAGAAGAACAATACATCAAATGAACATTTAAAATTCTGTTTACCAATGGAAGGCATACAGTTCAGGATTCTATGTTTTTAGGGTTTGAATGAACTTGTTTTGTTATAAGCCTAACTAATTTCAGTTGATAAAACCCAGTCATTGAAAGCATCACTTAAACTGTTTTCTTCACAGATTATTGATTATTTTGATCTGCAGTTCTACTCTTCTTAGCAAGAGTAGCAACATAACCTAAAAGAACACATTATTGTCCTTCTGCATGGATGGTTTCTCATAAACTTATGTCATATACCAATAAATATTAATTTTGATACTGTATTCAAGCATATATATTCAAAATAGTGTTTAGACCAGTTCAGAAAAACTAAATAATAAACAATAGCTGCTTGAGTTAAATTATCTACATCTCTATGCGTTTAAAACAGTGCAAGTTTTAACATCACAAATATATAGGCATCATATACTTTATAAATTAAGAAAATATTATCTAAATCTCCACTGTGTTCACTAACGGCACAGACAGTGACTTGACTTCACACCATGAGTTTAAAAATGTATTCTTAGTTACATTTATTTATCCTAATCTGAACCCACAATTATAAAAGACTGTTTCTATGTTTTGTGATTTCCCACTAATGCTACAATCTGCAGAGGTCAAAGTTTGTTTGTCTCGACTGTGAGCATCATCAGTACATGTTTTGTATTTAATCTGTATGTCCTTAGCTCAGGGCTCGTGTCTGCTCTTCTTGTAGAAACGCCTGCTTCTCCATCAGTCTCCTGAACAGGCCCTGTCTGTTGCTGAGCAGCTCTGTGTGCTGGCCACACTCTGCAATCCGTTGCTGATCCAAAACGGCCACGGCATTAGCATTTTGGATGGTGGAGAGGCGGTGTGCAATAATCAAGACTGTTCTTCCTGTGAAATTCAAATAAAAGGATTAGCGAAAATAATTTCAATGTAACATAAAAATAAAATCCCAAGCAGTTTCACCTTCCATTAAACGCTCCAAGGCCTCCTGAACCAAAAACTCATTTTCAGCATCTAAAGCACTAAGGGCAGGGAAGTCCAGTAATATTTAGCATAATATAGCAACAATGCATTACAGATTAACCGTTTCGTCATCTCACCTAGTAGCTTCATCTAACAGCAAGATCTTTGGATTCTGCAGAACGAAATAAAGACTTTAAAATAGAATTTAAACAAAAGAAATTCTGAAAAATCAATTCTATTGATTTTTCTGGCCATACATTTAAAATACAAAGAATATTCACCTTAAGGAGTGCTCGGGCTATAGCTATTCTCTGCTTCTGTCCACCTAAAAAGATTATTATTTTTTATTGACAAAAGACACATGAATCTGCATAGTACATTAAATACCATATTAGGATAATGATAAAGTCCTGTAAAATAAAACTGTAACACTATTTGGCTGTCTCTTACCTGACAACAATACTCCTTTCTCTCCCACTACAGTGTCAAAGCCCTTTGGAAAGGCCTGAATGAAATCATATGCGTTGGCTGCTCTGGCTACTTGGTAGATCTCTTCTGTTGTAATTGCGCTTGGCTCCAGTGCACCGTATGTTATGTTGTCTCTGATGGAACAAGAAAAGAGTACAGGCTCCTGCAAAATAAAAGGTACAGGCAATAATAAAAAACAACAACTAAAATCACCAAAAGAATCAACTAGAAGTGATGATAGTCAATTGGTACCTGGTTTACGGTTCCTATGTTGCTCCGGAGCCAGTAAGGGTTGAGATCTCTGATGTCATGGCCATCTAATCTAATAACTCCTGGAATCAAAAAGTCACTGTAAACATCAAGCTACTTTGGGTAAAGGTTGAGGATCAGCCTACTTCATGTTTTATGCAGGCTGTTCACAGCATTGCTACTTGCCATTTTTCCACAAGGCCATAAGAAATTAAATTAAGGTGCGTTAATGCTTATTGTTATTTGGTCCCAAACTGAGTCGGTTTTAATCCTGCTGTGGACTTGGTTTAGACCCACTCTTGTTTAGTCCTGATCTAGTTTGGGTTTAGTCCTGGTTCAGTTACAATTTTGATGTGTTGAAAATGCAAGTGTGAACGCACCCTAATTTACAACTTTCCACAATAATAGCAGTAACAGTTTCCTATATGGTTGTTTTGTATTTTTCTTTTACTCGTAGGCTTTATTGCACAGGACAGTACAGTGTGAAATGAGGGACTTTCAGCAAATTGTCGCAGCCGGGAATCAATCTCACAATGCTAAGGCCTGTGCAGAGCCCGATATATTTACTGCTCCTTGGACTACTCGGCCACCAGGCAGTACTATACTGCAAGTTTGTTTTCAGATTCTATGCTTGACAGAACAGATATTATTGTATGTATTTATAAAGATTTGTGTGTGTTGTTAAACAAGACAAATCTCACCAACATCAGGATCATAAAGTCTGAGGAGCAGCGAGACCAAGGTGGATTTTCCTGAACCACTTGGTCCCACAACAGCCATGACCGAACCTGCAGGCACCAGCAGATTGAGGTTCTGGAAAATTGGAGCTTCCTTTCGAGTGGGATAGGCAAAAGTAATATTTGAAAACTCCAAAAGCCCCTTCATCTTATGTCCATCCAGGACTAGACCTTCTGTGGATAAAAAGAGGATGTAGATATGTATGTAAATATGTAATGTAGGCCATAAATTCTAATCTGAATAGAAATAAATATAATTCTGCTGCCTATATTCATGGGTTTCAGCTTCTTATTTATAAGGAACATTTAAGGACTTCAAAAGATATAATATTTTAAATGGTACAAGATTTGTCATTACATTTTTCACTCTGAAATCCATGAATAGATGCAATTGGGAACAGTCAAAAAGAAAAGAATTATGTATGAATTTTATTGTTTTAAGCTAAATAGATTAGCATTAGTGTATTAAATTGGGAAACATTTTAAACATTCTCTCACAACATTTAAAACTACACTGAAATCCATGTGGCTGTAACGTTTTTTTTGTGTGTGTGCAAATTAAATATGTGTTAAAATGATATGAACCATTTAGAGGAAGCTCCGGAGATCTGTCCAGCAGTTGCCACAGTCTTGCACCGGCTCCAAAACCCTTCATCAGTTCAGAGTAGAAAGAGCTCAGGCCTAAGAAACACAGGATAAAAAGTTTACTTAGCATTGCAAAATCTATCAATCTATCAACCTGAATTTTCCAGTCCATTACCTGCAATACTAATGCCAACCCAGAATGTGTACATGAGGAAAGAGGAGAGTTCCCCCACCGTCATGTGTTGGCTGGCCATCAAAAGTCCTCCTTTATAGAGTACGGAGAGGATCATGATGTTTCCACTTAGTCCAGTCTAAAACACACACACATAGTTATACCTTGATGACCCAGGGATTCAAATGATTGTTGTTGGTGATAAGAACTAGAATTCCTGGTAATAACTACACTTTCAATACCCTTAATAATGCAAACATCTTTGTGCTGAAGCATGTGGCCCCCTATTCCAGGACATATTTCTCACCTGAATCATTCTTAATAACTTATTTGTTTCTTAGGAATGAAGCATTTTTAAATTAATTAAGGCTAATAAATGCATAGTTATCATAAACTGGTACACAATCCTTTTATTGAGCAGTGTGTTCAATAACAAAATTTGGATGCATCTCCTTAGTGAAAATGATTATAGCATTTGAATGAGAAGTGTTCATTTAATTAAAAAAGCAAGAGAATGATGTGGAATACTTCTCAACCAATAGATTGACTTTATCATGTGAAATTCTGTAACATGCACACGCATTGCACTCTTGGCCACCAAAACATTGTGAGTTGTGCATAAAAATAATGCAGTAGTTATTTAGGTAATGTAAAAGGCTTTGTATCACACTTACCACCCCAAAGAAGCCAGCTCTGAGCATCGCCTCCTTTTTGGCCAAACTGAGGACATTGTCAGTTTTCTGAGAGTATGTGACAACCTCTGAAAGCTCTTTACCAAATGCTCTGACTGTTCGAATGTTGCTGATTCGCTCTTCTGCCAACTACAAACACACAGACATATAGCTTGATTTTGTTATTACTCTAATAACTAAGCAAACGGCTCCATCTGCTCTTTTGATTAAATCACACACTGGACCAGCTGGTTTTCTATAATTATCTTAAACAGGAAATTGTTGTTGTGTTTTACAGGTTGAGCATATTGCACATTATCATGAGATGAAGCAAAAATGATTGTGCACTTTAAATTTAATAATGAATGCATCAATTTTCAATTTACATTAATGTTACGTCAATGCTAAATACAAACTGTATGTTGAAGTGTATAATGAAAAAACAATTAAAAAATAACAACAACATTTTGTAAGCTATCAGCTCATTCTGTACCTGAGTGGCCTGTGCTAATGCATCCTGTGTTTTTTTGGAGATTGAGCGAAGATATCTGCCATAAATGACTGCAAGGACTGTAACAGGAGGGACTATCAGGAGCACAAAGCTTGCAAGACTCGGAGAGACATAGAACTGAAAAAACAAACAAACAAAAAAACAGTCAGTGTACACAAAAAATATAATTACAGTTTTGCATCAAGTAAGTTAAATTTCACAGTTTTTCCTCTGAAGGAACCTTTTTCAGTTCCTGGTGCTTTATTAGTTTCAATCCCTATTTGATGTGCATTCACCCAGAGTAAGACCTAGGGATTGGGACCACAAAAGTGTAAACTTTTTTAAATCATCACTTATTTTTGTGCATCAGTTTTCTGTACAGCTCAACATAGCTCAAAAAAACGTTTTAGTCCTAACTTTGAATACTTAAATGTCAGTTATACCTACTTTCAGCTGCTGTTGCTGCTGTTGCTAACGCAAGCAAGGGGTGCTGGGTGGTTTCTCTGACTAAATATATATAAAATGGATTGGGGGAAATGGGTACTTAGTTCATAGTACTGTTGGTGTGAAAACATCTAATCATGCAAACATAGGGGTAGTTAAGTGGTATAATAGGTAATAAGGAAAAGTTAGATACCATTTTATTGGTTTACTTCCTTCTCAGACATTTACACAACATTTACAATGTTGTAAGTGTTATGTAATCCTGGTCTTGGTGCAGCTAGTTCCTTGTGTGAAGGATTTTCATTTTCTCTTTTTACACCACAAGAGAAAATACCTCTTGCATCTGTTAACAGCCAGTGACTGAATGAAAATGAATTGTGCTCACCATCATAGTGACACCTGCAGCTGCTTGAGCAACGGCCCTCAAGCCGTCAGACACGTTGTCCGTGATTGAGCGGCCAACCACAGCAGAGTCAGCGGAGAGACGGTTGATAAGCTCCCCGGTCCTATTCCTGTCGAAAAAAGCCACTTCCTGCCTCAGAATAGAAGAGAAGACTGAATCGCGGAGATTACGTACAATCTTTTGGCCTGTAAAGATAAGAATAAATTAGAATTTTTAATTAAAGTGTTTAAATTAAAAGTAAGTTATGAGAGTATACACAAATATCACCCCAAAATAAAACAATAAAAGCAAAAGAAGTTACAGGTAGCATTGTATATATATATAAATATATATTTAAACTTTTTTGGTCAAAGATTTCCACTGCTTGACTCACCTGAGAGCTGCATGAGGTACAGTCGGGCAGCATTAGCAGCTCCACCACAGAGAAACACTCCGGAGAGCATTAGACACAGGGATGTGAGGGACGCTGCCATTGTCTCTGTGTCTGAGCCAGTGGAGTAAATAGTGTCAATGACTTTACCAAGGAAAAAGGGAGCCGACATGGTAACAGCACTGGAGATGGACAGGAAACCAAGAGCAGCTGTGTGAAACAAAGAGGAAAGAAAACACACCTTTATCATCAAACATGTACTCTGTATTTGAAACTTTACAGGGTTTCCATTTCATAGAGGACATTATAAGTTGTCCTCTATAATCTATTTTTCTCCCCTAGACTCTTCAACCAATAATAAATTGATATTACAAATTATTCTTTGTGCTTGTTGAACTTTCAGAATATCATATAACGGTATAACTGTAATAAAAAGATTGTAATTATAAACCTATTCATATAAGGATGGTCTGTTCCATCATAGTCTCAGCAGCGTATAGGAAACACTGCTTCATGTATTTGTATAATTTACAGGGAAATGTAGGAGGATTAGGCACTGTTCTAAAACTGTAAAATGAAAGGAATACATCCAATGTTTAAACCAAGTTAAGGAGAGATTTTTTTTTTTAATACAAAGAAGCTGAGTGGTCGGTTACCTGCAAGTTTCCATCTCTCTGGATAGGCAAGTTTTAAAATCCTTCTGACGTCTTCCAGTGGGACAATTGATTTTGCCGGGTCTATTTCTCCCTCTGTTTTCTTTGATTCGTATTGTGCAAAAGCTCTGGTAAAGGCGACAGGTGTGTGGGGGGCAGTCCTGTGTAAACAGAAGGACGGGGACCCTCTGTGTTGGCTCCAAACAGACGGCCTGAGAGAGGCAGAGGACAACTGGCCTTTTCTGCTTAAAGTAGTGGAGAGCTTGAGGCGGTGGTCCAGACATAGCCGTCTGAAGGAGCAGCCCACTTTCAGCTTGGACAAACACACTCCATTGGTCCAGCGAAGTAAAAATCGCATTTCCAGATATGTAAAAATCCACAGAATTACAAAGTATTTCCTTAGTGGCTGTGATAGATTTGGCGTAGGCGTAAACAGGGTGCTTTCCACAGGTCCACCTTTATTTAGTCCATGCCAATTGTCAGTTCATTATGGAGGTCAGGGCGTTTTTATCTGCGCCTGACAGTCGTGTGTCCGCAGCATCTCTTATCACAGAGCAACAAACAACACCCAACAACACCCTGTCACCGGAATCTGTCTGTGGAGCAATACAGGCTTTACACTGACACACAGCTGCCGCATATCACAAAAACATACATTAAATTAACCATAAATCACATCAATATTGTACAGAACATATAATAAATAAGGAAAAGGTGACCCTGGTTTAAGAGTTGTCCACACACGACTAAACGACCGGTGATGTTAAGGAAGTAACTTTTTCAGACAAAAGCAATCACACTCAGATTGTGCAACAATGTGTGTAACAGTGCCCACAGTATTTAAAAATAAATTATATCATACTTTAACAGTATTGCAGTTTAAATATCAAAGCAATGTTTGAATACATGGATATATTTTTAAAAGACACGAACAGTTGACAAATGCATGATATTTCTTTTGACATCGGTTATTGGTTAGTTGTGCCTGGCTTTGAAAGGTGAAAGGTAAAAGTTCACTCTGTGTAATAACTGAGCACACGTGCAGGTATAGAACGCCTTTTATCTCTTATTTCGTTTACTCAGCATGTTGAACATTAATACATATAGTCTAATTGTAATCTGTAACAGAGTTAAATCTTGTTGATTGTGAACATTGTGCTTCCGGGCCGTTTCAAACGTTACAATGAACCACGAGCTAATTGTTGTTAGCACATTGACGATGCCTTTACATGACAGCTGCTCATCTGCGGCGATTAAACATGTTATTTGAATGATTATAATAATTACATTTTGTTTCACATTAGTCAGCCCTCGCCTCAACAGGAGCAATGGCTGCCTTTTATTCGGGAATCCATCTGAAACTGAAAAGTACTCAGACTCCATGGGAGGATAAGATCAAGCTCGCACGGTTTGCCTGGATTTCTTCACAGTGTCTATTGCCTAATAAAGAGCAGGTAAATATTTATTGTTAACCACACCTATTGTCAAAATACAAACACTTTTCATTGTGTATAGGCCCTGTTGGATTGGTGCACTCATGCTCTGACTGGCTGGTACAGTAAAAAAGTGGAGTTTCCTCAAAATGTGCTGAAAGGCCTATGGTGTTACCTTGATGATCTACTTCACAGCAGAAAACTTCACTTTTACCTCAAGCAGGGAAAATCCATCAGCCTGAGACTCAACATGGCCCAGGTGTGATGCACATTTTAACACAGAGGTTCTTTAGTGTTTGACTGTGAGATTCATAGTTTCAATATGTAGGTCTTAAATTGATAGTGGAATGCATTAATCTGTTTCCAGCTGCTGCTTGATCGTCTTCAGGATCATGGACAGTCCGGGGCAGTGGCAGTAGTGGGTCTGCCCATACTTCTGAGCGTGTGCCAGGGGATCCTGTCCACTCCTGTACTCTCTTCAGTTTTCACTACAAAGTATGAGCTGATGGTTTCTCTACTGTCCCGGCTCATATTGCTGGCTTGTCATCAATTACAGCAACTTTCAGAATCACCAAAATCTGATCATGAATCAGATATGGAGGTCCATCAAAACCAGCCTGTGTATGATACAAACAAAGAGGGATTTGAGGTGGGTCATCAAGCTGATCTACCAGCAGAAGCTAAATATAACCCTGAATCCCCAGAAAACTGGTCTTCGGCTAAATTATTTGAAGTTTTGCTTCTTGCATTGACATGTTACTCATCGGTTCAACGGCAGCAAGCTAATCCTAACAGAGTCTTTACTTTGGTGACCAACCAGCTCTTCCAGCCTATGATATTTCTTAGACATCAGCTTTCCTCAGTTGCTCTGTCTTTTCCCGCACCATTTCCAGTGTCTCAGCAGATGTGCAGAGATATCCGTACCAAGATTGACACAACCCTCCAGTTGGCTCTTTTTGCACCTGAGCACATGTCTCTGTACCAGGAAGAACTTACTAAGGTGGATTCTGGAAAAAAAGTCTCGGGAACAGCTAAAGGCCCCTTGAGGCCAACTAATGTTTTGCTCTCTAAATTGACTGTTCAGAGCATCTGTGAACCATCACTTTACTATGCAGTGAAGACCAACATGGTGTCAGTGCTGTTCAAACTATTTCTGGAAAGCTATGGGACTGTAAAAGGAGAAAGGAATGAAGAGCAAGGGATGTTGTGTTTCTTTTTTCTTGCTAGTTTGTCTGATACCTTAGACTTGGGTCTGGAATCACATTTGTGTAAAAACACAGACCTTCGGAAGTGTCCATCTCCTCAGAGCGCTCTCTGTGGGCCTGAAAGATGGAGCTTGGCTCTACTTGCTGTTGAGTCTTTACTCAGTAATGCTCTTACAGGAGATATCTACAATGTAGCAGCAGATAGGATTCGACATGGAGAGGTTCAACTGAGGTTTTTCAGAAACTTGGCGGAAATACTTCTCAAGCAAGCTCAACCAAGGTACGAAAATATAGTGAATTTTTTTTATTCTGGTTTTATGCTTTGCGAAAATGGCAAATCAAATTATCAATAATTTGTCTTTCCAGCATTCCAGCATGGTATCGTTGTTTGAAGACTTTATTAAGTTTAAATCATCTGATTCTTGAGCCCGACCTGGAGCAGTTGTTATCACTGGCCTGGGTCAACATGGACTGCACTGACTCAAGAGTGCTACGAGCCAGACAGGTATAAGAGTTAAACCTAATACAATGAGTTTTTAGGTTCTGTTTTGGAGATATTATAAATCTAGGATCTACTATTGTTCGTTACTTTCTTTTTAAACAAACATTTAAAATTGTGGTTATTATTACATTTTCAAACTCCAACATCATTAATTGTCTTTCTGACGTCAGTGATGTTTGACCACATATCCATGAGGATGGAAAGAGATTACTCTTTAACACCATGCATTTAATTCAGTATATTTTGTTTATTTATAGGTTACATTGTGCAGTCTTCTTCAGACTTACACCAAGCTTCGTCAGCTGCCTAAATTCTTCTCAGATCTCCTTTCTGTGATAAGTGAGACAGCCCAGGACCTACCTAGACCTCCTCTTCTGTCTGAGGATGTTGCTTCCACACTCCGGGCCTGTCTGCTCGACACTCCGCCTTCTCAAACAATCGAGATCTGCTCATTTGTGCTGCAAAGCATCCAAAAACACATTCCCCAGAAACAAACCATAACAGAAGAACTCAACACTCTGAATGAGGTGGCATTTAATGCAGACTCATACCTGATTGTGTGTTTCAGTCAGATACTGCATTCCGTTTTATTTAGTTTAAAGACACTGGACAATGGCTCTCCTCTTCCATTGGTAAGACAAAGTCAAAAATTCATGGAAACAATGCATGGAGTAATTATGGAATTGCAACAGTATTTTGTAAAAATGGAAATGCAAACTAAACCATTAGTTAAAAAAACACCAAAGAAAGGAAAGAAGGGACAGAAAGTTGTGGACTCCGAAACAAACACCCAATTCACTCAAAATGTACTAGAGGCTACTCTGCTCCTTAGATACACCTGGGTGGAGGTGGACACACTCTTTAGTGTCCACTGCAGCAAATATACATCCCCAGAACCTATTCATCATGCAACAAGTGAAAATGAAGACCAAACAACCTCTGCTTCTCCTGTGATAGAGTATATTGAAAGTCTTCTTTCAGGGAAGATTTTTCCCCTGTCAACTGGGAGCAGTCCATTCTGTTCTTTGCTTCTTAGACACATTGTGTTACAACATATGAAGAAAATGTTGTCAGACCCCTTGACACTGTCCAAATCCAGTACTACAGCAATTTTAAACCAGGCAGCCCACTTTATTGCTGCTGAAGATGAGATTGAGAAGTGTCTGAATGCAGATCACAAGTGGAATGGGCAGCTGTATACTGTGAATGACAGCTCCTACCTGGTTGCATTCTGGTATCTTGTCACTTCAAACTTGCCTCTTATCCTGCCCTATCTTGATGACAAAGATCTGCATTGTATTGCTACTGTTCTTGTAGGTTCACAGCATATGAGACCAGCACAAGACAAAGTCACACTGCCCAACTGTCTCACTATTTCTCTGATTTCATCTCAGTTTTTTAACAGCAACATTTTTCCAGAATTACCTTCTTTATTTTCCGTCACAGTTCAGTTTCTTTTACAAAGTCTCATCAGAGTCCTGAGAACAGTTCAAAGTGATTTGACCATTTTCCAAAATAATACTGAAATACAAAAAGAGATTGTGGTTGAGCGGATATTAGCAAGCTTAACAAATGGCGAAGCATGCGTGGAGCTTTGCACTATGGAGACCAAGGACATTTTGAACACGCTTCAAATAATACAAGTCTTAAACCCAGATGGGATGAGTTCTGAGGATTTGTCCTCTTGTTTCCTTCTCCTCCTCTTCATGCTCACCTCCACATCCTGCCAAATAAAGGATGTGGACAACAGCGATGACTCAAGTTCTACTCTGTCAAAACGACTTCTCGAGATTCTGCTTTGTCTCTTAGAAGCTACAAACTTTCCAAGTGTTTTAAAGTTCATTCATGGTGGCACTCTGTTGCAGGCTGTGGTAACAAGTGTTTTGCGCCACAGCTCAATATCTACAGAGAATTCAGATTGGTTAGAGTCAGTAAAGCAAATGCAAGCCTTCATCAAATGCTTAGTCCAGTTAATAATTACAAGAAGCAGCAGTGTCCGCCTCAACTTGAATCAGTTTGCCTCCTTCCTTTGCAGTAAAGAAACAAAGGACAAGCTGGCAAACACACCTAGCTCAACAGACACAGCCAGCTACAATGTCTCTACACTTAACGCCCATGTTTTGCTTGCATCACTGAGTACTTTGTCTTGTACCTTAACCTCTCATTTGGGAAAGAGCAAATCATTTGATGAACTGCTGAGTCACATTCTCACTCAGACAACAGCCACTCTCGGGCTTGCTGTTGAGTCACTTCTTAAGCCCCATGCTGTCCCAAAGGTGTCCGGCATTATCTGTCAAGCCTTTGTGGTAGAGGTAGTCACAGTTATGTTGCAGTGTGAGCTGTCCTTACTCCCAATAGAGGAGAACAAGCAGACTCGCTCAATCAGTCATATGCCTCTCTACCAGGACTTTAGTCGGCAGGTACTCAAAGAAATATACTCTGCTCCGAGGCCCACAGAGTTTTTAGTTTCATCTCTGGGATTCATGTCCACATTTTACTCTGCAGTCGAAAAGACAGAAGAAAAGCAAGAAAAAACCAATAACATAAATGATTTGGATGGCCTCTTTATAACAGTACTTCATAGTTTACAGAGATTGTTTACAGGTAAACACTGTTTTGAAGCACATTGCATTCTATTTAATCTCTGAATATCTCACCTGAACTGTTTTGATTTTAGCTCATTGGATAAGCTTATCTGTTCTCCATGAGCTGGAGCCTGCTGTGCAAAAGCTCTTATGCCACCTAGTGGAGAGATGTTCTTCCGAACGATTTAACCTGGTGCTCTTGATGGTCAAAGAAGGACTGGACACTGGAAAACTTAGAGGAGAAAACTATAAGGTTAGGATATTTTCATTTTACATTTTATTACATATTGATGTAGTACAATTTATTTTAGAAAGACTATCATTTTTCCTCAGGAGGTGCTTTCCACTGTAATCCTCATTAAGCTGCTGTTTTGTTGTCCATTACCGGAGGCCTGCTTTAATGCTCTGTGGCTCATTGCACCCCAGATTATATCAACAATGATGGTAAGAAAGCACAAACATACCACATAAAGTTATTCATGGGTTTCAACTTCCAGTTTATAGGCGACATTTGAAGACTTTTGCACATTAAAAATATATACAGTCATATTTTGAGGTTAATTTGCTTTGCCAGTCTCCTGAAAATCCATAGATTGTTAAAAAAAAAAAAAAAAAAAAAAAAAAAAAAAAAAAATATATATATATATATATATATATATATATATATATATATATATATATATATATATATATGAGTACTTTCTCTCAGTTACTACTTTGATCATTATTATACTTATCAGACCATTTATTAATTGTGAATGATTTTATACTGTGTAATAGTTGTCTTGTTCAGAACAGATGTGACTTGTTAAGGAAAGTCTTCATATGGGGATGGTTCATTGACACTAAGCTGGAAGTACATGTTGTCAGCTACAATCTTGATGCAATTAACTAAATTAATCTGTCTTTTGTTTGTCAGTTCTTGGTAAAATCCTCCAGCCAGGACATCTCTCTGAACCTTCCCTTCACTGTTCCTGTGGTAGCAGTAGTCACAACTTTGCTGCGACAGGGAGAGGGCATCATCGCCAACCCTCATCATGTGACTATGGTCCTGGGAGCGCTTCAATGTGTTCCCCTCGACCGCTTGGCCCCAGCTGTGTACGAGGCAACCTTTACAGCAATTCACGAGGCGTTGTTTGCCATCATCAAATGTCATCCACAGGTATAGTATTTTTAAAAGACAAAGCTGGTGGAATGTGAGATAAGTCCATGATAATTACTGTAAGAAATATGGGCCTATTATATTAAACAAATATGGATTTTCTCATACAGCTGTCATGGTGTCAAATTAATTAAATTGTCAACTAGAGTTCTTTGCTTATGCTTCCAAAAACACTTTCAAGTGTCACTCCACATACATTTATAACTTTCTGTGTCATGATTGTGGTTTGACAGTTTGTTCTGAACGACACTGACAATGTGAAAGTGAAGCAAAACAGCTGTGATGAATAAAACGGTGCAAGAATCATTTAAATGTTATCAGATGTTTTCAGAAAAAAGCAATGCGGATCAAAAAGGCAATCCTCAAGAGATGAATACATTAACTCAGGAGCAGAAAGAAGCAAGCTATGTGTAATAAAGTGATGCGCTCTTGGGAGTTAAATGTAACTCAGATCTAAAGGAGGAACAGCAGAGCTTATAGGTTGGCATGACATGGGTGGAAGCTTCATTTAACAGATAACAAAGTAGTGTTTGTGTCATAGCTTTTAATATCATAATGTCTGTGAATAGTTAAACTTTGAATTAAATTATAATTAGAGTGTTGCATTTTTCCTTGTAATGCTTGATTGTGTCTATTGTATTTTTTCTCCCCCAGGTGATGCTCAAAGCAGCTCCATCGTTTTTGAATGTCTTCTACCGACTGGTGGCTTCAATCATGCAGGAGGGTAAACAGAGGAAAGACAGTGACGCAGGTAGCATAAAACATTTTTAGAGCAATAAACATTCTTTTCACATTCGAGCTCAAGTTTCATTCTTTTAGAACTACCATTTTAACCCATAATCGATCATTTGTATACAATTTAACAAGTACTGTAATGTAAAACTAAATTAAACATGACTGAACTTGAAGGTGTCTCTAATTTGGCATTTGTTTTAAGTTCTAATTCCTAACTTTCTCCTTCACGATTTTGTGTAATGTATCCAGACTGTGGCGCCTATCTTCGGTGCTCCATGCTGGTAGAGAGGATGTACTCGCACATTGCTGCCACATCTGAGGATTTTACCACTTTGTCCGCCTTTATAGTGGCTCAGTACGTCACGGAGCTGCAAAAGGTACTCATGAACACACAAGTCACATGAGTAAGAAGTCTTCTACAGTTAAAATGATTGTGCACAAATCAATAGTAGCAGTTTGTTGGGTTGTCAAATATAGATATCCAGATACTTATCGATACAAAATAAGAAAAAAGCTAAATATTAAAACACATGTTATGTTGAAAATTACATCTTATTGTTCCAAAAAAGGGTATTTTAATCATTATTGTGTTATTGAAATCCATATCGAATATTGAACCCTTCCGTACGTATCAAAATTGAGCTTGAAATTAGTGACAATAGTTGCTGTCATTTGTAGTCAAGAAACTGCCCTGTCCAAATTGGACACATGCAAATAAGTCCAGCCTTATAATTTATTAATGTGTAATAGTTTCATCACTTATTCACAATGACCAAAACCAATGACCAAAATGCTGATGCTGAAATATGTCAGTGATGATGAGTTTTTTTCCCCACCCTTTTTTCTTTTTATCTTTCATAATGTATGACCTTTAAAAAAAATGTAACCTTTAATTTAAGAGACGAAACAATAGAGCACATTCTTATTGATTACAGTCCTTGGCCTTGCTGCGGACTTCCAGATCAGGTCAACCTTGTAAAACGAGATTTCAGTCTGTTTGGGCCCTAGTAAAATAAAATGTTTCAGCACATATTCAGGTATATAAGAGCAAAAGACTTAAAAACAGTGCGTAATGTCTGGTTTGTGAATACAGCTCCTCTCTGTCACTATGTATATTAGATGACTCCAGCTTGACTCAGCATTTTCCAAAGAAATTACCACTGGAGAGAGAAGCAATTCAAAAGACTGAAACAGCAGCTGGTTATAATGGAAAAAAATGAATGGACTCTGAAGTTCAGCAAGTAATTCAAAACTGCTTTTATACAGTATCATGGTTTTATATTTAAGACCTATTACCTGAGTAGCACCCAGCCCTGCATTAGAAGATGAAATATTTTTGTTAAACAAGCACTCATTTATAGCAAGAAGACCACAGAGGATCATATCATAAGCCATTTAAAGGATGCATCTATTTTTTCATTGTTGGTTAGTTACCCTGTGTTTTCTGTTGCCATCTGGTTTTGAGTTTGAAATATTATCCTGTGATTGATTGAAATAAGACGTGATTAAACTGGCTCATGTAGGGTTAATGCAATATTAAAAAATAATCAAACTAATAATAATTTCACTCTGTGAATGTATATCTTTTGACGGTCATTCTGTCATTTTAAAGGTTACTCTGCGACCAGACGTCAAACTGCACCTGACGGAGGGCATCTATATGATCCTGGACCTATGTTTGGAGCAAGATATCAAGTTTCTGATGGCTGGGCTGCAGTCGGGAGTTCGAGAGGTGTTCAATGAGCTGTGCAGCAGCCATACTCATTACCACAAAACTCAGAGGCAAGGAGAAGAGAAATACACTGTGTGAACTATGACGCTTGGAATAAATGTAGCTGTTGTTTGGAAAAAATCAATACAATCAACTCTTGACCAAAGACATTCTTCTATTGTACAGAATATTTACAAGAGACATACATGGATTAACAAATTGTGGCAGCTTTAGCTGTGTCCAAATGTGATATGAAAGACTGTAATATATTTTAAATATATCATCACAGTTGATCAGCTCTTAAAATCACATTTACATTTAGTTTATAATTACTTTTTTTATATATATATTCCTTTGAAATGTATGACAATTTTACAGTTTTTACAGCTTGTAGAAGTTTGTGGCATCAGTACAGTATTTCTATATTCTTTCATGTGTTTGCCTTCCCACCATCTCTCCTCCTCCAGTTTGACTTCATCCATTCTGCTACTGTAGGTAACATAAACACACCCAGACCAGTGCAGAAGGGAATAAATGTGAGTCTGTTCATGTTTAATACCACTGGGACATTCTTTAGATGGCTAAATAAAATATGTTTTGATAGAATCTACCCATGTGCGATGTAAATGTTAAAGAGACCTGTTTACGCAGCGCAAACAGAAGCCTATAATTTTGACTTCCATAGAAAAAAATGTGAAAAAACTACATGTGCTGCATACTGTATTCTAACTCTGAGACGCTTTTGGAAATTATATAAAGTGCAAGTTGTGTATCACCACAGAATTTTATTTTTTCCCCTCAAAGTTTTCTCTTTTGGATCTTGGCTGTAGCACACGATGTAACTAAAATTAGCGAGTCAAATGTGGGCCACGTCCTGTCAGCCATTACAGCTTTGGTGGTACAACCATGGGTACAAGAAGAGAACAACATGCAACTCAGGGTCGACAACTGAGCTAACTTTAGTGAAAAGCCCCCAAAACAGCCCATTGAAAAAATGTGCGTTTATGTGGCGCCTCTAGTGGTGAATTTCACCAAAACATAAACCAGAAAATCACGGATCTCGCTCGGTGATCATGGGTTTGGGGTAGCCTGTTCCCACATTACAAAAATTTTACTACTGTCATTTCCTCGGTGTCCCTCCCCCTCCGCGCGCCCACGGCATCGGGACGCACGGCACAACCAGCGCTCGCCCCGCCGCCAGCTCCCGGTGTTCCGGATTGTCTGGCTAACAGTTTAACTGGATAAGGCGGAGCCAGCTCGGAGCCAGATGTGTAGTGGGCGGTCTTACGCGGCTTCCATTCAATCCTATGAGGACAAGCTAATGCAAGGAGGCTAACTATTGGAGCTGTATCGTCGCATTTTACTCGTTTGTTTGGCATTCTGGATGTTTTGTAAAGTAATGCACATGTGTCCCGTCCATGTTCCCACCGTTGCCTGGCTTCGTGGTCACAGTTACGTTGCTTATTTTCGGCTCACGTCTGCACAGACGTGGACTACGAGTTGAACTGAGTGAGTTGATCTGGCCGCTGCTGCAGACGCTGTCAGTCTGACCCTGGATTATCCATAAACTGTCCCTCTCATTATGACTCTATGCTGTACGTTATGTATAAATAAATAAAGTCTATGTTATATCAAGCACAATGTTGTCATGCTTGTTGCTGTCGCGGATGTGGGCTATTCTTTCTGTTGTATGTACACGATTCATCAAAGTGGAATACTGGATGGCCTAATATAGGTGTGATACTGAAATCCATGTAACACCGGAACATCATGTAGGTCTAATCTATAATCCAGAGTTAAACACACATATAAAACACAACAGGAACAAGTCAGATCAACTGGTTACAGATATGTGGGGGGCGTGTCTACGCGCTGGACAGATGTGGGGGGCGTGTCTACACCGCTGCAGCTGTGCATGTGACATGCCTTCAGTCAAGCATCGATTGCATTATTGGATGCAACAATGACACAATTTTCATTACACTGAATAAATAAAAGCAAATTGCTGATAAATGTGCTGCCCCATATATACAGCAAGTGTTGCTCATCTAACAGCATATTGGTGCACATATGCACAAAAAAGCCTATGTGATATCAAGGATAATGTTTTCACTCTGATACTTATTAAACTGAAATACTGAATAGATACTGAATAGCCTAATAGGTAGATAGTGTTTGAGACAGTGTGATATTGAATCATGTAGGCCTAAGAAATTATCCAGAGTGGAAATATACATAAACAACACACAACAGAAACAAGTCAGATCATCTGGTTATAGATGTGGGGGCGTGGCCAACTCACTCGCCAGATGTGGAGGGCGTGCCTTTAGCTCCCATTCAGAGCAGAGAAGATATTGCAGGTCACCTGTCTATTAGGAGTTTTAATATTTCATTTGTGCCTTCAGACTAAACATTATACATTACCAAGATAAACATAAAAATTAACAATCTTACCACGCTAGATCTTCATCATAACCAGAAACAATTCTTACCCAGTCAACTATGTCCTCATCTGGTTCATTTGTGTCCCCTTCCATCCTCTGAGGAATGCCACATGCATGGCAGAGATCACTTAAGTCGTCTGGATCAACTCATTTAGTTCAACTCGTAGCCCAAAGTTTTTTATGTTTTGTTTTTTTGTGGTCCCCCTGTGTCATTTCTATCATTTGGGATCCTTGTGCATATGTGCACCAATATGCTGTTAGATGAGCAACACTTGCTGTATATATGGGGCAGCACATTTATCAGCAATTTGCTTTTATTTATTCAGTGTAATGAAAATTGTGTCATTGTTGCATCCAATAATGCAATCGATGCTTGACTGAAGGCATGTCACCTGCACAGCTGCAGCGGTGTAGACACGCCCCCCACATCTGTCCAGCGCGTAGACACGCCCCCCACATATCTGTAACCAGTTGATCTGACTTGTTTCTGTTGTGTTTTATATGTGTGTTTAACTCTGGATTATAGATTAGACCTACATGATGTTCCGGTGTTACATGGATTTCAGTATCACACCTATATTAGGCCATCCAGTATTCCACTTTGATGAATCGTGTACATACAACAGAAAGAATAGCCCACATCCGCGACAGCAACAAGCATGACAACATTGTGCTTGATATAACATAGACTTTATTTATTTATACATAACGTACAGCATAGAGCTCTAATGACAGGGACAGTTTATGGATAATCCAGGGTCAGACTGACAGCGTCTGCAGCAGCGGCCAGATCAACTCACTCAGTTCAACTCGTAGTCCACGTCTGTGCAGACGTGAGCCGAAAATAAGCAACGTAACTGTGACCACGAAGCCAGGCCACGGTGGGAACATTAACGTGCGTTAATTTACAATGGAACAAAACATCCAGACTGCCAGACAAAGGAGTAGAATGCGACGATACAGCTCCGATAGTTAGCCTCCTTGCATTAACTTGTCCTCATAGGATTGAATGGACGCCGCGTAAGACCGCCCACTACACATCTGTCCAGCACGTGGTCACGCCCCCCACATCTGTAACCTGTTGATCTGACTTGTTCCTGTTGTGTTTTATGTGTTTTCACTCTAGATAATAGATTACACCTACATGATGCTCCTGTGTTAAGAACATTACAGTGTCACACTACTTTATGAAACAGTAGCTCCCTATTAAGCAATCCAGTATTCCACTTTGATAAGTTATGTACATAAGCGACAACACAATAGCCCACATCCGCGACAGCAACAAGCATGACAACATTGTGCTTGATATAACATAGACTTTATTTATTTATACATAACGTACAGCATAGAGTCATAATGAGAGGGACAGTTTATGGATAATCCAGGGTCAGACTGACAGCGTCTGCAGCAGCGGCCAGATCAACTCACTCAGTTCAACTCGTAGTCCACGTCTGTGCAGACGTGAGCCGAAAATAAGCAACGTAACTGTGACCAGGAAGCCAGGCAACGGTGGGAACATGGACGGGACACATGTGCATTACTTTACAAAACATCCAGAATGCCAAACAAACGAGTAAAATGCGACGATACAGCTCCAATAGTTAGCCTCCTTGCATTAGCTTGTCCTCATAGGATTGAATGGAAGCCGCGTAAGACCGCCCACTACACATCTGGCTCCGAGCTGGCTCCGCCTTATCCAGTTAAACTGTTAGCCAGACAATCCGGAACACCGGCCCTCCTCCAGCGCTGCCTGAGCCGCTGTTTGATTGGATTACAGACGGCTAGCCTTTGCCCTCTAACCCCGCTGATGTTGGCTCGCTGCTTCCTGCTCCTTTCGCTATCCTGACCGACTGTCGAAGACCGCCGAAGCCGCACGGAGAGGCGCCTAGCGCGGACAGCACCGACAGCCCGAGCCGCCGTAGCGCAGCCAGACTTTAGCCCACAGGAAGAAGCCGCGGAGCCGACATAAGCGCAGGGACGCAAACCGGGGCAAGCATGCGGAGGAAATCGAGGATATTGTTATGTTTTGCGGTTCTCTGGGTCTTGGGAATAGCCTACTACTTCTACTCTGGAACAGCGTTGAGTCGGAAGGTAGGTTTGTGCTGCTCTTACGCTGTTGTTCTCGGTGTGATGAGATTTTTCTCCTCGGACAAAGCGAGCACGTTTTTATCTCGTTTATCGTCGCTGCTCAGCCACGGCATCACCGGGGACAGGAGCACGATAAAGGCCCCGCTAGGATCAGTGGACAGGCATTGATTTGGTGGAGATGCGAGTCGACAAGGGCAGTGGGGAGGCTGCGGTTTGTCCCGGCGGCGTGCACTGAGCTCCCGCTGTGCCGCCGCTGTTTGCCTGGCCGTGAAGCATCTCCGCCACACCGGGGCCGCTTCTTAACCACTGTAAAAGGCGTTCAGTCAGAGGAGCCTACAGACCCTGGTATGTGGCTGCTGGCCTGGCCCTGGTGTATCTGTGTCTGAAGCGCACGTCAGCACAAGAAATGAGAGAAATAAGGAAGTCATGTTGTAAACCGGTTTGTCATAAAGCTCCAGCACGAGGGCAGTACACCGTAGCCTTGTGTCATTTAAAGACAAACACTGCACGAGGCATCGTCTTTTGCCATTCCTGTTTGTTGATTAAATCATATTAGACTATATATTAGGCATAGTAGGTCACTCTATTCACCATTTTTGCATGGCTTTTCATCTACTCATACTAAAATGTAAAGATCAGTCAGAAATTTGTTAACATGAAAGGTGCACACTCAGTCTCTGCTGAGAAATTATCTACAGAAATTATCTGATACCATGTTTATATTCTTCATAAATTCACATCATTGCAAACCTGACAAAGATCCAAAGTAGCACAGTTTATAGCAACAATATATAGTCACCGGAAAAGAGATTCCCAGATCACAGAGGTGGGAGATATGATGTTTTGGAGGTATGGAACATTAGAATAACAGTTATGTTGTCTATAGTGTCTAGTACTAAAAACTATTTAAAATAACCCCTAAAAGAGGAATATCTAGTATAATCTCCCAAACAAGTGTTGTCATATTTCTGCCCTTTTGTGGTAAATTTTATGGTCCATTCACTGTTTGAACACATTCCTGATGCATAATGGAAAAATCATTTGAATGTCGTTATTGAAATAATAAAAAAATATGTATACATAGAGATAGAAATTTCATCAATGTAGCTCACCCTTAAACGGGTCTTGTAAAATAATTAATTCATTTGATGGAACCGTGTTGTCTATAACATAAGGAACTTAAATCAAGAAATTGTCTTATCTTTGCACGTAAAGACGTCTATTTTCTCTCAATTCACATGACATGATATCTGACATGTATGAAGGCCAAGATCCCCTGTTGTGTCTGCATGAAGTTTTGTTGTGGCTTATGTGTGCCTCCTACGATCATTACCCTTCTGGATTTGTGAACAGTGTTGGTGTATTCACCTGCTACTAAGATCCATGTTGGCTTTCCAGTGTTTGCTTTGCTTGAGTCAACTTCAGCATACCCATCACTCCTCCATTAGGCTGATAGCATTATCTGTGTGTTTGTGGTTGTCATGAGAGGTCAGGGGACAAGAACTGATGGCTGCTTTCGCTAACAAAATTAGTCTTCATCATGATAGCAAAATACTCAATCAATAAACTACACTTCTCTCGTGTGTTTTGGAGATAATGAAAATGATAACATTAGGGCTGCAACGCTTAGTTGACTATAAAAATTGACAATCAAGTTGACTAATCGTTATCTGAACTATACAGACTGTAACACATAAAAGACCTTTTAAAATAAAGGCTGTGACATAATACATCAAAATGTCAACAGATAATAGATTTTTCTGATTTTCATCAATAATATACTGTACTTCATTCATATGTATTCTCTATCTAGAAACCTTCAGTCGTCTTATGTCAACCTTTATTTGGCTGAAAATGTAATAAGTCTAAATGTATAATTGAAATCATTTGACTAGATAGACTAAAATAATTGTTAGTGACAGCATGAAGTTATGTTTTTGGACTTTGGACTGTAAAATTACCCCCACCTCACCAAATCTGAATCAAGACATTTACAGGAACAATTTAACTTAATTTTTATGATGGTTTGCCACAATATTGTCTAAATATTGTGCTTGAGGACATCCCAAAGAATATTCATTTTCACGTTTGTCAGTATCACTCTCCGCTACTGGCAATATTGGTGGTTGACAGTTCTTTGTTAGTCGGTAGTTGTGGGTGCTCAATATTAGACTATAAGACTAATACTAGTCTTATATAATAATCCTTGAATACAACCCTTTTCAAATGACTTGATATTATTTCTCTTCCTTACACCTCAAATGTTTCAGTAGTTGAGGTATTGAGATGAAGTTCACTTGTGACTTGAAACATTTGGCTTTTATTTGAGTGTTAGGGTGTTTGATGATATTGCTTCACCAAGGAAGGTGCTAAAAGAACTGCCAAATTACACAGCTCAATGAAAGTTACTGTAATATAAAGATTGGTGAGTTAATACCTGTCAGTCAGTATACTGTTGCAAATTCAGTTTCTACAAATGTAACTTTTTTTTATCAAGTTCTATTTTTTTCTTGTTTTCTGTAACTTTTGGCCTCATCCCACTTTCATGTGCATGTCAGTTTTGGACAGTTCAGATGGAAGATTCCTCTGAGGGCGGTGCTTGTTCATCTAACCTGACTGTGTTCATGTGTGTTTGGACGGATGCTGAGGCTCTCTGAAAACACACTCTGTTTGTGATAATATATTCAATATTTTGAAGTTGCTGACCCTAATTCTTCTACGTTTATTGTTCAGTTGATGCAAAATAGCATGCAATCTCATTTGTTGTAACTTCTTTTTTGACCTCCACCAATCAATTGCCCCTACATCACAACTCAGACAGTGCGTGCAGCTCTTAGAATTCCCATTTCTCCGACTTGAGGAGGTTGATATTTTTATTTTTAAGTATTTGATAATATTTTTGGTTTATGTTTTCAACTTGGCAGACATAGTGATCAGGAGCATTAACAGCCAAGATAAGATATATTTAGTTGAAAGTTCAGAATACTGGTTATTACAGCATATGATATTTTGTTGTTTTCAGTAAACATTCTCCTTCCTAAATGTGTTTTTAGATTTGATTATTGGGACAATTAAATTGCAGTTAATTGTCACAGTGGTGAGACTTTGTTGTTGCTGTAACAAACAATAAGTAACAATACATATTGTTAAAAATCTCAGCTACTAAATCTGACAGTTATTTTATTTGAGAGGTGAGTTGACATAAATGTTGTGACTGTTGTCTGCTGCCAGAGCTCAGCCGCTCCTCCTGTTCATCAGAGCGGGAAAATGTGAGCGTATTGTGGCCAGAGGTTTTGCTCACACACACAAGCGCACACACACACACAAGGCTAAGTGGGATTTGGATGTGCAGCTCTGCCCTGTCCAGCCTCTTATCTGTAACTTTAGGCAGTGCATGTCATTTGCTCTTTATCAATGCAACGTTACTCAGTTATGCAGATTTTTACTTTCTTCCATTAATAAGTCCATTAAGTGACATGCTAATGCACTGTTGTTTGTAGACCAAGCAAGGTTTACGGTTTGCAGATAATGTAATGTAATGTTATCTTATTGTTTGTCTTACAATCACTTAACCTTGCAGTTCAGCTTGTTTCTACATTTCTTAATGTCAATTCAAACATTTCTTTTTATGTGTGTAGGCAAAAGACCATTCCAACTATATAAAGTATTAGAATTATTATTGAATTATATTATGCACTATTGACATTGTGCCATAACAATTTCAAAACAAGTGAACAAATTCTGTCAGAACACAATGAGTGAAAATGTATGGCTTAAACTTGACTAACTTGAAAACTCACTCTTCTTTCAAGACCATTGTAGACAGATGTTGATAACCTGTGGAGAAAAATGTGTTTCACAATACAGATACTTGCACAATGCATTGTATTCATTAGAAGGTGTAAAGCACAGTCTGTTTGTCCCTTCACTGAAGACCACTTGTAGAGGCAGTTTCATGATGGTATTACAAACCCTATAAACGATTCAACCAAAATGTATAGTTGTAACAGTGCTAGGACCATTGTTAAAACTGAGCTGGCAGTCCATACAGTAATGCTGAAAGGAGTTTTATGGAGCAGAAGCTGACTCTGCTCTAGTGGATGACTGACAGAACAGTACACTGGCCTTATTTAACAAAATGCTGACTCTGCTTAAGAATGCGCTCTTCGGTGAGAGTCCTCATTTATGATGCCATACAACATGGAAAACAAGGAATTAACCACACTTTAACATGCGCTATATGTGTGGCTATTACTATTTATTAACATAAATGGGGAAGAAAGGCTAAGAAGATACAATCATAAGAGGACGTCTCTAGGTGGTTAAGACTCAGCAGCATGAAACTGGAAAAACTGCATCATATCCAATAAAAAGTCTCCTGAGGCTCCAAAACCACACTGTTGTTAAAAACAGCCTCCAAGGGCATACCTCCATTTGCTTTGAGCAGACATACACTTATGCAGCGAGAAAAGTTAACGTGACCCCTATTCCTTATCAGCCTATGGGTACACAGCTTGTGCCGTTTAAGCGGTGCCAATTGTAACTGCGTGTATTTACATGTGATTTATACTTTTATAGATATGTTTTCTCACATCCTTCTGTCAAACATTGTTAATGAGTCAATACATAGGTTTGAAATGATTCATTCATTGAGACAAGCAGATGACCTTTGCAAACACTCATCCCTTTGTTTACTTGTCTTTGTCTGCTCATTTGCATTTTCTCTCCAAAATACCTTATACTTGACCTAAATATGTCCCAAACTCAGCCTGAGCCACAGATATAAAGAGAGTAACAGACTATCACAATCCAGGCCAGCTTTGCCCTAATGCCTTTTTCAGGGTCCTAGCAGTTTCTCCCTTAAAAGGTACGTTTGATTTATCTGTGCTTTCAGCGCAGTGGGGGGAGCACTTTTGATTGTGGCAGACTCCATCAGGACTGGGGCTAAGAATAGCTAAAATCACCTCATGTCTCACTGTGGGTTTTTTCAAAGGAGTTGTCCCATGACTTTTGTGCTGTGTCACGCAGGACTCAACACCATGCAAACTCCCTTTAACAAGTCAAGAAGAGTAAACGGATGTGATTGTCAAAGACACTACTTTGCTTAAGTGTTGAATGAGTTGTTTGATTATTGTACAAGCTGCTTCCTGTTGTTTGCTTCTGACAAACACTGCTGCTCTTGTTTCATCTGCTGTTCATTATTAGAGTGCTTGACGTCCTTAGAGTTCAAAGGTCATTGCTTCATGTCGCCTGTGAATCATTGGCCCTATAATTCTGTCACACTTATTCAAGTGTATCAATGCAGAGAGATGGTTTGTCATCACGTAGGCTAATCTAATCTCCTGATGTGCTTCTTTTGTATATTGTCCATTAGCAAAAGTTTCCCAAAAAAATTACGATTGCGTTTATTATTTGTTTATTTCAAATGTGTGTATGTTTTTATTGTGTTGTTTTGAGCTTAGTTGGCTGGAATTACTTTACATTAAATGGCCAAGTTGAATGTATTAAATTCACAAATTGTCCTCTCAGTGAACCAGAATATTGAGAATAACAGTGTTCCCATGATGAAGTTTGTTAAGTGAATCTCCCATTCATTATTATTCCATAATAATAATCCATTATTATTCCATAATAATGAATAGTTAAATGTTAATAATATAAAGGCATGGCTGAGGCAGTTATGTGGTAACTAAGATGTGATTATCTTTTGCTGCTTATCTCTAACTTTGCCACTTATAACGTTTCAGAAAAATATTATAAACTAAATTATGTGTCCAATGGTCCATAGTTATTGCTGGTTACCTCCCAGCATTGCTTTCATAATATACACAATCATTTTTCTTCCACAACTCGAGGAACTTACAGCAAAGGAACAACTGGTGTCAATTGGAAGAGGAGACGTGACTTGGGGTTTGTAATTAATAGGGTTGCAAGATTTATCGCAATCGATTATAGAAATCAAAATTTGAATGGACATAATTAGTGAGTACCAGAATTCCCTCCACAAACAACAAAATATTCTGTCTTGTTATTATGCATAAAACTGTAATTTTGATTATTTTATATTAGTTACTTAGTTTCATTAGTTAGACGTTTTATTAGTTAGTTAATGAGCTTATGTCGGTATTTTTCTAAATTCTCCTGGACACATTTAAAATGTGAATTTTTAACAGAATCCTACTATTGAAACATAAATTTCAAATCTAATCGCAATACCAGAAAAATCACAATTAGATATTTTCCACAAATCATGCAACCCTAAATTATCCTTCATTCATCGCTGTATCCATTCTTCCTCTGAAACCTGATATTGGGAACATGAATGAGAGGCAAACGTGTTTCCAGCTGGGACAGTGTAGTGATCCGGCGTGTTTATGACTGAGGAACGGCCTGCCTCCCTTGTGTATCCCACGCCCTGCAACACGCACATCAAAGGCCCATAGAAAACAGATGTACCAGATGTGAGGGGACGTGTGTTATTTACCGTACACATCACACCTCTAATGACAAGAGGCCGCCCCCTGAAATGTTACAGTAACGGTCATTCCTGTTTTGTGTCTCATTTCTCAGGAGGAAGGCTAATTAAAATGAAGTTGATATAAACAGATTTAATACATGCAGTCATTTAATTTATTTTAATTCACGTAGCTCACAAAACAGCACTAATTTAGTTATAATAAGAAATGTTGATGCATAAAAAAACCAATGTGATATTTTAAATAATGGCTTCTTCAACTGCCCTGGGGCTGACCGACGGCACGTGGCTGCCAGTCTGTGCCATCAACGTCTCAGACCACCAACCACTCACTCTCACAATGCGTAGGTAATGCTATCTCAGTACTAAAATTTCACTTGATTTTGTTACCAAGTTAAAGGCTTGATACATTCTGCCGCTGTCTATACAACAATGATAATAAAAACATTTTTTTAAAATATAAAATAGAATGTTATTTTCAGCACAAAATAATAGTACTCTCTGTCAGATTGCCATGATATTTTATACTAGTTTTGATATAGCTCCAGGTCTTTCAAATTTAATTCAGAAAAGGTCCATTTTTGTCCTAATTTATGTGACTTTTTTTTTTTCTTCCAATATTGAAACAAAAATTGTGAGTGAGTATCTAGTTTTGATACTAGTTTTGGTATAGATTAGTATCTGGGTTTTGATACCTTTGACAACTCAAAGAGAGGTGGGTAATGTATTGATAATATATTAAATACATTTTAATTCAAAGATTATACGTTTGCTCAAACAAGGACAAGGGCTCTTTAACTTTACAGTTCTTTCACATTTGAGTTTGATATGCCCATCGTAGCTGGATCTTGACAGTGAACCACCACAGCTTAAATTATTCATTTGTGTTTGAGCATTAGCCTCCATAGTCATAAATGTAACTATTAGGAACAGAAAGGTGAGAAAATAATATTGTGTATGGTGTAGAGAGGAGCAGGAGTTTCATAATTGGTGTGTGAAGTCAGTATTGAAGTGCTTTAAGCTCAGCCAGAAGGGCTTTCTACATGAACTGCATATAGGAAATGACCACATCTTGGCTCTGGCTCACCCTAACACACACATCCATACATTCAGAAACACACCTTCCTCTGCAAGCGGATAGAAAAGTTTTCTCCTTTTAAGGCAAAGAAAATATTTATGCAGCATTTACAGTTCCACCCTTTTGGCCAATCGGCACCAGAGCTTTAATGATGATGTGGTTTAAGGTCTTACTGCAAGCTTCTATTATATTCGGTTTTAAATCACCAGGAGCCACAATTTCCACAAATTACCATCATTTTGTGTAATGAACAAACTAATGAAAGCATTGCACCGATTGTCTTAGTGAAAATACTGTTGCATTTTGGTTGTGTTAATCACAGTGTGGCTCTGAAAGGGCTGAGATCAAAGACTCCGGGAGGGAGCAGCGGAGAAGAGGGAGCTTTGTCCAATGAAAGACTTGGATCAGGCGTGTTAACATCCACCACTCAGACATTTCCCTCCGCTGACTCCCATGATTCAGCACTTTGGAACAGAAATTGCACAGCCTCCTCCTCATGCATGTTTGTAACAGTAAAAGTTAAGCAGCATTTTACAGTGAAGAAGCATTTGAAGGACTGTTATTTCTCTGTTGCAGGCTTTCCAAATTTCTTTCATCAGGTTTGAATCTAGTGAATCCAGCTTTACTCCCCACCTTTTAATTTAGCATTTGAACTGTCTGGCGAATGCCTTTGTTCGTCTCCAACTTGATCCAGTTTAAGCTTCCTGCAGGTAAAGAATGCTGAAGAAACCTGACGAGGAAAAGATTTATACTGCAAACTAAAGACTCGATGGATAGATACTTTACCTTCAAAAAAAGTTAAATTCAGGTGTTCAGCTCATTCATACATTTCATCCCACAATAAAGTCAATAAATAAATTGAAAGCCCGCAGACATGCAAGGCTGTGTACATAAAGTACTAATAAAGTAAATAAAGTGACAAAGAATGCAGAGTTTCTAGGGATGAACCCGTACCAATACTGGTTTTGTATATCGGTGCCAATCCTGAAAAAATTGCTGGATTGGGTACTGGCTCCAAGATATCGGCCAATATCCAGTTTGGGTTTCTAAATTGATGTAATAGCTATTGACAGGCTGGCCCAGAACATCTCATACAGTTTGAATTGTTATTTATACACAGCTTTTCTGTATTTATCATTCATTCATTTTCTACCGCTTATTCCCGTTAGGGGTCGCGGGTGACTGGAGCCTATCCCAATGACTTTGGGCTTTAGGCGGGGTACACCCTGGACAGTGGCCAACTCGTCGCAGGGCTAACACAGAGACATGGACAAGGACGGACAACCATTCACTCTCACATTCATTCACTACGGGCAATTTTAGAGTTGTCAATTAACCTACACAGTCATGTCTTTGGACGGTGGGAGGAGCCGGAGAACCCGGATAGAACCCACGGTAACACAGGGAGGACATGCAGACTCCACCCAGAGAGAGTCTGTATTTATTTCAGTGACAAATAATGATTACAAAACACAATTGGGTCAAAAGTTATTGTGTTTTAAAGGAATTAATGCTATTATAATAAAAATAAACAGCCTATCCATCTGTATTTAATCTTTGTTATATATTATCATCATTTTGTTGATAATTGAAGATAATGATAACATTAATGATAATAATGCATGTGCCCGGTGGCATAGCGGTTAGAGCTCCTGCCTCGTGGGTTCGATTCCCGGACCCGACCAACATCACACGATCTCTCTGGGTGGAGTCTGCATGTCCTGCCGTGTTACCGTGGGTTCTCTCTGGGTTCTGCAGCTTCCTCCCACCGTCCAAACACATGCATGTGTAGGTTAATTGATAACTCTAAATTGCCCGTAGAGAATGAATATGAGAATGAATGGTTGTCTGTCCATGTCCGTGTCTCTGTGTTCGCTGCTGTTGGCCACTGTCCAGGGTGTACCCCGCCTAAGGCTCAAAGTCACTGGGATGGGCTCCAGTGACCTGCGACCCCTAACAGGAACAAGCAGTAGAAAATGAATGAATGAATGATAATGCATTAGTCCAACAACGCTTTTCAAGTTGCTATGAAATTTGCGCATTACACATGGTCTTGTCATAACGTATTTGTATTTAATTTGAATTAGTGTGCCTGTCTGTGTATTTGTGTGCATGTATAGCCTGCAGATAGGGCTTTGGGATGAGGCCCAGTCACACACAATTGCCCCATTGAGCCTTCACACCCCTCTCTCTCTCACCCTGGCGTTACTTGTCTCGCTTTGCTCTGTGTATGCTGTAATGTCCACTTTTTAGTTTTGAAACACGTGACTTTTTATGTAGCTGCAGTGATCACATTAAAGATGGGCAATATATTGAATTATAGATCATATGTCAATGTAGTTTTGAAGATATGCAAACTTTGAATATGGGTTATATCATTTTTAGACCGTATACCAAAAAAATTATCAATAAAATGGAAGAAACGTATGTAATAGTCTTCGAAGTAAGGATATAAAGTGATATTTCCTCAAATTTGTGGCTAATTTTACAGTCCTTTCACATTTGTCTCAAATTATTAATTTACTGTCACATTTGAGCACATTTCTGTTCACTCATGTTGCTCACCCCTAGTCCATCTTAAAACTATTTGAGACATGGCAAGCAACAGTTCTTCAGTTCACAATGCACTACTAATGACTTGAGTTGCAATGATGAGACAATGTAGTGTTTTTAAAATTATCTTGGAGCATTGGGGCTTTATGGCTCTCCCAGACTGGTCAAGTTACATAACCTCTTTAATTGTGATGCTTTTGATTGTCTTTCCATGTTTCTGTGCATGGCTCCAATAACTCTGTTGGAAAATGGAACAAGCCTGGAGTGTGTGAATGTTTGGTCCCATTTGAGTCGATAACAAGCCATGTCTTTAGGGTTGTATTGAAACTTCCCGTTAGTCGCAGTAATTTGTTCTGATCTAATTTGGTGATACCAGACTTTCTGACATTTCACATAATTACTTTCAAGAGACCCATGAAACATCACATGCTCAGCCAAACCACTTCAGAGATGAATAAATTGCTCAGTAAAGGTTTCAGGAAAAGCACATTTATTGACTTAAGACTGTCTCTTATCTTCCTCCTCTTGTGACTCTGTGTGTCACCATTAATAATCAGAATACAATGATGAGTGTGTTCACTTAATTAACCATGAATAATTAACGTTATGGTAATATAATGCATATTTGGACTAGAGCGACCGCATTGTTGGGTTGTCAAAAATATCAATATCTACTATTTTTAACTATAGATACTCATTTAAGCATAAATAGCAAAGGAAAATAAAACGAAAAGGGAATATTTCCGGATTCAAAATGACATTAAATTGTATACAGTTATGTTCATAAGATGGAGTTTGGAGTGGATTATTGGGGCATTGAATATTTGAGGTGTTTCCAAAATTTAAGTTGAAATCTTAATCTGCAAAATCTGCGTTTTCATAACTAACCAATAATGGGGTGATAATAAATGTGTTCAAGTTGTCCCACACAGTCATTTAGGCTCTTGTCTGTCAGGGTTGTCAAAAGTATAGAAAATCTGATACTAATTGATCCTAACATAGTAATAATAATAACATTAATAATAGCACTTTAAACTTATTTTACTATGTGATCTTGTACATGTAGTTCTGATAAAGCTCAAGATCATTATAAAACTGGTCAGGAAAGATAAAAATGTAAATGTTGTACTGTTTATGTGTTGTTGTTTTTTGTGTTGATACTTGTTCAAATGAGTGTCTAGTTTCAATACCAGATTTAATATAGATTAATGTCTTATTTTCAGGTACCTTTAACAACCCTAGTATCAAAACTAGATACTCATTTGAGCAAATATCAATACTAAACAAATCACATGAAGAGGGAAAAAATGTACCTTTTTTTAGACCATATGGTATAATAAAGTTCTAAATATTAAGTGTTGAAAGTATAGTCTAATATCTAAAACTGATACCAATACCACAATGATAAAAAACACATTTATCACTGTGGTAACGGTATCATTATTGAGTCTATACCTTTGTACCAAAATTGAGTTTGAAATAAAACTTTTTTTTCCTCGCCAAGAAATCAAGACTTTTGGGGTTTACTGGCATTCAGGGTTATAATATGCTGGCACCTATTGCTATTCCAATCTCTCTTTGTGCGTTATGATTGATAATAACTGCAGCAACAACAGTTTTCATCTATGAGCTTAAATCTCAAGAGTCTGTTCCTCCATGTCCCACCAAATTAAACAACTTGTCCCTCTTTTTCTATAATTTAAGGTGGTCACTTCAGTCAAACAACGTTGAGCAGTGCAGTAATGGGAAGTTCCTCTTAGACCTAAAGTCTAAGAGGAACTTAGACTTTAGGTCTAAGTTCCTCTTACCCTAAATGTTCATTGTGTGTAGTCTGTCTCAATGTTGTGCGAAAGGTCCATTGCTGCAAGTTTCCATATCTCCTAAATGCAACAGGTTCAACATTACGCTCAACTTATTTAACTCGCTTAACTTCACAACTTATTATAACCTCCACCTCCAGTGTAGCAGCACAGTCTCTGCAGCTTTTTTCACAAACAAGCTTCATTCATTGCTTTGTGTTGAACCTGTGCCAGAAAGACTGTTTTTGTTCATGTCCTGAGGATGCACAGATGTGATTAAGTGGAGAGAAAAAAAGTGTGACTTCTTGTTGATTCTTTGTTGTGGAGGATAAACAGTGGCAGACTTAGACGACGGCACCACCGCGGGGCGAGTGAGTCAGGGATATTGACACTGCACAGCTTAAGATGTTCCCTTTGTGGTTTTCCTTTTAATGTTGATGAATGAGGAGAGTTTTCCACCAAACTTTTCAAAAGTCCCAAACATTTTCAGCTAATTTATAACGCAAAGGTCTACCTTGTTTTCTGGAAGCATGCAGTTTATTTTTTACTAAATGAATGCCTTTGTGCAGTCTTAACTGTACTGGACATCTGCTCCACTTTGTTCAATGTTTTTGAATAGGAATATTTGACAGTCTGACATTGTATTGAAGAGTTTATTTTGTGACAGGCCGCAAAGGTGTTGTAAATTCTTTGATGTTTTGGTTCAAATACTAGATTCTCAGACCACAAATATCTACTTAAGCACCAAATCCCGCAAAGATGTAACAACGGAACTGTTCTCATTTGATTGTAGAACTGGTATAACAAACATTTTTTTGTTTTCCCCATACAATATAGTGTAAAAGTACCACTTTGTGACAAAATCAGACCACTGAGCACTGTCTGATGAAAAATGAAAAATTGTCACTGGCATATTCCTAAATATAATAGTTATAATTAGTTCTACTTAATTAAAAAAAAACAAAAACAAAAAACAGTTTGAACTGTCCAAACATTTTTGCTAATGGTTAATGAAAGAAGATATACTGTACTATACTGCAAATACTGTATGTTTCATGCATTTTTATATGTAATTTTTATTGGTAAGACTTTGTACTTAATTGCGCTTCATTCAACACAATTCAGCTCCAAATGATCTGTACAGTAATAATAAGAACATTATTATTTGACCATATAAAATCTGGGGCAGTGATGTGAAACTAAAGACGGTCAGTGTGTCAGTAGGTATTTGCCAGAGCCAGGTCAGTTTTTGAGGCGAACCACGCATGTGTTCTGCTCCCACTGAGAACAAGGGCAGTGAAGGCAGCACAGTCTTTGATACAAGCAGTGGATGCCCCAGTTTGATATTTTCTTGCTTTAAAAAAAGAGCCTGTCATGGCTAGTGCAGCAGCCAGTCAAGTATGAACATTTTGTCTTTTCACTGCTAATCCCCTGCGGGCATGCATGTCCTATTACTCTCCAGGCAGTTCAAAGGTCAGGTTCATCCAGAGTACAGTAAACCTAAAGCTGGAGTAGATTCTGTGTCAGGCAGGACAAGCCGCGAGCCCTTCGTTTGAAACATGTTTTTGGAGGATCCCTAAAACTTTTGAAGCCAATTGAATTATGTACGGCTGGTTGCATACTCTGGTGATTTCTCTCAGTGATAGCATCATCAAAAGGCTCTGAGTGTGAGGTAGACACTGCTTTGATTTACGAAGTAAACTGGTCACAATTATTTCGTCAGATATACCCGTTGTATATGGTTCTTTTGCTGTTTTAACTGAGGAACTGAGGAGCTCAAGATGGCAAATTCTCTTTTTAGTCCCTTAAATACACACTTTTTATACCACAGGGTTTTATGATTTGCTTTGAAATCACAAAACAGATAGTATAGCATAATCTGATGGGGGAATTGATTTTTGAAAATATAAACACAAACGTATAATTATAATGGGAAATAATGTGTATCATTCTCTCTGATATTCTTTGATCTCAAATGAGAGAGAGAAACCTATTCCAGCAGCAACATAATTTTGTGCATAAAGTGGACAATTACCTGGTTTCCTGGAGGGTCTTTGGTGATATGGTATGACTTGTAAAGTATGACTGCCCTGCAAAAATATCTCACCTGAGTTCTGCCTAAACCGCTCCAGTGCATTTTATGAGATAACTTTAATAGCTAAAGGACAACATCGTGATAGACTACCAAAATGTCAAATGACGTTAGTCACGGTGCATAGTGGTTTTCTCTGCATGTGTGTGAGATGCAGTTGTGATCAGATTATGGTGGATTATGCTGTGACTGTTGGATGGTAGACAAGGACTCAGCGTGCATGTAAGTGAGCGGCACAACTAATGCTGTGAATCTGTCCTGGCTGTATAAACTCGTTTGGGCCAGGACTTGTTGACACGCACACACGGTTGGCCTTATCTGTGTGAAGCTTAGAGGGCATCCCATTATCAGAGAGCAGGTGTAAAGGCTCAAGAGAGGCTGCTAACAACTTTGTCAGCTGGAGAGTTTAAGTAATGCTGGGTTTACGGTGTTTTTTTAATCATTTAAAGGAAAGTGCAGCTGAGACACTACATTTACATGGGTACAAAAAATCTGATAACTAGAATAATCAGATAACAATTAGATCTGATTTTTGGTGTGTATTTACAGTTAATGTATTTTTTTTTTTTTTATTTAAAGTGGCTGTGCTTACATACGCAATAAAAATCAGATTGTTGATGATTAAAATGAAATGTAAAAGCAAAATCAACTGATTTCTTTCTAATCATGATCCCTCTGATGACTCGGATTTTGCAGTATGCTGAAATAATCTTAAAAGTCCAGAAAGATAATACTCAGATTTTGGTATGCATGTAAACATAGACTGTGTTTCTCTTTGCCACATTAGTTTGCCCTTTTTTGCCAAAACTAGGGATGCACCGATCCAACTTTTTCAGATCCGATATCGATTTCAATACTTTTAAAACGTTTTAAGTATCTGCCGATACCCGATATCAACCGATACCTCTGCAGAGACTGAAAATAGCACTAATTTCTTAAAACAAGAATAACTTTTGACAAAACTAATCCAAATGAGTTGTGCAACTATTCGTTATCCTCCAACTAACGACAGAACAGCTTTATGTAACAACACCTCAAATATCATGAGATGTTCCATCAACAAGGGCTTGTAAATAGTCTTAATAAAGCAATTTAAAGGCCCAACCAAGATATTGGCTGAACCGATATTTTGAATTTGATATCCAATTCAGCAAATATTTCTGTATCGATACCAATATTCAATACCAGTATCAGTAGCTGTGCATCCCTATTTACAGTCGAACTGGTAACTTTACGTAGAATTGTAATTTTTTGATTTTTTTGAATAGGAAGCCGTATTTTACACAAGTAAAATCCCTTAACATTTTATGCCCTTAAAGGCCCTGTACCTGATTTTTACTGTTTTGAAACATGGAAGACAGAACTAGTTCATGTTAAAGTCTTTACATGTGTAGAAGGAACTGAAGGTAGCAACGCTGAAAATGTGGAAATTCAGGTTTATGAGAAAGAGGGGGACTTGTTCCATGTAAAATCACACAGACAAGGTTGAGATGATTGGGACTTCTTTTGAGAGTTGGTGGTTGAAGGCGGTAAAGTTGGAGCCAAAACAGATTTTGACATAGAACTTTATCTACTTCACAGTGGAGAGATGCACAGGCAAGACGCACATTCATGCTTTAAAAGTCCAAGATTCAGTCAATACTATTACATATTTTAAAAGAGTAAAATTATGATGAACAATAGCAATTTAAAAACACAGTGCGGCAGATGTATCCATATTTACATAATCATGATGTGGTGACGATATTGCCAGGTTTTGCACACATTACTATTACTGGTTAGTTGCAATATTTGAATTATAATAATGAATAATAAATAAAAGATATATGAATGTAGAAAACTGTTCTTGAGTTCATGAAGAGGATGTCAAAGAGATGATTTTCTGTGATATTTTTCCAAATGGAAGAAAATATGATTTTATTTAATGTTTGGCGATTCTGAATTCTGTATGTATCCTCAACATTTAGCTGTGGTTTAAAAAGCTGAATGTTTTACTTTTGATCCAAGCCAATTTGTCCCACTCCTATGAAATCTAAAAATCCAGTATGACAGCCTCATCTTTTATGTATTGTGATATTTCTGGAGATGCTCTAGTATTCAGTTCAAGTGAGGCGCCTACTTTTGACCTGTCAGCTGTCATTTTGTCACATATACCACTGTCACATTGCATTGCAGCTCAGCGCCAAACACACATAAATTGCTCTTTTCACTTTTCACCACATCACAATGTGCGTGCAAGAACATGGACTATAAAGCCCGTCATATCTGATCTCAAAATAATAAACCAGGGTCAAATATAGGACTTTGGTTGACTCAGTGACCGCCTGTCTCATTCTGAGCTCAATCAGATGTATTTTTGCCTTACTGTGTGTCATGTCCATCTGGCGGACAAAGCAAATGGCTGCCAAAAAAACACAGCAGGAAGGACAAAAAGAAGGGAAAGTTTGGGAAGAAGTTGGAAAGAAGGAGGACAGATGGAAGATTGATCAGTGAGAATAAAAACACCAAAATGTTAATTTCTTCAAGATGGAAAATTATTTTTAGAAGGGATTAAAAAAAATGCTTCCAAATTAAGGGTGTCACAACGTCTAAATTGTAATGGTACGATTATTATGAGAACAAATATCACAATTTTACAGTTATTTATGCCATGACTGAACATCAAAGAAATCCATGATTCACTTTTATTCACACGGTCAAATACATGAATATTGCTCTAGCTTTATCAAATAAAACTTCCTGTATGATCATATCAAATTGATCTGACATACAGCCAGATAGAAAATGGCACTTTTCATTTAGGTTTACTGTAGATTCACTTATCTTTTGCTTTTAAAATTCTCACAATTAGTTAGTTCTTGCTATTGTAATGTGACCTGATTTAATACATTTATTGATTAACTAAATAAATATATGAGTGGCAAACACAGAAACTGTTTAACTGATAATTAGAACAAAAACAAAACGTCACTAACTGCCAAAATTCATACTTTTAAAATTGTGAACAAGTTGTGTAGAATCACATTTACTCAATGTTTTTGAAGTACATTGAAAAGACTACACATCACGGTCGCACTCGTCACATACACCAGGTTAAACTACGATCAAATGCCACACATACAATCGGTTCATCACAAACTGTATGTGCATAAAATCTATTCTATGATGTCCACTCATTGCCTCTCTTCGCTGTGGGGATAATCTGACGTGTCACTGGTTTCTCTTGATGGAGCAGAGAAATGGATCAATACAGTGTAAGAGGCAGGCTGGAGGTGAACCAGGGCCACAGACAATATAATGGAGTCACAGAACGATTTTCTGAAGTTAAGGGCTCACACTCAGTGAGTGTCACTAATGGGTGTTTGCCTGCAGAGCATGATGGTAGATTGGACCCAGAAGAGGCTGCTTAGCTTTGTTTGTAATCTAAAGAAGTGTACTATGGTTAGCAGCCATGAGCAAGTACATCTGATGTTTTTGTGTGCAGCACTCGGCACACATTTCAGTTTGTAAAATGTGCTATATCAATGAAGTGGTTTGGATTGAAGAACATGGCAGCTGTTGCTAACAATGTTTACATTGACTGTGAGCAATATATGGGATAAAAGGTTCATCTGAATCAATTAAGTGATTTTAGTTGGTCTCTAATCTTTCAAAACATTAAGCACAGTAGCAAATCTAATTAATTTAGAATATCTTGCATGATTCAAGATTACAAATGTATTTATATTTCTGTCTTTTGTGCTTTCAGGATGAATGGAGCTCCAGTGACTCGCTCAGTAAAAACAGATTGCACATTTCAGACGATAAAACCCACGTGCTTGAAACTTTACCTCCAGGTATGGCCTTTCACCTTAACCCTTGATTTATGTGGCAACGTGTAAACTTTATACACTTTATGCTTAATTTGTAACTTTGCTGTGGCTGATTTTCTATCTATCCATTCATCTAATTTCTAAAAACACAATTGGTGAACATCTTTCTTTACATTGGATATATTACACCTTTAAACATAGAGTTGCGGTCACAACACTTCAAACTTGACTTTGATTTAAAAAAAAAAAAAGTATACTTAATATAAACTGTCAATATTAATAAACTGGCAACTAATAAGTGCAGCATTCCAACATTCATTGCATGATGGAGAGAAAAACAGTAGTGCAAATATTGTCTCAGAGAGTGTTAAAAATTGTCAGTCTTTGTGAGCCATAACTTTTTCATTCCCGTCTAGTCCTCGCTCAAAGGCTTCTCCTCCTTCATGAGTCTGTGACCTGTGAAAGCTGAACACACTCTTATCTGATCCACCGCTGCAACAGAAATCCAAATGTTGAAGAAGGGTATTTCACTGGAGGCTGACTTTTCTCTATCTCTTTACCCCATCTCTTCTTTTATTCTGTTGTACCCAGAGCTTGGAGCAAAATGTTGAGAGGAATAGAAGCGAGAGAAAGGCAATACAAAGGAGTGAAGAATGACAGATTAAAAAAGAAATGTTGAAAGCAATGAAAATAAAGGAGGATTCTGGGTTGTCAGGAGAATATTAGTGACATTGGAAGTTACAAATGTTATGAGCTGTCATAAGCCAAAGCTGTCCTTGTAAAATGTGATCTGAGCTGGAATATACCACAAATGTGTCCAGTGATGTGACAATTGTTTTCACTGTTAAAGTTTAGCTGTTGTGTATGGCCTACATATGTGTGTTAAAGCAGGGAGACATCAGACCCCCAGAGCCACAGGCAGCAGTCTCAGAGGCTCAGCTCTTAGTAACAGGCAGCTCATTGGGGTTGGCTAATTAGCATGCCAGACACATTGGTTTTCTGTCAGCGAGATGCGTGCACCGAGGCTCGCTCTCTCCAAGTCGTCAGGCTCAGTTTCTCTCGTCTATCAGTCTCCCTTGGCTGTCACATACACAGAAAGTGTAATCTCACAATACCATATGCTTAACACAACTCATTAGCATAGCAGCAGCAAACAGCTAATTAGTTTATTATTATGCAAGTGTCTGTGTAGTCAAAGATAAACTGCCAAATTAAACATGACAACTTTCTCCACTTAGCACTTCCGAACTTTATACCGGGACAAATATTCCATTTTCCATTTTTTTCCATTTCTGTCCATTTCTGTCACATGACCACCACAATGTGGATCATAATAAATCTCATGTCATGTTACCTTGTTGGCACTGTCAAGCAACTGCTTGAAGCGTGAGTTTTCTTTCCTGTCAGTCGTGAAGAGCACTTGCATCAGCCAAGCTGCTGCTGCATACATTTTCTATTCCCACACTTATGTATAATCCAATTCATGTCCAAAACTCCTTTTCTATCACTCTGAAACACCATCTTTGTGGATCATTTTACAATTACAATGAATTGACATTAAAAATAATTAATTATATTATAATAATTTACACTCTCTGGACAATGTTTTGTAAGTCGTACACTGAATATTTTAAATTAATGAAGTGATCTTCTCCCATGTATCCAAATCTCAAGTTCTGATGATTCTGGATCTTTTTTTGTAAAAATTATATTATATATATATTATTTAGCCAGCTTCCATGTAAACTTTTTTAATACGCAGTGGTCATATAAGATTGAAAATATTTCACTCTTTAAGCAAAACAAAGCCATTTTAATCCGCTACTTCAGGGAATCACCGCATCAGTCCTGATTTATATGATGCTTCCTCCTCCTGTCTCTCTGTAAACTCTTAAGTGGTTCTTTGACAGTCTGAATCTGTGTCCAGGTAAAGTGCGGTGGCAGGACTTTGATCAGGACTTATACGTTGGAGCTACAGTGGTCCGACCAGGACAGGACCCATACGCAAGAAACAAGTTCAACCAAGTAGAAAGTGACAAACTGCGCATGGACAGAGCAGTGCCCGACACACGGCACGACCAGTGAGTATGAACTTAACCTTTACAAGACTGAATCGTAAAAGTACAGAATAGTTAAGAGCACTGAACTATTCATCTTTCTATTTATAAGTCTCTTCATTTGATGCTTGTGTGCATGAGCTCTTTGATTGTCTGCCTATCGGAGTAATTAGTGCTCCAGTGGATATGATCTTGGAAACACCCCCTATTGTTGTCTATCAGATGAAAACCAGGAAGCAGCAGAGCAGACACCCACAGAGTAGTACATTGTCTGTTCTATTCATAACTCAAACCGCTTGTTGTGCATTTGGATTGTTCTGCCAGTCAAATGATGGAGGAGACATGAATGAGCCATGACTTAGCTGTTGGTGATCTCTAAAGGGTTTGTTTTCTTCAAAGGTCTAGCTCTAGACAAGATGTCACAATTCCTCAAGTTTAATTCATGTGAATTTTTTGTTAAGTTGAGTGCAATGAGTGGTGCTTATTAAGTGCCATTTATGGTTTGACATCTCATTTTCCCAAAGATTTTGACAATATTACTTCACTGTGGTACACAGTCACACAGACACATTCATTGGCATGGCTAGGTGACTGAAGTGTCTTGCCCAAGAACAGTATGCATTGACTAGAACCAGGTAGGAACCACCAACCTTTGGATTTGTGGATGAACATGAACACTGGCTATCGTTACACACCAAAAATCTGATCAGTCATTTCTGGAGTCATCAGATTATTGAAGAAGTGTCATGTAAACCGCTGCAGTTGAATTGAGTTATCTAATTTCTTTCTTATTGACAGGGAAAATTTGGCAAAAAGACAAAAATGAAAAAGAAAATGTAAATGATTTAAAGAATTATTTTAAAATGCATTGTACTTTGTCTTACAGTTACAACAGTTTACTAACCTCTGCTTTCTTCTAAAGAAAAGCTATAAGCTTTTTTTTACCTGACATGCTTTGCGCCTTTGTCAGAAGTGTCACCTGACAATTAATTTTTGTAACTGTTAGAAGGAAACAGAAAACAATATTTAAAAAGTTTAATTTTCTAAATAAAATACGACCGCTAAAATGCTGGCATGTGTCACCAGGTGTTTTTGATGATCAGAATTCTCTTGTGCATGTAAACACCCCAAAAATCACATCAACTTATTGAGTTACAATGTAATCGTACCCTCTGTTCCCACTTCCTCCAAAGAGCATCTTTCCCAATGTATTTAGAAAAAATACATTGTGTGCATTTTTATAACATTTTACTTGTTCATTAGTGTAAAATGTACACCTTTTTACAAACTGGCTAATCAGTCGAAATACTGGCTCCAGATTTTGGCAGACCTTCACAACTGTTGAAGGTAACTGCTGAAGCATGATTGAAGAGTCCAATGTAACAAACACAGCTGCTTTAGAGGAAAATGAAATCTGTTAAGTGACTCATTGATTTGACATCTCACCACAGAAGCACTATTATTTTTACTCCTGCATTAGAGGACTGACGTTCAGAGATGGTCTTTGTAAAAGTAGTGGCCGCCTGAGCTGATTTATTGACCTGACAGCTCGAGGCATTAGTCCACTAAAAGAGGAGAAATATTGATTTTGCAGTGATGTGTCATTTGGGCAGTAGTGATGGAAGAACATAGGGAGAGTTGTTTAGGTATTGAAGTTCTATGCAAGTAAAGTGCTTATTAACTCTTAGACCATAAACAAAATGGAATAAGAATGCACTTATTGCATAGCCACCAATGCTCTTTGCAGAATACAGTTCTGTAGAATTTAAAGGTCTTTGGAACCACGACTCAAGATTTATTGAAACTTAGCAGTTTTGTTTTTTACTCACCAGGCTATTAACAAAAAGGGCTCTTTTTGACAGTACAAAATAATTGTAACCCTTTTTAATATTATCATGTGATCTTATAGTTCCGATACAGATCAGACATTAATCACAAATGTGCAGAAATACCACCTTGTACCATTCTTTGAAAGTTTATAACATAACCTTGTTTTAATTTTTATCGTTAATCAACCCTTGTATCATGTATGTATCATTTCTACTATAAATGATATACACTCAGTATTCAAATTTTCTTCAAAACAACATTCATAATACAAAATTTTGATGTATTGCCCACTTCTACTGGATATCTATACTTTTGACAACCCTAGTCCAGGCCTAACTTTATTTTTATATGATTTTTTTTATAACAAACGCAACCTCCCACAGTCCTTCTTCCAACTCAACATTTGTGTTTTCCGTGTTTAGTTGCAGACATAAACAATGGAAAACTGATTTGCCAGCTTCCAGTGTTGTCATCACCTTCCACAATGAGGCACGCTCAGCTCTGCTGCGGACAGTGGTTAGGTGGGTTTCGAAATCAAATGTTTTTCAGACAGATTTTGAAATCACATTTTTGCCGTCCACTTAAAAAAAAAATTTTACCTTATTTTAGTGTCTTGAAGAAAAGTCCATCCCATTTGGTCAAAGAGATTATTTTAGTGGATGATTACAGCGATAACTGTAAGTAAGGTTTAACTCAAATTACTGTCTATGAAAAGCCTTTGTAACTCAAATTGTCAAACGTAATGACTTGCTTTTAAGCTGAAGATGGAGCACTGCTGGGCAAGATTGAGAAAGTGCGTGTATTGAGAAACGACCGCAGGGAAGGTAATTAGCCAAAGACAAAAACATTTTTTAATTTAGTTTCCTTCTCTGACTTAATACATTACACTCCATGTGTGTATTTTTCAGGGTTGATGCGTTCCAGGGTTCGAGGAGCAGACGCTGCCACTGCCCCGGTGCTCACTTTCCTGGACTCTCACTGTGAATGTAACGACCACTGGTTAGAGCCACTGCTGGAAAGAGTGGCCGAGGTACAAAAATGACACACCCAACTGTTGTTAGCATTACACTGCCTAACCATCTTACTCAAAAGTGCTCTATGTAACCTTTCTGGTGCAGAGTCTGCCAATTGCATTTGTTTGTGGAAGTTGTGTTTCTTTGCCTAGAACACACTGTGTTTTAATATAGCATTAAACTCACCTATCATGCTTTAATTCAATTACAGGGGTTTGTATTGCTTAAAAATACCTGAATACATGAATAACATGCATACTTACTCACTCTCCGCGGATCTGACCTATAACTTGGCATGGTGATGGATACGTTTAATGTCTATATTTATAAATTTAAATTCATATAGACTATCACAGATTGTGAAGAAGTTTTAAAAAATAAAAGTAAATTAGAGGAAGTCGTGCTAAGTTCTACAACAGAATCCCTCTGTGATTTCATCAACCTTTTAAATCATTGAAATAATCATTACATGCAGTTATAAATTAAGCAAACGTCTTATTTTGTTTTGGGTTGTTCTTTGTTCTTTGTAGGACAAAAGTCGAGTAGTTTCTCCGATCATAGATGTCATCAACATGGACAATTTCCAGTACGTAGGAGCCTCTGCAGATCTAAAAGGAGGTACTTTAAAAAATAATAAATTATTAACTATAATGACTTTATTGGGAGATTCGTACATGTCTTTGCTACAACATTGCTAGCCATCATCTGATTTCTGTTTTTATTTGTAGGATTTGACTGGAATTTGGTCTTTAAATGGGACTATATGACACTGGAACAGAGAAGGGCCCGACAAGGCAACCCTATCGCCCCAATAAAGTATGTTGTTTCTCACAAAACCACATTAAATCAGCACAGACGCTGATCTTCCTCTTCTCTCCGTTTCCTTCCAGGACTCCTATGATAGCGGGCGGTCTCTTTGTCATGGATAAGGAGTACTTTGAGCAGCTGGGGAAGTATGACATGATGATGGATGTCTGGGGAGGAGAGAACTTAGGTGAGCGATTCTGCTGCGCACAAAAGCAGATCATGTTAACACAGAGAACGGCAAAGGCTAAATAGACGAGTATGAATGAGAGAAGTTTGTTAAAGTGGCAGGTAGCAAAGAACAAGTCTGTCGACTGTCAGCATTTATTGTCGTCATGGTGATCTGTTTCATTTAACTCCGCTTTAGTTGCACCGGGGAATCTGTCTTAATGTGTGTTATTCATGTAAATGTCTTTGCGTCCCTGAAAAGGAAAATGACATCTGGCATTATATAGTGATAATTATATCTAATCAAACAAGCACAACTGAGATCAACGCAAATGACTTGTAAATGTGATAGTGATGTTTTTGGCATTCAGGGAGAATAAGTAATAATGTGCAATCAAAACAATAGCGTAACAACTGCCTCCCTTGTGTTCCGTTTTTAGCATTTAAGCAATTCTTGTCAATAAACAGATGATTCAGTGATTAGTGGAGCAAAACAACTTCCTGCCACTCAGTTGGGATTCTGAATTCTGAATGTGTACCTATGCAGAAACAAAAAATCCTGACAATAAGGATTTAACAATATCAAATTTTAGTGTTATTGTGAGAAGAAACATTGTAATTGTATGATTATTCACGATTACTGACACCATGACCAAACAGCAGTGAAATCCTTAATTCACTTTCATTCACCTTGTTTGATAGTATCTGGACGATAAAGTTTTAAAGATGAAACAGCCAGATATAAAACACAGTAAATTTAGATGCACTTTTTTGGTTGATTTGGTTCATTATGTATTGTCTCTACATCCCTGGTTGGAAAGTATAATAATGTCCATACACATAGAAGATGTTCTCTTGGATGGATTTGGCAAATAATTATTCATGCTCATCTCTGTTATGAATTAAACTCATTAAAAGAAAATGAAAATAAGTGTAGATTTGTGATTGTTTCAGAGATCTCATTCCGAGTGTGGCAGTGCGGTGGAAGCCTGGAGATCATCCCCTGCAGCCGGGTGGGCCATGTCTTCAGAAAGCAACACCCGTACACGTTTCCAGGAGGGAGTGGGACTGTGTTTGCAAGGTAATGCCAACATGAAGAAACTAATGTGAACATGCACAATGGAGGCAAAGAGTTTTTACAGATCAGCTATTACTGCAAACACTTATGCACAGCTCAGAACTACGGATATAAGCAATCGTTATTTTCGTCCGACAGCTCAGTAAGAAATTTCACCTTTTGTCAAGTCTGTAAATGGCTCTCATATCTATTTTATTCTTAAGTTCATGCATTCCTTCTTTTATATATTTTGCTACTATTTTATTAATTGATATATGTTACACCTTTCCGCCAAAGCAAGTTCCTAGTTTGTGAATTTTGTTCACTGACAATGGCTTTTCTGATTCTGATTCTAATTAAAAACAGCCACACTGGCCCAAAGTGCTGTAAAAAGGCAATATAAAATGCAATAAGACAAAAACAAAGCATGCAAAAACAAGCTAAAATAAAATAATACATTAATACATATAATACAATAATACATAATACAAATGTTCTGCTCAGCTTGTGTTAAAAGCCCATGCAAACAAATGGGTTTTCAACGTCTTAAAAATATTCTAAATATGTTCTAATGCCTAGGGTCCACGATACGTATCCCAATTCTCGAAACTTCATACGATGCATGTCCTGATACAAGGATATCCTTTAAACCAGTGTTAAAACTTTACTAAATCGATTATGTAAAATAACAAAATGCATTGTAATTTCATGTTTACAGTGTGCTTAATATCAGAATACAATTGTCCTATGAATAATTCACCTTTTCAGCTGCAGATTCAGCCTCAATACGGAAGTCACAGGTTAATAATTTTTTTAACTGTTTTTTTTTAACGCAATTTATCATGAATTTATGTTGTTTGAAAGTATCACAATAAACATCTCAGTATAGATACATGTATTTCCAAGAAGTCTATCACGATATCGATATATTGAGTACAGCCCTAGTGTTTGTGATGAATTTATTTTTCTAATACTCTATTTGTCCAGAATTCTTGTTTAGTGTTGAAGTAGTTGTCAATTATTTAAATGATCAATTGGTTATGATGAACATGTTTAGTCCTTGCAGCCCAAATCAAACCCAGGAATCTGAATCAGAACGACTTTTATTCATCCCCAAGGGGAAATTCTTTAAATGACAGACGGCCCTCATCCCCAAGATGCATTGTCATTTCATGTAGTCTTTTTATTTGTTGTTTGTTCATTTCTTGTGTCTAAAGCTTTATATATAAATACTTGCTAAATTGCTGTAACGGACAAATTGTGCCTGAAGACTGTGATGCAGAACATACATTAGTAATTTATGGCATCGCTCCGAGATTTTATAAATGATTCCTGCAAAACTGAGACAATTGAGACTCAATTAGGCCGCAAAATTAAGTCGATGGATGTTTCTGCAGATTTATGTCGTGTAATCACAAGCATAAAACATGAGACGATTGGAATCCATGCTTTGAAATTCTCAACCACCAACCTGGATCTGTGCCCAGCAAAACCCTTCGTTCCAAATGAAGGCATTATGATAGATCTTCAGACAGACTAGAGCCTCCCACAGATATCCCAAGACGTATTGTTTGTTGGAGCAAAATTAAAATGAGCTTTATAAGCGTGAGTGAAATAAACCCTCTTTGTATATTGACTGTTTCACTTACACAGTTTAGCTTCTCTGTGTGAAGGCGCTCCCGGGGGCTGTTGGCAGAGACCCCACCGAGCGACGAGATGCCACGGTTCTGCCTTAATAATTTTTTTAATAATTCTACTGGGAGATGAACTTTCAAACTTTTTGTGGTTACCTAAAAATCTTTAGGAGCTGTGTGAACTTTTAAGTAGGATTGCAATAATTAATCAACTTATCATAGACATAGTTTAATAATCGTAATTGTTATCTGGACTATACAGATGACACACACGAAACACAGAAAGACCTTTTCAGAATCAGAAAAAAAGGTTTATCGCCATTGTCAGTGAACACAATTCACAAACTAGGAAATGGGAAGCTTTGGCGGTAAGGTGCAACATACAACAATGAATAAAATAGTAGCAAAATATATAAAAACATGCATGCGAAGAATTAACAATAAACTAAGTAAATTTTAATAAGGCATTATGATTAAATCAAAAGTCAAAATCTAATAAATCATTTTGGATATTTATCAATAATATTATTTGAACTAGAAGGCTGATTTATAAACTCTCAATGTGCAATCATTTGACTAATCGACTAATCGAAGAAAATAATCGCTGACTAATTGACCTCTAATATAATTGTTAGTTGCAGCCCTATTTTTAAGTAACACCCGGTCATGATATAGCTTTAGTAAAGTGGTTCTTTGTTTACAGATCAATTGCAATAGGATATCCTGTTTGGTTTGTCAAGTACTGTAATTTACCTAGTGGTTACACTAACCCTCAAGCACACATTGATTAAAACTCTGTGATGTGGATCCTGTTTAATGTTAATGGCTTTTTGTTACTTCTGTCAGGAACACAAGAAGGGCGGCCGAGGTGTGGATGGATGAATTTAAAAACTTCTACTATGCTGCCGTTCCTTCTGCAAGAAATGTCCCCTATGGAAAGTAAGCACCAGCTCCTTTCCTGCCAACTAAACTAAAACACATAATTTACAAGTAGATAATTAAATTGAATGTGAGCTTGCAATATACCAGCAGCAAAGTAAGCAAACTGATAAACTATCAATTAATAAAATGGATTATCAGTTTATTTTAATTTTTATAGAAGATGCAGTGAATCAGCCATCTCAGTTTGTGTACATCTCCCTCTAGTGTCAGACATGAATAAAACATGTTTGCAAGTGTTTAAATAAGGCTTTAAAACTATATTGTTTTTTTTATAATTATGACGATTGTATATATAAATAATTCATTTCTGTCTCATAGCATACAAAGTCGCCTGGAGATGAAAAAGAGATTAGGCTGCAAACCCTTCAAGTGGTATCTGGAGAATGTCTATCCTGAACTACGGTAAGAGTTTTTCAAAATGGCACAAAGTAAACTTACAAAGCACTGAATTACATTGTATTTCTAATCCTTTTAGTAAAGTATTTATTTTTTATGCATTGTGGTAATTTGATTGTGCATGCATTGTCACTGTTTGATTTTTTTAAGATGGGGAATTACTTTTTTGTTTTGCTGTAGCTTACTGAATACATTTCTCCATCTTCAGGGTCCCAGATCATCAGGACATTGCTTTTGGAGCATTGCAGCAGGGAGGAAACTGTCTGGACACACTCGGTCATTTTGCAGATGGAGTTGTTGGTGTTTATGAATGCCACAACGCAGGGGGCAATCAGGTAAATAAATTTCCCAAACTCGCACTTCTGATTTTAGCCCACCTAGTACAAATGTAGCATAAAATTACATTTGATCTAATAATGATATTAAACATAATTTTATTATGTTTATTATTAAGGTCTCACACAGTTGACTGTAAGCTTGGTGCACCATGCTGTTACAAAGACATTTTAACATGTGTATTGTTCAGGAATGGGCTCTGACCAAGGACAAGTCTGTCAAACACATGGACCTGTGTCTGACGGTGGTGGACAGAACCGCAGGCTCCTTAATCAAGCTTCAAGGATGTCGAGAGAATGACAGCCGACAGGTGATGTCTAAGGTCAATTCAAACAGCATTTTAAATCACGCAAAAATACAATGATCGTACATTCTTTGTCTAGAAATGGGAGCAGATTGAGTCCAACTCGAAGCTTCGGCATGTAGGCAGTAACCTGTGCTTGGACAGCCGCAGTGCGAGGATGGGAGGTCTCACTTTGGAGGTCTGCGGGCCCAGCCTCAACCAACAGTGGAAGTTCACTCTGAATTTACAGTCGTAGGGGACGAAGAGAATCAGAAAGTATAGACTTTACAGGGAAAACTGGACAGTGATGCCAGCAGAATAAAGAGGGATAAAGACTCAACGTGAAAGTCAGACTTGAACTCTTTCACCTCTTCGGGAGTGGGACTGAGGTAGAGCCACCTCCAAATACCCCAGCCCCCCCAAGGGCCCCCTGGAGCCTACAGGAGGACTGAGAATGGGATCATGGATAAAAGTGTGAAGACAATGATGTGGACAATAGAGATGCTTGCCATCCAAACTACATACCTCAGTGTCTTCATAGGTGGTTGAAAAGAAAATTGAGCAAATATTTTTGTTTTTACTTTTTTTCAAGAAATGAGGACTTTTTACTTTATTATTTCATGTTAGTATAAAATATTTGTTTTCTAATTTCATAAAAATATTTTTTCTATCATTTCTCTTAATTACACAATCATGAGTAGAGTCCCTCTGTGGGAGTGTGCTGGCCGGGCACAGTATGCGCCCAAAGGCTACTGGACAGGGAGTCCAAGGGCAAAACCGGAAAGCATCTTGATTTAAAACTACTTTTGTTTTTTCTCTAATGTCCAACTGTGGCACTGGCTGCTACAGTAACATAATATAATGCAAAATAGGGATGTCAAGATTATTCGGTTAATTGATTATTGTGATTATTTTAGAAGCAATTTCAAAATCAATCTCCGCTCCAAAAATGTAAAGCTAAAACTGAAGTGCTTTTATCTGGCTGTTTATGTAACATTAAACATTAAGTTTAAGTTAATAGCTGGTCACATACTAAAGGAATGGTTTTGTATTTGATGACGATAATGAACGAAAATGAAAGATTTTGCATTTGTTTTAATAATGGCGGGTTTTTTTTTTTTCCTTACGCTAACATTTTAAATCTTGACATCCCTATTAAAGAGACAATATCTGTGTTGTGTTTGTTCACTTTTCCTAAAAACAAAACCAAATTTACAACAGGCGGTTTAGTATTCAAAAACGTTACATGCACGGACTGTACCCCAAAAAGTGCTTCTATTAAAACATTTACCATAACTGGACATAATTTGTAGCTGCATAGCATCAATAACAATAGTTTTACCATAAATTAGACTCTTCAGCTGCTGTGGTTTGTCTCAACTCTGTCTTGACTCTGCGACTCGAGGCAGCATTTGAAGATGTAAACACAAAAGAGAGCAGAATAAAACCTTGCTTTCTTCAATTTACAGTAAACTCTGTAAAATCAGCATGCATGTTCCCACTACATGTTGTTCCATCGTTCCTGCTTGATGAGCCATCTGTTTGCAAACGGAATCAAACATGGTTTGTACACTTGTTTTTGGCAGACAGTTTAACTTTTGTGGTCAACAGCAACATGCCAGTGCCATTTTATGGTTTGGTGATGCATAACGTGGAAGGTCTGTTTGACATGACTTTGTGTCTTACTTCAACTTTGCAGCAAAGACATATAATCAACTGTTGAAGTGTTTTATTTTCAGTATCATCGTGAAAGAAGGTATCTGTGTGGAGCCATCACTGATGGAACATCTGAACATTGTTTTACTTCACTAAAATGTTTTTGAACCAGGCTAAGCCCCTCTGACGAGGACAGTCATGTTGCTGTCTGATGCTGGCTCAGGTTTAGTCAGTGTTTCACTTCCTTTTACCCAGCCTTCTTGTAAACATAGTGTCCCAAATGGAGAAACTGATTGGAGAGCCTATCCTGTGACTTGATAGGTTTGTTGTGCTGCGGGTTGTGGCCGTAGTGAAACTCATGAGGTGTTATGTTGCCATGGTGACTGAGCACTAAACTAAAACTGACTTTAGGGTGGGCCATTGATAGCCGTGAGGTACTTAAGACCCCAAATGTATTACTGTGGAATCAAAAATGTTATTATTTGGACTACATTCAATTCAGATGTGTCAATTTAAAACCAGTAGGTTTTAAGTCCAATCCATGGGTTTCAGAGTGAGGAAAAGCACCATTGCCATAGCAATTAAAAATTAAAAACTAAATATTGGATTACTGATGTCTTGGCAATATTCACTGTGAAAAACTACGCCATACTTTCATTTTTATTATTAATGAAGGTCAATTTAGGTTCAGTCCCAGATGGAAAAATGGGAAGCGTTCTTGTCACTGTTCACTTTAGGGAGATTCCTATTCCTATTTTCTGAGTAACCATGGCAAATACAGTTTTCAAGATATTTAGCCTAAAGCCTTTCATTTTGAAAAAGTCTTATCTTTGTGTTTTTTTTATTTAAAATGTATAAGAAGAGTGGCTGTAATAACTTGTTGAGGGCCTCATTTTGATTAATTAATTAAATGTTTACATCTTTAAAAACGTGCCAAAGTTCTCCTTTGTTTCTATTGAGTTCATTGTTGTCCGACTCATCTGTTTCTTGCAAAACTAAAATCCACTCTGGCACTGTGTGTATAACAGTGAACAAACATTTTGTGTAGGGGATCATCTTGAACTTTATTAACATGTATCTTTTTTCAGTGGACTGATTTTTTTATGGGTTTACATGTTTTATATAATTAAGATGAAGGCATTATCTGTTCCAACAAATTAACCATCCATTGCCCACCACAGATTTTCAATTTCAATTACTGAGGAACTCTCAACTATGTGTTAATTCTTAGAAAGTTACAGGCTGATTAAATGTAATCTTGAGAAAAATCATGTAGCCTCCAAAGTAAAATGGTGGGAAGGATATTAAACTATTACATTTAAGGGATGTGGCCTTGTTTATGGTGTCAAACATAAATCTCTCATGTATATTTTTGTAGATACCCACCTAATGTCTGTACATTATGTACATATAAAAACACTGTGTACTCAGCTGCAGTTTCTAGTTTTGTTGTCACATTGTACAGCGCTTCTAATTGTTCCATGTTTTTATAGAAACTGCAGAAATGCAATTTTGAATGAGAAAAAAAATGATTAACTTAAATAAATGCATTTATATATATATATATAAAACACTGTATGTCATCTCTCACCCTCAACCCCTTAAACGAAGCCCATGAGCCCACACTTTTTGATGCATTTATTTTTATTTTTGTAAATTTAAACAAGGGATCTAGGACACAGTGTAGCATATTCATTTCTCAATATATGACGTTGTCTCCAGCGAAAAGATGACTATCACAACCATAGACATAAACTCACAACTGAGCCGAGTTGCATTTGAAGTCCAGCAGGGGGCAGTGTACTAAAACAATGTACACATTGAGGGAGGAAGTGGTTTCGCCACAATCTCGTTTCTGCGCTCGACTCAGCGGATTAGAGGGGGCTTGGGGGTCTGCAGAACCGTAAAACGGGAACAGCAGTGAAGATGGAGGGAATAGAGGGAACAGAGAGGTTTGACAGCCCGGGGAAGGGCAGAGGCCTGCGGGCGCTGCGACACTTCGCCGTGGGTGAGCTCGTCTTCGCCTGTCCTGCCTTTTCCTACGTGTTAACAGTGAATGAGAGAGGAGCACACTGTGAACACTGTTTCGCCAGGTAATGCACGCTCTCCGACAGCTATGAGACATACAGCAGCTCGTTTTATCAATATTTTACTCTAAAAGGCCCTTTAATTCAGAATGTGCTCAGCCGTGTTCCTGCCTGATCTGTGTGTCATGTGGACTAAATGGGTCATTACACCTGACTCTTCCACTGCAGCATTTGTCCAGCTCCTCAGTTCAATATAATTTATGACAACTAATAAACCGTGTGCTGTGTTAAAGGATACCTACCTTGTTCTTTTATTAATGGTTAATTGATCCGTTTCGACATCATTGTTCATTTGCAGTAACTACATGCTTTTGGAATTACATCACAAAGTGAAATATTAGGACGTATTTACAAACCTTTGTGTTTAAGACTTGTTCTGAACCCGATAAAGTTTAGAAATATGCAGCTCATCACTTTAAAACTGGCCCAAGCCTGTATAATTTTAGTTTTGGCTTTGTTGCCTCTCATTGTCTTGAGTTATCAGCTTTAATTGGCGTTTAAATGTGCACCTTCACTTGTGCCCAGTGGGTTTGTAGAGCAGTGAAAGGTTAGGCTTCTAAAAATAGTGGTCCATGTGTCCAAGGAGAGGCGTGCCCAGATCTCAGACCAACAAGGAGCACAAGAAGCATTGAAGCAGTTATAGTCTTTATGTCCGCTGGGAAAATGCATTTAGTTACAGAATACAAAATTCCTGCGTTAAATTGTATTTTTGTAATGTATTCAATACAAAAAAATACTTTATTCTGAATAGACTCTAAGAATATTTATTTGCATAGACATAGGATTCAAAACAGCTTTATGTTTGTTATGCATTTATTAATCACTAATTAGAGAATGCTCAAATGTTAAATTGCGTGATCAAATACTCATTTCTTTGATTTTAGGAAAGTACATAATGACACATGAAAAGTATTGTCTTTGCACTCATGTTTTGGCTCTTGTATTTAGTTACTACCCATCACTCTCCTTATGTTGTGTCATGCAATACATATTTCTATTATTACAGGAGAGAGGACCTTTCCAAGTGTGGAAAATGCAAACAAGCATTTTACTGCAATGTTGACTGCCAGGTAAATTTTGATTATTACTTTGAATTATCATTCCACAGTAACATGCTTTCTCTCTCAGTTGAAGGGGTCATACTTTTAAATTTATAAATGCACTTGGCACTTTTCCAAATAATGTTTTATGTAAAGTTGTTACCTCTGGAGCAAACTACACCGATTTTAAGCATTTACTGTACAAGGGCATGAAAAAAATTGACGCTGTTGATTTGACTATGCAGACCATCCGTCCTCTCCCTAGTTTTAGTTACACATTACATTAAACACCAAAATAGTTCTGAAAAGCTTTGTGGTGGAAGTCATGTGGACAATATTTTTGTTAATACTATGTAGGGCTGCAACGATTAATCGACTAATTAGGACTTTTCGTTGACTATAAAAAATCATAAAACGATAAAATTTGATAATTGACTAATCGTTAACCATCGTGGACTATACAAACTTTAAAACACATGTCAAAAAGCCTTTTCTTTTTTTTTCTTTTCTTTTTTTTATTTTATTTTTTCAAAACTTTCAGTATTTTATACATGTAATACTTTTATACAATAATCAAAGCATATAAAGACATTAACAAGGAACATACAAAAACAAATAGTAAAACTAGGGTGTATAGTTATCCTCAGGTACATTCAACCGTTGGAGGATCAGATATACTCTGGCCGACTAAGAAGAATATAAGATTTCCATTTCTGCCATGTTTTATCAAATTTGACCCTTTGAAGTCTATTTTGAAGTGTAATCCGTTCCATGACAAATATTGAATACACAAGCTTATGCCAGTCATCTAGGGTTGGGGTTTCCGACTTCAACCATTTTTTGGTAACAGCCTTCCGTGCTGCTAAACTTAACATGCCAAATAAAAGTTTAATCTCAGAGATTGTGTCCACAGAATATAAAAAACCAAAAAGCAATTCATCCCATTGTAAAGGTGTCTTCAAATTCAACATTGCCCTCAACTCAAGTTGCAGATTATTCCAAAAATTCTGTATCAAGGGGCAAGACCAGCAAAAAGCCTTTTCATAACAAATACTGTGATATATGACATCAAAATGTCAAAAAAGAAGAGATTATTGCTGATTTTCATCAATAATACAGAAATATTCTCAATCTAGAAGCTTTCAGATACCATATTTCTATCTTTATTTGGCTATTAAATTATTTTAAAAGTTTTTAAATATACATTAGAAATTATCAATTGACTAGTCGACTAATCTAAAAAATAATCAAAGACTAAAATAATCATTAGTGACTGCCCTAATACTATATTATTGTAATTAGTGATCATTGTTATTCTAATTATTTCTTAGAGAGCTGATTGGCCATTGCATAAAATGGAGTGTGTCGCAATGTGTGCCTATGGTGAAAACTGGTGTCCATCAGAAACCGTTCGATTAGTAGCAAGAATAATCCAAAAACAGGTGTGTTTTAAAAAAAAATATACATACAAATGTTTGTAGTATAGATGATACTCTAACTTTATTGATGCCGTTTTGCAGAAAGGTACAACAGAGCCCACTCCTTCAGAAAGAGTCCTCCTGTTGAAAGAGTTTGAATCTCGTAAGTAGGTCTGCTGTTTGTGTTGTTAAATATTTATGCAATTTTGTTTTTGTTAACGTGGGCCTGCCTATTGAAACTCTCTATCTAAAAGTAGCTTTTGCTGTAGCCTTCTTTGCTGAGTCTGTCCCTTATAGTTCCTCCAATTCACAGTGGGGGACTAATCCCAGTTGCCTGCATGCTGTAATTTCATTCCATATTCATTACTTTAAGTCCATGTCCTAGAAGAATTGTTTAAGTTTCAAATCTCCTGTCAGTGATAAAGTCGGTGTGTTTAACGTTTACAATATTCTGAACAAATGTCACTGTTCCACACCTGTTGCACAGAACAGTTTGTGAGCAGTTGCTGACCACTGCCACCTGTCTGCAACAAGACTGACAATGACAAATGCATGTGATTTGTCTGTATCTCTGTAAACATTTCAAACTAAAATATGTTGTGATGTCTTTAGATTTAGACAAAATGGACAGTGAGAAAGATGAGATGAACCAAGCAGACATTGCAGCATTGCAGCATTTTTATTCCAAACACCTCCATGATCTCCCTGGTGAACAGGCGCTCATTGAGCTCTTTGCGCAGGTTAGTTTCTCGATATTTTTGTTTTTAGGTTTTCAAAATTACATTTTTTTTTTTTAATACTGTTAAATTATTTCTATACACTTTTCTGAATTCCAGGTTAATTGTAATGGGTTTACAATAGAAGATGAGGAGCTCTCACATCTGGGATCTGCTGTTTTTCCTGAGTAAGTTCTTCAACATGTACTTTGCTGTTATGTTGTCAATGTGTAAACCAGGGGTCATCAACCTTTTATCTCCAGAGAGCTTCTTTTACAGAACAAAAATCTCAGAGAGCTTTCAATAGAATGGTGGCAGCTAGTCTTGGGTATTGGTTAGTCTGGGGTATAGATGCCTTCACAACCTTTACCATTGTCCATTCATTAGTGCACAAAATAAGACCTATAAAGTATACATGGGCAGCTTTCTGAAGAAAAGTTATTAGTTCTAGTTACCCGTTACTACTCCCCAAAAGTAATTGCGTTAGTAAGTGATGAAAGTAACTAATTACCTGGTAAAGTTAATTCAGTTGCCAACAAAATCCATTTACTTGTTTGTACCACTTGTTACCGTTAGGTGTCGCGGGTGACTGCAGCCTATCCCAGTAACTTTGGGCCTTAGGCGGGGTACACCCTGAAAAGTGTCCAACTTGTTGCAGGGCTAACACAGAGACAGAAACATGAACAGACAACCATTCACTCGCACATACATTCACTAGGGGCAATTTGGAGGTACCAGTTGACCTCACACACACGTGTTTGGACGGTGGGAGGAAGCCGGAGAACCCAGAGAGAATCCACGGCTCTCCAAGACGGGGAGAACATGCAGACTCTTCAAACCCACAATCTCCTTATTAGGAGCTCTGACCACTCTGCCATTGTGTACCACCAAAAAATAACAATATAAAAAAATCGACTTGTTTTCACACATTTCCCCACATGTTTTGGAACGCCTGCAGATCTGAACGCCTGCAGATCTGCACTTGATCACTTCCCAAAACAAACTTTACAGCTTCTGAATGAGATGAGAAGCAGAGTCTGATGAATCACCGCAGCTGCCACTCACAGTAAAATAATGAGCTGCGTTACACTGTCAGTAACTATGCGGTAGAGAAATTAATTAAATTACTTGTTACTGATAAAAAATAACGCAGTTCGTAACACCATTATAGTAGCTCCCAAGCTACACGTTAAAGCTTTGTTTTGGGTAAAGCAAAATAAATCTTACATTCTTATGGCTACTTTAAACATTGCTGACTTTTTTACTCCCACGATTTATATTGTGTGTGTTCATTCTTTCTTATAGTGTAGCACTTATGAATCACAGCTGTAGTCCTAATGTCATCGTCACCTATAAAGGAACTGTGGCTGAAGTTCGAGCAGTGAAGGAGATCAGCCCTGGAGACGAGGTGCAAAATTAACAACCTGCCGGATCTAAGTGCTACTGCAATCTACTGTACTTCATATTTTAATTTTCTCAACAGATATTTAACAGTTACATAGACCTGCTCTATCCAACAGAAGACCGGAAAGAGAGGTTGTTAGACTCTTATTTCTTCTCATGTGAATGTACGGAGTGCACCACCAAGTCAAAGGTATGGTTCAAAATGACGATACTAACAAAATATAAATGTTTCATGTAAATATTCTGCTTAAGGAGGTTATTCATGTTCTGACTTTGTGAAGGATAAAGCCAAAATGGCCATTAGAAAGTTAAGCACACGACCAGCGCCAGAGGAAATTCAAACTATGGTCCGTTATGCGAAGAATGTTATTGAAGAGTTCAGGAGAGCTAAGCACTACAAGAATATCCTTTTTGTAATGAGAGCTGTTGTGTTATTTTAAGTACATTTTGTTTGACCGCACACTTAAAGTCTCTTAGCCTGTGGACTTATTTGTTTTTCTTAACTCTCTGGCACCTCCGAGTGAGCTACTGGAAATGTGTGAACTTAGCTTGGAAAAGATGGGGGCCATATTTGCAGACACCAATGTGTACATGCTGCACATGATGTATCAGGCTATGGGAGTGTGTCTTTACATGCAGGACTGGGATGGAGCTATGAGCTATGGAGAGAAGATTGTTCACCCATACAGGTAAAATAAAAGAACACATTAATTAAACCTGAGGACAAAATGTATTCTTAAAATGTTCTTGTTGACAGTGTACATTATCCTGCCTTCTCCCTTAATGTGGCATCTATGTATCTCAAATTGGGACGTCTTTATTTGGGATTAGAAAAGAAACCTCAGGGAGTGAAAGCTCTGAAAAAGGTAAACACAAACTGATGTTTTATTTATGATTAAATTACAGAATACAAAATTTATACATTTTCTTTCCAGGCGCTGGCCATTATGGAAGTTGCTCATGGCAAAGAGCACCATTATGTAGCTGAGGTCAAACGGGAAATTCAGGAGCAAAAGTAATGGAAAGGTGATGAGTGATGAAATTAACTGAAAAGAGCACTGGCTTAAACACAAAACAGGAGCAGCTGCATGGCATGCATACCTCTGCTTTCACTGTACCTCATGCTCATTTACACATTTACAGGTTTGTCTTAATGGAATCTGTTTTTGTTAATATTCAAAATAACATATTTGCTTCATTGTGTATTCTATTTCAAACAAAATATTGTGTTGCAAGTAAAAAATAGCCCCAAAAGACATTTTTATTACATAAATCTTTCTGTTGTTTTTATTTTTTAAACGATGGCTGTTCAGAAGCCACTCTCGAAAGCAGTCTTGGCCAGATTTATGCCCTGTGTCAAGTTAATGCTCTGATGGAACCAATAATGGGGACTATGAAGTGTTTCTTGGGGAAGCTGAACAAACCGCTTCCAATTTTCCAAACGTTTTTGTTTTCGCAATTCTGAATTGAATTGAATTTCAACTGTGAAAAAAAAGTCTGCATCATGTACTAAGTAGCAACCAACCAAGCAAAGCTTGTGCAGAGAAAACACAGTGACAACAGTCGCCGATGTTTAGTTTGTCTACCGTACTGTTTCTTGACTGCGTTATATTTATTACATGTTAAACTGTTATTGCATTGATGGTCTTGCGTTATTGTTAAATGGGCCCCGTGTGTTTATCTGTCTTTTTTTACTGTATTAATCTTAAACTTGGGTGCTGATATTTAGACCATTTTGTCAAAAGAAAAACGGAGTACTCGGAGTACTGTGCTTTGCACAGTAGCTTTTGTCTGCGTTATGGAAAGTCTTGTTTCTGGTACTCTTAAAGGAACTTTTCTGGGACGATTCGTTTTTAATTATTCGTTGTAAGATTTACAGGCACAATATGACAGAAAAGACACCTTATTTTTTCTTTCAAATTTATAGTTGAATGTAATTATTTTAATAATTACACGACTAAATACGTCACTGTGGGAACACTAAATTATCAAAATTAGAAAACGCATCTCTCTTTAAACCATTTTGTAATTTAAACTTTTTTCAGTTGATATTGGATCCTACAGTGGCTCATCAATAGTGAAAAATTACCCATGGTGAAATATTAATATATTTAATGCAATTAAACTTTATATTGTCGCCAATCAAATATGCACTGCAGCAATGCAGAGAATACGATCAGTATTATGTGTTTACTGTAGCATCATCAGACAGACTTTTTTGGTCATTAATCTGGCTGAAATACACTGCATGCCTTACAATTTTGAAAAGGGTTATCTAAAAATATTGAGCAGGCCGCAGTTTTTGTAATTGCTTATAATTCAGCAAACTTGTTATTAGGCATGAATGTTTATTTAGGTTGGTTGCGACTCTTTAAGTTGTCGATTTTCTCGTTGATGAATTCAATAAAAGACATACATTGCTTACACATTTCCCCCTCCCCCCCTTGTGTCCCATGAATTTATTTCAAGGATTATATGATTTTTATGGGTTTTAACTTGGGCAGCGATATCAGCGCCTTTGTCCATAGGGGGCACTGTCAAACAATATAGTTAGATGGCCACAACCAATCGAAGGTGGAGTAAGGTACACGTCACGGCATTCAACCAATCACAGTTGAGTAATGTTCCTCGCGGTTCATCCTTCCAAATTTGAATCTCACACGAGAACCATAGATCCAAACACAGAGGAGCATCGCGCCCAAAGTGAGTAATATTATTCAACTCAACTGTAACAACCACTATTTACTCAAAACGACCTATTAACATGGCCTCCCAAAACGTTATGCATGCTTTCTTTATTGAATGTTAAAGGAAGTTTGATTAAAACAATGCAACGTTTTCGGAGTAAGTTAGCGGTAGCTAACGGCAGCTGTGTTGCTTTTTGTCATAGATGTTTTCGTATTAGATAGCTAGTTAGATTTATTGATGTCTACGTAGAAGAACTATAGCTAGCTATTATGGTGAGCTAATAGAATCAGTAACAATAATTTGTCTAGAGTTGGTAAATTTTGTTAACGTTATTTGTCCATAATATTCTTGGCCACTGCTGTTTGAAACATGCTTAAAAGTCTAGCCAAAGTTCAATAGTCCACAAATGAAAACTATTATGATTACAGAAACTTACAGAAACGTCGTCTTGGAGTTCCTCCTCCAAGACGACGGAAAGGCAAATGAAGTGCCCTATCATGCCTAGTACCTACTGTACAAGCCTGTGGGGCCAGGGGTATGATATGGGGTTTCTGCGGTTGGTCAGGTCTTGATTCAGCAACACTATGTGTCCAAAGGATGATCAGCTGACTACCTGAACATCCTGAATGACTGGGGTATTTTATCAATGGGGATTTCCTCTTCCTTGATTCTAAGATGACAATGCCAGGATTCATACTGTGAGAATGGTTCAGGGAGCATGAGACATAATTTTCACCCATGGATTGGCCACCAGAGAGTCCAGATCTGAATCCCATTAAGGATCGTTGGGATGTGTTTGAGAAGGCTATGGACAGTGGTCACACACTCCCATCGATCAATACAAAATCTTGAGGAAAAATGAATGTAACACTATGTGGAAATTTATTTGCATTGCAAAATATGATTTAAATGTGTGCTGTTATCAAAGCTAAAGGCAATCAACCTAAATAATAGAGCATTAGACCTTTATTTTTCGGTGTGGTTTTTTTTCATCTATTAATGATATAACATCATCATAAAATGTAAGACAAAAGTGAATGTAGTAATTGACTTCACAAATAACATTTGTACTGAAAGTTTACACGTTTGATGTGTTTACTACTGTGCACGGTAAGTTTAACAGAAAGTAGAAGACACTTTGTGTTTCCTTTTGGTACTGACTATAAATTGTGACTGATATGCGCCCTAACAGGCAGTTCACCATGAGCTGGGCGGTGGAGGAGTGGAAGGATGGCCTTCCAGGGAAAGCCTTACAAAAGATTCAGGAAATGGAGGTCCAGCTGGACAAACTGAAGAAGGAGCGCAGTCAGAAGCAGTTTCAGATGGAGTCTTTAGAGGCTGCTCTACTAAAACAGAAGCAGAAAGTCAGTGGTTGGATTAAACATGTTTTAAAGAGGTAATTTCGTCATAAAATTATATTCATCTTATTCTGTATGTCTCAGGTGGACAGTGAACGTAATGAAATATCTGCAATGAAAAGAGAAAATCAGTCTTTAGTTGAATCATGTGACTCTCTCGAGAAAGCTCGTCAAAAGGCTGTCCACGACCTAGGAGTCAAAGAGCAACAGGTATTGCTTTCTATTTTTAAACTCTCCAGCAAATCTTTTACAGCAGTAGTCATTAACATGATATCGTATGCATTTTTAGGTGAACTACCTTGAGGGTCAGCTTAATGCATGCAGGAAGACCATTGAACGACTGGAGCAGGAACTAAAAAAGTAAGTCGACCTTTGTGGGTATGCTAATAATTAGTAGTCAATAGATTAACTGAAAAATAAATTGTGTTTGATTTGGTGCTTTAATTTGTTGTAATTTTGTACAGGTTCAAAAATGAGCTTGACCGTTCACAGCCTGCAGGAGCTTCTTCAGTGGCCTCATCATCTGATCTTTCATCTTTTGCCACTCCACAGAAAGGTTTTGCCACACCAGCACCCGTCCAGACATTTAGGCAGCAAGGTACTGCTGAATTCATGTTTTAAGTCGTTTCACACTGCCACCATTTGGGTCGATGTAAATGGAGCTTTCGCTCCAAGAGCTGTGCAATTGTCCTAATGTGAGCATGGTAGTCATAGGCTGGAGTGCAGTAAATGGCCGCTATGACAGCGCTTAAAACAGGTGAACTATCTGGTGGTAAAGCGTATTGCGTACTGGGGGGGGGCTCCACAGACCGCAGAACATGTGTGAAAACGACCTTAGTCATCAGTTTTATTTTTTGAGATTACTTCATTTGTTTATTTGCCTTGTAAAGATAACCAACTTGAGGACCTTCAAGAAAAATACAACCAGGAAGTAGAAGATCGAAAGAGACTAGAGAATGAATTGAAAATTTTACAGGTTAAAGTATGTGTAGAATTTTTTTTTTTTGCAATTATTTTTATTTTAGCAAACAAGTTTTAACAGAATCTTTGTTTTGATTTTTAAGTTGTTAAACCAGTCATCTGTCTCTGTGAGCCACAAGGATATTGCTTCTCGCCAACAAGCAGGATCCTCTATTTTCCCCTGGCAACAACAGGAACAGAGCCAGAGCCGCCACACCCAAGATGCAATAGAAACTCCTTTAAAAAGGAGAGGTGCTTCTCTGTGGGATCTCCATGATGAGACGCCCATTAAACCCAGCCAGCGCCTGAGCTGTGCTGTCGCAATGCAGAGTCCCAATGGCTCTTCTCAACAGATGGACCAACTCAAGACTCAAAATCAAGGTGAATATTTGATTTATATTACTGAAATCCAAATCCTTATTTGCTTGCCTCTCTACCAGCCACATTTAATTGATTACATCTTCAGATTTTCGTTCTCGTGTGTCTGAGCTGGAGAGAAACCTGGCCAATCAAGAAAAAGAAATAAAGAGCCAGACCTCCAAATTACATGACCTGCAAACCCAGCTGTCTCAAGCCCGCAAAGATCTGAGTGAACGCGACAGAGACTTGGCTAAGAAGAGCCATGAACTCACTCAGGCTACAGACAAGCACCAACAGCTTCAATCCAAGGTATGCTAAACAAGTATGATATACATGTGGGATATCCTTATTGGTCATCAGTGGGTTCCAAGACTACACTGTTTGCTTGTGTTTGCTGCTGTTTAGTGTACCACAGTTGAGCAAAAGCTAAAACAGGTCACAGAGGAGATGAACTGTCAAAGGCACAATGCTGAGAGCTGTAAAAGAGCTCTGGAACAAAAACTCAAGGACTTGGAAAGAGATAGCCAGAAGGTAAACAATTTAAATAATTTGTCAAACTGGATTCAACCAAACTGACTATTGTAAAATTACTTCTGCAAAGGAGCTTGCCCAATTGCAGAATGCTCACCAGGCTTTGGAACGACAGATGAATCAAACTCAGGTGAAGCTAACTCAAGAAATCCAACAATCTAAGAAGGACTATAATATACTCCAGTCTGACATGGAAAAGGTAAAATTGCAAAAATTTGCATCAAGTGTTTACGTATCCGTTTCTCAAATGTAAATTCTATTTTGCTACAGTTGAATTTTCAAAAAAGTCACTCTGAAAAGGAAATTGAGGATTACAAACAGAAATTACTGCGATCTGAACAGAGTCTCCAGGTCTGTCAGACCAAAGAACAAGATCTCCACAAGAAAGTCGAGGTGCGTTTTATTTTACAAAATATTGTGCAAAGAAGCTCGTTAGAATTCATTTTATCACTGTTTTGTGTTCTTCATAGGAGCTTCAAAGAGAGAAAAATTACACATCCGTGCAGCTGGACCAGAACAGTAGACGTTTGAGTCAGTTGGAGGATGAGAAGAAGAGCTCGGACCAAAGCCTAAAACGCTACCAGGATCTACTCAATGATGCCAGAGGTAATGTGGTACCAGGATAAAGGATGCTACACATAAAAGGTTTTACTTGGTGCAAATTACTAATACTTATAATCTTCTCACATTCCAGCTAAATCTGAAGGTCAGACTGATGAACTTAAAATACTTAATTCTAAACTGGATCATCAAACTCGGGATCTTGATAACATGAAAAGGACACTATCTGAGACAGAGACTACCAACTCCAAGTAATTACCCTTCTAAATAATGATTTGTGAAAAGTAAAATTAAATAATTTCAATTGTAATTGTTTCTTTGTAGGTCTCAAAGTGAGCTCTTGAAGAAAAAACAAGAATGTGAGCAAGTCACCAACAAATTAAATGTCTTGGAAAAAGAGTGCCAAGAGCTGAAATCCAGTCTTGTTGCCTGTCTGAATGAGTGTGCTGAACTTAAACAATCACATGAAGCTCTTCTGCTGTGGAAGACTGAAAAGGAAACTCTTGTCAGTGATACTGAGGCTGTGCAAAATGGACTGAAGGAACAACTGAGCAGCTCTGAGAACAGCAGAAACATGTTGATTGAAGCAAATGAGGAATTAAAAGTAAGACACACCATGTGTTTTTATATTTTAATATTTGTGTCTGAAAATTTTTACAAAGTGTGTGTGCTTTTTAAATAGAAACGACTGTCTGCAGCAGAAGATAAGCACTGCAGGTTGACATCTCAGATAGACACACTGAAAGGAGAACTCCTGATCAAGTGCACAGAACTGGAGGAGAGAGACCACCAGTACAAAGAGCTCCAGTCCAAGCTCTCAGAGGCTGAACTCAAACACTCAAAAGACGTTCAAAATGTTGGTGTGCAAGTGGTGCAGCTTGAGACTGAAGTAGGGTTAAACTGAAGTAACTGAAGCACCTGGAATAATGCTCTCTGAGAAAGGTTACTTAATGTTACACTTTCTACTTAGGTCAAAGATATTCAGATGCAACTGGGGAAAGCAGTGGCCCGTGCAGAGCAGGCTGAGAGGAGGATCACTCAGCTCCAGGAAGAGCAGGAGGCATCGTCCGACCTGATCAGCTCCAAGGACCAACTGGTGGAGCTTGGCCGGGCAGAGATCAACCAACTCAAAGAGAGCCTTTCTCTGGCTACAGCTCAGCAGGAAGAACAGGCTGCTAGGTAGAGCTATTATTCTGTAACTGTTATTGGAGATTTGTACTTGTTGTTCTACACTGTGTACTATATCTGGGGTATGGTCATGCACAGAAACCTTTTACTTTTTCTGATGTTTGGCAGGGTGGCTGAAGACAAAGCATCACTTTTGAAGCACTGTGAGGAAAGTGTGTTGTCGAAGGAAGCAGAAACTGAGGAGCTGAGACTGAGTTTGCAAGAAGCCCAACAAGAGCTACTCCTGGCTCAAAATAAAGTATGTTCACTCTGGCATCTCCATATTTATACTAAAAATATGGCTAAAATTAAATAAACAATAATTGTTATAGATCACTTCCATGGATCAGTTTCTGAAGGTTCAAGAGCAGTTGGGAGAAGATCTACAGAAGAAAATAATAATACTGAGTGAAACGACTGAACAACATAAGAAAATGCTAAAGGATAAAACTGATGAAGTTGAGCAAATAAAACAAGAGATGAAGGACTTAAAATATCAGACCGAAGAGAAGGACAAGTGTCACAAGGAGACTGCAGATCGAATACTGTCTTTGGAGGAACAAAAAGTGAAACTAGAAATCTTAATTCAAGAGCTGAAGCAAGAAAAGGAGGTAAGTTCATTTACCATAACCCAGTACCCTAATTTACTGTATACAATATGGTAATGTTCTTATTTCTTATTCCAAAGATCTTCAATAATGCAACAGCTGAGAAAATAAATAACCTTCATGGGGAGATTTCATTACTAGAAGAAAAAGTTGCTGAAGGAAGACTTGCTGCAGACAGACTTCCTGTTTTAGAGGATGAACTGAACAGGATCAACCAGGCTCACACCAAATTAAAGGAGTGTTTAGAAACCCTCCAAAGAAACCTCTTATCTGTTACTGAAATCAAATCTAATTTGGAAAACACCCTTGAGGAGAAAAATGCTCTAATCTCTTCTTTGGAGCTCAAAATCAAAGACATTACAGAGAAGGTGAAAACACAAACTGAAAATCATGCCTCGGAGATTGAACGTTTCCTCAACAAAGAAAGAAAACTAAAAGATCAGCTTGAACAACTTAAACAAAAAGAAGCTGCGACTAAAACAGAGCTGAGGTCCCGTCGAGAAGAAATTAAGACCATGAAGGTGACAATATCTGCTGCTTCCAGTGGTTTACAGGAGAGGGACAACACAATAACAACCCTGAATGAGAAATTGAAGAAGGCAGAAGCAGAACATTGTAAATCTGCAGAACTCCTGAAGGAAAAGATGGACGCTATGAACAAAATAAAGGTTTGTCTTATGTTGGTTTTATGAGGATAGTTTAATTATATTTTACATAATTACAGTAAAATGATAAAAGAGATGCTGAAACAAACTATTCAATTATTCCAGGTGCAACTGGAGATGCTCCAAATGGACCTGGAGGACAATGAGACTGTGCTGAATCAAATGGAAGAACTGAAGGGAACTGTAGAGTCACTAGAGGCTCAGCTCACTTTCAGCAACTCTCAAATGTGTGAGATGGAGACCAGACTGGAGGACAGCAAAGCACAGGTCAGGAATAACAGTTTTATCTGGATCCTACAATAAATCCCACTCACATTAGTGAATTGTTAAATAAATATTTCTGTTTCCAGGTGTCTGTCTTGGAAACCCGGTTAGAAGAAGTTCAGAGTCAAAACACTTCGCTTGAGGCCCAGTATGTCACAGCCAGAGAGGAGCTGATGGACCGGAGCTGTGAGATAACAAGACTAGAGGAAGAGGCTGCCCAGAGAAAACAGCTGGAGGACGCAGTAGCTGAACTGCAGAGTGAACTTGACCGTATCAGAGTAGAAAATGAAAAGTTGGAGACTAAGCTCACACTGACAATTGAACACAGAGACCTTTTAGTCAATGAGAAAAATAATCTTGAGAATGACCTCATTCAAGTTAATGTAGAAAAGAAACATCTTAAAGACTCCATAAACCGCTTAACAGAAGAGAATGGACAACTGCAAGACAAAGTAGAACAGTTAGGACAACTTGAAATTAAAATAAGTGAATTGATTTCTGAAAAAAATATTTTGGAAACCGGAAATCAAGAGGAAATTGATGAAGTCCTCAGTGAAAATTCTAAGCTAAGAGAAGAAAAAGAGTGGTTAGAAGCTAACACTGATGAGCAACGTGCTCAACTGACATATTTACGGGAAGAATATGAAACTTTGGAGATGTCCCTCACATCATCACAGCAAGAGGTGAAAAACCTCAAAGATCAACTGGAAAGATGCTGCGAGACAACTCAACTAGAGGAAGAAGCAGCCCGGCAAAAACAACTGGAGGATACTGTGGGTGAAGTGCAGAAAGAGCTTGAACAGACCAGAGGAGAAAATGAAAAATTACTGACCGATGTGAGACAAATGACTGAGCGCATAAATCTTCTGACTGAGGAGAACGGAGAACTTCAGAATAAATTGGACAATCCTTTGGAGCAGTCCCTTAGGTCTTTACAACAAGAAGTGGAAAAGCTGCAAGAGGAATTGGACAGGAGGGCCAGAAAAAATGAAGAAGATCTTCAAGAAAAGTATTGTGAATTTTTCAAACATCCACATGTGCTTTGATCATTTTCCTTTCCTGACTAGTAATGTTTTGTTTTCGCTTAACAGGGATAAATATTTTGAGGCGGAACAGGCCAGACTGCACCAGAAACTCACTGACTTACAGACAGAGCTAGCTGACTTTAAAGAGAAGTACAATCAACTGCGACAACAAGTGAACCAACAACATGACTTTATAGTGCAGCTCTCTGACCCAAAGACCGGTGAAAGTCCAGCAGAAGCATGTAGCCCCACGGAGTCCACTGAAATAGAAATTGATGGTTTGTATTTGCTTGTCTTGCTTTGTTTATAGTTTGCTTGAAATGTAATCTCGTGTTTTAATCACTTGCTCTCAATTTTCTTCAAGAAATTCCATTATGTCAGCAGTATGTAGCGGAGGAGGCAAGTTTGGAGGCTATGGGGGATGGTTTAGAGGTTGTCCCCAAATCACATTTCAGGTAAGGTAGTTTTAGCACTTTCTTTGGGTTTACCTGTGCTGCATAGAGGTAAAATGTATTATTTATTTTGCCCAGTGGTAAAATGCCTCAAGAGGGCTTGCAAAACGTTTGTGTGAACGTTGAAGAAAGGGTTGCTGGAGAACAAGTTAGTAAATTATGACAACTTTGTACCTTTTTGTGAGTTATTGAACGCCTTTTTAAAATTGTAATGTCCTTCTCTTCAGCTTCCAAAAGATTATGATGCTATACCTAAAATCTCAAATGATATTCCTCTCATGCATGAAGACCTGAAGTCCACTGGTAATAAATACAGCTTCAAATTGTGTGGCGTGTACATTTTTACTATTGAAGGTTTTATTCATGTACCTTTTGTTTTTATTTTGGACAGAAACGTTGTCTAATACAATCCAGTTCAGTGTGGATATGGGAGCACAAGATGACAAACTGCAGACCCTCCACTGTGAGATTGATTCATTGAATGCTGACCTTGAACTGAGAAAAGAGATGAGTGCTGAAATGGAGACCTATGTCAAAAAACTGGAACAGAAAATGATTGATATGGAGACAAAAGCGCAAGAGGCCATAAATAAACTAAATATTGCCTTGAGAGAAAACAGAGGTCTTGTCAACCAGGTAAATGTAACAGTTACAGGCACAAACGTAAAAACTTGTCTCTGTTGCTCAAACATCCTTTGGTGTTTTTTTTATAGGTAGGAAAAATGATGGAGGAAAATGAATCATTGACACTGCAGCTCCAAACCGCAAAATCACAGCTGACCGATATCATGGAGATGCTGGAAGGACTTGAGATGGCAAAAGGTAATTTTGTGAAATTAGTGTCTTTGACATTGACACAGTGTTGTACAGAGATTCACTTGTTTTTTTTTTTTTTTTTTTTTTTTTTTTTTTTTTTTTAAGGTGGATGGGATGAGAAATTCCTTCAACAGGAGAGTGAGTTAAAAAGGGTTCGCTCAGAAAAGGCGAACTTGGAGCAGCACGTTCTTGGGATGGAGGGAGAGCTGGAGACGCTGCAGGAGGAAGGCACTAAACTGAAACAAGAGATAGAGACTCAAAAACGTGCCTGTTCCGGGATGGAGAACAACATGGAGAGACTCATGGCAGAGGTAGATATTTAAGTTGAACAAGGAGAGTTTAGTTATGCTTTAAATCAGCCTTATTCATGCTTATTCCACTTTAGCTTTAATCTTAAATGTGCATTTTTCCATAGAAATGCAAATAACCTCACACTTTTTTGTAATCTGTTCGTATTGTTTTATATTCAAATCTAATATTTCTAATTAAGACAATTTTTACTATTTACAATTAGGGATGCATCGATCCTATACTGATTTCAATCCTTAGGCTTTAGGGCCTGTACATGATTTTTATTTACTCTAGTTAAGATAAATTCTCTTTACATCACACATCGTTTCATAGAGGCGACTTCACGGAAAGACATTGGGTTTGTAATGTATAATTCATTCATATTATAAATGCACTTTGTTAGGAAAGAACTAGTGCAGAAGCGTTTGCCAGGGTTGGCCAATCAGGCACATAGTACACTAAGAATCATGGGAAAATAACTGCTTGACACTATCTCAGACATGTTATTCTCCGTCATGGTGTGCTTTCAAAAGTACTAAAACTAATTGTGAGGAGAGTGAGAAGAACTATATGGAAACAACTGCAGAAGACTATTCAAGACAGTTGTTTCTGAGTCATGGTGCAATATTGAGTGAAAGGAAGGACTATGTGGACGGGGCTGACGGTTCAACAGTTCAAACAAAAGCATATTTCTGTCTCATGGTTCAAAATCAGGTACAGGATCTATAAAAGTATCTGCCAATACCCGATATCAACCAATACCTCTGCAGAGACTGAAAACAGCATTTATAGTCTTAAAACAAGAAATAACAACAACAACAACAACAACAAACAAGAATAACTTAAACTAATAATAAAAACTAATCCAAATGGGTTGTGAAACTATTCTTTACCCTTCAACTAATGATGGAACAGCTTTATGTAAACAAAACCTCAAATATGAGATGTTCCGGACCAACAAGGGCTTGTAAATAGTCTTATTAAATCAATTTAGAGGCTCAACCAAGATATTGGCTGAACTGATATTCAGTTCAACAAGTTTTTCCGTATTGACACCGATATTCGATACCAGTGTCTGTGCATGCTTTACATATAATTGTAATTTTTTGACAATTGGGGACACTTTTTTGGAGGAATAAAAATCCCTTAACATTTTCCACCCTTTACGTCCAATGTGACATATACTGTATGTAACCCCACATTAAGGCGTGGTATCATTTGTGGTATGTGGGGAGCCTGACCCCCAAATTTTATTTATTTATTTATTTTTTATTCGTTTATTTGAACTGGGACAATGCACATTAATAAACATTGCTGTAAATGTGCCAGTATTAGCTATTTAAGCTAGTTTCCAACTGTAGTCCCAGCAGGCTAAATGTTAAAAAGCCAGCAGTACAAATTTCCTTCAAGGTTTTAGGGGTTCAGATACTTGAGAGTTTTGACCATATTCGTATACATTATATTCTGTACTGCATAAAAAATATAACTGTTTTTACAGACGATACAGCTGAGGTCAGAACTTGTCTCCTGCACAGAAGAGCGAGATGATTTGAGCCAAGTTCTGTCTCAGTGCAAGGAGCAGGTGCACAGCCTGGAGAAGACAAACTCTGACACCAGAGAACTTATTTCCATCTTGGAGGAAGACATCAGAGCAAGGAAAAAGGAGTATGTTGTCCTGCAAAGTCACATGGAGAACATAAAAATGGAAAAGGGGCAGGTAATTTTGCCAGTTTATTTGCTTCTAATTTGTCGTCCTGTGACTCTTGACAAATATGTTTTTTATTACTAGTTGTTGGAGCAAGTCAAGACTTTAGAGCAGGCCCTGGACCAGCAAAGTGGAGAGAAAGAGGAGCTAATTGGTCAGTTGGAGAAAATACAAGAGGACCACACTTCTGATATCAACAACACAGAGTCCTTAGCCACAAAAATACAGGTGAGATGCACAATATTCACATAAAAACTTGAAAATTCTTCTTATTATTATTGATTTATTGTTGTACTCACTCCTCTATCTAAATAGTCTCTTGAGGGTGAGGTGACTCGTCTGACACATTCTCTGGAGTCTTCTCTCTTGGAAAAAGGAGAGATCGCATCTCGACTGAACGCCACACAAGACGAAGTGCAGCAGATGAGGACTGGTATCGAGAAGCTCCAGGTGCGAATTGAGGCGGATGAGCGCAAGAAAAATAAGCTGGGGGAACTGCTTAAAGGTAATTTGCTTTCTTTGATCAACTGTAGATAAATGCTAGATATGCTAGTAACATAAGTCATTTTTTAGCTGCACAAAGGAAAGCTGACGTACTTCAAGATCGCATCGATGCCCTTGAGCGAGAGAAGGAGGATGTTGAGCAGAGTCTTGAAGATGCTGTAGTTCAAGTATAAGCTTAAATTCATGTGTAAATAAGCAATATGTCCCTCAATCTGATTCACTGTTTTTAATTTTATGCAGGCAGAAAGTGTCAAAGCTGAACTGGAAGATGAAAGAATAAAGGTACAGGGTTTCTTTGATTATGCTTAAATTTAATCTTTTAGTTTTACTATTACTAGATAATTACTTATACATGGGTTTGTCTTTAGGTTGAGGAAGAGAAAAAGGAGCTGAATGAAAAACTCAAAGAGCTCTCTACTGAATTGGATCATCTCAAATTAGAAAAGGAAAGCATGGAACAAGAGCTCAAAATAAAAAGACAAGAAATCGAAGCACTGAAGGCGGCTAAGGATGAACTGGAGCAAGGTTTGGAGCGAGTTCAAATTGACAGACAACAGGAAGTGCAACTGTTTGAGAGAGGAATGAAAGAAGCCACTGAGAGACAGATTAAAGAAGTATGTGATCTCCAAACACAGCTTGAAGACTTGCAGAAGAAGACACTTTACCTTGAACAAAAGAGTATAGAATTAGAAGCAGACAAAATACAAATGCAGTCCATAATGCTGGAGTGTGAAAATGAGAAAAAACAGTTAAGCAGTTCTTTAAATGAGTGGCAAACAGAAGGACAAAGACTTCAGACTGAGGAAGAGCAGTGGGCCTTGGAGAAACAAAACCTAAACACTCGCATTGAGGTTTTGGAAAAAGAAACTGAAAAACTTAAAACCCTCATTGCAGCTAAAGAAGAAGAGCAGGCAACTTTGGAAGTGATCCGGCATCAGGAAGAAGACCATAGACAAACATTAGAGCAGTCTATTACAGCCCTTACAAAAGAGAAAGAAGTGTTTGAAGACCAAAACAGACTGATACAAGAGGAAAATGTGCAATTACAGTCAGCCCTTGTTTCATCCAAACAGGTGCGGGATGATCTGGAATCCGCTCTGGCATTGGTAAAAGAGGAAAATGAAAACCTTCACTCAAACTTTGCTGTGATGGAAAAGGACAAAAATGATATGGAGCATTCATTGTCTTTGTTTGAGCAACATAAAATGAAACTCAATCAGGAAAAGCAGGCACTAGAGGTAGAAATGCAGAAATGCCAGTCTTTGAATAATTTACTAAAAGAAGAAAAGGATGAGCTGAATATCAGATTTTCTTCACTTGAGGAAGAGCAGAGGAGAATTGAGGAGGCAAAAGAAAAGCTGGAATGTGAAAAAGAGCACCTCCAGTCTACTGTGTCTTCATTGGTAAATGAGTTGGAAACAAACAAGCTATCCATCTCTGAACTAAATAACCAGGTAATTCTTTTCTGTTTTAATCAATAATTGGAGTTGTTTCAAAACATTAAACATGCAATTCTCTCAAAGCTGTCGGAGTTGACTTCCCGTGTTGCTCGTATCGCTAAAGAGAAAGACTCTGCTCTAAGCAAGATCAATCTATTGATGAAAACATGTAAACAATTGGAGGAGGAAAAACAAGTCATGTTGAATATTACAGGTGGGCATTCCTTTTCCATCTATTCTAGATTGCCTTTTTATATAATAACATGTAATATTCTTTTAGAAAATGGCGATGGCAGCGAGGAGGTGGTCCAACTCAAGATGGCAGCAGAGGAGAATGAGAAACAAGTGCAGCGTCTAAAGGCTTCCCTTGAAGTGAAGACCAGTGAGGCCCAACTGAGTAGCAAAAAACTGGAACAAGTTAACAATGCTCTGGATCTCATGAAGAAGGAATTGGACACAAAAAACAAAGAGTTGGAAGAAGCTCAGATTGAGTTGAAGCAACTGAACCAAATTGTGGAGGAGAAAAGCCAAGAAGCTGATGAGAGCATGGACAAGTACTGCGCTGTGATGATTCAAGTGCACAAACTGGAAGAAACTAACAACGCACTGACAGCACGCCTCGAACAGATCAACAACAAACAAAACATTAATACTAACGTCCATCCCACCGGAGCTGATGGCCCTCGCCGCTCAAGCAGGAAGTCTGGCTCCAAACTTCACACTGATAACTCTGAGAACATCCCATCGGCACCTCTGCGCTCTCCTCTGGGACCAGCAAAGAGGGGCCACTGTGATGTCACTGATAAAGACACTGCGCAAGAAGCTTTGCACAATCTGACAAAGAAGATCAAAGCCACTGCTGCCACTACACCCAGACCTCAGGCTCAGCACGACGAGGACTTCAGACCAGAGGGACTTCCAGAGCTGGTGCAGAAAGGTACGCACCAAATATTCTGTTTTAACAGAGGGTCTGCAAATATTTGGAATAGAATAGCATCAAATGTAATGGGGTTGTCAGATACTAATCAACGCTAATTCATTCATTCAATTCAATCATTCTAAGACCACATAGTTAGTAACATAAATTACTATTCTTTTGTGTCGAAAATTACTGTAGAATTGTCTTTGTATAAAAATCGGTATGAAGTATCGTGTCTATTCATTTGTGTCAAATGAGTTTGGAATGTGACAACACTAAAATATGAAAGAGTATGACGTTTAACATCTTTCTGTAGGGTTTGCAGATATTCCTCTTGGCGAGGCCAGCCCTTTTATCGTCAGGAGAACCACAGTGCGGCGCTGTAGCCCTCGGCTCATGTCAAAACAAATCTCTGCATCTCCAGATACTGACATGGTAAGCTCTCCAAACTCCAGAACTAAGTCGTGGTTGTGGTTGTGGCCGATGCCTCAATTGTGTTAGTATGTTAGGTCAGTTTCCTTTAGAGGCAAATCAGCTAAAATTAAGTGGATTAAGAAGGTTATCCATGAATGTTCTTAGGCTCTGGAGAGCTGTGAGATTTTAGGTGTTTAAATGATTACAGTGTTGTACAAGAGTCCTATTAACTGATCCGGTTTCATTCACAGGTGTTGGAGCCTCTTCATTTGCTGAGCCCTTCTGCTGATGGAGCCTCAAACAGGAAACGTCTTTCACAAAGTGCAAGGGATCAAAACACAATGCACATTTTACAGAAGACCCCGACACAAGCACAGGGTGAAAACTGTCACGTTCAGTAGATTACACACACACACACACACACACACACACCCTCATACACTCATACTCACCCCGAATCATACTCAAAAGTTTTTTGCACTTTTTAAATTTAGATTCATTCACATTTCTCACTTAACCCGTCACAATTACAGTACACAATTTTACTCACATTTTCTGAAATATATAGCAATTTTGTATACTTTTTTTTTTTTTTTTTTTTTCCCCACATGTTTGTGTGTTTGTTACGTTTATTTTGTATTGTCCTTCTGGTTTTTGAGAGTCCTTTTGGACTTTGTACATAGTATGCTGTAGATAGAAACAATGTTTTGCCAATTATTTGCTTATGGCAGCTATAAGTAAGTGTAGACTGTGCTAACAAATGCATTTTCTTTTAAAACTGTTTTTAGATACCTGATCAGTTTTGTAAATGTAAATAGCTGACAAAACTAACATTTTACTAAAGTCTTTATCTTGCCCAAACTGTGTTTGACTTTTGATTGGTTACATAACATGAGTATAAATTCCCTGCTTGTAAAGTCATATTCAGATCAACACAATATCCTTAATGAACTTCAATGTCCTAATGAAAGAACACTGATGCCAGCTAGGTCTTGAAGCCAGGTTTCCATGGGGCATTAAAAAGCATTGAAAGTCATTTAATGAATTTGTGCAAAAATAAGGCCTTAAAAAACATTAAATTCAATCCTACAGGCATTCAATCTTAAACATTTTGAAAAAAGATTTATCCATCTGAACAATAAATTCAGGTGCAAATTATTATCTTCTACAACCTGGTACAATGCATCTTTCCTTTTGGACAGTTTATTGCACACTGTCCGTGTATAAATTAATGCCATACCAAATATAAATGTAATAAAAATAAGAGCAATTGCAGTAATTGTCGAAGTTTGTCTCCCCAGAGCCGCTGTTTCGGCCAGTCAGAAGTTCATGTCCATGACAGTAGTTTTAACTTTGAAATTTAACGTTCAAATATATTTTGAACCTCAGACTGAAGTTATTGAATTTAGATGTTAAAAGCTCTCTGCAAGATAGAGTTCAAAATTAAAATGGGATTTGAATTTTATTTCATTTTTTTGATTATTATAAAGTACCTTATGTTATTGTCATTCTGCTGACCAGTGGAATGGTTAGAAGCCAGTAGATTTGACATTACAAAACACAAATATCTTGTTTTGACGTTGATTGTGGCATTAAAAATCTTGAAAAGTAACATTAAAAAGCAATACATTTTATTTGTTAAAACCTGCATAAACCATGTGAAAGGACATAACATGGGTCAAGACCAGTTCTTGGTTTGCTCAGATGTGTGAAATAACAAGCAATATGACAAGCAATGTCAGTAACCAATTTTTTTTTTTTTAAACTAGCAATGTCAATAAACCAGTGTGAATGACGCATCAGTGTTTTGTGTCCAGTCTTGTCATTATTACTAAACATTATTCCCTCGTGTCTCCTGAAGCCTGTTGAAGCTGTGTCCTTGTTCTGTCAAATGTAGACCGGTACATTCAGCAGACCCATCTTTGGATCAATAAACATTGATTCTCTATCTTTTTTGTTATGTAAGCATTTGGAGTTTAGCATTAAGTCACTGTATTGACCTTTTGACTTGAAGAACAAGAAGAGTCAAAAGACACGTAATCAATACAAATGTGTGACGGTGGTCAGGAGAGCAGTGCATCCTGGGATATGGGAACAGAGGAGGTGACAAACCTCTGGCTGAAGCTGCAGCGGAAGCTGTGGTGCCAGAACCAACTGACTGAGCTCTGTGGACACTGGCACCAGACGAGAGCGAGTGGGTCTGAGGCGCGCACAGACCAATCCCCTTGTATGCATGATTTGAGCCATTCTTCATCCACACTGTGTAAGCTCTGTGGCCCACGCTGCAGGAAGTCTCAACTGGGATGGGCAAAGGATAAGATTGAGGTTCACTGAGACAATGGCTCTCTGAAATAAAAAGGGCTTCTAAAAGTTTTTCCTTTTTATCCCCAGGTGAAGCAGATGTACTTTCCTTACTTACTGCTGTCTGTCCAAACAGCAATTTCATTCCTTCATCTCAGAATTAAAATGTTATCCAAACTCTGACTACTAAATAAGCAAAATATGTATCCAAAGTGCAAAAAAGTAAAATTACATTTGTGTACACCGCATACTTTTTAGATTAATGTTCATGGATGTATGAGAAGGACTGGGCTTTCTTTTTGTCTTGGTCTTGTCCACGAACCTACATTGACTGTACTCTTGAAGCACACAAACTGTAGCAGTGTTGACTCTGGCCTGTACTTCCTGTTGTCATAACTTTAGATTACGCATCATGAGACCTGCTGCTGGCACATCATAATGCCCCAGCGCAGAGGGTGAGATGTTCAGGCTGTGAACTGCGTGGGTGACACAGAAGACACCTAAATCTTCTCCCTAGAAATGACAGTATTAACAAAAGGGACATAAAGTCTACCACAGGATACGGGACACCATTGTCCTCTTTGTCTCCCATGGGGACTGCTAATTTTGATAACATTTACTTTGACACGTCAAGAACTGTCCATGGTATTGGGTAAGACTCTGACCGCCAGCCCATGTCCCCTTGACTGGCAATACCCAATATGACTTTGATAAATATGATTGCAAACAACAAAGACACCAAAAGACATTTTATGAGAGTTCTTTACATGACCATTAATTGTACATTAATCACTAAAGCCTGTTATTACTACAAGCGTTGTACTGCTGATGTCACCGTCCACACACCTGACCACATGACAATAAGCATAATGCTTAATAACAATGGTCTGTTTGGGGCGGAACTTATATTAGCATGACTTGATCTGGTAGTGTAAACTACGAGGGGTTTGATAAAGGAAAAAAAAGGAAAAGAGCTCAGTAGGTGTATTTTTCAATTTTAGAAAAGCTTTTGACACCATCATCAATCATAGCTTACTTATTTAAAAAAAAAAAAATGATATGGTGTGAGTGAGCAGTACTGTGTCATCATGTCTAAACAGTTTGTACTGATAAATGAGGTCACTTCAGATTTGCTTGTAATAAATTCTGGGGTTTCACAGGGCTCCATATTGGGGCCGAAGCTGTTCGGCAATGTGTATAAATTGCATATGTATTGCATATTATGTAATATTTCAAAAAAGATTAAATTTGTCACATTTGCTGATGACACATGTTTTAGCCTCAGAAGAGGATTTGCTGCAGACTTTACATGGGAAACGAAGAGAATCTACAGATTGTGTGATATACAAAAATCTTTAAATTGACAGAAAACTAAATTCATGGTATTCCAATATTTAAAAATGGGTGATGATTGGGGTAACGCAAAACAAATATCCAGTCTGTTAAATGATTATACTGAAGAAAAAGTCATCAGAATAGTAAATAACAAAGTTACAGAGAACATGTTCTATCCCTACAGAATGCAGAGAATGCTCTACAAAGCCATTACTTCCTTGTCATTTTCAAATGCAATGTGTAAGAACCACAACGAAAGCTTTAATGCGTCAATTAGTGGTGTTAAGTTTTGGAATAGTTTGCCCGAGAACATCAAGCATGAAACACTCAGCAATTTAAAAAAGCATTTTAAAAAATCTTATTCCAAGGAATATAGCAAAGAAGAAGGGAAATTTTGTCCAAAATTAAAACAATGTTTTTGTTGTGTATAACAGTTTGACTTAAGTGATGAGCCTCTATTTACAAGAGCCATTTAATCTGTCAATGTGGGGGTGTGCTTCTCCCTACTCATTTTTGAACATGCGGCGCTTTTTGTTTAATTTATGCATATGAACGTTGTTGCTACGTAGCAACTGGATGAATTTCAATTAAAATATTAATTGAGCATCCTCAATCAGTTGAGGACCGGACAATAATGACACTTAATGGAACAGTCTTTGCACCCCACTGAAACTGTTGCATCCTTAGTCAGTTTGGCCTGGACTCGGTCCAGCTGCAACTGTGAGAAGCCATGATTTGGCTATAATAATGCTTTTGTATCAAGTTGAGGTCCTTTATCTAGAAGGCATGCTAATGTGATGTTTTGATGTTTTTGAAGAGCCAGGTGTCCTAACGGGCTGGTGGGCAGCATTTATCATTATATACCATAATTAAAGAGCTCCACTTTGTGTTTATTATAAATTCTTTACAGTGTAAAATACGTTATAAAATATATTAAAAAGACAATTTGATTCATAAAAACACTAGTAGTGTAAAGAGAGTCAATCAAAAAGGCAAACACAGATGAAGCAGATGTGTCACTCTCACCACACCTCTTCAAATTAAGCACAGAGCAGTTAAAGTATTAATGGACACTTAAATGGCATGAGCATCTGATCCAAATAATAACAGAAAGTGCAACAAAGTGTGTCAACTGCACATGTGCACATGCAGTCGCAAGATCCTTAGATCTATTAAGGCCAGAACTCAAGGGCCATCAATTGTCCATTGTACAATAATAATAATAACAAAGTTGGTGAAAGTGTGTTTTCACTTTCAGACTGCTCCACTGCATTAGTTTCATTGCTTACAAGTAACAATGCAATACTTTGGCACAACTTCAGTGTAATTAAGGAAATACACAATTCCAAGGCACACAAATTTACCTCTAAACAGACATGAGCCTATTGAATGCTAAAAGATGTATTTCGTTTTGTTGAAAGCTCATAGTCCTACTGTAAGAGGATACAGCAGATGTCATCTGGCCTCCCATTGGAGAAAATAGGAGTTGTTTAGGAATGTTTTTGTTCATTAAAGATTTAAAGTTGTAAAGAATTATGTGGCATTGTATGTTATGAGCCATGTGTTCTCCATGTTATGTTTGTTAAGATTTTTAAAAATCTATACAAATATTAGGACATTTTGTTTTAACACTAAATACATCCAGAAGAGAAATACTCTGATCTGAGCAGAGAACACATTGTTAACACACAATGGCAGAAAACCAGTTTGATTGGACACTATGACTCGGTGCTGTGTGTTCATAAATTTGAACCAAAATACAGTTTCAGGTTTGATGTGGTCTGTGCAAAGTCAATCTTTTTACTTCATGTTCCCTGTGATTGAGATGTCTCCTCTTTCTGGGTCCATTCCGTTCATGAACAGGTGATTTCTCATTAGTGGAGTGGTTAACCCCTGTAATACAGCATCCTTTCTCTCCAGCTCATCGTTAAAGTTAACCGACACAGTCCTTTTGGGCAGAGAAAGCTCGGGGGCAGGGCTGAATGCCAAGTCTGTAGACAGTTTGCGCTTGATTGACGCTGCTCTCTGGAACTTGTCATAAAGTTCCACGCTCACTCTTCTGCGCGTCTCCTTAAACTCTGCTGATACCGAGGCCGTCCACTCAGCCGCCTGGGCCCGGATCTCTCCAACCTGTGAGAGAGTCAGTCATTAAAATTAGATAAAAATGGGAAAAAAGGAAAATGCTGTGCTTGCATTCCCACATGCTGGATACTTTCACAGTAGGGTAGAAACGCCCTCTTAAATCACTTAGACATTTGAATAATGGTGGTTTATTTTTAGCTTCCACTGAATCTTTCCCAGCTACCTGCAGAGGCTCACAGTAATGCTCTGAGACTATACATCGGTTGAGTCATAATTAAATTAGAAAGCGGTCCAATCATTCAAATTCAATAAAGGATTTGAGGAAAGAGGTGAAGTAGGACCCGCAGGTGTTTTACCTATAGCCACTTAACATACAGTATAGCAAACTAAAATCAAATACATAATACTATGTTATCGCAGAAAAGAAAGCACTTGTACCTCTTCTTTGGTCCTCTTTGAGATGACTCTGAGCCAGTCTCCAATCATGCTGAGAATGGCAGCGAAGTAGGCGAGTCCCACCAGGATCCAAAACCATACTACGGGTTTATAGAAGTCCAAATACGCTACATCAGAGCTGCCTATACACGTAAAAGCTTACATGAGCACACAAAATACAGAAATAACCAACATCTTTCCTCCTCAGACTCTCATGTACCTGCTACAAAGTCTCCAAATCCTATGGTTGTTAGAGTGATGACCACAAAGTAAATAGCCTCTAGAGTGGACCAGCCCTCAATGTGTTTAAAAATGACCGCCGGGAGAGCCACAAACAGCAGACAGCCGAACAGAACAAAAAGGATAGTGGATATGACTCGGATCTTAGTCTGACTGATGTCTCCGTGCTGTAAGACAAACACATCATAACATTTAATATTTTCACTGAAAATAATTAACACAATGCAGTTTCAACATATGTCTAGATGACAAGACCGCTGCACTTTTTAGCATGTAGATGTTACAACAAAATATATAATATAATAGTCTTCGTTTGAATTAGAGCAAACTGCCTACCCTCTAACTCATATGTATAATTATATGCTATTATTATGTGCTTCCCGGGAGCTCACACGAGAACAATGCTGCTGTCACGCATAGTACTTTTGTTGAGCTCAGTCTTAAAACTGATTCTCATTTATAAGACACAGGGATTCTGAATTTAACTTTTTTCGAAACAACTTACAACAAACATTTTCTCCACTCTGGCAATCCCTTTGCCAAATATAGTGCCAAGCTGATCACCAACACCGGCCAGCAGAAATCCAAACAAAGGAATCCCCAGTAAAGCATACACAATACAGAAGATCCTCCCTCCTTCAGTGTGTGGAGAGGTGTTTCCAAAACCTACATGGTGAGAATCCATTAGAAGAATGCATTTATAAGGTGTTAAAAGAATTCTAATTCAAAAGCTTGTATTCTTTACTGTACCTATTGTTGTGATGACTGTCCCAGCAAAGAAGAAGGCTGAGCTCAAGTCCCAAAGGCTGCTGTTGTTGCTGAGTGTTCCTGTGGGGTTCACTCCTGAGCGCATGGCCAGCACGATTTGCTGTAAAAGTAAAACTCTGTTAAAGACTGATCGTATTTCTCCTGTTGCATTGTAGAAAAACAATATTGCCTGTGTGTGAAGCACAGGGCAGCTTTGCCCTTGGCAGTTTTGCCCTGTGCTTCAGGAGCTGTCCCTGGTGCTGATTTGCAACTCTCACCTTCACCAGATCATCCAGCTCGCTGTGGTTCACACACTGATGCTTTGACAGAAATTCCAACTTCTGGGTCACGATGGCCACGCGCTGGGCACTGACACAGAATACAACACTCATTATATTTCATTTATTTTATTCTTTTTTAATTCTTTTGTCATATGCTACTAAACTAAAGCCCCAACATGGTTGTAATGAACAAGAAAAAATGCTTTATCCCACTGATATTTTAACTCTGAAGCATCAAAACTAACTGATATTTATAATAAGTAATTTATAATAAGGCATGTTAGAGCAATTATTTGGACATGTACAGCTCAAATATAAATGTTTAATAAAGTTCTTGCTATAGTGCAATAAAAAGCACATACAATAAACATTGACCCTTAAAAATCATTGTTCATTCTGTCATTTATTGTATGATAATTTGATATAGTATGACATAGTATCATGACAGTCGTAGTTGTAATTAAGTTCACAATTTCTTAAAGTTTGTCTTCATCGAATATTAAACATTTAAAGTGCAGTCAACAGATTTGGTGCAAACCCCGTGGTCATAGCATTTTAAACAACTAATGTGTGATTTCCCCTTCTCTCACACACTTTCTACTTTAATGTTCTCCAGTCACTCCTCATGATCTCGTACCTCTCATGTGGCTGCTCCAGGGCTTTGAACACTGCCGCACCCATCACCAGATACAGGACCACCAGGACAAAAATGGCTGTCACTGTCTTCCATTTCATCACCGTGGCAACCACCTGCAACACTAGAGCTGATCAGTCAAAGGTCATCCAGAAAACACATTAATTTTGGACTTGCCAAGCCCTCCTCCATCCACTGGCCTCACCTCGCTCTCCTCCCGCGCTGTCAGAGTGATCGGCTTTGTGGAGAAGGAGAGCCGTGGTTTGCTGTTGTGAGTCGCAGATTTCGGGTCCAATAAGTCAGGAGCTGCCACTGTCACAAAACAACAGAAAATTAAATTAACTTGAGTGTCTTTACTTCCTTCCATACACCTCCCTGCCTTCTGCTGCAGACATAGGCATGGTTAATTTTAGAAGCAGCTATAAATAAATAAAGGGTCCTTGAATAGCTCTAACACAGAGAGAGTCAGTTTTACTTAAGTATTGTAACCTTAGACTACTTAAGTACATTTTTGGAGGATTTGTACTTTTCTTGAGTCCTGTTCTAGTTGAATACTCATTACCTTAACGCCTCTAAATTTGAAAGAAAAATATAATACTTTCCACTCCGCTTAATTTATAAAAAAGTACATGTTACTTTTTTTTGGACAAGCCCTCTGTACATGTTGTGGGCGCAATGTCACAGTATGTTGTGACTTGCCTTTGAGTTGCCATATGCTTTTGTTTTGGATAAGCTTATTGTAAATTTATTGTATTTAAGTAAGTAATGGCTAATTTAATTCATATTTCCAATTTACTCATTCTAACCAAACTCTCTGTCTCTTGTCTTGCTAATCTAATATTTAACAAAATATATACTGGTTTTACAGGGTGGACTGAACAGGATAAAACCAAAACTATTTGCATCTTGTCTTTAACCTGCTGTATTTAATTATTTTTGAAGCGGCAACACTGGGTAAAGTGAATACTAAAGTAATTTATACAGCAAATAGGACTAATACTTTCACTTCAGTCATTATTTGACTGAACTATTTTCATTTGTATTGGAGTAATAATTGACTCGGTGTACCTGTATCTTTTACTCAAGTAATAAAGCAATAGGCTGCTTTGACCACCTCTAGGCCTATGTGGCCATGTCCCTGTCAAATGTAGAAATAATAATTGGTGAGAAGATGAATCAACATAGGAGAGTCAGTTCAAAATAAAAATAAACAAAAAAAAAAGTTGTTTTTTATAGCTTGGACAAGTGTCATCAACATAATTTAGAAACAAAAGTGCGCAGAAGCAGGTGCACTGACACTAAAAAAACGTTGCAAAGTTCATGGCACCTGCACTTAGTGTGGTACTCACTCCTTGTAGTTCGGCCTATCCAATGCCCTCCGCTCTCCTCTTCTCCTCATCCGTCGCTCTCACTGCGGGCGGACGAATCTTTCCTCCGCGCTCCCCCCTGTGGCGCAGAAGCGGGACGGCCAGCGGCAGCCCCGTGGTCCTTTTACGGGTTTGGTGGACGCGTACAGCTGGACGCACGCGCGAGTCACGTTTGCACAGAAGTGCTCTTGTCACTTCGCAGCTCCAAAGTTGTGTCTCTACGTCTGTGCTTCGCTGCATCCACTCTGTGTCCACAGCGCTCCGGTGCGCGCTGGCTTTTGAGCCCACCGCTTCGGGACGCACCGAGGGGCCACGCGGGGGTGGGGTCGATGGGAGAACGCGTTGAAGTCGCTCTGGGAGGTCAGTGTCTCTCAAACTGTTATTTAAAGGGCTTAAAGAGACACTGAAGTGATTTTTACACGTGAACCACGGCCAGAACGAGTAAATGTTAAATAAAAAAGTTATGCATTGGTTGCAAATGTATTCATTTTGGCAATCCTTCAATTAACTGGATCTCCACCCATTGAAAGCGAAGTCAGAGCCTTGTTACACTGCAGAAGAACAGTAGCTTGGAAACACTTGAGCCTCATTTTGTGCTTAGCTTTTATAGGATTTTGTGAGTATTAACCTGTAATGAACTGACCATTTTCAGACCTGACGCATTTCACTTTATGTTTCGAATCAAACAGAAAAGTTTCATCGTTCTCAAGTTACATGTTAAGGCAGCAACATCTATTTGAAGCAAACTTTAGAACTTTGATTTCTTTATTTTCAAGTCGAACATGTACTTATTCTTCCATCCATCTTTCATGTGCCAGTCTAGATCTTGCTTTCTTAAAATACATTATGCCCTCATGACCTCATCACCTCTGTGGCCCCACCCCTGCTTTTCTGTGGAACGACTCTTATAGCCCTTTGGTGTTGGTAACTTTATTCATAATTTGGACCAGACTCTCCAGAACTGTGTAATGTAATCAAAAACCACTCAGAGGCTTTTCACACAAGTTGATTTAGCTTGAATACCTTTCTGTTTTCCAGTGATTTCATTTGCTAATCATGTCATTCATGCAAACTATGCATAAATCTTTGCAGTATTGCTTTGCCAAACCAAATATTTCTACATAACTTCAATATTTATTCATTTAATAGACATCACAGTTAGTTGGTGGTCTTGGAGATAATTGAGGACAACTGGTTTTGTGCAGTTTATCTGCCAATTTGTGAGTCACGTCTCATGCAGTAGATAAAGTCTGTGCTGCATAATTATTATGAATAATTAGCTACACACAATTTATACTGCTTTGAACATTACATTACAACTTGTTTTCCTATAATTTATTAGTATGTTACAAGTGTCCTGGAATGCACTTTAAACTTTTTGTGACCAAACTATTATTCCCATTTGCACACCACAATTTTAAGATTCTTCATAGGCCTTCTTCTTCATAGGAAATCAATGTGGTATCAATGTGACTTATGTAAACTTGAAAGTTGAAACTATTGCAGGTACAGCAAGTAACACACTTATAGCCAACTTGTGGGAATGGCCTGTGAAGTTGTCAGGTCCTTTATTGCCTTTGTAACACACTCTTATGCTTTGTTTAAGCTGTTTGAAGCTACAGCACAGTGTAGCTAAAATACATAATCTTTAATGAGACGGTGAGGATGCAAACTGACAGATTAGACCCTTGATTTTCTACTGAAGTGCCTTTAGACTTTGTAAATTAAATTGGGACACCTGGCAAAGTCATTTATTTATTTTCTATCGCTTGTTCCTGTTAGAGGTTGCAGGTGATTCGAGTCTATCCCAGAAACCTTGGGCCTGGCTAGCTTGTCTCAGGGCTAACACAGAAACATAGACAGACCATTCACCCTCACATTCATTTTCTATAGGCAATTTAGAGTTACCAGTTGACCTCACACATACACAACGAATAAACTGGCTGTTCGCAACTCAACTTGCGAAAGTGTACTCTCAATGGCAGGGCAATAACAGCAGAACAGACCCACCAAGGCTGGAAACCGAAAGATACTGGAAATGTATCTGGGAAAAGGAGGCATCACACAACAGCGAGGCAAAGTGGCTCGTGGCTCTGAGAGAGGACCACAGCAACCTCCCAGAACAGAATCCAGGCACCATCACAGTGGCAGATATCCAAGAAAGAGTCTCAGGCATGAAAAACTGGACAGCCCCAGGCCCAGACATGATCCACGCATACTGGCTAAAGAAACTCACTGCACTCCATAAGCGCCTAGCACAAATGAACCAGCTGCTGAGGGATGGGACTCACCCTGAATGGCTGATCATGAAGGATCCCTCCAAGGGTACAGTCCCATCCAATTAACAGCCAATAATCTGTCTCTCCACAACATGGAAGCTCATGTCAGTCTTGCTTGGTAAGATAAGTGGGTATAAGGATCAATACATGAGCAAAGCACAGAAGGGCATAGGCAAAGACACCAGAGGAGCCTTGCAGCCTTGGGCGACTGTTCTGTTTGACAGAACAGTCGACCAAGACTGCAGAGCCCGACACACCAACCTGTGCACTGCTTGTATTGATTACAAGAAAGCCTACGACTCAATGCCACACACATGGATCACTGAGTGCTTGGAGATGTACAACATCAACAAGATGCTAACGGCCTTAGAAAGCTCAGTGAGGCTGTGGAAGACCAGCTTCGAGGCCAATGGTAAGCCACTTGCACAAGTGTCCATCAGATGTGGCTTATACCAAGGAGATGTTCTGTTCCCACTGCTGTTCTGCATAGGTCTGAACCCCCTCATCCAGATAATAAACAAGACTGGCTATGGATACCGACTCAGGAATGGGGTCGCCATCACCCCCTCTACATGGATGACATCAAGCTCTAGCAAGACATCGACTCACTGATCCACACGACCAGGATCTACAGCACTGACATTGGAATGTCATTCGGGCTGGAGAAGTGCAGTCGAATGAGAACAAAGAGAGGGAAGGTAGTCCCCACAGAAGGGGTCTCACTCCCAGAGGGAACAATAGCAGACATCGAGGATGGGTACAAATACTTTGGAATACCACAGGCAAATGACAACCTTGAAGAGACAAGAAGGAAAGCGGCAACAGCCAAATACCTCCAGCGAGTAAGGCAAGTCCTAAGAAGCCAGTTCAATGGCAAGAACAAGTCCCGGGTGATAAACAGCTACACTCTGCCAGTGATCAGATACCCTGTGGGCATAATAAGGGGGCCAAAGGAAGAGATTTCATAACAAAGAGACTGTATACCAGCCGAAAGGAAGGAGGCCGTGGACTAGTGAGCGTGAGAGCCACTATCCAGGATGAAACATCCAAGAGCCACAAGTACATCAAGGATAAGGCCCCAGATGATGCTCAGTGAATGTCTCAGCCATGTAGACAAGCCCCTACATGGGATGTACCACCGGAACATAACTGAAGGGGCTGATATCAAGAAATCCTACCAGTGCCTAGATCGGGCCGGACTGAAGGACAGCACTGAGGCTCATCATGGCTGCACAGGAACAGGCCCTGAGCACCCAGATCTACCACACCAGACAAGACCCAAGGTGTAGGCTGTGTAAAGAAGCTCCTGAGACAGTCCAGCACATAACTGCAGGGTGTAAGATGCTGCAGGAAAAAGCGTATGTGGGACGCCATAACCCACTGGCTGGCATAGTGTACAGAAACATCTGTGCAGAGTATGGACTGGAAACCCCAAGGTCAAAATGGGAAACACCTCCAAAGGTGATAGAGAATGACCAAACGAAGATCCTGTGGGACTTACAGATACAGACAGACAGATTTGTAATGGCCAACCATGATGGTGGGTAAACAATGAAAGCAAATGAGCAAATTAAGACAGCACCAAGTGATGGCAACATCAGGAGAAAGGAACATGAGAAACTAGAGAAGTACTAAGGGCTCAGAAAAGAGCTGGAGAAGGCCTGGAAGGCCAAAGTGGTGCCTGTGGTGATTGGAGCATTCGGGGCAGTGATCCCCAAACTGGAGGAGTGGCTACAGAAGAGGAACATCAGACATCTCAGTCCAGAAAAGCACAGTGCTAGGAACAGCTAAGAGTATGAGACCACCTGCGGTGGGTGGTTCTCATATATATATATATATATATATATATAAATAAAAATATAAATATATGCACACACACACACACACACACACACACACACACACACACACACACACACACACACACACACACACACACACACACACACACACACATATATACAGAGGAATATATATATTCCATACAAAGGCTCATCCATATATATATATATATATATATATATATATATATATATATATATATATATATATATATATATATATATGTGTATATATATATTTTTTTGGTTGAAAAACATTGAATTAGAGACGTGAGAGAGAAGTGAAGATACAGGAAGTGAAGGCACAGATGGAAACATTAAAGAGTTCTTTAGATGGAAAACATGTGGTTTCCTCATGACCTCCACTGACGTCAACATAACATAATCGCCTAAACAAGTTCCTTACATTTTCCACAGGGCATTTGTGCCAGACTTTAAAGGTACGTTGTGCAAGTTTTTGTCCGCCACCTGTCTCCATAGAGATTTTATTGTTTGCAAAGAATGTCCCCAAGTATGGCATTATACTTTGTATATACTCTGTATACTTATCTATGGAGACAAGCAGGTGATGTCACTAGGTGAAGTTACAAGTCAGATCTGTAGAAAGGCTTACAATGAGAATGCATGTTTCTCAAGATGTTTTTGGAGCATTAAAAACATGTGCTATTGAATACTGTAAATGCAAAAAAATCTGACTCATACATACTTGGCCTGGAGGAGCCACTGCCTGCTTGTTTCCATGGAATGCTATATATATATATATATATATATATATATATATATATATATATATATATATATATATATGAATATATATTTTTTTTTTGAACCTTTATTTAACCAGGAAAACGCCTATTGAGACTGAGATCTGTATGTTTTTTTATTATTATTATCATAAATGAGATTCCGTAAATATCAGTATTATAAATATAGAATCTATGGGTGGGTCGCTCCCTCATGATTGTCTGGACAGCCCCCTCAGATTCTGCAAGTTGCCGGATGTTAAACGTGTAATTTAGAGCAGTCTCAGCAGAACTGGCCCATATGTATATGTGTGCGTGTGTGTGGGTGTGTGTGTATACAGGTGCCTTGACTCTGAGCCCATGTGTGTAACAGGTCAGAGCTTCCTGTGGCGGTAATTAGCTGAACCCATCCGAGTTAGTGTGTGGAATGTGACAGTAGGTATTTCAGACACGCTAAGTAAGTGTGTCCATGTATCCACTCATGCACAAAACAACAAAATGTTTAAAGAGGCAAGAGTTAATACAAAAAGCCATACATATACAGTAAATGGGATTTTTGACAATGTGACATGCAGCTTCCTGATAATGTAAACTTTTTATCCAATGTCTGTTCTGTTCTTTGATGTAATTTGAACGACAATTTCTGCAATATCTGAAACAAATAAAGGTCCTGTGTTTTAATGATTGCTCTTCTACTCTAAAAAGAACTTTGTTGATGATGTCCTGGATTGTGAGAATAAATGTACAAAATAGATCGTGAGTACAAAAAAAGGTTACTATTATTAAGGTAAAGACCTGTTGGTACAATAGGGGGCTCCAGGGTTAAAAATAGCCCAAACAGTTTTGACTGTGGGGCCACAGTATAATCTGTGTTACATAACTTTGGAGGAAAGGCCTGAGCCTGCATGTGCAGAGGGAACATGTATGTAAATGCACTGCTGAGACAGTCTAAAACTGACCATCTGCCTGACACATCGTGGTAGACTTGAGGTGTTCACCAGTTCAACATACAGAAAATATGCTTAATCTATGGTCCCTAAATTAAGGTAAATAATAAAGGTTCAAATCCACCAAAAAGATAATGGGAGACAAAGATAGAGTTTGAAAGTATACAATCCACATTACTTGAGTCATTTTTAGAAACTTTTGTAAGTAATGCTTTTGTGCTTGATGAGACCCTGGCTGTGATATATTTGTGGATTCTCTCTGTTTCTAGAAAGAACGGTTTCCATCTGGACTGAGTGCAGCCGAGACATTGAAAATATCTGATTAAAATAGAACAGGACATTGAAAAAGCACTAGCATTCATGCATACAACAGTTTCCCAATGTTATAGAGGAGACAGATGTTACATTCATTAAGTTTGTGTTCAGAAGTTCAATGTTCTTTGTAAAGCTAAAACTAAACCCTCTTCATCTAGTAGTTTGATACATTTAGTACTAGGATTATTATGGATTCAAAATTTTTCCAGCTAGGTGAGTTAGTTCACATTTTCATTCACAATGACAACCTGAAATAGCAAAGCAACACAAAAAGTAATAGGATGAGCAATATTGACAAAAATAAATTCTTGATATTTTTTGTATTTTCTCAATAATGCTAATTATTTGGCAAAATAACAGTAATGTGATTAATAGTATCTTTAAATGTTATGGATGAGATCTGCCAAATTATTCACAAATCAAACTATCCAAGAAATCAATCTATCTTTTCCATCACAAACAATATTCAAATGTTGCATATCTTTAAAACAACTTTCATGATATATATAATTTGATACATTGCTCAAATTTACCATGGAATGCATGCAGTCTTTATCATCAAAATCAACAAGGTTTACAACCTACCACACTGCTCTTGCCATCACACAGGCAGAAGCTCATGTTAACGATTACAGACTAATCTTTCTTCCTGTAAGTGAGTGTCAGAAGGATGTTTAGGCACCAGCCAGCTGTGAAATAATGAGTCTCAATGAGTCACGCATCGTCAGAACCGTTTTTTTCACTACTTGAAAATTCATGTATTTAGGTCGTAATTAATACATTTACATTTTTTATCAAATTGAGAGCCAATTGTTTGAAATAGTAAATGATCAGCAGATACATGGAGATGATAACTAGTTTTAAAAGCCTAAAGTCATGTTTTATGTTCAAGAGAAGAAATAAGAAAAAGTTAAATTAAAAAATCCTGATAAATAAACACAAAGGAATTGTTTTTGAGTATTATTATTATTTTGTCATATCACTCAGCCCTGCATGTATTATATTTCTACAGTTAGAAATACGAGTCTTGATCTTTTTTCCTTAATGTACACTACCACACAAGGTTTTTAGTGTTTGGCCACTGCAGGCTGGACTCATTATGACTGATTAATGGGTTTTGTGTGTGCCAAATAAGCAACTAAATAAGGCATGGCAGAATAATGAGAAGATGCTGGAGCAGACTGTTGTCAACAGCTTCAGCACGAACACTTGTTTCCGTGAACAACAAAAGTCAGTGACCTGAAGTACACAATGGAGGTGAAGGATGAAGTATTATCATCATCATCTTTAACTAAACATGAAGTATATCATGAAGTATTCTGGGGGCACAGACCTTCAACCAAAAGCCTTTAAAATAATGAAGATCTCCTTTGGGATCCATAGAAGTCCTGAAAATACAAGATCAACAATTTACAAATTGTAAACAGCATTGGCCTGAAAGAAGTGTATGATTATGGAAAACTTGTTTTAAAGATGCGTATATTTTATCAGTTATAAATAAATTATGTATATGGTGGAAAAACGTCATACTAACATTTTTATGATGAAAACTGTAATGAAATTATATTACTAGTATAACTTACCATGCATGAGTGTGTGACCATGTATGAAGCAGAGACTATAAAACAATTATTGGCCATTATGGCATTTGTCCCATTTAGTTTAATAAGCATAGTCCAAAACATCATAAATGCCTATTATGACATTATTAGCATACATCCATTAACACATACATGTTTACTGCTGTATATTATATTTCATCATATTTAAGTTAATTTACACACACAGTCATTAGAGCTACAGTAACTAGTAAACTGTATATTTGAAAACTTCTATTAATGACAAACAAACAAAACACTGTGAAAAATCCACCATGTGAAAATATGGTTGTTGTAGCACTGTTGGTGAACGTCTTAAATTACACCTATAGTTTGCGGCTATACTATTGCGTAATCTGGACATCATCTTTCTCAGGCTTTATAAAACAAAGAAACATCTTAAAATTAAACATTACCACTTCAAAAGACAATATTATACCTTATTAATGGGTAAAAGTCCTCAAGTATCACAACAAACTGGAAGCTGAAACCCACGAGTAGCCACTTTTCATTCCTACATGTGTCACTGGAAGAATAATAGATCCATGTATGTGTCTTTAGGCTAAGCCTATTTCGTTTTTAGAGACATCTAGTGGCGGTGTCTCGAAAAACGCCTTAAAGGGCGACTGCAGTTTGCCGGTGAAGGGTTTGAAGCATTCGATTCTCCATTAAGATGGAAAACAAGCAATCACCAAATACTTTGTAGGCAATTAAAACTTGATGATGAAATGAAAGATGGATGCGGTTGTATCATACTGTGAAACCGTACAGGTAAAGCAAAAACAATTTTATGAGAAACCAGGTGAACCCTCAACTAGAAAACCTATATAATGCAGCTTAAGTTCAAAATGCTCCAAGAAGTCCCTCGAAATATGGACATTTTATCAACAGTAAACATTCAAGGCAAAAACTAAATAAATAAAAAGCATACTGTCTCCAATCTCCGGTCATATGTAAGATCTGATATCATATGAGCCTGAACGTGGTGTTGTAGGTCATCATTAGTTGTCGTTTTTTTCTCCCAAAAATTATATTTTATGAGTTTTGCGCTTAAGCCTCCAGCTTAGTGCACTGTTTGGTGCGTGCCTACAGCCCATGCTGTAGGGAAGCTGAAAGGATTCACTTGTTCGCACTGCGCAAACGCAGTGGCCACATCTCCGGTAGTTTCCTTTCCTACCTCCTTCCACGTGGACCCTGTCATTTACCAAAACAGTCGCGGTTCCGCGTTAGCTGGAGCCGGAGCTGAGCCCTGCGCAGTGCAGCAAGAAGCGCGGAGGGCGGATGTGCTGCTGCGGAGGAGACATGAGCACGTAAAGATACCGGAATAGTGACTGTTTACGTCTTGTTGTAAATAATGCATAAAGGTAGGCTTTCAGAAAACCAGCTATAGTGACACATTTCTATTGTTTGAATGCATTATCTGCTAACGTTGCACAGAAGATAGACAGATAGAGCATTCAAGTTCACTCAGTGAGCAAATATTCAAACCAAAAGGGCTAAATCTGTTTTGGTGTATAAACGGATGGGGTGCTTCTGTTTTTCCTGCAGGTGTCATGGCACCTTTTCTGAGCAGGTCGGTCCTGACCGGTTTGTTGCTTCTGTTGTGCTTGGCTGCCCCGGGCCAACCCGGGACACTCAGGTAAACCCCGCCCTATTCTTACACCTCTGTGCTGTTAGTGAATCATTTATGAGATAGGCCATTACACTTCTATACACTCACACCTCTGGGGTGTTCTGGTGGAATAATTCCTACTAATCAAAGAATAAGAAAAGTACTGTTGATGATGATGATGATGATCATGATGATGATGATGATGAATAATTATTTCCAGCGCATTATTAACTTGAGATTAATTTACACTATGTATTGTTGGTCATTTATTGTTCTGAAATGTTAAATAGGGATGAAGAAACTTCGGCTGGCAAATTAGTAAATCCTTTCCAATCTGGAGATGAGAGCCACAGGTAAAACATGATTCCTCATGTATTTTTACTTATTTACTTATTACTCTTATTGACCTTGGTAATTACATAATCTCTCTTACCTATTGTCTGATATAGAAGAAACAACTAAACTACTCTTATTGACCTTAGTGGACTTTGGTTGTGGGAACATGGCTTGAACTGATCGACACTGACAAGATTGTAGGACTATTAAGAACTTTTTATCTCCCTTTAAGATGATAAGGAAACATTACATCATTCCTGTCTTTTTTCTGTTCTGTCTCATCACCATGAGACTGCTTGCTTGTATAATTTTTGTACATAGCAAGTAGCCTATACATTTGATATGGTTGAATTCACATTGGAATCTCCATCACAGGTTGCTCCAAAGTTACATTGTCTCCATTTTGAATGAGGAGGACCAGGGTAGACCAGAAATCAACTCCAGGGAACAAGGTAAAACTAACAAACAATGGATGTTATGGTTTTATAGGTACAATCCAGCTGCTTGTACATAAACTTTTACCACGTTATGCATTTCCTGTGTAGAGGTTTTCTTTCTTTTCCGTCATCACGACTATGACCGCAGTGGATTCCTGGATGGTTTGGAGATGATAAGATTACTTTCAGATTACAATGTCTTTCATAGACCTGCTGGTGTTTATCATTACAATCAGGTACATTGATGTTGATGTTTTAGTTGTTATTTTTTCATGGTTGTAAAGCTAATTTCATCCAATCTGATTTATAGGTAGTGTCTTTAGTGGACTTTTTACTGCAAACTCAGGATCTAAATCGTGATGGCCTATTCACTCCATCCGAGCTACTCTCGCCTCCATTACTTCAAACACAGGTAATGCTCTTTCACAAACCTGTAGTTAAATGCTGCAATAATTGAACATTAATCTTTCTTTTATTTTCTTTTAGGATATTAAGCAAGAGGAAGCTGTAAAAGACCAAAATGAGAGGGCTCAAAATCAAAATGAAGTGGAGGTTCTGATGGAAAGACAGCCACAACAAGAACCACCTGCAGTAGAGGACGGCCTTGTATCAGTAGATGACATGCAGCAAGTACAGATCCAAGCAGCAGAACAGACTGAAACCATTGATGCCCCTGTGCATCAAGGACAACCAGAAATATAAAGACTACAGATGTAGATTTTATGATTTTCTTGACACTTCTAATGCTTTGAAAATGGTAATTCCTTATTAAATGTTGGCCTACTAATTTGTACTTAAAAGAGATGCACGATTTAAAATTTAGGGCCATCTCACTTTGAAGAAACTGGAACTTTCATATTTGCACTCATTTAAAGCACCGGAATGTTTGAAGGGCATGTTGTTATGGTCATGTGTTTATACAGACTGTGACAGAATATGTAAAAATTGTAATACAACAATTTCTATACATTTTAAACACTAAATAAAACAGATAACAAACAGCTCCTATTTATTTGATAGCCTGTGTGTCTTAAATAGGTCACCTGCGTTTTTCAGTACACTTAAGCAAAACAGACAATGCTCAGTGGTATGTAGCCTACATTATATCTATACAGCTTTTTAATGCCATGTTGATATAGCATAAAAATCAGAAGGCATGTGTGTATGTACATATTTTGAACCTTGTAAATTAGCCTAACCTGAGGGAGTTAGAATGTATGTGCTTATGAACTGATTTAGAATAGAATTTAGAATAGAATGCGAATTATGTGACCCTATGCAATATCAGTTTAATTTATTTGTTTTTCTATAGGCTACATATAATCTGTATTTCCAGTATTTACACCAACCTGCTCAAGGACTACAGGTGTAAATTAAAACCAGCATTCATGCTATAATCTTACACCAGCATCTTTTCCTTTGACTTTTGTCTTGTTGTGCACAGTCTCTAGCATATTTTAGGTTACCTCAGCTGAATGCTGAGCATTAGAAAATAAAGCCCGTTAATCATGTCTACTCTGCTGTTAATCAAAGTAAATTTGATTTGAGCATAGAATACCAGATTTCTTACAGAGAGTAGTTTATAGAATGATAATATAAATTACTGAAAGCATTTATTATGTTTATAACTTCCACCTTGCCACGTGGATGAGCCTTTGTATAGATTGTAAGGTTGCTATGCAACAGAGTAGCAACAACAAAGATGGCGGCGCACAGGCAGAACGCAGGTTTGTAAAATATATATAATATATGATAATACATACTAAATATATTTTAACATTAACGTGCAAACTTAATAAGTTAATATTTTAAGACTGCTTATATTTTGTTTCTACTCCCAGAGGTGATGGCGTCAGACGTCCACAAGAAGATTAAAGCGGCCTTTGAAGCTTTTGACTACGAAGCCAACAACACTGTGGATGTTCGGTGAGAACTTGAGCCACTCATCTTTAACTAAACATAACGTTATAACTAACGTTAGCTGTTATCGTTAGCTAGCTATTGCAAACGATAGCAAACGTTAATATATTAACGTTATAGATATACACATTATTGTGAAACCAACTTTGGGCTAGTAATTTATTACATTAACTAACTGTTAACAATTAAAATGTTTGTCAAGACAGTTAAATGTACGCCCAATGAAAATACAAAGTACCATTGGCTACTTGTCAACAATGTAAGATTGCATTGGATTAGTCTCTGGATGTCTCGTGTATGTTTTTAGAGAGATTGGTACCATTATCTTTTCCCTGGGAAGCTTCCCTTGTCAAGCTGATCTCCATGATTTCATAGCGCAGGTAAATTCACATTAAATACCGAATAATTTTAAAGTGAACTGATGTGATACTCAAAATTTACACTATTCCAGATGGCAATTCATCAATAACCCCATGTGCACATAAACTGAGATATGTTACATACATAATTTTCTTGTAAATAGGTAGAGGAGGATCACACTGGATACATCCATCTGGAGAAATTTCTTCCTGTCATGACTAAAGTGTTATTAGAGAAAAGGTTTTTTGTCGTGCATTTTTTAAATATCCTTCGTTCATGCAGCACAACTGAAACATATGCATTTGTGTTATTTCTGTGTGCTCTCCAACAGGTTCCCTCCAATCCCAGAGGACAAACTTCTTCAAGCTTTTGAGGTAAAGAGCTGCATGTGTCTTTGTTAAGGCCTAACAGATTTCCTGCTGTCTAAATTTTTGTCCCACATTGCATTTTGTCAGGTTTTGGACAAAGAGAAGAAAGGTTTCTTGGAACCAGAAGAGTTAACTAAATTTATGATGCAGGAAGGTAAAGATTTGCCTTTTTTCCCCTTTGTAAACAAATTTGTCTCTTTGCATCGAGGAAGCATGTAAATGATCCTACAAGCCTTGTTTTGTCTGGTACAGGTGAGGTATTTACTCAGGAAGAGATGGATGAGATGCTGACAGCACTCACTGACCAGAAGAACAACGTCATCTATTACAAAGACCTGATTGATCAACTAACTATAGATTGTGACATATAGATTTTACGACATGTTTATCTGTTTTAATCACTTTCCATTTCTAAATAGTGTATTATTTTGTATTTGAAACAGTTTTTCAACACATCTTTCACTGTTTGCATTTCATCTTAAATTGTTTTAACTTTGACTGAAGCAAAATACACAATGAATTAGATGAAGTAAACAGTATGGAGCAAAGACATGCATGTTATAGTGACTGGTTACAGCAGCCATTTCAGAGAATCATTTAAGAACCACTTTTAGGGACTGGCAAAAAAATGAAGCCAAAAAGCAGAGTAAAAAGCAACAAAGCCAATTCAGCAAAGTTCTTTATCTGCATAAAAATGCTTACATGCATAAAAACAATCAAAACTGAGCACAAACAGCTGATATGGCTTATCTAAGACTCTAATGATAACAAATGGTACGAGATGACAACTGATTTTCAAAACATTGAGCATATTTGAGTTTTACACTTTACAGTAACTCACTATTGTCATTTAAAATGCACATAAGGAAGTAAAATCTCTTATGATTTTTTTTCAATCAAAATTTGCTATGACACCCAAATAATCTCAGCACAAGCCAATGAAAACAAGTGATGGAAAATTACATGAATTTTGTTTTTTCACTCACACAAATCATTTACTGAGTTTTGAGTCAATAAATAAACAGTGAAACAAACCACCAAATATTACCTAATATACACACATACCGGAATGTAAGATTTCCACAGTCAGCAGTATCATTGATCAGAGTCTAGTCCCTTCACCAACATGGCTCATATAGAAACAGTAAAATGCACGTAATAACAGGTCACATGATCTCTGCAAGGTTTTGCAGTATATTTATCTGTTCTCCCTCATCAATGAAATCCAGTGATGCTACTGTAACTCAAAGCCGTATCAACTGCAGCAATTTTCAATCATTTGGTCCAGAGTAAAATAAAAACAAAATGGATCCGGCATAAGACAAGAGCAGGAGGTAGAGTTGACATATCCAGCTACCAAGAGTGGTCTTTCAAAATAGTTTTTGAATTATTGCACCGCTGTACATCACACTTAATGTACTTAAATAATGGAAAGAACAAAAGATACAAATGTGTTTTCACAAATGGGAAGAAACAGTAGATGAATTGTTTTATGTTGCCCCTGGTTGAGTTCCTCATATTACCTTTAGCAAAAAAAGCTAGTTACTGGAGTATTTTTTTTATCTGGTCAAATAGTCATTCATGTCTGCATAGTGGTTTAAATATGAAACAAAACAAATAGGATTATTCTAACTTTGATTCCACACTGATACATTATTACTCTGTTTAGGTCTTATGTTTTCATCCAAACTTATTTCCATTCAGATAAAGGCTATAGTGATGCAATAAGGCTAGAAATGTTTCAAGTGACAGAGTTGCTGTAAAAGGGTTGACCTGATTATACCACAAGAGAAAAACCCTGTTACCTATCTTAGGTAACAAACCCTAACCCTACCATTAACCTATTAACACCTTATTACGGCAGACCGTTCAGAGGGTACCAGCATCACATTCAATATTTGCAGCAGAGATAATTTTGCATGTAAAGTTTTCCAAATTTCCACATTACACACTTTCACACTAGATTTGCAGTACCAGGCCAGCAGCGGAGATGTTATCACCTCCACCTGCCGTTTGGTAAACCTCAGTACAAACCAACACAGGTGCCACACAGATCTCATAGTCGTGTTCCTGCCAGCAGCTCACCGGCCGGCTTTCTTGAAGAGGGATACGCTGACTGCCTTCCTGTCTGCTTACTGAGAACGAGTCATCCATGATGAGTCTTGCCTTGCTGAGGTCAATATCATTAGATCCACAAACATGGCGGTTGGCAGTGAGTGAGGCTTTGGCGGTGGCTGACATAGTGTTCTTCCACTGGGACCCTCGTGTCACAATCATGGCTTGAAAGGCAAGTGTGTGAACATGAAGTCGAGTTAGTGGCTTGACTTTAGTTTGGTTGCTTTCGGTCATCACTGCGAGCTTGTAACGCTGGTTAAGAATACGGTAGACTTCCCTCATCTGATCCAAGACGGTGGCTACACGAGGATTTGGATCTGATAATACAGTGATGTTGGATCCTTTAAGTAGGCTGAGCAAGTTTGGAAGCTCTTGTTCATTCATCCCCAAAGAATCAGCCTACGAACGAGAGGGCAAAACTATTTAGTCAAAATCCATGCACTTAATTTGATGGGTTCTTGAATATTAATACATACATAAGGTATGACATAATGAAGGAGGTCTTCCATGATACTTTCTTCAACAAAACTGGCCATTTCAAAGTGAGTTCCAAGTTTGGCAGATGATGAGGATATAAGTTCCGACAGATGAGACAGGAGAGCATCACGTTCACCTGAATCGACAAGAATAGACTATATGTATAAAGAACATGAATCATTTCCCAAGATATTGTATTTCTTTTACCTATCTGGAACGGGAAACTATCCATCATCTGTAGCCCACCAACAACAAGCAAATCTGGCTCGAAGTTTGTTAGTTTTTTAGCAAATTCTTCCATCGAGTCAAGATATGGGTTATGATCGTCACTATGTATAATGTATCTAGACCAGAATGACAAAAGTCAACACTTCTATTGTTTTTCACAGTAAGCATTAATAAGCTTATGGACAGGCTACCGTACCTATTAGCCCTTCGTGAGATGTATGGTCCCCAAGTGGCGCCCATGGGATATTCCAAGATTAGATGAATATCTGGCTCTTCAAGTACTTTACCTGCCACTGAAAAAGAGCAATAAATATAAGCAATGAGAGGTAGAGGGGGCAATGATGCTAGTCAGTGGTGAAGTGGCTAAGGGCATTGCCCGAGTGGTTGTTGCCACCGCTGCATCGTGGACTCGATTCCGGACTTCATCCATTGTATGAATGTCTATACCTTCTCTCTTCCCCTTTCACGCTACAACTGTCCTGTCTAATAAAGCTTTCCCTCCAGAAAAAATATTTTTAAAATATATTTGAAAAATAATAATTAAGCGGGCACGGAAAAAGCAATCTGAATTTTATTTAAATGTTAAGAAAGCAGTTAGTGTGATTTCTGGTACCTGTGATATGCTCAGACAGGACATCAGTAAAGTCTGGGCTGAAGCTTCCCCCAAGCAGCACATCACATCCCTCTTTTGCCAAGCGACCAGCCATTACCGGGGCATTACCACCCACTGACCATCTATTATCGGGGAGGTCACGGGATGCTTCAACCAACTCACTGAAGAGTGTGTCATTTAACATAAAGCGCCTGCACAAGCAAACATAGTAAGATAAACATGGACAAGCAGGACAAACCTGTTCAAAACAAGTGACATGCAAAACACAATACAGGCGTGTCCACCTATTACTTACTCTTATTGTGATTATAGCACTAAATCTATTTCAAAAGTAATTAATCAATAATGAATATGTTCTGACTCTTCTGCAGGGGTGTTGTTGATTTCAAGAAACTCAGACTTTGATCTTTATACTACTTACTCTGCAGCGGCTCCAGGTGCAAAGAAATAAGCAAAGCTCTGAGCAAGTTGCTCAGTGTTTTCCAAGTAATCATGATGTAGGGGTTGGTCTGAAGGAACTAGGCCGATCTTATTTAGCAGCGACACGCCATCCACCAGTAAATCTGCACAGCCCCCAAAACCTGCAGCAGAACAAATAATATATATATAAAATAAAAAAAACACATACAGATCAGGTACCAGTTCTGCAGAGCTGGGATGTAAGCGTGTGAGCTGTAAGATACATGCTGTGTCAGGGGCAACATGAGACGTGTGAGTACAGCTTGAACATGCGCTGATATAGCTTCAGCTGCTGGATTCAGTGTCTCAAAATGTACTTCTTTTAGCTTCTGTCTCACAGAGGAAACCCTGCACGCTTCCTGCAAAATATATGAAGCTTGTTTCCTATCTGAAAACATTTCAAGAGTAAAATACTTGATGTAACAATAATGGAGAAATACTAATTTGACTCAGATAAGCAACACAAAATGCAAATGAGTGGGAAAGGGATATTGAGCAGAACAATGGTCACAATTTAACCATAATTTAGCTCACTAGGGCTGTAGTTGATGAATAGGTCGACTAATTATTTTTGTTAGAATTACAATGATTTATGTGGACAACAGAATTGTTCCAGCGGGTCAATTATTAGATTTTTCCTCCCAGACATTGTTACACATTTTCAAAATAACGCATATGTTTAGTTTAATTGCAATGGCAATGGCACAAATAATTTATCATTCTGACGCCCATGGATATTTACGTTACATTTGTTTACACTGGCTTCTGATTTCTCGGTAATAATAAGCAAGTTATTTGTTAACTAATAGCTAATAGTTAACGTGCTATCTAGCTAGCTGAATGTTCGTACAATATGTATTTTTGTCATAATAATGGATCCATGAATTTTACGAAGGAAACTATATTTTTAACATGACTTTTGCAGCTTGTCGTGTTTTAATTCGTGGCTTGACGAGGTTTGCACAGCACATGCACTTACCGATGGCTACTTTAGGTCTGGCTACATTGTTGATCCCGACTTTGCGTTCAGCGCGCAGTAAAGAGGACAAAACCATGTCCATCCGGTCATCCAGCACAGTGCGATCAGACGAGCGGAGCCAGAAAGCCAAAAACACAACGAATAAGGACAGTACGGGTCCATATTTAACCCAGGACACCCTTCCTCCTCCCTCCATAGTTCAGTCTGATTATTCTTCACAGGGGTTCCGTGAATACGAGGCTGCAGCTCCACCTATGGAGAGGCAGCTCAAAAAAGAGGCGTTTGTTTTGAGTTTCACAATGTCCCGGCCCAGCGGTGCATAAAGTAAACATTTTAATCGAGCCATGGTTTTACTGCTTTTAGTGCTGCAGCGGAACCAGGCATGGACATGGATTGACATGTTATTTAATAATAATTGTGATAAAGTTATGTGGTCAAGTCTTTTTCCGTGGCGTGTTAATTTCTCTGAATGACGCCCCCGTGTTTCCGGGGAAAGACAAATCAAGCACACCTTTCATTTTACAGACACCAAAGCGGAAACCCGACTCAATCAAAATACACAAACTAAAAAATAAATGTTTATTTTTTTCATACTAATCAAGCACTTATTTGAAGTAACAGTACAATCCCTATGTCCAACCACCCATACAGCAAGATATAGGCACACAGTAAAAACATTATGCAGAATTGCAATTTTAAAAATGAATGGCTTTTCATGTGTACAGCAACTCATTAGTCAATGCCATGTTTTGGCAGCAATGGAGCTCACCAGTGACCGCCCACCCCTTGGTTCCGGGAGAAATTTTTCCATTTATTTTTCTCATAATGGTTCCAGAAATTATAATAAAATAAAAATTATATATATATATATATATATATATATATATATATAAGACCTATAATTTTTATTTAAAAATCTGTTTCTGAAACTTTATAGACCGTACAGTTATTAAAACATTATGCCGTCTTTTAAGTTTTAGGTGGGTTTTTTTGGATGTAAACATGGACATTAGTTACCACATAGCTAGTTAGCCTCTGTCATGCCGTTAAACTTGTAATATTTGAATTTTTCTTAATCCCTATAGCAGAAACAAACGAGAAATTAACTTCCAGAACTGCGGCTTACATGTGGACGGGACGGACTGGTGAGGTCCATTAGCCTTACCTAACTTAAGAGGTGTGAACATGCTGATCCTTACGTTCATAATGTAGGCTAGTATGTGTGATGTATTAATTATTTAAAAGTAGGCTAGATATGCACAACAAGTTAAAATATTAGTAGGACAAAAAGAACTTTGAATATAAAAATGTCCAGTGGCGTGCATCGGCCTCTAGAGATCACATAAAAACAGTTAAAACCTGTGGACAGAAGAGATTGAAGTGAATAAGCAGCTTTAAGGTGAACTTATTTAAATAACCTCGATAGTCCATAATTTTCAGTCTTCACATTTTACTTACTTCTCTTTTGGAATACCAGCTACAATCTCAGATTCAATGCCACAGTGGTCAGACCCACGCAAAATTTTAAAGAAACCTAAGACACAAATAATTAAAGTAAGCCAAATTGAGAGGGTTGGTAAAAGTTTAAAAGTTAAAAAGTTAGTCTTCCTCACCATTCTCGCCCCAGTCAGTATTCCAGGAGTTGGCACAGAGCCAATAGGGAATGCCATTTTCCTCCCCCCAGCCTAAAATTTTAATGGCATGACCGCCAACAGCAGATCCAGAAACATGCTGATAAACTCCTGTCAAAATGAGTAAAAAAATAGTAATCTAGGACAAGCACACACTTTACACACTTTGCATGTCAGCTAACATTTTTGGGGGAGTACCTGATTTGTACAGCAAAAAGTCTTCATAGACTGAGAAGGCACCTTCCACAGGACCATTCTTTGAGATTTCAACCTGAATCTGTGCCTCATCTGACAGCACACTGTAGGATGTTTTTCCTGCAAGTTGTTTTGGAAGAGGTCAGTTTTATTGTAAAAGACCTGTCATCTATCATGGACATTTGTGGTCATACCAAAGTACTTGTCCTTGTTGTACACAGGAGAGTATCCAGGTTCACACTGAGCCACACATTTAGGAGTGTCCCCTCCTTCACCGGTGCAGGGCGGTCTGCTCCCATTCACATGGTGCTCACAAGGAGCGATGGTGTATGGACGACACCCTGTGAACAGAGCAATCACAATTACACACATATTTTACAAGTATTCCTGGGATTAAAAAGGCAGCACCAAAGCAGCACTGACCAATGTGAGAGTCATAAAGTCCTCCAGTGACGAGCCCCTGCTCAGTCCAGAAGTCCCAGGCTGCTGAAGGGTATCCACCATTACACCTAAAAACACATTGTCAGATAAAATTCTAAAATATGATTTTAACATTCACATTCCTTAATAAAGTTGTCCCTTACCCCATGCCACAGGCATCACAGCAGGTCAGCAGATCTTCAGCAGAGATCTCCACACTGATTTTACCAGCGCTGTGGATACACACGCGGTCTGAAATGGCCTCTGCTGCACCGAAGGCCTAAATAGTATAATCAAGTTACACATTTCAAACATTTCAATACAAAACCTTAAAAACTGACAATTAAATTACAATCAAAAGGTATTCAATAACAGTATTTACCCAGCACGATCCGCAAGAACCTTGATCCCTGATCTCTTTAATAGTTGGACAGTTTGGCCACTGCACTCTGGAGTCAAATTCTTTGGGTAGTTTCACATCACCAGCATACTGAACCCTATGAAGAAAAAGAAGTTTACCAACTTAGCAAAGTATTAGAATTAAACCTTGGCCTTAATCAGAAAATAAATACTCTTTTGCCCTCATCTATAGAAATATAATAGGATTTAAATGTACACTAAGGCCCAGGACCTTTGCTGTGCAAATGTGAATAAAAGGGTGAAAATGTGTTGACTTGCAGGAAAATGAAGTTGTGTGCATGCATGAAACTCACATGACAGGCAGTTTAGGTCCTTTCAGCAGTGCACCGCAGAGCTTCTGCACATAACTGTAGTCCACATCATGGAAGTTGTGACCAGCCTGAAGGAGGAATGAGAAACAACCAAGAACTCACTTTAGCTTCAGTCCATGAAACATAAGCACTTTTAAGAAGAGGCTAACCTTCCAAGTGGTGTTGATTTTGTTGATGTAGTTGACCATGTCACTGGACAGCGGGTGAAATCGAGGTCTGGCAAAGCTCACCGACAAACTGGCAGCCAATACAAGAAAGGCTGGATTCCACATTTTCCCTATGAAGTCACAATTGTTAATATTCTGAGATGTAATGTACTGAAATGAAAATACTGGAAATAATTGGAATGTAAACCACTTGAATAGAGTGCTTTATTCAATCTGCCGCAACAGCGTACTTTCTAGTACTTGCACTTTCAAGATGCTGTACCAAGTATTCAACACTTGAGGAACCATCATACAAAGTGTGTTTGCTACTTATAAAGGGCAAAGCAGCTCTAACCAGATATTAACAAATAACAGAAGTGAAACCATAGCCTCTATCACATGACTGTTGTTCTGTAAGTAGCGTTAAAGTACTCTTTGACGTTATCATTTTAACAATTCAGTTCCTTATTCACGTCACCGGTTTTGAAGGCATAAGCAACGCAATGGAAACTAAAGAGCTTTGTAGTCTAGTTATATATATATATATATATATATATATATATATATATATATATATATATATATATATATATATATATATATATATATATATATATATATATATATATATATATATATATATATATATATATATATATATATATATATATATATATATATATATATATATATATATATATATATATATATATATATATATATATATATATATAGAGGAAAGATATTATTTTTGAGTATGTAGTTTCAAATACAGTATGTGTTTTTTAAATAGCCCATCAAAAGCATGATCGGTGATTTTTTGGGAAATACTGATTCATAAAGCCTACCAGTAGGCCTAAGAAGAATACTTTAGGTTTAGCTTTCTGATTCACGATTGTTTCACAAAAAGAAAACAATACCCGCGTGTAGCCTTAAGCTGCATCATGTTCAGTTACTTTCGTTTTTTGTTACATTTCTCCAAAACCTATTGCTTCAGTCTCTATTGAGTGATTGACAGAGGCCAGGTGTGTTTATGGTCTTTGTTATCAGGTCTGGACATGTTATCATTCACTACACCGATTTTCAGAGAAAACAACAAGCGTTAAGCAATAAGCGTGAGAGAAACTGTCTCGAGGTATGAACATTTGTCAGAACCACAAAGCTGAGATTTAGCTAAATGTAAACGTTAATGTTAACAGTTTTAGGACTTCCCTTTTCACAATAGAACGATAATAACACGGACACATTGTAAGACAGTCGGTTGAACAAATAAGATACAATTTTACACTGGAGATAAGTTTCAGACTTTGTACCTGATTTTGCAGACTCGTATCTTCCTTTCTGTGGCTGTGAGATGACTTTGCTGAGACGCAGTGCTTTGCCATTTATCCTTCAAACCACGTGACGAGTCATATGAATGCTTTTCATGTGACCAGGAAATGGGTCCATGAAATTTTGATTTGTATTTCTTTTCATTCTTCTTGAATTTGTTGTAATTTGTTGAATTTTCATGAAATGTTTTAAAGCATATATTATAATTCTAAAATTAAAATTCTAAAAGAGGTTTCAAGGTGAATTTGAACGCAAGTTTGCACTTCCGCTTGTAGACACTAGGGGCGCACACGTGTCCTTACTGAAATAGCGAAATCATTCTTCAAAAGGGTTTATTAATATTTAATGCATCTTCTATATAACAGGAAACTGTTATACAGCATATTGCTAAGCATGGGGATCGCGTGTAACTGAAAAAGAGAAATATTTGGTTTGGGATTACCGCAGAGAAAATTTTGAGTGATAATCAATTTTCTCTTCCCTACTGATGATTTGAATGAGTTGGCAATAATACTGACGCCTCAGGAAGCCCATTTAAGGCACTCTTATAGTTTAAAGTACAGTTTATGTTTACGAGCAGTTAAATGTTTCTTTATGTGTGACATGAGTTATCAATAAAAACATTTTTATGTTTTTCAAAAATGTGAATTTATTGATTCATAATAGCACGATTAGTGAACTGGTAGATCAAAAAAAAAGAAAAAAAAAAAAAGTGAGTCAAGTGGTTAAACAAGATTTGTTTTGTAGAAGAGTCCATACTTAATTTGCAGACAATGTACCACGTTTTTCCATATTTCACATTGTACAGATCAGACTGTCAAACCTCAAACCATGTTGACCCAGACTAAAATGCCAAGATTAGTCTGTGTATAATAAAAATTGTAATAAAAATGAAAATCTAAAATACTGCATTAATTCATAAGTTATTTAACATAACAATATGCCAAGTCATCAGCCAAAACAGTGCATTTAGAAGCTACATTAACATCAGCAGTTTTAGTGACCATGTGAATCTGGCAGTAACATAAATACACTTTCTGTATGAACATTTCTCCATTTGCAGCATGCAGTGACTATCAGCGATCACAGTGCATCAACACATTCAAGAGGCAGCACCAATAAAACATGTTTGATTTAGACTGTACTGATCATGATGGCAACAACACACAATGATAAGGCAATACAAACACAATATGAATCATAGAAAATAACAAACATTCAAGGAAGATCATTTTGACATTATTGTTTTCCCACAGCAGTACCTTAGATGTATAAGTAGTTTTCCTGAAAACAACTATTTTTATGTCTGAAACATAAAAATGGTAAATGGTCATTTCTATATTATTCATTCATTCATTCATTCATTCATTTTCTACCGCTTATTCCCGTTAGGGGTCGCGGGTGACTGGAGCCTATCCCAGTGACTTTGGGCCTTAGGCGGGGTACACCCTGGACAGTGGCCAACTCGTCGCAGGGCTAACACAGAGAGACAGACAAGGACAGACAACCATTCACGCTCACATGCATACACTAGGGACAATTTAGAGTTGTCAATTAACCTGCACAGTCATGTCTTTGGACGGTGGGAGGAAGCCGGAGAACCCGGAGAGAACCCACGGTAACACGGGGAGGACATGCAGACTCCACCCAGAGAGATCGTGTGATGTTGGGGTGGTTCGGAATTCGAAACCACGATGTTGGGGTGGTCTGGGATTCGAACCCACGATCTCCTTATTGAGAGGCAGAAGCTCTAGCCGCTCTGCCACCGTGCACCCTCATTTCTATATTATATTTATTTTATATATTTCAATTTGTTAATTTGTATGTATTTATATAAGTACTAAGTAGATATATACATTTTTATTGTACATCTCTTATAATAATCATTTAGCGCCTATATATTTTTTTGTACAACAATCATACTATAATATTCCCTTTATGTATAGCATGTACCATATTTATACTGCAAAACCTTTCTTTTATAAAGTGCAGTGTGAGGAGTGATTTGAACTGTAACATACCATCAGTGAGATGATGAATTCATACTGTATGTAAACGCTAATCTGTGACTGGATAAGTGGTCAACTGAAAGCTATCAGATGAGCATGTTTTCAAACTCTGGCTTTTCAGATAGTATTATGTAAGCATGCTTTCCTTGTTTTAATGATCGATTTACATTTATGCTACTTTTCAGTTATAGTAAAACCATACTAAGACCACTTAGAGAAATCCCTTCGTTTTGCGTCATGTATCAATGGTATGACACACAAAAACCACAGACTAGACTAAGTCTCAGTGAAGCAACTTACAGGTCAACTTTGCAGGTTTGTTTAAACTCTTTTCATTAAATAATTTACATTGATTCTATTTCTCACGATTGAATTCCCACAGATACACTCAAATGCTGCAAGATAAAGCTACATACAGGCCTATGAAAAGCATTTTTGTTTGTATTGAGGTTTGTAGCAAAATTTACAGTGTTACTGAGTTCTAATTTAATTATAAACTGATAATATTACAATCACATTTTGCCAAATATAAAAATGCATTAACTAAAACATTGAGCTTGATTTTCAATGACCTTGGTTTAAACCATTCTCTCTCGACTATCCACAAACTGAACAATCTGTTTTCGAGCATGTGAGACCGGTGTGAGGGGCACTACGGGAGTACCGGGGGTACTAGCACCGGGAGTTGAAGCCACAGGAGTCGATGTACCGGGAGTCCCACCTGGTGTGACCCCAGGAGTGGTCCCTGGGGTGGCCGGGATGACTACAACTGGAGTAGGACTTTCTCCCCCAGGTCTTGGCTCTGCGCGAGGGGTGGAGGTTATAAACCGCGCCTCCCTAATCCTGTATGGACTCCTGTAGCTGGAGATGGGGGACAGCTCAGATCCCCAGCCCAGATAGCTCCCACTGGAGGGTGACTGTGCATCTGCGCTGAAGTACAGTGTGGTGTCAACAGGAAAGATTGGCTTCCTCTCTGGAGAGGTGAGCAGGAGTGGAGAGCGGCGTTCTGGGGACCATCCTGGAGTCTTAATGTCCAGAGAGGCCACAGAGGAGGAGGCCTCAGTCAACGCTGCATTACTGTCGCCATGATGCAGACTCCCAGCACGAGGAGAGGAGGGCGTGACAGAACCATAGGCCGCACTTTGAAAGTCATCTTCGCCTTAGAAAATAAAGACTTTTTTTAAAGGTCCCATATTCTGCTATTTTCCCCTTTACATAGTCTATCCTAAGGGCTTTGTTGATCAAATTTTGCTTTGTGCAATATCCATAACGTAACAGTTTACACCCATTTCTTGGACTGGCCCCCCTCCTTGCAAAAGCAAACGGCTCACTCTGAGATCCGACCCCCCGAACAGAGAGCAGGCTGCCTCCCCCACCCAACCCGTGCGCCTCCCCCTCCCAACCCGCGCGGCTCCCCCGCCCAACCCGCGACGAAGACTAGAGCGGAGATGGTGCGCATGCGCCGTGTGCTCCGGTAAACAGCGATACACAAACACGGGAATAAACATTTTATCCGTCCTGACGGTGCGTCGTGCTGAGTCCTACGTCCTGGATCTGACCTGGAGTTTGACGTGCTCCAGGACCTCAACGACGGACATTGCCGTTTGGTAAATAACAAGCTAACTCTTCTATCTGTCGTATCCATCGTGTAATTACTGTGTAGCATTAGCATTAGCTGTTTTTATTCTTGCGGCTGCGCGCTTCCCGGAGGCATGGCTTAAACACCGCGTCATCCATGGGAAGCGGCGTCATCCATGGGATGAGCCCCCGTCTGCCTGCTCAGCCGAGGGGGACGGAAAAGACAGTTCTCTAGCGAAAGCATGCGGGAATCAATCAAAAAACCACTTTGGGCACACATACGAGGCCCAAATAGCACTGTAGGAAGGTTAAAACCTCTGAAAAGTCGATTTTGCATGTTATGGGACCTTTAAACAAACACAGAAACGCATGTAGGAATGTTATTGAACAGACGATTTTTATGTTCAAACCTCTTTCTGATGGAGCAGCGCTGGACTCATCTTCAGCAGACTCTTCTGGAATTGCCTCTTGGACTGGAATAATCTCTGGAAATTTTTTGATATCATGGATTGTTGTTGGAGGAGTCTGTCTCACTGGTCTGGCTATTACAGTGCTGGGAACTGACTTAGGAGGCTGGATGACTTCTTTTGGCTGAAAAAACAAAACAATAAAAATGTTTTTAATGTGACTATTACTAATAAGTAAAATAAAAAAAGTCTCTGTAGTTAGCCCTGTGACAAGTTGGCCACTGTCCAGGGTGTACCCCGCCTAAAGCCCAAAGTCACTGGAATAGGATCCAGTCACCCGCGACTCTTAAAGGGAACAAGCAGTAGAAAACGAATGAATGAATGACTGAATGAATGTCTATGTACTTGTGGAGCTTCAGTTTCCTGTTTTGGTGCTGGTGGACGAACAACTGGAACTTGAGGCTGGATTGGATAAACCTGTAAATTAAGAAAAAATGCATTTAATAAAATTACTTTGTATAAACGGAAAATAACATCAGGAGCATAACAAACCCGTGGGACATGATGTTGATCTGGAGAGTGGATTTCTTCAGAGAGACCCATGAGTCCAGCCAAACCTCCTTCACCATATGCTGACCAGATCCTAGGGACGTCTCCTGTTTTTAAGGCTAAGCGAATAAGCAGCCAGTGGTGATGTCTCCAGCCCTCCCATTGATGAGGGAGGTCCATCAGGGTCCCACCACCTACATATAAGACATTGTCTCATCATAACACACTCATTATAAAAAATAGTCGATGTAAACCATCATGGTAACAAAAGATGAGTTTCAGATGAAACTAGGCAGGGTAACGAATAGTTTAACAAAGACAAGCTATTATCAGGATCTCCTCCCTGTGGGTAGGGCTTTCACAGCCCAGAGTGGCATATAAATTAAACCAGTTCCGCTGATTAAGAATGACTTAATGGAAGTCGAAATGTCTTGATTTTCAAAACGGTGTCCAGATGACGACCTTTGAAACCTTTTCTACGACATGCATAAATACAAAATACACACTAGAAGTCCTGGACATACCAGAAAGTGTAGCCTGTCGATGGTAAGAGGCAGGATCTTTCTCATTGAGAGTGAGTGAAGATCCACGCTCCATGCAGGCTCCACCTATTCCTCTGTGACGAATACTCTGAAAGATCTCGAAGGACTTTGGGTGAAGGAAACGGTAGTACAAAACTAACGCAATGACACCTGAACAACAAAACAAAAATCATCAAAATGTTGCCATAGGAACTAAAACACCAATATATGTGTTTTTACCAATAAGGAAGCTGCAAAAGACAGCAGCTGGTATGCCAACTGTATCCCATGACACCATTGTGAACAGCCAAGAAGAAGCCAGAAGAAGGAAGGCATTTTCCAAAAACATAACCTGAAACAGAAGTTAGAAATAAGTGGATTCATTTCTCAAGGACTCATGATGTATTGTGCTTCTCACCAAATAGAATCCAGCCATGCGATATCTAGACTGACCATACTTCACATTGAGGAAAAGGAAGACGTGGATGGCTCCCAGGACAACATTGAACACTCTCCATCGAGCAGTTGAACGTATAATGTCTGTCTGCTGGGATACCATCCAAAAGGTTGCACCAAGCCAGTGGACCCCTGAAGTAAAAGCAAGCAAAATCTTTGAATACAACATGCATACACCACATACATGGTAATTGTGTAGATTTCTCCTACCAATAACCCCTAGAATCCACTGTTTGAATATACGTGTGAAAAGCATAAGGACAGCAAAGCGGGACCCCAACATACCAACCTGTACAGAGAAAAACTAAAGTTGAAGTAAGAGTGATGTTCCAAAAAATACAATGCATTGACAAATCTCCCCACCCGCCAGAGCAGCCGACACAAGATGGCAGCAGGAGTCATGTGGAGGTGTCCTGGTCTGATCAGAGAACAGGCTCTAGCATAAAGGACCAAGGCCCAGGCAAGTGACAGCACACACACTGCAAAGCACACTGAGGCTGGGAGGACAGGAAAAACACATGTCAGAGTTCCTCAAACTTAAGCGTTTGCATTTGTGATGCACCTGAAACTGTGGCCACTTTTACTAAAATTGGGGCAACTACATAAAAACAAAAAAAACAAAAAAATACAAAAGTAGAATAGGGTCCACATACTGTAAGTCAAAAACAAAGTTGATATACAAAGTCAGTACAGCTCCTAATTACGGTAATGATATATTAAGGTATTATACAGGCCAAATATTATGATTATTAGACACTCAGTTTGCATCTCTTTGACTTGTTTAAAAATGTACATTCTTGAAATGCCTCTATAGAAGGTCGCTGTTGAGCTACCTCCCCTCCTCTTTGCAATATATTACAAACTTTAAATTAAAGGTGCAGTGTGTAGCTTTTCTGTTGGGAGTTCACTGGCTGCTTGTCACAGTATGGCATTACGCTTATCTATGTTGCATTTACTCCATAACAGGAAAAGTGGCGGACCACCACCAGAAGAGTTTACATTTTTAGACAACTTTATGTCCAAGAATGTAAAACTCAGCATATCCCTAGTTGTCAATGCAGTTTACTTGGAGACTTGATGCCGATGTCGGTGCAGATGAGGACATAGGTCTGCAGCAGTGTTTGTGGGAGGGTCACCACCAAGGCCTCGAGCAGACGCAGAGCTGACACATCCGCCTGCTGCATGATTTCACCATAAACGTCTATGTCAGGAAGACGCATGCACTCCCACAGCCTGAGTGAATACATGCAGTAGATTGTGAGGCAGATTAAAGGATATTTATTGAATACATCTAGATACTCTGTATAATTACCTTTTGAAGATGCCAAGGTGTAATATGTGAGTCCAGGTAAGAGATTTTCTGCGAATACGTCCGTCCGACAGGTACCAAAGATAACTGAGCCACTGTGGACCCCATCCTGAAAATAAGAAGAGGATTTAGTTATACCACATAAAAGATGTAGCAGCAACAACAATTACAGATTGTAACAGATAGATAGATTACAAGCACATGTTAAAAGCACACATAAACCAGCCTTTACAGCCAGATACAAGGATTCATCTTGTCGGAGAGTGTTGTGTGATCACCTGGCAGCAGGAGCAGTGCAGTCAGTCCAGCCAGATGAGCGTAACAGTAGTTGTGACCGATCCACAAATAGTAAACAAAGCAGTAGATCACTGGGTAAACAAAGTAAGACTGTGTTTTATTTACAGAAGATAATCCAATCCACTTTATTTCTATAGCAGATTCAGATATCTACAGTCTATGAGCAGATTTCACAAATAAAGCTTTTTCCAAAGGACTGCTCATATTGAAATAAAATCAATTAGTGATCTGTGAAAATGAATGTATTGTGTAATGTATTGTGAATAAATGAAAAGTATGTGGAATAGCCAATTGTCTATGAACATATCCACATAAACAATGTAGATTCAATTTGTGCTGCTGATGTAAATATGCCCCATAAAATGTATCATAACAAATATATATCAGAGGAAGAATAATCTACAATTATACCATTTTTGTACAGATTTCTGGGTGGGCTACAGGCCTGTCCATGACTAAACTTTATCACACGTGGTTCTTTGCAATGTGGACAGATACTATTGCTTGGCAGCTTTCAATTTCAAATGACCTTGCTGTAGCCACCCTAAACGAAATCCTTCCTACATCACTCCGCAAGGTCTGCCCCATAATGGAGGCCCGCCCGTGAGTCTCTGGACCTCTCGTCTGCTTCATGCAGACTGCCGGGGCAGCTGCCAAACAGGCGGGACACAGGGCTGAGGTTGCATCACGGGGTCCGCCCATAAGCGTCTCCAAAAAGGCGCTAAAAATGGGGAGATGTGGACACTTTTACTGTTGCTGCAGTACACACTAATATGAGTCTGCAATTTTAGAGTGCCCCAGGATACAGTGTAGAAATAGACTGCATTAAAATAATATTCGACACAAAGCAGGCCAATAACCAACAAACTTCAGTTCCAGAAAAACATAGGTGAATTTACTGTCACGTAGCAAAATAATTTGGAAACATATGTGACAAATCAAATATTTTCAGCCCTCTCTCATGCGCACGCTTTCCAACCTTCTATTGTGCCCCGTTTGATGTCCTAGTCTGCCCCACCGTGCGCGTGTGTGCGTGATATGTGATGTGCCTGTCCCAGGTAGGACTCACGCGCCGTCCTCTCTGCGACAACGAGGAGTGTGGTAACAGCAAAGACGCAAACTTGGCAGCAGGACATGCAGGCTCCTCCATCGGCGGGAGTGGAGTAGTCCCTCATGGTGCCGGGTTGAGACAGAACGCCCCGGACCTCCCTGTGTTGTGGCGGGCTGAACGGTAGAACAGGGCCGGGACCTGGTGCGGTTCGGGAGGGGTCCAGCTGCAGTAGCCCCCGCTCTATGCCCCACAGCAACGTCACAGCGTCCCGTTAAAGAGATAGCACTGCAGACGTTTGCAAAGTACCAGCCGTGAGTAAGAGCACCGAGCCAACTACTGCAAAACTGACACGCATAAGCACCTGGTCTGATGCATTCACTGCGTACATGAATACTACTTAGAATAATATCTCAATTATGATGTTTTTACATCATAAATGTACACTGTAAGCAAAAATAATTCAGGTACAAAACCAAACGTGTACTCTGTAACTTTTCAGTCCATCTTCTTGTTTCCATGGAGATGCTCTTGTTTTGTAAAGATTGTTCCACAGTATGGCATTGAACTCCACCAGGCCAAGGAATGTCAAGGTTAAGGTATTTGTGAGCAATAAAAACATGTAGCCTAATTGAATGCATCTAAGATAGGTTAGTGTCATTCCAGGCTAAGCAGTAACATCTTCATGAAGGCACGCAGGTGGTGGACCCACCGTTAGAAAAGGTACATAATGCACCTTTTAGAAGGAGGATAAGCTAAAGTTAAACTATTGACGTTTTCCTATATCATGACATATTTCCTACTCGAGACCTAAAGCCTACCTCTACTGATACCGATTTCGATACTTAGGCTCTAAGTATCTGCCGATGCCCGATATCAGCCGACACCGCATCTGTTTTCTTAAAACAAGAATAACTTATGACAAAACTAATCCAAATGGGTTGTGAAACTATTCTTTATCCTTCAACTAACGACAGAACATCTTTATGTAACAAAATCTATAATATCATGAGATGTTTTGGACCAACAAGGCCTTGTAGTCTAAATAATCTTAATTAAAATTTAATTTAAAGGCCTAGGATATCGGCTGAAACCAATGTTCTGAAGTCGATATCCGATGCAACAATTTTTTTCTGTAGTGACACCATTATCTGTATTAAGTTCATTTCCTTGAGACTGGTCCTAGCCCATAACCATTAGCCTACTTCTGATTTCATCTAGCACATATTAAGCTATACTGTGTTGAGAACTGTAAGAAAACAACATTTATTTTGTGCATCAAAACACTTCCGAGTATCAGCACCACAATATTTTCTGTTTACACAAGCTCAAATTATTACTTTCTGCAGCAACTTTTGTAAAACTCTGATAGTGTGCCGTATATCCACGCTGCCACTAGAGGGCAGAGAGGATTCATATACAAGTTCTAATGTGTATCGTGTATTTATTTAGCAATATAAGCAAAATAATTAAAAAATATATATGTAGGTAGTGCTCTGTCTCTTTGAGACTGTGCATTTCAAATGCATCTAGATACATCCAAGTATACAGATTTTTATATTTATGATCGTCTTTATGTTTAAAGTAATTAAAAATCCCATTTCTGAGAGTTTAAGAAAAAAAAAACCTTGATAAATTTCACTGCAAAAAGGCAAATTCAACTTTTAAGACAGTTACAATTGGGTCCAACTGATTGACGTCAACAAAATGGCAAATATATGAAAGAGAGCTGCTTGAGAAGTCAGGAACACCTTTTTGTTCCATATATTCAGTATCAAAAATAGCTCAAGTCCATGCTACCAAATAGTGTATCTAGGTCTGCATAAGAGGTCATCTTAGTGTGCACTGACACAGTTGCTGGCGTTCTCTAGGGTTAAAGGGTGTGTCAGTAATATCTGTTGAGGCTCTGAGTCACAGTGCTGATGTCTGGCTGTCCATTCATCCAGATTTCCCTGAGAACACGCTCACGCTCCTCCAGCCGCTGTGCTCTGTCCAGCTCTGAAACACAAGGATGTTAATGTCACTTGACAGTTTACATGACAGGGTGGTACGAACAACTCCATCTAGTGGTATTGTGGAATAATGTTACACTATTGGTCTAATTAAAGGTGTACCCTCTGCTGATGTAAACATGGTCGCATTCAATAAAGCCCTCTCAAAGCGCCTGCGTCGTCGTGCTGACAGGTCACATGAGTCGTCCCAGTCCTCTGATTCGTTGTCCCCTGTGGGCCCCGTTCCATATGGGACCACACTGTTGTGCATGTTACTGTCACTGTGCTGATGGAGCGGACAGCCGGGGAGGCGTCGAGGATGCCTGCACTTGTGTCGTTTCTTAGGAGGGTTATTGCCATAGTGACAGTCTGCTCTGCAGTGAATCTGGAAGACTATGGCACATAGTGTCAGCAGGAGTCCAGCACACACACCGCCCAAAAACACCAGTGCTGTCCTCTCGGGCTGGTCTGCAGGAGCACAAACATCATACAATCAGAAAGTCCAATGGAGACATTTACAAAGTGAGATCTACCTGCTATAAAGGTGTAAGCTGCCAGAATGTTGCTAAGCAAGGCCATCTCCACCTTCTCCTCCATATCTGAACTTCCAGTTGCATTCATGGTTACACCCAGAAGACTTGTTTGTCTGCAAAGGTTATGTATTTAAATATACCAAACAATTAGCAATTGCAACACAAAAGTAAAAGGACACTGTCACATGTACTGTTGCCAAAATGAATTAAATCTATGACATTTTCTGGAGGAACAGCAGACATTCAAAGATTCAGGTCTACAGTATTACAGGTTATAAGCCTCTGTCTAATACAAACAACATATAAAATTCTTTGTGTTTTTCTTTGAGCTGGACAAAGATGTGTGACTGTGTGTGTTGTGTTTGCAGTACAGTAACACTTGTACTTTAAAAGACTGAGTTGTATGTTTCGGAAACAAGTACAAACAATCAGCATGTGTTCAACATTTTATAAACATCATAATTTCCACCTCTCTAATTAAATACCAGTAAATATGTTCACTGCGACTCTTCTGTCTAGACATGTTTTGTAGTGCTATGTGCTCAAAGATCTGCCTCAAAGCTGTTTTGTATTGTTTGAATTTGAGCAGATTTCATGTGCTCGTATGCATCATTTTGGGATATTTGTGTGTCTGTTTAATGAAAAGCTATACTAATGGATGAAAACATACAGAGACCTCTTTGTATTTCTGTTCATCTTGTTTCCCTTTAACATCTACAATAAAACCTCAGTAACAATGTGGCATGAGTCAACACAACGTGTCACTTTATACCAAGCTCCAAGCCATGCTAAATGCACAGAGTGTCAGAGTAATCATGCTCTTGATCGCTGCCGGTTAAGAGTGCCCTTCTCTTGGCCTTGGCTACTGCTTTTGGAAATTGTCAAATAAAGTTTATTCTGGGGGAACTCTGATAAATACCTTTATTAGTTTTTACCACTAATTCTAAAAAGATAGGGCAGCTCTGGTCTCAAAAGTAAACAGTATTATCATCACCACACTTTGTTGTTTTTATAGTATAAATGAAAGCAGATGTCACACAGATGTCCATCACAATTTTAGAAAGGAACCTGCCTAAATTCTCAATCAACTGCACTTACAGTTATGTAATAACATGAGTATGAACCATTGTAACCCACTTATTACAAGCTGCTCACTCTGTCTGGAGCAGTGTGCACTCTTAAAACACAATAACTCTTCTACATGTACGATACATGATTAGATCAGTGGATTTACTTTTTGGAAACAAACCTTTTATAAGTCACTCTGCTATTGTGACAGAGGAGTCAGGCGCACATCATTAAAGCGTATTTGCCCTGCTTGTGTTTTGAGTGTGATACTAATTCATTGTGACAGTGGCCTTTTTCTGGTCTGCATTGTTCCTGAGTGACCTCAAAAGAGACTGAATCAGAGAAGACAATACCCCTTCCTGTCTACAGTGTTGTGCATTTTCTAAAGCCCAAGTCAACATCTGGAGAAGCCTGTAACTTACCGTGTAGTCTTGTCAAGAGTCCATTTAAAAGTGCTTTCTCACATCCTCTGACAGCTTGTTTCCTTGGGTCGCTCCTCGTGCTCCTGGGTCTCCTCTGGCTCTGAGCGCTCCTGTGCTCTTTGCGCTTGGCTCTCTCCTCCCTTCTGCTGTCCTCTTCTATTATCTCCTCTCGCCTCTGTGCTTTTCCCTCAAAGAAATACAACACTAACTGTGTAATTACATATATAAATCTCCGCCGTCTTCATGTGGCTGACACATTCAACTGCATAACTCCATTTGTTTATTCTTCTTCTCTAAATGAAAGATCCAGCTTTGCAGAAGAGATCAGTTTGATTGTCTGGAGCTTGAGTGTTGTGCAGCAGAGGTCAGGGCAGTGAACATGACAGACCCACATCTGCAGCTCCATTGGTCCTTCCCTCCAACACAGTCACTTAAGTTTACATGCTGCCTATGACGACCACCAATGATGTGCACATGCAGAGAGATGGAGGGAGAGAGAGAGGGAGAGAAAGTGTGAGAGGGAGCGAGAAAAAGGGAGAGAGAGATGAGGGAGAAATAGAGGAAGAGAGAGAGGGAGAAAGAAATAAGGAGAGAGAGGGAGAGAGATGGAGAGATGAGAGAAAAATAGAGAGAAAGAGAAAGGGAGAGGGGGGAAGAAAGAGAGAGGGAGAGAAAGGGGGGAGAGAGAAAGAGAGAGAGGGAGCAAGAAGTGGGGAGAAAGAGAAGGAGGGAAAAGAGACAGAAAGATGAGAAAGAAAGAGGGAGGGAGAGGAGAGAGTGAGAGGGATAGAGAGAGGGAATAAGAGAAGGAGAGAGAGAGAAAGAGATAGGGAGAAAGTGAGAGAGAGAGAGCGACAGAGAGAGAGGAGAAAGAGAGAGAGGGAGGGGGCTGGTGGGTAGAGAAGTACAGGGAGAGAGAGAGGGAGAACGACAGGAAGAGGGTGGGTGACACTGACAAATGAGAGGGGTATTCATCATCCATTTCAATCATAGCAGAGTTTATGTGGATGTATGTCTTTAAGTTTGTTTGGGTCTATTTTATAACTCACATGTGGTGCTCTAAAATGTTTCAACTTAATTCACAATCATAATAACTGCACTTGAAATGATAGTGGCATAAACTTGTTAAAAAATAAAATAAAGACCTTTTGTTGACAGCAATTGTTACAGTCATTGAGGTTGAGGTGGTCAAGTAGATGCTGAAAATAGTTTAAATGAAAAGGTAAATATAAATTGTAGACATTCAAGTGTTGTTCAGGAATAGTGGAGAATTTAGCGTTATGTGCAACATTCACACACGAGTGACTTTATTCGCCTGTCCTGTGCTGTAAGCGTATGAAAGCTAATGCAGGTTCAAGGCTGTACAGCTAAATCAACAACTCTCTAAAAATAACTTTATATCAGAACGTATTATGAAAATTTTATCAGAGAACCTGTCACGCTGGCAAGTTATTTTTATGCTGATCTTGCAGAAGTAAATGGGTTAGTTTAGAGTGGCTTGAGTGGGAAAAGGAGTTATGAACCTTGGATCACAATAGGTCACAATATGTAACTTCAAATGCTCAACGGAAAGAGCTTTTATCCCTTCATAAACTTTGGCTTAGACATCCAAATATGATTACTATTGTGAGATAAAACCAGTGCAGACGAATCTGTGAAAACCACCTGTTTGGTTTCCATATTTGTATATTTTTACTAAACCCACAAGCTATTAGCCTGTAAATAATAAATTCAGTCACATCTCAGTCAAAGGAATTACAATGTTGTCTCTCAGCAACTTTCTCCAGTTGTTGGTTGTTATATTTCAGCCAACTTTTAAAATCTGCTTATGTATCTTTTCCCAACAGCTCGTTTCTCCATACAAACTCACTTTCAAGCATTATTCTATAGACTCAAGTTGTAAACATTTACCACTTACCATTTATAATGCATATGTTTCTGCACTTCTGTGGGTCTAGCTGTTGAAAAATTAACATGGGAACTCTTGCCAGTGTGTTGTATGAGGAATTGTTGTTAGTCGGCTCTGAAATAGCAAGGGACACAAGTTGTAAGTTTGAGATGCCTGTATGATTGTATAAATTATATGTCAGGGGAGAGACAACTGAGGAGCCAGAGTTCAACTTAAGTGCTGAATCTATTTTTGAACAATCAACTTGAAATAAAAATACATGATTAGAGAGACATATTCCAGTTTTACATCTTAAATTCAGCAATAACCATGACCTAAAATCTACACACAGAAATCAGCTCCCAATTCCTCCTGGTGCTATAACAAATGGCAGGTGGCTCCTAAAGCCAATTTTCTTTTTTTTTTTTGAGAGAATGATTTGCTCTGACAAGATTTGTTTCTGTATCTCCCAAGATCTGTATCTCAAGATCCATGATATACATATATACATATTTCGGTACTTTATAATAACTACACCTTATTTTGCTTTAACAAAGCATTAACAAAGACTTAATTCATCATGAACAAATAGTTTATTAAGCATGATTCAGGATTAGTAACTATTGAACTAAGGTTAGGGTTGGGGTTGGGAATTATGGTTGGATTATTAGTTAAATAGTTACTAATCCTGTATCATTATAAACTATTTGTTAACTATGAATTAAGCCTTTGTTCATCCTTTATTAAGGCAGGAATATGTGTAGTTATTATAAAGTGTTACCCATATTTCTTCACGTCAGATATTTTATGCTATATGTCCAGTCTGACAATTCCCCTGTCCACTAATCAAGATTTTTGAGCGATAGATTTCTTGAACTAGTCCGCATTATGAAGAAATCTAACCAAAAGAAAATGTGTTAAACATGCAAAGACTAAAAGACTTGGCTCTAGCTTTGTAGCATGAATTTATCAAGTGCTTCATTACTCTGGATGTGTTGCTATAAGCCGCTTTTATAGGTTTTGGGCCCTGTGGAGTCCTCTCATTGTGCTGTGTGTATGTTACATAAGATGCCTGTTCATGTGGCGATAATCAAATCATTCCCATGGCTGAGCGCGGTGGAAGTGAGGGCACGTCACTGTCCGTGAAATCTCCCCTTGCTCTTTGTGTTTACTCTCTTTTCTACACTCAGGGACTTTTATTTTGTGACAGTCAATATGAATTTAGACCCCACAGTTCTACATCACCTGCTTGTATTGATTTAATTGAGGAAGTTTATTGGCTATAAAAATAATTTATGATAGGAATTTGTTCAGAATAAGTTTGGTTGAGAATAAGATCCATTAGTAAACTATGTAGAAGACATTAATAAGGGTTTGTTAGGCTATTTAGACGTTAATGAAATTTGTGGTAGATGACTCAGGTTACAAATACCATGTAATTATGCCATTAACAAAAGGCCACATAGTGAGTAGGGACATAACAATAAACAAAAAGAGTCCGGTACCAGTTTTTATACTTTGTTGCTCACACCCTGCCAAACATAAGTTATTGGCCTACACAAAGTTTCCAGGTATTTGTAAGGCATCTGCAAATATTAATAATGTCTACAAACATAATACTACATGTTTTTATTGCCTTGCAAACAAATTACTAAGGAACTTTATTGTAAAGCAATACCAAAATATTTTATAGATTTTGATTTTTGGATTTTAAAAAATGGCTGCACAGGTTGAAAGACAAATCAGTATCAAAATCAAACCAATATTATGAAAATAATTTCTAATGAATTTTAGAAACTGTTGCTGTGGTAACTATGGTGGCTGTCTTGTGATTGCACCTCAGCACCTGTTAAAGTTATGAGTATGAGTGATGCCCTGAGCTGAACGTGTGCGCGAGGACAGAGGGGCAGGGTCAGTGAGTGTTTGGGCCTGTCCAGATATATGTGTTAATGTACTATTTAGTCTGGTGTTGTACATGTTATTGTATGGTTTTGTACTGTTCTGTACCATTGTGCTGTTTTGTGATGTGGTAGAATTGCGTCATTGGTCCCCCTTTCAAGCCATGCATCTGTTTGTTACTGTTGATGTTATGAAGTGTAGTATGTAAGAAACTGCATCTGCTGCTACACTTTGAAGCATTTGAACATCTGTTAGTTATGAAGCAGCTGTTACTCCCAGAGTCACGGAGCATGAAGACACTTGATCAAGTGTAAAGTTTAACGATATGTAATGAAATCAAAATTATTACATTTTACTTTAAACTTTTAAAGAGTATTAAAATCAAAAATACATTTGTAATAACTGAGAAATTACTAATTGTGCTCATTCATGCAATGCCAAATACTGTATTTAAAAAAAATACTTTTTTCACTTTTAAAGCCTTTAATTGGACTTCTGTGATTATGAGCCACATTGAGCCCCACAAAACACAGTAAAACAGCAGGTTACATTAGGCTGAACAGTCAGTGTTTCATAAAATAAGGTTAAACTGCTAATTAATGCTGAAACAAAACCTAGTTAAAACTAGACATACACACCCATTGTCAGATGAAAGGAAGTGGGAAAAAAAGCATAACAATTCAAAAGAATTATTATTCTTATTTAAAAGATCTAAAATCAGTTTTTGCTTGATTAAAACAAAACTTTTTACAGCTGAGTGACAACCCTAAAGACAACCAAGGTTAATACCTAAAAAAAACAAAAAAACAAAAAAACAAAACAGTATGCACATCCATCTATTCAACATAAAGTTTCACTTGGACTTCACGGCATCTATACACCCAAAACACAGCTACAGACGTTGCAATCCTTTGGATAGTCACACACGCATAAATTAAATAAATACAGCGCTTTATAATACCCGGTGCACAGAACCACAACTCAATGAGAGAAAGCAACAGACTAAGAAAATTAAAGAAATTAAAACAAATTATATCCTTGGTAAAGTGGCAGAAAAATTAGGACAACAGTAAATTATTAATTTGTTTCAGTGCCAAAACTATTACTGTGTATAAAATACTGTTATTGCTGATAAAAGTGGGTGACCTGATTTGGAGGAAGTACACGAAGTTAGTCTCATCTTGAAAATGTATGGTTAAAACATCTCTCCACTATAGGCAGTTATCTGTAGAAAAATACACGGATACATTTTTATATTGTATTTAAGGCCAGGGTTAGTATGTTGAAGCTACAAGGACGACACACGCGTAATAAAAAGCCAAAAAGACCCAGTCAACCAATAGCCGTAGAATTGTCCATTTACATCAGTAACAAACTCAAGATACCAAAGGCAAACGGCACGTTTAGACCAAATGCCCTCTTTTGAGTTGTGTAACAATGAACCATCCAAGGCTTCAGAAACAAACAAAGATTTAATCTTTCATTTCCGGCTCTACAGTCTCTCATTGGTGGCTTCAAATATGTAAACGTCAGGTTAGTACACACTTGGTGACTCCATGTTTCCCTTTCACTCTAGTGGCAGCTCTAAAGTCCATGTGTTTTGTAAGTATTTGTCCTAAAACAGTAAGTCAAACTTGGCTGAAGCTCTATTGCATTATTCAGATTTCTACGGTCTAAGTTACAAGGAGCAGCGTTTCTCATTAAGAGATAAAAGTAACAGATGTCCAACAATGGTCTAGTCGTTGTCTCATTTGCCGAAAAGCTGCAGGTCAAGACGGACCCACACCTCCCCGGTCGGGACCTCGTGCAGCAGAATGCGTCGTGTCACTGCGCCCTTGTTCTCCAACTCTTTTTTTATTGTGGCGACAGGAACTTCTGTGCGACCAAGAAAATCTACAACAAAAAAAGTCACAAACGCAGTTACATAAAAGGATTAAATAGGGATACATTTTGTAATGAAGAGGACACTTACGATCAGGTGAAAATGGGTCTTTCTCAAAGATGGTGATGCAAAGGACGTCCTGGTAAAGGTCTTTGATGTGAAACTGACAGTTGAAGTTCCACTTAGGGTTCAATGTATCGTTGAGTGTTCGCGATGTGAAAATCTGTGTTCCCATGGTTACCTCGCAGTATGGGTTACTTTTACCTTGAGGAGACAAAACAAAGTCAATTTGTTTCTGTAAAAATGCGTTTAACCACTTTAGTAAGCAACAAAAAAGATAACATTTTTATTATCAACAACTCAGCTTGATAGTAAAATAAAAAGCCTCTATGAATGACAAGTCAAAGGATTATTGGATTAGACAATGTGTGTAGGTTAAATGCTGATTTCAAACTGTGCACATTGCAACTTTTCTTGCGTAAAACCTGCTTGTTTCAGGAAGTAGATGTTTCTTTTACGTAGAATGAACACCTAAGGCCTAAAGACAAAATTTGAGATAACGATATAATGGACAATATACCTAAGGCTGCTAACGGTGGTTTTTACAATGTTTTTACTTACCATTAAAGCTATAGCTGGTATAGTTCTGCTTCCACTCCTCATTAGATTTTAGCCTCTGCAGAGCCTAAATAGTCAGTGATTAAGTTGCTCAAGGCTTTAGTTGTGGCCGTTGAACTCTGAGCTGAGAGGAAAATCAGCTACTGTGCATGCATGATTATATCACTACATTCCTATATATCATCCCAGTATATCACCAGAATTATGATCTGGCCAGGCCCTGTTCTGCAGTATAGCATTGTCTTGCATTTATTCAAAACTAAGTTTTTATTGGCTGGTTTATTTTATGGCTGGTTGCTTCACCTGCTTGTCTCCATGGACATAGGACACACTAAATGTTTTGTTGCGGGGCCGGAGTAGTGCTCCATGTTCAAAAGTCCTCATTTTAAATAATTATACTGTTCATAAACCTAACCCTAACCCGACGTGTAGAATAACAAATTGTCAACAATAAACAGTTGCAAAGAAAATGCGAAAAAATGAGAACGCTAAGCTCCGCCTTTGGAACAAAATGCTGACCTGTAAGGGAGTCCCCCAATATAGATACATTTAATGCCATACTGTGGAACATTTCAGCCAAATAACTGCAGAGAGAAAAGCAGGTGACGTATCCCCCCCCAGAAAAGTTACGTAGTGTACTTTTACAGCAGTATGATGTAATGTGCAATACAGTGTTAAGTGTACCATTGGGTTTGGCCGCCTTCAGCTCGGTGGCCTCTAAAACGGTGACGAGGAGCCGGCCGATCCCACTGGCCTTGACGGACCGAGCTGCAAAAACACAAACATCAGATAATCTCAGTGTCATCACAAAACACCAGCCAACACGACGTGTGTAGAGACAGACCTTGATAAACCTTTTCCCTTTTTTTCTTTTCAGTCTCAAGAAACTCCTCTGATGCCGCCTTGATCTTTTGAACCCACGCTGTCCTATAAAAATTTTATTCACAGATTAAAACTAATAATGGATTCATCTGTGTCAATCTGTGAATATTACCGTTCATTAATGTTGTCCGTCTTCAGTACATAAACCCTGTCAATGTGTGAAATGTGAAAGAGCGGTTCATCACTAGAGGGGTCCGGCAGCTTCACCAGGACTTCATTGAGAAAGACCGGCTAAACAGAAATATACATTATAATATAAGAAAACAAGTTTTGGTAGTGACTGTAGTGTGTCACAACTTTCGGACACGTGTCTTACAGGCTTATACATCTTGAGCTGTGTGTTGTTTTTGTTGCTGAACAGTTTATCAGGCACAGACGAGGTGAACTGCTTTGCTGAATGAGTCAAAAGAAGGAAGTCACTGAACAAGAAAGCCCACAGTTCCTTGTTACTCTTGGCCTTGTATATCTAAAAACAAAAAAGAACAAATATGGTGTTTATTTTCAGCCAATGAACTGTAATAACGGTAATTCTGATTCATAATATCTTAATAATATCTTCATACGCATTCTTTTCAATTGAAACAGATCAATAATATATGCACCTTTCCGCTATGAAGAAGCTTCCTGGGGCCCAAGCAGTTAGTGATGGAGTTGAAGACCAAGTGCTGTAAAAACAAAATAATAAAAAACAAAAACAAAACAAAAAACATCGTCGAAGAGAAAGACATTGCTTTAATAAGATACCTCAACCATCCCATCACACTGAACGTGATTCTGAATCCATTCAAGTTTGTCAGAGTTTTCCTTCTCCCGCACACCTTCATTCACCTGATCAAAAAGGGACACTGTGATGTTGGCTGCATTAATCTGCCTTTTCGCAGATCTGCGGAGACACTGACCTGCTTACAGAGTTCCTCCGCTTTCTCTAAAGCCTGTTTCAACGGGAGGTGGTCAGCGTGACCCTCTGCTGTGCACTCCAGGATCTAATCGGAGATTAACACATTAATCACAATGAAGTTCTGGTTTAAAACTGTTTATAAAGTTACAAGTATCAGGTACATTTTTGATGTGAAGTGGGTATCTAGTGATTCTCTGCATGGGCTTCAGGAGGAAACTGGACAGAGGCATGCCTTTACACCTGTAGTCAGTGGCAATTTTCTAAATAGAAAAGGAAAACATTTTAGTAGTATAATATGTCATGATTTCTGCTAACTCTTGGTCTCTCTCCTCTTACCTTGAGAAATATCTTGAAGTCTGGTTCGTTGTCTGTGCGTAGCTGCAGAAGTTCAGCTCCGTTGATCTGACAGGAGCAGAAGCGGATGTATGGCTGCATATGGGCAAGCTCTTTGGACAAAATATCTCCCACCATTTGAATAGGGGCCTTCTCTCCCCCTCTGGATCTGCGATCATGTAGAGCCCTGTCACACAAAAAAGCAAACAAACTCTTAGGTGGTGTCTTTAAAAAGGAAACAGTGATTTAGACTACTGTATTGCTTTACTTGAGGAGCCTATTGTTACAGGGCAGCAGTTCCTTCCAGTTCACAAAAATCTTCTGCATTTCTACCTCAGTCAGTCGACCGGACTCAGACATGGGTCGATAGAAAACCTAAGAACAACATGAGATATCGGACATTACATTTTCGACATTACCTCCTCCTCTTTTCATCAGTTGAATCTCTTACATCTAGCACTATTTGCAGATCTTCCACATATTTCTCTTCGGTCTGGATGAGTTCTTGAATGTAGTCTTGTCGCTTTTTCTCTTGAGGACCCAGTGATTCAAAGTTGTTGGGATCTAAACACAGAAACACAAACCATGGTTTCTAGCATCAGTAAATACTATAAGCTGAGTCTAATTCTGCACATTTGCTGCCTCCCACTGGTTTGAAGCTGAAGTACACAAGTTTAGAGAGTCATTGCACACAGGACAAAACAACAGACAAAAGTAAAAAAAATAGATGGATCTTGACTTGGTTCCTTACCTGGGACAGTGGCCCACTGCACTGGTACAGCATTGGAGGCTAAATCAGGCTCAATGACTAAACTGTCCGAATCAACTTCCTCTGTTTCATGACAGTCAGAAGTACCTTCATCCCAAAGGTTTAGAAAATTAAATCGGTTTTGTGAAGTCATCTCCTCTGACAACTGTAACTTCAGTTATTTGGTGCGGCTGGAGATGTCCACTGCCTTTCAGTCTGTCTATACTGACTAACATTGTTCAAAGTTTTAACAAGCTTAACACTATCATCTGTTTATCCAAAAGCAAGAAGAGATAATGGAGGGGGTGGTTTGTGTAATTTCAGGCGAAATATAATATATATATCTAAATATAAACTATATTATAGAAATGCATTACTGATTTTTCCTAAAAAAATAATTTAAGAATGATGACAAGACATTACAATTGTTTTTCTTCTTTAATATAATGTTTTATTAAGTAATAGTAAATATTTTATAATATTCAATAATTATTAAAACCCTTTGGCAAAAGCCACTGCAAACATTTTTGTTAGAAATTATCTTGATGAAAATATATGTATTGACGCTGGCACCACTGTTTCAGAACTCGGGTATCATATAAGGCACAAGCATTTTGCATAGGTGTTTTGATAATTTAAAGTTAAGAACGTTGAGAAGGCTTTCTCAAATGATGATCAAAAGATATATAAAAGACCCAAAAATATATAAATTATACAAAAAATAAGGCAAACCCGTTTTAAAACTCAAAGCCTCAAAAGTGCATCAAAGTTTAAATAGCAGATGTTCTTTAAAATTAACAATGTTTATAATGACAAACAAAAGCAAGCAGCATAATAAAACTGAATATTGCTTATACAAATAATGCTAAAGGCAGTAAAGCAGTTTGCTGAGTATATCACAAATGACATATTTTAAATTATTTTATAAATCCATTTTGTAATAACACTTTTAATTGGGTGCATCATCATCAGCAAACAGTCACATGCCAGCAAAGAAAATTGGGAGCGTCATAAAGCAGGAACAACTGGTGAAAATATATCAGAAAAGATTCTATGCCCTTAATTTATTTTTGATTGGGAGAAAAAACCCACTAAAATGCAGTAGATGATAAAGGCACAATATGAATTGGGCCGTCAAGTGCGTGGCTTCCAGCAGAGGAGAGCATGAGTGTTTTCCTCTGGAGTCAGGAAGAGGAGAGGAGGTAAGGAGGAAGAGGGTTTTCTATCGTCCTGGAAATACACAGAGAAATGGAGGAACGGGGCAAGCACAGACAGGTTTAGAGGAAAGAGTAGACAGGAAACATATCTAAACATACAGGAATATTAATAATAAAACATGCAAGCTAGAGTGAATGCTACAAGTAAAATAAAGAGGTGTGAGAAAGCAGGGTAAAGTAAACGGGTGCTTTAGACACCATTCATGCCAACCTACGTCACATATGAAGAATAAAGTTAAATTCATGGTTAAATTGCGGCTAGTTGGAGACATATTGTTTCTACAAGATGCAACAAGTTTATACTTTTTGATCAGATTTTCTTTGGAGTTTACGTTTGTTTACATTAGCGACCAGAATCAAGATGGCTGCGGGTGGTGTACAGGTCAAGTGTCAAAAAAACAATTGTACTTACACAGTTGAGAGGAGTCGGAGTCTGATGTAGTCATTCGAACATAGTTGGTGGGAAACAGGCCTGTGGCTCCATTAATCTCCCCCCTCCACCAGTCGGGGTCGTTCTTGTCCAGGACATTGATCAGCTGACTTTTGGAGAAGCTCAACTCATCCCCATTGGCAGCCGTGTAGTCGTATATGGCTATAACCTGACACACTGAGGCAAAAAGGCGATCTTAGTCTATATTTTGACACTTGTGTCACTAGAATTCTTTTTTTCTCTTTGTTTGTTACTTGGTTGAGGAGCAGGCGTTGATTTGCCACTGCTGGATCCCAGGATTTTGACATTGGCAGCAGGGAACCAGCCCTTCTGCCGCTTTTTACCACGAGCCTGGGGTTTGTAAACATAACAGTGCTTTATTTGCTGCAACCGGTCTGTCTGTCTGTGTCTCTGTGTGTGTGTCTCTCTGTGTGTGTGTGTGTGTGTGTTTTACAAAGGGACAAACCTGGAGTTCACCAAGCCACCACCCAGAGGTGTTTTTTCCTAAAATGAGAATGAGCTGATTGGGATCCAAGGTCAGCTGTTCAGGTCCTGTTGCAGAGTAAGCACGAACCACCTGAGCGATTTCTGAAAATAAAATTAAAAGATGAACATAACTTGCAAAATAATAATGGTGCAATCTTAAAACTAAGTTTTTGGTCCTAAATATGTATGCAATTTTGCTTTAAAAATGTACATCAAGAAAATACCTGGCTTTTTCCCTTTGCCAGAGACACTTGATGTCTGAAAAACAAGAAAGTGTAACTTTAAGTCTTTAATTTAAGAGTCATTATTTTAAATTTGCAAAGTCAAGTTCTTACATCATTTTCTTTAGGTTTGACGTAGTTGCTTGGAAACAAGCCAGTTCGGTCGCCGATTGATCCGCTCCACCATTCTCCTTCTCTTTTAGAAACCAGAATCACATCTCCCTCTTTAAACGTGAGGTCTCCAGGTTCAGGGGACTCATATGTGTACAATGCCACAAACTCTGAAGATAAAATAAGCATAAAGCATATTAATAACATCAGAAGGCAACTGATACAATCAATCTTGTTTACCTTCAAATTGCTGGTTGTCACTTGCATCTGAACTTTCAGCAGATAAGCTCTTCGCACTAACAAAGATAAAACACACAAATAACATGGTTTTATCATGATTGGAAATTAATGTTACCTTAATTTATCATTCAAATTATTATTTATTTATTAACTAATATGAAGCCAAGCATAATTTTTGGATTGTACTGAAACATCATCAGGTAAGGAATGATCATCATTATAGTTCTAATCTATTCAGCTCAGGATCATACGTCACACATAACACAATTTTCAGTTAGCCCAATGTTAAAGCAATACAAATTTTAACATGCTAAATACTAAACATAGCATTAATTCAAAAACATTCTAACACTATATACTGATAAATGTATTCACCAGAAGTGACCCAGCAGTTTGTGATGTTCTTCCATGGATTTTTTTGTTCACTTACTTACATTGTTTTGGCTAATGTTTTTCTTTAGTTCTTTAGTTTAGCACACCCACAGCAATCATGGTGGATTTCCATGGTATAGGCTGTTTATAGCGCTATTACGAATATACTACCCAACGTATGCATCTACATAATGTATCTTTCAGATAAATAGAAATAAAAAGAATAGAATAAAATGCCAAAATACTATCACCTCAAGTAGAATGAAAGTCTGTAAAACAAACAAATGGGACAAAGAATGTGTGAAACGTACTCGGCCGTGTCCTCCTCACTCAGCACGGTAACATAAGTCTTGGGGAACCAGCCTTGAGCGCCGTTCAACTCTCCAAGCCACCAGTTCTCCTGCTGCTCCAGCACTTTTATTACATCATCCTTATCGAAGTTCAGGTGGTTGTCTGTCTTAGCCGTCCACGAGCATAAAGCCTGGGCCAGGACATTCCCCACCACCTTCTGGCAGCAGCCAAACAAAGGTAAAGTTAGATTTATTAAAAAATAAAACAAGTACAGATCCAGTGCATGTGCAGCACTCACCTGCCCATGTGACTCTGAGGGCGTCGGGTTGGGAGAGTGAGTAGGGGTGAAGGCAGACTTAGTTCCCCCGGCTTTGGCAGCTTCCAGGGCGCTAGAGAGCTGGGACTGAAGGGCCAGTTTGGGGCCAGCAGCAGCAGAAGCAGGAGGAGGGTTAGCCGTGTTGGCTGAGGACAGCTTTTCAACATAACTCTCAGGGAAATAGCCCATCTTTCCCTCTTTACTGCCGTATAACCAGCCAGGCTCACGTTCAACTGACTCATCAACCTAAAGGGGACCATTTTTGGTGATTTGGTCAATATTGGTCAAACAAAAACATTGGAATGTTGTACAATCATTACTCACTTCAAGGATATCATCTGCATTGAAACTCAGTTCTTCCTGGCTTCGTGCAGTGAATGGGTAAAGAGCTTTGAAAGATGTAAGAGCAGCTGACTTTCTGTGGGAGGTAGCCTTGGGTTGGCCGCCTGAAAAAACATTTTATAAAAACAACAGTCAAATGTAAAAATAATATGGTGTTTTGAAGTGAGCGTCTTTTGTTTTGGTGGCTTGTAGTGTATTCTTTGTATAGCAATGTTTTCAAAAGCCAAATGTATTTTATTGCAATCTAATTAATATTCCATCCTTCCTTAAAGCTGGGGTACCTAATTTTCACACAGCAAAAATGGAAATAGGTGTCTAAATGTGTCTAACTAGTTCCTTGCTCTCACAAACCCTCAACACATTGTTAACGTCCAGTATTATGTTTAACGGTGTTAAAGGATTGCGGCGTTACTAATGGCGTACTTTTTTTCTTTCAGTAACGGTAATCTAATTAATTACTCTTTTCCCTGTCATAACGCCCTTAGAGTAAGATAACAAGCCGCGTTACACTGTCAGTAACTATGACCCGCAGCAGCAGGGATTAATCAGACTCTGCTTCTCGTCTCATTCAGAAATGCAAAGTTTGTTTTGGGAAGTAAATGGGAGCAAGATGGAGAATTAAAGGCAGGTATTGGCTTAAAAAAAAATTGAGGCAGCGAGAGGCGGGTGCGTGGACAGTTTCCTGACATTTCATTCCTTCAACAGACATGTGCTCTCTGATCCTCAGTCTTTCCAAAAACACACAAGGAAGTGGTATAACAAGTGGACTTAAGGATAATATATTGTTATTTAGCGACTCTTTGTGAACAGAGAAACGGGGAGTCCACATGAGTTTGGAGTTTACAGATCTTTACTGGATGATTTACTGGAAATATAAGCTACACTTTAGCTCAAGTTTTACTTGAGCAGCAGGTTTATTTTTGAAAGTTTTGTAGGTAATTGAATAGTTACTTTACCTGGTAATTAGTTACTTTCATCACTCAGTGACGCAGTTACTGACAAAATTACTTCTGGGGAGAAGTAACAAGAAACTATAACTAATCACTTTTTAAGGGACTAACACTTAACATCCACAAGCATTAATTTTCAGGCATAGGTTTGGCATTAGAGCAATTTTTTTCAGATGACAAAGTGAAACACTTGCGACTGCTCCATGCACTGCCAATCAGAGTGCTGCTTTCGGCTTTTACTTTCAGGTTGACGAGACATAAAATACTTTAATATCAAATGCAACCAGCATGCAGTGGATTCATTTTTGTCACAAAGTGCTGATTTTACAAGATACACTTTTTTGGGGTAAATATAAAAGTTTCCATTTAATTGATTATATTTACCTTTCCTCTCCTCCAGGCCTTTGAGCAGAGCTTGCAGGATGTCTTTCTTGCCTCCGGCGGCTGCCTGTGGCAACTGATGCTGTCTAGACACCTCCTCTTTCTTCCTCCTGTCCTCCTCTGCTCTCCTCCGCACCTCTTCAGCATCGGCCTTCTTTCTGTTCTCCTCCTCTTCTTTCTTCTTTCTGTCATCCTCCGCCTTGCGTCGCTCCTCTTCTCGTTTCCTGCGCAGCTCGTTTTCCTCTCTCTTCCTGTCCTCTGCATCACGCACAGCAGCTTCAGCAGCTCGTTGTCTCCTACGTTCTTGCTCGTCCTTCTCTCGTCTTAGCTCCTCCTCTCTCTTTCGCTCTTCTTCCTTTCTTTCCTCCTCTCGCTTCCTCTCTTCCTCTATCCTCCTTCTCTCTTCCTCTAACCTCTTTCTCTCCTCCTCGATCCTCTTCCTCTCCTCATCCCTTTTGCGCTGCTCTTCCTCGTCTTTCCTTCTCTTCTCCTCTCGCTTCCTCTCTTCCTCCAGCTTCCTCCTCTCCTCTTCCAGCTGCCTCCTCTCCTCCTCTAGCTTCCTCCTCTCCTCCTCTTGAATCCTTTTCTCTGCTTGGCGTTGGCGTTCTTCTTCATCGCGTTTCTTGCGTTCAGCCTCTTCTCGTCCCTTTCTCTCTGCCTCCTCTTTGGCTCTGAGTTCTCTGGCGGCCTCCTCTTTGGCGGCTTGGATCAGGGCCTGTCTCTGCCTCTCTTCTTCCTCTCTTCGTTTGGCCTCACGCTCTTCTTGGAGTTTCCTCTGTCGCTCTTCCTCCTCTCTCTGCATTTTCTCGTGGCGCTCCCTCTCCAGCTTGATACGCCTGTTATAAAACAGTTTTCAGTCACACTTAGCTTTGCTGTCAAAAATGTCAAAGGCTGGGAAATACAACATTAAAAATCTAATTGTGATCGGATTTCTGTGACAATCTACTACTTTGGAGATTTCATCATATCATGATTCAGCGCTGTTCTGTTTAATGCAGTTCTATGCTCAAACACTTTACTCCAAAACTACTCATGCAACGATTGAGTGACAGGGTACTTTCAGAGGCAGCAGATGACTTTAGTTACCTCTTAAAAGGTAACATAGTTATTTATAGAGGTGAGATATATAGACAAATGTATAATATAGAAATTGTTGTTTTGAAGATTTGCTAAATTATAATATCAAGTATATAATCCATAAATAAAACTATTAAAAATTACATAAAATACTTACTAACTTCCTGTGAACTGCAGATGAACAGTAGCTGTTGGTAAATCTGGTGTAAAAGCATCCTCTCTTTCGTGAGATCATTGAGACTGAACATGTTCTTTGTTCAAACTACACAATCCTGTATCATTGCAAAAGTAAATACCTCTGAGCTTCTTCCTCTTCCTTGTGCCTTCTCTCCTCCTCTTGTCTTCTCTCTTCTTCCTCCTTCTTTAGTTGCAGCTCACGCCTCTTCTCCTCCTTGATGCTTCGTAGTTTTTCTAAAGCTTCCTGCTGTCTTCTCTGTGTTTCCTTTAATTCCTAAAATACAATAGAACAATAAATCAAACCAGTTGAAGCAGATGATTTGATTTGTGTCAAATATATTCTATTCCAACTACACAAAACATGACAACAAGAGCACAATAGTTAGGGGGGTGAAAATATTTCTGTACAATGAAGAGCTTTGAAAGAAAACCTTCAGTAGGTAGAAGAGGTTACGAAGGCAGGCCAGCAGATAAAAGACAGCCTCAAGCATAGATTCCTCAGCACCCACACACTGTGCGATAGGTGAGAGGAAATCCAAGTAGAGGAAAGTTAGAGAAGAAAGGGGTAAAAGTAAAACAGTTTAATTGACTAATAAAGAATAATTAGTGAAAAGACAGAAGGCATGAACCTTTGTATTAGTGATTAGTTTAAAGAAATAAGAGAAGATTACAAACCAAAAGCAAGCAAAAGATCCTACTGTTAGTTAGGCCTGTCACGATAATTACTATATTTTTTTAATGTATTAATTTACTTGAAAAGGGACATTGCATATTGAAAAGCATTAAACAATGTAAATGTTTGATGTAATGTAACTGTGCAAGAGTTAGCCGATATGAGCTAATCTGTGTCAGTAGTCCCTTTGCCAGGTTTGAAGGGGAGTCCTGACTGAGAGTTTGAGTAACAAATAAAATTTGTGCTAGGATTGAATAAGTAGCTTAGTATTTTTATATTTTTTATATTTATGTTTATGTTTTTTTTATTTTTATGATATTGTACATTTTCAAAAAGGCTTACTAGGATTTGTCCATGCTTCAGGATTAATGTGCCAGCCAAAGTAGTTTCAATATTATCATGAGATTTTTCTATAGAAATACATTGCACTAAAAAAGTTATCATGACAGACCTACTGTTAGTTCAATAGTAATCAATTTTAATAACCAATAATAATATAATACTCATAAATACACACACATAATGGATACAAATGATTTAGAAAATGGATGTGTGTTTACCTGCAGATCTTTATTATATTGATCCATCTCAGCTAATTTGGCAGAAGTCTCTTTCTCCAGAGCATCAAGTTGATTTTGCAGTTTCAAACAAACTGCTTTTTTCTCAGTGACATTTGCTTTCAAGGTAGACACAGATGACACTGTCGACACATAAAAAAGTATTATTTATCTCTACAATACACAAACTATACACAGTAATTTCAAATACTAACCAGGTACATTGTTAAGAGCCATGCTTTTTAGTTTTTCTGAAAGCCTTCGTTGCTCTGGACTCAACTGAGCCAATTTCCTTTGGAACTCCTAATCAAGCAAGTCATCAATAACCACAAGAGAAGTGGACAAAATATTCAACATCAAATCATTACATATGGACACACAGACACAGATTAAGTAGACTAACGTAAATAAACTAAGACAAAACCTACTTCTAGTTGTCTCTGTATGTTTTTAATGTCCAGTTGGCAAGCTTCTTTCCTCTGATTAGTTACGTCTATGTCAGTCTTCTGATGCTTCCCCCTGTTTTGAATATCACGCAGTCGATCTTCAATCTGCTTGTGCTTGTTGCCCTGGAGCATGGATGATAATAATAATAACAACAACAGAGATTAACAGACATCTAAAATACAACTTCACTTGAACGTTTACTTTTTCAGAACTCACCACAGCCTCCAGCTCCATCTCAAGGCTGCGTTTTTTTGCTTTTAATTTGATGATATCATCCTGCTCCTGCTCTTTCTTTATCTGGAGCTCTCCTCGCTTCCTCCGCTCCATCTCCTCCTTCCTTTGGCGTTCCAGTTCCCGCTGAGCAGCCTGAATGTGAACAAACACAATGAAACTATGCTTATTTAGGTTTGGAAAAAACAAAACTGCTCAAACTAGAATTGAAAGCAGATAATCATATTTGAACAAGTCTCAATGATGAAGAAATTATTAAAATAGGACAAAGTTGAACCTTTCCTGCAATTAATCAAATTTGAATCGAGATTGAGATTCGGTCACTTCTAATCGTCAGTGATATGTTTGGGAATAAACTTAATTTTATTATTATTTTTTTTTTTATTGTTTCTTGTCTTGTCTTCTTGTCTATTTCTGTTTTGTTCATGTTCAGGATATTGAAATTAAAATATTTTGTATTTGGTTTTAGTACGATAAAAGTTGTGATTGATCAATGTGAGTAAAAAAAAAATATATATATATATATTTGCCCAGCCGTACTTTCCTGAATAGTTAATCTACACCAGAACTAGAATAAAACCACATCATATTTCTCCAACAATACAGTGCTGAAAATGACATAATGATGTAAATAAAACATTTTTAATGATGATTTTGGTATAGCCGTGTTATGTAGAATAATACAGGATATGTCGTTGTTTGTGGAGGAAATTATTAATCTATTTGCAGCCTTTGCGATTTGCTAATTGTGTTTGCTAATTGTGTTCATTCAAGCTGTGATTAATCTTGTAGCCCTACTTGAATTGTGAACGTTTTTACATACATTTTGACAATAATGATATTAATTCAACTTGTTTACTTCTTTTCTTTCAATCTCCTTCTTCCGCTCCTCTTCTCTGATCCTCTCCAGCTCTCTCTGTCTTTCCAGTCTCCTCTCCTCTTCAATCCTCCTCTTCTCCTCTGCCTCTCGCGCCTCCTTCTCTTTTCGTTCCTGCTCCTCTCGTCTCAGCTGCTCGCGGCGCTCCTGCTCTCTCCGCTCGGCCTCCAGAAGAACCTGCCGCCGCTTCTCCAGTTCTGCATTGCCCCGCTCCAAGTTTGCTTTGAATTTGTCCTCAAAAGTCACTGAAAACAAAAGGAGTGGGTTATTTATCAGCGCACTATGCATGTTGTAGCTATAACTTTAAAATCTCTCACGGTTGAACTTGGTTTTCTGTGGAGGCTCAATGTCAAAGTCATCAATCAAAGAGGCAACAGGTGATACAGCAGAAGAGGTTCCATTCACACTACTCCTGTTGAGGGGAAATCGGATTATATGATGATTGTATAATTACTAATTGATGAAAAAATCTGTTCACAGAAATACCTTTGTGGTGGAGGAACTAACTCCTTTGGCAGTGTGAGGGGCAATGGCTGTCCAAACTTCGCCATATCCACGAGATGCATAGCTAAAATAAATTCCTCTGCTTTCAGTTTGCCATCTTTGTCAACATCAGCTAAAGTCCTGTGAGAGAGTTACAGAACACTTAGAGGAAAAAACCCTACAGATATGTTTTTAAGTTAATAATCACTACATGTAGACATAGACCTACCAGATGGAGGCCAACTGTGTCTGTGAAAGCATTGTAGCAGCCATGGCACTTCGCACCTGCTGACCTAAAAACATGTGGACAGACAGTTTTATTAGGTGGACATATCATACAGATATAGTTTAAATGCTCACCAACATGTTGTGGTCGAAACTAATTTATACATATTGTTTTGGTCGGAACTATATTACATATATCAGCAGCCCATGAAAAGCATTGAATTACATTATATTTTTTGTAGGAAGAATATTGTGCTGTTTATTCAGTGAAACAATTATTGAGAAAATCTCAACTCAATGTAAGCATTTCCTTCACATTGGACTAGGGCTCATTCAATGAGACTGGTTGAACAAGGCTGCAGGGACAAGACAAAGAGCAGATACAGTCTTAGTTGTGTAAAAGCTAATTGACCAACTTCCATTCTTTCTAAACACACCCACAGCTGTTGCTGCTTCTCTTCTTGGAGAAAACCTGTTTAATTTCACTTTTGGCACACATCAAATGTTGGTGGTGGCTTTAGAAACCATTACAGCATATCTCCTCCACGCCTGCATTCCAGGCATAGCTCATGTGCCGTACCTGTGAGGTATCCGGTCATCTGTTTATCCAGGCTATTGAACTGCTGCCTGTACTTGAGTCTGGAAGCATGAGGCACAGCCCAGTCGCTCGGCACAGGGGTCGACGAGAACGAACTACAACAGTGAGGATACAGAATCTATTAGGATGAGCACAAAAGCCTACAATTTATACTAATCTCTGACACAATGTAGAAAGGTTCTGTGAAACCTGTTGGATCCGAGGTTGAGCAGAGGTGAGGGTGTGTTGGAACCAGCGGAGGAAGACGAGTGGACAAGTGGAGAGGCATAAGAGGAGGACAGCGGGAGGCCTAAAGTACAAATGACGATATTCAGATTACAACAGAAAAGCAAGGTGTATGATCTTATACAAAGATCAAGTATATGTGTTATGTACCAGAGGACATTGCTCCAGCTGGAGATGGCTGAAGGAGACCAATGCCACCATTTGGAAGACCACCAGTGCCTACTGTGGGGACGAGGGGTCTGAGAGAGCCAGCACCTACAAGTGGACTCAAACCTGTAGCAGAAGGGACTAAAGGGCTGAGTCCCATGGGCGAAAGACCAGCAGACCCCATGGGAATAGGAGTCAACACGGGACCAGCCATCATAGGCATATTTATAAAACCTAGAGGGAAACGCATCATACAGAGAGTGAATAAAATTAATGAATACATTGTGTGAATTATGGTCAGTTTTTACCGTACCGTAAGTGGGGGCCGCCAGAGTAGAGGTTGGGGCAGTGAGGGTCGGCACAGGCACAGGAGGCTGCTTCATAATAATTGGTAGAGCTGTGGGAAGAGACGTTCCCTGCAGTTTAAGCTTTATCAGCTTCATGGCTATAGAGAACTCTAACTGGTCCATTTTCCCATCTTTATTCATATCAGCCAGTGCCCTTCAATTCAGAGATGAACACTTGTGTCAGCGATCATTGTAAAAATTAAACAGGTTCAGTGTATTAACACTTAAATACATTTATACCATATCTCGGCTAAAACTGAAGGAGGAAGCCCTGATTGAAGGAAAAACTTCTTTGCCTGCTCCCCTAAACAAAGAGAATAGATATTTCATTCAGTTAGTGAGTAAAAATGGTGACCATTATTGTAATATGACACAAATAAATTTTTTTGTCAGTTGCACTTACCGGATACGTAGCCCATTGATGGGGAAAGGCTGTCAAATTTCTTATCATGTTTGTCCCTCTCTTCAAGGCTGATTGCCCATATACTTGGACCCCCTATAAACACAAGACACATTGCATTCAAACATATCCACATTTTGATTAAGCCAAAGCCAAATAGCTCTTGGTGAAGTGAAAAGCAGATTTAGGATTTAGAAGAATCAGACAGGCAAAAAAGTGTAAAAGTAAAACCAAAGTAAACATGGGAGTTTATTGACAACGTGATAACGAGGCACCAACTTTTACAGAGAGAAGGGCAGGACAAGCAAACTTTCTGACCAGTATTTACCCAGCCAAGGCTGACTACACCTAACGAGATGTGAGACCAAAACATAAAGAGGTCTTACACCACTGTAATGTGCTTTTCCTTCACTTTTACACTCGTATGTTTACTCTAAAATCACTTTCTGAACTTTGTCAGGAGTGTTGTCTTAAGAAATATATAGCTCCATATCTCAATATTAGACATATTACATAAGCTGAATAGTAAGGTCAGTTATAGCCCGTCACAAGCAGAACCAAGCCTGTAAAAAGGGCGTCAACGCAATGCAAAATCACACCTCCTCTTTGGGACAAATGATTTGCCGTTTTGAGAACGAGAGGATGAGAGGTGAGTTGTTACATTTTGTGCTAGTGGTACTTCTGAACACCACACTCCACACTTTTACTCTTACGACTACTCTTACTTGAGTTAACGTTTTGATTCCTCTTCCCACTGTAAGTCTCAGTGACAAAATGTTTGTCAACAATAGTATATGATTTGAACACCGTTTGTGTTTCTTGCACTGATCCTTCAGATATTTTAGTGGGATTAGTAAGACCTTAGAATACCAGATTTTGTGTATTATTAATGTTTTGTCTTTTCAGTAACATTAATTTCAAATGAAAAGTCAGAAATTACATTCTGAGAGTTACTATTACTTGAGTAGTAGTTACCTCAAACACTACTTGAGAAATCATATTTCTTATTAGTAACTTAACTTTTACTTGAATACACTTTTTGACTACTCCACTCACCTCCGAGGCTAAAAGCTAAATCTATACAGAACATGGTAAACCTCAACAACAAACACTGCCCCTGTACAAGAGATAAGCTGCTATTCCTCACATCGTCAGTGTTCGGGGCTTACCGTTCATATTTGCAGGTGCTGCTGGGGATGATGTGAGGGATGTTATTTTCAGCTACTTCTTGCAGCCATCTGCAAAACACAGCAATAGTACGGTCAATGAAAGCTGCAGCAAAGATGGGACAGTGCTGTGACAGAGCAGTAGAGAAAGAGATTCTGGTCAGTCAGCACTAAAACAGGGCTTCTCCTGTGTGCTTGAGCCAGGGCCACGCTGGCGGCGTCCCAAAGCCTTAAACGCTCTGGGACAAGTTCCAGCACTATTCACAGAGCCACTGAAGAGGACAGCAACCAGTTTAATACAGACTTCACAAGCTGGGGTGATACATCTTAAGGACGCATTTGCATTCACTCTTGAGACAAAGGTCTGTGTGGGAGCAGAAATGTAAAGATTTTTTGGTTAATCGTTGATCGTGATTACACAGAATAATAATAATCCTAGACAAATGTACTAAATTATAGTTATAGTAGTTTATTTACTCAGAAATTTAACAAAATAAACTTAAAATCCTGCACCACAATATTACAGACTGGTTTATGTCAGTGACTAAATATGTTGTTACATAACTATTTTAAAAGATGAGTCATAATTGTGAAATCACAATAGCTTACTTTGACCAAGCAGGTTTGTGAAAGGAAATGTGAACAATTGTCAATGTCTGAAAAGACTGCAGTGACCTCATAAACTAATGAAAGTGAAATTACCAATGATCAATAGAGTTCTGTTGATTCAGTGTTATTAGGAAGTCTTTAAATCTCACATGTTGAACTCTGGGAAGAAAGAAGAGGAAAAAGATTTTGGCTTCCTGATTAGTAACTTGCTGAAATATGCATTTCCTGGTCCTAGGTCATGTGACAGGAAAAAGGAATTTTGCTTCCAGCTTTTGATTTTCCAGATACAGGTGGCAGAAGCCAAAATATCCCATATATTTAGAAAAATACAGGCTTTGTAGGTTCCTGTGAGAGATTATTAGGACGTAGATGTTTCAGTGGAGGGCAGGGACAAGACTCACCGTCTGTGATCCAGGCTCAAGCCCCAGTCAGAAACTGTGCTTTTCCATTCTTCCCATCTCAAGTTTCTGTCTTAATTTAGCAACAGTTTTACATTTCCTTTAGAAATATATTGCACTTTTACACAACATATATGTAAATGTAGCCTGAAATACAGATTTTTAACCTGTGTGGCCTGTGTGCGAGAACCATCTTCAGGGCATCAAATTTAATTAACTGAAATATAATGCAATTAATACATGAATGGGCACCAGGTTAAGAACCCCTATCTTAACCCCCAAAACACAGATCAACCTGTATTTGAACACACTGCAGTGACTATTGCAGGTCATAAATAGCCTAACAATGACCTCACAAGGGTGACAGCACTCCCGCTCATCCTTGTACAGAGAATAGGCGTACGGTTGGTTCAGTCCATTTGTGTCCTGTACATTTTAAGTTTTGACAAATTTGTGTCATATGGTGGGAAAGTGTGACTTTTAAATAGAAGGTCTGTCTAAAACAGCAGTGCCCTACACCCAGATCTGTCCTCAGAGAGACTGAGGCAGGAATTTTCATTCTCTTGCCTCACTCACTTCTGTGGCTTCAGTCAAACTCCCACAGTGTCAGTCACACTGCAGTCCTCCCTGATGCATCGGTCTGACAGTAAAATGTTTTTTGTGTGACTTATAGATTTTTAACCCTGTACACTTCATGGTGTTCTGTTTGTTTTTTAAGATTCAAAAGAAATGCCTTTCCTTGTTTGAGCGTTCCATTCCCCACCTCAATGAATTCATGCTCTGGATAAAGGAAGCATGTTATGTCATAGAATAAAACAAGTAAAAGGTGATGCATACAGGACAGGTGTCTATTTTAACAGCTTGTCTAGGATTAAATTATCACTGTAAGATTATAACGATCTTAAAGCAAACACAACCAAATCATTTAGAAGAATTTTATGTGGGATTACAAGAACGACATGATAATATCATTCAAATAACTCTCCATGGTCCTTGCAGTGAAATGTAATAAAGATAAACTGAGTAACATTCCCTGATCACTTGTCACCAGCCTGCAACCTGCTCAACAAGTTTGGACCGAGAAAAACACCTGTGGCTCTGTTTATTACATCAAGTTTTATATAAATCCTGACCATGTCTTCATACTTAACATGTTCAAAAGGCTTTATCTCAACTTGCTAAAGCCTACCGCAACATTATTAAAGATCAATGGAAGTAACATGGCTGGCTCTCCTCACTTTGGCGTTTCAATCAAAATGCGCAGAAAGTCGCCTAAAACTTGTATGATTAAACCACAAAGGACACAGTGTGAAGATTTCGACATTATAAGGACAATATCAAAGTTATTTTCGCGTTAAGACAAGCAGTTTCGTTGCGTACCTCTTATTTCAGCAGCGCGGACAAAATTCACCCACTTCCGACTTTTCAAGGGTGTTGTGGTTTTCATTCACGGCTCCTGCGCTGCTTCCTAGGCACACCGAGGAGGTTTTATATCCTAAAAGAAGAAAATAACTGAAAATGTACGAATACAGCAGCTTTTCAACAGTGTGGACCTGTTGCTGACAGTTCTGTGTGTCACATCAACAACATGGCTGACGCACAGTGACTCTGGGCGCTGTTAACTCCAGAGGGAGGAGAGGGAGGCTCACTGAAGACAGAAACTTATTAGGAAAAAGTCAAATACCTACTGCGACATCAGCAACTATCTTTATTTCATTTTGTACTTAAATATAGACCAATTATTTTCTCAGTAAATACGATTAATTTATTCATGTTTTGTTTTGTAACTAGTTTTTGTATTTCGTGTTTAGCAGAATTCCTGATTCAACATTTTCTAACAAACAAAGCAGTTTAGTCATATGTGTCTTCTGAACATAACTCTAATATTTAACACTTGATCGTGAACAACTACATTGTCCAAAATGCATTCCCATCTCACATGTTATAAATAAAGCTAAAGGGGCACTTTGATACCTTATGCTGTGGAAATTGTGGCGGACATTTTGTGATTGTAAGAGGAGCTAAATTCGAACAGAAAATAATTCAGGGCCAGAAATATCGTTGTTAAAACTTTAAATAGAAAAAAATCATGGTCTCTAGCTGCAGGTAAGGACTTGTTTTTACTGAATTATTTATTTATTAAATAGGAATTTCATGAGCAGAATATGATAATGTCCATCTGTTGTCCCTGTTGTAACACAGAAAACAAGTACAAACTATTATTAAAAGAAAATTATGAGAATAAATATATATCTTTAATGATAAATACATCACTGGTCTATATAAACCATAATTATAGCACTCATTGATATTTATAGTAATATATTTTAACACAGATAAATAATAAACTTTTCACATTAGTTCTTTGGTTGAATGTGGACATTAGATATAAAGCCCAAAAAAGTCAACTGAACAAAATCAATTGAAAAGAAAAACTGTAACTTTCTATTTAGAGGTGAAATGAATGGTCTATTGCTTTAGAAACAGTGCTAGATTTTAATCACTCTGAAACCCACCGGTTCATGACCGTGTAGAATTGACTCTGTGCACAAGGTGGCAGTTGATCTGTTTATTTTTAAATGGCTAGCTCAGTACTTCCTGTCTAATTAATTTCTATGGGGTTTTCGTCCAGTCAGACTAAAATGGATTAATGCTGCAGTGAACAGTGCTGGATATCTCTTACACGTTAAAGGCTTTATAAAAACAAGTGAGTACTTCACCAAAGGATATTTGTGTGTTTATAAAGGGACGTGTTTGTGTCTCAATGCTAACGCTAAAGCATAACAATTTACTAGTAAAAGAACCCAACTGACGTTCTGTCCACAGAGGCAATTTGACAGTTAGAACATGGCTTTCAATGTTGTCATGCAATATTTTCCTCTAGCTTTACTTATTTGCGTTCGTATTTTGCGACACTTGCGATCACTTTTTGTTGTGCCGTAAATTACTTTATTTTTATCCAGCGTTTTCGTTGTCGTTGTGAACACAAAATGTTTAATAAAAAGCCTAGGCGAAACTTTCGGCAGAGAAAAGGGGCTTCCAGTGATGAAGAGGAACAAGAGCGGAATACCGAGGAGGATAATGACAATGAGAAAAGTTCTGTTGTGGCGAATAGGCCGCAGAAACTAGCCCAAAACCGCGGTATCTCCTGCAGCTCCAAACGGGAAGCGCCTGCTTCAAAATCGGACACTAGTGAAGAAGATGATGATGAGGATGAGATGGAGAGGTCAGAGAAAGCGATAAAACAGAATAATGCAGACAAAAACAAAACAAACAGCGCTCTCAGCTTTTCTGATGAAGGTAATTATTTTGGATTATATGTTTACATGTTTTTATCTTCAAATAAGCGTTTATGTGGTTTTCTGCATAATCATAAGTAAATGTACAAGTTAACATCATTTGTAACTTTGGTGTCCAGGTGGAGAGGCAGAGTTTAAGTTGAAAAAATCTCAAGATAAAGCAGTTCTGTTTCAGCTCAGAAAAAAGGAGTCATCATCGGCCAAGACTTCAAAACAATCTGGTAAGTTTTAAATATTTCTCTCAAATGTATTATTATTATTTATTTGAGTGTGATTTCTTAATTATCACTTTCAGCAGCAAACAACACAACCATTTTACAGAAGGAAGATTCAGGCGACAAGTCTTCCTCAAACCATGACAGCGATGACACTGCTGAGAATTCAGTGTCGGATAGTGGAAGCAGCGCTGATGATAAGAGTGATTTTGACACCAGACCAGTTTCCTTGTCTCCACAGTCAAGCCACAGATCTGTCCCTAAACAAGGTATTTAGTAAACTAAGTTGTTGAATATTTGATCAATTATGCACTTTTTGTTTTTGTAATTAGATTTATTTTTTTTCCAGTTATTATTCCTACTGCCAAAGAAATTGAAGCAGCAAAGAGACGAAGGCGTGCCAATTTGACCAAAAAAGAGTTTATTTCCCTGGACAAAGATGATTATAGTTCAGCTGCTAGCACTCCAGAGCGTTTTAGCACGAAGGACGAAGAAGAGCAAGTAGAAGATGACAGTGATGAGCCTGATGATCATGAGAGAAGAATTGAGTTTGCGCCTCAGCCTAAAAGTGTCCGAGAGAGAATAGCAGAGCAAATGGGTACAGATCAAAAATGAAAAACAGACTGAGTTTGTTCAGTGTTTGTTTGCCATCTAAACTGATAATACACTGCTTACTTTGTAGGAGATAGTGATGACAGTTTGTCTGGGACTGATGAAGAGCAGGAGCTCTGGGAGGAAACACAAATTGGAAAAGGTTTAAAAAGGCGACCAGAGGAACAGGTAAATAAAAGACTTATTTATTGGTTTCCCTTTTGTTACTTTATTTAATTACATACTTTTCCATCAGAGCCCATCAGGGAGCGAATCGAGTTACAGCAGCAGCAAGCCTGAACGGCACAGGCAGAAGATGAAAATCCCAGCTCTTCCTGATGTCTCTGTCTCAATGATTAAGAAGAGAATTACCCTAAAGTCAGTATATATTCCTGTTTGGGTTTATAAGTTGAACAAACATTGCTGGTTTCACAGTGACTAAATGTAATTTTATATTTTTAGACTGGACTCTTTGAAAGAGGTGCACAGAGCTCGTCAGGCCGAATTTCGGCGAATGGAAGGAGATATTGAAAATGCAAGATGCTCTGCTGAAAATCTAGAAGAAAGCTCGTTGGAGCTTGAGCTGAAGTTCTATAGAGACATGACCGTGTATACCCATAACCTTGTGGAATGCCTACGAGAGAAAGTAAGGGATCGGTTAATTATGCTGCTCAAAACACACATTGTTTTGTTTAGAATAGATGTCAAACTTACACATACTTAAAACCACCTATTTATTTTTAGATTGTTGAGATCAACTCTTTAGAGCTGGAGCTGCACACGCTGCTGTCTGACCAAATGGAGTCACTGTTGTCACGGAGACGACAGAAGGTCAAGGAGCAAGCAGAACATCTACAACAGCTCAGCTGTAATTAACTTTTTTTTTTTTTTTTTTTAATCAACTGATTATACATTATTTCACCACTGTCTTTACATCTTATGCTTCCATAAACAATATCAATGCTTACTGTGTTTTTTGCAATACATTTAGATAAAACTGATGAACTCACTGCTAATGGGCTTGGGTAAGACGTAAGAGCAGGCTGTCTCTAATTCTTGAATTTCTTGAACAAATATTTTGGAAATAATGTAAAATACATTCCTTTTTAATGCTTCTAGTGTCCCAGCTCCTGCTGTAACGATTGAGGAAAACTTTGATGTACCGGAAGACACAATGTCTTCCCCTGAAGAAGAGGAGCAGTGTCAAAAACAAATGGGTACAAAATATGTCATTATTATGTGTCTTAATCACATTACCTTTAATGTTGTTGTCTAATTATGCATTCTCTATGTAATATACTATCCTCTTCAGAGGATATTCTATTGCGGTCTAAGGCTGTATTTTCTGACGTGAAAGATGATTTCTATGAAGTGAAGAAGATCTTATCCTGGTTTGAGGAATGGAGACGATCCTACTCAGATTCATACCATAATGCTTACATCTCTCTGTGTCTACCCAAGTTACTGCACCCAATTATAAGGTATCAACTCCTGCCCTGGAATCCTTTAAAGGTAATTTCTATAAATGTGGATCTGCTCAAATTTTAAGCATTCACTTTGTTTATACGCACATAAACATGTGGCATTTACCCAGCCGTTCTGTTTGTTTCTTAGGAAACAAGTGAGGACTTTGAAAACATGCCGTGGTTCACTGCATTGGAGACTTTCTGCCATGGACACGGTCACGAAGAGCTAGAGCACACAGACCGACAAACTGTGACAAATGTTATAGAGAAAACATTATTTCCAAAACTAACAGGTATTACCAAGCCCAAGACTTTAACCTTTCTCTCCATGCGATGCACTAAGCTTAGCTATAAACTAAATATTCAAATCTATTTTCAGCTTATGTTGAGATGGTGTGGGATCCAATGTCGCTGCATCAAACTGTTTGTTTGGCTGATTTATGTCATAGACTGAGGGAAGACTTTTCCATCTTTGAAGGAGAGCTGAGTAAACCGGTCAAGGTAACTCTATAAGCTATTTATATGTCTGTCTTACACAAATCATAGTCAAATGTACAGTGTTAAAATGCTTTGTGTTTTATAAAGGCATTCATAGATGAAGTTGCCAGTCGACTGAGAGCCTGTGTTGATGAGGACATTTTTATTCCTATCTATCCAAAAAGGTATTGTTAGTGTTAAATTAATTATATCTAATGTGATTATATATAAAACAACATTTTCACCTAAATAAAGGTTCTTGGAGGATTTGTCTTCTCCACAGTACCATTTCAGAGAACAACAACTCTGGACTGCAATAAAAGTAAAAACATCAAATACACCATCAGTCTTTTACCATCAATTTGTCTTTCTGCCCATTTACATTCTACATTTGCTTCTTATATAATTAGCTTCTTTGTGTCATGGGAAAGTGGGATTTGGTTCTTCCCGAAGTTGTACTGAAGGAACTAATGTTGGACAAACTTCTCACTCGGTACATAATGATCGCCTTAATGAACTCTACTGGGACCACACTTCAAGCGAGCAAAAAGGTACTTAAAAACATTTGTATTGCTTTAATGTGTGAAGACATGCATTGTCTGGAGCTACACGCATGTTTGTTGTTCTAAATCACAATCATACTCTTTTACAGATTGCAGAAAGCTTGCCGTCCTCTTGGTGCACGGCAGAAGATACGTGTTTACCACAGCTTCAGTCTTTCAGAAGCTATTTGGTTCAGATGGCTCATTCTGTTTGTAAACAACACTCTCCAAAGGAACCAAGTACAAAGTAAAGCATCCCATACGAAAAAGTTAAAATGTTTACATTCTGTTTACTTATTTGATTCTGTTTTGTATTTTAGATCTACTGTGGTTGAAATTCTGAAGATTTTAAGTCGCGTCAAGTGCAGTGACTCTATAATGGCAATAGCTGAGAAATACCACTATGAGGATGCCATCTATACTCACCAGCTGTTAAATCAGGATACAGAATGAATTTTGAACCAAACAGTCACAGCACACAAACTCAAACTGCAATGGAGCTCAAAAGTGATCGCTTACCACTAGGTTCCCATTTATTTTCCTCATAGACTTTCCGAAAGAAAAAAAGAGAATATTAAAAGTTTTAAAGTTTTCTCAGTTTTAAATTGGAAAAATTTGACCGAAAACAACCGCACTAGGACATTGTCCTCCAAAATGTTGAGGCCAAGAACCCCAAAATAACTCCCACAGTACCGTGTTACCGTTACAATTTTTGACCAGCAAACGTGTAAAATCAGATTTAATATGGTTTGAGTTTTAGTTTTGGGCCTAAATTCACCAAAAATACTGGTTTCAGTTTAAAAATGGATAAAGTACTATGGCCCCTACTTTGAAAACTAGAGTTATCACACAGCTTGTCAGGTTCTGTTTTTCCATTAAACTCTAAACACTGAATTTTCCAAAAAGTCTATGGGGAAACATGAAAGAAATGTACTTACAGAACCGCAGTGGGCTCAGACTGCGTTGAGCTCCATGTTTGCTATAATAGTTTGTATGCCGTAAAAAGATTTATTTTGTGTACCATCAAGAGGACTTTAACGTGTTATAGATTCACTATTTTGTGGAAATTGTTAATAAATTAATTTTTTATGGTGTGATAATTGCATTACACTCTTTTTCTAGGCTGTATTTAGTAGAACTATTGTAATGTAGATAAAATCCGTCCAGATTAAAGATGTGTACCAAAAAAATGAAAAGGCAGTTCTTATACTAGAGCTTCAATTATGTGGTTTTATTCCATACAAAAATAAACACCAAATACTGTTTAAGCACACAACACTGGGAATAAGAGCTGGTTTCTACAAGCCGTTATATTCAGGCTAATAAGCATAATGTTTGGTATTTGTTCAGAAGTGCTTGACTGTTCATTAGACAACTTTAAACTCTGGGCCAAGAAAACCATAGATATGCACAAGTCCATTACTGGAAAAGAATGTACAGCAACTACTAAAGCAAATGGAGTTATTACTGAAAACAGCTGAAGGTTTAATTTCACAAAGAGCAACACAAACTGAAGCTTTGCCAGTTGGCATGCAATCATTATACAGTTAGTGTTCAAAGTTGATTGAATAAATGGGAGGCAATTTAGAGAACAGAAAACTGAATCCCATGTTTGTGTAGTCGGTCAATCAGTGTGGTTTTTGCAAAGGCGGCTCCGGGTGAATACACTCCTCCCCTAAAAATAAATATTGATAAAGATATAAATAATACAGTTAGAAAATATGTTCATAAAAAGATTACAAAAGCACAATTTGGTATAATGAGAATATTAGTCTGAGGCTGACAATATATAACTAATGAGAAAATAATAATGATAACTTACTTCTTGGGCAACGCAGGGGATTCATTGAGGATGGTGAGAGCAGCCTGGACCATGGCAATGGGCGTGGCCACATATCCACACTCTACAGTAGAAGATGCATTTTAATTGTTAAGCTTTAGGTGAATCAATTACTTAAAGGGCATATGACAGGTTTTCAGGTTATTCTAAGTATTGCTTTGTTTACTTATCAGAGTTTGATCTTGATAAGAAAGTGGTGCTGAGTTCTAAAACGGAATCCCTCTATCAATCCACAAAATTATATATATATATATATATTTTGGGGAAAATATAGACACAAGGAACTATTTTTTTCTGAAAGTTGAATTTTTAAATTTTTTTTTACAAAATAATGTTGTCAAGTATTTTTAGTATTAGTAATAATAACTAATATACCTTTGAGGCATTTTTGCCCTTGTTTACAATAAGGTTGCTAGGTAACAGTTACAGAATTACCCAATGGGTTATGATAAGGGCTCTAGAGGACATGGGTTCTGTTGCCTTGGGAATTGCAGCGGCCATCTTGCGAGTTAAAATTCTATGTCATCAGAATGTTCAAAATTCCAGAATGGAGGCGACTGGAGACTAAATTAAGTAGTAACACACTTATTAAAATTTAACTGACATTGGATCTATTTTTTTTTTATAGTTTTGAGTCTTTCTAACATAAAATAAGCAACAATTTTGAAGTTGCAGGGTAGAAATATCCATTAGTTTTCTTATTTATTACAAAAGATAGAAAATATATAATTTTATAGCCACAAAATTGTATTTGAGCTTCACAATTAAATAATAATTTGTGGCAAAGTATGTAATAAATGTAGAGATAAAATGAAAAACTATTGCGGGCTCAAAATTTCTGCAAGCATTTGTCCAGTATAATCTAGATGTTTCCTTAATCAAAATGCAAAATGTTTATTGTAATCTATCAAATAAAAAAATATATTAATAATATAGAAGACAATTGTAAATGTCTTTAAACCTGGCTCTAATATCACTCACATGTGTTTTAGTGGTTTTCATTTGCTAAAACCACCTGGATTTTTCATATTTTGTGATATTCTGTGGTTAATCCCAGTTGCTCCATTGAAATCACATTATGTTCTGCTTCACTTTTGCCTCCATTCCGGAATTTAGAACGTTTTTGTTTACAAACTTTCAAAGGGTCTATAGGAAATAATGGGACTCTGAATCAGGAATTATTTTCTATAAATTATGAACAAAAATATTTGGCCTACAAATACTGCACTGGTCTACATTTTATGCACAACTGAATTATGTTACACTATTTGGACACAACACAGACACAACCTTTTTACTTCACGACCATTACTATAAAAGAAGAATATAACCTGAAATTAAAAATATTTTTTTTCCAAGATTATTTTTTCACATCTGGTAGAACAAGAAGAACAATTAAAAAAAAATCCAATTATCAAGGTATTTCTTACAAAACTATGATGATAATATTCTACTAGATTTCTTTTCCAACACAACAGAGTTGGAACTGAACATCGGTTACCATGGTGACGTTCTTTCTAGCCTATTATAACTCAGTAGAATAACACATTACGCCACATCTGCTGCACACGTCCAACCAGGAAGTAAAATTAAAGACTTACCCAAAAAATGCTCCAATTAGGGAAATCTGGGTAAAATCTTTGGCAATATATTATATATGTTAATAATGTTTTAGTGAATTGTGTACACCAGGGGTCTGCAACCTTTATTATCAAAAGAGCCATTTTGCCCCCTCTTCTACCAAAAAAAAAAACACGTCAGGAGCTGCAACAAATAACCGACACTACAAAAGCCGTCAGCACGTAAAGGCGAAGGCTGATGACGTTATGTGACTGACGTATATTTGCAAATTAGAAATTAAAAATAGTTATTTTAAAATTAGATGGCATCAACTTAAACTCCAAGATAACTGCCCAACAAAATAAACTAATATACAAATAAAAATGAATTAAGAAATACCATTTATTTATGTTAAGGTTTTTTTTTCAAGGCCAAAGGGAGCCGCTACAATGAGGGTGAAGAGCCGCATGCGGCTCCGGAGCCGCAGGTTGCAGACCCCTGGTGTAGACTAACCTGTCATATACACTTTAAGTGGAAGTAGTTGAATTTATTTGTCAAAATACATTTTGAACTTGCACATACCAGGTCCCTGGACAACAGTACGGATTTTGCCATTTGGTTTTCCACGAGACAGGTCCTGTCCTTCAGTGTAACCCTCACCATAGAAAGCTAACTGGAAGGATGAGCCCTCCAGCTAAGAAACATACACAGATACTGAGAAGCTGCATGCATTTTTATCATTCTTTCAGAACTGTACATACCTGCTTTCTAGTCGGCCCCGCCTTTGAGAAGACCCCACAAGTGAAGAGTTCTGGGTACTATGGTGAAAACAGAAAACATTTAGCACCTGTAAAATAAATAAATAAAATCTTAATGCATATATATCACCTTGATGAGGAGATTGCGTCCAAAACTGAACTTAACCATAAACCAGAACATGATGCCAGCAAACATCAGCTTGATAACATTACTTAAGCCGCCAATACCCGCATACGCGCCATATTGGACCTGGGGAACAAAATGGGGAACAAAATGTCTCGTTTAAAACACATATTGTGAAATGTACCGATGTGCAAACAGCAGACTTACTGGTGAGACCTCCTCCTGTTCCACAAGGAAACGCTGTGTTCTCTTCACAACAGAAGGATCAGAGCCCATAAATGGCACAGTGTATTGCTGAATCTCATTACTGTAGAACAATGTGCCTCTAAAATGTGAAACAAACCAGAAAGAAAAAGAGTGTTGTCTACGAACTGATTTCCCTAGTTTATGGCCAAATCACTAAATAGATTATTAACCTGCGTTTGAGTTTTGAGCCAACAACAGGAAGGGGTTTATGACTGAATTTCTTCCGAAGGCTCTGAAGCTTTTTGCCATCTGCAAATCCATAAACAGCTGACTGCCATGTGCCATCATGGATACAACCGCCCTGGAAATAAAAACAATGAATGTACAAAGAAATAGTGGATATTTGAGCTGTACGTAAAAATTCGAAAATGAAAAATGCAAGTAATCACTTACTTCAGGTCCTGAATTGAAAGTGAGAAAGCTTTCTACTGCTGTCAAAGTACCTGTGGAAAACAAATTATCGTGATTGTTGAAAAACTCTGTTGCTTATTACAAAATACAGTATATATTACAGTAATACCTTTAAATTGATCCCTTGTGAAGAGGACCCCCATATCTGCAGGAATGGAGTCAAATCCACAGCTTCCAATTATGTAAACATCTTTTTCTGCTGCTGGACTGTCATAATTGAGCTGCATTCCCTCCAAAAACTAAAGCAAAAACAGTTCAAAAATTATTATTTTTTTCCCCCCCGTTTCATTTAAAACTAAGGTAACTTTGTTTATTAAGTGTAATAAGAACACCATCAAGGTGCTATTAGTTTAATAATAAAATGTATAATGCCCCAGTCATACCTGAGGCTCTCCACACAAGTCAATATGATGTGCTCCATTCTCCACACAGGCCTTAACTACTGGCTCACCATAAAATCTGTACTATAAACAAAAAGAATAAAGACAAAAATGGCAAAACATAAAGACAAAAACCGGAACAAACCAGATAAATTATTCAAAACATAATAAAGGCAATTTAGATTTATTAACATGTAATTATGTCTTGTCTTATATAGATTAGCAAATTATATTACCAAGCACTCAAGTGTGGAAAATAAATAAGGCTTTTTGTAGAAATAGCTGCAAAAGGAGTTTGATAAATGCACAATGCAACGTATTGTAAGCTACAAGTGGGTGACCTTCATTGTCTCAGTGACAGTTGTGTTGTGTGAAGATCAGCTAATGACAGAAAATAAAGATGGAAGAAAGTTGTCCGTTTCAGAAAACTAAGCAAATGTAAAATTCAAACAACTTACAGGTCCAACACAGTTCAGAACAATCACTGCTTGTTTGCACATGGCTGCCAAAGAGTCTGGCTCGCCAACATCAGCAACAATGATGTCCACTTCTGTTCTGATCTCAGGCTTACCTACAAGCACACATATTCAATTGCACTGTACTACTTGTACACAAAGTTACTCTAAAGACAAAGTGATATTGCAAATACAGAGATTTTCCTGTTCAATAACAGACAAGGAGGTGGAGAAATCAAAACCCTCCAACACACTGGATAACAGCATTAGAGCAATAAGATTATATGTGAAATTAAGTCGTGTTTATCAGGATAGTGGTAAGACTTCAATCACATTCAAAGCATAGTTTGGTTAGACATAAAGACTTTAAAGTCTGTATATTCCAGTCAAGGATTATTATCAAAATACTATTATGATTATTTACACAGTCGACTAGACACACTGATTCAGACTAATGGTTGCAGTTGCAGCCATATTAGAACTCTACACAAGACAACTATCATTCGAACAAAGGCCTGCAATGTATGAAACATTTGGCATTATTCACTCTTTTCATCACTTCCTACTGGTTATCTTGTCGTACTTTGGAATTAGCTCGCTACAAAAACTTAGCAACCGGTTTGTCCAGATCAATGGTCCAGATAACTCTCAAACAGTTTCAACATTTTCAATCAATCTCAAGGTAAAAAGTTATCAAGGCTCCCACTAAGGATACTGTTTTAAAATGCACATACTCAGCACTCCGGCGGCTTGCTCGAGTATTTTCTCCAGCTTTTGCCTGCTCCTTCCAGCCACGGCCCACTTCAAACACCCATTTGGACCCTCAGACGCCGTCCGAGCCACCTCTTCCACCACAAACTGTCCAGTAAACCCAGAGGCCCCGAAAATGACCAGATGGTATGGTCGATTTGAGGACGTTTGTACAGAAGGCATGATGCTTGGAGTCTTAGGAGAGAGATCTGCGCACTTGTCAGACGAGGAGAGGCTCGCTCTGCAGCCTCCCCCTATTTAATCACAGCGCTTCCGTAGCCTATCGTGCTACATGATGCTAATGCGATCTTAAAACATGTTCTGAAGCGAGCAAGTTATGAATCCATATCTACTATGAGATTGTGTTTTAGTGTACATTGTCAAACTAATACGTCATTAAAATAAAACAATTCAGTTATTTGTGCCTTTGCGTTACACTTTCTCGAGTTTTGATTGGCCGTGTTCACAAAAGAATAAGGTATAAATAAAGCTAGAGAATTAAGCGAATTAATGTAGTAACCGTGGAACATAATCGTCCTAGCTGTAAAATTCTACCCAAGAAATCCATGTCAAGAATTTTATTTCAGTTGACGTTGCTATTTTGACTTTGTTTGTCCATGTTCAACCATACTAAGATAACTATAAGAAAAACGTGTATATTATTATTATTATTAGAATTAAGAGCAGTAGCAGCATTATTATAATAATTATTATTATTATTCTTAGTTAGTGATAAGTTATTACCTAAATTATTATGTTTATATGTTGTGTTATCAATGGATGTGCCCATACTGTGAATGATATGCGAATATACTGCAATTCTGTGTTGACCAGGGGAATATTAAGTTTCATAATTTTGTGAAAACGGGGCCTGACAGAGAATACTTCAAAGGTATAATTAATGGTCAAGGCTTTTTCCATTTTCTTTTTATTTTTTTTTATTTAAAGTCTTTAATCAAAGAAACGCCATGCCCTGCCTACTCATTCGGCAGTCACAAGATGGCGGACAAAAATGCCACAGGAACAGTATTCAAATCCTTTTAGCTTTATTTATTCCATCAACCCACGGGCAAGTTGATTGGCTCTCGTGATGTCTTTTAATAATGACGACTATTATATGCGCCCCTTGCACCACGAGAGGTTTAGGAAAACAAACTGTGAGGGGTCAACATGCTTGTTCTTCAATGTCAATGGCTTTTAATGCACATCAAACAAGGACAATTTGGTTTTAATTTACCGCTCTCTCCAGCGGAGATTTTATAAGATATTTGTCATCCGGGTAGGTCTTGTATGTCCTTTTATACAAGCTTGATACTCCAAAAACATGGCGTGTATTAGCTAATCTTGCTAACCACTTTTGTGCATTGAGTAACATTGTTGCTTTAACCGGTGATTTGGTGCACACTAACAATTAATATCACACGTTGACATTGTTGATATATTGTATTATAACTATCTCGTTAAACATGTATTATTGTACCTTAATATGCGGTCATAGAGTTACATATTTACATATCTATCCTTGCAGCATAGTCTATGGTCTTTAAAAAAGCTATTATTATTATTATTATTATTTTAATATTATGTATTTATCTTTTACAAAATCTGAACACGATGCTGTTTCATATAATTGCAGTAGTTGTTAATTGACTTTTTTGATGCCTAGACTTCTGAAGACGCTCCTTTTTCATCTGTTGACCATTTGGTGCATCGCCATGTCTGCTCAGATTTGCAGAGCAGTGGAACTATTTTTGAGATCTGCATGTTGCCGCACCATCAGAAGTAGATCATCTTTGCACAGACAAGCTCTAGGCCTTGTTAGACCTCTTGGCCGCAGTGATCTGGTTGTTACAGCAATTCAAAGAAGAGCGTACAGTTTAGACAGATTGTCCTCTCCTTCAATCAAAGGTCAAACTTCTCAACAGCCTCGCACCGAGAGGTTGTCTCCATCCTCAGCCTTAACACAAAGAAATCTGTCTGCAGCTGCTGTACAAGTGAGACAAAAAATGTTTTCATTATTATTAGTAATTCACAAAATAGTCTGAATGTATTAAATCATTTTATTAATTATTATTTCTTGTGTGACTAGTCCCGTCCCTTATGCCAGTATGACTTCCTAGAGATTGGGGAAGTAGAAGAAAACATTCGCCGTGCTCGGGCATGCAAACAAATGAGACATTTCATTGTCAACCCAAATCTCGCCAATCTTGTGACGCAACTCCTTGGACCTGACATAGAAGATTCTAAAACTGTTTTGTTTGAATGCAACCCGGGTATGTATTATCACAACACAAAAAATATATTCATGTTGTTTCTTCTGGATATAGTAATTGGCATATCATTTTTCTTTTTGCCTGGGCCTAGGGCCTGGTGTGCTCACAAGAACTCTGCTGAAGGCTGGAGTCCAAAGAGTGGTAGCTCTTGAAGGAGACAAGTCCTTTCTATACGATTTACAGGTAACAAACATTCCCTTTTGAAACAAAACAAAAACATAAACGTGTCTTCTTTTCCTCTCAATACAAAAGTCCAAATTTAAATAATAATGTTGCTTATTAATGTTGTAGGATTTGGAAGGTCGTCTTGATGGTCAGCTGGAGGTGGTTCATTGTGACTATTTTAAACTTGACCCCATCGGCAATGGACATCTTAAACCTCCTGTTATGTTTACTGACAAACTTTTCACTGATCTTGGAATATCAGAAGCTAATTGGACTGATGGTAATTCATAATAATAACAGAAGTTAGTTGTTCTAAGAACAAACCAATCTATATTTTGTTACCATCTTCCAGAAGTCCCAGTGAAAGTGGTTGGTATCCTTCCCCAGCGAAATGAACGTGGTATGTTGTTGAAAATGGCTTATGCCTTGTTTGAACGACTGTCAGTTTACCGATATGGAAGGATTGAGCTCAATCTCTTCATAAGCGAGAAGGAATACCAAGTAAAAATATTCCCATTTCAAAAAAGTAATACAAATAAATATGAAGTGCAAACATTTTATATTGTCTTATCATTATTTTAGAAACTGATTGCATGTCCCGGTAACATGATGGACTACAGAGCTTTTGGTGTGCTGTGGCAGATGGCCTGTGATATTCAACTACTGCATAAGGTAAATTACTTTCCAAGAACTACAAAAGAATTATTACTCTTTTGGATACAGGATACAAAAGATAATGTGTCTTGTACTTACAGGAACCATGGGAATCATTTGTGGTTTCCTCAAGACAAAGTGCTCCAGCCTCCAAAGGCAAAGTAAAAGAAGCAATTACCTTGATTTTTATATAAAAAAAAAAAAAAAATATATATATATATATATATATATATATATATATATACATATACATACATACACATACACACACAATATATATAAACTGTACAAATTGTGTCCTTTTTTCCCCTAGCTTGCCAATGACCATCTGTGTCTTGTGCGATTGCGTCCTCGGGCAAACTTGTTCTCTTCAGGTCTGACTCCCTCTAACGCTTCCACTCTGCTCATGATGGTCAAACAGTGTCTGGCAAAAAGAAAGATCAAACTTATTGACAGGCTAAAGTAAGCATTAGATATGTCCATATATGTGTTTCATTCTCTGTCTTATACACATTTTTGTTGTTTCTAGTCTCTGGTCTCCAGATAGTGGAAGCAAACTGTTGTCAGAGTTGGGTTTACCTGAGGATATTCTGACGGGTCATGTATATCCAGAGGAGTATCTTCGACTGTTTCAATTAATGGATAAATGCCAGGAGTTTACACAGAGCTGGCTCTATGAAGAATTTCTGGAGAACACACAAAGAGAGGGCTGGGGCTGACAATAAGTGAAATATATTTATATCCTTCTATCATTGTAATAATGACAACTGTTAAAGGAGGAGTAAAATAATGGCAAAAGAAGTAACATGTAGTTGCATAACTTATTGTACATGTATGAATTATCCTCTATGTGAACATTATAGTTTGACACTGTTGAATAAAATTCATTATCATAAATATGTTCAAGATTGATGTCTTAAAGGCACTGTAATCTTGTATTGCATTATGCGGCTATTTTACATGGATGACCTTTGTATTCTTTTTTAAAATAAAATTATTTTCAAAACGGTTATACTGTGTTTAAAACATTCTGTAACGTTATATTAAATAATAGGGAATGCAGTATTTGTATTTTATACATTGTACCTTTCGAAAGAAAGCGACAGGTGGCGACGTTACACATCAGCGCATGCGCAGTGACAGGTTTTGCTGACCACAGATCATAACATCCATTTCTAGATGTTTGATGCTCGAAGTGATGCCAGTAGCGACACTGATGACCTGTAAGTCAGAACCCTTTTATATCACGTCCGATATTATGCATGGTTAAATGATTAGTCTTTGTCTAAATCAATTTTTCGTGATGTTTTGTTGTCAGATGAGGTCTTCGCCAGATGTGGCTAGCTAGCATTAGCATTACAATACCTTCATTACAAATCGTGACCTTTTACCTGTCATCTGCAGGTTTTGCGTGTTGTTTATATGTAAAGATAGCTACTTGTGTGTCAAGGTCTGATGCAGTTGTACACGACCTTGTCTTAAAATCTTTATTAAATGCTGTTAAAACTGTCTGTTAGCAAGTAACTAGTTAAACCTTCAGTCTACAAGCATCAAAGGTAATCTGGCATTTTACTAAGAGCAGTTGTCTTGGTAAATGTATGTATTATAATCTGACCAAGACCATTTTAAGGAGTCTCACGAGTTCAGAACTTCAATATCTTCAATTCATGGGTTTCAGGCAAAGAATTCATTCCTGACTTTTCTCCATACAAAAAATATAAGATTTTAATATGAATTATTGAATTGCTATGGGAACAGAGTGCTGTTGCCATTGCTTGAAACCAATGAATGACCTCAGTGGACCACAGTATGAACAAATCACAGTATGAACAAATCATACAGTTGTCATGGTTTATGCCTCACCAGTGCTTAGTTTCTGCCCAAGAATGATTTCTGAATTGTCACATTTGGATTTGCTCCTTCACTTTTTGAAGTCCCATCAGTCTTTTATTATTATACACTGCACACTGTGCTGGAAAGATAGTGATGGGAAGCACAGTATGATTGACAACAAAACGCATCATTTCTAGAAACTAATGTTCTTGCACTTCAGAAACCTGCCTAAACTCAAAGCTGGCTTTCAAAAACAATTAGCGTTTGTAGAAATCAGGACAGTCTTGTTCCTGTGAGAGTCCCCGTCTGCTCATCACAGTTTTTTTACTCTTGTGGGTTAAGTTTTCACGCAGAAAAAGTGGCACAGTACAGTAACAAAGTTAGGTACCAGTAGTACCTATCGTTGTTGTTGTACTGGTACCTAGCTCCAGATGGAGCTGAGCTGTTTTTCTCTTATGCCTACAGCCTCAGGGTTTGGCTTAGGAATGGTACCAAACCAGTTTTGTGGTTCTCTTGTTGCACTTATTTGCTGTCATTAGTTTTGAGCCTAATGTTATCTGGTGTTTCTTTTGACTCTTATTCATTGCCTTTCTTCCTGCAGACCAAAGAAGAGGCTAAATCTTTGTGCAAGTTAAGACCAATGGATCATGGAGGTAAGTAGGGCGAGACAACAAAATGTAAACTTTATTCAGTTATGCATCATTGACATGCATTATATACATTTTGTCATTTTCTGAAGGTCAGTTTGGGATGGAGGACAGTATAATGTCACAAGAGGTTGATCTCTGTGACAACCTTGCAGTATCCTCTGTAAACCTGAATGTGCTTGCACAAACTCAGAATAAACTTGCCTCAGAAATTGAGAATGTTGGACAGCAAGGTTCAACGCCAAAAGCCGCTTTTAATAGCTACGAAAACGACAAGCAAGACAAACTGGACAAGGACATCAGTACAGGACAGATGGGGGAAGACCAGGATGAGGTGATGAAGGAAGAAGAGGACAACTCGGAGGAATCAAGTTTAATCCGCTGCCAGTCCCCAGAAACTCCCATGACTGATTCCTCATATTCTGAAACAGGTATGGGCCCTCATGACCTAACACTACTCTTAAAATAAACGTGAATGTAAAGTAGGTTACAGACAAGGCCACCGTGGTCAGTTACTGATTTTACGAGCCAGTAAAGTGTCATAAAGGTGTGTGTCATGATTAAGGTTGGGTAAGTTTCTTAAGAAAAGTAATTAGTTCTAGTTATCCGTTATATCTCCCCAAAAGTAACTGTATTCGTAACTGTGTTATTGAGTGTTGAAAGTCACTAATTACCAGATAAAGGAACTATTCAATAACCAACAAAATCCTCCAAAAATAAACCCCCTTCTGCTGTTCAAGCAATAATTGAGAAAAGTCAACCTTGTTTTTCCTGAAAATTGTTGAATGCAGACTTTATATTCTCCCTCACAGAGCTCAAAGGCACCAAAACAGACACACATGATACCATCACAACAAGAAAGACAGGACTGTTACCTTTACGCAGCAGACACAGGCGAAACAACGCATTTACCAAACACACGCATAACATAACACAGCACGCTACATTACAGCGCTTTTTGCAGTTTTAAAACCAGAGCTGAACCACGGCCTAATGGTTATTAAAATAACTGAACTTACGAGAAATCAGACAGCTGCATTCACACTGGCCTGGAGCTCGTGTTTTTAGTGATGTGTAAACTCCAAACTCATGTGGACTTCCTGCTGTTTTTACTTTCATCACAAAGAGTCACAAAATAATCTTCATTTAATAATCTGTATTTTGGAAAGACTGAGTATCTGAGTGTCTGTTGAACGCATGTCTGTTGAACCAATGAAATGGCAGGAAAGCCTCTCTCTGTTTCTGATTGGTTACTTTTACAATCTCTTTTTTTAGCCAATTGCTGTCTCTAATGCACATGTTCACTTCGCAAAACAAATTTTACAGCTTACAGTGCTGCTGCGTCTCAGTGTAAGATAATGAGCCGCGTTACACTGTCAGTAAGTAATTAGATTACTCGTTACTGATAAAAATAACGCCGATAGTAACACTTTTAAATATAAATTACATTAGTCCCAACACTGATCATGATGTGGATTTCTTAAATCTTACTCATTTGATTTTTCTTTATATTTCCCTCCACTGATCGGGATTAATTATTAAAAATAATCATAACATCATCAGGACTTTTGCTGAAATCCGACTGACTAGTAGTAGCTAGTGAAAGTAAACAATACATGTTACTAACCAACAAATACATTATTTGGTAACATTTGGTTAGTGTTAATGTGTAGCCCTGGTTCCACAATACAATCATTTCATTTAATTAAGTTCACTGTCATTGGTTTCTCACACATTCCAGCTATGTGGGTTTTTTATTTTTGTTTTACTAATATGTCTTCAAGTACCTGTCACAAGCATTATACTGTATTATAAAAAGTTATAAATTGCACAAACACCCAACAACGGTAAGTCCTTGTGGTAAAAGTGTGTCAGGTCAGTGGTCACATGTTGTCAAGTACAGGGCAAATTAAGTGATGCGTGTCCATGATCATGTGCCTGTGTCGGACAGGTCACTATGCTGTGTTAGATGCTGTTGACTGGACTGTAATATCAACTCTTAAAGCTTTGTTTGTTACTTTGTGCCTTTAGGAAGTCTACTGGAGATGCCCTATATCTTCTGTCCTGGGACCAGTCCAGAACCTACCTCCCCTCTCTCTCTCATTGAAGGTCCACAGAAACAAAACCGGAGCAGTGCATTGGATTCAGGTTATAATGATACAGAGTTATCTATAGCAAAATCTGCTATCACCAGTTCAAAACAATATACCTCATCCTCAGAAAATGTCTTGGACTATAATTTGACTCCTAAAATGGGACAAAGTCCTGTAGCAGAGGAAAAATGTGTTGCATTTGAGGAGACAGGACTCTTAAGTCACTGTAGTGGGTCTGGTGATCGGGAAACTCCTTCCTTTGCTGAAATGGAAACTTCCAAACCAAGTTGCACTACTGAGACCAACATAAACCAAGAGCCATCGCAGCTCCTTGGGTTTCTGGATCAACTGTCGAAAAGGGGTGACGATACACATCTCCCTCTGTACCTGCATCAGGTAACTGTCAACTTCAACAGGGCCGGTTGTGTTTTATCCTTTGTGTTAACCTAATGCTGTGCACTGTGCACACCCAGAAATCATTTAGACTTTGCACTTGAGAGCATGGGTGTGCTTTGCCTATGCGCATGCCAGTATGGATATACCACGATTAGATAAAAAAAGAAATAATTATTATAATATTCAGAGTCCCTCTGTTCTTTTTTCAGCCTGCATGACTGAACTTGCATGTTTTAGGGTGTGAATATTTCTGTGACTTTGATTTAAAACGGCAGCTCGGCACACCTGAGCTTTACTGCCTTTCAGGCAAATAGCGGTGTGCATGAATGCTGGTAAGGGATGATAATGACCTATCCTTAACACATTAGTATTTATATAATGGCATTAAAAATAGAATGAAGTTTAAGACTTCACTGCCCCACACTTCATTACAAATGCGAGAGACATTGTGCCCTCTCTCTCCCTCTTGCTTCTCATTCCTCGCCTTTCTGTCACTGTCCTGTTCTCACACACAAATGCATTTCTGTTCTGAGCTGCTTGAAGGAAAACTTGTTAAAGCGAAGTATAGCATTTTTTGCTCATCTGTAATTTTTTACAACCCTTTTCTTATGAATGAGAATATGATTCATTAAGTGCTCCTGATAGGATATAATCTCATTTTATTATTTTGTCTTTGACTTTATTATGTTTTTATTGTCCAGATTGCTGAGGCCTTTGTATCTCACGAAGACTGTATCCTTGAGGTTGCTGTGTTGATGGGTTTTTGTACTGAAACTGTTAAATGTGATTCCTGTAGGAAAATAATCTAATGAATTAGTGTCTGTATTGTTTAAATTTTCATCCTTATAATTGTTTGGATTTTACTTTACAGTAGCATTTACATTAAGAAAACATAAGATCACAGAATAGCACTAAATGAAAAAATCAAAAGCAAAGAAAGATTCAGAAAGGATCATAAGAATAAGACTGGCAGAAAGCCTTAGGGCTTAGCTCTGTCATGCGTTTTTTTTTCTTTCCTTTTTTTTTTTATTAAAGCATTAGGTTGGAAAAGTTTCTGTGGATTATTGTTCAGACATGAACTGAACTCAAACGTGGCAAGTTCAGATTTCTTACTTTCTACCTTGTGATCTGTAAAGCAACAAATGCATGAGACATTACATAAGAGTGTGTTTCTTAACCATTTGATGTTCAGATCAAAGGGCAATCTGGTGCATACAACTTGAGAGACTCTATCACCAGAGACTACTGGATAATCTGAGTGCACTACAGAAACAATGGGGTAATAACAGTAATAATTTTCTTTTTGCTAATTCTGTGTTAAAGAGTGAGATAATTGCACACAATTCTTACTTACAAATAGTACTTTTGCGGTGTTTTTTTCCTCTGTCCCCAGAGACTCAATGTAACTCGACATCCTTGGCTCTGACATCCCAACATCTGGATTCTCTCAAGCAGATCTGCCTGACACACAGCCGGTAAGTAACACCTTACTCCTTTAAAAGGCCACACAAGCCAGAATGAAGTGAGACAAACAGTGTAGAAATCCTGCAGGTTGATGTACTGTCATGTAATGGGATTTTTTGGTTCATTAAAAGCTAAAAATATAACTAACAACAAAAGACAGTTAAGTTTAAATTTCTACCTCTTTTTTTATATTTGCTGACACGAACAGGAGGATATGTGCTGTATGTTTCTTGATGTGTAGTTAAGTGAATGATGGTTCACACATATGGTCTTTTGCTGCTGCAGCAACAACCCAATTTAGACATTTGAGCCCATGACAGCACTAGAGTTTCACTTTGCAACCTTGTAACAGCTAGTGAAATTTGTCCAGACTAATATTAGACAGGGAGACTAGGGCAGTGTAACCCTTTTTACCTGTCTGTATATACTCACTATCTCTGACGTTTATTGTTTATTCACAGACCAAAGGCAAGTCATGCTGTGGTAAGTCGTTTGCTTGTGCATTGTGCATTATTACAAAGTGACTTACAAAGTAACTTGGTTAACGTCTACAAACGGATGCTTGTGCTTTGGTTTTTTTTTAACTTTGTGCAATGTTTGTGTAGTAATAGTTGTCAATCATTTTAGTGTGCTTCTCTGGATCATTTGATAGTGCCTTCATGCAGCTCAGGTAAACAGACTTTTATTTAAAACAGAATTTTATGTGCATTTGCAAATATATAGAATACAAAATATAAAAGCTTTGTTATTTGCTCTGAATCATTTACATTTTTAGACTGTCAAGATAAAGGAACAATGGAGCAATTGAAGAGAGCTGAAAACCCCTCTGGGAGCTCTTTATTGTCATACGATATTGATCGGGGGGATAAAATAGATTCTCCTGAGGTCACAGAGAGTGATTGGGAAGACCATAAATCAGAAAAGAAGGACACTTTTCACCAAGCTCAGTCTAATGAGAAGGAGCTTAAAGCAGATGAGCCAGAGGGCGGGCCGGTTGGAACCATGTCAGTTCAGGAAGGTGGGATTCCCCCCACAGACCTCGGCGACATGGACCAGTCCAAAACCGCAGAGCAGCAAGAAGGATCTCTGAGTCTAGCCCAAGAACAGGCGGCAGATACAGAGGAGCAGCGAGATGTAGAGGAAGCAACGGAGGCTCTGGAGATGGACGATGAGGAAGAAGGAGAGGAGGAGGGCAAGAATGGAAAAGCTTTTACTTTTTGTCCAGAGACACTTCCAGTGGAGACTGTTGTCTGTGCGGCAGCGGTAGAAATCCGACTACAGGAATCCAGAAGTGAGACGGAAGAAACCCAGCTGAGCCCAGAAGATGCACAGGTGCTCAGTTGTCTTGTCTTTTAAGATGCACTTTGTTTTGCTACAAAATAACACCTATAAACTAGTCTTTGGTTTAAGTTGGTTTATGATTTCCTGTCACTTCCTTTTCTATCTAATGATACAAATTCAGCAGTAGTCTTTATGTTGCTGTTAATTGACTGAAATGTTCAACTGATGTTTCCAAATTCCTCAAACCCTCCTTTGCTTTACTTATTATTTTTACTTATTTATTAATTGTTTGTTATCTGAAAAGGGAAACATAAAAAATATATATAGATAAAACTAAATCAATGTATTATTTATTGAACGTTTAATTACCCTGGTTCTTATTTTACCTCTTGAAAATAACTATATGTTCATCACAGGACATTGTTAAAGCCTGTCTGCCTGTGGAGATGCATGTTCCTGAAGATGATGACCTTAATCAACCCTACCTGAATGTTGGAAAAGATGAGGAGGAAGAGGACTATGAGATTGAGCAGGCAGATCTCATCCGAGCAGCTGCTACATTAGATGACCTGGCTAAACTAATCACTGTCGAAGAGGTGAGCATATTAATTGCATTGTTTGTGTGATTCTGTTTGTCTGACAATATAAATATATATAATAAATATAAAAATAATAAAATAAATCTGACAACATCTAATATAAAGTCGCTCATGTTTTATCAAGCTCTTAATGTTATGGATTTTTTTTCACTTGAGGAGGCAAAGTATTTTTCCTGTCTTCTATATAGCAATAATGTTTTTTGTGGAGGAAATTATGGTACTTAAAAATTGCAGATTTTCCAGTTACAGTTTATTTTGTTGATAGTTGATTTGATTGCGATATATCTTGCAGCCCTCCTGTCCTGTCGATGTCTGTATTTATTATATGGATGTAACACTGCTGTTGCAAACTCTCTGAACACACGCTCTCAGCATGTGCAGTGTGAACTTTACCTCTTAGTGAACATGACATTTTGATGCATATTTTTTGTTTAGTTGACTCCAGCTCCTGGTCTGGTGTCTATTTTGAAGAAGAGCGCTGTGTGTAATGCCAGTCCAACATCTGTAGATCCAGAGCCTCAGTGTAATAAACCGCCAGCCAAACGACGAGTTCGCTTCAAAGTACCTGATGATGGCTTTGACAACGGTTCGTATGACTTATTTAACATAAACATGAAACAAACAAAGCATGAAGAAATGTTTAATTATGTTTCTTCTGGCCATAGACATGGGTGGTGGTGACTCCTGCCTCCTCCTCTTCCTTCTGTGCCTGGTCACCGTGGTGATCAGTATTGGAGGTACAGCTCTTTACTGTGCACTGGGAGACACTCACTCTTCAGTCTGTCAGGACTTCTCCAGAAACGCAGACTTCTACTTTGGTCAGATTCAACGTGGAATAACTCAGATCCAACACTGGTTTACTCCAACTTTATAGTCAGACATTCTTGCTGCATTTTGGTTATGTCACTTCATCTCTTTAGGAGAATTATTTCTGCTAAAAAAAAAAAAGCATAAATTGCAAACAAATTAGTGTTTATATAGATCTGGCTAACCATTGCAGTGATGAAACTAAACCAATTGAAACAAGGAGTGCGTTTTTCAAGTTCAGATAAAAAGAAGCAAAGTCTGCAGTTCCCTCATGTTAAAGACCTTGACATTGAACTCCAAACCCTATAAAATATTGTTTGAATGTAAATATTACAGTAATGTATAGTTAGAAGGGCATGTAGCTGCTGTCTGCACAAGCTGCACAAATAGAAAGGAGCTGCCGCTGTTTTAAATGAATGATTAAAAAGCATTGTCTTTATTACTTGGAATGAACTCCACATGTTTTAACGATGTCTTTACATTATTTATTTGGATGTTTTACACATTTTGTAAACCTTTTTCTCTAAGGGCATTTGTATATAGCCAGTTAAAAAATATGTAGTAAAATAACAACAGAAAATCGAACATTAATTTGCCCAACAAATTACTTATTCTTTGTGTAGCATTTACCACTTGTATAGGAACCAAACTTTTATGTACTATTTAAGACAATGTTTGCACGACACTGGTACTTATTGCAATACTTCTGTCTCTAGGTTTTACACAGCAGTCTTATTTGTTCATAGACAGTGTTATTTTTGTTTTGTGGAAGCCCAGACCAGGGGTTCTTTTTCAGAACAAAGTAACTCTTATGTACCTACCAGTCCAATCATATATCAACTGCATTATATTATATTTGTGCGGTCCTCAAAGTGCCGCCCTGACTTTATGGTTAAGAATCACTGCCCCAGACACATTACAAACCATACTATGCATTCTCAGTGTAACCTTTTTAAAGGTGATAAGTTTGAATAATAACACACAAACACAAACACAATATGAGGTTTTTGCAGGGACAACAGATTAATTGTTTTATTTGCACCTTGTCTGGCTGGTTCAGACATTTTTAACTTTTTTTTTGTTATTTATTATACAGAGTGTGTTGGTCATTTTAAGGTTAATTTCTCTTTTCTTTTTCATAGTTTGATATAAAAATGAATGGTTTATTGTAGGTAACAGGACTAACAGATTGTGTAAAATGTAAATCAAATTACTTTCTCAGTGAATGTTTTTTGTGTAAGATATCACTGAATGATAATGTTGACACTTTTATTACTGATGAGAAACTTTGATCGTTTCTGTAAACTGCCTTTTTTCTGTTGAATAAAATATTTGACAGTGAAATTTAACGACTGCATGACTGTATCACGCACTGCATGATTGTTTCATGCTGTGTTATTAATGTTGTGTATCTCGCAATTGAGCCAGTGTGACGTCATGACGCAATCAGGACGTCTGAGGCGGATGTAAACACTTCTTTCTTTGCGTGGAGGGAAAAACCAGCATGGCTCCTAAAGTGGAGCGGTTTGTGAGCCCAGGAAAAGGTAACGGGCTGCGGGCCACAGTCGGGATCAGGAGCGGGGCACTGGTGGTCTCCGCCGAGCCTCTGGCCGCATGTGTGTCCCTTAAACGGGGCAAACATGTTTGTCATCACTGCTTCTCACGGTAAGAATCATAACGGAAGCCAACGTAAAGCACGCACTGCATCTTAGTTGAACTTAATTTCATGTACACTGAGATGGTTTACTAGTTCATGCTGCAGGCTTATTGTCGGCAAACCTCTCAATTTAACAGTACTGTTTGTGGATTGTAAGTAATTTCAAATTTCATCATCTTGTACCAATGTTCAAGGGCCACCAGAGGGCGCAACTGCAGTAACCTATTTGAGAAATGTTGAGCTCATAATGTCAGATAAAGTCAGACACCATTAGGCTATGTATAAGTGCATTAGTAATTAAAATTTCGACCTGATGTTAAAAAATAATGCTGGCTTGCTGCTTTGTCAGAGTTACTCAAATTTATCTTTGCACACAACTTTTTACTAGGAAAAAAAAAACGACCAACCTGCCTTGGCCTACATACTGTACTGAGGGAGGCTATTCATCCATTCATAGTGCTATACCTTTTGTTATATTCTATCAGGCAATAATGTTTCGGCACAGCTTTGATAAGCGTCTTTGGCTCGTTTGACATGTTGCCTTGTCCCTGTTCCTCCAAAAATGATCCCCCACATTGTCTACATGAGAAATCAATAATACAATTGAGCATGAGCTTGAGGCAAATGAAAGGGAGTTGAAGGAGTGGATTATGATTTGAGCTTTTGAACAAGTGTCACTGTCTCGTGCCCCACCAGTTCTCACCCAAACTGAATTGAGGTTTATTGATTAGGTCTGTTATAAATCTATTTGGTAAAACTGTATCAGGGAAAAATTACTCCAAGGTACAAACATGCATACTGACAGCTTGCTGCGGTTTGTGTTCTGTGAGCTGTGACACTTGCCTTCACTTGAACACAATTTTTCTACGAGCATACTTGTCATAGGGCATGTAACAGTGAGGTGAGGATCAAAGCTATTTGTAATCACAGACCTTGCAGCGTTTGGACAAGTAATGACTGACAAACGGCGTGACAATGTTGTGTGCTTTGAATTGTCAGCTGTTCACAAATTAAAAATGGAGCATGTCCCAATTCAGACTAGTGAGTATAACCATTATTTTTCAGTATATGTTCTTTATATGACATGTGCAATTTTGTGTGTATCACGTGGGGAGGATGCATTAATGTAAGATGTGGTCTGCTAGCTCTGTTTTGATGTATTGATGAGGTTTATATACAACCAAAATTACAAGTTTTATTAAAAATGTAATTGTGCTCTTCACTTACAACATACAGTATTCATTCACAGCTACATTGGTCAGAAAGTATATCATTTCACTTCTTAACAGATAAATACAGTTCAAGCTAGATCATTTTACAGTATTAGATGAGTGCAAGTCATCAGCCTCATGATAAACACAGCTGAAAATGTTTGTGTGACAAAGTATTTCTATTTGACACCAATCTTTCATTTCTTTTCTCTCTGGACCACACAGTCAAACTTTGAAGCGTCGCTGACAAGAACAGGAAAACACACTGAATCAGGCTCTGTTTCTATAACCACTGATTGAATTGGGTAACATAATTTTCAAAGAGTGTTTATCATCATGACTGAGGTTTGCCCCAGTTTTAAATTGATGTGTTTGACAAAAAGGTTCTTGAATGATTTCCCTGTTGGATATTTGATGTTGCTGATTTTTAGTTGTGCACACACATTGATTCTATAACGTATTTACACTAAATTGAATTTGTATGAAAAGTATTTTTGTGCAAACATTTAACTACAACTGCAGATAGTAAATGAACACATTAAACATGCATTTATTATGTTATCTTATGACTATTGTATCAGATAATGATGTGTGCACTTTTGTCTGTACACATAGCCCCAATTAATTAGAGCACAATGGAATGGATTTTGAACTCCATCTTTGTTAAATTTCAATATTCCTATGATTTATGTTTTCTTTTCCGCTTCTCTTTTGACTTTTTTGAACACATTTCTTGACAACTTGATGTTGCAATGCTGCAACATTGTCTGAAAATCAAGCACCTTTTCCTAAAAAATATTAACAAGAGGTGCTTTCTGTAAACATGTGTATACCCTACATGTGAGGTCAGATGTCAGTCAGTCTTGGTCCACTTTAGTGATCATTTTGGGCCATACTGACCCCTAGTATCCAAATGTTGTAATGTAATGTAGTCTGAGGGTGATTAAAAGGACATTGTTTGGAGGGGTTGTTTGGACCATGACTTGCTTGACTACTTGGTCTTATTGTAGATCCATGATTGTTACACACAACACTTCAAAAACTCAGGGAATGTCCCAAAAATATATTTTGTCACAAAAATGTCTGCGGTTTGTTGGTGCCAGTCACAAGACAATGGCTGCATTATTTTACAATCACTAATTATTTTACTCTGCAGCGACATACCAGACAACCTGATCTCAAACTTTTCTTTCATCTTACAAAACCAAAAATATATATACAGAACATACCATGCCCACATAGCTTGAACTTTCAAGTTTTCAGTACATTCAAAGTCTCCCGATCACATCTGCCTGCCCTGTCCTGATGGTAAAGCCACAGTTGGACTTGTCCCAGGTGACAGTCTTCAGGGGTGGATGAGTCACGGGTAAACAACCATTAAGATCTCAGCAGGACTTCACTCACAGCTCTGAACAGCCTCACAGCTGGTACCTCTCTCTGTTTCTCCCTCTACCTCTCTCTCTCTCTCTCTCTTTCTCTCCCCCTCTGTCTCTCTCTCTCCACATCTCTCCTCCGTCTCTCACTCAACCACACAGTGTGCTGGTGCGTCACTGCAGTTGTGCTGGAAGCGCCCGCAGCATTTTCAGAGCCTTTGTTCTCCCTTTAATGCTGTTTCGTTCAGACAACACTAGAGGGCAGTAGCGTTCTTGGGTGTCACAAACTATCATCCTAAACAATACGAAATATGCTGGTACTAACTCATAACTGTATAACATATACAACCCTAATAACCCTAATACCATTTAATTTCCTTTATAATGTCCACACGCATAATAGTGGCGAAGTGTCTTGCCCAAGGGCCCATGGTTAAGTGCAGTGGAGAGTGGAAAGCAATCTACCAATCCAACCAGACTGCTTAAATTGAACAAGATGATTCAATTAGCCATGTTATTGATAAACTTGATTTATGTTGACGTAAGCTGTTACAAGGGAGTGAGTTGTATCATGCCGTTATATTCTCTGTAAAGATCCACTGGGGTGGGACGGGGCAGTCCAGAAAAGAGCCACACTAATAATTAACTTTCACACATGCATGAAGTAACTTCTAGTGTACAGGAATTAATTACCACTCTCCACATCCTAACAGACATGCTGAGGTAAGCCTAATGAGATGTCTGGTAGCAGAAAGCACAAAGTCGACCACATGAATCTGCACATCTTGAATATCAATGAGAGAAGTTACACAGTGCATCTTTAACAATGGTCAGTTTATTTTACTGATACCAATACAAAAAGAATGAGTGAGGACGTAGAGTTGGACAACACACATTGAAATAACTGGTAACACTTTATAATAACACTTATTCCTGTCTAATCCATAGGAAACAGATATTTTATTAAATGATTCAGGCTTAGTAACTAAGCTACTTAACTAATACTACTATTCTCTAAGCCTAAGCCTAACCTTTATTAAATAGTTACTAAGCCTAAATCATGCTTAATAAACTCTTTGTTCATTATGAATTAAGTCTTTGCATGCTTTATTAATGCAAATTAAGGTGTAGTTATTATAAGGTACCAAATAACCTGAAAATAACTTTTAATGAAAACAAATCCTTACAAGGAAGCACACTACTGTTATTCTTTAAAGGCGACATATAATGCAAAATCAAACTTTTAGCCTTGTAACAACAGTATTTCCTCATCATTAGTTTACCCAAAGTTGTATTTTGATTGATTCCTGCTTATTTGAGTAATCCTGTATTGTCCAGCAACTGAGGTTCAAGTCCTCAGAAAATGCTTGTATGCTCTTACCCCCCTGTGCCTGCCCACATCCCTGTACCTCTTTGAAAAATTTAGACTCCAACTGAAACATGTAGGGCTCTAAAATGTCACATAGTCACTTAAAAACAACAACACCAAAATAAAAATCTGCTGCTTGTTAAGGTGAAGTCACAGAGGAGTCGGAGCTTATCAATGTCTTGACAATGAGCCAGTTAATACTAAGCTGTTTTAGATCAATATTGTGATTTACTATGTACAAAATGTATGATGATGATTGATATACTTTCGTTTTAGTTAAAAACTAAGTGGCTGCACGATTTGGTAAACTACCTGACCAGCGATTAGATTTGCAGATCCTGTTTAAAGTTCACACTTTTAACGCGTCCAGGAAAATTGACAAAAAGACAGAAATAGGCCTATGATGAACTGACAAACTACTAAAAGAACTAATGTGTTTCAGAACATGTTTGTACAGATCTAAACTACACTGTTAGCAGTTTTATGCAGAATAAATGGGATATTTTTGCTGTTTATGGAGGAAATTATGGTGCTGCAAAAGTTGCTGCATTTGCGATTTACTGATTGCGTTTCAATTTCAATTAACTGTGCTGCCATAATACTAAGTAACTCAAAATAGCATAATGTCTCCTTTATGGCGAGTACAGAGAACAGAAAGGATGAGCATATGTTTTCTGTTTCCTGTGTTCCGGTCTTTTTGTTATTGTTTCTTGGAGCCATGACTATATTTAGAAATGTTTTATCACTAATCGTATGTTCTTGGCCTGGGTAAATCTAACCCAAAGGCTAGAGTTGGATAATTTGTTTAGTTTAAATTATGATGTCATTTTGTGTGTGTGGCCGACCTCAGCCACACATTGAAAGAACACTGAAACATAATACACATCCTAGTTGTCGTCAGAATTAAGGAAAATGCATTTAGGTGTATTCTGCTCCATTGGTTATTATTTATCTGCATAAACTGAAGGCCTTGAAAGAAAAATAGCCTTATGTTTAGGAGTTTAGGTGTATATTTTGACTAAAATGATCTTGTAAATATTTGAAAAGGGTGCTGTTGTCTGCATCTATCTATCTATCCATCTGTGGTCACATAAGATGGATAGACTTCCTGTGGTGACTGGCTGTGGTGTTGTGGTGAACCTGTTAGTGTGTGAATTATATTTTGTGTTGAAGCAGCACAGAACCCTTTTACAACTCCCCTATCTGCTGTTATTGCTTTGTGACCCACATTGCAGGACTGTGTTTCCTTAACAGTGGGTGGCTTCACTCTTTCGGCTGCAACTCGACTTGAATGTCTCGCTCAGAAGTTAAAAATCTAAAACACTGTGAATCATGTTCTAAATATGTTAAACTAAACTAACTTCAGTAAAGATTAAAAAAATTCTAGTTGTTTCTCTTTTCAAGGCATGAATGTCAAGGAAAGATTCAGTTCATAGTGAAGACCAAAACCCCACAGAGCAATCTTACTCAAGACCCATTTTAAGGACAAATCTTTAGTGTGCTGAACCTTGTCATAATTAGGTCTGTCATTTTGAAGCACAATATATTACAAAATATCATAATATCGATAAACGAGAACTACTTCATGACGTGGACACAATAACCATGAACCAGGATAATCCCAGTAAATATTTTATTCAGTGTACAGTACCGTTAAAAATATGCTACAAAGCCGGAGCACCTGGAGGAAACCTTCGCAGGCACGAGAAGAACATGCAAACTCCATACAGAAAGGCCCTGCGCCACTCAGGAGTCGAACATAGGACCTTCTTGTTGTGATGCAGTGTTATTGTACTGCCATTATGCAATCACCTTCTATAAACTGGTAAACATTACAATCCAAAAAAGTAACAAAAGTCCCACTATTCCTAAGAAAAAGAGAAACATCAGAAATCTTGTGCCCCAAAATACATTGCTCCATTTATTATTTATAGAACAATAACTCAATATATTAATAATAAACTTGGGTAAGGTACACACATCTTACTTCCTCCTTTTGTACACAAAACGTCTGATACAAATTTAATTTGAATGAAGAAAGAAAGAATGCATAACATATTATGACGGAACAAAACTAATTATTGTGACAGACCTTATCATGTAAAGGTAAGAAGAAGAATTATCCCTTCATGTTTTTGCAATTGCATTTAAATCTGTTACAACTATGACAGCTTTCTTCAAGTTAACTTATCTAAACATGCTGAATGTAAATTTAAACTTTCCTTTGCATCTCTTAATGTGATTGCGTATCGGTTGTGATCGTGTGAGTCAGTTTCCATCTTGACTGCTTTAGTGTCTCTGGCTTTAATTGGCCTGTGTGAAGCCAATGGTCACTGGGCTCAGGCTCGTTATCAGACTGACAGCAGAACTAAGGGGGACAGCAATGTCACTTCAAGCAACACTCTGGACCTCGGAGGCAGGAAATGCACCCACCAACACAAACGGCAGAAGACACTCTGTGAACTCTCAGACTATCGAGCGACCAGAGCTCTGTGACAAGGATCCGAGACAAGGATCTGTCTTTAGATGACAGTCTGATCAACAAGGAAATAGATGACAGCTGATATTATGAATGATGTAGAAGACAAAATGAATCGTTTCCTGGCTGATAAATGTAACCTGTATCTTCTTTGTCTTCTTGATATGATACAAAAACAATAATTCTTTGTCTCTCAACTCAACTCAGTCACAGTGCTCATTGCATTTAGATATTTTTCCAAGATCTGTTAATCAACACAAACTATAGAGCAGGCGCAGAGCAACCTGTAGCTTGTGAGCTACCAGTAGCTACCTATCACCTTCCAAGTAGTTCCCCAAAGGATTTGGAATCATATGTATTACGCCTTATAAAAAAAAAAAAAAGTGTATTTATTACCTGCATATTACAATTGTAAATGTAACTTTAGATGCACCAAACGGTGCCCTGTTTAAGCTCACTGTGACTACTAACTGCTAGTAGCTCACTGCCATTTTTATTTTATAAAAATAGCTCCCAAGGCGAAAAAGGTTGGAGACCCCTGCTATAGAGTTATCTGATGTGTTATAGGTGTTTTGTGTCTATTTTTTTTTTTCTTTTTATAACACAATACTGTTAGACATAATATGAGCAAAATCCTTCAGCTAGGTTCTCCTAACCAAAGATGGGTCAAATGCCGAGGAAAATTTTCCAACAGCAACAATAAAGTATCCCTTAACTATCCAAACATCGACACAACACAGGTTTATGCAGTCCAAGGGAAGGGTAAAAATCGCAGTTCTTTTTTGAGACATTGTAAAAGGTAGTATTTTGTCTCAGATATGTTTCCTCAATAAATCTCTGCTGACATGTTCTGCTCTATTGAAGTAATCCTTTTCTCTCCCTTTTAGAAGTGAGACCTTGTTGAGGTGCTCCCAGTGCAAAATGGCCCGCTACTGCAATATCACTTGCCAGGTATAACATGTGCTAGTGTCCTCTTGTGCGTGTGTGTGTGCGTGTGTGCGTGTATTTTTGCGAGTTTCAATTTGTTGTAATGGTCTGTTACTGCAGAAACAAGCCTGGCCTGCCCATAAAAGCGAGTGCAAATGTCTGAAAAGTATTTTACCCAGAATACCCACTGACTCAGTTCGTCTGGCAGCAAGAATAATCTTTACTATGGTAAGATTTCAGGTTGTGCTATTTTTCAAGAAAAACTACCGGTACTTTGAAATAAATGTTCCGGGACAAATGGTCATGTTTAAAATGTCTAAAATTGGCAATAGTGTTGAAATAAATTGTATCAAAAACTGCGATCATATGTTTGAGATAGAATTAATAGCAATTGTCATACAGTGTTTGAATTTCTTGCCCACAGTGTTCCTCGACTAAGGGCAATAGTGATGAGCTGTACACTCTAGAAGAACATGAATCACGTACGTTTGTATGAAGTTGTGTTACTACATTGTTTTTCCGGTTAACATATATTCACATATGATAAACAAACCCTTTTTGACAGATCTGCGCTCCATATCTGAGCAGAAGAAGGAAGGTCTGTCCCAGCTGGCCTCCATGTTACAGCTGTATCTCCAACAGGAAATCCCTGCTCTGGATCGAGTCGCATCATCTCTGCCCCCCTCGTGTCAGGACCCCCTGTGCCTTATGGGGAAGGTAAGACATTTTAACAAAAAGGCTTGATTATAAGTTTACTGTCTATTTGTAAAGTTTGATAATTTTTCTCATTTGGTGTTCGAATGTTCCAGCATTTGTGATTAGTTCCCGTTGTGAGTCTATTCCCAGAATAACTCAAGGTCTCATAAAACACACCAGCTGCTCCTGTTACATAGAAACCACAAAATCATTACATGGTCCAGGTCGTGTTTCCGTATCGATAACTTGTCTTCTTTTTATAGTCATTGTGATCTTGAATACTGAACTCGGTATTACATGGGAATCAGTTTTTGTTTTCGGGAACATTCGTACATCATCAAGAGATAATGTTTTTTGTGTTCTCCTTAAACTTTTGTAGGGCTGAAAGATTTTTGCAATTTTAGCAGTTGCGCTTACTAAATTTAATAGCAATCTCAATTCTTGGAGAGTTGTTTTTTACCCCCAAATCATTCTGCTCTAGACTGTAGTTGATTGTTGTTTTCATAAGTGTTTAAAGCTCACTGATTGTAGCAAGGATTGAAGTCGCTAGTTTCCTCCACCGCAAGCTAATAGGGACTCTATTTTGTTTGCTTTACACATCACTTTTTGCACTTTTTCACAAGTGAGGTTGTTTAGTCAGCAGTCACATTTGATTGCCATGTTTACATCTGCAGAAACTAAGCACGTACCAGAGGGAAAATGTACCAGGGCCTGATTTAACTGGTCTAAATTGCATAGATTTGGAAACGCTCTCGGATAGGACTTGTAGGCTGTTTGTATGTTTGTGTGAGTGATGCGTGCACTGAGAATTAGATGAAGCGCTGAGAAAACTGGAAAGCTGCTGATTAATGGAGTTGGAGATACCAGAGGGAATTCTCCACCATTTTGAAAGGGATGAAAAGCCGACAACACTGAGTAGATTAAAGAGAGAGGGGCGGCAAGAGGAAGGAGGGGAAGACAGATTTAAGAGGTCAGGAATGGAAGCTTGTCCAGTTTATGTCCCATTATACACTACTTCTTTTACTTCAAAGCATATTTCCAATGATAACTACAGTAGTGGATACTACATAAAGCCACTAAATGAAATTAATTTGCCACAATATCCACTCCCATAGCTATATTTTATTTATTTGATAAATTATGCTCTGACAATGTGTTTTTAATGGAATTGTGGTGGTTGTGGTTGTTGTGGCAGTTGTGATGGCTGTGCTTGTTTTTGTGGTTGTTGCGGTGGTTGTTATGGTGGTGTTGTGATGCTGTTGTTAATGGACTGTAAAACACTTTAAAGTGTTTTGTAAATAACAATTAAAGGATTGTCTGGTCATTATGGTTGTGGTGGCTATGGTTGTTGTGGTGGTGGTTGTGATGTTGTTGTGACAGTTGTGATGGCTGTCCTTGTTTTTGTGGTGGGTGTTATGATGTTGTTATGATGTGCTGTTGTGGTGGTGGTTGTTGTGGTGTTGTCGTTCATGAACTGTAAAGCACTTTGAATACATTTGAAAAGTGTTTTATAAATAGATATTGACTGATTCTTGTGGTTGTTATGGTTGTAGTGGTTGTGATGGTTGTGATTGTTGTGGTGATGGTGGTTGTGGTTGTTGTGGTGGTTGTGATGTTATTGTGGTGGTTGTGCTTGTTTTTGTGGTTGTTGCAGTTGTTGTGGTTGTGGTGTTGTTTTTGTTAATGGACATATGAAAAGTGGTTTATAAAGATTGACTGATTGTTGTGGTTGTTGTGGTGCTTGTCATGGTTGCTGCTGTTGTTGATGTTGTTATTTATTTATTTATTAGTATTTATTATTTGTATTTTAAGGTTCATTCCAGGTTGTATTCACATTCTTTCTTTCTAAATTTCAGATGAAAAGCAGGAACCACAATAACTCTTTACTTTGTCCTCCAAAAGACAATATGAAATTTCCTCTCGGTCATTCATTTTTTGCCACCAATGCGTCTTGCCCCAATATCCAACCTGGTGTTTGTGTTTGTGCTGCCAATAGGAGGCACTGTGATTGCATGCAGTTCTTACCTTCAAAAGTGAGGAGGCCGTGGTCAGCCGTATCCCTGCTCTTCTCGTCCCTCCTGTATGTTTTTATGTACATCTTGTCTGCTCTCATGTACTCTAAGCCCGCCTCAAATGCCCTGGCCTTTCTATTCCTGTCCCTCAGTCCACCATTACAGCTATGCACTCATTATTGTCCCCGTAACACAACTCTCTCTTTTCTCTTTTTCTGTCTACTCCTGTGTGCTTTCCTCTTCTCTGCCTTGTGCTCTTTCTGTCTTTAATAGCGCGAGTACATAACAAATACCAAATGTGAACTTTATTATGGTGCGCTTAACAAAATAGGTCATTATAATGTGTGTTTGGTCTTCGAGGTCTATATATATATATTTTTTTACTTTGGAGTTATAAACCCCATTCTTAATGCTAATAGCTTCTGCCTCCTTCCATACGTATACACGAGGTAGTAGCACACAGCATCATTACTGTTCTTAATATCCCCAGGAGGGCCAGTGGAGGCACAGAGAGAGAAAGAGAGGGAGACAGAGAGAGAGGGGGGGAGGCTTATAGCAGTAAGTGGAGGAGAAGTGTAAGTGTGTGTTGGTCACACTGCAGTGGTGCAATAAGCAGTGACAGATGAGAGCTGGTTTCAGTGCATTTTATTGCCTCCCTCGAGCAACTTCCTTTTATAAAGAATGAGCGTTATATGTCTTTTTGGTGTGTTTCTCCTAATGTGGAATTACACTGTTTCCATTTTGGGTCCTGTATGGCAAATGTGTGAGCGGACTTCATGAGGATGTTTGTTCCTGGAGACCATTATGCATTGTTTCTCGTCACATTTGCAACATATTTTCCTGTGTACTCACCATGGCCCGTGTGTTACACCATGAAACAAGCGCTGAAGCTGATCCTTTCCCTCTCACAGACGCATTTGGCTGATCAAAAGTGACAATCCCTTCTCCTTTAGTACTCCCTTTGATTAAAGCAATATCACTTTGATAAAAAAGAGAAGAAAACAAGCTAGTAATGGTTGAGAAATGTAATAAAAATGGTCCATTTTAATATACTGTTGTACTACAATTTAAACTTAACCATATAATAAAGTCAATAGACGTCTACATAGGGAGAGTATATATTTTTTATCACAATTCATGCAGTCAGTACATGTACTGTATATACTGTATGTGTGTGTGTATATGTATATGTATATATATTTATTTATTTATTTATGCCCAGAAGCTTGAGTGAATTGGGGACAGAGAAGGGAGAGGCATTCGGAAAATGAGAACTAGAATTGAACCCACAACGTCACCACACATGTGCAATGCTCTGAAGCACTGACCACCAGCAAAGCACAGTCTTCTTTTTAAAAGCCATTTCGAGGTAACTCTTGCCATCTTCTGCTTCTGAGAGTTCACATTTCACTGTGACTGGTTAAATCCTGTTGTCAATCACTCAATGCATCAAGGAGGATGACAAATAGGAGGTATGGTTGAGGAAAAGTGTGTGTTTGAACAGAACAGAGCTGCATTAAACAGAAAAGCATTGAATTTCACAATCCCCCCAAAAATGCATATTGTCTTAGAATCAGATCTCGATTAGTTTTGTAAATCGCCCAGCCCTTGTTGAAAGCACATTGATGCCATTGCCCTTATTAATAACTTTTTGCGCTGATGCTGAAAACATACTGTATCATGTCATTGGAGAGCAGACTGTAGAGTTGCTCATTGAAAATAAGCATGAAAGTAAAAATATTTAAAAAAAGAAATAAAGTACAAATCATGTTCAGTAAAAGGTTAAAAGTAATTTTCTTAATAGCTGCTTTGTTGGTAAATGTGTACACATAGTGGCACATTCATTTTCCATAGAGTAAGGGATGCTCTTGTGTGCGTTGTATTGTTTATAGGCTGTAGATGTAATTTATCATAGTGAGGTTGCAATGCACACACTCATACATCAGATTTGTGTGCACACACTAAATGCTACACTGACTCTATTCTGATTTACTTCTACAAGTGAAAGTCACTTTTGATTATTATGTGTTCATAGTTGCCTAAAGTTTGAGTCGTTCTGATTTTCAGCCTGTTGGTGCGAGTTGTAATAGAGCTTGCATTTAACTGCTGCCGTGTATCTTGTGTAGGAGTAATTTATTCTTTCTCCTCACATTTTTTTTACCCATCTGTTTTGCAACTAAACAAGAATGCAGAAAGTCACATATAGAATAACTAATGCATAAGTAATTTTACTGTTCAAATAGTTACTCTTGGTAAGCAAAATTGAATTCTCTCAACTTGAGAAATGTTTTTAAGAGTGAATAAGTTTCACCACTCATCCAAGTAGCTTCTTCAGTTCTGACAGGCCTGACAGTCAACCTGCCAAAACTGAAGAAGTAACAGCATGAGTTGCCGAAATGTATTCACTCTTGAAAACATTTGTCCAGGTGACAGAATTTCTTTTGCTATTGAAGCTACTCAAACCATTGAGGAATTACACAGACACTGGTAAGCTAAAAGAAATTGATCTATTTTTCTATACATTTTTAAAAAGAGGTATACTTACTAATGTATTTATATTGGTCCATATCCCCATAGAAGTGGCTTTAGGACCCCTCTGGATTCCCCTGGAGGAAGTGGCACTGGAAAAACGGTTGAGAACAGAAGGGCAATCTTTGAGCCAGAGTGCACATATACTCTGCCTTCTTGCTGTGTCTAGTTTTGCTTAGTATAATCCTTGTGCCTGTTTATATGTTGATGTGTTCAGCCTTATCTCTCTAACATTTCTCCCTGGTTTGCCATTGTTGCTGGCACTGACACAGGCGATACCTAATTAGCTTAGGCCTCCACATACACACTCATACGCAGCTTAGTGTAATTGCTTAAGTCTATCATAAATGCCAGTATAATAGAAAGCAGAATAAAACAATTTGTGTAATTGACTTGCATTGGCAGCGTGTGTGTGGGCTTTCGAGGAAGGAGGATGGGAAAGGGCTTAAAAATGAAATAAGTAAAGACAAAAGGAAGTCACACAGAGGATAAGACATGGTGCCAATTAAACGCACACTGCATGGGGTTTAGAGATGGTAACCTCAGAAAAGCAAACTGGATGAAACAATGACAAAGATAGCATGAGAGGCAAGGGCAATTATGATACAGTTCAATGACTTTTCCAAAAAATAAACAATTGAATCTGCATTTTATTGCATAAGGTTGGCGTGTCTGTGTATGTTGATAGGGAGCTGAAGTTTTGGGGTGTGGTTGATTTAATGAACAACTTCTTTCTTCAACTGCCTCAGATGCTATCTCTGTCATCTCCTTTATTCTGCTTTGTTGGTTTCCTCCTTGTGTTGCCCTAAACATTTACTGTAATTACTGTTCTTTGGTCTATGAGGATCACAGGCACAGAGCTGAAGATAGTCAGACCAAAGTGTGTGTGTTTTTAAATTTCCACTCTTCAGACTAAACATGTCAAAAGAGGCATTATCTGCATCATTTTGACTCTCGTCGACTGCACCAGGAAATATCGTTGTCTCCTCTTTATGATGTCATATTATGGAGCCTGCAGCAAAGACAAATGGAAAACAGTCTTCCCATTGACACCATGTTAACCAAATTATCACAGTGTAGAGTTTTCGGAAATTATTTTATTGGTAAGATGCTATATATTTGTAGATTGCAATTGGTGGGGCTTCTGTGGGAGACTTGGTCATTATTATCAGCATTTATTGTCACACATCTTCACATCTTGCTGTTAATTTCTTTTGCTGATTGGAAAAGATTTAGCTCCTTTGTGTTTCTTTAAAAACATAAGTGTGTGTGTGTGCGTGTGCGTGTGCGTGTGCGTGGGGAATGGGAAGACTGTGTGTGTTTGTGTGTGGAATGGGAAGACTGTGTGTGTTTGTGTGTATGTGTAGTGTGAATGTAAGTGATGGACAATGTTTAAATTCAGAATCAGAAAACCGTTTATTGCCATTGTCAGTGAAATTCACAAACGTAGGAACTTGCTTCGGCGTAGGTGCAACATAAAGCAATGAATAAAATAAAAAATATATATAAAAAGGCATGCATAAAATTAAGAATAAAATAGACTGAGACTATATACAGAATGTACAGTTGGCTGATAGTGCAAATGTGCAAATGAGTAGTGCAAATAGATTGTTCTTAAATAATATGTTGTTAAAGTGGCAGGTGTTACAGAGTGTTCATGAGTCCAACGGCAGAGGGAAAGAAACTGTTCTTGTGGCGGGAGGTTCTGGTCCGGATGGACCGTAGCCTCCTGCCCGAGGGGAGTGGCTCAAATAGTCCGTGTCCAGGGTGAGAAGGGTCAGCTGTGATCCGACCTGCTCGTCCCCGAGTCTTGGAGACGTACAGGTCCTGGACAGATGGAAGGCTGCAGCCGATCACCTTCTCAGCAGAGCGCACAATGCGCTGTAGTCTCTGTTTGTCCCTGGCTGTGGCTCCAGCGTACCACACGGGGATGGAGGAGGTGAGGATGGACTCGATGATGGCCGTGTAGAACTGCACCATCATCTGCGCTGGCAGCTTGGCTTTCCACAGCTGCCGCAGGAAGTACATCCTCTGCTGGGCCTTCTTGATGATGGAGCTGATGGTCGGCTCCCACTTGAGGTCCTGGGTGTTGGTGGTGCCGAGGAAGCGGAAAGAGTCCACGGTGGCGATGGGAGAGTCTGTCAGGGCGAGGGGGGGCAGGGGGCTGAGACTTTCCTGAAGTCCACAATCATCTCCACTGTCTTGTGTAATTGACAGTGTCTTAAATTGGTTTCAGTCTTGAAAAAGGAAGATGGGAAAGAGCAGTAATTGCCCCTGTCAGTTCCTTTTCAATAATCCATAAACAGGCCTTGAATAACACCAGCAACTGTTTTATTCAGTGTATCATCAATTACTTTTTCCGCCACCTTAATTGCAATCTTCTTTTCATGTCACAAATGTACAACATCCTCCTTAGTGCTCCAACTTAAGTTTGATTTTCTTTATATTTACATTTATGGCAATTAAACACGTGTAATAGTTAATTATCAACAACAATAACTACCACTGTTGGCATGGATTGGCAGAATGCAGTTTGTGTATGGGACCCAGCTCAATTTAGTTCTGGTAATTAATCAAACAAACTAAATCGTGATAATTGAGTAAATCACTCTCGTTTTCTACATTTGCACATTGGTGTGTGAGGTTGTGAAGGCATTTATATTTAGCTGTGACTAGCTGTCACAGTTTCTCTCCACTGTATTCAGGTTTGAGTGTGCTCTTATCCACCCACCTGCTGTACTCCTGTCTTTTTCGATGGCCATTAGCACTTTATGCAAACGTAGGAAATATTCTGCCTGTGGACACCTCAGTCTGATTTCACTGAATATTAACAAGTTTCCACTGAGTTCATTGCTTTCCATCTCCTCCTCTCTGTCGAACATCATAAATACTAAACCTTTGCATGTGGACAGAGGCACCTTTACTGCCGTTTACAATTTGTCCATGAATTTCCTGCCAAGTTTTAAAGAGTAAATTTGCATACAAGGCTGTTTTCTACTGCTTATTACTAAGTGTATTATTTTTAGCAGCCAGTGCACGGTTGTCACTGTTTTATGCACTTAATCTGTTGTTCCATTGTTAGTGTTCTGGTGGTTTATGCTCCTGGGTTTTAGTGGGCATTCACGCTGGGCTTCCTCTTGTTAAACAGTAAGTACTTACAATAAACATTAATATTCTGTGGATGCACACAAACATGTTTTCTGCATTCTCCAAAGCCTTCATTTCTGTGGTAGCTTCCAGGCTCCAAGACTGACTTCTCTTCTGTCTATTCATTTGGCTCCAATCCTGCGTCTTTGTTAGAGCTGCTTGTTTTTGTCAATAAAACCCTTTATTCATAAATCTTATCTACCTAGAAGCTTTCAGTCATCATATTTCAATCTTTATTTGGTTTAAATATATTTTAAAAAGCTCAATGTACAATGTATTAAAATAATTGTCAGCTGGAGCCCCATTTTTTATTGTGACTCCTGTTCTTCGTATGTCATTGTCCTAATAAGCCTTAATAGGTGCTTTATGTACACTAACAAACATACAAATGATCACTGGTGGCACAGTGGCATTACGTAAAATCCTCCAGTTATAGAGCCTGCCTCACATCCAGACCTGAGAACCTACATCTTTCATTATCTGGCATTTGGCTATTAGTGCTATATAAACTTCTATTTTACAGAACTACATGTTACAATTGAAGCACAAACTTTACCTAAATGTTGAATAGATATATTTTTTTGCATCTGTTCCACATATTGTGAACTTACCACCTTTATCTGTGCCATCGTTGGATCGGTCATTTAGTTCCTAATGAATGGTTGGAATTGTGCCCAAGTCAGACTGATTGTGAGTGAGTAGGAGGAGCGGATGACAGGAGGACGACAAAACACAAACACAGCCCTCCCAGTAGAACAGTACATCTAACATCACCTAATTACAACTGGGAGCTGCTTTAATTGACTCCTACCGCTAACCCCCAAGTGTCTCAAATGTTTCCCTTTATCTGTGAGGGAGAGAGCAAGACTATTTCACCCAACTAATGAACCAATGTAGGCCCTCTTTGTATTGTGTATAGCCAATTGAATATGCCATGTTTTTAAATTGATTTTTTAAAATGAGTAACTGTGTGCCAAGCCTATATAAATTAAGATTAAATGTAGAAATCATACAAAACAGATTTTTTGCAACAAATTAGTCGCCATGTAAACCCATTGTATGTATTTAGAAATGTTGGTGGTACATTAGGCATGGGTGGGTTATGGATTGTATTGTATTTCTGCAATCAAACAAAAATGTGATAAAGCCATCTGTTGAAGTGCCACCATTACCAGGGACCTGGAGAAGAGAAGGGAGAAGGAAACCAGCCTTCAGGCATCAACCAAAGAGGAAGAGGGGCTATCCCAGAAGGTGGAGGAGCTCTCCTCTGAACTCGTCACAGGAGGAAGTGTGCTGTCTGATCATAAAGAAGGATAGTCTGTAGAAGGAGCTGGAGACGAGCGAGTAGTGGAGGGCACGAGAGGTGACCGGGCTGAAGAGACAATCCAACATAAACAAGCCAGCAATGCTTAACCACTTCCAACCACCTCCAGTTATCCCCCAGTTGCATTTTCATAAATGGAAAAAATATATATGTAGTATTTATAAATAATATTAATACATTTTTCTGAGTATATGGAGTATATTTATACAGTATATACTTTTCTGAGTATATGGAGTATATTTATGCAAGAAGGCGTGTAATGTTTTATTCATTTTGGTAAAGATACATGTCTACTGTTCTGTGCATGGACATGAGGGAGTACACAATAACTTGGCACCGGGTCATTAAAAGGAGGCACAACTGAATATATCTTTGCCATTTCTTGGCTGAGGTTCAAGTACCAAATACCATAAATAGTTAATGGATAATAACCAAGAACCAGAAAAGTGCCAAATATCTCCCTGGGGGCAGTGTTTGTCCCTCAAGCTAATGTGGTGTCTTGTATTAATTGAGCTCTAATAAGACTAACTAAGTAGAATAATGTATTAACACCAACTATAAGCCACATACAGAAAACATATCAATAGTCAACTTAAAAAAAAACAACAACAAAAAAACAGGCTCTAGTCCTCATCTTATTCAGTAAACAAATTCCTTTATCATGGTAATTTTGCTAGTGTAGAATTTACCGTTTTTGTTTCTCTAATAAAACTCTTGTTGAGTAAAAGCACACTGCAGTCTGTTCATGTTGCCAACAAAAGGCATGTAGTGTCCAGCAGTAACACCACGCTGCATCAGTGTGGGCACCGGAGCCAGCCCTTCCATGCCAAGCTTTCCTTCAAGTGCCGTGTCCTCACTCCACGATAACACTCGTGCCCTCTAGCCACCGTGTATGTCTGTGTGTTTGTGCTCCAGTTTTATTTGCTGTCCGCTGGCCATACGTGATCTAATTTTAGCTCATAAGACAAATGTGAATAGTAATGAGAATCGCATTCATGATAGCAGACAGGTTTGAGTGAGTGAGCACACATGCTGCCAGTGTCAAGGACAGACCCCAGTTTCACAGGTGATGGAGCAGGCTATTTCTGCCAACAAGGAGGAGAAGAGACAAGGAGTGAGGAGACAAGGAGTGAGGGAGCAAGGGATAAGGACACGAGAAGAGAAGAGACAAGGAGTGAGGAGACAAGGAGAGAAGAGACAAGGAGTGAGGGAGCAAGGGATAAGGACACGAGAAGAGAAGAGACAAGGAGTGAGGAGACAAGGAGAGAAGAGACAAGGAGTGAGGGAGCAAGGGATAAGGACACGAGAAGAGAAGAGACAAGGAGTGAGGAGACAATGAGAGAATAGCCAAGGAGTGAGGAGGCAAGGGATAAGGACACGAGGAAAGAGGAGGTGAGGTGAGAGGAGGTGAGGCCTGAGGAATGAGGGAGCAAGGGATAAGGAGAGCGGAGTCAAAGAGAGACGACATAAGAAGTGAGGAGGCAAGGAGTGAAGACTGAGGGAGCAAGGGACAAGACACAAGGACTGAAGAGACGAGGAGAGAGGACACAAGAAGAGAGAAAACCAGGAGTGAGGAGGCAAGGAGTGAGGACTGAGGGAGCGAGAGATTAGGCACAAGGAGGTGAAGAGTTAGGAGGCAAGGAGAGAGGAGGAAAGGAGATAAGAGACGAGGAGTGAGGAGGCGAGGGATAAGGACACGAGGACAGAGGAGGCAAGGAAAGAGGTGACAAGGAGTGAGAATGAGCGAGCAAGGGATAAGGACATGAGTAGAGAAGAGACAAGGAGAGAAGAGGCAAGGATGGACACAAGGAAAGAGGCGATGAGGAGGCGAGGAGCGAGGAGGCAAGTAGAGAGGTGACAAGGTGTGAGAACGAGGGCGCAAGGGATAAGGACACAAGGAGAAAAGAGACTAAGAGTGAGCAGGCAAGGGATAAGGAGATGAGGAGAGAGGAGGCAAGGAGAGAGGACCCAGGGAGCAAGGGATAAGGACACGAGGAGGGAAGGAATAGGGAAACCAGGAGAGCGAATACAAGGAGAGAGGATACAAAGAGTGAGGAGGCAAGGATAGATGACAGGGAGCAAAGGATAAGAGGACATGATGACAGAGGACACAAGCAGAAAGGCGGCATACAAAGAAAGGACAAGAAGAGAGTAGAAGCCAGTAGAATCACGGATGTTAGCAAAGGAAGCAGAGGTAAATAGGACACTGTACGTCAAAGACAAATGTGTTACCTTGTTGTATTGTTCTACTTTCAGCAAAAACAGACAGGGAACTGGCAAAGAAACAGAGTGACCTCCAATCTGTTTGCAATCTATCTATCAAATGAATTTTTAGAAAATATGTGTTTTTGCTATCATTGTACTTGTACTGGTTCATTTTGACTTCACAAAGTCAAGTTTGAGCTCATATTCAACTCTGCTTTGTTTGCTATTCTATCTATTCAATGCTATAGCTTTCCTTTAGCACCATTTGAGTTGTGTTCCACAATACATGACATAAGGTTGGCCTTCATATAAACATTGATGGTGAAAATGCTAAGAGTACAATAATATAATTGTTGTTAATCTGATAGAAACTGATAGACATAAACTCCATCATGATGACAATGCAGTTTTTATTCAAAATTTGAACAATGAATCTACAACCTTTTCTATTGATTGCACTTGCATTTGCCCAAATAATATTGCCACCACAAGGTTTTGTGAGTAGACCAATGAATTATGTGAGTTTTAAACAATGAGGATCAGTGCGTTTCAGTTTTAACGCACTAACATGGAGTCTGAACACCACGACACGCAGTGTTAAAACTGTAACGTACTGTTCTAATGTGTTTAATTCCCTTTACCTTCCAAATCAGGGAATGTAACAACATGTTGCCATCTGTTTTTGGATTAGTTATTTATATTGTAGTTGAAGCTAGTCTGTTCGAACAGCAGCTCATTTATTTAAACACTGCTGTGGTGATGCTGCTGCCGGAACGAGAAAATTATTCTCACTGACCATGCTGTAAAGTTTAATAATTACACCTACATTTTAACATTCATTTCTTCACTGGCATCAGGCATCAGTTAATAATACAATTTTGTCACCTTTTTTAAAACCGTAAAAACTTAATTTGCCATTCCACGTCTTCTATCAAACTCCTTGCCTCTATGGGTGGTCTCTCTTTTGCTGTGCCTGACATTTTACAGATTACAAGTTTTTGATCTTTTATTCCAACTCACAATCTCTGCTAACCACACCCTTTTGGCTCCCGTGCCCCCCTCCCTCACGCCGCTTTCATCATGTGCTGGCGCTACCGTTAGACATGCGCCGCTCTGAAGGAATGGGCAATGAGCTGATGAAGAGGAGGGTGGAGGGGGAAGGGAATCAGGGTTCGAATGAGGAAGATGAGAGAAGATGATGAGATGAAGGGATAAGACTAAAGTTTAGCAGCTAGATGGGAGAGCTTTTCCTCTTGCTATTTTAATCATTTACAGATAAAGCACATCTGACACGTCCTTCAACACTTTTGTATCACATTTCATAGTGTTACTCTTTCATTTCGACCCTCCTCGACAAAAATCCTCTCCATTTTGATTAACCTCTTTGCACATTATTCTTAAGGCCCATTCAGCACGCTTCATAGTAATTGCACTGTTGCTGAAAATGCATGAAATGCAAATTAGAAAGCTGCCATTTTCTCACATGCCCTTGCTTCTCATTAGTCCTCTGCGGTGCTACCAGTGAAAGTGTTACTACAGTTATTTGCTCTAACCAGCTAAATTTACAAATGCATATAGTATAAAAGATCTTTAAGTATAGTGTAGAAGTATAATGATGGGCTTTTCATTTTTTGTTTATTTTCAATTGCAACAAATGTTGAACTTTTTTGGTGAAATATAAAAAAAATATATGTATATTCTTATTATTAAATACATGATTTATGTAGTATACTCTGTATATGTTGGGGCATCTGAAATATCAATCTGTATCATTTAAATCGTTATGTGGGTTTAAAAGTCACCTTGACATTACCAGAATTAGCTACATATAGGGGCTATATAATTACTATACCATTTCCTCCTAAATGCAGTGCTTTAACCTCATAAATGATGATGATTTTTTAGACTTTACTCCGCCATTTTGTCATATTTTCTGCCCCCACTGTTTCGTTCTCTGTAGAGGTCATCATCCATTCTTTATTCCTTAAGGGGATCCACAAATCAATAAGTCACATGCACGCACACTGCGCTCAAGAATTGCCACCAAACGACAGTGACATATTTCATGTTTTGTCGCGATTTCTCAAAACAGTCTGTTTGCATTCTCTGATTTTCTGTTTTTCCCTTGGTCTGCACCAACGGATATATTTCTCCCTAAAACTGCAGTCACAACCAGTTACTAATTACTCAAGCTCTCAGAGTTGCCAACATTCCTAGCGGCGGCGATTTTAGCTGGGTCTGATAACCTCAGTGCCATGTACAGCTGGTGTGTGTGAGCTCCACCAAGCAGAAAAAATGCTTTTCCAGCACAGTGAACATACCATAGTCACTTGGACTCATATGCTGCGTGGGCCTTATACCACCACACTGTATCATATCTGTTGCTTTTTAAGACTCATTAACTTATTTTTAGGGAGTCGCAGTGTTGACTATCTGTGAACTACAAAAATATTAAAATTGTTGAATATTTCTTTTGAAAGAAGAAGCTACTTGCAAAAGCCTTTTTTAATTCAAATGTTCTGTTTTATTGTCAGTTTGCTCTCTCAGCATATACATTTATAACATTGTCCAATCTGCACCAAAAGATGTTTTATTATTTCATTTAATCCACTTGATTTATGTGGCACTTTGCATCTTCGAAAGCCTTCAAAATGCATTTTTCTCATATAGGGACATAAAGCTCAAGGACCAAAGGACCAGCCCTAAAAGTAGCACCAACACACAGTGAAACAAACTTGTACTTAACAAGATTTTGACGGATTGTACAAAAGGATATGTTGATATCTAATTCTAATATTTTACTCCAGAAAAATTTGAATTTAGGTAAATTTTCACTTTTCAGTCTGCTCTAGTTTACTCAGGTAGTAAATAAGATATTCAAAATCCCATCTGTTTTTTTTGTATCAAATATGTCATCAGAATCAGGCAAGATATTTTAAACCTGGCTCCAAGTAGGTAAAATCTTTATACATAAAAAGCCTTCAATTTATATGAAAACATCAAATGATAACAAACTTGTAAAAAATGTTCTTACATTGACGTGAGTAAGCTACACAAGAAGTATCAAACTGATACCGTATCTCTAAATGTCAATACATTGAGTATCATTCTGATGCTTGTTTTATTCAGTGTCTATCATAATAGTATTTTAATGTGCCGGTGAAGAGTATGGAGGCACATATCGGTGAGATCAGCATGTGGAAGTGCCCTTGTTGTGGTGTCTTTGTGCGTGGCCGTGCAACCCTTCATGCTGTTAGAAGCTGCAGGAAAACGCTTGCCTCCAGTCACCCACCTGCTGTTGTTGACTTCACACCAAACATATGTGTACATTTTTCTGCAATCCCACAACGCCATGCTTTTTATTCATGTTTCATCTTTTGTCGATGCTTTTGAACCGTGTGGTACATTATAAACTATATCGGACAACTGCATGGTCTGGTTTTACTCGGGACTGTTAGTTGTTCAGAAGTGTTCATGCCACATCCATCCATTACATTACATTCTACTGTATAGTTTGTATCAAGAAACTGCTTAATCCCTCGGTTGAGTATCGAAATTAATTCTTGTTCAGCTGACATAACCTTCTTTTTCTAATTAGTTCACGATACAACGATTTCACAAAAATAGCAGATTGTCACAGGTACCAGCTCAACATGATGATGATGATTTTTATTTATAGATCGCTTTTCCACCTAACAGGCACTCAAAGCGCTTAACAGACCGTTGCTGTTACAACATAACATATACAATTACATTTATAGACAATAAACAATAAACAGACACAACATACAGTTGCGGTCACAACAAACACAATAAACAATAAATGGTAGACATACATAGTATTCTGTAAGTAATCCATACAAAAGATGCAAGTAACTGTTTTAGATTCGATTTTTATCACCATATCACCCAAACCTTGTTGGAACATCTGCGTTTGCAATGGTTTCAAAACTGTACAATTGGAAACACAAGTTTCCAATTGTTGCTCCAATGCTTGCTCAGAATGGAAATATGGAGAACATTTTATTTAAAGTCTATATGTCATATTCTCAAAATGTTCTAATTCTGACTTAGTTTGATGGAAGGGCACCTGTGGCAATTATTTATTATAGTTTTCCATCTGTGTAGTTGCAGTTTGTGAAGAAATTTTAATAAATAAAAGCTTAAAATTACAAAAAGTAGTGCTGAATTGAAAAACATTTTTTGTCATCAAAAAGTGATGTGCCATTGTACAGTAAATACAGAGGCATTTTACACGACTATCTCATAATGTATGTTGATTTTTCCAGAGGGCACCACTGAGCCGTCTTTTAACGGACATTCTTGACAACTTTAAATAACTTACTTTTGAGCCGAGCTCTAATTTTGTGAGTTTTCATGCATGTTTAGGGCTTAAAAACTGCGATTTATTTGGCAAAAAAAAAAAAAAAAGAATTATAATAATAAATCTTTTTTCTTTTATTTTTTGTGCTCAAACGATAAATGCTAGAATTGTGTAACTTGGTGACATTATTCCCCACATTTTCATAAATAATTCTAAAATTGTTTTTTTTTTGTGTAATAATCAAATAATCTTGATATCTCTATACCTATTACTAAAAATGAAAAACATAATCCGGCATTTTATGCAGGGATTTTATAATACAGCATTCATTGTATCTTCTGATCAAAGTAATCTCTATTTACAGTTACAAGGAAAGATTAAGGTTATACAGTGTAAACAAAGCTTCTGACAGTCAGCAGTCACTTACATGCAATTACATTGTTGAAAAGTGGGTGTAAGATAAGACATTGGGGACATTAAATCTCCCCTGACCTTCTGGTCTATTGTTCAGCCCCAATGGTTTCTTAAGGGACACATAAAGTGCTGACATGCTCTCGTTTCTTCGTCTTCACTCAAAGTAAAGATTTGGCTTAAGCTGTTTTATTTCATGAATGCAGTAATGTAAAAAAAAAAAAACGAAAAAAACAAAACATAACTTGACTAGTGATTTGGGAGTAATCTGCATTTTAACCAGATCCAACGCAATAAATATATATAGATTTTTTTTCTGCATGTACCTATTCACTTTTTTAAATGATATATCCCACACTATAGATAGGTTTGAGACTAGGACAGGAGGGGACCATTTGAGGTTGGATTACAAGGTCCTGTACTTTATAAAATAACAGCATACGGTATGACTTATAGGCCCAGACCTTTTTTCTTTATCTATCTTGTATTCATTTGCCTCCAGAGTCTATCATTATTCAGTAGTTTCTAGTTGTTGTTTTTTTTAAACTTCTGTTTCTTAGTTCATGTAAGGTTGCCCCAGGGATCTAGACAAAAATATCAGCAATGAAGTTGCTGTAATGAAGTACTTTGTTGTGGGTTATGCCAACATGACTGTGGCTTCTCTCAGGGTAACATTTAGTGCAAACATAGCTCTATTTGTTGTATTTGCTTTGCAGAGTTCAATAAATAAATATGGAGAAATATATGAATTATTAAGCACTTTTATGAATTATGAATGGGGAGTTTGTATCAGTGAAATTATGAATAATGATGTGGTTGCTTTGTTTATTCAAAAAGAAAGAGCAAGGGCGTTTCTGTCAGTAAATGTTTAAAAATCCTGTAGCACCACCACTGTAGAATATAGCAGTGAGTCTCCAAATACTTAAATTACAGACATGTTCTATTTCATTTGTTTATCACCAAAAGTAGTATTACACTGTATATTTGCAAATGTCAATTTAACAATTTATTCACAAGTTTTGAAAGTCTTTAAATGCTGTTCTTCATTTTATGAGCTGCTGCTATGTAAGTAAGTAAATAGCCCAATTCAGATGTAAATGCTGCTATCCCAGTGAACATGCTGTAGTTAGGGTTGCTGTTATGTGCTAGTGAGTAAAAAAAGATCGGGAGTTGCTTGTTAAGTTATTGCAAAGCTGTTAATGTCATCACATTGAGTTTAAAGACAAAAAATTACTTCAAGTTTTTGGCAGTAAAAGTTGAAAGTAAAGATATACAGTATAATAGTTGGATAATAATAATTTAAAATGACCCTATAGATTAGATTGTAGATCTAGTTGTAGATCCTTGTTGCATGTTTGCGACCTTGAGTCAAGTTGCAATTTCTACTGTAAAACTGTTTATTACCAACCCTTCAGTGAAGTCTTCTGCTTTATGAAGATCCTAAGTGATGAGTGTCAAATGTGTAGGTGTAAAATGTCTGCCTCAAACTTATGTGTTCAGGTAAACACTAATCCGATGTCAAGGTAAAGTTTTATTATTCTCAAATCCACCTACGGCAAATGCATTTTAGATTCGCTTTCAGATTCATTTGCCCTTTCCTTCGAAGACGAGACAATCCATATTCCCACAATTTACCATTATGCACATGACTCTATTACAATTCTGTATGCTAATGAAACGTTTAGCTTCTCTGTTCTGTGAAGGGCATACTCACTCTGAATGTGTGCATAAATGTATACAGACTGTGAACATAAAAGACAAACATGAATTGTAGATTGTGATGCATCAACTGTTTTAAGTATGTGTGTCTAAAAATGCAGAATATAAGGTACTAGAATAAAGGTCAAGTTAATCAGCTCAGTCAGTCTTCACTTAAAATTCAGTTTCAATTCCCTGTAGAACAATTGGCTGTTGTAAATGAGCTGTTTCATGTAACAACTGAGTGTATTGTAGCCAGGAAGGCTGATTGTACATGGATGGGGTATTTGTCACCTAAAGAATCTCCCAATGTTCCAAAGTCTAAAATAAGACTCAAAAATATAATGTAGGGGAGGAAAGTGATCGATCCATTTGGCTGAAAAAAAAATCCTTCTGTCAGTGTTATTTTCTTACCTGTGACATTTTATTCAAGTTTATATTATTAAGTTCAAACAGTAAGCAGGATCTAAACCAAAATATGCACATTTCTTTCTCAGTCTATGTGTTTCCACCTTAACGAGTGGAGAGGAACTTTCCCTTTAAATTTCGACATACCAGGTTTTGTCGGTTTTAAACACACTTTAATGGCGATGGAGTCATTATTATTTGGATGAGTATTGACTAAACACTATCTGAGCTATAAAAAACACCATTACCAGCACACCGATTTTGCTCAAAGTACACAAGAGGACACACAGGGGTATAGCTGCGCTGTTGTGGGCCAATCCAGATCGTAATGTGGCATTTTCAAACGTAAAAACCGGCCCCGGTGCACACACACATACACACAACAGAGCACACAGGAAGCACACACAGATAATTGGATGAAGCATTTGGCCTTTAACCTGGCGGTCATCCTGGAGAGGCTGATAATTGTGCATTTACAACCTCAGGGATTTTTGTTCTGTGTGCGTGTGATTTGGTGTCTGTGTGTGTTTGTAAGGTCACCATGTCTATACTGTGTAATAGAGAAAGTATCGTAGTGCTGTTGTGAGTGTCTATAAGAAAAATACAACTGCTGCATAATAACCTGTTACAATTATGTTATTAAACCCATAGTGTTTTATTAAATTAAAACATAATAATCTATTTAATTGCACTATTCACAGATTCTGAATGTTTTATGAGTCTCATAGTTTTAAGTCCAGACTTTTATGAATATAAATTCCAGAACAATACAGCACCAGGACGTCCTTATCCTTATCATGCATAGAGCATCTTCAATATGATAAAAACAAAACAACACTATGTTGATTTTATAAATAAATCATAAGTGTGTTCTTGTTTGTTTAGTCTAAACCACATAATATTGCACGCATGTTTAGGCCTACACAGCTCGAGGATGCAAATGAGGCTTGCTCTGAACTGTGTAAGAAAGTGCTGTGTTTGTATTTTCTGTGAGGGTTTTTTTTTATTTTCTCATTGCAGATGCACAGCAGGCTTCCACAGCACCATCCTTTTCTTTTACATGTGTTGTAGCAGGGTGCGCAGGGGTGCAGATTTAGCATTACAAAAGTGAAGTCCTTCGAGGCTATAGTTTCGGGATAAAAAGTCAAAAGTTACATCTGAAAAATATGTATGGCAAAATCCATTCAATACCATTTCCTGGAACACCATTAGCATTAGAATTGTCTCTGAGCATGTAAAGCCAATTACAATACATGACGCAGGGCTCATCAGATACTTGTGAAATAGATTGTTGCATGGATGTGGATGAGCAAAACCATAAAACATCTCACAATGTTGGCAAACTCACACCTCACAAGCACAAAAAGCTAGGAATGGCCCTGAAATTATTGGTATATCAAATTCATATAGAGCTTGGGATTGAACGGCAACAAATTTACGTTATTGGCATTATGGGCAAGGCATTCATAGAGATTCATTAGCCAAAGCAAGGGGGAAAAAAATAAACAAAATACTTGTGGAACAACCTGCTAAGTTGCTGGTTCACTAATGGTAAATCTTTTTTTTTTCCGTTACAGTTACAGTTAAACACTAACTAGTGTCTTAAAATCTCCATTAGTTTAACATAAGGCTTGATGTGTGACGAGACGACCCAATTTCTAAAGCAGGATGTGGAAGAAGGTGGAGTTGTTACCTGGCAACCATCTGAGTGCTAATCTAATAAGTGGACTCTCAGACCTTGTCCTTGCCAAGCATTGCTCAGCTTTGGGTCTTGTTCTACATAGATCCTGTGATGTAAACCCAGTGCACTGGTGACATCTCACTTTGAACTGTAGAACTCTCCAGGGAGCTCCTCTCGTGTCCCTCAAACCATCACAGCTGAGTGGAAATATGCAGATAAGAATAGAAATGAACAAACTGTACAAATGCAAAAAAAATGGTCACTCATTCAATTATGCATTTGCATTATTTAGAGACACGTAATTCCAAGAAGTATTCAGCAACTGGTCTATTACTTTCCACATTGCTTAGAATTGAAATAGTAAATGCATTATTTATACAGGAGGATGTACAGTATGGTTTGTGGAAGGCATGTGTATAACTTAAAAGGCACATGTTGCACATATACAATTTTAAGCTTTATAACATTGCTCTCTCATCAACAACATACCTGGAGTTGTATTTGGCTCTATTCAGACTTAATTCATGAATCCTGTTTAGTAAGTCTTCTCCCCTCTGAGCCTCAGAAAACAGTTGATCCCAAATGTCTCTGTGCTGTTTTTAAGTCCATAAATCCTTTCTGCTGTCAAATCTTGATCAGTAAAGCTGCATGCTGACATTAGCATGTCATGGACAAGCTTTTATTTATTTCCTTATGGTAATACCCTCTTCTACCTGTAGGCGGGGTGCTAACACAAATCCTGGTTAGGGAATGCCTTACTGACAGAAAGTCTTTTTTGGGGGGATTTTTTGTCCTGGGATGTATTGGACAGGACAGTGCATTGTGAAATAGATATGAGACTGGGGAAAGGAGCTGGATATGAACTGTATATATTCTTTTAAGTTCTGAAATGTGAGATGCTAAAGCAAAGGTACTCAAGTGTTTAGAGGTCAATACGGACATTAATAATGCATAATATGTTAGAAGATATTGAGGTTTTTGTGTAACTTATCAGTAATTTTCTGTCTGATCTTTAGTCCTGGATGATACTTGTGCGAGTAGGAAGTTGTGGTTGCATAAATTGCTCAGTGGGAAACCCTTTCAGGCAGTTTCAGTCACAGAGCAGTGCCCCATGAAACACCTTTGATTTAAACTGCAGATGAGCAGCCAAGCAGTAAAAAACAATTTCCTCCAAAGAATACAATACTGAGATGGTAAATGCTCTTTTTGTCTTCCGCCAAAAGCCATGTGGATGCACTCAGCTCTGGCTGTCTGCTTGGCCTTGTTCCACACCAACAAAACTGTACATTTTTATTAGCAAATTAAAGAGTAAAAAGGACTGAACACTCTCTGTGAACACAGTGGTTTAGTTTTTTTCCTGTACCATTCACCAATCTTTCATGTGAACGTAAGACTGAAGTTAGAGTAAAGGTGGGAAACATTGAAATGTAGATAATATGTAAACATTTTTGTTTTCAAAATATGCACAATTTGATGAATGCTTTTAGATTCTATTTTCTTTTTTGTACACTTAAAGGTGCATTTTAGCACAATTATATACATAGAATCTGACCAGTTATTATTGAGATCATCTAAAAAATATAGTTTAAAAAAAGTGTTAATATCATCCACTTTTTAGAGCTACTAGAAATTGTTTTTTTGTTTTTTTTTGCATATTGAATTTTGTTGTGCAGAGCCAATATTGTGAAAGTGCTTTTTGCAGTCTGTTCAATAATTCTATAACGTAATCACTGCACTTAAAATGTGCAATCTTGACAAAAGCATGTCAACTTCTTTGCTCATTGACTTTGGAAATGGTTTGGGCAGGAATGATTCATTGTATGTAAGACGCAGGCTCATGTTTGATTACAGCCCCAGGCCTTGTTTGTGCATGTGATGCATCTGGGAGAAACTGTATAGAGTATATATAGAACATGACAAAAATGCTCCTCTAAGATATTACATCAGACACAGAACATGCATTATGTTCATGTTACACATACAATCAACGGTGGAAAGTGCTATAAAGTGCTGAAAACGTAACATGATTAAAATTATACTCCATTACAAGTAAATTATACTTGATTACAAGTAAAAGTACTGCTGGCAAATTTGTACTTAGGTAAAAGCAAAGTTCGCATGAAAAAATACTTTTCAAAGTATTACTTTACACACTTGTAACACAGTGTTTGGTCAGTCTTTTATACAAAACTTGATCAATGAAACAGTTTAAAGCTGAACAAAGTTGTAGTAAACCACAATCCATGTAACCTCTCAACTCTGGCCAATGAGTGTCATGAGTGCCATGCAGTTCTATTATTTGTGTTTGAGGATATAGAAAAAGGACAGAAACAGCAGTGAGATAAGACAACCAAAAATGGGACAATTGGAACTGTAGTTAGTTATTATACTCATTAAATGTAGCTAATTATAATTACAAGGCTAGAATTACAAGTACAAGCACATGAATCAATTTACTGAACCACAATGCTTAAACCATAACCCTGACTCTTTCACTGCAGTCTGCTTGAATAACTTCTCCCCTAACTTTATTTAAAACATTGTCTCCAAATGTTCCTTTTCCCCTTTCTCTGGTCTTCGTTCTGTCTCTGTATTCCCCGCTCACTCTTTCTTTCTCTTTCTCTTTCTCTCTCGATCTCTCTTTCTCTCTTTGTCTGCATCACCACCTCTTCCTCCAGCTATCCTCCCTTTCTTCCATCCTTGACTACTTTTTATGCTTGCTTAAACACAAACATGCCTGACATGTGGAAGTTTTTAAGCTTGTAGTGCTAGATATGAAAAGTTCCTTAAACATTATCTTGCACATCCTGTTTATTACAGAATGTGTTGTGCCTGTGCAGCAGGTTGCTCCGCTGTGTTGGTGCTGATACATTTCTTATTTTCTAATATTTTTTAGTATTTTAATATTTTCAGCTTATATTGTTGGTGCTTTCCCATGTTGGTTTTAAACTTTCTCGACACATTGTGCTTGACTCATCAAAACACTCATTTTACTTTCTACTTTCTAGTGTTTCATATTATCTCATACAATCATAGATTAAGTTTTAAAATAGCTTATGTCTTTTATTGTCCACATGAAAAAATTAGCGCCCACATGTTTTGTTTAATTGTGTAAATGATTTGTTTTGACCTACACTGGAATGATATGAACACTATTGAATCTACTACTAGTGTTTAACAGAACACCAGTGAATATAATCTGACTTTTTCAATCATAGGTCAACATTAATATTAATCACAGTTTGTTTGATGATGATCCTTTCTGCTTTTTTTCTCTCCTTTGTCTCTCAGTTTAAATGTTTCCCTGTTGGGAGATAAAAGCAGTCATAAATAATTGATCAAATGTTTTCAGACTTGAATGGTTGTGACATTTAAGTGCGCCTGATTCCTTCTGTAGTATTTTCTGGATTGACAGTAGTTGAACCGTTTCCAACAACATTAAAGACGTGATGCATCCAGCAACATATTTTTTATCTAAGGCTAAGCAAGCCAGCCCTATGGCATGGCCTGGGCCTGACAGAACCTCCTGCTTTGTTCAGTAGCAGACCCCTGCCATTCACTGAAATGTCACTAACATCTTTTGATCTACTTTGCCTCCATGATACAACACAAATACGCAGTAAAACCAGTTTGTATGAGTATGACAGAAGGTGCATTGATGTTCACTAGATGCATTACTTTATCAACAGAATGATATATCCTTGACACCCGATGACAGTTTTGCAAATACAGTTTTAATTTTACTTTTTTCTATTTTCCACCTCACAGACCGCTCACCAAACCAGTTTCACAGTCTGCTCCCACATACGCTACTTCTCATCAATCTCCAATTCATCTTTCATCTAAATCCAATCAGCTGGAATATTGTGAGTGACAAACAATCAGTTGAACGACAACAACAATAGATGGAGAAATCCTTTCAGGAAAAAAATGCATGGTCTGTGATTTTGTGTAGTTGTCTTGTAGTGTTTCAGCCTGGCTTGAAACCATGTCAAAACCATCACATATTTTTTTCATTTGATGTCCTGGTGTTAAGGAATATTGCCTTATTATGTTCAAGCTATAATTTATGGCATAATCAATTACTGGAAATTCTCCATCTTGACAGCAAGGTTGTTGTGAGTTTGTTATTGTCCGTGTGAGACTTTAGGTTACCTGGATTCTTTACACATACATTTATAGTTCAACTGATTAATGAATGAATTGCTGTCAGACTTTATATAGGCAATTGTTGAAATGGAGAATTCTGTTGGAATTTCCTGTTCAGCTAAATAATAATAATAACAACACATTAGCCCTGTACAATATCTGATGTATGACTGTAGTGTAGCCACAGCTGCCCTGATGTTGACTGACAGAACCAAGGCTGCCATTCTGTGCCATTAGTCCCTTGGACCACCACCAATCACTGGGCGAAGTGTCTTGCCTCAGGACACAATGAGAGTTTGCACTAGAACCCCTACTGCATCTGTTATTCCCAGCGGCCCCACGTCCCAGAGCTAACCAGGTTTAAGCCTGGTCATAATGCAGATATTTTATCCTGCTTTATTATCAATACCTACTTACCTATCTTACCTATGAAACAACTGGCCCATATCAATACCTACTTACCTATCTTACCTATGAAACAACTGGCCCATATCAATACCTACTTACCTATCTTACCTATGAAACAACTGGCCCATAGGTAAATGAGATAACTTTTTTTTTGTAGCTAAAAAGTAGTATCATTATTCAAACATAGGCGTGATTGTCGTTAAAAAGTTGATATTACAAGAAAAAATAAATCCTTCATAGAGTTATAGAGGTACTGTGGCATCACATTCTGCACTCACCTCAAAAAAAACAAATCACTCTGGAAATGAATCAAGGGTAATAAAGAGCTCTATTCTGCAAAATTGTATTTAAAAATAACCAGCTAATCTGTGGTTGGAATTCCTATCATTTTAAAGAAAGTGGTTATCGCCATGGTTACTAATGGAGCATTGTGCAGTAGCCTTTTTAGACCTGTATCCAATGAGCAAATCTGCCCGAATGGTTTCTGCAAGAACTGTAACTAAACCCGGAGAGGCACACTTGGAAACAGGAATTTTTCATAATGTGGCTAATAGAATAATACTGTGAAAATGTTTCCAGAACAGTTTGTGTTCATGTTTTTGAATTTGGGCAGGGGCCTATAACGATATACACTGTTTTTGACAGAAACAAGTTACGATCCACAAATGTTCACCCTGATTATTATTTGTTTTGTATTGACTTCACAAGCACATTAATCTTATGGCTTTAAGTCCTTTCAGCTAACAACAATTACATCTTTGGGGTTGTTCATTCATGTTGACAGAGAAAACGTTGAACTTTATGTCCTTTTTGTGAATAGGCCCAGTAATTACTGGGATATGGACCATAAACCAGGACAACAAATCGGTAATCTGACAATTAAACAGCAAATTTCACCAATTCTGACCTGTCCTCCAGCTCAGTTTTAAACTATAGACAGACCTTCTACATATTTTTTCACATCAATAAAACCTACAATATTTGTGTTGCCTTGTCAATAGCATAAAGCCTGATCATGTTAGTTTTTGCTCTTTTATTTTTTATAAAAATATGCATGACATTTTTTTTTTAATCAGCGTTCATGTCCTATCCCTTTGGGTTTGAACTGTGGTATAAAATTGGCTTTGATAATACACTTGAAGATGAAATAAACCACCCTTTTTATAGGGCTAAAAATAATTTGATTTTATCGGGCAGTAACAATGAAAAGGATTGATAGAAGATTACATGAGCTTGAAGGCCGTGCTTGCATATCCATTTTCACTGTGGTGTTTGTGTCTATGTGTTAGAATTAGAGATTCAGCCGGCATATGCCATCCAGCGCTGCAGATGTGGATGTTCTGCTAAATTGATTCTCAACCCTCGCGAGGCCTGCCGAGCGTGAGTGTGTGTTGTGTGCACAGAGATATCTGCCCAGCTCCATGCCCTACCTCCGTTTGTTCAAATTTACTCCACAATCTGTCGCCTCCCCTGTGCTCCTCTCAAAAACATGCCTAATGCCCTGTGTGTAGTGCCACGCCTATCATCCTAACCTGCAGTGACTGACTATTAATAAGGTGAAGCCTGCACAAGAGCACAAAAGCCCAGAAAAATACTGATTTGTAGCTAGCGAACAATACTATCTTCATTGGATTTTTTTTTTTATCACGTTGTTTTATTTATCACAAATGCTTGTACCAAATATTGCAAATTACAAAAACTCAAGTCATAGAACTTAAC